>OX387274.1:14421018-16921018 GCA_947562075.1 Orthosia gracilis
GCTTGGAATTCATAAGCAGCTCAGTCAAAACTATATTTTTTAACTATTACTTAAAAAAATAGCTTTTATAATAAGAACTGCATTGTCACGAGAAACAAACGTGAGAGCAAAATTGCAGCTCAATCGAACACTGAGAAATGTGTCTAAATTAACTTGTAACTATAAAATAACTTGTAAAGAGAAAAATAAAAAAAAACTTTTCAACAAAAAAATTAAACTAATTTCCAAAACAAAACACTACAAACCGGAAAATAACTTTCTTTTCTGAAATCGGTGGTTGTGTGAAACAAAAAACCATTAGGTTAATTCTAAAGACACCGACTTCGAAAAAGAAAGTAATTTTGCGCTTTGTAGTGTTTTTTTTTTTGGAAGTCGGTTTAATTTTTCTCTCATACTTAACTTTTTTTTCTATTGTATTTAAATATTTGAACCTAGCAATTACTTACACATACAAACATACCAATGTCAATACGTTAAATAATACTATTTAACGTATATATATATATATTTATTACGTAATCTTATTCTACGTCATCAGCAAAATCGTTTTCTGTTTTTATGATTTGTCGTAAACACTGTTGAACAGCATGAAATCAGGAAATCTTATCGCGTCTAGAATCCATTTCGTCTGCGCACGATTGGATTCGGTTACGGTTTTTATTCGTAACACGTGTCCCGCTTACGTTTATAACACATTTTTAATTTATTTAATCACTCTCACAGCAGGGTCTTTGTAATTTTCATGGAAAAATAAACTTATGCACTCAGTGGTAGTTTGTTTTGTATAAGTAAAAGAATATTTCCATTTTGTTATTCACTCAGTCTATCCTTCAGGAACTGAGCGTTATTTCCTTGACAAAAAGTAACCTATCACACAGCTAGTGTATGTTTATATCAGTAAAATAAATTGGGCCTGTTCTACAAGTACTGTGCATTTTCGGGATTAAAAGTAGCCAATGATATTCGGCGGCAATGAAGCTCTCGATCTCTGAAACAATTTTCATAATCGGAAACACACACATCACATACATCGAGACTCGACAAACAATTAATTGTTCCCCTATAAACTAAGTTTTGATTATCTGTCATTTACACACATTATCATATTCCTAACCTTATCCCATGGTCGGCGCAACACGTTTTCTTCTTCCACACCGTCCTGTCAATCGCCTCCCACCAATCAAATCCCTTTTTAACACGCTCTTATTAGCTTGGTATTTATGTATCTATGAATCTATGTAACGGAATCTTTGAACATGATTTTCATCCTCTTCAAAACGTCGGATTAATTTTTAACTTAGTACACTTATCAAGGGCAGATGACAATGCAATCATTGAAATAATTTGTCCCAATATCCGTACCAGAATCTTCAGGATTACCGATTAAGCTAAAAAGTAAAAAATAAATAATAGTTTCAAAAAAACTAAAAAACACGCTTTATAGAAAACCAATCTAAAAAGTAGAAAATAATTTTCAATAAATTTGAATTATGAATAGTGTGATTAACAAAAAATATATTTTATTGTAAAAAAGCGTGGGTTGCTTTAAAAGATATTTTCAAAATGTCTCTACTTTTACCAATATTTGACGATAAAATATTATAACATTTGACATCAAGCACCCCACGCTTTTTTACAATTATTTTTTTGTTAATCACATTATTCTTAATTTAAATTTATAAAAATTATTTTCTATTTTTTAGATTGTTGTTATATTAGTGTATTTTTTAGTTTTTGGTTTTCATATCACTCCTGACATCCATCTTTTCCTTCTGAATATTACTAACATCTCTATAACAGTTGCTTGAATCTACCGCTAATGAAGTTCTACCTTCAGAAATATAGACACAATCTGCACACGCTATGCTGCAGGATGTTGTTTATTATCTACACAGGAAGACAGTGCATCCTGTGATTAATTTAAGAGTAAAGGCCCATCTTTATCATCTTGGCATACCAGAGGTGTGCCTGTGGGGATAGATGCTTTCTTATTAGTTGGTGCAGAATTGTTGTTAGCCGCTTTTTATGATGATTTGTTTCCGCAAACTGACGAGTACTCATACCGACGAGAATGGCAAGTATATTGCGGATACAAATTATCATTAGCGGACTATCGATTGTTGTTTGGACATAGAATTATAGTTGTTACAAATGAATAAAGTTTGCCTAATTGTTTTATAAATTACTAGCTTTTGCCCGCGGCTAAGCACGCGTAACAAGTTTTTAATCATCCCAAGGGAATACAAACTATCCCATGTCCTTCCCAGGGTCTCTAACTATCTCCATGCCAAATTTCATCTAAATCGGTTCGCTAGATCCAGAGATTATCGCATACAACCTCACAAACATTGCCTCTTTATAATATTACTAGCTTCTGCCAGCGGCTTCGCCCGCGTTTATCATGCATATAAACCTTCCTCTTGAATCACTCTATCTATTAAAAAAAAAAAAACCGCATCAAAATCCGTTGCGTAGTTTTAAATATCTAAGCATACATAGGGACACACAGCGGGAAGCTACTTTGTTTTATACTATGTAGTGATAATATATTAGTACAGAAGTATATATTGAAAGTATCTAAGAGTTTGGTATGAGGGTCTGGCGGTGACAACAAAATCAAAAGTCCTGTGGTCCTGGATCTCAGCTATTCATATCACTTAGTTTTAGTTTGGAAAAATAACTGCTGCTACCAAATTCCCAGCAACACATTAACTTGAATCTAAACATTGTGGTTGGAACCTGAACGAGGTTGTCACTGCAGGAACTTAGTGATTGCCACAAGAAATAAGTAAAATTAAAAACCTCCGACGCAATTTTATTTCATGCTTTTCAAACATAATTTACCTAGTAGTAGACACGCTTCGATCGACGATCTATCGATCACGTAATGTTAACACGATATCTTGCGAAAACACTCCGAATCAAACAGTACAGCGCCCATAACTTTAGAACGGCTGAACCAATTTTCGTAACTAAGAACACTCTCGATAAAGACACCTTTCAAACTAAAACAATCAACATCGGTTCATCTGTTTATGAGCCATGGACAAATATAGAAACACACAGATACACACTTCAAACTTATAACACCCCTTTTTCCGTCGGCGATTAAAAAGAAATGCCTATGGCTCAGCAGTAGGCGAAAACGGGCTCGTAGATGATGATGATGAAAAGCCATATTAATTGACATCTGAACTGACAGTTTGAAGTCAAGAGAGGAATAATCAGGAATAAAAAGACGTTGCAACAGATCTTTTGGGGCCGTACTTTAACGCGTTTGATGATTCCGTTGTGTGGAAAAAAAAGTAATAAAAAAACCCGACTGCTTAAAAAGCGAACTAAAAAGAAGTAAACAAAAAGAAAATCATGCTGTGCAGTCGGAGGATACATGTTCGCGAGCTGGCTGACCAAAACCAGATGTATCCTCCGACTGCACAGCATGATTTTCTTCTTGTTGCCCTTTTTAGTTCGGTTTTATGATTATAATAATGAACCTTTTTTATTCATAACTTTTTAGTTAATGTTTTTTTTTAAGATAAAGTAAATTTAAACATATAATTGTTATATATTTCTGAAAGTCCACACGATGGGTTTGGATAAAAAAAAATGGTTTTTAAATTTCCCATTGTAAATTGTGTGTGTGGCACTTGCAGGGTTAAGACGAATCGATTGACGTAAGAATCATCAAAATCGGCCCACGCGCTTGGTCTTAGAACACCACATAGGAACAAACAAACATACATACACAAAAAAAAACACATAAACACATTACCCATCTTCGGCAGTCGGGTAAAAAAGGGTAGTGTTATTCTCTCTGCATAGCTCCGTCTCTCTCTCACAGTCGAACCATGATAGTTTTCACGTCAGACTAAGGCCCCAGCAGCCCAATTGCGTAAGTGAATTCGGCAAGGCAAAGAGTATGACCCCATGACAGATTATTACAATTTCTCTTTAATTAACGAAAAGAATGCCAACCAATGAAAGCATCCAATAATTTTGGCAATACCTAATTATTTAAAGAGAATTTGTCATACTCTTTCATGGGGTCATACCCTTTGCCTGCCGAATTCACTTACGCAATTAAACTGCAGGTCTTATAAATCCGACTATATGTCCTTTTTAGGGGTATTTTTTTTTCTTTTTTTCTATTACTAATAATCTTTATTGACATAATTTTTTGCAGCAGTTATTGAAGCCTCTGACTCCCGAACTAGGCGGACCTGTATGACAGGAGTCTGTTATGACAGTCGTTTCACACATAATAACTTATAATAGGTTGTTAGCCAGTTTTGTGATTTACTAATAAATGCATGAGACGAGTAGTTGTCCGTAGAAGTAAAATAATACAATTAATTCGATACAAACAATGTACCAGGAAGGATATTAGTATGCGTTACGAGTGCAGGAAGCAACGCGAATGACCTGCGAGAATAGGTAATGGCTACAATAGCTTTGTTACTGTACTTACAATACATTATAATTATTATGATACGTTTTAAATACAATATATCAGTTTCTGAAGAGGAGCTCGTGGCTAAATAATAAGAGCCGCACTGGTCGATCATCAAGGTTAAGCAACGCTTGACGAGATCGGTCCGTGGATGGATGACCATTTCAACATATACCGAGTTTCCTCCGTGCCTCGGAAAGCATGTTAAGCCGTTGGTCCCGGCTGTCATTTCAACATCTTTGACAGTGGTTACGGGTAGTTCGAAGCTTGAGATCTGACACCAGTCTTGTCAAGGAGTACCGTGTTACTCAATTACTGGGTTGTGAAGGTCAGATAGGCAGTCGCTCCATGTAAAACAATGGTACACAGCTGAATCCGGTAAGACTGGAAGCCGACCTCAATATAGTTGGGAAAAGGCTACGCAGATTGATTTCAGTTACTGAACGCCCAAGAATTAATGAACTGGTGTCGAAATGAGAGGAAGCGCATGGCTTTTATGTATTTAAGATTGGCCAAAAATCCTCTATTGACCAATGATAAAACTCATCGTGATATATAATCTATTCTTGTACATATAGGGCTTTGGATGATAAGAGAAATGAGGAACATGCAGTCTAAAAAAAGAGATGTAGAAGTATAAAATATTTGCATGGCGGCTTTAAGCAACTTGATGAGTAGAGCTAAGGCTCAAGAGTGAGGTCTAGAAGGGTCCTGAAAGCCTAATAAACCTAATGAGCTGGTGATGAAGATGATCGAAAAAGTAGAGATTTGAGTAAGAGATCTACAGTCTGAATTTATTGGGGTTAACAGCAGGCAGCAAGAATCATTTTAGTTCTAGTCTATTGCATTAAACAAGAACTAAAATGTGTGTATGTGTGTGTGTGTTGTAATATTTGGAAGTCTGGAGGCCCTGAGGAAACGGAGGAGTGGAGGTCCCTAATTAAATTCCGAAGAAAAATTCAAAATTAAAATCATGTATTTCGGGTAGTCAACAATAACAAAACTATGTAGATCTTATATTTACTTTAAAATATGATCTTATATTTGATTTCGCCGAAATCTTCATGAACTTTGCGAGCTTTTATCGACGAAAAGTCGTTGATGATTTCGCTGAAATCTAGCTCCCGGAGTAAATTAGTCGCTTTTGTCCCATAGTCGTTCGTTCGGAGCCGATTCTATAAAATTTTCATTTTGAAAACGAGAGCTCTCCTATGCAATTCGAGACCATCCAAACCAAGTAGGTATATTCTTAGTGATCACCTATGGGACCGAGACGTGGTCGCTCACAGTGGGCCTTATCAGAAAGCTTAAAGTAATCCAAAGGGGAATGGAGAGGGCCATGCTCGGAATTTCCTTGCGTGACCACGTCAGAAATGATGATATCCGCAGGAGAACCAAAGTTACCGACGTAGCCCAGAAAATTGCCAAACTTAAGTGGCAGTGGGCAGGGCACATTGCTCGCAGAACGGATGGCCGATGGGGCCGAAAAGTTCTGGAAAGGCGATCGCGAACCGGCAGACGTTACGTTGGAAGGCCTCCCACTAGGTGGACTGATGACCTGGTTAACGTTGCGGAAAGGCGCTGGATGCGAGACGCACGGGATCGGTCAATGTGGCGACGCCTGGGGGAGGCCTATGTCCAGCAGTGGACGTCTTTCGGCTGAAATGATGATGATTTTCTTCGTTTGGGAAGGTAGCTCTGAAATTTTGATTTACATGAATGCGATAGTCAAATAGCTCCTTCCGGATTGGTCTTTTTCACAGTCTTTTTTGTATAATTTTATCAAAGATACAAATGGAACCAGCTCATTACCAAAGCTAGGTTCTAAATCATCTTTGAAAACTTTTACCAATTTCTCTGCAGCAGAATACAAATTTGCAGAGCCCATCTCCTCTACTCGTAGGTGATTGAAAAATCCAAATTTCGAACGGACAGCTTTGTATGCATGCAATCTTTCAATTAGAGAAACACAAAGTTGATCAATCACTGGGATAAAAACGAACACTTTAAATTTCTCTTTTAGTGACAGATTTGCGTCTTGGGCTTTCATGTAATCGAGCGGATTGAACATCACACTTCTTTTTCTGCTGTGTGATTGTACGTTTTCGTCAGTATTTGATATTTTTTAGCGGCTTCATCGTAATTATCAAAATTGTCTCTTTTTGAATCGACGAATGATTTTAACGACTCCAATGCATGCACAGCAGATTCGAGAGAGAAGAAGTATTTTCAGGTCCTGCAGTATCTTGTTTGTTGCATTGAATCGGTCCAAAATTTCACCATTTTGTCACCATCTCTCTCCAGAGCAGACCACTCATCTTATCTAACGGATGTGTTGCTGTAATGAAAGAAAAAAAAAATCAAAACGATTAGGTAAAACGATTTTTACCACTTCACAAAGAGTAAGGTAAGAAGGTATTTCCGCACACTTTCTCACATCCGTTTCTGCTTCTGCTTCCGTAATTTTTAAAACGATTTAAAAAAAAAATAACCACTTCCAAAACAAAACACTAAAAAGCGAAAAGTAGTTTTCTTTTCCGAAGTCGGTGTCGAAAAACGAAAAGCAAAGACACCGACTTTTTGTTTCTGTTTCTTCATTTTTTGACAACGACATCCGAAATTGAAGTTATTTTCACTTTGTAGTGTTTTTGTTTGGCAGTCTGTTGTATTTTTTTGTCAAAAAGTTTTTTTTAGTAGTATTTAGTAGTTTTGTCGCTTTTGTACCGAGCAATTTGGGTCGGTGCATTTTTGGTACATATCTATAATGCCCACAATATGCCAAAATAGATTAACCAAATAAGATGAAACTAAAACACAACCGGTGAAATTAGGGTGTACCAGGGTGAGTTATACACATATGCGTGCCCCTTTAGAGCGTACCGGAATGATGTTATGTTATGAAATGGTGTAAACAATAAACAGACATGCGATTGCAGCAATCCCGAGAGATTTGCTGCCATTTATTGAAGAGTTATGTGGTATATCGCCGAAGTTCTTCATTAGATCTTGATGAAATTTAAATGGGATTAATGAAAATCGGTTAACTTAGTAAAAATTTCTGATGCAAAAAAACATTCGAATTGTCAATTCATTTAATTTTGAGTACTGAACGAAAAATTATAAAGCTTTAATTTTTTATTTTCATAGTTTTTACACTTCCGCTTCTGCATCCGTTTCCGCCAAAATTTACTTTTCACATCTGCTTCCGTTATAATATTGCCGTTGCAGACAGGGAGACGTCATATCTCCGAAACTGTTCTCAGCTGCACTGGAGGATGTTCTCAAGGTTCTGGACTGGAGAGGGCTGGACATCAAGGTCAATAGGGAGTACATCACTCACCTTCACCTTCGGTTTGCCGACGATATAGTGGTCACGTCTGAGACTATGGAGGACCTCAGTACAATGCTCGATGACCTCAGTAGACCTTCCGAAAGAGTGGGTCTAAAAATGAACATGGATAAAACAAAGGTGATGTTGAATGCCCATGTTGCACCCACTTCTATCAAAGCCGGAGACCTGAGACAAACGGTCCAATTAGGTAGGTCCAACTTCGAGCAAGAGGTCAACCGTCGAATCCGACTCGGCTGGGCAGCGTTCGGGAAGTTGCGCGGTATCTTCTCGTCCAACTTACCACAGTGTCTCAAGACGAAAGTCTATGACCAGTGTGTATTGCCAGTGATTACTTACGGGACAGAGACGTGGTCGCTCACAATGGGCCTCATCAGAAGGCTTAAAGTCACCCAAAGGGCAATGGAGAGAGCTATGCTCGGAGTTTCCTTGCGTGATCGAATCAGAAATAAAGACATCCGCAAGAGAACAAAGGTTACCGACATAGCCCGAAGAATTGCCAAACTTAAGTGGCAGTGGGTAGGTCACATTGCTCGCATAACGGACGGCCGTTGGGACCGAAAATTTCTGGAGTGGCGACCCCGTACCGGAAAACGCAGTGTTGGAAGGCCTCCCTCTAGGTGGAGCGATGACCTGGTCAAGGCTGCAGGCGTCCGGTGGATGCGAAACGCACAGGACTGATCAGTGTCATCAGTGTGTCCAGCAGTGGACGTCTTTCTGCTGAAATGATGATTATGACTATTGTACCCAATAAGCTGAACTAGTGTTCTATACTTTCTACAGAAAACAAAGGAAATCACAATACACATTTTTTGCCCGCAAAAAGTAGTCAATACAGGGTGGTGGTTTTTAATGTTTATTTTTAATGCTTGTAAAACGCATTTTTACATACCTACATATTCGGAATGGTATCATTGCTTATCAAGGATCTTTTAATGACAGCTGTAGTTGAACTTCATTTATTTCGTCTCTAATTACACGGAATTTACACGAAATATGCAGGTGCCAACGTGAGTAATGTTAAGTTGGGTTCTAAAGGTTACTTTTGTAGCTTGTTTTGTTCTTTTAATTAATATTAAAGCAATTTCGTTTTTGAGGAGGGGCCTTCGTGATGAAAGCAGGTTTTTAAAACAATTAATATAAAATTGATATTGCGCTAATTGCTAGACTCGGCAAAGGCCTTTGAAGACGCTTGAATACAGGAAAACTCATTTTTATGTTGCCTTTAAGTCACATGCTGTCTCTGTCACTTTAAGGATTATTGAAGTGACAGAAATACTTTTAGGGACGTCTTAAAGTCACGTTAGCGTTTTCGTATGTTTTTCGGTATCCGCGTTTTAGATTGACACGTCCGAGAGACGGAGTCAGGGTGGCCTATTGAAAGAGCTATCTTGAACAATAACTTTCTGTAAAACTTTCTCTCTAATACATTCTAGGGAACGGACATTTGCTGATATATCTCCTAAGACATAGTACAAAGCACTCATAATCATCATCATCATTTATTTATTTATTTAATACTTCATGCACACAAGTACAGAGGCGGACTTAATGCCTTAGGCATTTTCTACCAGTCGACCTTTGGGTGATGGAGAGATAAACAGTGGTAGGTGCAATAATGAAAGTGTGGATTATTTAAATATACATATTAACTATAAATACAATATAATCATACCATACATATTCAAAATAATATATTAAATACATAAATATACTTAAACATTAGTAGTAATAGATAAATAATTGGAAAACATTAGCGCTGTTACGATACTACTGCCAACTTCTTACGAATATGCTCGCGAACTTTAACTTTGAAGGTTAACCGGTTGGTTGCCATCCTGATTTCCTGGGGAGCGCATTCCATAGAGAAATAGATTGAACGAAGAAAGAACGGTGAATGAAGTCAGTGCGGTGAGTGGGACATTGAAGAAGGCGGTTATGTGATGACCGTAGATTTTTACAGTGGTTGGCGCAAATGTATTGAAAGTAAGGGGCCAGATAACTAGGGAAATTGGAAGAGTCGAGAAATGAGAACAAGGTAGTTAGTGCCCTTTGCTCTCTGCGCTGGCGTATGGGCAACCACTTTAGAAGTGATCGATGCGCAGAGACATGATCATATTTACGCAAATTGAAAACAAATCGAATGCAGTAATTTAGAAGACGATCAAGTTTGTTGAGAAGATCAGCATTCAGGTCGTAGTAGCACACATCACCATAATCGATGATAGGAAAAATTAAGGTCTGCACAAGCATTGCCTTAGTGTTGATTGGTAATAAATTTTTCAAACGATACAGAGCCCGCAGCGTTCCAGTGACCTTCTGACTCACACTAGCGATTTGAGTACGCCAATTAAGAGTATTATCGATGTGCAAGCCCGGGTCCTTTACATCAGTGCTGAAAGGAATAATCTTACTGTCAAATAAAACAGGTGGCAAAGTTGCACCATCCACTTTAGCAATGTTTCGATGACTCCCAATGATGATCGCCTGACATTTATTGGGGTTTACTGCAACACCAAATCTATCGGACCAGGTTTTTATAGCCGATAAATCCCTGTTTAATTCGCTGATAACGTCAGGTATTTCGTCGACATTCCCTTGATGGTACAACTGCAGGTCATCTGCATACAGATGATACGCACACTGAAGTTCGGAAGTAATGAGATTTATAAAAATAGAAAATAGAAGAGGAGAAAGAATGCCGCCTTGAGGAACGCCAGTTTCCAAGTCACACCAGCGAGATGAAGAATCTCCAACCTGAACCGACTGCTGACGATCCTGAAGGTAAGAGTTGAACCATTCCAGTGCTTCAGGAGAAACCATCAAATAGGACAGAATGGCTAACAGGATGTCGTGACTAACGGTATTGAAGGCGTTCGAGAAATCGACTAACACTAGTACAGTAACTTTGGTGTCTTCCAATCCTGCCCTTAAATCGCCAGTCACTTTAAGGAGGGTGGACACAGTGCTGTGCCCGGGCCTGAATCCAGATTGAAGAGGGCTAATAAGCGAATTACTGTGCACAAACTTTGAAAGTTGTTTGTGGACACAGGCCTCAAGCACTTTGGATAGGAAGGGAAGGATAGAAATTGGACGGAAGTCGGTTGGAAGAGAGGGGTTGGAAACTTTGGGTAGTGGACGAACATAGGCTTTACGCCACTGGGAGGGGAATACTCCGGAAAACAATGAAAAATTTACGATATGCGTGATAGGAGGTAAAAGGTGATCCAGAACAGTGATTATCATACCACGAGTGATATTATCACATCCCACCGCTTTGGATTTGATGGAGAGTATGATCTTTTTGATCTCTCCCGGTTCAACTGGAATGAAACGAAAAGGATTAATGTGAGGACGCGTTAGACCAGAGATTAGAGACAGAGTTTGTTGCTTGGTTAGACGATTCATGGTAGGCACAGTGGAGAAATGACGGTTGAAATCATCTAAATCAATAGAATTTGGAAGGTCTAAATGTCGCGGTTTGCCGATACCTAGGGTTCCAAGGAACTTCCAAATATCGGCAGAAGAACAAGAAGAAATACTTTCTAGAATGTGGCGACGTTTAGCGTTGCGTATCATCTGGTTACATCTGTTCCTTGAAGTCTTAAATAGCGCCCAGTTCTCGTCAGTACGTTCTCTTTTGTATTTTCGGAACGCGCGGTCCCTACGTCGCATGGCCATCAGTATATCTCTTGTCATCCAAGGTGCAGGAGGACGTTTCAGTTTTACTTTTTTGACGGGAGCATGTTTGTTGTAAAGGTTGACCACAAAATCATTAAAGATCGCCACCTTATCGTCAACCGAATTTGCCTCCATCATGATCTCCCAATCGATCACAGATGCATCCTCCTTAAGTTTTTCAACGTCCATCCTAGCAAAACAACGCTTGTACAGAACCTTGGGTACAGGTTTAGGAGGTTTGAGGATATAGGAAAGAAAAATCATGTCGTGATGAGAGAAGCCAGGAGCGTCATGTTGACCATGGGAGGAGACAAGGGAAGGATTCGAGGTGAGTACAAGGTCGAGCCAGGTGTCATCGCCACATTTATTGTGATGGGTAGCCTGGAGCGGCAACACGTGCAGACTAGCTGACTCGATAATATGGAGAAGTCTACGGGATCGAGGAGAGTTTTGGGAAAGGAGGTTTGTGTTAAAATCACCCATGATGATGTGGTGCGCATACTCAGAACCCAAAGATTCAAGAACTGATTCGAATTCAGTGAAGTAATCTACAGAGGGGGGACAGTAGACAACACCGATAATGGTTTTGGCTCCTTTTACGCAAACTTCAAGGAAGATAAACTCCGCAGAGGCAGAATAGCTTGAAGAAGAAGTAGCAAGTATTTTATAAGGAAAATCACTGCGAAGATATATGGCTACACCACCCCCTCCCTTACCAATCCGATCGTTCCGTATAAGAACGAACCCGGTGAGAGGGTAAGTGGTGGACAGAAGATGAGGTTTAAGCCAAGTTTCGGAAATCAGGATAGCGTGAACGTTTTTGTTGTTAAACGCATCGTACAACTCGCTGTAATGACTGGCGACACTTTGTGCATTAATGTGGCATACATTCACCAACCGATTGGACTCATCATTGAAGTTATGTTGCAAAAAGTCACCAAGAGTGCCACCGTGAGAACAAAAACTCGCGTCGCTTGAAGAGGCAGCAGATTCGTTAGCAGAGAAAAAAGACTCATTGTCTGACATAAATTGAAGTAGTAAATATGTTTAAACTGTATTATTATATATAAAATTATTAGTATATTATTGCTACTGAGGTGCCACTCTGCACCACCCGCCAGCTAAAACAGACACTAAAACAGTTATTTAATAACCAATACGGAACTCGGCACCTTCTTAAAAACATTACTCCAGAAAGAAAACAAAAAACTTAAGAAAGCTGTAGTTCTCAAACAGACACAACACATAAAATTAAAAAAAAAAGAAACCGTCGCACACCCCTACGAAAGCAGAAAAAAAAATCTAAAGTAGCTAATCTAAGAGAAAAGGTGCTGTGCCCAAACAAACACAACACGGTTAAAAAAACGTAAATGTAACATAAAACAGTCGCACCCCGCTACGAAATGCGAAAAAATAAAAACATATATATTGAAAGCACATATGTAAACAAACAAAAACAAAAATCGTTATTCGTTATTTAGTCGATTTAAAGATAATACTAATTCTATATAAAAATTTCTAAACGTATATTACTAATGTCAAAATATTTTCCGTCAATTTGACAGTCAAACAAGAAAAAAAATGTTGAGGGTATCAACAAAATACTAATGAGGGTACTAAATTTCTCGACCAAATAACAAATGACACTCCATGACACAAACAAAATACGTAAACAGTGAACAACACCAAATAATTAGTATGAGAAGGCGAATACAAGGGCAAGCACAGATTGATTAAAACAAAAAATGGATTCATGGGCGACCAGGACTACATCAACACAACGTCAGTAAAAAACAATTCAGCTATTTACGTGATATGTTTCTCAGACTCCCGGCTGCGTCCGCACTTCTTTCGCCTGAGGATGGAATAACAGCCGGTGACTTGGAGTACCTGGCTATTAAGGGCTTCAGCTCGTCAGTGGAAGTCACCTTATGCCGACTACCATCAGAGGACTTTATGAAGATGACGCCATCCTGAGTCCAAGACGACCGCATGCCAAAGTGCTCGCGCGCCTTCACGAAGGCAGTCTGCCTAGCCCTCGTCAAGAACTCCTTGATGGATATTTTGGAGCCCTTCAATTTTGTCTTAACCCTCCAAACAGAAGCCTTGATGTCCGCACTGGTGAACCAGACGAGAATGGGCCTGTGATGCTCCTTGCCTGGAGCCCCAAGTCTGTGACAGGCCTTAATTGAAGAGTCTGTGACATTCTTGAGGGCAAGCTTGGCACTTAACACATCCAGGATTACTGCCTTACTATCCTCCTTCTCCACTTCAGCAAGTCCTTGGAAAACTAATGCCTTCCGCCGGTGCCTGGTTTCCACGCCATCAATTTGTTTGGCACACTCATTGATCTGGCTTCGCAGCAGACCAAACATGGAGAAAATGAGCTCCCGGAAGGTGCGAAACTCATCAGCTATCTTCGCCACTGTGTTTGCCTTAGCAGGCCCGGCACACTGGATCTGCGCTTCGAGTTCACCCATCTTCTTCAAAAAGTTCTCCTCCAGGGTCCTCTGAGCAGCAAGAACCTCAGCGTATTGTGACATTGTCTGAGAAGCGCCAACCAACGGTGTAGTAAAAGTACTGTGATCAGCTGGCAGGTGGTGTTTATATTATTATATGACTATGTCACATAAATGCGCCACAAACGTAAGTACTTGTAATTATGCACTTGTAGACCATGTATTAATCCAAATTAAAGCAGGATTTTCAGTTTTACCACAAATTATATATTAAATAAAGTTTCCAAAAAAAAAACTAACGTCTTTACTTTTTAAACACCTACCCGCGAATCATCATTCGTCTTTCAAAACCATATCTCACATCCCAAAAAAGAATTGCCATCGAAAATTAAAATTTAACTACCCAAATATTAAAAGTCATAATTACTAAGTCATTAAGGGGAACACCGCACGCCTGTTCAAACTAATTCAAGTTAATGAGCGCGACAAAAAACCGACAAAGGTGTTATGAATAAATAACCACTTAACAATCGTAAAAAATGAAAAATAACCTTTATAAAAAATATAAAAAGGGCCTTTTATTGAGTGCGCCTAAGACGTCTCTGTTCTTCCTGGCGATGCTATCTTGTTCTCGGAAGGTTTGTATGCCGTCTCTCTCTGGTTCGTTTATGGGGTGATGGTGATGTCCCTTTCTAACATCAATCGATACCCCTAGACACCCACGACAACCAGTTGTGAACGCCGCGTGGAGTTAATGGATCGGGGAATCGTTGTTGTTCAGGATATATTGTTTTATTTAAACTGAATTAGACGATTTTCTAGAAATAACACATTTTTATAAAAGCTACTCAAAAAGTTCCCCCATAGTGAAATCCTGATGAAAGAGCTTTTCAAAATCTTGTTTTAAGTCCAATTGTGGGATAAGCTTTGCTCTAAATGTTAACTTAATCTTCAACCATGTTGTCAATTGTACATTTCTTTGGAGATGATGCACATTATCTACCATTCAACCTTTTTTGTAACTTACTGTCTGTCCGCCTAGGCTTTTCCCTACTATATTGGAGTCAGCTTCCAGTCTAACCAGGTGCACCTAAATACAAGGGTTACACCTTCAGAAGACTCCTTTTTAATTTAGGTACTGAAACAGAAAAATCAACTTTTATATTTACACAGAACTGTCTAAGTATAAAAAAAAATCCTCGAGTCACAACACTGGCCGATCCGCTCAGCATTCCTATCGAATGGGCTGAATGAAATACAAGCAGACCCGGCGCTTTGTACTCAAGAGCGGCAATTTATTTAACTTTTAGAGATCCGCACGCGTGATACAGGCGAAGGAAACTCATTAAAATTATATTCATGTGCACAACAAGTGCGGCTGATTTTTTTATGGGCTTTGAGTTCGACTGTTTGGGAAGAATGTCGTGGGAACCAATATGTTTGTAAATCTATTTCATCATCATCATCATCATATCAGCCGAAAGACGTCCACTGCTGGACATAAGCCTCCCCCAAGTGTCATCATTGCTTAACCTACCTAACAATGCCACCTACAGTGTTATTCTAAAAACATTTCGTACAAACATAGATGCAGTGTGAACATGAAGTATGTTGTTAATTCATCCAATCAATGTACAATGTAAAATCATTTCAAGCTACACTACTTATGAGTTTTTACGGTATAATGTTTACGAGTTGAGATTAAATTAAGTTTTAAAATTAACATGTCTACTTATACATCATCGTAGGATCAAACAAAAGCGTGCTTACAGATCACTTCATCGCCAATCCCATCATATAAAATTTTATTTACAGTGTCTAAGGAAACCTTCCCAAAAGAAGACACTTCTTACTGCATACAATGATGGCAAATCTTTTAACTTTAAAATTCAAACTCGGAATACTGTACAGAACCATGACATACTTAAAATATTTGAATACCCACCGTATTGAACCAATTTCCCACAGCAGGCAGGAGACCGACCACCGTGGCTAACTTCCCGTTTATTTCGAGGCTCTAATTAATTTTATTCTGTTTTTATGTGCCACACAATTAATTTATCAAATCTATGTAACGATAACATCATACATGAAACGGTAAATATTTTATGCTTTAGTAGTTGCAAGCCCTTTTTTTCAGATCCTTTGCAACATCTGCCATAAAATCTGAAGCATAAGTTCTTTTTTTTTTGTTGGAATAGCTCCATATCCTGTTCACTACCAAACCTCGCCACGGTATGACATGAAAGTCAAATTTAATGGTGGCATCCGCCAGAAAAGCGCCTAGGCAATGAAGATCGACGAGTCCCAGAGAAACTATTCAAGTGTATTGAATCTTTGATCTCGTAGCGAAATTAATCAGAAAATAATCGCCAATTCCTTCAAGCAGGAGACAGTATTAGATTACTAGCCACAAATCAAAGATACGTTTATAATTTGGATAATCCTCCAGATCACTGGCCCCTGAAACACAGATGCTGTTACCGAACTCAGGGTCAGGGGTCAGGGTTTCACGTTTTTTGTAATTTTTGAAGCTAATAAACAATTTATTTATTTATCATTCAATCCTAGCTGCTATGCTAAACACCATGGGGTAACATAAAACAGTAGCATATTGCAATTCGACCCAGGATAAGGTATTATGTAAAGGTTACATTACTTTCATAATCGTATTAGTGCGCGTTTACATAATTCGATTAGAACGTATACGGCTGCAGCCCGTACTTGGTCACTAACTAATGTAAACGGGTATTTAGTTAGCCGTATTCGGCTGCAACTCGTATTCGGTCAACGACTAGTGTAAACAGGTAGTCGGTTGGCCGTATTCGGTCGCAGCCTGTATTAGGTAAAGAGAGCGAGACCAGCTGTTGAGTAGCCAATTATTAAGTCAGAATGCGGTCGCCAAATTCGGTGAACCAACCAATGTAAACAACCCAATTCGGTTAACCAATACTGTTTAACCAAAAACTTTCACCGAATTCGGTCAATCCACTATATGTAAGCATCCCAATTCGGTTAACCATTCCGGTAAAAAGAAAGCGGTCGCCGGATTCGGTAGCCGAACTAATATAAACGCACCATTAATGACCACATAGATAAAGGACATCAGCCCAATGACAGTCAGTAGTACATTCTATTCTAGCATACATACTCAATTAATCATTTCAACGGCTGTTCTGTTGGATTATTTTCTTCCTTTTCTTTTCTAGGTGTCTTCTTCCTTTTTCTTCGTCGGTACACTCTTGGCAGACCGTTCGTGGTCATCAAGTTGCAATGAGACTTCGGGCCGCCATAATTGGCTTAACGATGCGATGCCATCTCTGTCCATCGGCTGGTATTCGCGTGCACTCAATCAATGGGCCGCCCACTGCAAACTTAATCTGGTCAGTCAATCGCATAGGCCTTCCACTCTACCCTGATCTACAAGCCGCTCGATGCCATTGTGCCAAGTGCAGACGGCGCCGCGAGTTTTGAAATCAAATCTCAACAAGAGTCGTTGCCTCGTCGGGACACGTGTCCAAAGAACTGGAGTACTCGAGCTTGGACTATAGCCGATAAACGCAGCCTGGTACCGAAGTTCTTGATTGATGGATATAATTATGTTGGTGCGAAACTCGGTCCACGACACTCCAATCATTTTTCTCCAGCACCACAACATTTCCAGAGCATCTATTCTCTTCCTCTCGATGTCTCTCAGATTCCAGATCTCGGCAGCGTATAGGAATAAGGGGAACGCAAGTGCCCGTATGAGCTCGTTTTCGTAGCTTTGGTGATATTGCTTCTTCCACATTTTCAGCCCTCATTTCGGCATTCACCAACCTTTCTTTCCATCACACTCATTCCACAATACATTCATGGTTATATTGGCCATCCGCCGCCATCTCTAGATACTCTTATAGCCGTAAAATGCGTGTGACGCTGCAATAAATATGGCCACCTAAAGGTTCCAAATAGTTTGATTTAATATACCATCCAAACGAAAAGAAGATGTTAGCTATCAACAATTAATACTTGAAACCCTTCTCAAGTCAGTTAGTTCTAAGTTCATTCTTGCGCATGTCGCATCATTATCTTCCTGCCTTTTTGATCTTCTATTTTATCCTATTAACTGACACGTTATCTTCGACTCCATTTTCTCCCGATGATACGATCAAACAACCAAATGATTGATTACAAAAGTCATCTCATATTATATACAAATATCGTGACGCACACACATTAAAACCACACAAATAAAATACAAAACATCTAATTTACATAACATTAAAGAACAAAAAAGTTTACGACTTCTCATACGAACTAATTGGTATATATTCCATGGACACCGTCGTTTTATGGCTGTTTAATTCATTGGCCGGACTTGGCTGCTTTGAGCTGTAATTGACACTCAAGCGGCACATTTAATGGTATGGTCAATAGTATGGTTTATAGTACTTTATAGCCATAAACTGAGGTGTTTAGGGGTCAATGGGATTGATTGGGAATTATATTATCCTTGTTTTGTGTCGTTTCCACTTTTATTGTGTCGGCCCTTCTTTTTACACTTTCATTATTTTGTTTTTTTAAAGCTCTTGGTGTTCTACTGGAGGGCAAGGGACTTTTACCAATGAGCTCCCTTTGCACTCCTCTTTAGAGCTGCTAATTACCAGTTCTTGTTTAAGGATTCAGCTCATCCCGCCATCTCCGTTTATGCTTTCTATTTACTTGTCAATTAACTGAGGAACCACGTTCACAAGATATAAAGGACCACACGATATGATAAGAACTTAATAAGCCGATTCTCAGTCCCTTAATCAACTACACTGATTGGTTAACCAGTGTGTAATTTGTGTCTCCTTTGCGGACCTACCAAACCTACAACCAACCAAAGTTGACTGAACGAAAACAGTTTTATCTTTTGAAAAATCCTTTGAATAGGATCATCCCCTCGTTTGCCGTCCAATGATGAATGAATGAATGTGTCAGTCATCTAAATGTATCATCCTCCATAAACAAAAAACTACAATACGATTATGGAGGAATGGTCGATAAAAGGTGAAATGAGAATCCTGCAGAAATTTTTGCTATCGACAACAATTGTCGACAATACATCCAGAATATACCAACCCTTTAGTGGAACTCCCTGGAGACATTGGCAGGATTTTAAACAAATATTTTTAATAATTTATATCCCTCTGTGTCTGTCTTCGTCCTTTTTATAATTACTTTGAATTACAAATTAATAAGTCATCGATTCGAAAAAAAGAACAATAAATGTATTATTTTTCCCATTTTTACAAGCTTTTATTTAACTTGCTTTGTAACTTGGTATATTTGAGTCAAATCGTACAACTGAATTTTGAAACAATTATCTCCGAGCGATTGAGCTGAAATTTTGCATACACGTTTGGTTTGGATGACAATGCACGTTTAGCTAAAATATTGATTAAAACAAAGAGTAATTTATTTTATGTATTTCTTTAAACACCTTTTTTCAAAAATATCCACAGTTATATGCAGCTAACTTATATATTCAAACATATAAAGCCAGCAAATAAATTAAAAACGCCTCAAGAACCTACCACACACGAGCCGCGCTTGGCTTGAACAAATTGACACCTATCCATCGAGCATCATTAGAGGAACCGGTATGACGTCACAGCCATAAGTGCCGGCCACCCAGGTAATACCGATATTTTAACTCGTTCTGTTATATTGTTAGAGCTTGTTAGTGAACATGGAGTTTCAATTTTATTATGGTGTTGTCGAGCGATTTTAGCAATAGTAATTGTGTTGCAATTCTGTATGAATGATGATCATTCTTGGCTTCTTGAGAAACCCTTTACATCGAGTACCATAAGAAGAACCGGTGTGACGTCACTTATGGCTGTGGATTAAGGAGTTGGAGAGTAATCTAATTAGGCTGGAGCTGTAATTCTGTCTAAATGATACTCTTAGCTTTTAGCTCCTTAAGGTTCCCTTAGCAACAGCAGTTATTTTAATTTACAAATACTTCAGGCAACTATTTTTTTTCTTAGAAGCAAACAATAGACTCTACTCTCCCATGTTAAGTTGGGAAATTTTCGTTGCCATATTTATTCACACATACATTTGTACAGTATTATACAGGCAGGATCGGATCACCGGGCTCAAGCAAACTATTTTTCTTTTTTTTAAAAAAAAAAAAACGTTGCTCCACACTAGGAATTTCTCCCTGTATCGTGGGTGCGTTTACAAATATACAAACTCACATATACAACACCCAGAGCCGGAACAACTATCTGAAGGTCATACAAATATTTGTTCCGTGCGGGAATCGAACACGCGACATGCAGCGCAGCAGCCAATCGCTCAACCACTGCGCCAACCGTGCGCCCAGAATTTTAGATTATCATTCAAAAACTAATCACACAAATTGTTTATCAGTCCCAACCCAAGCTAGTTGCATATTCCGACTGTCAACATCTACGAAATAATCTCAAAACCTCTCCGAATCCTTCATCAGTTCTAATTTAATTAAACCCTACTGTCGAAAAAAGAAGCCATTTAAAAGGCCAAACATTCAGAACATCAAACTCATTATGACTCTCTCCCTTTTTCCTAACTGGCAAAACTTTCTACCAATATCGAACTCCAGTGCACTTTCCCCGCTAACTTCAGAACGAAGTTCACTTGATAGAGGGTTCAGTTGTAACAAAGTTTTGTCATATCGAAGTGCTGAAACTTGTCATGTTTATATTTCGTTTGTTTGGTCTTCTTGGTGTGCTTCTGTTCAATGTTTCGGAATTTAGTAGCTTTCGATGTTGAGCGTTAATGGAGAAAGTTTAATGGGAGAGTTGCTTTTTGCTTATCTATACTAATATCATAAAGCTGCAGAGTTTGTTTGTTTGTTGAACGCGCTAATCTCAGGTACTACCAGTAGAAAAATGGCTGGAATTTTTATGTTAGTCCATTTATCGAGGAAGGTTATAGACTAGGTATATAACATCATGCTACGACCAATAGGAGCGGAGCATAAAGGAAAAATGTTGCAAAAACGGGAAAAAATATTCCTTTTTGAGAAAGATATGCCACATTCATGTAGGAAGCCAGTTGACGGGAGCGAAGCCGCGTGGGACAGCTAGTGTTTAAATAAGCTGCTTACAATTTACTTTATTTTCATCGGTTGTCTTTTGCCTAAATGATTTTTATTCCACATTTAAGCATAATTTGATTGATAGATTGCGATTACTCGTATAGCCACTACCACTGAGTTTTTATTATTGTTTTACTTTAAATGTGTTTGGACTGGCATCCCCAAGGGAATAGAAAACGTAGCATCTCCGTCAAACTGTGTTGGCAGAAGCAGTGGCGTGGAGCGAGATGAAGTGTGAGGTTAGAGATCGTTCGCGATAGAGGACTTCTGTGGACCCCTTTACCAATTCAATGCTAATGTGCTTGGTTTGTTCTCTTATGTATTTCTTTAAAATTTATTTCTGTTTTCATATTTATGATTGTTGCTGTTATGGTATGTGCGTGCTGGTTAAATACTTTTTATCTTCATTAATTATTGGTATTTATCGTGATGGCTAAATTCTTTAAACAAAAAATAAACCCTTTAGTATTCTATGTGGTACGTTTCTATAAAATAATCTTTATCAGACCGAAATAGCACAACAAACCTCTTTAGGCCATTAAAAAGTTTCCCCCGTTGGCGCGAACCTAATCCCCGAGGGTTTGTCACACATCAGACGCGGTCTACGATAATTACCCCTACGGATTCTGGGGCGAAAATAAAGGGGACTGTTGCGTTTATTTTGTATGTAAAATATAATTTAGTAACTAACTAGCTGTCTTTTAAGTTAACTAACGTAGCTGGTAACTGAAGAAATGCATGTATTTCAAATGTTCCAGTTAAAAGCTCAGAAAAACTGATAAATTAAAAGAATGTGTCCATTAAAATTAAATTCGTCTAAGTCGATTGAAATAAGGATTTTTTTTTAGAATGTTGTTACACAGCATTTTTGTAGCCATATAAATATTTGGCGAAAAACACAAACTTGTTGTTGCTGTGGCTGATACGGGCCAAACATTATATTAAAAACTAGCTGTCCCACGCGGCTTCGCCACCATCAACTGGCTACCTACCTACCCTACATACATGAATGTAGCGTAACTTTAATCGCTTACGCAGCGCACGCAACGAAAGCTCTCAAAAAGGAATATTTTTTTCCCGTTTTTGCAACAGTTTTCATTTATGCTCTGCTCCTATTGGTCGTAGCGTGATGTTATATAGCCTATAACCTTCCTCGATAAATGGACTATCCAATACAATTTTTTTTCAATTCTAATCAGTAGTTCCTGAGATTAGCGCGTTCAAACAAACAAACAAACTCTTCAGCTTTATAATATTATATAGTATAGATTCGTCTTAGCATGTCGATGGCAGAACAGAAACTTCAAAAAGAAGAACAGGAACTTAAAATGTTGTTGTGTTTTGTCCTGTAAGTACATAAAATATAATTTTGTGGTTTTCAATAAAGAAAATAATAAATATAAAGAGAGCTCTCCTTGCTAAATATTACCTGCATTAGCTAGGTAGGTAATAAATTCACAAAATAAAAACTGTAATACTGTGGAATTGTAAAGAGAGGGGGATGAGAAAGCTCCCCCGATTGATGTCATCGTCCGTAATCCCCTGGGATCGTCCCGCATCAGGCACGCTGTCCAACAATTACCGCAACTCGCCGGGCAACTCATTTATTCAGTTAATTTGATTTAAAGGAAGTTGGGTTAAAAATATAATAATATTGCTATAAGATATTCCCG
This sequence comes from Orthosia gracilis, assembly GCA_947562075.1. NCBI lineage: Eukaryota > Metazoa > Arthropoda > Insecta > Lepidoptera > Noctuidae > Orthosia > Orthosia gracilis. The sequence goes on from OX387274.1 coordinate 14,443,745, forward strand.
ACGGACGCTGTATCGAAAACGTTCCATCGACAGATTAATGAATCGACAGTACCTCAAATGGATGGTACGCTATATCGACGGTACACTAATTCGATACAATCCCACCGCACCATTCCCAGTCCACTACAACTCCTGAAAGCCAGAATCAACAGTGGCGACCACCATAAAAGCGCCGGGGCAATGAAGCTCGACGAAGTCCCGGAGAATGAATTTAACTGTCTTGGATCCCGCAACGAAATTAATCAGCAAAGAATAAAGGAGGAGTCGGAAAACAGAAGCATACCCACTTCCCTCCATATCAAGTAGGAGACAGAACAAACAAGGCCAATAGGCACAAAGGGTCGTTTACAACTGGGATAAGCCCAGTTGCCTAGCAACACGGATAAAAATTAACATCACACCAAACGCGTTCACACGTTTACACAAAATCGTTAGTAGGCTGCAACAGTAGGTATACCATATCGATAATACGTTGTATCGACAGTTGACCATATCGATGGTACTTACGCTGCATCGACTGCCCGACCCGAGCCAGATTTAAATAAAAAACATAACCTTTTTATAAAGTCATTTTAATTTTAATTTGGGACTTAAATATACTTACAAAAATATTGCCAATCGTGGAAGTTATCTTAATCCATCATCAACTAAAAAGTAACTCTGTATGTCTATCTATCTGTCTGTCTAGTGTGAGTCTTTTCAAGTCGTAACAGCTGAATGGATTTTGACGAAACTTGACACAATGGGTACTGAGTAGATCATGCCCTGGATTAGGACTTAAGATACTTTTTAACCTAGAAGTATGTGCCCTTGGGATACTATTCGATGAATACGCAGGCAAAGCTGTTGGCAGAAGCTAGTTCTTATTAAACAAAATACTAAAATACAAAAAATACTTTTTAATAAAAAGTTCAAACCGACTCCCAAAAACAAAACCCTACAAGGGAAAAAAACTTTCTTTTCCTAATTCGGTGTCTTTATTGTTACCTATTGTTTTCCGTTTTTCGACACCGACTTCGGAAAAGAAAGTAGTTTTTCGCTTTGTAGTGTTTTGTGTTGGAAGTCGGTTTGATTTTTATTGAAAAGTTTTTTATTTATCTCTTTTTAGTTTTGGTAGGTTACTCCAAATACCGTGAAGATCTTTTATGGCTAAAGTATAGCCCAAACACGACTAGGATCCATTGTTTTAGTTCGGAGTTTCAGTTCCTACCTTCCAGGTTCTACATCAGATCAGTTCGATGGGACCATTTTCATTAGGACGATTTATTTATAAGTATTTGCTTAATCATAGTCGGTTAACTATTCGATATATCTTATACCCGTTACATACTTAGCATTCAGTAGTTCCATTGGCCATCTGTGACCTTCTTCATCAGTTCCACGTCATCAAATGATATAAACTGCACTGTTGATAAAAATACCAAAATCGCTATATGTATGCCTATAATATTTGAGGAGTTCCTTCGATTTCTCCAGGATCCCATCATCAGATCCTAACCTGATGAGCATGGAACCACCTGGGAAGTATATACTCTTTCAAACAAAAGAAAAAAAATCCAGATCGGTCCAGGCGTCTTTGAGTAATCGGGGAACATACATAAAAAGAAAAAAAAGATTTCGATGAATTGAGAACCTCCTTCTTTTTTTTTGAAGTCTTATAAACATTACTCGTATCACCAAAGAAATGCATATACTTCGGTTTTTTTTTTGTAATTGCGTACTTTGGTGGCTTCTCATTCCTTTGTTTTCCAATATATTTAAACCAAAAATATTATACTTACTTACTCGATGGGGTCAAACCTTTGTTTGTGCCCTCTTTGCCCCCTTAAAATTTAAAAAAAAAACATTTTTTGACAGTTTGTATGGCTTTGGGTCAACAAGATGTGATGATGTATACTGTTAAAATTTTAAGACCCTAGCTTTGGAGCTACAGAAAGACAGACAGAGTTACGGAAATACAGACACGTAAGTGACAGCAATATGGCTCTTTTTGGATCCTTCGGGTACGGAACCCTAAAAAACCGGTGAATTTGAAGTTCGCTCTCCGCAAGGTCGAAGTCCAGGCTAAAGGTGATTTGCGGCTATCACACAACATAATTTCATTAGCAATATTCAAAGCACTCGGCATTCACGTTCCTGTCCAAGCAGAATACCAATTAGGTAACCTACCGCATCGCCCCGTACTTAGACACCTCATCATAATATTCACGACTAGCAAGGGGAACAGGCTTTTTTTTGAGATAATAAAAAACAAAAATTCCAACCGACTTCCAAATAAAACAATTCTGTTCTTGTTTCTGGTTTCGCTTCTTCGTTTTTTGACACTGAATGCCGAAATTGAAATTATTTTTCGCTTTATTATTATATACTTTATTGTACACCACTTAAATAATTACAGGACAAAACATTATAAAGATCAGACAAAATCATTATGAAGATCGCTTTGTATTGTTTTTGTTTGGAAGTCGGTTATATTTTTATGTAATAAAGTTTCTTTTATTTTTATTTTTTAGTTTTGGTACCTAACTGGCAAGTTCTATAGCAATGTACAATAAAGAGACATGCGATTGCAGTAGACCCGACAAATTTGCCGTCATTTATTGACAAATTCTGTTGTATAACTCCAAAGTTCTTCATCAGATCTTCACCAAATTTATATGGGACCACCTTAGGCAAGTACTCTTTCAAATACAAAACTCTTTTTTTTAATCGGTTTACAATTAACGAATAAATCGGTGAACATACCTACATAAAAAAAACATACTGTCGAACATAGAAACTCGTCCTTTTTGGGCAGTCAGTTAAAAATTAGCCTATGACACTCGACGATAATATAGTATACCTTCTACCAATGAAAGAATTTTTGTAACCGAAACTTCCAGAAATTTCCTACTTTTTACAAAATTATATTATAAAAAAAAAAAATGTTCTCATTACGTATTGTATGTGCTTACTTACTCATATTCGATTCGTATTATTGATTATTTATATGGACAAATACGGATTCATTTTAAATAATTTTTATTAAAAAAACACGAACGCGTAAAGATACGAACATTCGGTTCGTATGAGTAAGTGCAATAAAGAGATGATGCACAAACGACACTATTCGAATACTTTACACGAAAAAACTGATCTCACAAATGTCACGCAAAATCCCGGGCGGATAATCCCGATTACGGGATTGTTTTGGTCCGTAAATTTTGCACCGTGACGGCGCGCGGTTCGGCTTCACTCCGGGGTCCGCAGTAATTGGCAGTCGCGTTCCACACCAATTAGCAGGTACCCTAATTAAAATGATATTTTATTACTTACAAATTACTTTCAGGGCTATTAACAGGTTCAATTTATTGTGACAACGATTTTGACATGTTTTTTGCTTGGCGGAAAACTTGTTTGTTATGTTGTGAAGAGAAGCTGTTTGATGGGTTTTAGCTAAATACTGTTGTAGGTAATTTTGTGGTATCTATGTGTTTTTTTTTATAAGTTTTGTAGTCAAACGACGTACGATAGTTCGTACGATGCGCGACGTGCGACGACGTACCGTTTAATATCTCTGTCAAAAACTACTCGAAATTATCTATATATTATTATTTAAATTATTCATTTTAGATACATATTTGTTATATTTTTAAATATTGGATTATTTATAGTATAGTAGCCCACCGGTATCGGGAACAGGGTACAGGTTACCGGTGGTCAGGGCTCCTGACAGAGGAACCTCCAAACGATACGCGCCGTGTCCAGGAGTACCGCTTTCTGGATCAAACCCTTGATCCAGCTGCCCAAGCTGCTTATTATTATTATTATTTCCATTTATTATTTTTTAGTATTCCGTAACCCACCATATTTTTGCTGAATATCTTATGGCAGAATCCATTTTAATTTTTCAACGAACATTTTACTAATCTTTTGTTAATTAAGTAGGGTACGACATTTTTTGCCTTAAGATATTCGGAACTTCTAAGGCATTTTTAGAGCTGCATTAGAATTTAAGGAAATGCATCTGGAACAATGAATAAAATTGTAGTGAACTATTGGAATTTTCAATTGTGAACAGATTCTGTTGAAATTAAATAAACTGAAAAGCGAAAAGAAACCTTTTTATCAAAAAAAAAATAACCAACGTAATAAGGAAAAGAAAAGCAAATATTTAAAAAAAAACTTTTAGTCTAGCATTTTGAGGCGGCGCCAAAGTTCAGTATTTTTTTTTTTTTTTAGTTCAAAATATAATCATAAAGTAAATGAGAAAAAGAGTCGTCTTAAGGGATATGAGGAGGCCTTTGCCCAGCCGTGGGACATAACAGACTATAAAGTGAAGAACTCGTAAAAATATCTATAAATATTGACAAAATACACCCACCTATCCAAACCCCCCTTCCGTGTGTGAATCAAACTGTGAACATTCAACCTTTCCCCCCGTCTCGCCGTTTGTTTAATCACGCGCTAACAGGTGGCGCTACTTGCTGTCGTTCTCACGCCAATTTCATGTTTACTTTACAGGGGTTTACGTCGAACTTCCTAAGACGAATGATGTGGAATCTGATTTATTGGACAGTGTATTGCGATTCGTGTACTATTCCTATAGTATACAATATCAGCCATGGTGTAAATAACATATGATTTTAAACTTTTTGAACGTCTCGCAATACTTTGTCTTTTTAACCCCCGACGGAAAAAGGGGGCAGTTTGACATGTGTATTAGTGTATCTGTCTGTGACTTCATGGCTCCTAAACGGATGAATCGATTTTGATTTCGAATGTTATTGTTTAAAAGATGACTTTATCGAGAGTGTTCTTAGCTATGTTTGATGAAAATCGATTCAGCCGTTCAAAAGTTATGGGCGTTTTACTGTTTGAATTGGGGTGTTTTTGTAAGATATCGTGTCATAATTACGTGTTCAATTGATCGTCGATCGAAGCGTGTCTACTACTAGAAAACTATGTAGCGTGAAATAAAAATGTGTCTGGGTTTTTTAATTTTACTTGTTACTAAATTCCATTTGAAATAACATTAGACATGTTTCCAAATCTTTTTACAGTCCGTTCAACCGATTTTGGGTTCTATCCCGTAAAAATAAGGATGACATAAAAAGCATAAACCTGTTACCAAAACCAACTGTTTACTACAGCTACCATTTGTCGTATTACCAACGCAATAGAAGTGAAAATCGGTTATATGGGATGTAAAATGGGCTAATTTAAACGTCTAATGTTATCGCAAATGGAGTATAGGTTAGTTTAGGTTTAATTACTATCGTCTTCTTGATCAAGTTGCTCATTTATTTTGCAATTTGTGTCATCTACAGAAGATTTTTTTGACACCAGGGGTCATCAAATGGTGGACCGCGGTCCGGATCCGGACCGCCGACCTTTTTGCGTGGTTCGTCAAAATTGAATGACAATAGCCAGCACAAACTTTAGTCCAACTTTGAACGGATAATTCACGAGAAAAAATTTCATATGATATTAATAAAAAAAGTATTAATAATTTATAAATAAATTTTATTTAATTAATATGCAGGGGCCCTACCACGAGCTCTTAGAGCAAGGTTATATCCAGTGTGAGTAAGGGGCAGATGTGTCTGTCTTGTATACATCGGTCCGTTATAGACCTTCATATCCTGTTTACTTGGAAACCCCACAATCCCCCACACATGATCTTCATCTACAGTTAAAATTTATATATGGCTTTATTCCCTGATTGAACTCGGTTCCCGGCTTCATTTTATCAGTCTTTAAATGTTCCCACTGCTGGGACACAGGCCTCCTCTCTGCGAGAGAGGGAATGGGCCTTAATCCACCACGCCTAGAGCGGGTTGGTGGATGTCACATGTCTTCGATTTTTTGGTTCCCGCACAATGGAAATAACCTTGCTCTTACCATTGAGGTAATAATTAATATTCGTTTTATTCCTTCATTGATATTGTATCTATTTTACATATTTAAGATTTTATTTCAGTTTTAACACAAAGTAAACACACAAATACTCGCGTCGATGCAAAGGCTGGGGGGGAGGGGGTAGTTGGCTTTAGACCTTACGGGCCGCGACGCTCATATCATTATTTTTAAGAAACGGACCCCAAACGAAAGTAATTGGTGACCCCTGCACGAGACCCACGAGGCAGTTTTTCTTCCAAATTTTAAAACTATTTTCTTATTTTAAGCAGACGGAGACTGATTGGAGTAAATATCAGCTTGGAGTATTTCCTTACAGAAGTTTGACATGACCATTACCGCAATCAAGCAGGTATGCTACAGAACGCGCAGCTTCTAACAGAGACTTTTACAACACTTTTATTTTAATTGCACGTCAACACCAGAAACCACTTTATTAATCAAAAAATCGTTAATCATAATCAATTTCGAAACCAAATCATCACGCTCACCAACTTTGCTATCGTTAGCAAGGGTGATACTTCCATAATTAGCTTCATTATATGCAGTAGGTAGCGGGGGAAGTCGGTGGAAGTCGGGGAATTCGGGGGGACAGGGGTAGATGGGGATCACGAGAGGGGTAGTTGCGGTAACACGTGCCGGCTGTAAGAGACGACTGAGGATTAGGTTGTTTTAATATGATTTATTATTAGAATATTGTGGTAAACACGCTTTTGTTGGTGGTCGAAAGTGAGCTTGATAGTGTCAGGGATAAGTAATTGTTTATGAATCCTTGTGTCCTCGGCGTTCACCTAGTACAGAAATCAGAAGTAAACTACAATTATTAAGCCGGGTAGTAACATTACATGCGGGAACCAAAAAATCGAAGACATGTGACATCCACCAATCCGTACCAAGCCCGCATGGTGGATTAAGGGCCATTCCCTCTCTCACAGAGAGGAGGCCTGTGTCCCAGCAGTGGGAATATTTAAAGGCTGATGATGATGATGAAGAAGCCGGGAATCGAGTTCAATCAGGGAATAAAGCCATATATAAATTTTAACCGTAGATGAAGATCATGTGTGGGGGATTGTGGGGTTTCCAAGTAAACAGGATATGTAGGTCTCCCATTATCTTTCATCTGAAAGACGTCCACTGCTGGACACAGGCCTTCCAGGCACCGCTTAATCGAGCTACCCTGTGCTTCTTCTTTCCAGAGAATTCCTAAGATCGCTCCATATTTTATAGGGCCAACCCAAACTGTGCGTTCCGTCACATATCCTAGAGGGGCGTGTCTCTCGTTTGTGGAAAATTTACAGACCATATAAAAAAGAAGTCTATTGATTCTCCGAACTACGACATCTCAAGCACTAGATACGAATATCGAATTGTATATTGAATATTGAATTGTACACCCAATATCAAAATCACAGTGCAAATTCGCTTCGGCATACTAAGTCGGCACGACAGTGTAACAATAGCTTACCCTAGGGGGGTGGCTGCCTGGCCGGTAATCTGATTTAGAGCCACTTAGCGACAGGTAAAGTGCTCTGAACGCTGGTTTAACTTGTTTACGAGTATAACCCGCCTTTTATTGGGTTACACTTTTGTTTAACTGGTGGTAAAAGTGGTGGTGAGGGGTTTCTGGGTGGAAGTAAGGAATATTGGGTGTTTTTACTGTGGTTTTGGGGGTAAAAGCAATAGGGATGATAACAAAAAATATCTGTTTAGTCCGTTAGTTACATAACATAAAAATATTGGACAGGTATTTTTACTTTTGCCACGTTAACAAAACATTACGCCTTTTTTTTTACTTCTGTAATTATTGTGTTTAAATTCATTTTTATTGTAATTGTTCATGATATTAATTTCAAAATATTTTGCACGCCATAGAATGTGGCAAACATGTCCGAACCTTTTGTTTTTTTTTCATGTTATCCTGCATGCACGTATTATTTATTCTTGCATGTATACACGTGTTTGAGCAAATAAATATCTATAACTTATCTTTACTACGCCGATATAGTGCGTTGAAATATCGTGTGACGTCACGGTGTGCTACACCTTATACTGACAAAGTGACTTCACAAGCCCCCACTCCTGAACTTTGATGCACTTCATCTTTGTCAATTTTGATTTATTTGATAAAGCAAAAAATACGGGTCCATTATTATTTGATAACCTCACTGACGGACTAACTAAACAGAATTATCATTTTTCTACCCAGGAAACATCCATATTGATATTTTAGCTGGAGTTAGTTTGTTGTTTGGTTTTGCATGCTTGGGTCATGCATTGGCGGATTTGTGAATAAAAAACAATATCTAGTACTTAAAATAATAAAAAAATGTGTCTAAAGCCTCCTCCTGACCGTCCACAAGCTAACTTCTACTCCTCTTACTTTATCAAGGCTCTTCTTCAGATCCACACTTGACGCTTTACGATTCCGCAACGCCTGACTCATCAAAAAGCGATCATCTCTTGGTTCTGTGCATTGTTTTCTTCCCGAACCAGATCTTCTTTTGACCGAACCGGTCTCTTGATATCGTTGCCAAGTCCTCTGGACAGTTGGATTGAGTTTCAAAATAAACTGTTCCTTAATCTATCCAGTTTCTTAAGCTGACAAGTAACTTCATCAGCAAGCAAAGCAAGCAAGCTTCATCGCAGTTAGCGCAGTAAACAAGGATTCGAGACGGGAAATACAACCTTCCTTCTCGCCTCTGTCTGAACGACCAATATTCCTTACTTCAGTCCTTTGTTGTCACTAAGTCATAGTTTTACACTGTTTGTGATCACCGTGCCTTGCTAAGTGTCCTGCCCTGTCCCGTAATCGTCGTCGCCAGTCGTATCGTGTCGTTTCATGTGCCATTAATTAGCGAAACAATAGAAAGGCCGTGTCTCGCGTGGAGTCACGTCTTATAGACACGAAAAGTTAAGTTCCATTACTCGTTAACCATCATCAAAGATCTTTGTGAGTCTTCGAATCTATCTCCCTACATACCACTTAGCAAAATTATTGATTTATATATTACCAGAAGCCTTACAGCAGAACAGCAAATTAAGTAACAGCACGATTCATCCATCAACTCAGGATAACGTTCAAGTTCTTTTAATACCCCTCAAATTACTTCACCTCATAATTATATACCATCACAAAAATAAGCAAATTACCACAAATATCATGGCGCAACTCGTACTCAGTCTGTATTCACAGTTCAATATCGAACCGTATCAAATTCTCAACTTCAGCTCAGCCATTTTCCAAGATAAAATGATACCCCTACCATTCAAAAATGAACTTTATTCGATCAATATAAAGTTTAAGAGCTTCGTGGGGCTGGGACTGTAAAATGACTGCGCGTAACACTAATGGTCCATGAAATTGGCCGTTTGCCGATAAATATAAGATTTTTAGACATTTCAAATGTACTGTTAGGTTAGGCTCGCGGTGTTTGAATGAATTCATTCATTTCGTTGATGATATTTTTCATATTTGAGTTGTTTTATGGTGCTTAGAAGTTTCTTACTGCAAATATCGATGTCATGTACACGGCATTGTAGTGTAAAGTCCCCTACTGTAGAAAGTTAAATCAAGTGAATGAACTGCACCGTCCATCTAATTTTCTGTTTAATTCTTAATAGAAGCAAAGACATAGTTTAATTAGTGACGCCCATCAAATGCTGAGTTGGTACCTTATGGTATGCCCTATGCTCAACCCGATTATTGAGTGTACTTTGTGATTATTGCTGTTGTGATGTGTCTCTGTCGAATAAATGTTTTCTATTCATTATCACTGGCTCTTTCATTTCTGAACATTTCCTTCCTTTAGACTCTTCTATTTTACTTCCTCTAGTTTAGCTGCTTTGGATTCCTCAGTAGTAACCTATTTGCCTGCTGTAACTGGTAGTTTACCATGTAACTTTTAAAACTTACTTCAGATTTCTTTTAAGACTTCTTTCAAATTCTATTAAAAAGAAGCATGCTGTAGCTTCGACTTTTTGTGCATCTAAGGTTTCTTTATTATGAAGAAGAATGATTATAGGAAAAGCTGAGCTGTGTGTGATTTCATCATTAATCCCTCTTCTTTTACTTAATTTGTTAAAAACTCACCCTCAGTTTCCCAGCTCAAAATTATCGCAGAATTAATGTCACAAATTATCAAGCATTGCGTTATCTGCTATGTTGGTTGAATAAATTTTCAACAGCCAATCGTAGCAGATAACGCGTGCTTGACAATTTGTCACATTAATTCTGCGATAATTCTAAGCTGGGAAACTGAGGGTCAGACTCGGAACCTTCTTGGTGTACTTTTTTTTAATTTCCTTTGCGCCCGCCATTTTCTTTTCACGTCTTATTGTTAAAGCCTTAGGTAAAAAACAAGAAACTTGAAAACAAGTGAAAAACCTAAAATGAGTGATTCTAACGACGAGGAAGTTTATTTGACGCCAACAGAATTGAGTGAAACTGTTAACAATGCGCAAATGAGCTTTCTCTCTCAACAATCACGCGAGGAGTATTTGAAACAGTACACACGTGGCGACTAGCTAAAGGAGCCAAAACTTTCTCAGAAAACGTTTTGCTGGCATATTTTATTGAATCATCCGAGACCAAGAATCGAGCACTCTATGGAGTACGTTTGCTCAAAGCAACAATAAAGATTAAAAAGATATATACATATACACGACACCTATCCTAAATTAGTGGTATTTACAGTGTATTTATGTTCAGTATCTAATTAAATATATTAATCAACTACTTAATCTAATACGTACTGAGTAGATGTTGATAGGCATAATTATGCATGCATTTCAATTTTATTAATTTATCTACTACAATACTCTTTACGTTACAGGTTGTTCTTATTATTGGTTTAAACAGAGCATGTCGAACTAATGAACTAACACAACTTAATGTCAAAAACGTTGAGAAACATTCAGATGTACTATTAATTAATTTACCTAAAACAAAGACAAAACAGACCGCAACTTCGTCATTCGCAAGGAATAATGCAATCGATTTTTTCTACATAATCGCATCGGCAAGTGTGTTACACAGCCTATGGGTGCTAATAAAATTGGCAGTATCCCACGAGAAATAGCAACATTTCTTGAACTTCCAGAACCCCTGTTGTACACGTATCATTATTTCCGACGAACTTCAGCAACACTTTTGGCCGATTCAGGAGCTTATCTCCTGTCCCTTAAGCGCCATACAAGCTGGAAGTCCAATGCGGTTGTAGTGGGATGCATAGAGGATTCAATCCAAAATAAGTCTAAAATATGCAAAGGCATCGTAGCAGCCATTACACTGAAAGAGCCTCAGTCAGATCCTTGGACTGGTTCTTCTACATCTAAAATGAGCCGTTACGAAACACCTAACCATCGCCCTCTCTCGCCAACATTTACGACAAAGGAACCCGATGAATCGGTACAACTATTAAGTATGACAGATAGTTTACCGAAAATGGGTACACTCGTCACTAACACCAACATTACAGTATCTAACAAAAATATTACACTCAAACTTAAGTAACTATTAACGTATTATACTACTAACGTAATACTTACCTATCATAATGTAGTAGTTAATACCTAAACTGAAATAAAAGTATCTTGTGATTGTAATTTTTTTTTTTTGCATTTAGTCCCCTCATCAGTCATCCCTCCTTAGTGAGGAAATCCTCACTAAGGAGGGATGAAAAGTTACGTCTTGCTCTCGAATGCAAAGATTGTTCACCTCGTGCTCTTTTGATTCCCTCGCTAATGCTCAGGATTCTAATTTTTGAAACCTTCGCTTGCTCGGTCTTCAAAATTACACACGCACGCGGTTTAAAAGCAACTTTACACTCTTGTGTAACAAATAACTATTTAGATATCTGTGTTGTCCTCTAACAGAACAGTAAACTGATGATGTAATATTGACAGACTCTTACGCATTATCACTTACCATTCCATTTCAGTTTAGCAAAAACTATCCTGCATACCTACTTACTGAAAACAAGGACATTGTCATTACTCAGGCGGGCAGCATGCAAGATTATTCATTCGTTATTATCAACTATCTGTCTGTATGTATTTATAAACCACTACCATTGTTTGTAGGTAGCATGAGCGGTGTTATTAATTTGCGCAAGCGCAATACATTCCACGTTACAAAACATGCAGGAAACGGCCGTGACTAAATGAAAATATTTCTTCCTCACTTGTACAAACATCGACTAATAATACTATAGCGACCATTTTAATTAGACTTCTTTTGCACCTTGTATTTGCACCTATTTGTAACATTTTTGTTTGGGACAGGGAAGGGGGGAAGGTCAAGAAAACTGGTGGTTACTCGCCAGAGTTGAAGTAAACACAGTGATAAGAATACACCACATAGCGCTGATAAGATACGACCAAACCAATTACAGCCACGAACCATTAGCATGACGCGGTTTAGGTAACCAGTTAGTTTTATTGTTAACCAGTTTGGTATTTTTTGATTCGCTTGGACATTAGGACAAAATGTTTATGGTTTACTCGTAGTTCTCTCGTGGTTATCGTTGTGAAATCTAAGTAATTTTGCAAAGCCCACTCCAGGGACTTGGTCTCAAAATAGCCATTTACAGTGAAGGACGTTATGGTCCTTCCAGGAAGTGTTAAACTGCAAAAGTTTTATCATCTCACTTGATGACTCTTTTGGTGGCCGTGAGTAGTTTTATTTAGCCGTATGTTGATAGGTACCAATCAGTGCCAAGATAAAAAAAATTGGTGGCCAACCGTTTAGCTGTAAAACCTGTGTGACAGAAAACGGACAGACAGACAGACGGACACGTGAGTGACAGCAATAGGGTTCCGTTTGGAGCCTTGGAACCAAAAGAAACTACGTTCTTATGAATAATAAGTAGTGTCACCTTATTCATGAAACCAGCTTCCATATGTGAGTTTGAAAACTTAGGGTCCTGCCGAATTTTGTGAGTTTGTTTGAAGGGACATAATAATGACCCTTCAAACAAACCTTAACCTTATTGGTCAAGCTTTTTCCAACCACGTTGTTGTCATCCGGTGAGTTTCCTGTATTTATTCACAGAAGCAAATAACACTTGACTTTTGCTTTATTTGTTTGGAATTTCGGACTATAGAGAACACGTAACTATTGAACGGAATCAAAGTATTAATTTTTATATTAATTTCAACTTAGAATGGCTGATTGTCTCGTTTACTATTTTTTTTTAAATAAATTGGTATTCTTGTATCTCTTTTAGAAACAATTAACAAAGTCATCGTGTCCAATTAACAAAGACTTCATGCCAAGACGGCTGCGTCTTTAGATAGATTTCTCGTTTTCTAAGATTAAAACTTTGCCTACTTGACTTAACCACTTAGATGGGGCAGAGTCCGTTCACAGAAGTCCACCTTCGCGAACAGATTTCAACTTCAGTCTTAATCGCTCCGCGTCATTACAATATTTCCAATGTTCGTGCCTTCTGCCAAAACGGTACGACGCCAGATTTGATGGAGACCGCCATTCCGTTCCCTTTTTTTTAGTTTTGAGTAATGCTCATGCATACTGCCCTACCACGGGGAGATAGCGCAGTTATGAGGGACTCCAACCCACTGAAACGCCACGGTTTCCTCCTGTGCTGCTTATGGCGGGCACACGAGCACGCGTTAGCACTCACCGTGAACCCGCCGCGGCTGTCCGTCACCGGTCCTTCCTCTGGGGTGTACCCCCATCACTGGCGCACCAGAACACGTCGCACGCCGGGACCAGCACACGGGCGCCAGATGACGCCGTGTACGACACCCTTGGTCTACCTGTGAAGGGTCAGGTCAGCGATCTCGCCACCTACCACTCTTCGGCCGCAGGGGATAGGGACCTCCCCTCGGCCCCATTGCGTCCGCCATCGGACGGTGGCGACCCTGTCCAGGCCGTGGAAGATAGGAACAGCGGCGCACCGCAATACCGGCACTCCTCTCCCGCCGCGGCCTCCAAACCTCAGCCGCGATATCGTTTGGGACCTGGGACGCTCCATATGACATCGCGGCCCGCCTTAGTTGCGATGTCGCCCCTGATACCAAATGGCACCGCAAGCTCCTTGTTGGCCGCTACGTCGACGGCTTAATCGACAAAAGCCCTGACAAGCAGCGCCTTCTCGGGTTCTTCTTCACTTCACCGTGGGTGACCAAGCCAGGGCTACTGAGCTCCCGCGCCAGGACAGCAGGTGGTGGTATTTCTTTCCTCTTGAGGATTCCAATCCGCTTGCTTGGATATGTGATCGGGATCCCTACGGAGCGCGTGGTTGCGACACTTGATCTACCCAATGATTAAAGGCGACTCTATTCCATACCTTACTCGTATTAGTCTACCTCATTAAATCCATCCTGTTGTTTTCTTGTGAATACTTTTCAAGAATTCAGTGAGAATACGCTTAAAGAATATTTTAAAAGAGAGAGAAACAATTCACGATTTGTACGAAAGCGTTGTTTTACTTGGCACGCCGCCATCTACTGTTGCTTCTCTTAAATCGTGGATTCATGATCCACAACAGTTTCTAAAATACTATAAGACACTTTTTAATGTAGCAAATTTTGATGTAATTGCCTTTAAGTTAGTATGTGTGGGTCAAAATAGTTATCCCAACCGATTAAGCTGAAATTTTCCATACACCTTTGGGTTGGATAGCAACGCATGGTTAACAAAAAGCTTTTTTATAATTGAAGATTTTATTTAGAATTATTATTATTAATTTATTTATTTATATATACTTTATTGTACACCAAGATAAAAAAAACAATACTTACAGAAACCTTAAAATAAACACAAACATACAACAGGCGGCCTTATCGCGTTCTGCGATCTCTTCCAGGCAACCCAGAATGGAAAGAGATAGCCTGGACATGACATGGGGTTGCACTTGGTGCAATTTAATTTTAATTTATTTAATTAGCTTCTGCCAGTGGCTTCGCCCGCGTGAAAGTCGAAATATGATCCATCTCTGCGCCAAATTTCATCCAGATCTGTACAGCCATTCTGGCGTGACAAAGCAACAAACATAAACACTCACAAACTTTCACCTTTATAATATTAGTGTGAAAACACTCAATAATGCAGAAGTATAAGCAATAAGAAACTTTCGTATCTTTAGGCCTAATTTATCTTTGAGAACACTGCCAAAATTCAGATTCAGATCTTTCTGTGGCTTAAGTTTTTGGAAAGCTTGTAAACTGGACGAAAAAATAATGATTATTATAATGAAAAAAAAAAACGAATCATCGTGATAATGAAAAACGCCATACGCACATTTCTGAATAAAAATAGAACAAAAACTATAGAAATCTTGTGAAAACCACATTTTGTTCCTAGTTAATTTATTTCACAAAAAGGAATCCCAAACACTGTGTACACAACTGCAGTAATGCGATAACTTCAACTTTTGTTTGCGATAAAATTGTGTTTTGTTTACTCAGGGGGTTGTTTTTAAAAATCCCAAAATAACATTCCACAGAGCACCACAATATGAAATAGATAATGGCTTTACCAACATTTTTTTTAAAGATGACAAATACTAATATATTTTTCGTTATCAACATGGAATGAAAATATAGTTATGAAAAGGCTAGGCCACTCATACCCGATCATAATAAAAATCTAAAGATGCCTTTGACTTGCTATATGTCGAAAGTAACAAGCATACTTTATCGGCGATCCCCTTTTTCGGGAATATCTATATAGGTGATTGAAGAAAGGAATTTATCCAGCAGTGGGTGTTTCTAGGCTGAAAGATGTTGATCATGATGAAAATTATATTGAGCAAACGTTCGTCACGCTCCGCTAGCCAGTGTATTATTTTTCAATAAAAATAACGATTCAGTTAATGTGATCCAAGCTGAGTATTAAGCCCCAGCTAATTCTTTGCCTTGCTTGTCTTTAATTGGGTAATTCAATGAGATGGCCTGCATATATCTATGACTCATTAGCTAGAAGATACCTACAACTACATTTGCATCTAGACCCTATATAAATCATATTTTAATCGTGGTAGGAATTGCTACTGGTTTTAGTCAAATAGTCACAGTGGTACCGTTGGAGCAACTGTCATCGTGTTTGCTAATTTGAGGCTTCTGCACATGGCTGGTTCTTTTAACCAGTACGAACTGGACCGAGGAATTACATACAAGAACACAAAAGGTACCTTATTATTCCTAAACACGTACTTACGTACAGTAAGCCGAAACTTTTACATAGTTTGAGTTTATATCTCCTTTAATGCGAAGTAAACCTCAATTCCCTTTTGCCAGAAATCGTAAACCCTCATGATAAAATGGGCTCACATATTAAGCACTATGTTTCATATTTACAGCTAACCCATGAATATTGAAAACGTCTATTACAAAGCATTAATAGTTTTTGTCATCATAAATTACAAGAGCACTTCCCTCCGTTCAAACCCTAAGGTCCGTCTACAATGGCATTTAACTGTATCAATAAAATAATTATCCAATCATGAAGCAATTTACTCGGTTTGTCCCCGTTTTGTGCATCTCTTTCATACGTATTAATTGCTGTGATAGCGCCCTCTCGCTCGTTACGAAGCGGCAACATTTGAGGACGGTGACACGGTTCGCTCTTAGCGTCTGGGATACAGAATTGCCAACATTTTGCTGCAGATTCTTTCACCTTTGCCTCGTGATCAATAAAGTCTATTATCCCTTGTGGTGTTGATATAATAAGTTTGTATCAAGTGTACACTTTGGTCAACCAGTTTGCTGTGGCCTCTCGTGCATTTTCTCTAGTTTCAAGGTCTGGTCTGAACGCAAGTAGTTCTCCGTATAGTTTTCCAAATAAAGACTTGTAAATTAATTTGTTTGCGTCAAGCACCTTATAAGTTGGAATAGAGAGGCCGGGAATGTTGTAACTACCTACATAACATACAAAATTGTTGATTGGATCTCAGGCCATAAATCTACGTAGGAACCTATAACTTTTTTTAAATATTTAACTTATAGATATTCTTAAGAATTCTTAAATTTTTAATCGTAAACATCTTATTGACTATAACAGAGAATTGACCGGTTTGATAAAGAGGAAGAGGTGACGGAATTCTCCTTTCCATAATTACCATACCTGGCTAATAGAATAAATATCGTAGTAGCAGCTAAGTATAGTGTTAGAACATCCCTTTATGCATGTATTTATTATCTCTCAACATTGTTGCATATTGGAGGCAAAAAGTAAGAAATAATACCTATGAGTAAATTCTTTGCGAGCCAACTACGCGACTGGTTTCAACCAGCCGGCCATCTTCTTCGGGTTTTTAATTTAGCCCTACTTCCATTTTACTGCCAGATCTTGTTGAGGACACAACTTATCCCACCCCTCTTTCCCTGGAACCTCAATTATCACATCTACAGGGTAATTTCTTTGTCATTTTATTAGCATCACCAGAAATATTTTAAATTCTCTCTTTAGTCTTCTATTTTAATTTTACAAATTTAACGTCATATCTTTCTCATCAATCTATATCCAAACATGCTTCACACTTTAGCACCCGACCAAAAGAAAAATCTAACAAATAATGATGAAGCAATATTTCTTCCCCGTTGTTGCGTGATCATTAATCATCAGATGCGTGTTCCTCATCACTATATCACCTCACGCAATGAAGAGATCTTAATCACTGGGTAGATAATTATGTCTTTAAGTTAGTGTAAGTGATAACTCTGGGTGGTCTTTTACAACAGAATTGAGATCACTTGATTCTCGTTGTGTCTTCCTCGGTAATTTCACAAAGGATGTGAGAGTGGATGAAGGGAAAAACTCTCTCTCTTGCCTAGCCTTTTCCCAACTATATTGGGGTCGGCTTCCAGTCTTACCGGATTCAGCTGAGCACTAAGTGTTTTACGTGGAGGGACTGCCTAATCTGACCTCCACAACCCAGTAACTGGGTAACACGGTACCCTTTTGGCAAGACTGGTGTCAGATCTCAAGCTTCTGACTATCCGTAACGACTGTCAAAGATCTTCAAATGACAGCCGGGACCAATGGCTTAACGTGCTTTCCGAGGCACGGAGGAAACTCGGTATGTTGAAAATGGTAACCCATCCACAGACCAACCTCGTCAACCGTTGCTTAACCTTGAAGATCGATCCGTGCGGCTGTTATTATTTAGCCACGAGCTTCGGATGAAGGGAAAACTAAACTGTGAAAATCGATGAAATATATAGAGAAACTGAGATGTACTACCAAATCTTATTGCAACATGAGATGGAGGGGACCAAAAGGTCTCCCACGACGAAGACCGATGACCCGCATACAGCGGGCATCCGGTAGAAGCGAGAAGCACAAGACAAGACAAAATGGCGACACCTAAAGAAGCCTATATGCTGGAGTTTCGACTGCAATGGTGATGAGGACATAAAAGAGAAAAGAAAGGATGTCTTATAAACTAACCACGAATAAATTTGAATATTCAACAGCCTTTGTAATCTTGGTTTCAAACACACAGTCATTTGTCGTTCTTATCTAAAAGTTTTTAGCACTGATCTTTGTCTTGCCTTTTTATTAGAACATAATATTTTTTTCTCAACAGAAAGAAGGAGACTCCCAACAAGGATTGCTGAAAACGAGTCCCTCATTGATCACAGATTGTGCGGGATGCTGACAATTGAGAAACGGCCCTTAAGCGTGTGATAGATGGCCGTTAAAAGAACTGCAAGTTTTCGTTGATTTTTTTCGAGAAAAGACACCTCGGGTAGCATACGGACGGACTGACAAATGCGAATATAAGTATATCTGTGTCTCTATGGTTTTCTCAGTAAAATTACAAAGATGGTTACCTAAAATAGACGGTGGCACAGAACTTTACAAATAACATTTGGGCAGAGACACGAGTAAAGAATATTCAAGATGTCTGACTTTAAAAGTAATATATAGGTAATTAGAGTACATATCAATAATGATAACTACGTGAAGATTTATATTACCTACTGGCCGCCTGATTAATGATGATAAAATTGATAAAGCTATAAATATGTCTGATAAAATTTTAGCGATAAATTAATAATGAATGATTGCTCTGATAGGATATAAATAAACACGACGTACATATATATACTAAGACCTGTGACTTTGTAACACGTAATCCATAAGTTTACATTATTAATGAGCCTAGAAATACAGCTTTATTAATTATAAGTTAAGTTTAACTACTGACTAGCTGTCTTCATACATTATGGAGGTAAATAAATCATAGAATTTTATGACTTGTACTTTGTGATCTTAAGCTAAGTTTAGAACACCCTATATCTTGCTTGGGACTGGAAATTAAGAGGCTGTTTCTGGGTGATAAATCACAGCATTCTTCGATACACGATTAACATTTAACAGCACTAAGGCACAACACCATACAAAAGCAATGAAATACATGTACCATTTCATACGAGAACGAATTGCATTTATTACAGATACTTTGAACGCATCTTGGTAGTTGCGTTCAAAGTATCTGCGTTCCTCAAACCAAAATTAACCAAGCATAAAAGACTCTGAGGAATCTCAATACAACAGTTTTGCTATATCTATGTTTTCAGTCATTTCTATCTGTGTTTTCTAGGTGAGAAATAGTTCTACATTTCTATAAAGATATAGATACCTCAATCAGTTCAAAACTCTGTATTTCACCTTCATCAATAAATGATTCCCTATCTTTTGTTTCGCTCATAATTTTCCAACATATCTATCAAACTCGACATCTTATTGTATTCTACAGGAAGACAATTCGAAACATTAATTTATTCCGTTTTGGCAAGAAAACATCCATAAACAAGTTAAATGTCTTTATTTATTACTAGCTAAGTTCAACGACTAACTGGCCATCGTATATAATGGCTTCAACTGTACATAAATCTTGACATATGGCGTGATCTGTGAACTAGCATAGTTTATATGTTAGTCTACCGTTTACAGATTGCAACAATTTATTGAATGGTCGGTTCATATTGTGGAGAATGTATCGAATGTAATAACTATATATTTGTTAATGGCGATAAATATAGCTGCTGTTGACTTGCCCGGAGGAGGTCGTGTGAGTGTGTTGCTACCGTGTTGTAATGTTGTTGATGCAGCGTATATAGTAACTTTTTACAGAGATATCGCTATGTATTATATATTACACACACTAAAAACCATATCCGCTGTTTTTAGACTTCGCTATACTAGAGGCATTGCAGAAGCGTTGCCATCTCAAACAGACAGACGAGCTATGCAATTACACCAGGACCTCTTGCAATCAGATCGGCAGGCTTATTACTTAAGAAACAGCAATCATCGCGCGGTCAAACGCTTTATGAAATCGCAGTTTGTCAAATGCAATTACTTAAAAAAAACCGCCAAAATCTCTACTTCTGAAGAGCAATTATTGCGCAAAAATCGCTATCGTTTTGCTCTTGCAAGATACGTAATAAGCCTGACGATTACAGCAACGCCACCTGTCGGAAAATATAGGCCACCTAAGCTATACCTAGGCATCCTTTCATTATCTCCGTCCTTATAGACAAAAGGTATTCAACACGCATTCCGTATAGCAATGAGTTTCAAGCGTGGTAGTCATGTCAATTAGACCGTCAAAGCGTTTTCTTCTTATTCCGAATACCTTTGGTCTCAATACAAAGTGCCGATATCGACATGAGTTGGTTTTGATAAAAAGCATATTGCAAACTTTATTAATATCGATTGTAGTCAGGCGAATAGATAATATCTGAGGATAATTTAGTTCCTTGTGCAAATGATTAATACCTTTTACCATTGCAGAAATTGTTTCATGCCAGCTTTCTAATATTCTCATCATCATCAAATCAGCTCGGAATCATCTACTGCTGAATATTTTCCTCCCCTTTCTTCAGCCATACTTAATTTTTTCACTTGATAATTGTTATTGGATACTTAATTTAAATTTCATGGGTTTTCATTTGTCTTCATTGATGATCCCTAGACTATTTTTGCGCCACTCATATTTTATGATGTTCTCGTCTCTTCTCTATAACCAAATTATGTTCTAAAGAAGAATTACCACAAAAAAAGCTTCAGATATTTTCAAAATAAATTATTTATGACTAATTCTCGCTTACTGACAATGTATGTCACGCCTACATATATACTCTCTCTTACGCGTTAAGCGTATATTGTCGAATCATAATCTAATGGGTTATTGTCATTATACAAACATTAAAATAAACTATACATATTCTGCATGTGGTACATGTTTGTTCTATATAATAAATTGCGAATTGAATTGCTAAACTATTCTTCATTCGAATTCATAGATAAGTGACACTCCTCTATTGATATGATACTTTCTTCGTTCTTTTTTACTGTATCTACATTATTATTCAATCAATTCTTTACAATTATTTCTCCCACACCATCATTTACCTACACCTACATCAAAAAGATCTCACGAAGATTTTAATAGGCAGATACCGTACTTCATTTAAAGCACCTCCAACAATAGTTGATTGTCCATCCTCACTCACAACTCCACAATGTGTGTCACGCTCTCTCTCGTCTCATTACGCTAATAGCAATTGGGCCGTCAAAACACTGCTGGCTGCACGGCGAACCGTTATCGTGGTTTGCATCCACGGTCGTTGGCCCCGTATTCGCGCACTAACTACAAATCACTTCACAGATTTCGTACAACTAATGGTCAGGGTTACCACGTATATGAAACGACTTTTTTAACTAACGTAACATGGATCTTATCTTCTTTAAATTTAGCAGTTTCGAATTTTTGACGGGGTCCTTCAGAACAAGTTTTTTTCCCGGAATACTTAGTAGTACCTATATATCAAAATACAACAAAACTGCAGTAATAAAATAACAGAAATCGTTATCTAAAGTATCGTAGAAGGACATAAAGAACAGTGATAGCCCTGTTAATGGAGCAATTGCTTTACAGTGCGCGGTGCGGTCAACGTACTTCGTGTCACGCGACGCCGAGCGCTCTAATGCGCTTAGATTACTGCCTACTACAGCAACTAGGCTATCTAGACCTCTCACTATTATCTAACTTACCCCAGGTGCCCCTAAATCTGTAGCATCAAGACCAGCAGGGAAGCTCATCGTTGTCTGGTCCTTTGCGTGCTGCATTGGCAAGTATTGCGCGAACACTGCTATTTGCTGAGGTTTCGTTCGTACATGCCCTTTGTTGCGTAGTTGTTCTTTTTTTATATCCATTTCGGGTGAAATTAATGTTTAATGAATTATGTAAATTATACTTTGATATATGACTGCAGTGTTGGTTAAGAAAATATATATGAACATTGAAGTGATACATGGTGCTGATTGTGAAGTGGATAATCGAGTATTGCAACACAATAATTACATTGAGAGAGCTGAACTAAAGAATTTGAAGGCACGAGTATCGTCTGGGTCGTCATCACGGGCTAGGATTTAGAACATTATTCACTTTTATTCTTCAACAGCCTCTCAATGTTGATTATTATATATCCTATATATATATATCTTATCTTCTTTTGGATTTAAACATTTTACAATGTGCAAGTAATTCAGCTGGGGATATCATCATTATCATGCACTTAACTCAATTTATTTGAAGTCGATGCAACACAATATTTTTTAAGTCTACTAATCGTTATCTCACCAATCGACTTCTGCATACAAATATACGCTTTCACACAGTCCATCCTTGGACTGTTTGAAAAAGTGGCTGTGTGAAAGAAGAAAGAAAGTGTTGATTTGGAGAAATATCTTTGTAAATGAAAATCGTAAAGTTTACGATCCGTCAGACCAGAAGTAACATGCTAATTCCGTCACATTTTCACCTTTCACTTATTTGTATTTATTCAACTAGGTGTCATGCAGAAAATATAGTCGGACAAACCGAAATTGAATATCGAAATTGTATATACGACAAAGACCAGTCAATTGAAATGCAATGAAATAAACTCACAAGAATGCTATACCTGGAATGCCTTGTAAACAAGGACCAACACAAAACACAATAATTGCATTATTGAAAACAATGAACCCTAACAGTCTGATTCACAAACCGAAAACACAGATGACTCAAACCCTGAACCACTTGAAGAAAATTGATACAAAATATTCAGACTAAGGGAATTTCCTGATGGCGCAACGCAATTTAAATTGCGTCGATAGGTAATATTGTACACGATTTTTAAGAAAATTTATTTATTAGTTGATCCTCGCACTGGAACGCCTTGCAGTAATTACACCAATGGAGCACAATCTTATAATAAACTCACTATAAGTCCAGGTTTCCTCACGACGTTTTCCATCACCGTTGTCAACGATGTCCAAGATTAACTTAGAAAGTACATATGAATTGAAAACTACACATTGGTACTTGCCCGGATTCAAACACACGACCTCAAGCACGAGAAGCGAGATTTTAGCCACTGGGCCACCACGACATATAAAGTGCTGAGTGCAAATCGGTGAATTTCATCGCATTGCGTCCATGTTCTTCAAGTCTAGAGTAAAAAGGTTACTTCTAGGCAAACGTACTTCACTGTCGACCACCTCATCGCTTACCATCAAGAGAAATAGTGGTATAACGCGAGCGTATGAGAAATAAAAAAAATGTTAACTTGCAATTTCGCTTAGTAAAAATCGCTTATCGGAGCGGTATAAGTCGAATCGCGACGAACCATCAACAAGGTCGCTTACTGAACACTGAACTGACATTTAAATCCTCCTAACACCTTAATCGGCTTACTGCTGTTCTGAACGTCGACTGTCCCCAGACTGTCCCCAGTAACTATAGCTAATAGGATTCCGATCCCGCAGGCATTTGCCGATAATTCGCCAAACAACTATCGATCTATTGTCTCCCAATTTGGTCGCTTTGGGATTTAAAATCGCTTCGAAAATGAAGATGGCAGATTTATCTCTGATAAATATATCTAGTTTGTGAAAAATAACTTCAGATATAATAATTTTCGTCTACAAATCTGTCTTGGGCTCGGTTTGACTGGGAAACCGACCCTAACTAATTTGGTAAAGAGTTACATGTATACCTGAGGCAGTTGATCATGATTGATGATTCGGAAACAGAGCATTAGAGATGTTCTGTACCCACAGACTTAAATCTAACTAGATAACGCAAGTACCTCCATCTGTATGAAAACCAAGCGTGCCGCTTTTTCTCAAACAATTTTACTTACCAATGAAAGAAATCATTTGGTACATGTTTGTTGCCAACTTTTCTATATGTCGTAGGATGATTTGATAATTCGAATTTTCGTGAAAACCCTAGGGATATTGCGAAAACACGGATATTTAGACAATGGCGAAACTGTTTCTCAATCTTACTGGAAAAAGTCCAAGAGCGAGCGAAGCGAGCTCGGGAGCTTAGGGCACCCCGACACGGACAGGTTAGGTTCGAACGAGATGACGGGAGCTGAAGTGAGCGAGCAAAGCGAGCGAACTCAGCTCCCGTCATCTCGTTCGTGTTAGGTTACTTTAGACCCTGCGGTCGGAAATAGGAGCCCCGCGCAGCGGGGCTCCGTCGACTATGTTGCCAAAGTACTAATCGTACTTGGATAATTTTTCGCCTATGTCTAATTATCCGCGTTTTCGCAAAACCCCTAGGATTTTCGCGAAGATTCGAAGTATCAAATTATCCTACGAGATATACATTCTTTACAGCTCAATATGGCATAAAAGGCATTTTTCTAGATTTCGGAGGATTTCCGGTGCCGATAATGTTAGCATTATAAATGAAAAGATTGATTACGATCATTGATCGTAACTTTACTCCGTTTTTTAGCAAGCAAAGTACATAAAATCGCATCATCTAGTTAGATTTATATCTGTGTCTGTACCCGAGGTATCCATAAACGAAGTGTACCTTTTATAAGGTAGCAGAAAATATAACCTACTACTTATCACATGTTATTGTTTCGATGTCGATGTATTGTTTGACACATTAAATTTAAATTGTTTCCGAACAAGCAGAAAAGGAAGAACTAAGCTCAATACACATTACCGAATTACACAGGTGACAAATTATCCTTGTAGATAGCTAGAAGCTTTCAAACCCAAAGTAAAATTCGAGTTTCTGGAAATAAAAATAAGCAAAACAATGACATGCCACCCAGGAGGCATTCGTACCTGTTTTATGAGTAATTTTGATAATTTAATAATCTTCGCAACTTAGAATTTTATTACAATTTAGGCCAAAATTTTCACTCCGAGTCATCTTAATATTCGGCTGACCACCAGCGCAGATAAAGCTGTTAAATTTTTTATTGGACCGCATGTGAATCGGCAAACTTAGGACTTCTAAACGTAGGACGTCGTCTTTGCAAAAGTAACCGATGATCCTAAATTATTATAAGAAGTCATATCTTATAGACTGGATACAAAAATAAAAAGTCCTGATTGGAGCAGACAGCCCACAATGGAGAGTTAAAGTCCTTTGCTTGAAACAAATGATGGATGTTTCAAAAGACCTGAATCAATTCACTGAGGTTCTACACTAGTGCCGTTCGACTTCAGCGATGGCGATGATCAAAATGGCGAAATTGAATGGCGTTTGACAATCCCATACATTTATATCATTTTGCGCATAGTTCTCGCGATGCTATCGTTGATAGGTCACTTATCTAGTTTACAGCTCTCCTTTTGCTCTGTTCCAGACCTAGCCCTAACTAGACTGCTACACTTTTTAGTTTTCAAATAATGTTGTACACTAAAATATATCGCCGTAGATTTTACGTAAATTTCAACATGATTTTTTACGAAATTTTCCACTAACTGGTATATTTCTAGGAGTCTTGATTGATAGAAAGTTATTGGCCAGTTATTTTAACTCGATCTTTTAATTGGTTCCCATTTCAGATAGCCTGACCGATAAAGGTGCTTTTGAAGAATCCATAAATGAATTGACTATAAAGCCAACTAAATTTAAAAGGCTTCTTTTTTCGTGACTAAGACTTTTCTCTTGAACTCGCCTTGAGCAAGCGTGGTAATTAATGCTCGTGTATTCTCTTTTTGAGAAGAGACTTTTGCTTTGTAATGGTACTGTAACAGACTGGTATATATATAAATTTTTTGAACTACGTAATGGACTTTTGGCTCTTATTTAATAGAGAACGATGATGTTCATGAAAATAAACTATCACCAAGTTCTTTCGTGCTGTTTAACGAAGAACCGGTTTATAGAATCAAGAACGTGCCATAGTTTGACAGGTTTACAGGCTAGAATTTGACAAATACTCAACTATAAGTTATTAATTTCAGAAATCCGTCACTAGATAAAAGTGTGCCTATGGATAGGATTTACCAAAATATGGAAAAATCCATCTCACGAAGCCCAAACTAATCCCATAAAAGAAAACACGAAACCCATCTGTTTTACATATCAAATCCATTTCGAAGCAACATATTTATATCACCGAGAGTTAATATAGCATGCTGCCCATCACAAATCATAAGTCGTGTCTGTCAAAACACAGCGCCATCAACAAAAGGGGCTCGGGCAGGAAGAGCGGCTTCTAATGGATTTATTTAGATGTCATTTTTTATGTGGGCGGGGGCTCGGGCAGACGCCTGGCTTTCGTAGTGTGGATACGACAGCGAATTATTTTGAGTTTTGAAGGAATTAGTTTTAAGTGGAAAAGAATATTGTTGTTAGATAGAGTATATGTGTCGTGCTGTTTGGACTTGTTGGAATGATCTTTATTCTGAAAACAAAATGGAAAACTAATGTTTCCCAATGAGTTCAATTGAGATTTCTCCAAATGTATCAAAATATCAATTGAATCACAATATCGTGACGTCAACAAGTCACGATGTGGCGACGCTTAATTGAGGTATAGGTTCAGCAGTAGACTTCTTTCGGCTGAAATCTTGTTGATAAAGATGAAGGTAAAACCGTGCAAGTCTTAGAATTACAAATGATGTCTCCTGTAGAATGACTGTCAAATTAAACTGCTAGGTACATTATTTTTCTTGCTTATTACAAATGCTAATTATAGGTAGCAAAGAAATAAGAGAACTCACCGTGCTCTTAAGCAACAACAAGGTGTCAATTTATTCGTCAAGGTGTCTCTTATTACAGGTTGTCAACACAAATAAAATACCTACTATAAGTACTTTATACAAATATCGTTCAATACAAGACAAACAACAAAGAACTAACGACACAGAATTAACATCACAAACAAATCAATTATTAAGATTCAATATTCTGCCGGCCTCAAGGTATACTGCCGCTATCTGACAAAATCATATTAAAGGACGATTTTTCAATGGTCTAATAACTTTTAACTGAGGAATAAATATAGCCGTTTGACATATTTTCTGTACAAAAGCTGTCAAATCTACATTTTTATTCCTCATTTAAAAGTTATCAGACTATTGAAAAATCGGCCCTAAGAGACGAAAATCAAAAACCGCGCAATAATAAAAATCGATGCTGTTTATCAACTTTATCAAACGAGAGAGTTTCCAGTGTAAAAAAATGATCTTAATGCATACTTTTGAATAGATACCATGTGAATTTAAATCAATTACTTAATCTTATCAGAAATAGGTTTCTTAACATCGCAATTTAGGGCGTTTTTATTTTTTGTCCGGATTCTACTGATAGTAGAAAAATACTGCTTAGATAGATCGATTGAGAATTTTCAGTTGATTACGATGGAATCATAAAAACTAAAATCGCACATAGTGGCATTTTAGTTTAAGGACGGCAGAATTGCATTATGATAATAAATAACCTAGAATGCTGACCTAGCTCACAAACTCATTATACTTCCTATTACTTGTCTGCTTTATATAATACGTACGTTGGATTGACTCGCTTGTAATTTAATCATTCAAAGTATTACGCAAGTTACAACCGCAATCGCTATCAAGTTGCGTTACGCAGTTGTAAATACGAAATAACTTGATTGTGACTCAGTATCGATATCGTATCGAACAAAGCTTATGATTACGATTATTGAGATCATGCACGAAAATACCCATTTAACCAATCAATCTGCTTAGCATTACCCAACTGTGTTGGTATTAGCTTCCAGTTTAACCGTATACAACAAAAAAACTAACTCAAAATATCGAAAAAATTGGTCACTTCCAAAAATTATGAAATGAAATATATTAGAAGCGCATCCATACTAATCCACCTTGATAAATGTGAGCCCTCCGTTATCCCTCGAACGAGTGTTCCGACTCACTGATCTCGGTCTATGTGTGAGTGCGTCCGACACACACACATGCACAGGATAATGCATTTCACACTTACACATCCACACTCCCAGTGTTCGTACGTCCGTTGGGAACGCTATACCTGTGTGCGTGACCTGACATTGGTATTTTGATTGGTCATGCATTTCACGTGTTACGGCTTGAGACTTGCGCCTGGGCAGTAAACGCGGTAATTTACAGCTTACCCTGCTCGTACCTAAGGATGGTGTATTTTAAGAGAGATAAGGGCAATGTATCGATGTGATACAGGGATACTGAAGCTGATTGTGATGCGTTGTAGATGTAAGATTATTTGTAAGTGATGCTTTGTTGGGAGTTGGAATTTTCACATCTCTGTTGCGTGAATGTTCACCCACACTCTTGGTTTGAATATATCGAAATCTTAAATCAATTTGCTCTTTGGAGTAGGTAGGTATAGGTACCATCAGATTTGTTAATGAATGAATAAGTAACATTCTCTCGATGTTGACAGGCCTAGAAAAAAATATCTCTAAAATTAAGTTTTAGCAGATAGATAATGTCTAGAATGATCTAGAATGATAAAGCACGTTTTAGTGGCAGAAGAAAAAGAAATCGAATCATATCGCTAGGAACTGAAATGCTTCAGTAATCAGAAGTAAGTCTTAGATAAACAATCTGGAGTAACTATGTAGTAAATAATATATCAATAGATAGCAGTTGTGCTTTATGACCAACAACATCTGCACACTGACAGTCCTTTACGAGGTAAATTGTTACGGAATTATGCTTCGCATCACTGATAACAGGCGCCGCGGCATAGAGTGGGGATTATCCAACATCTTGAAAGACTTGCATTACGCCGATGACCTATGCCTGCTGAGTCATACCCACGCCGATATGCAAGCAAAGCTGAATGATCTACGTCAGGAAGCGGCAAAAACAGGGCTTAAAATAAAGAAGACCCAGGAAATGAGAACTAGTGTGAAGAACCACTCACCGTTGCTGATTAGCACAGAGGAAGTGGAACGCGTCCACAAATTTACATACCTCGGGAGTGTCGTGTCATAGACTGGGAGTAGCGAAGAGGACATCGCTTCACGGATCGCCAAAGCCCGAGCTAGCTTAGCGCAGCTGAGACCTGTTTGGCAATCGCGAAAACTGACCCGAAGGATTAAACTCAAACTCATCGGGGCCAATGTCAAATCCATGCTGCTCTACGGGTGCGAAACGTGGAAGGTCACAAAGAACATGTCACGCCAGATACAAGTCTTCGTCAACCGCTGTCTTCGTCGCATTCTCGGCATTTATTGGCCCGACACCATCTCCAACGTAGAGCTGTTGGAGAAATGCCACGAGAGCCCGATCGACCGTCAGATCATGCGTCGCAATTGTAGATAGATTGGTCACACGTTCCGAAAGGGTCCCGATCATATACCCAAGCAAGCTTTGGACTGGAATCCCCAAGGGAAAATAAAGCGTGGCCGTCCCCGTCAAACATGGCGTCGCACCGTTTTGGCAGAAGCGGCGAGCATCGGAATGACATGGAGTGAGGTGAAGCTTGAAGCTCAAGACCGATCGCGATGGAGGACATCTGTTGAAACCCACTGCCCCACCTAGGGCATATAGGACATTTTCAAGTCTAGTTTCGACGGGGCTGATTTCTAGTCAAAATACATTTAATTCTGAATCATCGATATGACAAAGACTAAGAAGCGGTATACAATGGCTTTTATGAACCGATGGCCATTGATTCAGACCATCTCTTACACATCCGCCATCACACCGACAGTGTTATCATGAAATATGCAACACGAGCAAACTAGATGCGACGTCTTTGGAGAAACTTCATAAACATAACTTTGTAGTCCAAATCCAGCAGTAGATTGAATTATTTACTTGAAGCTATAGGTTGCACTCTGAATTCAAAATCAAATTAATGCCATAGATAACACACAGAATATTATAAAGAAGTAGGTAGCGTTGTGTGGTTCTCATAAGTAATATCAAAAAATTAGCTAGTGATCCGAATTCGAATAATCATTCACTGATAAAAAGCTAAAATATCGCTGAAGTGTCGTTTTGTCCGAAAAAAAATTTTTCGATCACGCGAACGATGAAGAATGTATCCAATAATCTCTTAGTAAGCCGATTCCGTATCATTATTCCGTCATTATGTGTGTTTGGCTCTTGCCCCGTATGCGTAAAATTGCCTAACCTCCGTCATCCTAGAAGAATCCTGGCATATAGTGGCTAAAAATACTTAAATAAATGCCCTTGCCATCACACCTGGGTTCAAGATGATTCAAGTTTCTTCAGTTTTGTTTAAGCCCCATAGAATAGTAGAATATATAAATAGTACCTATGTAAAATGCATGAGGAGCTCGTGGCTAAATAATAACAGCCGCACGGGTCGATCTTCAAGGTTAAGCAACGCTTGACGAGGTCGGTCCGTGGATGGGTGACCATTTCAACATACCGAGTTTCCTCCGTGCCTCGGAAAGCACGTTAAGCCGATGGTCCCGGCTGTCATTTGAAGATCTTTGACAGTCGTTACGAGTAGTCAGAAGCTGGAGATCTGACACCAGTCTTACCAAGGGGTATAGTGTTACCCAGTTACTGGGTTGTGGAGGTCAAATAGGCAGTCGCTCCGTGTAAAAACTGGTACTCAGCTGAATCCGGTAAGACTGGAAGCCGACCCCAACAATAATTGGGCAAAGGCTAGGCAGATGATGACCTATGTAAAATATATGAGCAGTGGGCCCAGTGGTCATGGTCCCGACTTAGAGTCGAAGGTCGTCGAACCCAGGCAGGCGCATTCTTGTGTGCTGTTTATTTCATCACTACAACTCGTAAAACGGTGAAGGAAAACCTCGTGAGGAAAGCGGCTTATCCAAGGACTAAAAATTTTAAGATATCCACCAACACGCACTGGGCCCGCGCGGTTGATTACGGTTCACTCCCTCCCTGAACATGAGCATGAGTATGCGAAATTCGGTATTCAGCTGAATCCAGTTTGCCTGGCAGCCCTCTCCAATATTCTTGGGATTAGGTTAGGCCGATTGATTGATTAAGAAGGTGAACCTGTTGCCATCTACCAGAAATTCAGACTCCGCTGCAACTGAGAAATCCCAGCATCCCACGAGCTATTTTTATTTTTTCGTACCGAAACGTCTCTTGTTCGAAGAATAACCGCTCCTTATTTATGATTTTAAGATAGGTGACTATTTACTCGTAAATTCAGCAGCCTTCTTCATCTACTGAATCCTCACCTTCTTTCCTTTAAGCGAGTTTATTCAATCTAGAATCAGTTTTATCGATGGCCACCGAAAATTGAAGCCGAGAATTGAATTGATTGTTTGAATTGAAATTCAAACAATCTTTTTTACCTGTAGATACCTACTCGGTTATTTGTGTTATAAGAAAGCTGATGAAAAAGACGATTCCAATAATTTTAGTTGACAAATTTATGAAGAGATTTCCCAGGTTCTTTCACAAACGCAAATCCAATCATCGACGTATCTATAAAACCTAGGCGCCATCACAGTTCTGTAATGATTTTCTTTCCACTTTATCATCTTTTTCGTATATACTTACAATGCTACACATGGGCCTCTACCAAGCGTCACCACATATACCGATTCTGTATTTCTCTAATCCGGTGGACCACCGCGGTCTTCATCAGGTCATCCACACAATCTTATTTAGTCACTTCAATTTTCTAAATCGGCTTACATATACTACCTTGCTTATTAAATTTCAACGTCTCGAAGTTAAACATGAATGTAATGATAGTATTTATTTCTATTTCGGTTATAAAAGCGTCTGCCCACGCATGTCTGGGGAAATTCCCTTGTATTTGCTATTTATGTCTGGTAATATTCTGTTTTCTTTGCTTTTTTCCACGGATTACGTAAGATCACCTTCCCATTCATTTTAACAGTAAATTCTCCAAAATATATGTGTCCCTGTTTTTTGTTAAGTTTATATTTTCTATCTTTACTAAAGATGCTATCTATTAGAACTGAGATTAGTTGATATATCTTGTAGGCTTATGTACAGTCCTACTTAAATTGTTGTCTCTTCGGGCATTTTAGGTGTTTCGTTCTGACCACACCAAGTTTTCTATACCAACCGGTTCCGACGCCAGTTAGGTCCCATTCAATAAAATAAAGGTTTCCCCGAGTTTGTATCCTCAACAGCCATATTTAGTTTTACAGCGTAGTCGATGATTAATGTTCTATACTTGTCGCGTAACAATTACTGCCCAAATACGGGTAGACAACAAACCACGGACCTCGTTCCCGTATATAGGACCTCGTTCGATAGTTAACTCTATAAGGCTTTTGTGTAGGTATGCCGTCTTTACCAGAAACTTTCCATCTTTGAGAAATAAACCACCCTCTAAAATGTTCCCCAGCTCAACCTCTTTAAACTCTCACCACACTAGGGTTGACAACTGTAACTAAAATATGGTTGTGAAGAAAATGAAAAATATTTAGTAAGAAAAGTATTCAATGTAGTATTCAGTATTCAGTGTAAGTTTTTGGCGAAAGTCACCGTTTTCAAATGTTTCGTAAGCCTCGCTACATTCAAAATCGCAATTAGTTTAAAAGTTATTAAGTTAGGCATTAATTTACTTTTCAGATTGTATTTTTATAAAAGGGAAGGCAGGGGTGGTTGGTTTTAGGAAAGATAACCCTATATTTGTTACTGCCTTATAAAGAGGAAAATGAAGTTATAATAAAGAAAATATTTCCTGCCCATCAAAAATTAAGTAAAAAAGAAATAAATAACAATTTATTTTTAATACTATTGTACAATTACCTATATTATGATGAGCAACCCTAACGCTCACTCACACAAACAAATAAAAAGCCATTTTTCCCCAGTCCGCTTCATCGCTAGATTATTCCGCAGCGTCTAGCCTGGGAAAATTCCTATAGCACTTACACTGCTTGAAATTCAAATGACAAGAGCGTGCGTAAACAGATTCTATACACATCTAAAGCTGCTTCAGCGCTGTAATGGAAGTGGCGTCTATTATTAGAAGAAAAAAAAAAGCGCTTGATCCGCTGCAAAGTTTTTGTGTAGGATCGATATAGCGGTCGTGCGATGTTGCCGTACTGCCTACCCTGTCCCCTCGAAGTTGGGTCTTTGTACTCTTGGCCGAAAGGCGGCCTTAAGTTGGAGTCTCGGATTAGTTTTGGAGGAAAATTCAAATTATTTTTTATACAGGGTAATGAAAATTTTCCATTTGTTTCAGTGAAAAGTTCTATTCAAAATAAACTTTTTGTATTTTGATCAAATAAAAAGCTAGAAACCACACGTATATTGCGGAAAGAATCTTTGTAAAAGGCGGGGCTGGAGTCTTACTTTCCATGGCTAAAATGTTTGATATAATGACAAATATATTGTTTATTATATGAATTTGGCAGTTTTAGATGATATTTAACTATTCAGTGGAAGCATACAATAAACCTTTAGGTACCTATAGAAAACTAGAGTTAGTATTAAATTTTTCTAAAAGTTAAAACGGGTGGATTCTCTCTTAATTAATTACTTTCCAATCAATGAATTTGGAGATTCTAAGAAATACCGTGCTCCATTGCCGCTCTTAACGAAGTTTGCCTACGTGATCTTAACAAAAAATCTCTAAAATAAATAAAGAAGGCCCACCATTACGCGAGGCATGCAAAAATTTAAAACGGCGCCATTAGCACTTGGTGTTGCTGCACTTAAAAATAATAAATTGTTACACACAGGCCGTTATTGTGCTGTCACGAGTTCACGATGTGTTGTTATATAGGATTTTAGCAGGAAATATTGGCCTACTGAGTAGGCAGTGTCTCTCTGCTCTGAATAAATTCAGTATCATATTCTCGTCGATCTAATGACAGATGAAGTACAAAGAGACTCGAATTTTCTATTACCGCTTATTTATCAATCAATGAGCCCAAACACGATGGTGCTATCTTCTCTGCTTGAGGAGTTGCTATGGCTACTTTCCGACTCCATCATATTATTTTAATGTCGCCAAAGTTACATAAGTACACGCCAAGTTTTAGCTTAATCGGAAGCCAGGAAGTGCTTGAAAAAGCGATTACTACTTGGCGGACACATACGAAAGCAAGATAGGCTAATAATAAAGCTCGTAATAAATAAAAAAAAATAACATTTTTTTTTAACAAACTATTTTCGTATTCTTCTCAGCAAACCATTTGATACCCATATAATTACAGTGCACAAAAATAAACTAGTGCGCCATCTTAGGCCGTCCGCCATATTGGATTTAGAATGATGTATGCAAAATTTCAATTTTATCGATGGAGGATAACTGCTTTAAAATTCAGTTGCAAGATTTGACCCGAACACACTTACATACATACATTGTAAATTAAATAAAAGCGTGTAAAAACTGTAGCGAGTGCACTTTGGAATGAAGATCAAGAAGTAGATTATTCAACTCTTGTCTCTAAGAAGAAAGTTAAAAACATATCAATTAAAGAGATCCCAATTAGCTAACAAAAATAGTTTTTAAGGGAAACATCTACCGTCACAGTGAGCTACTCGAATGGCATTTATGCCACCAGAAGTAGATATTCCTAAAATCTTTCAACAGACAGCAGTACCAATCTATACTATTATTAATATTATAAAGCTGAAGAGTTTGTTTGAACGCGCTAATCTCAGGAACTTCTGATTGGAATTGAAAAATTATTTTTGTGTTGGATAGTCCATTTATCGAGGAAGGTTATAGGCTATATAACATCACGCGGAGACCAATAGAAGCGGTACATAAGTGAAAAATGTTGCAAAAACGGGCAAAATTATTCCTTTTTGAGAGCTTCCGTTGCGTGCGCTGCGTAAGCGGTTAAGTTACGCAACAATCATGTATGTAGTGTAGGTAGGGTAGGGTAGGTAAGGTAGATGGGTAGGTAGGTAGCCAGTTGACGGGAGCGAAGTCGCGTGGGACAGCTAGTGATAGATATTTGTCTGGACCAAGATGATTCAAAGGAATCAAATTAAATAAGAATTCAAGATTTTTCGTCACTCATTTATCTAAAGGAAACTTCAGCGGGAAATAGTTCAAGCGCAAATACATTTAATTAAATCGGATTTGGATTTTATATCTGTAGATAAACAAAAAGGTATATACGAAAATACTATACGAGGTAGGTATGGTTTATACATCAATAGCTTTTTATCTCGGCTTCACCCGCTTGAAGATCGGGAATTACTACAAACCCTCAACACAAAACCTCTAAATGCAATAAATAAGCCTCGTGCTCGCGTCGGGGATCCGCCAATGTTTACAGCAGTTTATTTTATTTACTTTAGGTTTTTAAATTTAATTTTTATTTCATGCTTTTTCAAACACATATAACATACCTAGTAGTAGACTCGATTGATCGACAATCTATCGTAACAAGTAATTATTTACAACATAATTAGTATATCTTGCGAAACAACCCAGATTCATGCGTCGAATACTCATATCAGAAACCGGTCTAAAGAGTAAAATGCGGATAACTTTTGAACGGCTGCACCGATTTTAATCAAACATAGCTAAGAACACTCTCAAAAACAAACTTAATTTATCAGTTAAGGGGTCCTATGGTGCCACAGACAGATACACAGCAACACACGTCAAACTTATAACACCCCTTTTTTCCGTCGGAGGTTAAAAAGTAGGTATCCTATGTCCTCTTAACTCTGGCCATGGTCTACGCGTGTGCCAAATTTCATCAAAATGCCGTTAAGGCGTGACAAAGTACCTAACAGACAGATTTTGACATTGATTGATGCTTAGCTCAAACGATCTTAGCGAGCAACCTCAACATATTCAATATATATTGTTGTTTGAACAGAACTGTTTAGATGTATACCTATTATTTTCAACTAGCAACCCGCTCCGGCTTCGCCCGTGACAAATTATACACAAAAACCCTTCCCCATTTCTCACTGTTTCTATAGCTGGAAACCGCATGAAAATCCGTTCAATAATTTTTGAGTTTATCGGAGAGACGCGGCGGGGTACTTTATTTTTTAATATGTAGTGATGAAGAGCTTCTAGCTTAGTACTTGTAATAACAGCGGCACGGATCGATCTTCAAAGTTAAGCAACGTTTGCCAAGATCGGTCCGTGGATGAGTGACGATAAGATTACTTGCCTCCGTGCCTCGAAAAGCATTTTAAGCCGTTGGTCCCGGCAGCCATCAGTACATCTTTTTTGACAGTTCTTATGAATAGTCAAAAATTTAATCGTCCGAAAATCTGACATCTGTCTTGCCAAAGGGTATTGTGTTACTCAGTTACTGAGTAATTAGTTGTATTTAGGTACATCCGGTTAGTTGTGAATGGCTTGACAGATTAATTCCTATTGTTTTCAATAGGTTGTCTAACATTCTGTAAACAATCTATTTCTGTAGATACATATGTTTCATATGAAGCACGCGCTTCCCACGCAACCACGCCCTGTCTTCAATAGCGTTTTAATTATAATACAAAAAAAGTAACAACATAGAACATACTGTTTTTCCAACTAACGTGCGCCGTTATTTCAGGTTCTAGACCAATCCAAAACAAAGATTGAAAAAAACAGCATCAAATAGATTAATTCAATTCCTTCCAATTCCCAGTAAAAAGGTGTTTTTCATAAGATTCTTCGAAGTCAACAATAGTGGATCGGGTCAGACTCAACAATGCGAAACATTTTTTCGCGCACGAATCTCGAATTAGATTAACAGTTTTTTCCATTTACTTTGTAAACAGCCAGCCTTCTTATAAAAGCTTTCTTACTTCTTAGAATGGAAGAAATGATCCGAATTAAATTACTTATTGTGCGATTATTATAAAAATGTCACTTAAAAAAGTTCCATATTGAGCGGCTGAATTTTATTTTCGACACTCCTCCGAATATAAGACTAGCTTCTGCCAGCGGCTTCGTCGGAAATTATAACAAAAGAGCTTACTAAAAGTATCCTACGTCTTAATCCAGGATATGATCTACCTATGTGCAAAGTTTCATTTAAATGCACTCAGCCGTTTAGTCGTGATGGACTGACAAACGTCGGATACACAATCTAATTCCGCCAAGCCCGTTTCATCATCAAACTACCAGACGTACGGCGATGCGCCAACGATACATGGTAGACATCCCACCCATACGCACTAAATATTTTGAGAATACCTTTATTATGCGTACAGCTAAGGAGTGGAATACCTTGCCGGATTCTGTGTTTCCCGATAGCTACAATCTAGGGGTATTTAAGTCAAGAGTGAATAGGTTACTTCTAGGCAAGCGTACATCATCATCGACCTCATCATCGCTTACCATCAGGAGAGATATTGGGAAAGCGCGAGCCTATTTTGAATTAAAAAAAAATACAAATATTCAGACTGTTTTTCTCTGATAGCAGGCAAGCTAACTTAAACCAAGTTCCTGATACTGGTGTCCACAGCATAATTATTCATTTATTCATGTTTTGCTTATTCCTGATCCGCGGAAGATGTGGTCGAAAAGTTTTTCCAGGAACTCTTCGTCCTCGCCTTCTCGAACCTGTCCTCGTGGTAGGTACATATTTATCTAAGTCATCTCGCTACACTTTTGTGGCACCTTCTCGTCGACCCTGTTGTGCGGAGACTATGGAGCCTTGCCCAGTGTAAGTTCCACATGCAGCTGAAGGGACCCGCCTAATCTTATTTGAGGGCGGCAGCCTTCTTGCTTACGTCTATTATGTCTGTTTTAGAACGCAGCATGGTGTTCCGAATTCTGCCTTATCATTTTACTCGCAGGATGCTGCGTTTTACCGCCCTTTAGCAAACATCATGGCGCTTCTTTCTATTGGTTAATGATGATTTGTTAATTTTACCCCTTTTTTTTGGGAGAAAATAATCATGGATACTATTCATCTGGGGAGAACGAAGGGCTTTGTCAGACCTCTACCGATTAAAACCCTAGTTCCTGACATTACCATAAGTCAGGCCCGGAACACAAAAAAAAAAACACTCGCAATCCCGACTGGATCTTTTTTAGCCCTTTACCGGACTAGGATATGCTAGAGGTTTCTTTGTGAACGCCATAAACCTGAAAGGGTGGTAATCAGAAGTGATATCTTTTTGAAACTTAACTAATAAATACTAGAAGGCAGAATTTAAAATTAAATAATATCAAAGATAGAGGTACTCACTGTTTTGAAAATTGCCATGATTGCATTATATTAGCTAGAAATTAACTTTTACATTCAGTACGAAATCTTAATATTCAATGTCATCAGATTCAACAGATCAAAATAGTTTCTGTGGAAACAAGCATACTATCCTATTAAATTATTTAATTCAGAACGTACTACAATAAAAGACAAACAATTAATTAATTGCAAATAAGAACAAAATACTTAACAATTAGACTGGTCTTTAAACCGGCACTTTGTACCTCCTGTGAATAATTTTCTCGTTATTCTGACATTCATTTATTTTTCTCGAATACTTGTCCAAATAAAAATAAAATTCGTCCATCAAAACTGCATACGTATTGCAGCTGTCGAATTTCACTATCCACCCTTCTCTAACACATGGTTTTAGAAAGAGATGCGGCTGTTCTGCTATTGCCGGCTGGGAGCCGAAGAAACCCGAAGAGACCGCGGGAACAAGTTCGTCTGTTTTAGTACTTCTTATTTTTAATTCTATTTAAGAGATAAGTTTACGATGTACCCGCATAATGAGTTGGTAATAATGACAGTAGAAAAGAAATAAAAATAATGGACTATATTATTGCAGGGAACGGGAAAAAATCGGGCTTTTCGTTCGCTGCGTTATTAGTTGCTACGGTAAAATTTGTTGTAAGCAATTAGGCACAATTCATATGATAAAAACATATTAAAAAAGAAAAGAATCAATTAAATAATAATTATCATACATTATATTAAAATAAGGAAAGTAGAAATATTTTTATACGTAAAAGTCGTAAAACCAAACATTTGTCAGCCAGAAAGATTGTAGACTGTCGTTCATCAGAAAACAAACAATCAATGTGAATAATAAAACAGATTAGGTATAAGAAGCAAAGACAAACAAAATAATAAACCAATATAATTAACAGAATATCAGACAAGTTTTGTGTCGCTACCTTCTGATATCAAATTCCTAACACATAAACTTGACGATTAAAATGCAAATTCTAAATCCAACAACTCAATTATCAAAGATGTTAAAACAAGTTTTGAATATTAGGTACTAATATAGTTTTTGACACAGCTTATTTTTCGCAGGTAATGTAGAAATATGAATATAACTTCAAAACTAAGGGGCCTACATGATGGTGGGACGTAATTAAAATTGCGTCGATAGGCAATATCGCGCACGTTTTTTCTAAAATTTCATGTGCAAATCGGTAAATGGATTATAATTATGAAAGATGTGTGAGCCAGAAATCAAATCGACAGAATTGTTGGTTTAATACTGGGCAGGTCTAGCAAGAGAAGACGTTTGATAAGGATACTAATGCAAGGCATACAGCACGAAACCCATATATAGAAAGCCAGGATAGTAAAAATGATAGATTTTTTGTTTTGGTAATGGAGTTGTGTAACTATTTTAGTGTACAATAAAGTTTTTTCTATTCAATTACTATTTTATCCTATCTGTTAAAAAATATAATATTCATATTCGGTGTAGATGTTTTCTCGGGGAGAAAGTGTGTTATTTTATATGCAGGTATTTGTAGGTATAATTTAAAATCATCAAACGATGTGGACCGAACGATTTGGAGTGGCAAGCTTTTTACTTACTTAATCGTGTGGTTACCTAAGCATTTTCTATTAATGCTGCAATCCCTTAAATATGTTATAGTTTAAAAACATCTTTTATTTTATTTTCATTCGTTTCCGTCATATATTATTTCGGTGAGTATATCTTTGAAGCTCTAAATTAGATTTTTTATTATTTACCAGACCTATCTCTTTGGATTCTCTTTCTTTCTTTATCTCTAGAATATTCTTACATCTATTAAAATGCCGTTTGTTTCAATGTGACTAACGATAGAAACATGAAGCAATTATAATTTACTACAAACATGCTGATGCAAAACTAAACAAAAATGCTTACAACCGTTAATCTTGAAGCTAAACGAATCGATTTCAAATCAAATTGAGAAAAATTGGAAACGCAATCTAGCATGAATCCATTATAATAGAATTGCAATCATTTAGCTGTGACCAGGCGAATTTATTTTTTGATTTCTTTGAAGCTAAAACGTGATGTAACTAATGAATTAATATAATACAACTGGAAGTTAAAATCCGTGATGCTATCAAGCCGAGCATCAGCATGTAGAAATTGTAGAACAAACAAATTAATACAAACAATAGCGGACGGTCTGGCGCGTCTTATCCATCGTGTTTTGTTAGTGGCGTTATTAACAGCAGTAAACATTCAGTGGCCATGGACAGTAGGTATGTGTAGGTACTTAGTGATGTTTGTTCAGCGACTGGGGACGACGGCGACGGCGAGGGGCCCTGTTGTCAGGGGACCCTCCCATGGCGCGTGGCCCCGGACCGACGGCAACAGCCGCTGCCACCACGGTCGCAGTCACCGGCGCAAGTGCGCAACCTGCCGCACTGTACGCAGCTTACTAGGAGCGCAGAATGAGCAAAGATATCCCTCGTACCGCGTCTCCCCCAGTCACGTTGACCTCCCCTGATCCCACATTTACATTACAATTGACGGACGTTGCTCGCGTACGTAGAGATCGTGATTAAATGGACGTTAGTACATAAGCGATTCAACTGTAACTGTGTGCATAACTGAACTTGTATTGTGGTTAAACAGATACTCCGTCTATTCATTTTCCGAATGTAACCGAACACTCGCGCGAACTGAGTTTTGCTGTTGTTCATTTTTTGTTATCTAAGTGCATGCATAATGTATGAAATGTTACGATGCAGGGCAAGGATGTATGCCGGGCGAAGGCATTAGGATATTACTATTTCACAGAATATTAAGAAATATATTCGTAATAAATAATTATGATTGCATGACATGTCATGACTATTATTTATCTCATTCATACCTAAATCCGGATAGCATTTTTGCAATAATGATTTCGAAAGTTATTTATGAAAATAAATGGCGGCGGCGGCGGCGGTACCCTCAATGATCAAGAGAGTTTATTGTGTTCAAACGCTCGAATGATGACAAGCTCACTTAACAAATGCCATGTGAAGCTTAATACGTTCCTTATAAACATGGCATATTTGCCTTTTATTAGCGATGGCGCGACGAGCCGGTCCGATAAGTATTGTTTGCATTACTTCACCCGTCAGCCAGCCTGCCTTGTGTGTGCGACGAGCGTGCGTGACGTCGTGTGTCTGGGGAGTTGCGCAGTGCGCGCTGATCACCCGGCGAGCATACTGCACAAGCGGCTGTTTGACACATTCCCCTTGACGTTCCCCACATGCTCGTAAAATGCATCACGCTAAATTGCTCCTTATTTCAAATGCGCAGAGTCCAACGCGTGTCGGAGTCGTAAAGAAAATTTAAACACCGTGATGGTGCACGTCGCGAGAATGCGCGGCGGGATTGCCTCTTGATGTTTATGCGCGCCTAGTAGAATTGCCCGCTATGTCGCGGCACGCGCCATCTTCTCTACCGCATCGGTGATCGGAGTGGCAGCGTAGTCTTTCTAAACTGTGTGCGCCACTTCAACACCAAAATAATATTTTGCTCAGGAAGAATACTCCTTTGCTTGTTTATCGCCAATTTAGTTTTCAGCAGGAAAACTGCAATGAACATCTTCAAATTAAATGATAGCGACATTTAACATCAAACATATTATTTAAATAAATGATTTTTTATACCGCCTGAATACGTGACGATAAAAATACCACGCGGCAAAAGAATGGTAAAATCCGAAGCAGTTTGAGGTTCCACGTTATCTATGTTACTTACGTCATTCATTATTTATTCTGAATGAAGATCCAAAAAGGGTAAATAAAACCTACAGTTGAATAGCGGCCCACAAAGATACGAGGCAGCTAGGAGGGCTGCGCTGACGGTACAGAACGACCGACAACATGTTGATAAAAACGGACGCAGCGCCGCGGCCGCCATCGCCGAGCCAAACATTCCATTTAATAATTTCCTCCACTTTATTTTTTATCAGACAGACACGACACGACCGCGCCGATCTCGGGTTGTTTCAAAGCATTCTCCACTCCAGTACAAAAAAGGAATGTCAACCACGCCAAAATGATCCGTAAGCATCGAAGTTATTAGGGTACCATAAGCTGACGAAATATAACAGAAATTCTTCACGTGTTTCAGAAATCGTTTCCATTTTCGTAGCACACACAATGGAGGTTTCGATGGGGATCATTAAAGCTGAGCGATGCACGGAATAACAGTGTAGAACGGGTCTTATCTCAATAGCCGACGATTCTGTTTAGCATGCAGTAGGAATTGAGAAGGCCATTTGCCTCGTTCCAGCGGGTTGAGGTCGTCGATAGCGCAAGCGAGACGACAATAATGGATAGTACGGGCAGCTCTTGCGATATTCTGTGAGCCTGGTAGCTGAGATCGTTTGCGTATCGGTCGAGGTGGCGCGGTGCTCGACGGCCGACAGTAATTTGAAATATCCGCTAGAGGAGACACAATCGCATGCTTTCCATTGTCCTATGAAGGTAAACTTGTTTGATTATTTTTCCTTTTTTGATTATACCGCAGCGTACTTGTAACAATTCATAACAGAATAAATGACAATCGTTTCTACAAACGTATGCATTCACTGTATTTTTTTTTATTCCTCCAACCAAAATACTTAATTGAATGTAAAAAATCTAAATTGAATAATTATTTCCAGTCTGGACTTGGCAGGTGACGTAGATATACTGGCATTGAAGTTAAAAGCCGTACCTACTATGCAAATGTATTTCAATTAGCACAGGTGATACTTGATAAAACACATAAATACAAAACATTTAGCATGGCGTACTTTTTGCTATTGAAGAATTATTTATAGGATGTAGAAATGCAAATAGATTAATTAAATGAAAGAGCAAGAGAAAAATACCAGTTCCTGAGAAATTGTTTGTAAATCTTTT
Organism: Orthosia gracilis; assembly: GCA_947562075.1. Lineage (NCBI taxonomy): Eukaryota > Metazoa > Arthropoda > Insecta > Lepidoptera > Noctuidae > Orthosia > Orthosia gracilis. The sequence continues at coordinate 14,486,921 of OX387274.1, forward strand.
ATCATGTCACGCGGAGAAATCGACGAAGTGTAGCAAAAAGATTTTGAATGTGATTTTGAATGGAGGAAGACAAAAAAGTCGGGTTGTGTTACAAATAATATAATAGAATAGAAGTAAAAACAGGATTATTGTCAGAGCATTGTTCCAAAATAAATTAAAATAAAGAACGGGGAAGATGGTAATGAACGGGATATGACCCGCTTTTGAAAAGATTTACGTAAACCGACAGTATTGAAATCCATATACAAACCATGGGCTCCTTAAATGATGTCAAGTTGTTTTAAAATTTATACTTAGTAAACAAGCTATAAATATAACGTTTATCTTATTGCAAATACCTGCAAATAGGTAAGGTCCTACCCAGTGTACAGAAAGTGCACCAACCTAAAATAAATTTAATTCCTCAACAACAAAATACGTTCTTCTCAGGTCAACGTAGGCTTGTATATTATTTTTAATTAATTGACATATACTATATACCTATACATCAGGCAGCATATGACGTAGTATAAAGAATGAATCGACGTGGGTTACCTTATATAGGCTAACTTGCTAATGGAATGACGCACAAACATTTCTAAATCATTACTTTGCACGATAAAAATATCAATATGGGCAGTACAAATTGTATAGTTTAAATTTATCCGTTCCTGAATCAGCGTTCAGGTTTAAGCTTGGTTGTTTTATTTAATTGACCATAAATACTAAACCCGCGATTTCTGAATTAAGAATTTGAAGTTAAGTAGTCAAACTCTAGCTTGATTAACTTTAAGCAGAAAACCTGTCAAACTTTGGCGTTGAAGTACGATTTTTCATAAACTGACTCATTTTTTATTATTTTTTCCTTTGGCTCGCGCTTTACCACTAATCTCACCTGATGGTAAGCGACGATGTGGTCGACGGTGAAGCACGCTTGCCTAGAAGTAACCTATTCACTGTTGACTTAAAGACCCCAAGGTTGTAGCTATCAGTAAACAAAGACTCCGGCAGGGAATTCCACTCCTTAGCTGTGCGCACAATGAAAGTATTCGCAAAACGCTTTGGTACGTATGGGTGGGATGTCCACCATGTAAGTACCTGTGGCGCATTGCCGTACGTCTTATTGTCCGATGATGGAAAGGGCTAGGCGGAATCAAATTGTGCAGTTCCCTTGCGCACTCCCCGAAATGTAACCGATAAAAAACCGACAGACTGGCCACTCGGCGTCGATGTTCAAGGCTCTGGAACTTTGAGGCGACCAGTGTATCGTCGCCGATAAGCCTCTTGGCCCGTTTCTCAATCGAGTCAAGTGCATCAAGTTGATATTTGGCAGATCCGTCCCAAAGGCGAGAGCAGTATGACCGAACTTGCGCTTTAAAAATATACTGCTCTTAGAAATATACTGCAATAACATCTGCAATGGCCCGGCCGTATCACTGCAACTACGTATAAAATATGAACTTATGTTGCAAAAGGGGCTAGAACTGTAAAGGTATATATAAGTATATCCATAACCTTATTCTATTCTTTTCTGTATATCCTACCAAAACCTGTGAAGATGTAGGGTTCAACTAATGTTCTATTCTATTGTTACCTTGATCTAACGAAATAAGAATTGGCAAAGGTAAATGCTGCCTGCGAAAAATAGATAAAATCCTATTACGAGCACAAAGTTAGATACATTGGCTCCTCTTTGACCTTTCTGAGCCTTCCTATTGTGTGAATCATATTAGGAAACTCTGGCAGATCGGCATCCTGCTAAGAATGATCGGCAGCATGCTACAGGGTCCAACTCTTCTCCTGTTCCTAATTCGGATGCCAACACACGTCAACAATCCCTAAATAAATGCTATCAAGCAGTTTACAAAAGCATCTACGTATAGACAATACTACTAAGTATACTATGAGTATTAGCATATTAAGCGTTATCCCAAAGCATCAGCGATATATGGGTATTTAAAGGAATCTGTTGTTATTGCCTCGTTTATCGATGTTATGGTATAGTAAACGCTGTAGCTTGTAGACACTTTTGGTTTTATTGGATAACTCAATGCTTTTGTGGCTACTTGCCTACATACTTCGCCGCGTCTACCTGATCTTGAATTCTCGACAAATTTATTAAAATCTCTGTAGAAAAAATTTTGCTTGTCAACGAAAGTCGAAAGTAACTTTATTTTATTTGCGTTCAATATGCAATAAAATAAATAAATTCTGTTAATCTTAAAACTAATTAAAGGGTAGATAGGTACCTACTTCAGCCTGTTTTCCCCATTCATTGAAAAGGTAAATAACATTCCTCAGACAGGTAAACAACAACTCGATCTCGTTTGCGGCACGATGACAAACTCAAAGCAATAACTTTTTCCCTCCTAATTTTCATTTTCCCGCCCAAAGCGTCAACGCGATTTAATCTGTCTGTCATCATCAATATCGAAGCCTTACATCAATCCAGAACATGCCCAAATGTAAAACACTATTCAAAAAACTAAAAATAACAATTTCTAATCCGTATATCATACGCAATAAAGTTGAACCAGTACTTTTCCAACCGTAAAATTAAATTTGTAAACAACCGCATGAATTCTGTCTTCAAAACTCGTGACTATGCCCGAGGCGTCACTCGCAGTGCTTCGCAATCTAATCGTGCATTCGAAAGAGAGGGAGAATATAAGATAGTATAAGTTAAAGAAGGACAGCGTATAGTAATAGAAGAGGGTTCAATTGATTGCGGAGGGAGTTGCGCCCTTCTGTGCAAGTCTATTCATTCTGCACACCCCGGGGCGGGTGGGGAGCGTGAAGCTTGCTATGAGCTGCTTTTTTTTGTTTCTGTCTTTATTTAATTTCGCAATGGAGAATAATTTGAATATGGCATTTACATGGCGGACATGTTTGCCCATACAATGTGTGTGAAACATACATTAGTTATGGCTGTCTCATGTAATGCGTTATACGCTTATCTGAAAAACATAGCACGTAATGCTAGAAATGCGTATGAGCGCAACTAATTTATTTGTGTTTGAAATGTTTCTATTCATACTTCAATTAAATGAAGGTGTAAGTGAAATGAGAAACATTCATTACAACGTTTTATATGAAGTAATTTGAGATTTTCTGTCGAAATCGTTGGTTATAAGAATCATCACTTATACAAACATTTTCGAAACGAATCCATAACAGTTTTGAAAGTTCAAAACTCGTGGATCAAAACATCCAAAGCAAAATCTTTCAGGCATAAAGAATAATATTATCCATCGTCTATCAATAAAACATCATTATACGAGTATCCATAGATATAATTTGAGGATACCTGAAAGAGCAACAACGAATACGTCAACACTTTAAAATTTAATCAATGTATAATTAAAACAATATTCGATTTGTAAATCAATCAATCTACCAGTCTGTCTAAATCAAATAGGTATTTACTTATTGATAAAGTATTTAAGTGCTAGAATCAAAACATACCTTATCCAAGACATACATGAAAATAAAATTACGAAAAGATGCCGAATACGGTCATCGGAAAACTAATGATGAAGATGGAGTCAAGTTCTTATGGTAGATCTAATTTATTGCAATAGACCAATGCAAGAAAGATGTAACGAAACTAACCAATGGATAAGAATAGCAAGAAATATTCCATCGTCGTCCAAAACCAGGCGTTTGAAATAAAATTACAATACAATGCAGAACGGGCTCATCATCCTGCAATTCAATGCAGATTAGGTCACTTGTCTAGTGGATTATTTAAATCTTAATTTGTGTTCGCAATATATTATATTAAAATATGTAATATTCCTAATTTTGTACGCTTCTTTAATATTTTATGCTGGAATGATTGTTCTCTTCAATGTTATTCCATATACATGGTCATTAGAGGATGCCACATCCCCGGTTATTTTAGTTTATTGTTATTTTAGGAGCTCGTAGCCATATTATTTCAGTACTTAAGTGGTTTCCAAGGACTGAAAAAAGTGTTGATCATCCGGCGACGAGATTAGCTGGCGACATTGTTGTTGCGGGTATAACCTTGATAAGGCAAGTATCAGATGGAGATGAGGTATAAGACGAGCAGTGGGTAAAGTCGAACTATAGTTGATGATGAGCTAAAATTACTCCACGGGTCTGTGGAATAAAACTTTTCATATTTTCATCATTGTAAAAAACCTTCATCATAAAACTTCGCGTAACCAAGTAGGTATAGAACATTTTTATCGCGTCGCCGCGCGTAATTTATTAATCGCAACTCATTATCTCTGTTAATGACATTCTTATCGCCTCTAGGTTGGTTAATGATAATGACCATGTATCAACGTCACCCGCCTTCTCCAACGAAGGACATTTACGGTAAAAGAATTTGTTAAGTGATCCTTACTTTTCTGTTGGTTTATTTAAGGGCCCATTATTAATATCTACGGCTGGTTTAAGGTATTTTGAAAAGTCGTTTTTGTGAAGTTTTGTTTCTTTATAATATCGGTCTAAAATTCTCTCATGTAATAAAGAGCAGTGTGTTATTCGACTTTAATATTACCTTCTGATCCATTAATATTACCTTCTTTTGATTTAACATAATTCCGTGTTAGTCTCGGTGAAAACCCACCGAGAAGTCAGGTTATAGAGAGATATATTATAAATATTTCAACCCACGAACCCCACGATGACTCTCAAGAAGTTTAACTTGTAAGAAATGTTAAAATAACTGCATGCTTAGAATTTTAGATTATCATTTTGATTCCTGATTGCGAAGACAACAAGAAGATCAAATCTTTTGATTTCCAGGGTAGGCGACTAAAAAAGTCACTGGCCTAGACCATGAAGATGCCAGGGCTATCCATTATTTGAATTGAAAATAATATATTATACTAATGAATGCAGCTAGAATGATTATTATTTATTGGAAATCTAATGCCGGACCTCGGACAATAAACCATAAAGTTATCACTTCCAAAGTCACATATAACATAAAATATAGCACTATCTACTTTTATTGCCTTACACGAATAGCTCCCGACATCACATGATGACAAGACTGGCGTTTGCGCATATCTCCGGTCATAGGCTATCGGGGTCTGTCTCGAATGTGCCGCCTTGATAAACTACCTACTCGGTACCTTATAATATATTATTATTGAAGGATATATATAGTTCATATGATGAGTTATAGCCACTGAGTCATTAACTTACATAGTGTTGGTTATAAACATGTCTGAAATTGATTGATTTTATATATTATCGCTTCGCATTTTACTGGAACATATTGGAACATTATTATTGTTTGTTTTAAGAGGAACATAGTTCAGCAATAGACTGCCACAGTTTGATGATGATAATCGACATAATTATATGCTAGCGATTAGTGATGCAGCCGAAATTTGTGTTCATATTTTTCTTCAGTCTTCGACTTATTTCATATTTATTGGCAACGTCCCGCTTTACGTTTCAAATGCAAGATCACTGTTAATAGATTATATATTCATACTTATCTCTTCTATAAGCATAGTTTTCGAAAATGCATCATCATTATATCTCAACTTTAATACATCCGAAACATAAATTAAATTAATGGGCAGTTACTACGAAATTTTGATTCCATAACCAATGGACGTAAAGGAAAACCAATCAGGGCCCTGTCAAAGTTAATTAAAATAGTATAGAAAGTATGTTTTTTACGAGGGGGCCCACATTTCCTATTATTTAAGTCTTCATTGTTATTTGTCGTCCGGTGGGCATTTTGGCCTTACTACGGGTTTACATTTATTGAAATTGGAAGTTATTTTGTCGTATATCTTCTTACGGGTCGTTGACAATCTAAACTGTGTCACTTTAGAGCTAGAAACTAATATCTTCTTACTTGCGATGAGAAGATCATTATTCATCATCCATGAATTTCTTCTTAACATGCAGGTATCAGGATAGGCAGGCAAATCTTCCAAATCTTTTCAGATTTTGAGGTGTGATTGGTTAGTAAACGTTCAGATTTTCACATCGCGGCTTCGCTCCCGTCAACTGATAACTACCTAACCTACCCTACATATATGAATGTTTCGTAACTTTAACCGCTTACGCAGCACACGCAACGGAAGCTCTCAAAAAGGAATATTTTTGCCCGTTTTTGCAACATATTTCATTTATGCTCTGCTCCTATTGGTCGTAGCGTGATGTTATATAGCATATAACCTTCCTCGATAAATGGACTGTCCAACACAAAAATAATTTTTCAATTTCAAACCGTAGTTCCTGAGATTAGCGCGTTCAAACAAACAAACAATTTATTAGTATTGATTAAGATAGTAGGATTACGAGTACCGCTTTCTGCAATTCAATTTAAGACTAAAAGAGCGTCTTCTATTATTTTATCCGACAGGAATCTAGATTTTTAACAGACTGCCCAAAAAGGAGAAGGTTCTATGTTCGACATGTTTTTTTTTGTATTTTCATCGATATCTCCGTCAATTGTGGACCGATTTTGAAAATTCTTTTTTTGTTTGAAAGAGTATGTTTCGAAATTGGTCCCATTTTAATTTGGTGAAGATATAACAGCAAATCTCTCGGGATTGCTGCAATCGCATGTCTGTATATTGTTTATACCATTTCTTAACATAACATCACGCCAGTACGCTCTTAAGGGGTACGCAGATCTCTCATTTCACCAGTTATGTTCAAATTATTTTTCACTTTGTAGTTTTTTTATTTGGAAGTCGGTAGTAAATTTTTGTAAAAAAAAAACAACTTTGTTTTGTCGTCCTGCATTTAGTCATTTCATATATATATCCTTTTAAGCCCACCAATTTGTATTGTATAAATTAAATTCACGATTAAAATTTCTGATAGGTTTCATTCAATATTTTTATCGGTACTTTCTATTGATAAGTACAATGCGATATGCATATAGGTAGGTACTTACAGCAATGCGAGCATTGTTTAAATCCGGGGATAGCAAAGAAGCCAACAATTATAGGCCAGTGTCAATTTTGCCGGTTCTCAGTAAGGTCTTCGAAAAGTTAATGCTCAATCAATTGCTGCGTCATTTTAACAAACATTCCATCTTTTATGATCAACAATTCGGTTTTACCAAAGGGCGTTGCACAACTGACGCCGGAGTCACCCTAATAAAGAACATCTTTAACGCCTGGGAGGAAGCACAGGACGCCATTGGAATCTTTTGCGACCTCTCGAAGGCGTTCGATTGCGTTAACCATGAAACACTATTGTTGAAGCTCGAGCACTACGGAATTAGACATACAGCCCTTGAGTTACTTAGATCATATTTAAAAGGCAGACAAGTTAAAGTTCAGGTAAATGGCGTTAACTCACTAGGGTCTGAAATGACAATGGGTGTTCCTCAAGGCTCGATATTGGGTCCATTCCTCTTTTTAGTTTATATTAACGATTTACCCCAATTACTACAATATCAACCGAAGATGGTATTGTTTGCTGATGACACATCTTTGATATTTAAAATAGATCGGCGGTCACAAAATCTTTTTGATGTGAATAACTCTATTCTTCAGGTCCAGAATTGGTTCACAGCAAACAATTTGGTACTAAATGAAAAAAAAACCAAATGTATTAGATTCACATTACCGAATGTTAGAAGTACCGAATGCGACATCATATTGAATGGCGAGAAGCTGGACTTTGTAAATCAAACAGTTTTCCTGGGAATCACTCTAGACGACAAACTGCAATGGGGTCCTCACATAACATCTCTTGCGGGTCGGCTAAGCTCAGCCGCTTATGCTGTTAGAAAGATAAGACAGTTAACGGATGTAGAAACCGCGCGTTTGGTCTATTTTAGTTACTTTCACAGCATTATGTCATACGGTATTTTACTGTGGGGTCGAGCGGCTGACATTGAATCCATATTTATATTGCAAAAGAGAGCTGTCAGAGCAATATATAAGTTAAGTCATCGAGAATCTCTTAGGGAACTATTTAAAAATATTAATATTATGACAGTGTCTTGCCAATTCATTTATGAAAATATTATGTATGTAAGGAAAAATATACATCTCTTTAGTAAAGTCAGTGATAGACACAAATGTAATACGAGAAATAAAGATAAGTTAGATCAACCATCTTATAGACTAGCTAAAGTAAACTCATCTTTCATGGGGTACTGTGTTAAATTCTATAACAAAATACCTTGTGATATATTAAAACTAAATGAAGGTAAATTTAAAACTTTAGTTAAAAGCACACTTTGTAAACAAGCATATTACAAATTAGATGATTATATTCAAGATAAGAATGCTTGGAAACATGCTGGTCCTGCTCCATAGGGCAATCTTTAGGGTGGACAAAATCAAATTTGTTAATTTATATTCCTATTCATAGTTATTGCTTTTTATTTTATTTTTTTAGAATTTGACTCACACACTGTTCCGTTGGTGTTGAATTAGGTATTTTACCTATGTTTGCAATATTTGTAAGTATGTGAGAACCATGTTCCTATTTATCACATTCATAAATTTACCTGTTAATGCTTTTAATACTTTATACCTGTACGTAGTATAGTGTATAGTGCTATTCTGGGTGCATCGTCCTCACATATATGAATTTATTAATGTATGTACTTATGTAAATATTGTAAAACACTTTTTTTTTAAAAGAGTAAGTATGGAGTTTCTTGTGCATTCTTCTCCATAACAAGCTACTTTTCCGAATGCACGGTAGAATCAATTTTTATTTTATGATTAATTATGACGTTCAAAAGTGCCGCTTTTTGGCCCAGTTGAATAAATATATTTGACTTTGACTTTGAATGTATTTTATGTTATTATCTCATTTAACTTTACCACTAAATATCCTCATTTATAAAATTTGCTCTACAATATCATTAACCTATTCAGCATTCTACTTATATATTTTATTAATTTCACCGCAGGATGCACAAGATCCCAACATGATAAAGATAAAACCTCCTTATTTGCATGTTAACCTTCATGAACAGTCAATATTCTCTTCATAAAAACCAGTAGTTTTTTTATTAGCTGCGATCATAACCTTCATTGCTTCACATCCTCATGAGATCACGGCGACGATGAAAAACTTGCCTCGCCTTGTCGGCTTCCGGATTTGAGTCACACCCTATAGAGTTAATGGTGTTTTTATACGAAACTGTTTCGAGCAAGTCGAAATAGAACACCCTATTTTGAGGGTGACGTAAACCCATTATAGTGCACTTATTTCGGATTGCTAATGACTTTACCGCCCGCTTTTGGTTAAAAAGCACCCTTGATAAAAACCGTGGCTAAAGATAGAAGACTCCAGACCTTTCTGAACCTGATCCAATTGGTCAATCGTGAGGAAATCCTTATGGATATCCTCAGCCCTGGGGCGGGTGGAGGGATCTGTCAGAATCTTACTAACTAAAGCGAAAAGGTGTTCCGCACCACCTTTGGTAGGAACGCTGGAGACTATGCGCATTTGGTCACGCTCCCCTGGCCAGGTATTCCTCATGAATTCATGTGGGTCTGTCATTGTGGCCGAATAAGGCTGCGGTGCATTGTTGAAACATTCAAGAATCCAGTGGAAGCGGGCAGTGCAGCTCCTGTTGTTACAGCAATGTTTGAGTAAACATAGGAGATATTAGGCAATGAAAAACCTTCGACAAAATAATGATCATGAATTAACATCAAATTACAAAGTATTGATGATGGTCAATTACTGCGACAAGCATACCATGGACACACGGTCGTCAATTTGCAAGGGAGGCCATTTCCATACTTAGCAGACATTTGTGGCTCATAACGAGTAAGAACCATTTTACAACCATTTGGTTTTAGCAGCAAAAATATAAACTTATTATCCATGTTTATTTACGATGTTTCTGCATTATTACTTTTAATTAATGCACCTTATTATTTATTTTACGAGCAAAAGTAAGGACCATTTGAGTATTATCACATAAAAAAGGGTCTTATTAACAGTGACATAGTCGATTATGTGGTAACATCTAGTCATAATATCGTAAAAGCATATTTATAGAGACATTGCGAAACAAGCAGTAATGCTATTAATGAATAAATTACTGCACTAATAAAAAAATACTTAATAAATTAAAGTTGAAGAACGTGTTTCTACGATGAAATGTCTTAAACAAAACCATTAAGATGTCTTAAAATAAGATCTGCAGAAGATTGGTTTTACTAGATAATAAGTTTCCACGGTTTTGTCGACTCTACCCATAGGTAATTTCGATTAAATAAAAATATTGAATAAAAAGAAAAAACAGAATAGAATAGAAACCATTAACTTGTCACGGACACAACTTAATAAGTAGTCACAAAGATATGGAAAATAATGGGAAAAAATCATGCAAAATAAAACTGCGCCGAGCATCATACCAAAAATATTCATTACCGAAGTAAGTAAATCTCATAATATATCAATTATAAACGACTTACAGCTAAAACAGACAGAATAAAAAATAGTATGTGAGACTGATAGGCAATTAATATGAATAATATGCCTTTATATTTACCAGCAACCTCTCAGGATATGAAACTCTGCAATGGTGCAGCGGAAGATGTGAAGGAAATTGCACTATCGCCCATTAAACGAGTATCTTTCCGCAGGTTCTTAACTTCCGTGGTCAAGTTGAAAATCCCTGAACCGTCTCCGAATGCAAGTGGGAGAAACCTTGCAAAACGGGGCTACCGGGGCGGAACGACAACAGTGTGGACGTAGAGCTGTGTTGCAAACATTGATATAAAAAACTCTAATATATCAATGGTTACAAACAATGACCACCTCCTAAGTTCTTCAAACCATGAAGCCAACTATTACCCCGTCGAAGTGGCCAAGCTTTGGGACCGAACATCTTGAATACTTTCGCGTCAGCGATACGGAGAAGATGGCAGCTTTTAAAGGTACTCTGATGTTAAAACTGCCACTGTATCTTTTAAATCCTCGAAAATATATCACACCGCTTAAGCGACTTCAAATCTTAAATCTTTGGTACAGAATCCGCAGCAAACACTGGTAATAAAGCATTTTTACGATCCATTGTGAGATGTTTACGACTGGACCGGGCACGATTGACTTCTGACCATAAACTGTGTTTTCTATGTCGCTCTTCAACATTACTTCTTGGTTTTCATCAATATGTAAGTATATGCAAGTAGATGCGGGTACAGCAACGCGGTGGTCGACGGTAGAACTAAAATCGTACGCTTGACATAAATGAAGAATTTCGTAATTATTACTTATTTATTTGTTACCTGTATTTGCCTCGTGTGTCATAGCTCAGCAGAAACTTGAGCTAGCTATAGCTCAAGTTTCTGCTGAGCTTGAAGTAGTGGATTCCATTCCCGAGTCTGCTAGTGTTTTTGGGTTTTTAACCGAACCTTTTTTACCCGGCTGCAAGGAAAAGGTTAGGTTTTTTTATTTATTTATATTCGGGCATTACTCCGTCATATATAAACGAAACCTGGCGAAAGTTGAAAAACAAAACCTAAATGACCTGGTGAACGTTTCGGGGATCCGCTGGATGCGGGTCGCACAGGACCAGCCAATGTGGTAACGCTTGGGAGAGGCTTATGTCCAACAGTGGACATCTTTCGGCTGGTATGATGATGATATAAACAGATTTGCAAATTTTTTTTTTAAATATATTATAGTATATTATTTTATAGTATTAGTTGTTGGTAGGTATTACAACGGAATAAATCCGGAAAACGATTGGAAAACAAAGTTATTTTTCGTTTTGTAGTATTTGGCTATAGAAGTAGGTTTATTTTATTATTGTAGGTAACATTTTTTTTATTTTTATAACAATTTTTTTGTTAAAAAGTTTTTCTGTGTCATTTTTCTAAGTAGCAGTCCGGAGTCTGGATTTGTGCAGTGTTGGTGTCTATAGACTCGTCTGGCAATATGTGGGTGTACCTTTGCCTAGCCCATCAGGGAAAACGACGTGATATTATATAATTTATTTGTACGATCATTTATTTAGTTTGTTGCTGGTAATTCCGTAATGTATTTTTTTGGATTCCCCAGTACCTACCCAGTGCTGTTATAGCATTTGGCTATATGTACTGTCCTGTTTCGTATGGTTACTAAAAACCTAATGGGTAGGTAAAATTGTTCAGTTAATTTATTTAACCACACTGGTTTAATTATAGCAGTCAGCAGAATAGTTTGCGCTTAATACCGAAACTGCTCTTGTTTTCTTCTCTCTCAGGTTAAAAGAATATTAGTGTATACAGCAGTTAAAAGATGACGATACGGTTGGCGCATTAGTTGAGCGATCGTCTGCTATGCTGCGTGTCGCGGGTTCGATTCCCGCACGGAACTAATATTTGTTTGACTTACAGATAGTTGTTCCGGATCTGGGTGTCTTGTGTATGTGAGTTTAAATGTTTGTAAACACACCCACGATACAGGAAGAAATTCCTAGTGTGGGGAAAAGATATTAAAACTAAAAAAATCATTTCAGTCTAAAGACGTCCACTGCTGGACATAGGCCTCCCCCAATCATCGCTTCACTGATCGGTCCTGTGGGTTAGGCATCCACCGGACGCCCGCAGCCTTGACCAGGTCGTCGCTCCACCTAGACGTGAGTAACCGTCTAGAAATGTAGTTAATCTACGTGATGATAGGTCTTCGCTAGATCTTAAAGAACTTGAAGCAGTACATAAATATTTTCAGTGATTTTGTAAAAATCCACAAAAGAACACAATGAAAGTAGACTCGGTAATCAGCTAGCGAGTCAATTTCATTGTGTTCTAAACGTTGTAACCGCCGCTATTACATAGGTTACAGGGATAACGCTATCAAGCGATATAAAAAGTTCAAAATACATCCAACATAGGTACTCATTAACTGGATATTTTCAATACATACAATGTAGCTTAGGTAAGTAAAGTACTAACTACAATGTATATTCAACCGCAAAACACCAAACGAGGAAAAAACATATTGCCAACAATAACGAGCTAGGTAGGTACTAGTTTATTACTTTCCATGTATTTAATTAAACGATTATGAGTTCATACAGGTTTTCATAACGTAAGAACCTAACTAGGAATGTAATATGGAACATAATGCTTTTATGTAATGAGCAGCTAAGCTGATAAAAAGTCGATTAGTTTAGTAACCAGTGTATTGCTAGTGATAACATATGGCTCTGAGACGTGGTCGCTCGCAATGGGCCTCATCTGAAAGCTTACAGTTACACAAAGGGCAATGGAGAGGGCTATGCTCGGAGTTAATATAATCCTTAAAGAAAACATTGCCATCTGCTTAGTGGTCGGCTACGGTGCCGTGACGCTGTTTTTACCCGACTGCCGAAGGAGGGTAATGTGTTTATCAGTGTATGTATGTATGTATGAGTGCGGTTCCCTATCCATTTGCATAAAATTTTAAGACCTAATATATGTTAGCATAATTTTGTTTGGCATAATTATATTTACGCATAATATAATTACGCATAACAGCTTACGCATAACAGCTTACGCATAATTTTTTTAAGCATAATTTCTCTAACCATAATAATGATTAAGCAGAATATTTTAAAGCATAAATTTATTAAGCATAAAGTTCTAAAGCATAACGTTTTTAAGCATAATATCCTAAAGCATAAATTTATTTACACATACAGCATGCAAGCAAGCATGCAAGCAAGCATGCAGCAAACAAGCATGCAGCATGCAAGCAAGCATGCAGCATTCAAGCGAGCAGGCAACATGTAGCAGGCAGGGTTTCTGTCTCGGCTCCGGCGCTGCGGGCTTCCGGCGGCCCCACGCGTGCTAATCGTGGCAGACGGCTTTCGCTCACCACCGCAGCTTCGGCTTGTTGGCCGGCTTCGACGGCCAGCCTCAGCCGCGGCGCCTCACTCGCAGCCGCCTGCTCCTCAGCCCGTGGGCCGCCTCGACCCTACGCGCCTACGCGATTTTAAATTACACTCTAGGGGTAGGACAAACAAGACTACGTAGAGTCGGTTTTGCAGCAATTGGGTTCTGTCACTAACTTTTGTTTCACATTATATTAAATTTTTAACCAACAATATTATTTAATTGTTACAGAAACTATAGCAAATTGGTTTGATCAGAATTATGTATGGGGCACTACAAGTTCACCACCACCATTTCCACCCAAAGTCTGGAGTACGTATCTACTAGAAAAGGAAAATAGACCTAGGACACAAAATCATGCAGAGGCATGGCACAATAGATTTGCACATTTTGTGGGAAAACACCAACCTGGATTTTATTTTTTGGCAAAAAAGATCGTTCAAGAAATAAAACATCAAACCATTGAAATAGATAAACTGGATGTTGGAACATCACTTATACCAAAAAAAAAAAGGAAAAATACACGGACAAAACCAAAAGAATTGAAAAAATTATTAGTAAAAAAGATGAGTATACTTCTAAACTAGCATATTTACAAGCAATTGCTAAAAATATACACCTAAAATAAATAATTATACATAATTAAGGACCACTGTTTCAATCAGTTAACTTCTATCTGAGGAATAACCTCCATATTTATTTCTCATAATAGAAGTTAACTGATTGACATATTTTTTATACAAAAACTGTCAAAACATCTAATATATTCTTCAGATAAAAGTTATCTTGCTATTGAAAAATCGTTTAAGTTACATAATGTTATGTATAATAAATTATTTGCATGAAAATTGTTTTTGTTATTTATATTAATTGTATGCCTAAATATTATTATGCTAATAGTCATTAGGCCTACTAACGTTATGCTAATAGTCATTATGCCTACTAGCGTTATGCGATTCAAATTTATGCCAAAACAAATTAGTCTTTAAGATGATTATGCCAACATAAAATGTATGCCTAAAAAAATTATGCCAAAGTATTATTATGCCAAAACAAATTGTGCCAAAATCGTTATGCCGAAGTATATTAGGCTAAAGAATATTATGCGAAAAGAAGGGATCCCTATGAGTGCATGTATGTATGTATGTTCCTATGTGGCGTTTTAGAGACCAAACTCGTTGGCCGATTTTGATGATTCTTACGTCAATCGATTCGTCTTAACCCTGCGAGTATCACTGGCTACATTTCAAATTGGAAAATATAAAAATGGCGGATTTTGGGCGCCATATCGTGGGGGCCCAAATTTTTTTTTCTTCTTTTCCCATCGTGTGGGATATCAAAATAAAGGGTTTTAAGAGGTGATTACAAAAATATATAACACTTATTTATTTAAATGTAGCTAATTCTAAAAAAAAATTAACTGAAAGTAGGAAATAAAAAAAATATTTAAAAATAACAAAAAACCCGACTGCTTGAAAAGCGAACTAAAAAGACGTAAACCAAAAGAAAATCATGCTGTGCAGTCGGATACATCTGGTTTTGATCAGCCAGCTCGCGCATATGCATCATCCGACTGCACAGCATGATTTTCTTCTTGTTTACGTCTTTTTAGTTCGCTTTTTAAGCAGTCGGGTTTTTGTTATTCTTAAATGTTTTTTTTTCAGAATTAAATTCAGAATTATTTATTTGCCAGCAATTTAGATACAAACAGAGTTGGGTGTTTCCGCTACATTCTGCCTTACGGCATGCAAAAACATTATTTTTTGAAATTACAATATAAGAATTGTCATTGACTTAGTACTAACAAGCCATCATTTTACGGTCCTATATAGCTCGCACGGTATGCTGCAGACCTGTCCTGCCTTGTCCCATTGTTATGAAAGACATCATTCTCGTTCCTTTATTGAATTATTTTGGGGTCGGCGCAACAAGTCGGCTTATTCCATACTTCTCTATTATTCCTCATCTAAGTAGTCACTCTCTTTTCTAGTAATTTCATATTTCACACAGTCCCCCAAGTTATAAATCATGGTTAAGTAATGTAATTAATGTTTTAGTAAACCAAGCTGAGAGCAGGATCAGTGAGTTATTTATTTTTTACTTTAACATACTCGTATCACGGCCAAAGGCTAATTACTTAATTAAAAGACATGTTTATAAAAAAAGCATTAAAAATAAAAATTATAAAAACAAAACAAACAACAATGATAATATCAATAATAATTACACGGCAGTCTTAAGCTCATCTCACAATACTCCAGACATACAGACAAAATCTTCTTCGAAGACGGGATGGATGGTACTTGATTTTCAAAACCATTTTCAAACCTGAGAACGGAACATTAATTAAATGCGTTGACAATATGATGCAAACATTCCCATTCTTCGATCAGCGATTTCAATCGGCAGAATTTAACAAAAAGGAAATATTGAATGCATGGCCGATACAATGCAATGAGATTGTATGGTCCATTCATTGAATATTGTCAATACATAGCCGTACACATGTCCTGTGTAGTAGTAATCTCCTTTGTTCTACAACTAAGAAGAAGCGAGTAGAAAGATGTTTTGACTATGATGATGTAATTTCTGTGCGGAATTTCAGTGCGAGAATAAATAAATAGGTATACACTTAAAAGATGAAATGGAATTAGGTGTACACTTAAACTAAGCTTTATCGAAGAGCAAAATAATAATCGAAAATCAGTTGATCAACCACTTTTAATCGAATTTCTGTGCTGTCCAAATCCTTCTTATAAATACATAAAATTAATGTTTACGAATCAATAACGTGTCTCTGTCAACGGCTGGCTGAACGTATTTGGAAATCTGATAAACCATGATCTCAATTAGGAAATAAGATATTTTTATCCTGGTAGGAAGTTCCGGTAGTATTATTTTCAACTATCACACGGGCAAAGGCACTAACAAAAGCTAGTATTAAATAAATCAAACACCTGTTTAATTGTGCACTACACTGCAATACATCGAGTGTTTAAAATAATGAAAATGTATTTAATTGCGAGCGACCAACGCATTGCATGTTTATTGTAATTATTTGCTTACGTGTTGAATACTTATAATTAGAGACCGGATTATATATATATATATATATAATCAAACAACGCATATAATCGACCAACGCATTGCATGTTTATTGTAATTATTTGCTTACGTGTTGAATACTTATAATTAGAGACCGGATTATATATATATATATATATCATACGCAAATATGCAAATACATTTTCCCCATTCTCAGCGGAAATTGCTTATTATATCTACTATATTTTAGTGATGATGCATATTTTCGCTATATTTATTATTTGAGACCGGATTATTATGCATTTGTGCAATTGCATATTTACCCCGTTCTCAGCGGCGATTGCATATTATATCTAATTAGAATCTATACGCCCAAAATTTCCTATCAAAAGAGGTATCAGACAGGGAGATCCTTTGTCACCAAAAATTTTCATAGCCATACTCGAGTCAATATTTAAGCAATTGGATTAGAAGAACTATGGCATCAATATTTAAGGTAAATATAATACTCATGTCCACTTAGCAGATGACTTAGTAGTACTAGCAGAATCAAGCTCACAGCTTCAATACATGGTTAAATCTCTACACAGAACCAGCATACAAGAAGGCTTGGAAATGAACACAGCAAAAACGATGGTAATGACAAATAGTGCCAGGAAGACAATAAAAGATGGAAACGAATTATTGAAATACACAGACCAATATATTTACCTAGGAAAACAGATCAGCTTTGACAGAAAGAACAACGAGATGGATATTGGATGATCGATACCAACTAACTTAAAAATGATTGAACGCCTGCATTTTACCGTGCTTGACCTATGGCTGCCAAACTTGGAAGATTACATCAAAGATTAATAACCAACTAATAAGCTGCCAATGAGGAATGGAGCGAAGTTTGCTAAATATTAGGAAAATCCAAAAAAAAAAACGACACTAAAATAAGAGAAACCACAAAATCGATAGATGCTCTTGAATATGCCAAAAATCTAAAGTGGAAATGGGCTGGACATGTAGAAAGATTTCAGGACCAGACATGGATTACAAGAGTATCTTAATTGAAAGGGCCACAAAGGAAAAGAGAAAAGGTTCGCCCAAAATCAAGATACGAGGATGATATAAAAACTATTGCTGGCCAAAAACGGCTACAAGTAGCCCAAATAGAACCAAATGCAAAGACTTGGAGGAGGCCTTCATCTTTTTAAGGAGTTCCTGCTAAAATTTTCAATAAAGATTTTCAGTAGTAAACGTGCAATTGAATAGGAAATACTGGGATTATATTCTCAAATTATTTTCAAAAAACATCTCACAGTATTATTTAGCGAAGTGTCGTATAAATCTAATATCTTATGATTGACAGTGTCGTGAATCAATCGTGATACCATTAAGGAATGCTTACGCCTACTTACATGTAACGCAAATTCCAATCAATTGAGCGATTTTAACATATTACATTATATTTCTTTGGATTTGCTCACATATTTCTATCATTACACCGCTCTTGACGGATGTTTGTTTGACTTCCAAAATCATATTTCTTAACATTTTCGAAATAGGATCTTTGAAACTTTGTACCTTCTAATAAGAATTTGGGCTGATACTGTAACATTGGCTTGGGTTGGGGGAAAATAAACCACAAGTTTACAGTTGACAATTAGATTTAATTTGTCCCTAAAATCATATTTCTTCATATATAAGTAATAAGAGCTTTGACAACTGTAAATAGATTCAGTTTCATCTGGTGGCATTCTATATAAAGCACACTGTGCAAGAGTAAGGTTATTTCTTAAACAAATTGACACAAACAAAATCGTAAAACATTTGATAGATGTTTCTGGAAAGTCGAATTCATAGGTATAGTTCTCGCCAAACTTCTTGGCCGCCCTGAAGTTGGGACAATCCCACCGCACTATTCCAAAACCACTGCAACTCCTGGAAGCCAGAATCAACAGTAGTGACCACCAGAAAAGCGCCGAGGCAATGAAGCTCGACGAAGTCCCATTGAATGAATTTAACTGTCTTGGATCCCGCAATGAAATTAATCAGCAAAGAATAACGGAGGAGTTGGAAAAAATACAAATTTCCACTTCTATCCATATCAAGCAGGAGACAGAAAAAACAAAGCCAATAGGCTCAAAGGGTCGTTAACAACTGGGTTAAGCCCAGTTGCCTAGCACCACGGACAAAAATCAGCATTAATATTAATGGGTCCTAACATTTTGAGATGTTATATTTGATTCCAATAATAGGTATGGCAAAAACGCTTGAACGCACGGCAATTTGTTCAAGTTTCCACAATTTCCGTATAGTAAACAACTCCTGATGCAGCCTGTACATTGTACAATACAATATTGCGTTCAATCTGCTAAAGAATACACTTCCATAAGATATGATGTGCAGATGCGCCCTGTAGTTGGCTACAATATCTGCGCAGTATTAAATCTCATACAAAAACAGTACCGATCCGTGCCTTGCGCATCGGAAGGTCAACTTTAGGGCGGCCCTGAAGCAGAAGTTTGGCGAGAACTTTACAGAGGTCTGTTTTGCTCCCAAAATCTTAATTCTCTACATTATTGAAAGAAGACTTTTGAGACTTTGACTCAAGATATTAGAATTTGGAAATTGGTTCTAAACTGAATAAAAATTAGAATGCGATATCAAAAAAATTTGATTATGAGAGCGAAATTTCGGCCGCAAAGGCGACATATGCTCGACATCTCAATAAAGAAAGGACGATATCTCAAAAACCGGATGTGATAGAGTAAATCTGTAAGTTGATTTAGATTCATCTAGTGCGATACTAAATAGAACACATGGTGTAATGTACGAGCAATAGGTAATTTCTTTAACAAATTAGAAGAAAACGTGCATATATGCAACGCTTTTGAGACATCTACAAATGCTTGTTTTGCTTCTAAATTATAAAATGTATTTGTATTTCTGAAACAGGACTTTTGAACCAGCAAATCATAAGAATAAATGTTCGGAAAGTGAAACTAAATTGGCAATAAATCAGGAAGTAGTATAAAAATATGGGTTATCAAAATGAGATGGCTCTAAGAAATTGGCTGATATGAGGTTGTGCACGGAAACAAACATTGACTATATATGGATAAGAGTACATAATTGCAAAATCAGACGATTACAAGCAGTATTAAACTTATTCTTTTGTTTGATTGTTTAACTAAAAAGATTTTAAAGCAACAGTTTTGTCAGCCGCTTAAAATAATGTGCATAAAGTGACAACATTATTGCTCATTTAAAGCTAGAGGAGCATTGCACAATAATTTTCTTAATAGAAATCACCGGTAAAAATATATCTAAGCCATATGAAATCTATCTATATCTAGTATATTTGTTATAGGCCGAAATTCAGCCGGAATGGCATCATTTCGTTCACTGTCTTGATAAAGAAACGACGATATCTCCAGAAACTAGATGTGTTCTATCTTTTGAGACATCTATAGAATTTGAGACTTTTGCTTCTGAATTATAATATCTATTTATTTTTCTTTTGAACAAACTATACGATATAAATGTTTGGAAAGGGACACTAAATTGACAAAATTCAAAAGTATGTATTGAAATAAGGATTACCAAAATGAGTTGGCTCGAAGAAATTGGTTTTGAACGGAAACAAACATTGAATTTATATGGATAAGTGTCCAGAATTACATAATCGGACTATGAAACTATAAAGATACTCACAAATAAAGTTATTATTTTGTTTGACTGTAAATTTATAAATGAATGATAATACAATTTTAACCAACTTTCGAGCAACAGTTCTGTATGAGAATTTGTATAAAGTGACAACATAGTAGCTTATTAAAAGTATAGAAAAGCTTTGTACAATTGTTTTCTCAATAATAAAAGTGTATTAATAGATGTGTAAGAAGAAAAAAAGAAATCCCGCAAAAAAAATGTCTTTAGTGTTTGTTATAGGCCAAAATGCGGCCACAATAGATTCATTTCGTTCGCTGTCTTGGTAAAGAAACGACTATTACTAAAACCAAATGTGATACAATAAATCTGTAAGTGGATTTAGATGTATCTTGTTTCGTGCTGTATTAAACACATAGTGTCATGAACGAGCAAGCAAGATTACTTTTAACAAATAAAGTATAACGTGAAGCATTTGATAGATGTTTCTAAAAAGTCAAGTTCTTACAGACGTTTGTTTTGCTTCCAAAATCATATTTCTTTAGAATTTTAAATAGGATCTTTGAAACTATTTACTTAAGGATATAAGTATTTGGGATCTGATACTAAATTTAAAAAAAATCATGAGACAATATCGAAAACTGGACTATGGAGGCCAAATATCGGCCGCGAAGGAGTCATTCGCTTCTCAATCTTTATAAAAAAACAACTAAATCTCAAAAACCAGATGTGATAGAGTAATTCTGTAAATGGATTCAAATTCATCTGGTTCCATACTATATAAAACACATGGTGTAATGTAAGAGCAAGGTTATTTTTTGAATAAATTAAAGAAAAACGTGAAGCATTTGATAGGAGTCGCGTTTTTACAGACGATTGTTTTGCTTCCAAAATCATATTTCTTTAAATTTTTGAAATAGGATCTTTCACACTGGTTACCTTAGGATATAAATATCATGAAACTGGTACACAATTAAAAAAAACAGAAGACATTGGACTATGGAGGCCAAATTTCGGTTGCAAAGAAGTAATTTGCTACGACATCTTGACAAAGAAAAGAAAAAAACACACGTGATATAGTGAATGTGAATGAAAGTGTAAATCAGTAAGTGGATTCAAATTCATCTGGTTTCGTACTATATTACGCACATGGTGTAATTTACAAGCAAGGTTATTTCTTTAACAAATTGAAGGAAAAACGTGAAGCATTCGATAGATGTTTCTGATAAGTCAAGTTTTACGGACGTTTTTTTTCTCTACATTTTTGAAATAAAATATTTGCAACTTGTTACTTTAGGATATAAGTATTTAGAAACTGATACTAAATTGAAAAAAATCAGAGGACAATATCGAAAACTGTATTATTAAGGCCAAATTTCGGGCGTAAAGGAGTCATTTACTGCGACGCTTGATAACGAAACGACGATATCACAAAAACCAGATGTGATAGAGTAAATCTTTTAGTGGATTTAGATTTAACTGGTACCGTACTATATGAAACACATAGTTTAATGTACAAGCAAGGTTATTTCTTTAACAAATTGAAGGAAAACGTGAACCATTTGATACGCAACGCTTTTGATGCACTTCTTACAAATGTTTATTTTACCTCTAAAACCATATTTTGATATATATCTGAAATATGCCCTTTAAAACTATTAACTCTAGGATATAAGTATTTGAAAACTGATACTAAATTGTCAATATTATAAGGTTCAATGTTGAAAGTTGCGGTATCAAAATGACTTAGCTCCAAAAACTTGGTTTATAAGTGGTGATGAACATGATCAAACACTGACTTTATTTGGAAAAAGTCGATAATCGCAAAATCTGACTATAATTAGTAATAATAAACGCATTATTTACTTTGGTTGTCAGATTAAAAGAGAATTTTATTGCAATTTCAAGGAGTTCGACCGTGTGAAGCAAACGGTTTCGTAAGTCGCGTAAAAAAGTCGTATAAAGTGTCATCATTATGGCTCATTTAAAACTTAGAGGAACACTGTATATACATATTCTCAATATTGAATGAATATTTATAGGTGTGTAAGCAGGATAAAAGAAAACCACGGAAAAAATATGTATGTAGTCTTTGTTCTTAGGCCAAAATTCGGCCGCAAAGAAGTTATTCGCTTCTCCGTCTTGATAAAGAAGCGACGATGTCTCATAAACTAAAGGAAATAGAATAAATCTGTAAGTAGATTTAGATTAATCTGGTGTTATTCTATATGCAACACATGGCGTAATGTACGAGCAAGGTTATTTCTTTAACAAATTAAAAGTAAATGTGAAGCATTTGATAGATGTTTCTGGAAAGTTGAGTTTTTGCTTTGCTTCCAAAATCATATTTCTATACATTTTTGAAAAAACACCTTTAAAATGTTATTACCTTGGAATTTAAGAAATTGGGAACTGATACTAAATTGAAAAAAACATCTAAAGACAATATTAAAAATTAAATTACGGAGGCCAAATTTCGGCCGCTAAAGAGTCATTTGCTGCGACATCTTGATGAAGAAACGACGATATCTCAAAAACCAGATGTGATAGAGTAAATCTGTAAGTGGATTTAGATTTTTGTGGTACCACACTATATGAAACACATGGTGTAATGTAGGTACAAGGTTATTTCATTAACAAATTGAAGAAAAATGTGAAGCATTTGATAGATGTTAGTAAAATGCAAAGTAATTGGCATCATTTCATTATGCTGATTCTATTTTCTATAAAATGTGGCTTTCGTGCAGTTTTGGATATTCCTCAATTTCCATTTTATTGAACAGGATGTTTTTATCAAACCATTTTAAGGATAAAAATATGTTTTTCCCAACTGCTCAATGTCAAGCGAATCTTGTTTTGCACAGTGTTCATTGTCTATGTTTCTATTCGAGGCAAACAAGGCCAAAAAACGGTAAAATAAAAAATCTGCCAACTGACATCGATTCTATCGCGTCTCGAAAAAAACGAACACAATGCGTCGAGAACGCCACGCGTCCCGCTACCCTCGGACACAGCCGACAAACCCCTGAATACGAAACAGTCCTTTGACAAAATCTTTTCAAAATTGAACCCTATAGTTCCGGTAACAACGTTCCTGTTTCGCGATGTCGTAATCGTAGTATGACTTTAGAACTTTGTCGTACCAGCAAAGATTAAATTGAAACAAGCTTGGAATCCGCCGGCAAGCGATGCGACGTTGCCGTTCTTGGCAAGCTACAACGCTTGCTCCTCTATGTATATGTGTGTTCTGGCACAACTGGCGCCGAATATTTATTGTATACTAACAGAATACTGACGGACGCTTAGGGCGATAGGGTTCTATTTGCCATGCATACATTATTCTGTACTTTATGTTGTTAGTGTTAGGGTTGGGATTAGGATAGTGTTTAGATATAGGACGGTATTTAACTAAGCAGTTTTTCTATGTGACCGTCCAGGTGGCTATGTATAGGTTGTTTGGCTCGTTCGATACGAGGCACGGCGGCCTTAAGTTGGATAATGGTTTCGCAACTAATAATTAATTTAGCATTAGCTGTGAAGGTTTTACGAAGGTAAATATAGACTTCATGAATATGTTAACTGCCTACCAATTATATCTCGTTGTGTTCTCACGGATTGCGTGGGAGTGTGATTTAGAGATATTTGATCCTATCTGGTTTAAGTACTGTCTCGTACTGATTGTATTACTTACTTCGACATAAATATACAACAGGTACTTAATTTATACTTGAAAGTAAGGTCAGTATCTACTCAGAAATTCAAGATGTTTTATTGAGATCAACTGTTGAAAATAACAGCAAAAACAAACAAGTATCAGACCGAACATCAAGGATCCCTACTTATACCTAATATCATCGAAACTAGTTACCTAACACAAAGAATCTGGCCTTTAAAACCAAGTTTGAATGAGATGACAAATAACATATAAGTTTTATTTAAATCGCAGGCGAATTACAAGAAAAATGAAAAACGTGTCTCAATGAAATCCTCCAACCTTGTCGTCTATATAGTATCCAAACATCTCTCTGCCACGGCCCACAATATTCATACGTAGATGGTGAAGTATGAAGAAACAGCGCAGAAGGAAAAGATTCGAAAAAAGGACGAAATCCTGAAGAAAGCAATGAAGTAAAACTGGATATAGACCAAACTTTGGAAGTGGTAGCGCTAAAATTTGGGAGAGGCTGATCCGATATCCTGCAATGAACTGCGATAAATTCCTGTAGAATTTCTTAGCTTATACAGAAATCTCATTAACGCGCAATAAACGTTCATAGTTTTGCAAAACTGTAGCATCCGTAATGCTATTATTTTCGAGAAGACACTCGAAGAACAGAACCTGCAAACGCTAATTCACGATGAAAGAAATTGATATGCTAAGAGAAGAAGACAATGCTTTGATTATGGCAAGGATAGTATGTAGGTACTAGTAAAAACAGCCTTCGTAATATATAATTATAGTAATAAAAAACCTGTCAAATATAACAGACCTACCTCAAACTTAATAACTTATCACAATCAAGCTATCGAAGAGCATTATCTAGATTCAGACTTTAAACTTGTCACCACAAAAATGTTTAGTATCTAAGTAGGTAATCATGTAAAACGCCTAAGTGCTAGGTAGAAACTACTTCAAAATCGTGATAATGCATCGGATAAGCATATGTTGTGCAATCTAATCGGACAATGTGCGTAAATGATAGTGATAATCAGATTATAATCTCTGATACCTATTTTTAAGTGTGGATTTTATAACCAACGTGCAAAGAGATCGTGATTCTCTGATCTACCTATACGAGTGTCGATACAAATCTAGATTCTATCTACTGTATACTCTTGCATTCATCGAAACGTCTCTTTTACCTCATTTCTTTGTCCTCGTCTCTAAATTACTAGCGATCGGCGCAACACTTCTTTTCATCTTACTACCCTTACCTATTAGCTATAATGTTAGAAATAGTATGTACTATTTTCTTCCTACGATTATATTTTTCACACAATCTCTTCAAATTCCAAATATTTCTCAATGGTTTTGACAGAATTGGCTAGCTCACGCTGCTCTTTCGTCAGTGTCTATCAGTTAAAGTCTCAACATCATCAAAATCATTTCAGAAAGAAAACGTCCACTGCTGGAATTACTAAACTTCAAAAAATGGGTGTCTCAACCAAAGTACAATTGTATTCGTCTACTGCAGCAGACACATGAATCACGATGCACACGGTTAACACATTCCAAGCAATATCCGTTCTAAAAAACTAAAAGATCCTAGAAAAATTGACGATATTCGCATGCAACTTCACGTGCTGATCAAAGACACAGATATAGTTGGCTGATCAAAATTCAAGGAAAATCGACATATTAATTCGGTTTTACCCAGCGTCACCACATCGACCAGTCTTGTGCTCATACCTCTTTCAGCGGATTGCCGCGGCCCTTACCAGGCCTTTTGGTGTGGCGCTTGTTAGCAAAAAATTACGCTCGGAAGCCTGGCAAGAAGCAAAATTCGTAAACAGTAACTAAGTATTCTAAACTAACATACCTATATCGTCGTTGTAGTGCGAGAAATCATTAAGTGCAAAAAACTGGTTTCGAGATAATCGCGTTTTAAAGATTTTTGGTTCTTTTAATCGGTTTACCACTTAAACGTGTATAGGTACAAAAATGCTTTATATGAACAAAATATTGATATTTTTACCCTGCACTCTAATATTCAATAAATTATTTAAATATTTTTACCGTTACTGAGAAATATAATAAAAAGAAAGTTAGGTAATTCTAGCATACTCAAAAAATTTAATTTGGGTTAGTTGATTAACTTTTTGTGTTACTTAATTAATTCTTGGTGCAGCTTTTTTCAGATAGTAAGCAATTAGTGACTATTGCTCATAGGTGGATAAGAATGAAAAATCATAATATCAAAGTAAAAATCTGTTATTTAATACAAGAAAACACAGCACATTAAAATAAAAATAAAAAACTCAGTATACAAAACAAACTATATTTAATAGTTCCTAATGATAAGTAATTGTAACTGATCTAAATCGCGAACTATTTATAAGGTTTAATAAATTCCTTGAATTGTTCAACGTTTCTGTCGAATCACACCGACCGTGTCAGTCAACCTGTGACCACGATATTTATTAAAATTTATAATCAGAACGTGATTTAGACCCGTTTCAATTATAATTATTAACTATGAGTACAAATCGTAAGTTTAAAAGTTTATCGATTCATTTATACCTGTAAAACTAACTATTGTGGAATCTGAATCCAGAATCCTACAAGACCCTTTGCGTGAAATCTTTCTAGGGGTACAGTCTTCGTCAGAGTCTGGTACCCATGATGTTTTAGATGATACATAGGAGCGATCGTCAGTGCTGGAAGGTTCTTCTAAAATCGAACTTGGTGGTCGTGGGTGGTAAAAATGAAAATCATCGGATGTAATAGATGGGTTGGCAAAGTCTAATCCCGGTGAGTTTCTCAATGGCAAGCATGCAGATCTTGGTCCTTGCGTATCCAAATCGTAATACTCTGGCAAGACTGAAGGTGGCTCTGAACATCCTGCCAAATTCCTCGAAAATTGTGAATTCGCATTGAACTGCACGCAACCCAAATCTACGTATTGCTTCGGTGTTTGATCAGATGGTGATAATAACTGCTGAGCATCTTTAGAAACGCATGGAGTTATCGCTGAAGGCATCAATCGCTGTTCTTCTCGGAAATTAGGCGAAAAATCATCATTATTGGGAGCGACCTTTGTAGATTTTAATGAAGAGATTTTAACTTCATTCTTCACAGAATCGACGAGGTCAGATGGATGCATTGGAGGTTGCAGATTCATTACTTCTCTTTCTGTAATATTCAGTTCAATCTGACTCAGGCATAGGCTCGGTGTTGGCTGTAAATGAACCAATTCTGTATGAACTGATTCATCTTCAGATACTTGTTGATGACCAAACGTTTTTTCTGTTTCCTGAAACCAATACACAGAATAATTAGCATAACAACATAACATAACAGAATGCCTGTATTCCCCGACGGGTTAAGTAGTGGTGTAGATAGCCTACACCCAAATTTCGCAATTAATCAATACAGACAGAACAATTAACACACACAAACATACAACACACACACACATACATACATTACAGAATAATAAATAAGCAACTATAATTATTATGCCTGAAGTGTATACGTCAATTTTACCAATTGCACAATAAAAAAAAAAAAAAAGATCTTAAAGTAGGTTTATACTTACATTATTTTTTTTGAGATTTTTCTGGCAGTAAGGACAGTATGTAGTGGGACCTGGATGTACTTTTCTTCATTATTAAGCAATGCTTGTTCCACACTTAGATGATCAAACGTGCTTCTAGCGGCAGTAACCACGAGCGAATGATCGAATCACGCGATAGAACAACTAAGCGCGGGTACTTGCGAGCGTAGTTACATGCGTGTACCTGTTAGTGACTTCTAACGGACATGTAATTTCATTTCATCTAAAGCTTTCGTCTGGAAGAAATACCTAAGTGACGTTACCATGGTTCTCGTCGAATATATTGAATGCGAAAAGTAACTAAGTAACATTAATGAGCAGAGAAGCCCAAGTAATTGAGAAATAGTTTGTAAGAAAAATTGACATAAATTACTCAATTACCGTTAGTTAATTTTCGTAAGCTGGTTTTTTGTCTTAACAAGTAGTTATGTACTTCTGACATTCTCATATTATCTAAAATACTAAAAAATAACGGTATTTTACCTTTTCATAAGGTAGATAATGGGTTTAAAAAGACTTTGACATCATTAACGCATTTTGGCTAAAAATGTCACTTAGTGACTTCTCGCACTACAACGACGATATATTCCTAACATATATGTGCACTTATTCCTTTGACATGAAAATGTCTTGGCGAACTCGGGAGTTTATTTGTCTCTGTTATGATGATGGGATATCTATAGAACAGGAACATCTCTTTTAAAAAAGATACGTATTAGGTATTTCATTTCTGTTAGGTATACCAGAAACAGTTATTTACTTTAAAGTCATTTACAGAAAATCTACTCGTAGCACAGCAATCAAAACTGCATAGCTTAGAATTCACTGTTTCGAACTCACAAATTGCTGGTAATATATTATCGAAAGTGTTCAATTAAACAAAGTACTGTTTAAGCACTCCGGTGTTAGGTTACAGGTTTAATCTAGGATTTATTATCCCAAAGAGTATCTTCTTGAATGAAGTCGTATTTCGTATTCCTAAGATACGGACCTAGATACAGTTAATCAACTTACATTTTCCAGTTTGGCATCGACTTTGCAAGAATGAAATATTGAAATCCTCAATACCCGTAAATCTGTCTAAAACCTATATATCTGTGTAAATTACACTACAGATCCTTAGCATACATTACCTACTTCGATTCTTCTCTTTCGTAACTAAGTATATTTCTTGTTCCCAAATAAACCAAATCTAGCACAGCACTACAAAATGCATAGCTCAGAATCTGTTTTAGTCCCACAAACTGCTATATTGATATGCCATCATAAATAACCAAAAAACCATCAAACGCATACAATCCTTATGCCAAATATCTGTCGAGCAAAGCGGCAACCTCGCAGCTCCAGCGTAGTGCCGCCTCTGGTAGAAAGCGGCACTCGCGCACGTTTCTAATCTGGACTGCCGCAGTCAATGACTCCGGCACGGCACGCGACTCGACGACACTCGCTAGTCGCTCACATATCGAAATATACATGCACTCGGGTTTAGGAACTATTTTGGAACTTTTCTATATAACTGCAATCTGTCTGTCTGATAGGAAATCCCATCATCCCAATAATGATGTACTCCTGTACTAACTTCCATCATCTAGTTAACCCCTTTAAAGATGAATTTTCAAAAAACGTTCCATAGTACTAATCTATGTTATATTTGAAGTTATGATGCAAAATTTCATGCTTCTAGACGTAGTGGTTTATGCTGGGCCTTGTTTATTTATCAATGATGAACTTCCATAACCAGTTTCATCATCTACTTAACCCCTTTAGGGTATGAATTTTGGAAAATCCTTCCATGTCATGTAAGAAGTTCTGGTGCAAAAAGTAATGTATCTAGACCTAGCGCTTTACGCTCTGCGTTGTTTTTCTGTCAATCAATAAACTGGATTTTAGCTCTGATTCAGCAGATTGGCACAAGCAAAGAGACCTATGCCTAGAAGTGGTCGAAGTCGACCAAGGATAATGATGATGAGTAGGTTGGTTAAAGGTATTGGAAATCTTAGAAGTAAGCAACTAACCATGTTTAAAAGAAATAATGATGCATAACAGAAGACAGGTAAAACAAAGAAGATCGTCAATCATTTTGAAATCACTATTGGTAAATGACTATCAATGAAGACGAAGAAGACATCAAGCAATGTAAAGGCTCGGAAGACGAATTTAGAAACAGGCCAAAGAACAAAGGGTAAGCGATATAATACACGCCAATGAATAAAAAGAGAAAACGAAGATCGAAACTAGAGCGAAAATCGAAAAATAGAAAGAAAGAAAGAGTGGTAGGAAAAAGCACTACAACTATTTGTGTATGCTAAAAAACAATAACGTTCACAAATAAAATATAAAATTGTTGTCGATCGTTCGTACGGTGTGGTACGGTTTTACGCATATTCATTTGGTTTACAGTATTAGGATTCCGGGGATTCTATATTAAAGGCTGGCCGCATACGTACTTACCTACGTTTTCCGCGTACGATTTTCGAACACGGAATACAGACTCGGAATTCCGTGAACCTAGAGCAGACGTTAGTTTTTTCCTGTTTGGAATATTCACGAACGCGCGGGCTGGCATTCGTTGTATGTACGGAAAGTGTTCCGTTCGAAAAAATCGGACGTGAGCGGCACTCAACGTATTTTATTAGCGTACGATGCAGTCTTGTCTCCGAATACGGAAAACGAATTCGGAAGTTGAACACGGAAAACAATCGTATGCGGCTAGGCTTAGACGTGCCCGGCACTCCATTTCGGAAATCGAATCTCCCTGTCGCTTTATTCATACACCTATGTCAATGTTGGTAACACTAGAATCTATTTAACTCTATTATCCCAAATAACTCAAGCTCAATTTTATGACAACCCTAATTATTTTATCTCCAATCTATCTGTAGTGCTATCCAAAGCATCCGTTAGAATAACACTCACTTCGAGCTCTCTTTGCCTAAGTAAGTCTAATTTCTCTTGAAATAAGCAGTACCTTTGTGCTCTTGTATTCTTTTTTTTTCTATGTTAAGTGTTTTGTGTCATCTTTATCAAATAAGTCATAACGGTGGGATGTCTACAGAATAAACCGGCTAAATATTATTATCTCGATACTATAAGTACGTTCGTTAAGTATCTACAGTGACATTTTTCTGTAATCTTTTTTTTTCTGAATACAGTTTAAAAGCTGCTTTCCTTTTCCCAACTATGTTGGGGTCGGCTTCCAGTCTAACCGGATTCAGCTGAGTACCAATGCTTTACATGAAGCGACTGCCTATCTGACCTCCACAACCCAGTAGGTACCTATCTGTGAAACACGATACCCCTTAGCAAGACTATCCGTAACGACAGTCAGAGATCTTCAAATAACAGCCGGGACCAACGGCTTTACGTGCTTTCCGAGGCACGGAGGATCATTATCTCGGTATGTTGAAATGATCACCCATCCAAGGACCGACCTCGTCAAGCGTTGCTTAACTTTGATGATCGACCCGTGCGGCTATTATTATTTAGCCAAGAGCTACTATACTGCTGCTATATTGCTGTATATAAGCTGCTTAGCATTGGTATTTTCTTTATAGTAAGTATAGCAGGCCAACCCCTCACAGAGAGGAGGCCTGTGTCCCAGCATTGGGAACATAGGCTGATGATTTTATTAGCTGGTCGTGCGGCAGATAAAGGGTTTGAAAAGCCTGAGGCGCATCACATTACTCCTGCACTCCTGTTGAAAAAGTCTAAAAGGAGACAGTCTTACCGGCTCCTCTACATCATCATCATCATATCTGTCCTGTACTTCTCTCGTCCAGCCGACTGCTTCCGCTCCCATCATGGCATCATCAACAAAGCACTAAACAGTGCGTGCTTTTCGGATTAATCATCCTAGTTACGATTATTTGCGGACTAAGAGATAAAGCCTCTGGACAAAACATTTTAAAAAATCTACTAACCGGGAATGAATCAGACAAAGATATTTCAATGACTTATTTTCATACCAGCTCATGTTATCCAAGAAGCAAGTGGTCGACTCTTCACGTGGCCAAAGAATCAGTACTGCCTTTCAAAGTGGCAATGCTGCCAATGTTTTGGGCACTATTCTGATTGACAGCGATGAGGAGGAATTTATAGATGCCCAATGATTTCTTTCTCTACCCCTTTATATCCCGTTTGCACCTACACAATACTTTTTAGAAGCAGTTTAAAGTCAGAACATAGACATTTAAAAAAGAACTTCAAAAAATAGGGATGTTTACTGAAAATTAGTTAGTTATCAGTCAGGTTAGGTCAATAAAAATTATTGGACGCGTATTTTTCTTTTGACACGTAAATGACGACGCAATGACGGCAATACAATATGCGTTGAATGAAATATCGTTTGACTTCACGCCGCGGGCAGTTACAGTGACCTCACAAGCCCCCACTCCAGTAGTAGTCCTCTACTCTATATGTAGTAGTGCATGCATACCTAGGTTTTCACTTCAAATTATATTTTGTTGTTTTTTTAAGGTTTTGTTAAATAAAACACAAATTTACTCCTGAACTTTGATGCGCTTTATGTTTCTAATTTTTTATTGATTTGTTAAAACAAAAACTACATATTATATTATTTGATAATTTCACTGTCGGACTTAATAAAATTATCATTATTCTACCCAGTAAACATCCCTAGATGTCACAGTAATCAGAATACCTTTCCTAAATTAGTCATTGGTTGATGTGATCACGACATGACCGGATTGTGGTATTTTGTCAACTGCCACTAACAGATTTCCCGTTAATGGAAACCGCATTGACGCCTCTTTGTATTGAGTTACGTCAATTGATTAGGTTACGTAGGTAGGATACTAGCTGGATGGTTTTATTAAAGTTAGGTTGATTTTCTGATATAAAAGGTTTATCAATATAACGGTTAAAAAACTACGCTTGGTTATATTGCTTGATCCGAAAACATTCAATACCGCCATTATTTGTAAACACTTAGGCCTTTTCCCATACGGGTAGGCAGAAACTATAGAATCCCATCTGCTACGATCCGTATACTCATTTTCTTCGTTTATGTTAATTGAACTGTATGGTTTGATTATGTTTTATGATAGAAAGTGGTAAGTGATGAAGATGGTAAGACGTTATAGCCAACTACGGATATCTGCAAGACACCGGCGGAGGAATCGCAGATGCTTTGCCATGTTATGAAATCCCCTGTAGCTGTTGTTACACCGGCTACGAAATTATGAGACTTTTTTAAAGATATAAGTAGATATCTACAAGGCGGACTCTTCGCCTCATTTTTGCAACCACACTGCGAGTGCTGTCAACTGCCATCGAGAAAACCGCCGACACTAATAAGAAAGAAAGAAAGAAAGAGAGAAAGAAAGAAAGAAGGAAAGGAAGAAAGAAAGAAAGAAAAAAAGATAGAAAGAAAGAAAGAAAGAAAGAAAACATTTATTGCCAAACAGAACATGAACAAACACAAATTAGCTCTAAGTCACAATATTATTTCAGTATGGCAAAAGGAGCGGACTCAGCATATGCTGAGTAGTGTAAAGCATGGTTATTACGCTCCACATATTTGCCTTTTTTTTTAAATACTTTTCCCCTCTCTAGGAATTTCTTCCTGTATCGTGGGTGCGTTTACAAACATATAAACTCACATACACAACACCCAGAACCGGAACAACTAATTGTATGTCATACAAATACACTTTATATAAGACATATACATACCTTTTTTTTATGATAAGCTTGGCGATTCCTAGACATGGTACTAGAGGATGATTCAACTATCAAAATAAGGAGCCAAAAATCAAGATTCAACCATGAAATCTACATATAGTTCAAAAGCCATTAAGCATCACACAAAAGAGCTCCCAATCCTCATTCGCGAACATTGAACTAGGTCCCCAGGTGTCGGTAGCGACAAAGCGCCGCTATCGCGCTGATAACGCTATCAGTCCTTATCGCCTTCCGCTGCAGCTGCCGACGCAGATATTTAGCCTTGATGCACGCCCGCTGGGAGCTATGAGATGTTTGTAATATTCGTATGACGAATGAATGTGATTTGCTTTAGGGAATTGAGCCTTAGAAGAAATGCACTTGAAAATTACGATCGAGCTGAAACAGATTGATAGATCCGACGATCTTGTTGATCTAAGGGCCCACATACTTATATTAGAGTTAGTTGCTATTTTGGCCGAGTTAGCTATTAAGGCGATATATACGCCCCAATGTAGACGCAGTACTGGCCGTGCGCCCGCTCGATGCCAAAATATAAATATTGAACCTCCTTATAAGCAGTTTTGTTTGCAATATATTATTTGATTTACATATGCTATTTCTGTTATGAAGAAATTCCAGCCATCAATTTTTCTGTGTAAAGATATTTTTAAACATCCAAGTCGTTTTGGAGGAGTATCCAAAAGTTGCGAAAAAATATCACGCTGTTAATTATTTTTTTAAAGCAAAACTATTAGTTACACGAAAAAACCTTGTTTCAAAATTAATATGCATGAATCAGTAATAAATATATATTTTATTAAAACCTTTTAACCAAACCGTTACTAAGGAGTATGCTTCAGAAAGTAACCGTTTTACGGCACTAAAGCGGTGGAAGGCCCTTAACTCGGAGTTACTATAACATACCAGGGCGGTGCAGGTGTGCCTATGGAGAGTTTTCATTTACAGCCATACAATTCAAGGTAAAGAGACTGATATGTGTATCTTGGATTATCAGAACATTATGGTTTCATGATTATGAGAAATTCCATCAAAAACGAGTGCACGGTACTTATCGAAGTAGCAATTTCCTTTCAGTTCTTGGGCTTTACTTAGTTGATTGGTTCTTTGTTTTAATTTATTAAGCCTTACTAAAAAATAAAGAATACTTTTATTTCTTTAGTGTATTTTTCTTTCTAATTTTCTGTGTCCCATTAAAATGTATGTAGGCTTAGTAAACTTCTCGTTTTTAGGGTTCCGTACCCAAGGATAAAAACGGAACCCTATTACTAAGACTCCACGATCCGTCTGTCTGTCTGTCTGTCACCAGGCCGTATCTCATGAACCGTGATAGACAGACAAGTGAAATTTTCACAGATGATGTATTTCTGTTGCCGCTATAACAACATATCCTAAAAACAGAATAAAATAAATATTTAATTGGGGCTCCTATACAACAAACGTGATTTTTTTGCCGTTTTTTCGCGATAATGGTACGGAATCCGTCGTGCGCGAGTCCGACTCGCACTTGGCCTGCCCGCAGTTATTTGACTCAACGGCACTCTCACTAATTGCTCATACCTAACTCCTCAACAATGGAAGCACCTACTCTCAAAAAACTCCTCATTAAAAACACAAAGAAATTCTCCACTAAATTCATTCACAGTAGGTGTCTGTCAGTCGACGTCATTCCCGATAATTGCTGAGTCAGACGCCGCGGGCACGGTAGCAGTAAGTCCGGTAGCCATGCTCGCCGCCATTGTTTGTCTATGCGTCTGTAGTGTTTCCGTTCAATAACTAACGTTATTGTTCTATACAGCCTTTGGGTTGAGTAAAACATATGAAGCTATTGTCTTGAGTGTCGTAAAGTGATTAGGGTGATTGTGTAAAGAGTGATGCAATTGGTCAGATTTTTTTGGTTGGGGACAGAGAAAATAGAACTGAATAGTACGGTTACGTGATGTTTAGAATCTGCCTGCACATAGACTACATTACCAAAACAAGTTTATATATTAAATAAAAAACAAGCAAAAAAATTAAAAAAATCCTATCCTATTCAAAATGGCATCGTCACGAAAAACAAACGTGCATACTTAAGGGCCAACATCCGCTTTAGTGCCTTAAAATGGTTACTTTCTAAAGCATACTCCTGCGGCGCCTAGGTTAAAAGGTTTGAAAAAAATATATAAGTATTTATTATTGTTTCATGTTCATTATTTTTTACTTTAAAAAATAATTAGCAACACGATATTTTTCGTCACTTTTAGATACTCCTCCAAAACGACTTGGATGTTTAAAAATATTTTTACATAGAAAAATTGATGGCTGGAATTTCTTCATAACTGAAATAGCTTATGCAAACAAAACTAATCAAAAGGAGGTTCAATATTGATATATTTGCTCTGAGCGGGCGCACGGCCAGTACTGCATTAACATTGGGGCGTGTATATCGCCTTAATTTCAATTCAATGAAACACCGATAAGTAAGTTAAATTTTACTTGCAAGCTTTGATTACATACCTAAACATAAACACCAGGACAGTTAAAACTAAATAAAAGTTTGTAAAAGTCTAAAATCAAAGTGAGATTGAGGCGATATTTTTAAATCTGCGCTTACAAATAGGTACTGTAGAAAACGAAAATACTTTATTATTAGGCAGTATTAATTTATTTCAATCAACTTTAGATCATACAATTAAACTATACTAGAAAATAATCAATCAAATTAAATTCAGAATTACACTGAGATTGAAAATTATACATTATCTTACTTAAACAAAATTAAAACAATATCTTAACATTAGTCAGCAATGGGTCAGCCATGCAGCAATGGGTTACATACTGACAGTCGAAACGTTCCCCAAAAGCGTTCAGGATACTGTTGCGGCTGGTCCGCACCGTACACACCAGGGATGTGCACCGCTTGGGCATGAATCATCCCCGACGCGCTACAGAAGCGTGGCAGCCCCAAGTGCACCCTGAACGCGTTGTTGTATTAGACGCGTAGAGCGTTGTACTGTTTCTGCGTGTAATCGACCTACAGACTGCCAGTATAAAAGGAGGTACAAATGCCCTAAATAGGGCTATTTTGACGCCCCTCGAACACCTAACAAATCTGCGAGCTATCATACTTTAGCAAAGAGAAAACTGTTCTAGACGATACACGACTGAAGCCGTTGATCACTTTATTAGTAGTCCAAGTAAAATTTGTGTTTATAGACACATAAGTTCTCTATAATATTCAAAATCACTACTAAATATATAGTTTACCGTCCATTACTGAGGTTTCTATGCATATGCATGGCCGTGGTCCACCGTAGAAGGCTATGCATACATTACTAACTACTTTTAAATTGCCTCATTCAGTTGACGCGGTAATGGCACTTAGCCCTATTATTAAGTAGGGCCCTTTCACAATTATATAATCTGTGCCTAGAAAGTTTTAGATTGAGATATTTTTTGTTTGATGTGGGGACCGCAAATTTTCTCAGTAATTACAGAAGGCATTTTCAATTGAAATAAGTAGCTTGGTGCCTGGGCATCCTCTAGAAAAAAAAAGCGTGGTCAACGAAAAAAATCCGCGAGGACACAATAATATTTACTGAATATTATGTTTATGAAATGTTTTTAGTTTTTCGAGAAAGTCTGTTGGCAGTGTAGTGGTACCCCAGTGGTATTGGCCGCGAGTTACTAGGTCATGGGTCAAACCCAAGCAGGCGCTTTACTTTGTGTAAATTATTCCATCACCACTTCTCTCAAAAACGTTGAAGGAAAACATCTTGAGGAAACCGGCATGTCCTAGAACCAAAAAATCGAAGACATGTGACATCCACCAACCCGCACTGGGCCCGCGTGGTGGATTATGGCCCATCCCCTCTCACAGAGAGGAGGCCTGTTTCCCAGCAGTGAGAACATTAATAGGCTGATGATGATAATGATGAAGTGTGTTGAAAAACGTCATTTGTCATCATTACAGTCTTTACGCTCCAATACGACCTCGCCTTCGCAGCTTCGGCACGAGCACAGGCTCGGGCGTCTATTCCGTCTCGACTGCATTGACGAAGTTTGCCGACTTGAATCAAAATGTACTATCTACATCTTATCTACATATTTCCAACAAACGTAAACAGTGATCATTGAATTCAAAAATTTGTTTAAAAAATAATAAACTAATGCTTTTTTTTTACTTTTTTATTCATGATATGTCATCGACCAAGACGGCTGAAAAATAGAGGCCATCTTTTTGCTTTCACGTGACTATGCGAAATTGAGTTGCAGCGTGAAGCATGCATTCGCATGAAACAGGTCAGGCCCAGGAGAGCGTGTAAGTGAATACCAATGGAGCTGAGTGGATTTCAGGGCTGACGTGACACGTTGCGGGCTTGCAGCGCTGTCGACAAAATAAACAGCGATGCGAGATTTTCCTCTGATAATTTCTGCAGCATTCTGAAGCAAAAATGTATATCTATATTCTCAGTGATAAACAGGGTAAGATGATCGTAGACAAGGCATGTAGTTTTTGTTTTTATACGAACCCAAAATAAAAGTAAAATTAAAAGAAAAAACTATTTTTTAACTAAACTAAGTTAGAAAAAAAAAATGTTTTTTTTTTAAACCTTAACTTACTTTTGAAAAA
The DNA here is from genome assembly GCA_947562075.1 of Orthosia gracilis. Taxonomy (NCBI): domain Eukaryota; kingdom Metazoa; phylum Arthropoda; class Insecta; order Lepidoptera; family Noctuidae; genus Orthosia; species Orthosia gracilis. Next base: position 14,524,999 of record OX387274.1, read on the forward strand.
GTTTTTTTTAATATTATTATTTATAATGTTTAACTATTGATATAAACAGGCGATCATCATTATAAATGCAAAATGTTTTTTACGTTTGTTGTCCACTCTCGGTCCTTCAATCCACAATAGATCTACCCATTACATAAATATGATTTTCTTCACAACCCAAGAAAGAAAATCATCATTAGAAGGTCAATAAGTTTTTCGAGTTTTAACCATTTCCCTGTCACTTTTGGGATTATTAGTGTTATAATTGTGTCCCTTTCAAAGGTTAACAAAAGGTTTATTATCACATTTATTGCATAAAAATACTTACATCCCATAAATGTTAGTTAATAAATGACTAGACTTATCACCTAGACAATAGACATGCACACTATCATTATTTCCGCAGCAAACGTGTCACGCTTGACGGCTCATGGCACGCTTTCAACTCGCTCTGCATACTAAACTTAACAATTAATTTAACACAATGTTATTATTTTTAATACAAAAAAAAAACATATTTAATTATAATAATAGTAACATTTGCATTCTTACAAAAAATACTTGTGTAGTGAATAAGAAAGTGATTGCATTTGAATTTACAATATTATTTATTTTTGCAATAAATGTGCACTGAATTAATTCTCAATATCATTAAATATTTCTGTCGCAACGCTTATCAGCTTGTCGCGCGTTCGTGATAGAATCGGCCCTTTATTATTTACCTTGTCAATTAGTTTGTTTAATTATTTTATGTTCTACAATTTATTTAAAAAATAGACATATTTTTGCAATAAATATGTAATGAATAAATTAACAAACCGAACCCATTTATATTCACAATAATATAATTCAATGTTTCTGCTGTAGCGTTTGTCACGCATGACAGAGTCGGCACGCTTTCAACTCACATATTGAATACGAAACATCTAGTCAATTAATATCTAGAATTGACAAATTTCATGTTCTTTCCATCTTTTTTCATAAACAAACAGATATTTCAATAATTTCCTTTTTTGCAGGAATATTTAAATTTAAGGAAAGCAGAACGAATGCTTCTAAAACGTAGAGACACGCGTGACAGCACACGGCACGCTTTCAACTCACTCGCTGCATACGAACGCGTTAATTAGATGGACTTCTATTTGCAAAAAAAAGAGATAAAGTAACATGATAGTGGCCATTACTTTATTAGTTAGTAGAACCATTCATCTATGAATCTATCATTATTTATTCCGCCTCACAATTTTAACTCATCCGTGACGGGAGCAACAAGCTTTCTATCGAAACTTGTCGCAGGTTTTCTTTTACTGTATAACAGTAATTCAGACATTATGAACCTATATTTTGAGCAACTGAACGATTTCAGCCAATATTTAATAATGTTCATATTAAAAATTAAAACTTTTAATTTAGCGGCCGCCATCATATGAAATCAATCTTGTGGCAAAGAAAAAACAAATGTTTTTTTATTGTTTTGGCCAATAAGTTCCAAAGAATGGGGTATAAATCAAAAAGGAGGAAACGGACGAAAAATAAAAAATCCAGACCAAATAACGACCAGGTTGCAATATGTCACGCTGCTGTGTTACTGGAAACACCGGACGGCACGATCGTTTTTCTCTTTCTTTTTTCCGCAAGTATTCTAGCCTGTTCTTTTTGTGTGCTGGCGACACGACACTTTTTTAAATCGTTCTTCGGAAGAACTTATTAGGTATCTGGTAATTTAAACAAATAAGTAGCATGGCATTTCATTCAAAATAGGAATTGATGAGGATTGAAAAAGAGACGAGACTTTTGCAAAGAATAAAATATACCTATTTCCTAAAAAAGAAACTTTTCAATGTCACCTCTCCTTACAATCATCTATGCAGCATCTATACTAATATTATAAACGTGAATGTAAGTTTGTTTGTTACGCTTTCACGCAAAAACTACCGAACCGAGCATCATGAAACTTTGTACATATATTCTTGGAGGTATTAGAAGTAACATAGGATACTTTTTATAAAAAAATAATAAAAAAAATAATGGCTTCACTGCGAGCGAAGCCGCGGGTAAAAGCTAGTAATATTATAAATGTGAATGTAAGTTTGTTTGTTACGCTTTCACGCAAAAACTACCAAACCGATCATCATGAAACTTTGTACATATATTCTTGGAGGTATTAGAAGTAACATAGGATACCTTTAAAAAAAAAAAAAAAGATCTTCACTGCGAGCGAAGCCGCGAGTAAAAGCTAGTGCTTAATAAACTAACGTGCTACACCACATTAATACCAAACCATTATGTCATTTTTAATCCACCTTAGTCCATTCAATGGCCCGGAGCGATAGAGGGGTTCCATCATTACTACTAAAACTCACGCATAGACAATGTTGAAAAAAAAAATGGCGAATAGAGTCATTTATTTACTTGCGTGCTGAAAGCACTTTAGTTTTCACTGGTCATCCATTTCTTCAGTTTTTTTTTGTTTGTATTTAATGAGTGGCTAATTATTGTGTGTAACGTTCCATGTTAGATTGATTTATTGAAACAAGTTTTTTTATCTGTTGATTAAGATGTTGATCTACGAATGATTACATTTTCTTTGCTTTTTTTTGTATCGGTTTCAAGAGAAATCAACACTTAATAGATAACGGCGTTTGTCTTTACAGAAATGGGCCTGGAACTTTTTCACGACAAAAACTGAAACTGTATTATTTTTAGAAGTAAGAAAATAATGAATTTGCAACACAATCTTCCAAACACGGCAAATAGAATTTACCAGCAGGCAAAATTTAAGTATGTAGGTACTCAAGTTGTCTACCAAAAATCACACCTATTTACTCAAAATCAAAAAATCAAAATCAAAATAGTTTATTTCAAATAAACCTTAAAGGTACTTTTGAATTGTCAAACAACAAAAAAAATATGACTCTAGTTGCAAATTCGCAAACGTCAGTAGATCTCAATGGAGAAGAATTTGCAAGAAACTCCACGGACACTCTTTTCCATCAGTTTCAATTACAAGTTTTTGGTTACATCATTCTTGTTAAAAAAAAAAATACATATATGTGAGAACGATGCAAAAAGACGTGCACGTAAAAGCGTCTAGAGTAACAAACAATTTCAACATAAAAATGCAATGACAGGCCGAGGCAGCTAAGTTATGACCAATCCCAAATGATCCGTTCACGAACATGACGCATGGATCGGCACCACTCAGCTCAACCATTATGGAGGGAACCGAATGATCCAACACATGTGCCACCATCAGAGAGAAATTAGAGAGAGCATGACACACTCAAATGCCAGGGCACACAGAAGTCAACCAACGACACATAGGTAGATTTACAGTCGGAACATAGTACTCACACATGTGCTGTGCAGTTATATAATACTAAAAGAAATTGAGTTTATACAATACAAATATATTCATACAGTCTTCAGCAGCTCCAACAATACTGCAACACTTTTCTGCCCATCACTAATTGTTTTTGCGCCCTAATGGCTGCGGAGCGGGACCAGCATTTAGCCAAGCATTTTTATCAGCGATGTAATCCCCCAACTTATAATATGCTTGCCTGCATAGTGTGCGTTTTATACAAGTTTTAAATTTCGTCTCATTCAGTTCTAGAATGTGGGGAGGTATTTTATTGTAAAATTTTATACAGTACCCCATAAAAGATGATGCTACTTTAGCCAGCCTGAAACCTGGCTGGATTAATTGGTTCCTATTTCTAGTAACATAATTATGTCTGTCGCCGTTTTTACTGAAAAGATGTAAATTTTTTCTAACGTACATGATGTTTTCATAAATATATTGACAAGGTACCGTCATGATGTTAATGTCCTTAAACAGTTCCCTTAGAGAATCGCGCCGGCGAAGATTGTATATCGCTCTGATGGCTCGTTTTTGCAGAATAAAAATTGACTCAATGTCTGCAGCCCTTCCCCATAGTAAGATACCGTAAGACATTATACTATGAAAGTAGCTAAAATAGACTAGCCTCGCGGTATCTACATCAGTAAACTGACGAATTTTTCTAACAGCATAAGCTGCCGAACTTAGCCGCCCTGCAAGTGCTATTAAATGAGGACCCCATTGCAACCCTGAGTCTAGCGTGATCCCCAGGAATACCGTTTTATCGACAAATTCTAGCTTCTCCCTACCCAAGATAATGTCACAATCAGTACTTTTGACATTCGGCAAGGCAAATTTTACGCACTTAGTCTTTTTAGCATTTAAAACTAAATTATTAGCCGTGAACCAATTTTGAACCTGTCGCAAGACGTCATTTACGTCGTCAACGTTACTCGTACGTCTATTTATCTTAAAAATCAACGAAGTGTCATCAGCAAATAACACCATGTTTAAATTGTTATTCAATAGATGGGGTAAATCGTTAATGTAGACTAGGAATAAGAAAGGACCCAAAATTGAACCCTGGGGTACCCCCATTTTCACGGTTAACCCGGACGAATTGACACCGTTTATTTGAACTAATTGCTGTCTATCATTTAAATAAGATTTTACTAAACTCAACGCTGATTGGCCTAGCCCGTAATGCTCAAGTTTCATAAGTAATGTTACATGATTAACGCAATCAAACGCTTTCGACAGGTCGCAGAAAACACCTATAGCATCTTGTGCCTCTTCCCACGCATCAAAGATGTGTTTTAATAAGGTGACACCAGCGTCGGTCGTACAACGTCCTTTGGTAAAACCATACTGTTTATCGTGTAGGATGTTATTCGTATTAAAATGAATGAGCATTTGATTTAGCATTATCTTTTCAAATATCTTGCTGAAAACCGGCAGCACCGATACTGGTCTATAATTATTCGTGTCTTTACTGTCCCCGGATTTAAAAAGTGGTATAACCTTACTATGTTTCATTAGATCCGGGAAGACTCCTTGGTCTACACACAAATTAAAAATTAAAGCTAGGTACGGCGCTATAGTCTGAATAATGGAGGTACAAACTTTGATGGACATCCCCCATAGATCTTCGGTCAGTTTGATCTTGATTTGCTTAAAAGCTTTTATTACTGATATTGGGTTTATATGTGAAAAGTAAAATTCAGTCGGGCAGGCTGAAACGTTAGCGTTTAATAAACCAGAAGCAAGCGAGGGCGAAGAATTTAAGGTTTCAGTAGTTTTAATTGGGATACTGGTAAAGAAATTTACAAATTCTTGAGCAACTTTTTTGTTATCTCTAATAAGTCCATGTGTAGTTTCAAGCGTGTAATCAGTATTATTTCTTTTGTTCCTATTCGTTTCATTGTTTATAATTTTCCAAACTGTCTTGATTTTATTTTCTGCGGTTTTAACCTTATTGCCAATGTATAAAGCCTTAGCTACTTTACACGTATTTCTAAAAATTCTTGAATATGTAGCAACATACTTATTAAAAGTTTCAGTGTTAATATAAGGCTTAAGGCCATACAGCTCGTAAAGTCTTTCCCTACTTTTCCTGAGTCCTTTAGTCGCCCAGTCACTGAATAAAAACTTAGGACTTATAGTTTTAGTTTTCTTCTTAAAAGTATTATTGAACTCTGTTTGAACTACTGAGAAAACTTTTTTATATAAAATATTACCATCATTCACTGTGAGGTCTTGATCACTTAACTTACTAATTAAAATGCTGTTAAGTTTATTTAATTTACCAGATGTTATTGGTCTGGATTGAATCTGCACTTGTTGTATTGATATGTTGGCCTCAAAGGTTACCAGTAGCCCACTATGATCCGAAGGCAGACAATTTATAATGGCTTTGTCTAAGTAGTCGCAACAACAAAAAACATTATCAATACATGTAGCAGTAGTCACAGTTGTTCGGGTTGGTTCCATAAACACATACTTTCCAACTACTGGTTCTTTTACTAAAATTACCCAGGTTAAAATAGTGGAAAGAAAAGAATTACGGGAGTACTCTACCGAGCGGCCATTAGGCGGTACTTCGGTAGTTAGTCGCGACTACTCGCGACAGCTAACGTTCGCTGGCTCAGTAATAGGGCTGGCATGATGAAAAATTTAATCAACCATTTTTTTTTGTTGCATATTTTTCCCAACAATGAGACAAGAAGAAAAGAATAAGATATCGCTGAAAATCGAATCAAAGAATATGAAGATGTGTTCCCTACCTAAGTATTTGTTTTTTTATATCTACAATTTGTTTGTCATGCCTGGCCAAACAAAGATGTGACGCATCTTTCCCTACCTAAGTATTTGTTTTTTTACATCTACAAGTTTTTTGTCATGCCTGGCCAAACAAAATCTTTTACTATCTTTCTAGCTACTTTGTTATATAAAACTTTTATTCGGTACAGCACAAGAAAATACACATTACATTAAAACACAATAAATTTGTATTTGGTAGAAGGCATGAGGAGGAAGGAAGTAGAAATGACTTCGGTAACAAAAACTTGTCCTAGAGCTAGCTAGGAAGGTGATCTGGTGAAACTCGCAATTCTTTATCAGATGCGAGCGGCTCGACGCGAGTCCCAACATTATGCTGAGCGATGGACGCATATCAAATCCCCGCAAAATGGCCTCCGCTTTATTCCTCTTTTACTTAAGAGTCTCATTTGTTTTTTCATTTTTTTTTAATGATATTGGGTCATGCTTAGCGCAAATAAACACTTTTTCATCAGTTTGGATGAAATAGAACTCATCATTTTGATGTTTCTTCCATCAGACCTATGACTTGATCAATACATTCTGTAAATCTTTTACATTTCACACTTTATTTTGATTTTTAAAGGCTCATGTAATATCTGCTGGTACGTATTTCCAGGAGGCATTAAAGGTTACTGTGAACATGAAATTGTTGTGACCAGTACCTCGTTAATTTTATGAACTGTTTTATGACTAAGCTTCGCGAAATGGTCGTATCTTAACATATTGAGAGCGCAAGTTACTACGTTGAATTACATGAAATTAACATTAATATTGTAACTAGGTATAAGAAAGTTAGTAAAATATGCGGGGCTTTGAAAATACAGCGACGGATATATTTTGAAAATAATAATTTAAAATAATTTCTGTCATTATTGGTTTCATTTTTAATTAAATGGGATACATAAGTAGTCTCTAAGTATTCGTTATTTATAAAAAAATTAAGCATAAACATTTCGTAATTTATAGACTTAACGCCTTATTAATAAGTATATAAAAAGTGAAATCAAAAAACTTTTTTATAAAAAAATAGAACCGACTTCCAAAACTTCTTTTTAACTTCTTAGTGGTACTATCGGTACTTTATCGGTAATTTGTCCATTATGTACATAATGGACAAATTCTACAGTAAGGTACTTATAATGGCCACAGTGATGCCAGAATAGATTACCCGAATAACATGTATCTTGAACATAATGGTGGAATGAGAGTGTACCAGGGTGAACTGTACACATCTGCGTAGCCGTTTAGAACATACTGGCATGATGGTATGTTATGAAATGGTGTAAACAATAGTAGCGATTGCAGCAATCTCGAGAGCTTAGCCGTCATTTATTGCAGAGTTCTATTGTATATCTCCGAAGTTCTTCATCAGATCAAATAAATGAGACCATTTCGGAATAAACTTGTTTCGAACAAAAAAAGAATTTTTCAAATCCGTTTATGTATGACGGAGTTTTGCCCGAACAAACATAAAAAAATATATAAATAAACATCCAAATTAAGAACCTCCTCCTATTTCGGAAGTCGGTTAAAAATGTAAACACATTTTGTATGATCTAATTTATTGTAATTTAAAAGTTTGACATTGAGCATATTAAACTCCTATGGGTAAACTAATGAAAACCATTTTTTGTCAGTACACTTTATTCTATATTTTTATTATTGTCAAAATAAAATCAATTCATAAAATCGTGACAGCCCTGAACCCGTTTTGCAACGCTTGCCACAGCACAGGCCGCGTGCAGTGATTTAACAACACCTTCGACAAAGCAACAATGGTTGCGTTGTGATTGTGATGCGTCTCACGAACGAGACACATTTAATTTCCTTGCAGCTTTTTGGGCACAGCACCATGTGAAATTAATGTTACCTTTCCATATACATTTTCAAGACTACGGCTACGAATACGGCTTTCTATTCTTGAAACAATCATTGACGGTGACGAACTTACTGTCTTTTTGACGTTTTAGTTTCCTCTGAACTTTTGAAAACGAGTTTTAAAAAAAGATGGAATTAATATGCTTAAAAAGTTGTAAACATCTTCAACAATGCAGTTAGCATAAGTAATTATGTAGTATCTACTAAATAATAAAAAATGCTAAATAAGATTTATATTAAATATATTATTTATTTAATTAATAAACAATCATTATTTCCCATTATAATTATATTCACGCCAACCCTAACTACAATATAACGCCACAGTAACTAACCCCGCAGTGATTCAACGCTCACTCAACCTCATTAAGAGAGACAACAAAAGCGTTGTTGTTTGTAGTCGACGCACTAGTTTACGCGCGACACACATTTAGTTCTAATTGGTTTCCGCGGTACCGTGCGGTAATTAGAGTTGAGATGCTTTGAGCGTGCGACTGTGACGTAGCTTTGTATTTGTTGTAAATGCCTTAATTCAAGCTGCAGAAAACACTTTATAACGAATTTGGCTGTATTGTTCATTCATCATATCAAAGAACATAATCTTCTTGCTGGAGTGTCCCAAGTATCCATCATCATTTTTTGGTACAAGCCCGGAACACTATTCCCAACCCACTGCAATACCTGAAAGCCAGAATTCACCGTGGCCCTTACTAGAAAAGCGCCAAGTCTCCAAGAAACTATTCTATTGTCGTAGATCCCGGCTATAAATTATTAAGAAAAAAACAGTTAGATAAAAACATAGGCTCTTTTGCCTTTCATATCAAGTAGGAGATTGAGCAGACCAGCAGAAGGCAGCGTTATTCCACGCACATGCTCCATACACCACTTGCTTATACTTTCTTGGCCAGAGCGAATTCCATCCAGGTTTTCGTCGTCTACCACGGCAGTTGTTATACCTCAACGTAATCTTACGTAGTCTATTTACCTCCTTTTCAAAGCCGCTACCCGTATTCCGACATTGGAAACTTACATCACTTATTTCTTAAGAAACTGTATAGCTGAGAAACATATAATACAACATTACCTAATTAAGGAAGATACATTCTAGATAATTTTCTAATAATAATATAAGAGAAGAACAATGAAGAGTGGCTTCAACATCATCTGTACTCTTGAAGATTTAATGATGTTGCTGTTAACGTAACCGATTTTAGGGCCCAAGTACCTAATCGAAGAGGTAAATTTACCTTCGTCGGCTCGAAAACATGAAGACGAAAATGTAGCAATCAAAACTACAAATTGCTAACGTAACATTTCAGAATCGACGGATTTCTACGTGTGAATGTGACTCGTATATCGCGTGAATCGAATATTAAATTCGATATAATTGTTACCGCTACCATAAATTCGTGTTCTCGATATCGTGATTCCACGCACTTGTTTTTTAAATTCGCTTTTATTGTATCGGTATTCAATGCAGTGGTTATTGTACTTTTATTCAATTCAGCAGCAGCTAGTTCATATAATGGCTCTGTAATAAAAACTTTTGGCTACAGTTAAATTGCTCGAATCGATTGCAAACTTCCAATTTCTTGGAGCAGAGATCTGGTTTGGGTGGAACTACACATCATCCTCCTGGCCTTGTTACTTGGGGTCGGCGCTACACGTTTCCTTCTTCCATACCGGCCTGCCCCCGTCACGCTATCACTGAATCCCTTTTCTTTCATATCACTTCTCACACAATCCATCCATCTTTTTTTGGCCGTCCCCTCCCTCTCCATCCATCCACATTTATATCCAATAATATGAATCTACTTGTGTAGAAACCATTAAAATTTGGAATGAGTTGAACCTATTGTTACATATCATTTGTGATCTTACAATCAAACATGGTCGGTGGCTTATAATTTAAAGAGTTTAATCAACAAATTACAGGTGACATAAACAAAAGATTCTTTACAAAAAATGTGAGAGTTCGGGACCTAATGGCGCAAGCGCGAAATGCCGTCGATAAGCAATATAGCGCACTGATTTTCTAAGAAAAAGTGAAAAGAAAATCAGTCGATTTGCTTTGTATTGCGTCCATGTGAATGTACTTGCAATTTTACTTACTAAAAATCGCTAATCGGTGTGATATAAATCAAATCGCGACAAGTCATCAGATAGGTCGCTCGGAATGGGCAAAGAAGAAGTCAAATTAACGGAGAAATAAACTTAATACAACTGACAAGACAATACAGTTTAATTTGTAAGGGAAGTCAGCATTGTAACGCTCAAAACTAATGACACTGGCATAGTCATCGAAAGTTGAAAACAGATCAATTCACAATAAGAAAGTGTATTGTGAATTCTAACATTAACAGGCCATAAATAGCGAAACTATCAAATCAACATTTCTTACCAAGAAAGGCAAACAGCAGTTCATCATAAAGTACATATAAATTTGAATTCGTGATATCGCATAATTAGCTAACACACGGCACTTTCGTCTTCGTAACTTTCTCGGAAGGTTTCCATTTCTGGAAAACTTTATTATATTAACCTGAGCTCATCGTGTTTGCCATACATGGAAAAGTTAAAAGCCGAGTCGTTTGGCGAAAGCTGAGACTAATAAATGGTAGTTCTTCTTATAGATATAATCACAATCGCTTCACCTTCGGAAACGCGTGTAATTTCGCCAAAGAACATGGCGCAAAGCATAGACGATAGCGGTGAAAGTAGGGCCGAATTATTTGAGACTTCTTCTTAAATTTTGATCTCTACGAAATGTGTGATCCTACAAGTAAAATTTAAAAAACCTCCGACATAATTTTATTTCATGCTACATACTTTATCTATTAGTAGGCACGCTTCGATCGACAATCAATTGAACACGTAATTATGACACAATATCTTGCGAAAACCACGCGATTCAAACAGTACAACGCCCATAACTTTTGAACGACTGAACCGATTTTCATCAAACATAGCTAAGAACAGTCTCGGTTAAAATCAAAATCGATTCATCCGTTTAGGAGCTATGATGCCACAGACAGATACACAAATACACATATAGGTACACACGTCAAACTTATCGTCGCCACTCTAGAACTTTTCGGCCCCAACGGACCCCGTTCTGTGAGCAACGTGCCCTGCTCACTGCCACTTAAATTTGGCAATTCTTCGGGCAATGTCGGTAACCATGATTCTCTTGCGGCTGTCTTCATTTCTGATTCAATCACGCAAGGAAACTCCGAGCATAGCCCTCTCCAAGTTCTTTTTATATAGTGCTTGAAGAGGAGTTTTCGTATATAAAACAAGCGTTTTCATACATCTTCGCTTCCGTAGATTGTTCCCGTGTAATACGAGATAAAACAATGCGATAGTTGTAGCTTTCTGTCAGTGAAATATTTTTTGGTTTCTGATCGGAAATTCAGGAGATTATCTCCTACAAACAATAACAACAAAAAATACTTATTTATAGTATTACTTTATTTGTAGACAGAGCAGTCTATTTGTCATCCAAACACAGCAAAACCAATAGGGTAGTTGACAAAAAATATCTATTTAGTCCGCCCGTTAGAAAATCTAAAAATATTAATAATTTTATTTAAAAACTTAATACTACATTACAATGGCAATGTTGCAGCTATTTCAATTTGGACAAAGAGTTTAGCATCTGTAACCGAACTAGGCATAGCCTTTATTTCGGCTATCAGCACCATACCCCACTAGTTTTTACAATACAAGAATAAGTGAATATTGGACACGTATTTTTCTTTTGCCACGTAAACAAAAAATTACGACGATACAGTGCGTAGAAATATCGTGTGACGTCATGGTGTGCTACACTTTATACTGACAAAGTGACATCACAAGCCCCCACTCCTGAACTTTGATGCGCTTGATCTTTCTCAATTTTTATTTATTTGGTAAAACAAAAAACTAGGGTCCAATATTATTTGATAATCTCAGTCCGTCAACTAAATAGAATTATATTTTTTTACCCAGGAGACATCCGTATTGTATTAACTTGTTTACCATCATCCTTATCTACACCTACTAATGACCCACCAGAAGCATATTTATATCGCATCTAATTAACTACAAAATGTAGCCGAACATTTAACATTTCGGTATCCATTACCACATATTTTTACTAAAATATAAAAGTAGTGATCCTTGACGACAGTCGCTCGGGCCACCGCTCACAGGCAATTTGTTTTTTTTTCTCTCGCTCTCGCGTCAATTCTGCGAACGCGAAACTGGTCGAACTGGCCTGCGCCTGCACACGAGTTTTTTCGGCGAGCAACTCCGGGCATGCGCTGGGTTGCCAGATTAAAGTTACGGGCGATTGGATTTATTACAACCCTTGAGTTCTTTATGTGGGAATTTTTATTCGGGGTGTTGGGTGATGTGGAAGAATTGGATTAGTTAAGTTCGTTGTGTAAGTTTCTTTGAAATCGATATTGTTGATTAAGAAGATTGAGTCTGAGTGTAGAAATTATTCGTAAATACAATAAAAGCAATCGATTGAATGAAAAAGCGGTTGAACCTAGGTAAGTTTTTAAAACATACGGTCTAAACGATTTCTCTGAAATATTCATTACATTATAATTTAATTAACTCAGTTAAGTTACAGATACGCAGAAAACATACTACTCAAACAATTACAACAAAACAAAATGATTTATTTATGAATTTTAACGAACTAAAAATTCCTTAACAACACAAATGCGTACAAAAATAGTCCGCAAAATTCAACTTTGTAATTCATCATAATACCAGAGCGCATTATTTAGCCATAATTGAAATTAATATTGGGTGAAAAAAGGTTCCCTACATGGCAACTTCGGAGTAAATGTGGCAACATTCGCCGGTCTCCTAATTGACGAGCGCCGCTAGCATACTAATGGACAGTTTAAAATAGTTTTATGGGCCATAAACGTTAGTCAATAGCAGCTATGTCATTAAAACGTAGCGCAGACTAGAACATAGTGCGCAAAGCACAAATGTCAATCTATTGGTCAACTTGCGCTTTTTGTGCCTAGTTTGTGCCACATAAATATAGTGAATCACGTCGTAATCCGCTAATGTATTCGATTCCGAATCGATTGTATCGAAATGTAGTACCTACATTCTTGATAGGATTAAATGTCAGATTTAAAAATTAAAATCGTGGCCTCGTTTGGAAGGTTATGTAGTCGTTATGGATAACGCTCGAAGCCGTCGAAATTAATACATACTAACAATTCTCTTCATCGAATGGCTTAAATTGTTTGCAACTCGGAAAACAATAATATCGAATTGTATCTTATAGATGGCAATCATCCTTCTGCTTTGTCTCTTTATGCTGTAGGTTATCCTATCGAAAATGCAGTGGACGACATTGCCAAAAAGTAACTAAAACCGCACCATCTAGTGGCGAGAACACCCCGGTGAACACAACACTGTTGTTGGTAATAATTGTAACAACCAAATAAGCAATGATAATATCTACAGAGAAGTTATTGAAATTGCAGCGAGATGCTATAATAATAATTAATAGGAGCTTAATTGAATTGACCGTTTGGCTAAAACTAACGCTGACTTCGATTACATGAACGTAAAAACGGCATACATTAAGTTACATCGAAAGTAGATTTAATTAAGATAAAAATATAATGATAAATGACAACGATCACAAACAACCAGAGCTATACGGTTAGAGAAGAAATCACCTAATTTACATGTAAATGTTCAGAATAGGAATGTTTGTACCTAAATAACAGTTTAATGCAAATCAGAGTTCAATTAAACATGCTAATTTTAACATGCCTATTTAGAGACTCTCTCATTCATAGATACTCGTTAATGTCCAATGATAGTCTAGTAATAGAATAATAATAAACGTTAGAGAATATTGTAGTTATGTTCAACGGATTTGCGATCAAAATGCGGAGAATAGGCAAAGGCAGGTTTTTAAACATAATTAGAGAGATAGGTAGAAAATTAATGAGCGGGTGACTAGATGTATCAATAATCCTTGGAGAAATTAACAATAATGAAACCTTCAAAATTTAATTTAAAAAAAGCGTTTACCATTTTAATAAATTACAGTCGCAAAACCCGTGCGAAGCAGAGATGTATCGATTGAAGATATGGTAAAAACAGTAGTCTCGATGTATCACTTGTTAATATACACAGAGATTTTTTGTGTAGGCCAAGTGGCCCGAATTCATAAATTTGATATTTCATGGGCAAAATATATGGCGAAAAGCAAAAACCGAGATCAGTACGCAAAAAAGCAACATTTAAATTAAGAACAAGGAATTATAGATACGAAGAAGAAGAAGCAACTGACAATTAAAATAAAACAAAAGAAAGAAAATTAAAAGGTTATTATTCGATAGAGCCAGTGATGAAGCCTGAAGATGTTATCATTTGACAAGAGACAAGGGTCAAAAGTTTTGACAGTCAATAGCCGTGATTCCGGCAATCATCTGAAATTGTGAAGAAACTTGTTTGGACAGTAACATCTTTACCTTTATCTTTGGTATGAATAAATATTTCAAATACGTATTAGGAATGTATAAGTATAACGGAATTCGCACTAGGTACTGGCATGCCCAGTAATAATAAGGCAATATATTCTTGAATTGCCAAACCAGAATTTCTTCAATTTCAATTCCTGAATTATCGAAGAATTGCCTAACTTAAGTGGCAGTGGGCAGGGCACATTGCTCGCAGAACGAATGGCCGATGGGGCAGAAAGGTTCTGGAATGGCGACCGTGAACCGGAAGACGTTGCGTTGAAAGACGTCCCACCAGGTGGACCGATGATCTGGTGAAGGTTGCGGGATCCGCTGGATGCGAGACGCACGGGACTGGTCAATGTGGCGACGCTTGGGGGAGGTCTGGACGTAGAATCTTTCGGCTGATATGATGATGTTATTAAAAAAAAATTCATGTAATTCTTTAATCAGCAGTAATTTAATCTGCAGTCTGTATAACTTAATTCCGTCTTTATTCATCGTCGCCGTTCAGGTAATCGAAGTCAGTGTTAATTTTCGAAAGAGTATAGGTAGTAATCAAAGATTTTGATACCAGCTAACAGCAGCCAGCATCTACCTAGGACTAGCTAGAAAAGATTATCCAAAGTCCACAATGTGTTTTGAAAATATTGACCTAAAATCGTCATAGCAGCCCGGAATTCGTGGACGAACGAACCTAACGATATTATCACTGACAGGGCCGTGATTGGAATTGTTCCCATAACTCGAGAGAGGCTCGTCCATCACTATTCAGGACCGGATTTCCGGCTAAATTATTATCTTTGAGGACAATTTTTACTTAAAATGCTTAAAGGTGCAGCCAGACTGCGATCAATTGACGCTGTTCGGTCACATCAACGTAGCAGCCAATCCAGTAGCTGGCAGCTGAATTACGATCAATCAATGATGTTGCAGTGGAAATTCATTAAGAAAGACCCCATCAATGTTTTACCGACCGAACATTCGTTCGACCACTAACCAGCCATCGATTTATCAATATATTTTTAGGCGATCGATACCGACCGCTCGAAGTCAATCAACCGCAGTATGGCAACACCTTCTTGCATGTTGTCAATATACAGTAATCATGGCTTCTCGAGACGACAGATGCAACAACCGTTATTACCGCAAGAGAATGTGCTTGATAATGATGTGTTCTCGGTACAAACACGCTTGACGATAAAGAGCCCGTTACGGAGATGAGCCCGTAAATGGCTTTAGCAGCATCAAGAGACTCGGGACAATTTCGTGTTCATGTGTGTGTGACAAGAAAGATTTTTATCCTTATTTATAAAAATCTCGACACTGTTTATCGATTGCTAAGCACATTCTAAATGCCAATATTCTTTAGAAAATTTGAATTTAGATTCTGCTTAACTGTTGCTAAACACCGAATAATTTATTTTTAAATTTGGTGCATGAATCTCAATAGTTTTTTTTATCTATTTAAGGGTTTTTATTTTGTAAAAGGTAATTTATATCTTGAAGTCCCAGGCTCTAGACGAATGACATTCAATCAACGAAAGTGTGGCGATAGCGATTGTCAAAAAGGCAAAATCGTATGGATTGACAACCTTACATTTTGACATTTTGACCTTCGCCTTCGCTGATATTGAATGCAACTTGTGCTGAGTATCATAGTCTATGCATGGTTTCTGCGAGATAGGCCACGAGAACTAAAGCTAAGCGGAAAAAACCAAACATTGTCTTAATCATACACTGCTTCAACAAATTTAGGTACAGGATAATGTGTACCTAAATATTTACAATCGGCAAAGTCGTTTAATTTATCTGCATGTTAAAGATTCAATAGTTACTTTATTAAATACCACATCTCTTGAATGACGACGCAATAATCATAAAACTTAAATTCATCGTATCTGCTACTACGCAGTCTAAATAACATCATTGACCATTAAAAATGTGATCTGTGGAAATCGTAATCGGATTAAGAAAATTATTTCAATGTCTTCTACACTATCGCTGAGTGCCGTAGGACTTTTTATGCCAGTTAAACCACCGTACCTTAGGAAAAGTTACTGGAGTGAAGTCGTTGGAAATGGCCAGCCTCATATAAATTTATATTTCTTCCGATAATTTGACTGTCATCATTCAGCAGCCGGCTGTTGATGAAATGTACTCACATAATATATATTCATACATAATATCTGATATTGATATATATACCCGGACAGCTACTCGTCTCACCAGTGCGTTAATGTCACTAAATTACAGCTCCCAACCACCCGTGCGCACGCGCAAGTTTTTACGCACAACGCTTAATGACGTCGAAATTTATGCGATAACCAAGTGAATTTTTATCCGTTCAATATTTTAGCACTTAATTAACTTGCTATCTACAGGTGGATCCCAAAATTGATGGGTGTATTATTAAATAAAAGATGCAATATAGTGATCGATTCAACTTAGACTTGAAAATTTACTCTAGAACATTATTTTTGAGGGCTTCATAGCTATTATTAACGTTCTGCCTACATTATCATCATATAAGCCGAAAAATATCCACTGCTGGGCATTATACTCGTAGACCTCTTCTAGGTGTCGCCATACCGATCGATCCTATGCGTTTCGCATCCAGCGGATTCCCGCAACCTAAACCAGGTTATCGGTCCACCTGGAGGGAGGCTTTTCAATACTGCGTCTTCTGATACGTGGTCGCTACTTCAGAACTTATCGGCCCCTTCTGTTTTGCGAGCAATGGGCCCTGACCACTGCCACTTAAGTTTGGAAATTCTTCGGGCTATATCGGTAACCCGGTTCTCTCGGCTTTCCTCATTTCTGATTCGATCACACAAGCGGAGAGGGTTCTCCATTGCCCTTTGGGTAACCTTATAAATGATAAATGATTTCATTTCTGTAAGTTGGTTTGTACAAACTCTTTTACATGTCGATCATATTTTTTAAAACTAGATGAGTTCGGCGTTTCCTATCTGACTACCCTGACAAAAACGGCCCATTTTATTAACCCTTCTAGTGAGGCCCATTGTGAGCCTTCATTATCGTCTAGCTACAATAAATTGGCAAACAAAAGGCGGGTATCTATATATTCATCAAAATTGCGATTATATCTACACTGCCTGTACGCTAGTGACTATTTTCCTGTGTGAAACAGAAACAAAGCATGTTGTAGATCGTTCTCGCGATTCGGGGACGACAATCACTTGCTTCAACTGTGTTCTCACTTGGAGCACTAACTGTGACGACCTCAAGATCTGCCATCCCATCTACTCGTATTTGCATTATATGCGTATTGGGCAAGCAGACGGCGTCTAAGCTCGCATCTCTTTTTACGTGACTGTTTTTATTTGAATTACTTTTCCTTAATTGTCTCTGTATCTCTCTTTTCTTTCTTCTTTTTCCATTTGATTTTTCTTTGCTTCAGCTTTTTTTGTCTACTGTTTGGTACGGTAGGTCTCATTTAATGGTGTTTTAGACGAAAAGCGCAGTCCATAAGGTTATATTTTTTGAACAATGCCTTCTCTGAATGAGAAGAGGCGAACTACGTATAATTTATGTTGTACAAGATGGAATTTTCTCAAACTTTCTCTAGTGTTAGAAAAAACACGCACTACCAGAGAAATATGTTATCTTCGGCCACACTCTTTCTTCCTCTACCCAAATAAATCATCCGCAATACTTTTGGAACCGAACGAGGATAATGATGATAAATGACGAAAAGTAGTTTCTAACAATAAAAAGGCATTGTAGCCCTAACAAGGTTCCAGAACCTCAACAAGAGCGAAGTGCGAGGCAATCAACTAAAAGCCGAATCATTTTCCAATTCCATTTCCTGACCGTGGCGTCTGGTGGAAATGGCACGGAACAAAGGAGCATCACAAAGGCTGTCCGTTATCCCCAAGCCACCCCATGAACCCCTCGCGAAGCTCCGAGGGGGACCCAACCTCCCCTTTCCACCCCCGAGGGATCGCGTACACTAATTGCACGCTTAAATTGGGGTAATGCACGCTCGTACGTATTTTAATAAAATACGAAGCAGGATCAAAGCAGCCATTTATTTTAGTTAACAGAGATTTTGCTGTCGCATTTTGTTTAGCTTGTTTTAGTTTTAATTTCTCGTGTGTTTGTTGGATCTGAGTTTGGAATCTGATTAATTGTTTGTAATTTGTCAGTTGTCTTTGCATGTCCTTGACTTTTTGTACAAAAACGAAAATGCAGTTGCATCAAGGCAGGTAATTACATTGAATGTAATGGGTGGTTAGTTGTAACCTTACGGTTCAAAGAACCACTACTTACATTCCCAATTTGGGCACAAGTAATGGACAACTCCATACACGATAAGTAGGACAATATTGTAACCGAACGGCTATAACCGTACATCAGCCAGATCAATATCGGCGATCGTAAAAACGATTGCGTGTCAGCGAAGCTAATCTCGTAAACAACCTATTTTTCGAAGCAATATGCTGCGCCGACGTCACGCTGTCACGCACACATTGCGACAAACACGCTGACTCATCACGTCACCAGTTCGGAAAACCAACGCAGTTCAATTCAAACGCCGTAAATAAAACATGTTGCGCTGTCTCCCTTCGGAGTATTCGCGTTATTGAGTTACGAAGTCCCCGAAGCGTTTTGCCGCCAAAACAACGTACATTTTGCCCCCCGGCGCGCATAAAAACATCCACAGAAATTCTGAACAAGAGCGACAGAGAACAACCTTGTAGGACAGAAAGGGACGGACGCCTTAATATTTTATCAGGCATCTTCTCATCAGGAAATGGCATCACATACAAATTTCAATCTTCTACTTGAAATTATAGAGTTGAAAGTCCCGCGAGTAATTTTTAGATTGCGTGTGTGCCCTTACGTCGGTGAAAGGAAATTACAACCACACCCACGTATAATGTTGCCGCAATAAAAAACGTGTAATAAGAAATAATGAGCGGTTACTGGCGCGGCGAGACTCTCGACCGGGCGATTTCATCATTTTACCTTCATCCAATTGATTAAAGGGAATCGTCGGGACGTTTTAGCTCGTCGTTAACGTCTCGAGGAGGTAATGAATGATGGATGAAGCTGGGTCCCGCAAATCTGATTACAAATTCAAATGGCGAATGCAGATGAAGCGAGCGCGGTTGTTGATACTCTCTGTGAATAGGGGCATCGTGATCTCGCATAGACACACGATAGTTCACTATTATTGTCATTCAAAATCTTCACAATGATGCTCTCTACGGCTTTCATTTGTGTTTCTGCGAAGACATTTATATCAAAACGGTTTAAATCACCGTTTCGTCATCATTTGATTGCCTGTTGCCGCTCATCATCATCATCATCATCAGACTATTAATGTTCCAACTGCTGGGACACAGGCCTCCTCTCTGTGAGATGGAATGGGCCGTAATCCATCACGCGGGCCCAGTGCGGGTTTGACGCTCTTGCTTACTCGTAACTGACATTTAATAGTACTTGTTATTTGATTGCATCGCACATTATCTGCCTACCTTCCTACCTAGCTTTCGAATTCGATACATCCCAGTCGCTTTACAACTTAATTTTGTGAAATCATCACAATTATACATAGACAAGTCCAAAATTTTCTTATTTATTTACTAAATACATAGTTAAATTTCAATAAGTCGATGAATTTATCTATACATCAGCCGAAAAGCGAGTTAAAATAACTAAAATCTCGTCAGAACAACGCATAAAGAGTTTGGCGAATATCACTTCAACGAAAATTGCAAAAGATTAGAAATTACTTGAAGCAGAAAAAAGGGTAATTGATCAAACATAATAGTAGAAGAATATTTATATTTTTTCGTGATATATCTAACATACTCTTAGATAAGTTGCTTACACAAAGAAGCTCAGAAGTTTACGTGACATAATGATATTGCCAAACAAGCCTGGAATAAGCTGTGCCTAAGTAGGTAAGATGAGAAATCGGCTAAACACCTTAAAAGGTGGCCAAGGAATCTACAAGGCAATTCGCTAAAGAGGACGGCCAATTCTTTATGCAAAGCGGGCTTTACGAAGCATCAGAGAAAATGCTTAGCTGAATAAGAATGAACCATCAATTTATTTCGTATATCAATCTAAGAACATCATTAGCAAAATGTAAAGGAACTCAAGGAGGAAAATTCCACGAATCTCTGACAACATTCCTAAAAGTGCCCAAATCCATTATGAAATCGCTTAATCTTCGCCAATTACGACGCGTAAAACAAATCGGAGACATTATTAAGTTTGAGCCCGTTCTCATCGGGATTTGAGGAAATTATATAAAAAATGTCTCGATCAAAAATCTTGCAACATTTTGTCTTTAAAGCCTAAATTTCTTAATCAATCACAACAAAAATTTGGCTTATGCATGAAATAAAATTCATTGTTTTTTTCAGAAATATGCGATAACTCAGTCATCGCTAAAGACAGAATCCCGGTTGATTACAACAACATGCTCCAGCAAATATTCTCGGTGATTACCAAAACCGTGTTAAAATCGATTGAATACTTTCAATTTTATGGAGGATTCTTTGCAACATCGGCTCTCATTCCGACATCAATGAAAATAGAGCCAAAGTTGATGCTCTATAACATCCTCCAGAAAATATTCCTGTTGGTGATCAATACTGTATTAAAATCGATGGAATACTTTAAATATTAGGAAAGATTCTTATTATCTCAAAGACTTGACTGGCGTCTGCATGAAATAAAAATCCCTTTTTAGCTCGGAAAAATGCTAAACTCGATTATCACTAAGTACCTAATAGCTATCGCTGACAATCTATAACTTGCTTCAGAAAATATTTCTAGTAATGATCAAAACCGTGTTAAAATCAAATAAAAACTTTTAATATTAGAGAGTATTCTTAGCATCCCAATACTTTCAATGTTATCAATGATTATTACGAGTAGAAATCCAAAAGACTTGAGTCGCGCTGTTTTGCCCAGAAAAATGCTCTTAATCAGTCATAACTGATGACGGAACCATGGTTGATGGTCTAGAACTTAGAATCTTTAGCAACCCAAAGTAAGAAATAAGTAGTAGATAGATATAATCGCATTTAAGGCGCACAATTCAATGTAAAATTAAATAACTCATAGATTAAGGCGATATATACCCCCCAACGTAAACACAGTACTGGCCTTTGAACAGTTTTGTTTGCAAAATATTATTTGATTTACATATGCTATTTCAGTTATGAAGAAATTCCAGCCATCAATTTTTCTGTGTAAAAATATTTTTAATCCAAAATTTGCGAAAAATATCGTGTTGCTTATTATTTTTTTTAAAGCAAATCTATTTGTTATACGAAAAAACCATGTTTAAAAAATAATTTACACGAGACAAAAATAAACATATATTTTTTTCTAACCTTTTAACCTAGCCGTTATTAAGGATTATGCTTTAGAAAGTTACCGTTTTACGGCACTAAAGTGATTGTATTCAAGTAAATAATAACAGGCCATACAATATAGTCTTGTCTTAAAATTATATATGGATGACCACGCCGGATTGGTCAATATATATATACTTCAGAGTGTAATTCAGTCAAATCTGGCTCACGATATTCCATATGAACTCAGAAGAAGTAGTGTCTGGTTTAAGAATTCTCCAAATTACACTTTTCTCTCGTATATAACGTAACATAAATAACCACTAAAATAACAAACATTTATATACGGAAGCGGGTCAGTTAGTCAACCAAGTATCGGCAATCCAGCACTGCGGAACAACGGATGACGATAAAATTATACACGAGGATAGAATAGAATAGAATAGAATATACTTTATTGTACACCAAAAAATAAAGTTACACATCTCTTTTACAATAATACTTACAACTACGGGTACAAAGGCGGCCTTATCGCTGACAGCGATATCTACCAGACACTTCCCGGGAACCACGTAACTTTTTTATTTGGCTAATTCTGTACCTACCGATTCGCCGATGTTTGGGTTTAGTACCCTCTTTAACACTCAGGTAAGCGTAAAAACAAGTAAACGGCTCGTGTAAATAAGGGACTGACTCAGTGGGAGTGGGAAACAAAGCCGATTGAAAAATTTACTAAAATCTCCGCCAGGCATTCTTTTAGAGATAATACTTTCCTAATACTAGACTACTATTGGTTTGGCTTATGTAAAAACACCTGCACCATGCAAGACCTTTGTGAGGCCAGCGCTAAGGCTATCGATGTGGCTAAATACTGGTCGCAGAAAATTTAGTGAAGGAATCATCGACACGAAGAAGAAGAATTGGTCTACTATAGACTCATGGCAACCAAAGTCTTTTCTTATAGTCAGAAAGCTTCTGAAAGAAAAGAAAATTAGCTTGATTAAGCCTCGTCATCAGATATGGTGAAGAAAACTTTATAACTCCATTTATACTGCTGAAACCTTCCTCAAGTCCTGGGATACTGCTACTATTGAGAATAATAACCAAAATCAAAGAACGCGCTCCAAACGAAATGGCCTGCTATAGTTACCTGTTTACTGCATTGAGATACATCGCGCATTTTCTGTACACCAACATCGGAAATCAACTAAGCCATTACAGTATCATCCCAAGTACCTGTAACTACTATCTGTACTTCATTATCTGTTATAAATTCATTCCAAACGTTTATTTTATATTGCAGACTCGATATATTCTTTGTCTTTTATAACATACCTACCTGTTTAGTAACGTTTTCCTGGCGCTTTGCCATATTATTTTTTAAAGTTGTTTATCATATTTACGCTTGTTACCTACGTACCAATGACGTACGAAGAAATACTTAAATCTTTAATACAAATTCAAAAACAAGTAGTACATGAGAATCTGAGATAAATCGAGAATTTGAAATTTACAAGCGATTCGTCCCCGATAAGAAATATAGATATTGCAGACCTAGAATGACCTCGTTTTATAAGGCCATTCTAAATCTGAATCCCAATTCCTGGAACGATAATTAATGTGACGAATAACGATGTCAAACGCGCGTTGCTGTGATTGGATGAACGAATTTTCGACAACCAATCGCATCACCTGACTTGCGTTTACGGTGTAACCCGTTTTAAATTTCTTGCCAGACATCAAAATGCTTTAAAAGAAGACTTAATCACTAAAGTCCTCTCATCTAGATTAAGTAGATTACAATGAGGATCAAGCACCAACACTGTAACAGATTTTCTCTTTGTATGAGAGCGATATATAATATTCATTGGTTTTTCAAACGGAAAAAGAACCTACTGAAGAAGAAGGAACATCTAAACTAATAATAAAGCTGGAAATTTGTAGACTTCATGTTCCGACTGCAAACATTCTTTTATTGACGGTAAATTACACTAATGCGGAGTATCACCCTCTATTTATCCCGAATAAAAAACCTGTAGGCCCCGGAACAAAGCAACTGAGCATAAGATTTTCAGCAACTAAGTAATAACTTAATTAATGCCGGAAATCGGGTAATCAAACGCCTGACTATCACTTTATAAATTTTTACAAACTTTCGCCATCAATGTCTTTTCTCCTCGTTCGCACACACCAAACATTGCTCTCCATAGACTATATACCCTCCACAAACAACTATACTCTCATTGAACTACTCGAACTCTTAACTCCTTTCATCATCATTTCAGCGAACAGACGTCCACTGCTGGACATAGGCCATCTCCAAGCGCCGCTACACTGATCAGTCCTGTGCGTCTCGAATCCACCGGACTCCCGCAGTCTTGACCAAGTTGACGCTGCACCTAGTGGCTGGCCTTCCAACGCAACGTCTTCCGGTTCACGGTCGCCACTCCGGAACTTTTCGCGAGAGATAGGTTCTGCGAGCAATTTGCCCTGCCGACTGCCACTTAAAGCGATATATACGCCCCAATGTTAACGCAGTACTGGCCGTGCGCCCGCTCGGAGCCAAAATATCAATACTGAACCTCCTTTTGAACAGTTTTGTTTGCAAAATATGATTTGATTTACATATGCTATTTCAGTTATGAAGAAATTCCAGTCATCAATTTTTCTGTGTAAAATATGAATAAACATCCAAGTCGTTTTGGAGGAGTACCCAAAAGTTGCGAAAAAATATCGTGTTGTTAATTTTTTTTTTTAAGCAAAACTATTAGTTACACGAAACAAACTTGTTTCAAAAATAATGTATATGAATCTATACATATAAATAAAATTGGAGTGTCTGTTTGTAATATTGAAATAACCGTTTTTTACTACATGTATAAGAATATATATACGGTACATACACCAAAATAACATTTTTTACAATTTTTGTCTGTCTGTCTGTCTGTTTGTTCCGGCTAATCTCTGAAATGGCTCGACCGATTTTCACGGGACTTTTATTGGCAGGTAGCTGATGTAATAAGGAATAAGTTAGGCTACGTTTATTTTAGAAAAATACTTTTATTTTAGAAATTTGTTAGGCGGAACGAAGTTCGCCGGGTCAGCTAGTCAAAAATAAAAATATTTTTTTTTCAATACTTTTAACCTAGCCATTACAAAGGAGTATGATTTAGAAAGTAACCGTTTTACGGAACTAAAGTGGTGTTAGGTTATTCTTTGGGCTATGTCAGTAATCTTGGATTTCCCACATAAATAATACTAAATTAATGACAATGATATCACCCTTGCTGGTTTTCCCACTGTCCGAACATCCGCACAGGGGACGACCTCTGTATAGCCACACCTAACATGATCAACTGTTAAGATGACCAGAACACACTCAAAAGCTATTTCAATTGAATCATTGGGCAGGAAAAAAAGAACATTTCGGTACAAATACCTACAAAAAACTGTTGATTCGGAATCTATTTTGTCCGATGATGGCATAATCATTCTCATTAGATGACGCATCGCATGACAACGTCGCATGATGCAGCACGTGACTTGAAAACCTAAAACCGCATCGATGGGTTCATACCTAGTCCATTCTGTACCTGAAATACCTATTGGTATCGAAACTCACCGTTAAGGAGAACTTAACCGATAATGTGGATGGATGTCGTCTATTCAGCTCATTCTCGAAATGGTATTGAAAAGAACTTGAATTTTGAAAAAAAAAATTCATCGATACTATGACCCTTTTTCGTATGGTTACGCTTCGGTGACCTTTTCCTCAGGGTTCTGATGGCCTATCCCGCGTAGTATTTCGGAATAAATATTTATAGCACTCAGCGTTATTAGCCTAAATAATTTTAGTAATCGATCAGTGTTTCCAGATATTAGATTTTACAAACACAACAGAGAGAGGAGAAGTGTAGATTTTGCCTTCTTTCAAGATCCATATATACCTTCTTAGCTAAAAAACCAGGGTCTGAAATCTATAGAGTGAAGAAGAGTGGAACCACTGCCTGCGTCTGTGTTTCCGAAAGCATACAACCCGAATCTCTTCAAAGTTAGAGTTAATAATAGGCTTCTTCTGGGTAATCTCACTCCATCATCGAGTTTGTCTCTGGCATCTCTGATCTAGACTAGAGTCAAGAGCAAACCCATTATATATAAAAAAAAACAATTCTCGTCCGTGTCTTTAAAAAAAAAGGTTTGTATTCCAGACCCTTTGTGCAGACCCATTGATGAGCATATGAAAAAAATCGTGATGAAAACCATGTCCTGTCTAAGATAAAAAAACCGGCCAAGTGTGAGTCGGACTCGCGCACGAAGGGTTCCGTACCATTATCGCAAAAAACGGCAAAAAAATCATGTTTGTTGTATGGGAGTCCCACTTAAATATTTATTTTATTCGGTTTTTAATATTTACGTCAAGGGTAAAAGTGTCCCGTTTTTACCCTTTGGGTTCGGAACCCTAAAAACGGCTCTGGTCTTGCTCCATCTTACGACGAAGGTCAGTCACTAGCTTGCTATTTATTACGCTATCTTGTCAACATATTTGGAATAGGATTAGAGACAGATTACAAGAGTTTCGAGATTATATCCAACTACTTATATATCAAATCGTGTTTTGTCGGATACTGAAAACTAATTCTCGATTTCTAGGAAGAGATAATTATCGAAGCGTCACATCACTAAGTTGATGTGATTGGCTGTTGAAAAATCATTGAACCAATCGCAGCAACTAACGCGCGATCGAAACTTTCATCACATAAATTTTGCGATAATTTACCGGGAACTGAACCTAAACCAAAGATCTGTTAGAAACAGTAACTACTTGTACTTATACCTAAACAACTACAGGAGTCTTTGAATTAGATCATGCTTAGGTTACCTACCTATCGGCTTATGAAGTCTTTTTAGTACAGACATCAAATAATAAAAGTTCTCCACTATTCAAACTCCAAAGAGAACCAGCGAAATTTCCAGAAAAGGCGCATAAAATCCTTCAAGACTATCCAAGCACTTTTTAATCAAGCACCTTCCCATTCGCGTGACAAGCCGAACTTGGCGAAACTTGGGTTTTTAATGGGGGTTAAATAGCTTGAGGCTCGAATTAATGTGGCCTGCATAACTTAAGATTCTTCAACTTGTAGAGGCTGAATTATAAGCAAAGTTTGTTAGGATAGGCACTTCGCGCCGGAATATTTTCGAGGCGACCCGGATTTGTGACGCCGCTCGCGGTTCCTTTGCAGCTTGGGTTTAGATTTTTCTGGCTTCAGGAGTAAGAATTAGGAAACAAAGTAAACAATGGAGGCAGATCATTTTGGTGTTAGTTTCGTTATAATCGTATTTACGTTTCTATTGCCTAACAATCTTTCTAATTTTCTTAATAGGTAAATGTGAACGTCTATTTTTTCATGTTAACATGTTAGTTAGTCAATCACGCCATAACGGCTCGACGAATTTAGATTAAATTTGGACCAAAGGTAGGCCATAGCCTGGATTATGATTTAGGATATTTTCAATCCCGGTAGTAAGTCCTCGTGGTGTAATTTTCTCCTGTTACGCATAAATTTGAAGATCTGTAGTCTGACCTTTGGATGTTTATTAATCAATCACGCCTAAATGGCTGAATGGATTTGGAAAAAAAATTAGAATACTGATGGGCCATGGCCTGGACTAAGGCATAAGAAGATTATATCCCGGTAGAACGTTGCCGTAGTTAAATTTTCAACATTCATGCATAAATGTGAAAGTCTGTACTCTGGACGTTTGGATGTTTATCAATTAATCACGTCTTAACGGATCGTTGGATTAAGATGAAATTTAGAATATAATAGACTATGGTCTGTATTAAGACATTTGATATGTTGTATCCCGGTAGTATTATCTACTCCTTGGAAAAATTTTAGATTTTCACGCGGGTGACATTACCTATAAATGTTCATAATTATGTTTGGATGGTTGTTAATTATTTACCCCTCAGCGGCTGAATGGATTTGGATGAAATCTTATCTTACTAATGCGAAAGTTTGGTTGGATGGATGTATGTTTGTTACTTAATCACGCCGGAATGGCTCAACGGATCTGGATGAAATTTGGCACAGAGATAGATTATACCTAGTCTGGAATAGCACATAGGCCACTTTTTATGTCGGTATAAAGTTCCCTTGGGATGAAAAAACACATTTCACGCGGGCGAAGTCGCTGACAGAAGCTAGTTTAGAATAAAACTAGACTATGGCCAGAATAAAGACATTGTATATTTTTTATGTCGGTTGTATGTTGTTGTTGTTGTTTTTTCCCTTCGGAACAATTTTCGACATACCTACACCTATTTTTTTACTTCCATGCAGGCAAACTAAGATATATTTTTTTAGGATTCGTTAACATTGTGTCGAAAAGTCTCAGCCATTGTATTCTCAAAAATCCAATAAATAAAATTCAAAATATTAGATTAGGTCCTTAATTTAATCGCAAAATGAGATGTCCTCAATTATTATAAGTAGGTACGGTAAAGATGGCCTATTCACGCAAAAACTGACATTACCATACATGGTGCAATTAAAATATATGCAAGTCATTAGGTGCACGAATACCGGGCCACGCATTTTTACATCGAAGGAACGGTAATACGTAACAAACATCGTTCAGCAAAAACACATCAGTGCTAAAAATATACGACGCGGCAATCGCACTGCGCAACGACTCCAAGTTAAGGCCGCCGCTGGCACCGAAACGAAGCGTTTGAAATACGAAGCCCCACGAAGTAAACATGTGTGCGTGAACGAAATTCGTATTTCGAATCGTAGTCTTACATCTGTGTGCGTATGAACGAGAGTTTGTTTAAGTGTGAGTATGTTTTCAAACATTTGATACGTTCGAATGAGGTTATCGGTATGCGTGTGTGCGGTTTGTACGAGGGTTTACGTTTTATTCGTTTTGATAATTTGATTCTCGTCGTGGTATTATGCTGAAAGGGTCAAGAGCGTGAATGGTTTATAAAGACGTCGGAACGAGATGACGTGGGAACTCGTCCGCTTATTATTTATGCGTTTAGAATTAATCCCTCCTTCGGTGACGTGAATACGTATTATGTTGGATGATGTGTTGTTTGTCTTTGGATTTGTGACGGCTGTTTGAGGCTTCATGTCTGCTACATTGTGGGTAATTGGATGTGGGTTGAAAGAGGATTAATAGATGACATGAAAATACATCTATTTAATTAACAACCTTCTTCTTAAGGTAAACTGGAAAAAAACTGACCAACTGCGAGTCGGACTCGCGCACTGAGAATTCCGTACAAACAGCTTTATTCACCAAAATAATTAAATAACATTAGGCACTAAAGTTCAAAAACTATGAGGGCACCGAACATTGCTCTAACGATAAGAAAAACAGAATTGAGGGACAAAATTAACTTTGCCGTTGGAAAACTGTAGAGTTTATAAACTCCAAATAAGTTAATAATCTTTTTTTTTTGATGTATGTTTATATTATCGATTTTTGGATTGTTTCCTTTACTTGTGCTATAAGATATTGCTTCTTGCCAAATTTCATGATTCTAGGTCAACGGGAAGTACCCTGCGGATTTTGATTCCTTTGCGAGTGTAAAATATGCGTCATTAACGCCTGCACCTCTTGATTGCGTTGATCTAGAAGTTTGATTTTTTCACAGCTGCAAGGGGTTGCAAACTTGAGTCTACGATATTAATTTTAACTCGATACCTCCCCACGTTTCAAAGATAAAGGTTACTGGCAGACAGACGGACAACAAAGTGATACTATAAGCCATATGGATACCGGTTTTTCCTTTTGAGGTACGGAACCCTAAAAATGGAACAATTACAGCGTACGTATTGCCCTACCTAATAGGTAATTATAAGTACCTAGATACTTATCTATTTTTTTTACTAAAACTGCATGTCGAGTAACAAGCTAATACTGAGATTAAGCGAAACTGCCCGGTTGTAGATAAATTTTTGCTAGTAATACCCGTGCGAGGAATGAAAAAGTTCGACTTAATGCTGTCCTTTCTAATTTGAAAGTCTAAATGGCAGAATAAGTCGACTGAATGAACAAAACACGGATGCACACAAGAACCAAATGCTTCCATCGTTCTACAAGAACCAAATCTAAATTTATCCAACACGAATCATCACTGTCAAAAACAATCAAGTTCAACTTAGGCTAAGCTAAGGCTAGGCTAGACAAGGATATGTCATCTAGACATCTAATTAAGATTGCTAATGGACAGATTGTCAATCATTAAGTCTATAGTTATAGGTGATGCCTAAGAAAGGCTTGAAGAAACGAATAGCATACAAATTGCTGCTTCCGAGACGAACATTATGAGTAGGAACGCTCGTTGAAGCTTCTTATACCGACCTGGGAAGCTAAGCAAGCATATAAGTCTGTGCGGAAAGGGAACCGTCACGGCGTATAATGGAACTAACATTATGATTTTTATAAAACTATAATATTACAAAAACACACACTCAAAACATTATTAATAATATTTCTAACATAGTTTTAAAATATCAAGATGATACAGTCACACTATAATGACGTAACAGTGTTGTCAACATAACAAACACGGTAATTAAACACAGCAGCGCCCTCAAATGTTATGACGGTTCTTTTTCCGCACAGACTCTAACTCTATTATCCACCTTTTAAGCAATAACAATCCGTAATATAGGTTCCTACTTATTTTTTTTTTCACCGATGCCCAGATCCCGAACCTTTCCCCGGCAGTTATCCCTTAACATCAAAAAAAAAATGTACAAATTAAGTACTCTTTTTTCTGTTTCTGGACTTCTCGCACTTCGATCAGAGTGATTGGCTAATGCTTAAACGGGCGAGCCTGTGGAGAATAAGCTAGCGCCTCCAGCCAGGCACAAAAAGCTAAACCTAAGCGACCACGCTAAGGGATACCCCCTATGGGGTCGAACCTCGGCTCAGGGCGTCGCTGAGGGGACAACTAGGGCTGGATCAGGATTAAGTGATTCTGACATACGTTCGGAGAATACCTACGTGGAGAAGAACGGACAAGTCAAATTACGCAAGTCAATCTGGCTAGCTATAGACTTATTATCGACCCGCCCCGGCTTCGCCCGTGACAAATTATATACAAAAACCTTCCTCGTTTCTCACTCTTTCTATTGGTGAAAACCGCATGAAAATCCGTTCAGTAGTTTTTAAGGTTATTGCTTACAGACGCGGCGGGGGACTTATATAGCATCATTACCGCGGTGATAGTGATTTTAACAACTTCAGAAAACAGTGTAGATTAATTGGCAAATAATCAACATTAAGTTCGAAATTGTACCACGCAGCTTTCATTGCGCAATAAACGTGGCCAAACCCTTCAAAAAAATTCAAGCATGTTCGCAGATGATGCTATAGGAATGCTTTGACCTCATCATCTTATCTACACTATAATATATAATACATACTGATAATTTTATAAAGAGGTAAAGTTTGTGAGGTTGTAAGGGGTAATCTCAGGATCTACTGAATCGATTTAGATGTAATTTGGCATGGAGATAGTTTGAGACCCTGGGAAGGACATATGATAGTTTGTATTCCCTTGGGATGATAAAACACTTTTTACGCGGGCGAAGCCGCGGACAGAAGTTAGTAATATTATAATGAGGAAAGATTTGTTAGTAAGTTTGTTTGTAATCGATAAACTCAAAAACCACATACAGATTTTCAAAAAAAATTCACCAGTAGAAAGCTACATTCCTGAATAACATAAGCATATTTTTTGTCGTAAAAACGCATCATATGGGGTGCGCAATGGGAGCGAAGCCGCGGGGAAAAGCTAGTCAGTCATAAGCAAGAGTGACGCTGTGGTCGAGGTGCAAGCAATACGAAATAGGTACAACATTTTTTTTCATATTAGATGTGACGTCGCGGTAATTGGCTTCGTGACTGAAATATCAAGTATCAAGTAGCACCTTTGATGGTACTTTCTCCGTCATCATCGTCCTACCGTTTTTCTACACTTCTTGGGATAGGTAGGCATAGCGCTTAGCAAGCGTCTTTTTCTACCTAACTCTTTCTATCCAAAGTCAAGACGATACTTCCAAACGCAGTCTTCCAAGAAACCATCACTATTCCCAAATATGTCAAGTGCGAGTTCTCCGTATTACGCACTTAGGTGGCGCAGTAGATGCGTATACGTATCTCGTTAGCGCCACTCTAGGCCTTTACAAACACGTTTCATGTGTTGATGTTTGCTTAGTTCCCAATGAGATTCAGAAGGACTTACTACTCGTTTCGATATTTAAAAATTGAAGAAGATTGACGAATAAATTAAAGGTTTTGTCATAGATATCAAAATGGCGAATATAGATAATATCTATAATTTGTCATCACCCTCAGCCTTTTAGAGTTTCTGCCTGACATAAGCCTCTCTCGGGTTTCCATCACTCATCATTCAGCTCGATATTCGACTACTCTCATCCTGTAGCATCATTTGTCTATAGTAGTCTACTGCTGAAATTTAAAGGCCTCTTCAATCGCACGCACAGCAGTGTGGGGATTGCCGAAAAAAAGGGGAGTATAAGACTCAGTGTAATGTAATATACTCAGCAGTATACAAAGGCTGAAGAAGATAAGAAAGAAAGAAAAATAAATTAGGAATTAGAAGTTACAAAACTAATAAAAAAAAAAGAACCCGAGTGCTTACGAAACGAACTAATAAGACATCGGGTTTGATCAGCCAGCTTGCGAATATGTACATATAGTACCTATCCTCCGACTGCACAATATTTTTTTTTCTTTTTTACGTCTTTTTAGTTCGTTTCGATTTTTTGTTTTTTTTTTATTGATTTTATTTATTTATATCTTTTTAGTTACTTAACATTTTTTTTTCGAGTGATTTACATTTAAACATATAAGAGTTATATATTATTGAAACCACCTCTTAAAACTCTTTATTTTGATACCCCATCGTGTGGAAGGGTTGGTATGTAAGAAAAAAATTCGGCCCTCACAATATAAAATTGGGCGCCCAAAAGCCGCCATTTTTCTTTTCTAATTTTAATGTAACCAGTGACACTCGCAAGGTTAAGAGAAATCTATTGACGTGAGAATCATCAAAATCGGACAACGCTTTTGGTCTCTAGAACGCCACATAGGAACAAACATACATACATAGACTGATAAACATGACCCTTCTTCGGCAGTCGGATAAAAAGAGTGACAATGGAACAAAAATTATAAAATAAAATAGCCCAACTACCAAAAAAACTGCATCAATAATAAATTCGATCTTCTAGCTGTCATCTTGCGTAAGTACGTTCTTACTCCCCCAATATATCAAGCCGCATGTGTGTCTATCCGTATGTAAGTGTCGATGTGTGAAGGACCATTAGAGATAGTTGACAGTTAACAGACGCGTTTCAAGACTCGTTTGATAGGAATGTTCACGGTGGGACTTAAATGATTGTGGCTCGAATTAGAAACACTGTTGATAATGTGACTGTACGCTTCATTAGTTTCATTGAGTTATTAGACGGGTAGATAGGTATGTTAGGAGAATTGTTAATGGAACTTATAATTAAAGAATGTGATAGCCGAGAACGGCAGTTTCACATCGCAAGCAAATTTCTGCAAAAGTACAAATAAAATGAATTCATCCATCCACAATTCTGAAAACCTTGAAACACAAAAACTAAGATTGTATCAGGCATTTAATTTAAAAACCAATCAATTACCTACAGGCAATATATATATCTTGATTAATGTGCCAGAGGTAAAATAAAATAAAAACGAAAACACTACAAAGTAAAATAACTTCAATTTCGAAAGTCGGTGTTCCTGTTTACGTTTCTTCGTTTTATGACACCCACTTCCGAAATTGAAGTTATTTTTCACTTTGTAGTGTTTTTGTTTGGGAACCGGTTGTAATTTTTGTAAAAATGTTTTTTAGTTTTTAGTTGTGGTACATAATGTACCAGTTCTATTGGCTAGGTACCTACCTACGCGTATGGTGCCCAAAGTGAAGCCAGAATAGATGAACCCAATAACATGAAACTTAAACAAAACCGGTGCAATGAGAGTATACCAGGGTGAACTGTTCATACCTGCGTACACCTTTAGAGCGTACAGTGTGATGTTATGTTATGAAATGGTGTAAACAATAAATAGACATGCGATTACATCTATCCCGAGTGTTTTACCGTCATTTTTTGAAGAGTTCTAATGTATTTCTCCGAAGTTCTTCATCAGATCTTGATGTAAATAGAACCACATGACAAGCACCGGCTTTCAAATAAAAAAAGAATCATCAAAATCAGTTCACCCAATAAAAAGTTCTGAGGTAACAAATATAAAAAAAATGCCGTCGAATTGATAACCTCCTCCTTTTTGCGAAATCGCTTAAAAAATACGGACCACCCTTCGCGCGTTCTAAAAACAGTGCTCCATTACTTTCGAACTTTATATCCGTATACGAGTATTTTTGCTATAAGGACATATTAATCAAGCAATTAAACTAGAAACTCTTTAACCTCAAGCGTGCGGTCAACCATAGAGAGAATGATAGACCTCCATTGTGGCAAGCCACATGTCTTGCACATGGCGTAAAGACGTTGCCAGTGCTACTGGCATGTAACTGGCAAATTACGGGCTTTTGTGGTAACAATGGCAATTGTGTTCGGTACTAATAGTTTAATATATGACTGGAGACCATTGTTTAGATGAAAAAAATGTTATATAAGAAAAGGTGGCTGTAGTGACGGTTTTTTATGGATCCACAATTTATTGCATGTGATTGTACTGTTTCATGGAGTTTAATGGAGATGGATGAGCAATTAAGTTGGTAGAAATGATGGCAACATAGATGGTAATCAATCACCTTCTCTTTCTGGTATCCTCCCAAGTCTGAAGGAAATAGTCACATAGGTTTTAAGCTTCAAAGGACAATCTTGGTTTTCCATTGATTTCTTCCTGTTATGATCTGTAGTTCTACCTACCATGCGGAAGAAAAATAATGATATACAATGTTAAGTCTATGAAAGACGACCGCAGACCGTCGCAGACGCAGTGCGTGCGTGACGTTTCAATGGGCAACCATGATGGATGGCGACCCCTGTCTCCGACACGCCATTGTTTTGTACATATCGCGGGCGGCACATTTCATACGCGATAAGCGTCATATTTAAATAAAATAATATTTAATATAATCGTCTACGTAAAACAATACTGAATATATATTCCTATTTGTATTTCTGTCATATATCCATCATCCATCCATGCCGCTGTATCCTTTGGATTTACGTGTTTTCATCCAATATAGTTTCCTGATGTCATTTTTGCAAGAACACTGAAAAGATTGTCTTGTTTTAGAAAAAATTAAAATTATTCTAGATATGAATTTAGTCATTCAGGTAGCTAATTCGGGTATTTTTTGCAAGGTAGACTTTTCTGAAGTACTTAATATATTATCTGTATACCTAGTGTCTTATTCCACTATTAATTACTATTTCAGGTCAAGCGGACCCGCTAGGGCTATCTCCTAAAAAATCCTCTCTCTCTGTTTTACCATTATTCCCACCTATTTCCTGCATCTTAGATAGAGCCAATCGTAAAGCAGATAATTTACTGTTATTCTCACTATCTACACCAGGGCTAGTTACAATCTTCAATCTCTTCGTTTTGCAGAATCCGCTATATTATCAGATACAGTGCAGGCCTCTTCTCTAAGAGAGGGAGTTCGACGTCATCTCTACGTTTACTTTACATTATTCCATCCCCATGGTTTACCGGTCTAATCCCAAGAGGATTTTTTCAATTCATATTCTGCAAAAAATAATAATTTGCCAGTGTAATCGCCCGTAAAAAAATAAACGATTGTAACATCGTATGTATTGATCGTGAAAAGTGTACGGAAGAAATTACTCCAAGTCCCCTCTGTCAGTTAAAGGGAAGAAAATCAATATATTTGTATCATTTGTATCTTTATTAGGGACCTAATATGACGTTTTAATTTGTGAGTTTAGGACTACATAATAACAATTGCAGTTATGATTCCAACAGTATTCGAGGGTGTTAAGTTCTAGCAGTAAGTATTTCAACATTGCGACAACGACAATGCAACACCGTTGTCGCGCCACTCAAGCTTCGGCTGGGTTCACACTATATTTAACTGCACGGTATTTTTGCAGTAACTATAATGCTGGAATCATACTTCACACAGCGTGACACCACACGTTTCTTCTGAACCTATCAAAAACGGAGTGTTACCGTTTGATTCCAGCATTATACTGGGAAAAAACTTGCAGTAAAATGTATTGTTTTCCATCACGGGTGACTCTTCTCCCACTCGCGACACACGACCAAGAATAGAAAGAGAAACAAACCAATAGTCTAAAACCTAATTTAAATTCAATTCCTTACCCAAGCAATTACAATTAAAACTTCTAAACACTATAAACCACAATCGGCTGTGCTCTCACCGTAGACCACACAGCTATTACAGTAATAACTCTTGTACAATGGCGCTAGCCGCGATCGTATGCGCCCGCGCCGCGCCGCCGCCGCCGCGCCGCCGGTGAAAGCGACGTGCGCGCAACTTCAATGCTGACATCCTCAAGTTATAATGGCACTATCTGACATAATCATGTTTTGAGTTGTAGACAAAAAACCGCGACATAATTAGAAAACGAAAAATCGATACTGTTTAACCATACTAATTATATAATATCAATACGAAAGTAACTCTGTCTGCCACCTTTTCTCATCTTAAATGCTGGCTGACCGGCATCCTTATTGCGTAATGAATTCGGCAATGCAAAGCATGTACAATCGACCAATCATATGGCGAGATGAAAAAATTTCGTCTCGCCATATGATTGGTCGATTGTTCATACTCTTTGCCCTTTGCCTTGCCGAATTCATTACGCAATAAGGCTGCGGGTTTGGATGAAACTTGGCACACGGTTAGATCAAGTCCTGAACGGTTAAACACTTTTTACGCGGGCGAAAACGCGGGCAGAAACTTAATCAATTATAAATCATACGCGAGAGTATTCGGTGTCAAAAAATAGATTGAACTACGCACTTTCGTATAGACCTATTTACGAGTATATTTTATACTAGCTGACCCAGCGAACTACGTTCCGCCTAACAAATTTTTAAAATAAAAGAATTTTTCTAAAATAATCGTAGCCTAAGTTACTCCTTATTACATCAGCTACCTGCCAATAAAAGTCCCGTTAATATCGGTCCAGCCATTTCAGAGATTAGCCGGAACAAATAGACAGACAGACAGACAGACAAAAATTGTAAAAAAATGTTATTTTGGTGTATGTACCGTGTAAATATTCATATACATGTAGTAAAAACGGTTATTACAATATTACAAACAGACACTCCAATTTTATTTATATGTATAGATAGATTAATGAGTTAAATTTATCAAAAATACATTTGTAAACATAACAATTTGGAGAACTTAACAATGTTTTTTTTCTCGGCATATTATATTGATTTTAGAAAAAAATGTAGATCGAGTAAGATCTCTTTGCTGATTATGATGGCATCAAAAAACTAAAATCAGCCAAGACTTAGATAGTGACATTTTAGCGGAAGGACAGCACCGCGACGTAACATCAATGCGAGACCGTCTGATGATCACAGTTAGTCATTATTTCGTTCTGCTCTCGAGATATCAATGATTGTCTAACAGATATGGCGACTTTGATTATATGGCGAGCTTGAGAAATAATGAGGTTGTTCAAGAAGTTTGAAATGTTTATTGGTCTTTGATGGCGTTGAAGCTTTGTTAAAGGGGTTCTCCAGGCGTTTATAGGCGATAATCTTTGAATAGTCGTTGGCGATAATTAAATGCAAGGCAATAATTGTCATACGATAAACTGATACCAGTTTTGGTAGACCACGAAGGAGATGGCAGAACGTCTTGAATTATTGGGTGCCTTCCTTAAAAATTGGCAAGAAGCAGAACAGAATCTTGTTCCACGGAATTTATATACCTAGGTAGTAGGATGGTATTTGCCACAACATTAACATTGATGGCTGATTTTTAGGTTAGTTAGAGCTAGCAAACACTAATATAACAACCAGTTTTATAAATGGACCAATAGATACCAAAAGGAGCAATTAATATAATTCGTCAAAGTCTTTCTACAACAATCCCATTTTGATTCATAACCTTATCGGCACCACTATTCGTGCTCATGATCTTCAAACTTAACTAATTAACGAGCAAAATTCAATTAACACCCAAGATTAGATAAGGATCGATTAGGTTTCTTCATTTAGTAAGATTATCTACTTGCCTATCTATTAATTGATTCCTCGGAATGTTCGCTCGCCTACTTATCATTATTTTTACCCGACTACGGCAAAGCCAAACGGAGGGTTATGGTAAGGTGGCATACTACCACGGCTATCCTCTGTGTCTATGCCAGACAAGTATATTTCTTTTGTGCCATACTTTTCAGAGCGAGATTATTTCGTAGGCGTATTTTATTCGTAAAAGTCTTTTGTCTTGCTGGCTTTCTTTAAACAATCAATTTTTTTGGCCTGCTGGGCTCTCTTTTCGTACGTCTCATTTCATCCCTTTTTGTGCAAAATCCGTCGAAAATTAACCGATATCGTTGCGCCAGCGCAGCACTTCCTGTCCATACTCAGGCATCTTTTGCGTAACCTTTATCCTTTCTTTTCTTTAAATACTTATATTAAAACTGGAGAGAAAATTATTGTCGTTATTTTTTTTTTACTATATTTAAGAAGCGAATTAAAATACTTGTATGACAAGAAGACAGGCTTATGGGACTTACTTTGAACAAACATTGCGTGGCAACGCGAGGGTGTGTAATTGAGGTATGCTTGGAGCACAGGAGGGGTGAATATCCCGCTCTCCCTCACACCATGTAGGTACTTGAAAACATGCTGTATCTTTTCGTTTTGTTAGTGCCTTAACATATCCACGTGTTTGATTATTTATGTCCATTGCTAGATCATAAGTAATTGTACCATTCGACCGATTCGGCCCAATTGCTCTAGAAAGTTGAAAGAATGGTATTACGACAGTTATATGGTGTAGATTCGTAGTATGTAGAAAATAAAAAAAAGAATTTCCAATACTTTCGAAGCAAGCCTCCTCATTTATTTATTTAGGTCATTTTAGGTAATACTTTACGCCGTAAGAAAACGTGCTGCGCCGACCCTATGTAATATGGAATAAGGGCAGGAAGAAGAAGAAGGTCTTTACGCACCCTAAAGTGCAAAGGACATAATGCGTCAAAAAATATTTTCCTCCTGAGTTCCACAAAAAATATGGAATAACGGAACGCCTGCAAAAATGGCCAGCAAATATCACAACCAAAGAACTAAAGGAACAAAAAACAACTAACTTTTAATCGGGAAACTGCCTCATACCTATCACCCCTTGCAATTATTGCTGATATTATGTTACATTCCATACTGAACAAATACTATCCTTCTTCACTAATAGTCAATGCTGAACAAACACTGTATTTCTTCACTCCATGAACAAACCCATCCAGAAAGATCTCCACTAAAATTATAACCACTCACTTAAATAAGTTCGCGAGGCAATCCATCGGATCCCTGCTGAGTGCGTCCACAGATAACCGGGGGTGAATGCGGCGAGCGATGTTTTCAATTTCCGCACCCCCCACCTACACCCCGGCCCCCGGCCCGGGGGTAATTTTATTAAAAACCCGTCGCTTCGGCCTCTGAATATTTATCTCTTCATGCATGCTGATACGTGAGGGAGATGCTAAAAGGGTTGCAGTTTGTTTTATGTCTTTTAAGAGGATGAGAATGGAATGTGGTGATTTTATAAAGGCTTAGTGTTACAAATAGGTGCATAAAATTCTCGTGATCTCTTACGAGGCTTTCATACAAAATCATCTCTGATTTTCATTTGTGGAAGGTTGCTGTAGAAGAAAAATTTTGTTTGATAGGTTGAAATTTGGCTGAAATTCCAGCATCCATAAACGTATCCTCGAAGGCACTTTACGCGAAAGTATTTTCTGCAAACCAAATCATTTATTTGCACCATCATCTTTTCCTCTAGGTTGATAGCGGTTTATGACCAAGACATATTTAACCAATAACTACTAACAACTCAAAGAAAACTTACACAAGGAATTTTTCGCCATCTTCTTTTTTCGTGAAGGTAAACCCAAAATTAAAAATTTTCGGGCCAGTATTTAGCACTATCATTGCCCTTGTTTTCACTTGAAATATAGGGTCAGTCGCATGTACAAATACCCAACCTGAAGGTTCACAAGAAGTCAAAAAACCCAACACACGAAAAGGTTAGCTACTAATTATTTATGACTAGCTGACCCGGCGAACTTCATTCCGCCTAACACATTTCTAAAATAAAAGAAATTTTCTAAAATAAACGTAGCCTAAGTTACTCCTTATTACATCAGCTACCTTCCAATAATAGTCCCGTCAAAATCGGTCCAGCCATTTCAGAGATTAGCCAGAACAAACAGACAGACAGACAGACAAAAATTGTAAAAAAAATATTTTGGTGTATGTACCGTATAAATATTCATACTAGCTGACCTGGCGAACTTCGTTCCGCCTGACACATTTCTAAAATAAAAGATTAATTGCCAATAAAAGTCCCGTCAAAATCGGTCCAGCCATTTCTGAGATTAGCCAGAACAAACAGACAGACAAAAATTGTAAAAAATGTTATTTTGGTGTATGTACCGTAATTCATATGCATGTAGTAAAAAACGGTTATTCAATATTAAAAACAGACACTCCAATTTTATTTATATGTATAGATGTAGACAGACTACAAATAGATTTAACAACCTTTATAAATTCAATAACATCTGCAATAAATTATACTCAACACATAATCTTCCTTCCTCCTTGGTAGATATCCAACTTATCAAAATAACTGGCATTTATTGATTTTGGTTCTAATCTATGAAGCTTTGACTGTCAGTTAGTAAAATGGCGATCTATAATTAAATCGCAAGGTTTGTTCGTTAATCTTGAGATTGAGTGCGGAATCATATCGAGACGGGAAAAAATACGGTAAGAACTACATTAATTAATATTCTGTATAGCACAGAGATTAGAAATACTAAGGCCTTTTTAACATTGTTGTATTTGTGTGCCAAGTGTTTCGTCGATTCACCTTCCAAACCTAGTTTTTTTCCAGAAGGTCTAGGGAAGTGCGAAATCATCTCAATACTGATCCATATGAATCCTTTCGGCAAGGACAGTTAATAATCAATGTTCTAAAACCCACAAAAATGGGAAAAGA
Organism: Orthosia gracilis; assembly: GCA_947562075.1. Lineage (NCBI taxonomy): Eukaryota > Metazoa > Arthropoda > Insecta > Lepidoptera > Noctuidae > Orthosia > Orthosia gracilis. Next base: position 14,566,144 of record OX387274.1, read on the forward strand.
TAGGTACTGTTGAAAATCGTGGTCAACCTAAATACAGAACAGGCTGCCAGCGAAAGAGCTAAGTGTATTACCGCGCTATAAGTCTCTCTGGCTTTTATAACAAGATATTTTTTGTTTTTATATGTTGGGCCTCGCAGTTCAATCATAATGATTGGCTACTGCTAAACCGGGCTATCCTGTGCTGACTAAACTAAGCCAGTAAAATCTAAACCTAAGTGACCACGCTGAGGGCTACCGCCTATGGGGTCAAACCTCGTCTGGGGGGACAACAAACGCTAGTGATTAAGTGATTCTACCATCCGTTCGCAAAATATCTACGTGGAGAAGAACGGACAAGAACAAGATATACCTATCTCACTCCTCTTTATACTTAATTCAGCTTTAACCCAGTCTGCAAAAGACTGCATCATTGTACTGAACTGTTCAGAAGGACAGCCTTGCTATCACCAACCACTATCATCTACTCAATAAAAAGCTTAGACGCATAGCCTAAACTGCTGGCTCTATAAGCATGGAATTTTGCGCAAGAGTTCCTTTTATAACGAGAGTTAGCACAAAGGTTTTTTATACCTTTATGGGGTCAAATAATGATGAAAGTTTGAAAAGCAGGATGGTAATTCCAGTGGGCAAACAGTTTGTATTATTATGACAACAGTTTATCAACATATGTCTTTAGGTTTCATTTCTGTCTATGTCATAGGATCATAACAATGATTTTCTGATCACAAGAACAGTAGAAAACAGATACCAAATCTTTTTTATCCCATTTATTTCTCACTTTCGAACAAGGAAAGACCCAAGCAACAACAAACTTAAATGAAATTGCGAATATTTCGAAGAGATACACGACTTTTGGGGATAAAGTATGTAAATAAGCCCAAATATTCCCGATTCTTTGTAAGTCCCTTCTGAAAGCCTTCCTCCATTCAAGGAGTTTAGTATTTTCCTTTAATTTGAATAAATTACGTTTTTTTTTTATATTTTGTGTTTCTTGTGTCGCAAAATGATGATGATGTAGATATAAAAGACAAAAATGTTTGCATAAATAATTAAACACTTTGTAAGATTTAACATTCCTTGTCTGTCAAAAGATTGATTAGCGGTTTGCAGCTGCATACAAATTCTTTTCGTTATCTGGATATCCACCAGTGTGTCGCAACATAATCTGCAGTTTTGATAACACGACCCGAAAGTATGCTAATTAAACGCAAGACCAACTTTCGAAACGAACATAATTCCATAGAAACAAAAGGCCAAAGCCATTGTTTAAAAAAATCCACGTCTCTTGCTATAATTATCAAACAACTGGTTCCTTTGTGAGCCCTGCGCCACATGCGAAGCCGAAACTTCGCAAATTTGCACAGACGTGGCAAAAACCTCGTGGGTTCCCAGAACGCCTATTGTCGGGACGTCATTACAACGCGCAATTTTGTCAGATCTCACATCCCCTTTATGTAAGCCAGGGTTATTACAAAACACCACTATGACAACCAAAAATCTACTCTACATTCCCAAACGCAAGATTCCATTTCGCTTGTGTCGTTTTGTAAAGCAGGGATCAATGGGATACCCCAGTTATTCGCTCCGGGTGCCTCAGCTCCAATTTCAACTACGACAGCGCTGTATCGCTTATTTTGTGATTTGTTTACTAGACGCCTCTATCTTTGCAGCGCTTTTCGCTTTCCGATAGATGCAATAGAAAGGTGTTCGGGACTTTTCAGTTTCATTGTAAGAAGAACCTTTTCGTTTGACGGAAATTGAAATCCCGACAATTAGGTATGTACAATGGCACCTTTTGTTATTTTTTTGTTAGTTTTTGTTGGAACATATATTTTTTGTTGGAACCAGTTTGGTGGAAGGATCAAAAAGAATGTATTTATGATGGTAAAGGCGTGCCATTATGTTTATGATTAGTTGGTCTTCGGCAAAGAATTATAGATGATGAGATAACGTTTTTTAGTCTTTTTGTTCTTTTTAGTATTGTTTTTTCGTTTTGTTGTAGTTGTTATGGTAATTGTAATTGGCTATTATTTTAAAGGGCTTTGATGGGCTATTCCAGTTTATTCCTTTTTTTAATTTTTCCTACATTAGGCATGGCTTCCTGTATCGTGGATGCGTTAAACTCACATACACAAGACACCCAGATCCGGAACAACTTTCTGTAGGTCATACAAATATTTTTTCCGTGCTAGAATCGAACCCGAGACACGCAGCGCAGCAGCCGATCACTCAACCACTACGCCAACCGTGTCATCTAATGGTGGATCCTTACTTATATTTAACCGTCTTTCTCTATTTTCAAATAGTCTTCTAGAGAGTCTTAACTTTTCTACTTACCTTCATAAAACAAAAATATTATTTTTTTACAAAATAATTCAACCGACTTCCAAATAAAAACACTATAAAGTGAAAAATAACTTCAATTTCGAAAGTTGGTGTTCCTGTTTTCGTTTCTTCGTTTTTTGACACCGCCTTCCGAAATTGAAGTTATTTTTCAATTTTTAGTGTTTTTTTCTCGGTTGTCGGTTGGTGTATTATTTTATCATTTTTATTTTTGTCTTTTTAGTGGTACATAATGGAAAAATTCTATCGTAAATAATAATGCCCTCAGTGATGCCAGAATAGATTGCCCGAATAACATGTAACCGAACATAACCAGTGGAATGAGAGTGTACCAGGGTGAACTGTACACATCTGCGTACCCGTTTAGAGCATACCGGCGTGATGGTATGTAAACAATAAACAGACATGCGATTGCAGAAATCCCGAGAAATTTGCCGTCATTTATTGAAGAGTTCTGTATCTCCGAAGTTCTTCATCAGATCTTGATCAAATTTAAATGGGACCATTTCGGATAAATCTTCTTTGAAACAAAAAAAGAATTTTGCAAATCCATTTACATATGACGGAGTTAAGCAGCCGAATTGAGAACGTCTTCCTTTTTGGGAAGTCGGTTAAAAAACAAATATACTTAGGTATTTGTTAAAAGAAATAATTTTTATCGATTAATAAGAATTTTCTAGATTTTTCTGTCTATACACAACACAACTGCTACAAACGCAAAGTAGAGAGAATAAAACTGTTACTATAGTAGTTTCTACCTTTAGAATTAGAAACATTTGACTACCTATAGATATAATATATATCCCTGGTGAAAAAATAAAGCCTTCAATATCGTCAGTACAAGACTTCGCTATATCTTCTGTCTTCCAAATACCTTCGTTCTCAACCTTTATTAGGTACCACCTACTTGCATAGGTATTTCATTAAAAATGTATGAACTTTTTTATGACCACCACTTTTATACCACATCATAAAGATCTTCATACATTCCATACAACACAATCATCGGACATCAATTCCATCGTAACATTGCCTCAATTTTATTATTATTACTTCGTTCAAAAGCAAGTCGTTACGAATTTTCTAAGCGATTAATTCGTCGGCGTTCGGGCAAGTTCGGGAAGGCTCGATAACGATCGCAACCTGCCCACGCGCACATTTGATACCCTCCTTAACTAATGTTAGAGGCATGTGTATTAAAATGTGTTCGAGGATTGAAATTAAGCAGGTTTTTGTCGTTTGGATTATAATCAACGAATTTGATTGCTTATCGGAGCGTAGGTCTCTACCTAAACTCGTTAAAATGTGAAGTGTGAAAGTGTTTTAACTGACTTCAAAAAAGGAGGAGGTTCTTTATTCGTCGGAACCTTTTTTATGTTTGTTACCCGATTATTCAGAGATTCCTGGACCGAATTGAAAAATTGATCTTATGTTTCAAAGGATATACTTGTCAGGTAGTACCGTGGTCATTACGTCAGGATCTGATGATGAGATCCTGGAAAAATCGAGGGATCTCCTCAAATTTTAAAGGCATAGACATAGCGATTTTTGTATTTTCATTAAATGGACAAGCATTTGCATTCAGAAAATATCATTTGGTGAAATGGAACTGATGAAGAAGACCACAGACGGCCACTGGAACTTCTCAATGATAAGTATGTTTGGGGTATAAGATATCTCGAATACTTAAATGACTGTGATGAAGCAAATTTAAATAAATGTATGTAATGAAAATGGTACCATCGGACATTATCTGTTGATGAAGCCAGAAGGTAGGCACCAGAGCTCCGTAATAAAACAATGTATCACAGTCGTGTTTAGGCTTGTTGGAATTATTATTAGAAGCCCTCTGGCTATAAATGATTTCCATAACAAGAGTTCAACAAACGTGAAGATCCACAAAACGAAAAATAACTTGAGTCAAAAACGAAAAAAAATAGGTATCAAAGACATCGACTTCCGATAACAAAGTTATTTTTCGATTTGTAGTGTTTGTTTTGAGTCTGTTTAATTTGTTTATCGAAAAGTTTTTATATAAATCACTAACTCGAAAACTGGTTCATATCGTTTTTAGTTTGTCACTCAATGCAATGACTTTTTTCTTATCAGCATTCGTGTCGAAAAGTGTGCGGGGCTAGCTACTACAAAAATCAACGTGGTGCATTAAAAAGTACCCTCGCCGAGCCATAAAGCCATTTCTTACAATTAAGTTACGAATTTTCCGTCATTACACTCACGGCTCCATTCCTCGGCTGCAGTGCAAGGTTTCCTGGATACGCAACCGCACACGGTACGTACAAACAGTTAAACGAATAATATAATGCAAACTACGCGCATGGACTTGGAATTGTGGACACTACCCTGATATACAAGTTTCTCTTCGTCCTATTATTGCATTTTCTGGTGTGCCCACTCACGCCGATGACAAGAAACCTCACAGCAAAATTCAACTAAAATTAGATTTTTCAACTCATCGAACGTTTCAAACATGTACGAGAGTCCATGAGACTAAAAGAGTTATGAACCTTAAAGACGGAAAAAGGGGCTGTCGACGACCACTAATGACCTCGTTACGAAACATAAAAAGTCGGTGAAAATGTCATGATAGCGCACAACAGAACAGACAAGCCAAAACCGTACGGTGTGGCGTAAAATTCGATGCGGTACTGCTCTGGCTGGACCTTATATCCTTCTGCGTCCTAGAACTTCGACGACGCAGCGGTACGTTTTGCGTCTTCATCACTCCACAAAGTTCGATGCAGTACATCTGCGACAAGACCGATTTGACCCTGAAGGTCGAAAAGTTGGAGCCGCGTCATAACGTTAACTTCAAGGTCGTTTGTGGTGCGGGTTCCGAATCAGATGCTAGACATTTTCATGTAGGAAGATTTCTGGCAAAGTGTAGTGTATCGACGTTTTCGTGGTAGGTTTCGCGACACCACGCAGCGCGAAGTGACGCCGACAGTCATTACTTCGTGTGCACTAGATTTTTAATTTTAATTGTACCTATTGATTTAAAAATATGTATGTCTAGGTCAAAGTATTTATATATGGCCCATATCACCTGATATAAATAGATTATTATATTATATTATGTTATATTATATTATATTATATTATATTATATTATATTATATTATATTACCTATATTATATTATAATATATTATATTAAAAGTACTACGACGACTGACACCAAATAAACTGGTCTACTAGCCAGGCGAAAGAAGATCGAACGTTCCAAACATACAATGGATAGTGACTCACTTCCGTGTATATTGAACAACAATATTAATTTATCTAGTTGATTAGCAAATGGCCAAAATTATTCCACGGCAACGTACTATCAGTAGGTATAAAAAGTATCCTATCTCCCAGTCACCCTCTTCTGGATTAGGTTACCTATAGGATATATATGTTTTATCCCGGTTTGCTCGTGTCTCAAATTTTATCCAAATCCGTTCAGGAGACGTACAGATATTTAAAATGTTTAAAATACCTAGTAGTAGGAAACAGGATATTGTCCAGAACAGAACCGCACAACAAAGGTACAGCATTTCCACCAATGCATTATTTCTGCAGCATTTCTTCAGCGATGTTGGTTCTATTAGCTGACTATACTGAGTATAAGTGCAATAATCCAACATATCGCTGAAGAGATGCTGCATCCTTCCAGTCCTAGCATCTGCCCCTAATTTTCTTCATTTGCCAGTCCATCATAAGAACAAACATTCGATTCCTGAAAGAAATTATTGATGCGTCACAATGCGATTGGCTGTTAATAAACCGACCTCAGAAACAAAACAAATTCTTTGCCGAAGTCTGTGTCTTTGGTACTCCTATTGTTTTCCGTTTTTGACACCGACTTCGGCAAAGAAAATTATTTTTCGCTTTGTAGTGTTTTGTTTTGGAAGTCGGTTTGATTCTTTTGTTAATTTTTTTTTATTTATCTCTTTTTAATTTTGGTACCGTACTTCCAATTACCATGAAAATTATTTATAGCCAAAGTAAATCTCATGACGATTCTAATAAACTCAAACACGGCTTTGGATACATTGTTTTATTTCGGAGTTGCAGTGCCTACCTTCCGGCTTCATCATCAGATCAGTTCGATAGTACCGTTTTCATCAGTACCATTTATTTAGAAGTATTTGCTTCATCAAAGTCATTAAACTATTCGATATATCTTATACCCGTGAAATACTTAACATAAGGAGTTCCAGTGACCATATGTGGTCTTCTTCATCAGTTCCACTTCACCAAATGATATTTTCTGAGTGCATATGATTGCATTGTTAATGAAAATACCAAAATCGCTAGGTATATGGATGCCTTTAATATTTGAGGCGTTCCCTCGATTTCTCCAGGATCCCACCATCATGGTGTGATTTATCCGAATCGCTCCAGGCATATTTGAGTATTCGGGGAACATAAACAAAAAAACAAAGAAAAAATAAAGATCCCGACGAATTGAGAACCTCCTTCTTTTTTTGAAGTCGGTTAAAAACCTCATTGAGCCATCACAGCTGTTATCGCGTATTTGACAATTAGTCACAATGCAAAACAACAAGGCAAATTTCGTTCACAAATCAAGTTAATTCAAAGTTCCCATGTCCTCTTTTACAAAAAATCGAGACCCAAAACAAAAGAAAGACTAGAGCAGATGCAAAATGTTGGCCCGATGAATAACCCAAGCTGTTGGTTATAGGTAGGTTGGCCAACCAATGCGAGCCAACTACATTTAGGTAGGTATATTCTTCGTCACTGCAAAGTTTTAAAAGCTGACTCATTCGACCTTAGTGTTCCAAGTTTTGCGTTTACAGGGAAAACTGCCGTAGATGGTAATCTTTAAACCCGAGTTAAAGTTTCTAATCATGGCCGTTGGAGTTGCCTCGGGAAAGTTTCCACAATACGTTCTGTTGTCTTGGCAATTCTAATGCTACGATAGCAAACCGCATTGTATTTTTTTTAATTTTGTTTTTTTTTTGCCTTCCTTTCCGTCTTCTAGGCAAAGGCCCAAAAATTTACTACAATTCCATCTAGAATTTACTTTTCCTGTGCAATTCTTATTCCATCAGTTTTTACGGTCAAAATCCTGCTCTAAATTGTAAAAACTAAAAAATATTATCTTTGGCAATATTTCTACATTTAACAACGGCATTGGTCATACATTATGAGGGAGAAAATCGGGCTACGACAGAGCGGGCAGAGTGAATAGGGTAGTTTACTGAAAATTAGTTTTTTGTCCGTCAGGTAGATTAATAAAAAAAAAGAAACATACGTGTCCAATACACGTATGTTTCTTTTGACACGTAAACATAGAGTGTCGACGATATAATGCATTGAACTATCGTGAAACGTCACGCCGCTAGTACACTTTATACTGACATAGTCACAAGCCCCCACTCCTGAGCTTTGATGCGCTTAAACTTGGTAATTTTTTATTGTTTTGGTAAAACAAAAAATACGTGTCCAATTTTATTTGATTATCTCACTGACGGACTAAATAGAATTATCTTTGAATTATTATTTTTCTACCCATTGGACTATCATTATAATACGACCCTCGTCGATAGCCATCACAGTTTCTGGCCGATTTCGAAGTCGTACTCGTAGCCCATTATTGACGATTGAGCCGAATTCAAAAACGGATCAGTTTCGCAGCGTTTACAGCGGTCCAGCGTTTAACCGCATTGTAATGCATCGTGCTGCGTGCAGTAAAAAATGAAAGAAAGAAGTACCGAAAAATTAATTAGCACCGGTTCCATATATAAATGAATGAATAACTAATGTATAACTTACTAGCTTCTGCCAGCGGCTTAACCCGCGTCAAAAGTGTTTTCCCAAAGAAACATTATACCGGGATGAAAAGTAGCCCACGTGCTATTCCAGATTATAATCTATGTCTGTGCCAAATTTCATCCAGCTCCGTTCAGCCGTTCTAGCATGATTGAGTAACAAACATACATCCGATGTGTTCCACACAAACATCCATCCAAAATTTCACATTTATAATAATAATAATAAAATAATAGGTATAGTAAGATCCAAATAGGGAAAATATGCGTCATATCCGCGCAAAACGGCTATCGCTCAGCATTCGCGGTTTCAACTAAAAACTGACACAGCGGCGGTTTGTGACAATCATGACTCACTATCTGAACACGAAGCGCTGATACAATGCGCCTGACGCGAAGTGCGTTTAGCCGTCATACATTAATTAATAATAATTTATTTCCCTTTACAAAAAAGGAGAATTTTCGGAAGATAATTTATTGATTTGACTTAGTATTTTTTATTTTATTTATTTAACAATTTTTATATAATAAGATATATTAATAATAGATAAGAAAAAGGAACAGAAAATAGGTACGGAGGACCACTATCTCACCTGATGGTAAGCGATGATGTGGTCGACGATGTAGCACGCTTGCCTAGAAGAAACATATTCACTCTTGATTTAAAGACTCCCAGGTTGTAGCTATCAGGAAATACAGACTCCGGCAGGGAATTTCACTCCTTAGCTGTACGCATAATGAAAGTATTCCCAAAACGTTTGGTGCGTATGGGTGGGATGTCCACCATGTACCGATGACGCATCGCCGTACGTCTTGTAGTCCGATGATGGAAAGGGCTAGGAGGAATTAGTTCATGCAATTCCAACGCACACTGCCCGAAATGTAACCGATAAAAAACCGACAGACTAGCAACTAGGCGCCGATCCTCTCATTGCCGATGAGCCTCTTGGGCCCGTTTTTCGATTGACTCTAGTGCATCCAGCTGGTAATTGGCAGATCCGTCCCAGAGATGAGAGCAGTACTTCATGCAACCGAACTTGCGCTTGATAAAAGTTGACATCTCGTTTGATACAAGTTGAAATCTCTAAAAAAAGAGATGTAGACATTGTGTGTGGAGGGGAAATAACACATAAATCAATTCACAGCTAAGTAATATACAACAACAAAAACCAAATAAAACATACTACAACAAAGCAGGTATGTGCTAGAAACTAGGGCATGTCCTATTTTTCAGGTGTCAGCGATTCCTTCTCATGGTTATAAGTAGTCACACTATGTAACTAGTATACTCGAACACATTCCGGCTACTACGGCCCTGATTTAAAAAACGGTATACTGCTATGTATTATGGCGACAGTACAATCTGTATTAATTAAAGGTAGAGCATAAATTTAGTACCGAGTAGGTACTAGAAACTGTTCAAAGATCCGCTTTACAATAAATAATTCTCATATATGCAGTCATGGAAGCACTCCACGACTCTGATACCCGTTTAGGGGTCTTGGTTCAACTATAATGTCCAAAAAGTTGGACTACGGGTCTTCGGCAGTATGCATGAGTATTACACCACGAAAAAAAAAGTGGTTGACCATAGCTCGGGTAAGGTTATTTTGAATGTGTGTAAAGGACAGATGAATACAAGTCATGTACATATGTCCCTTACACACACTCAAAATAACCTTACTCTAAGAGCTTATGGTCACCCCCATGGCTGTTTGAGTTCAACATTCCGAATTTATATCATCGTTTTCCAACCCTTGTCCAATGTTACATGGGGTCGGCGCAATACGTTTCCCTTTAGACTGCAATAATCGCACGATTGGCGTGGTCGCCTACAGGTCCCAAAATATTTAAATAATTTTCCATAGACCCACTAAGAAGTATAAAACGCGACGACACGCTACAGTATCTGTAGGGTCTCGTTTTGCAGGCTTCCGAATCGTCTTCATTCCACTTCATTCCACATTTGGCTTCGGGCGCTCGTTTGTTCAGAAATGAGAGTATTTGGAACCCAGTTCAGAACGACGGACATGGCTACAACGGCAGTCCATTCCTATCCATTGCGAAAGACAACGCAATCCATTCTATGTATATATTAAACTTGGTCTCGCATACCATCGCGGTCGTGCGGCAAGCGTAAAATTTAATAATAATCCATAATAATCTCTAGTCTACGCGTTGCTCTCAAAATAGCGAAGAAAACATGGTGAATGAGCCGGCATTCCTACAACTAAAATTCGAAGACATGGTGGCATCTATCAATTCGCACTGGGCGCGTGGTGGATTAGTTTAAGATCTCTTCCTCTCACGGACAAAAAGCCTGTGTGGCAAGTCTGCGAATGTTTTACGCTGATTATGCCATCATGAAGAAACGTTCTCCTGGAACCAAAAATTCCAAGACAGGTAACAAGCCCCCCGTGGCGGATTACAGCGCGATCCCTCACTAATGCCTCCTCTAAACGTCGATAGACGTATCCACGGACGTCGACAGATGCATCAGCTGATCAGCAGATGGATCACAACGAGCCGTCAACACGTCTTTAGGTCGTTCAGTCTGTTTTAATTCTCAACAGACGCAAATCGCAAGCACGCAACATAAAAAATGGATTTTGAGACCGTAGCATCCGCAGCTACTATACATCGCAGTAAAGTTAAAAAAGAAATGGAAAAGAAGAAGCTGGCTGTAAATAAAAACAGAACAGAACATAGCGTCGTTAGACATGTGGACAGACGCCGGGCGCTTACGCTGAAAACCTATATTGCGTGCCACAAAAACTGACGGCAACCGGATTGCTGGGCATCTGCCGACGTTAAATACGACTAGCAAATTTCCCCGTCGACACGTCGGCGGACGCATTCGCAGATGACATCTGCTGGTGAATCTGTCGACGTGTAGAGGAGGCTATAGACAGAAAGCCGATATCCCAGAAGCAGGAACGTTATGATGATCGTGAGGCTAATTATGGTTATGGTGTTATAGGTTTGCTGCCATTTCAGTCTATCGCGACACTCGCGACTCCTGCTTTCAAGCCGACTTGCTTACAATCTTGGCGGGCTCGGACGCTTGGGTGACGGATGTGCCGTGGTCACCTGCTATAGCAGTTAGTGGGCAATAATTTTCAACTGCCGCTTGATACGACTCTTCTCGGGGAAATAAATTGAGACTGGGATCTACCACTCAACTAGATCTTGAGCGAATACGAACCATTTCTGCCATAGATTTAGGAGTTCTCTATCAAGTTGGTGTTCATCCGTCCTTTTCTCGCCGCTGGGGCTTCGACTGGGTCATACTGCTGACTGTATTTTGAACAGACCAAGATGCTTTGCTTTCTTGAAGGTTTCGATCAAGCTCCTTGCCCTTAACTGTCGCTTTTATCGTTTAGGTGGCCTAAACACAGAGCAGAGCTCGGAAATGCCTCGGCGGTTGCTGTTAGAGGTGACGCTGCTAATACTGATCAGGTTTGAACTGGAAACCAAGCATATTTTTAGTCTTCTAAGACATGGGAGTGGCTGCTTTGAATAGCGAAAATGGCAGAACTTAAACGTTCAATGCTCATTCTGCATCACGATTCTCTAACTATAGAAATTGCGTGCGGCTCGACGATTCTAGACTAGAGACTTCAGCTATTCATGCCTGAATAGCCGCTACGTCTTGCACCAGTTTGCATCACATTTCGTCAGAATCACGCCACATTTTCTTCTAAAGGTACGAGTTCGTTAGCCGACAGCAGACAGCAACAGCAGACGTCGTGTCGCTAAGACACTACTAGTTTCTATGTATTTCTATAAAATACCTTCCGCAGCTAGCGACACGTCGCACGATTGCAGACGACGTGTCGCCCGACCGCAGATCAGTAGTTAGTGACCAGTGAGTGAGTGTAGTCAGACATTTTGTCTCACGGAACACTCAGAACCAATAGGAATACGGCGCTGCCGTCTGCAGTCGGGTTCGGAAACATGACAGCAGCGACATGACGCCACGACGTGTCGCTGCGTCATATCGCGGCGACACGTCGCCTGCTGCTGCTATCTGCAGTTGGCTATGAACCTGTACTCTTTAAGATTGATAGAGATTGAACAAGATGTGGCTTAGAACCATTTTTTGCTGATTCATATCTGCATTCAGCAAGTGCTTAAGAGTCTTGATGACATCATGTTTGCATCATCACTTAGGGTATAAAGAATTTCTAGAATTAGGTGATGGATTTTCACGATACGGTTACTTTAACGATATTGACGTCATTCTTGCAGTAACTTGAGTGCGGGACTTGCTGTTTTCGACCAATGAGATTTGATAAATTCTGTCTCATTTGTCTGTAGATACCTATCTGAAGCTGTGTTTAGTAGTAGATATTTAGATGGATGCTGTGATTTCGTAATAATGCATAACAAAACTAAACTCTCCACTTTTGCATTTTACGGCGCATTAAAAAGAAATACAAAAAATTGATGCAAGCCATCCATTAGGTACTTACAGCTCTATGGATACTTAATTCAAAAACATCATCAGAAAAGTTGACAACTCTATCAGTTCCTCGAAAAACAAAGTCTATTCAAACCGCGGTCCATGCATCAAACGTGACAGTTTTAAAAATAAATCGCGCTATCTAGCGGACGTGTCGCCTGTCGACGGCGCGACGCAAGCTGTATCTATTTATCGCGCCATCGCCATATCTCTCCCTTCAACAATACAGACAAAATAAATAATGCCCGAGCCCGGATCCGGCGAGTGGCGACCCTTCTCTCTCTACGTACTACGCACGTAATCCATTCCAAAATGTCCGTTTATTTTTCTATGTGAGCCGCTCGCGGTAAAAAACATCGCGCTCGGATCGACCGAACACCCGTGCGAGGGGGACAGAAACACTCGGCGACCGAACATCAGCGGGCGGGGCACCACCACACGCTCTCCCATTGGCCCGCTACAAACAAACCCCGCCCCCCGAGTTCCAAAGCCAATCAAACCACATCTTGTTTCTCACGTCCCGCGCCCCGCAAGGCCCAAAATACCGACCTTTCACGAATGCCAACCCGATTCGATACGACCGAAAATGCCTTAGTTACTTCTCGCGCGCACTGTTGACTGGTCGCTTTCGCTCGTTTCCAGCGATAATACTATACAAACCGTTCTCGCCGACTCTATACTCGCGGCCGGTCTTTACGCGGAATGTGCATCGCTTCAAGTGTACGACATACATCAGCTGATTGATTCAGGTAATTTTTATTGTTTTATGTATACGTATACCCTAACATGTAATAATAAGGGTGGTGAAATTAGTTTTTCGATATCTGTTGAGATTCGTGAAATAAACGAGTATTTTTGTGCCGGATGATCGAACGTAAAAGCGGTGTCCTCGTAATCAACGTAGGCCGTTCGGAGCGGCAACGTCGCGCGTAAATAATAGGGTAGGCGCTCGGTCTTTCTCTCGCAGCTGGCGCACAGCGGCAACGTCGCGCTCGCCGGCATTGTGCCTCCACCGCGCCGCGCGCCGCTTGCCGCGCTCCCGTACCGCCGCGATGCGGGGACCGACCGCCGTCAGCCGCCACCGACTCGAGCGAGACGCATTCACTACGCTCTGCCAACGCAATATACCTACAATACTGACTCGACAACGTACTCAATCACGATATTACTACGCATTTGCAATTAAATACTAACCTAGGCTCAAGTCTAGACTTGTCATACAACTACTATTGTTTACTGCTTATATACTCAGGTATATACTAAGTTATTTACTTTTTTATGTACTATATAGATATGTATTTGTTTTTACCTAAACAGTAAAAATACTAATGCCACCAATTTGAGTCTATGGTATTCATTACAATAGTATTTTATCAGTGAATGATAAGTTTAAGCGCTGAAAACACAAACTGATGAAAATAAAACTTGTTTACAGAATATCGAGCGGGTGTTGGCGGACTGGTGGCGCACTCTGTCGGCAAGGAACGTAGACAAGCGTGCGGGGCGCGCGGGGCGGGTGCTTCCTCCCCCTACTTCAGTTCCGACTGCGACACCGTGAGGAGAGGACGCGCTGCTGCGTGCCGTGAAAAAGGATCGTTCGCGCGGCAACTTTGAACAGTGAAGGAGTGTGTTGTGACAGAGAATGTGTATAGGATTGCAGTGCGCTATCAAACGGATGCAGTGATTTGGATCACAATACTTGGATTGCAGTGATTTTGGATTTGGATTTTTTCACTTTTCCAACAATCAAACTGGGGATGCATAAGGTGGAGCTCGGAGACAGCGTGTACGCCGCTGAGCGTATCATGAAGAAGAGAATTAGAAAGGTGAGCTTTATTTCTTTACAAAACATTGCCGTAACAGATTCTATCTAACCTTGCGAAACTTGCATGCGAGATCACATATCAGTGGCGGGTTCGATTGGAGCCTTTATTTGTAAACTGCTTGTTTCGCAACACGCGAACGCTTGATTGTTTTTGCTTGCACCGAATTTCAAAACATGCTTTAATAACGCTTTATATAAAATGCACGGCTGAGCATGATCGTAGTTTACATTTTGTTTATTAATCCCAGTATTGTGATGTGACGGCAGCTGTTCAGAAATTATCGCAAGGGTTTTGTGTTCCTTTTCACGGGTGTTTTTCGATTCTTATTATTATGAAGAGTCCCCTTACATACGTCTGTATAAAGACTGGGGGCCTCAGTGGGAAACTGAATATTTCTTAATAATCGTTACCCTTCTCGAGATTACATTAAGTTTTTGACAGTAAACAAGTTTGGACGAGCCGTGTGAGGGGTAACCTTGCCATATTGTAATATGCCTTTTTTCATTATCTTGTAGTCGTTCCCCGTTACTAACCTGATCCCGATATTGAAAACAATAAATTTTGCTTTTGGGTTCCGTTTTTTATTTGCTTTTTCGTTTTTCTAACTGCATGTTGGAGTCATTGGGGATTGAGATTCATTGACAGTCGTTGATTGTTCTTGTAAGTTGTAACGGGTCTTTTGGCACAAGAAATAGATTCATTAGAAGACTTATTACTACTATTTTTAATTATTAGACTCAATCGAGCAGCCACTACTAGTAGAATTTAAAAACATTATTGAATATCGACTGAAATGAATCCCACTATTGTTTGTTACTCACAACAACACGACGGTCAGTGAAGGTAAGTCTGCTGCCAAGACAACGAGGTGTTAATAAGGTAAGTGCAGCCAATCATGTGGAAAGACTTGCCATTACTAAATCATAGGTAACGAACGATCGCAGAATAAACATTGCTTGTTACGAAACTATGTTGATACAGGACTTTGTGCCCACATTCCTTAATTTGTCATCCATTGTCAATGGCCCATGTTTTGTCTTCTTCTTAATCTTTTTCTTTCGTGTTGACTGCAAGAAAATAGTTTAACGCCTACTTTGAAAATAATATTTAAGTACTCCTTTTTATATCTTTGTCCACAAAATATATCCCTTAAGTAATAACTATCTTCTGACATTGTCAAATAGCACGTTTGGTACATTTTGTCTCTTCTTCATTTTCTCGTCGCTTTCATCGATAATATTCGTTATTGGTTTCATGAAAATATAGGTACGTTTCCTTTGAGTGCTTATGAATAATTTCTCTATTGTAGAGCTTTGGCAACCAATAAGGTACTACGATCCCCATAACTATATAATGTGAGCAATCAGATGTATATTACATCTTTGTCAGAATTTCCAAGCATGGCAGCATTTTGCGAAAATTGCGAACCCATTACATGTTGTGCGTAATCTTTTCCGTGCCATACCAAATTGCTTTGATGTCGAACCCCTTATTCCTTTTTTGAAATGATAATATTTATATATCTTCAAATTCATGTTCTTATTTTTTTATCAATAGATATTGTAATTCCGAATGAAAATGTAAGTTGAATTGTAATTGCCTTTTCCTAACACACAAGTACCTATATAAAAATGTTTTTAATTCTACATACAACTTCAGTGTTGTTTTCTATAAGTATTTTTTCGTAGTGATTAGTAGATGTTATTTATAAAATATGGCAAATCTTTCCAATGATCAACAAGCATATTCATATGTTCCTGTAAACAAAGACCATTTTTTGTATTTTTAACTTTACTATCACATAAACTTAAATGATTCATTTTTACTGTTAGGTACATAAAACCACGTGCCTAATGGTGAGTATAATTTTGGTCTTTGTCTACAGGAACTCATTTCGTGTTGTAAACTGCCGTACACCCTCTAATTTTCCTTATCGTCCGTATCCGTGTCCGTATTATTTGACTTGAATGCTACGTATTGACACGTTTCGAGCGCTCTCGTGTACGTTCCAAGTTCGATTTGTGTTTGACTTTCCCTCGGTTCGAGTATCTGGAGAAAAATTTAGAGGTGTAGGTACCTACACACCAGTTTAGATATCTATGTTTACTAATACCAAGATCAAATCTGAAGCGAAAATCTGTTGTTTATTTACAATTAAATTTAACTTACTACCTGGATTAATGTTTGTTAAGGCGAAAATACACATGCCTGTAACTTGCATAAGCTAAGTAGCTTACATGGGCATATTGTGCCATAATAAGTAATTATAAATTCTGATGAATGAATGTCACAATGGCACGTAAGCTACTTGAATACTTTTATACAAGTAATAGGTCGTTCCAAGTTGAAAATGCCCAATTCCAAAAATGGCCAACGGTTTCAAAATTTACAATTACCAAAATGTGTGATCTATGAGTTAGTGGTAAATTTGTTCAATAATCCTCATAGCACTGTATTTTCGCCCTAAAAATGCAGTATAGGTTCATAACATTTTAAAATAATAAGTATTTTTCCGTTTCATCACCTTTCTTCTATCTCGCGAAAAGGTCAAAAGAAATAGTAACCGCGTCATTATTTAAGTGTAGGATGTTTCTATACACCCACCTTCATTTATTATTAGCTTCTACTTACGAAAATGAACCCAACAATTTACTATTGAGGCATAATATATTTATAAGACCTCGACACAATTTCTTAGGAATCTAGCGAAATCATTTCATTCTCATTCATTTTAAATTTTGATATCAATATTTACTTGTAGCAAATAAAATAAGTTTTATTTCTTTTAATTAAAAAACTACTGTTAAAAACGATTCTAGTGAAAAAGTGCAGCACTTTCTAAGAACAATCATTTCATAAAAACACTTTTCTTTCGTAGAATTGAAGAAGAGAATCAGTCGGATTCTCATTTTTTTATTAGGTCTTTACCAATGAAATTGCCGCTTTGCAGCACTGGCCATTTCAAATCAAAATATTTTTGTTTGTCTTAGAATTCTTATTTCAAATTAAATTTTATTTTTAAAACATGGAATTCTTTTTTAAGTTAGTAATTTTTTTTATTGATAAGTAATATGTTTTCTTAGCATTTGTATCGTTTCCGTCATCATGGATACGTTAAAATTTCGAGTGATTATAGTATATGAGTACCGTCGTGGCAGTACTGCGGCACAAGCGGCACGCAACATCAACGACGTTTACGGTGCGAGCACTACAAACGAACGCACAACCTGTTATTGGTTTGCTAGCTTCCGTTCTGGAAATTTCGACCTGAAAAATGAACCTTATGGTTCTTCTAATGACGAATTAAAGGCTGAATTAGCAGTAGCTTTCGACGTTAGCATCAAAACAATATTGGTCCATTTGCGTCAATTTGGCAAGATATTTTTTTTTGGAAAATGGTTGCCCCACGAACCCAATGATCGCCAGCGCGAAGTACGCGTCGAGACTGGTCTTGCACTGCGCAACAGGCAGAAAAACGAAGGAATTTTGAACCGCATTGTTACCTGCTACGAAAAATGGATTCTGTTTGACAATCCCAAGCACTCGGCAACTTGGTTGGATCCTTGTTCAGCACCTAAACTATGCCCTAAACGAAAACTTACCCTAGGAAAGTGATGGTCACTGTTGGTGCTCTAGGACTGGTGTGATTTATCAAAGCTTCTTACCAAACGGGATGAGCATTACTGCAGATGTGTACTGTGAAGAACTGAATAAAATGATTGAGAAGCTCGCACGTCTCCAACCAGCTTTGGCCAATCGCTCGTCTCCGCTGCTCCTACACGACAACGCGTGACCTCGTAATGCACAGCAGACTGTCTCCAAGTTACAAGGGCTGGGTTTGGAAGCTCTCCGGCATCCGCCATACTCACCAGACCTTGAACCTATAGACTTCAACTTTTTCCATAATTTGGATAAATTCTTGGCGGGAAAAAAATTCATTACTCGAGAGGCAGTACCATAGATATAATGGGCAGTACAAAATGCCTTTGAAAAAATTTTGCCTCCCGTCCAGCTGATTTCTTCAATAAATTGCCACTGCGTTGACAAAGATGCATCGATTGCAAGGGCGATTACTTTGATTAGGTAATAAAAATACAGAAAATCTTTTACTTATTTTATAAAAATCGGCAATTCCATAGGTAAAGACCTAATATGAAGTAAACACTCGAGGCAGTTTTTCTATAAAGATTCACGCTTGAGCACCGTTTTACATCTTGAAGACTTATTTCTCTTTAAATTTTACGAAACGTCTCGAAAGAAAAGTAGCAGAAAGTCTGGCGGGGCTTAACGCGTCGAGAATCTTCATGAGCTCTTCGAGAACCCCCCGTTTTGCACACACTTCTCTTCTCTACTAGTGTGGTCATTACGGATTTACCGACCAATCCTTTGGATTAAGTCAAGTTTGGTTGTGTCTAATCATTGTTTAAGACAACAAATATTCGATTCTGTAGGGAAAATTCAATGGCGACACATGAAATATTAAATTTACAACATCACAACACACTCAGTACCAACACCATCTTCACCACTTACTTATTTCCCTGCTTTGGTTTTCTGCTGTATCTTGGTATGTCTAAAACCAACTGTAGGATTCAATCAACCAAAACACGAACTCTCAAATGAGAGTTTGCTACCTTGCAACTTGCAAACCTTCCTTAACATTGATAAGTCCAATGTGTCGTCCATATAAAATAATTTGGTATATTTTCAGTTGACAATCCTTCCTAGTATCTTATGATTAGCTAGTTCACCATACTCAATGAACCCATTCTCTATATTGAATACAGATTATACCCACCCACGTTGAACTATAAATCCAGATGGGCTTTTAAAGCATTACAAATGTACAACTCTTGAAGTTCCCAATCTCGTAAGCAATTAAAATATTTCTCACAGTTGAAACTTCTAAAGTTCCCATCAAAAGATATTTTTGGCTATTATTATCGCCTTTACCGCACCTCTTAAAATAGCACACTTGGTCCATATATTCTACTCATGGAAATGCATTGTAAGCGAACCATATTTCGCCAATAATTATCGTTTATTTTAAATACAGACCGTTATCATAAATCACGATTCATTAAATTACAAGAAACACAATCAATTAGTACGACACGATCACAATTTCACTCTATGCCATTATTATGATAGGTCTCACTCATGCCGCCAAAAGTTTCCAACGCCCGCTTAGCGCCCGTGTCAATTTTAGGAAACTACTTAATATCAAAACAAATTCAAAGTAATAAAATTCACTCTACTGGTGACTGAATAGAGATCAATTTCGTTTACGGCTTACTCGCCTTGTTATCTGCCTGCGTGGTCTAATATGAACGAAACATTTTGAAACAGGGGATTATGTGCTTTATTGCTCGAAAATAAAACGTAAATTCGGTTAGCTACCAGGCGTCAACAGAGAAACTCCTACAGAGCTCTGTAGCCCTGGTATCTCGGAGCAAACGCGCCAGTATTCGGCTTCGACCGAACAGCCATCGAGTTGCGCATGCTCCCCGCCGTTTCGTTCAGCCAATCAGCGTCGAGCAGTATTCCGGCCGGCAAAATATCGTAGTGTGATGCAGCGATACAAAATAAACTAGGAGTTTTTTTAATCACGGTAGTTTCAGACGGTTTAAAAAAAAATTGTTTCAGTAGGATCCATTGTTTCATTGGAGAAGTTTTATCAGTTTATTACTAGCGCCACAATTTACTTCGGGTAGAAGTAGTACCCTGCACTCTGATAGCTAAGTGTCGTACGACATAGTTCCAAGACTATTGGATAGATGGCGCTATTTGCAATTATTAAAAATGAAGGCATTAATATTTAAAATGCTTTTTGTTGGCTTGTTTTTATATAGGTAAAACTTGGAAGCTTCTGAAACAATTTCAGTATGAATTTGAGTCTGTTGTTTCTGCAGTAGAAAATTTTCTGTTGCAGAAACAACGTTAAAATATAATTATGACACTGATGACACTATGATTTCACTAGCAAACATTTAAAAAATAAAAGTATGGGAAAAGTAATTTGGGTCTGGTACCATCGAACAATGTAACGGCCCTTTTCCCAAAATATACAAAAAAGCTGATAAGACACAAAAAATATAAGCCGTTATAGGGTCACGGCAGTCTGGTGCCGACAATAATTTGAAACTCGTCCGGAGTGTGCACTCGGAAGCGACACAAAGCGGCCAAATTTTCTATAAATAATCGCTTCACAATGCTTCACCGTAATTTTATCCATCCCTGTATTGGAATGAAATAAAAAAGTGCCGCGGGAACATAGCGATCTGTGGAGTTGACACGTTTATACCTAGATGATTTTTTTATTAATTATTGTGTGTGATATATAATATAGGAATTAATTTTGAGGAATTCTACAGGTGATATTATGTAAAAATCATGTTTGCTTATTCCACTGGCAGCTTCCGAGTTTTTAAACATCTAAAGCCTTCATCTGGCAGAACTTCATGTATTTCTCTGGTTCAACTTCATGCTGACCCTTCTGCGGCTTGGTGCGGTCACCGTTCTGTAGAGATTTGTATGCAAATCTTGCCGATGCAGCCGACTGTGTGGCGCGGTGGGTGGCGTGGCCTTCTCGTCTATATTCAATCTTCCTTCAGGCACTTGCTCGCAGCAGTTGTCTGCGCATAAATAAAAACAAGATCCGAGAGAGAGCTACCGTCAAGATTGGAGATAGTGCGATAAAGGCCGCTCTCTGATCTTGTCAATCGCAAATTACCCAAAAATACCTACTAAACTAGTCTTTCGCAATAAAATTTTATATCTTATCACTAATGAATTTGCTTTTTTTGGGCATCGTATCATTTTACATTTTGTATCTTTTTATGATGATCTTTTCATTCAACACCCAAAACTTTTAGTAGCTCGTATACTCCATAGATATTTTTGTCGTGCATCGCTCAACATACCTTGAGTCTTATATACTTACTACGTAGGTACAAACCACCCCTCGAAACATAGAAAAAAAAACCTGCCTATATGAAGGGTCCCCTATATTTAGAAAGCATACTTAATCGCATGCACGTACGCTCCGAATATTAAACTAGTGAATGGGGAAGCGTCATATGGGGACCCCACACAATTAAAGCTGAGTCTGCATTGTCTCATGCACGCTTGCGTTCCATTACACAACAGCCGAATGCCACCGTTGAGAACTAACGATCAGGTGGTGATAAAACAAAGCCGCCAATTGAAAATCGATTCTATCGAGTCGCCTTACAGATCGACTCTAATCGATTTTATTCCGAATGTCTGTTTGAAACACGACTCTTATCACCGACACCGATCTGAGCTTTTTAATACGTCCGTACCATTTTTGAAGGCAGTGAACGGCGGCTGAGCTGGATATGGACACCGTTACAGGAGTGAGGAGGCACATAAAAACGCAGAGACTTGTTGGCGCTTGGCGCTCCGCTGGCGTCATTATAATAATGCGCTTGTTGGTTCGCCGCCGCCGGTCGTTATGCCCCACGCATTATTATGTAAATGTAAAAACGAAAAGGAAAGGACGGTGGTTTTTTTGTACGCCTTTATCTGATTCAGATAAGGATGGTAATTAGTGAAGGATATAGCGGCTCGGCGCCGCAGGTGAGATGTTCCCACGTGATGCCGCATTTCTAGCCATTGTTCGGCGGTGAAACCGCTCTCGTTAAAATATCTACGAACACATTTCGAGGCCTATGATTATTTCGCACTTTAATTTATGACTAAACCAAATAATTGCACACGCTGCATGTCACTTGTCTTGCAAACGCGACTCGACTCGAATAACAACAATATTTGCACATTGTTTAATACGTTCAATAACAATGGAATGCAATCAGCTACGGTGCTGTTATGAAGGGTAGACGAGGGTCAGGGTATCACAAAATATTTGTTGTCTCCCTGCGGCACCCCTACGCCAAAACCACCCGCTCGTCATCATTGTGTTTTTTTTTTCTTATCTGGCGCGGAACCCTTATCTCTGTCCCGCCGTGGGGTGTGATCTCGCTTAATTGAGTTATTACTGACGTATTTATTACGGGATTATAACGAATGTATCTTTCATTTTAACCTTTCATTCTGTTATCCTTTTTATTTTATGGAGGATATCGTCCAAAATATTAAGCGCTTTTCTTTCTTCAATTGAACCAAGTAATAAATGCACCCAATTCGGCACTAGATGTCGAATTTAACGAATGGAGCGCCCACTAGCAAATCTCGCGGCCCCTCGCCTAAACTAGTCACAAGTGTTTGCTCTCCGACTTGGCCACAAGTGGTGAGGGTCGGCAGCCCCTTTGTGTCAAACGAGAGACCTGCTTACCTTGCCAGAACCGGTAATTTGTACAAATACCCCTCCGATACGCATAGGTGTATTACGAAAACGCTGTATCAGGATTCTGGCACAATTGGCAAGAACCAAGAAAGAAACATCTATGGTTTGACCATTCAAGTGTTTTTTTTCTTGTCAAGTTCGTTCTCTGTAGCATCAACCGTGAAGAAGCCAATGACAATCGGTACTTGACAAGTACGTCGATTTAATTGTCCCTGAGTCGATGACCGTGCGACCGCTAAGCGCAGTCCCCGTTCTGAACAACCGTTTTATAATACCGATGTACTCGTAATTGTACACTACTGTTTATTTCTGCCATACCTACTGCTCTTTCTACAGTTTTAAATGCAAGAAAAAATAGTCATGGCTTCAATTCAATTCCTGGTAGCGTGAAAATACTTCCCGGTCCTGTATCATGCACATTGCACGTGGCTCCAATATTCTAGTCTACAATTAAACTGATATGGATCTTAATGGTAATTATGATGACCCAACTAAAAAGAGCACAAACCACTCTCCTAAGCATCAATGAATACCCATTCCTCATAAAAATAGGATATTATTTTACAATTCCATAATAAACATAAAGTAACAAAAAATGAGCATAAATTGAAACACTCTCGCATCTATCAGCCGTTCTCATGAAGCGCGGCCGTAATCACAACCATGTCTAATTCAATTCACACCTCCTTCGTATAAAAAGAATGACTATTATATTATTTCATCCATTGAGAACGATAGTAGTAAATAAACATTGTGAGTGGAGAATAAACACGTCTGGATAGCAGCTCTGTTGCGAGCCGACTGACTGACGCTCGCCTCGTGTGTTTGCCGCCGTTTCGCCGGCCGGCTGGCAGACTTGCTTACCTTGTCTGACATATCAATTTTCTCTCACACACACAGGTCTGGTTTCAAGCGTATACTGTTCAGCATTTCTGTGCTCCTGGTATTTGAGTTACGAAAGAATACGCGCGATATTGTGGCGAGCTGAATCGAGAGAGAGAAAAAAAACGTCTTCCTTTGAAATTGTATTCTTACGACGTTGATTGTATTTTTTAATATTTGTGACCAAGGAAAACTTGTTTTATTGTTAATGTCACATTGTGTGCAGTTTATGGTTTTACGATGTCATTTCGTTCGAAATCAAAGTTACATAGATTTATTCGCCTATTCAAAGTGCGTCTCGTAGGTAATTTGTTTAGCGGTGTCGACGTACGCATATAGAGAGGTTAGCATATCATGGATGCATGGCAAATGGACGCTGATAGGTACTTACGTCACGTCCGGCTCTGCGGAGGTCCGTACGTGGCTTGAATATTGACGAGTATGCCCGGGGTGTGAACCTCGTCCAATTTAACCCGTTTATGATGCTCGACGCGATGCCACATGCCGTCGCGATGCTAATTGTTTACTCAATAAAACGTCCGACTGTTATCTAACTATCCTACGCACTATGTATTAATGAACTTACATAAGTCATGGCGATAGATATCCACTGATTAATAAGCAAAAACAATCGACTAAGAATGTCTTAGTGGATGACTACAAAGGCATAATAAGCCTTTGTAGTCATCCCACTTGAAAGTCATGCCATGATGATGGTCTAAAAATACGAGTTCATAGCCGACTGCTTACAACAGCAGCAGACGATGTGTCGCTGCAACATGTCGTAGCAACAGTTCGCAGCGTCATATCACTGCAGTCATGATTCTGAACCCGACTGCAGACGGCAGCGCTGTAATCCTATTGGTTCTGAGTGTTCCGTGATACAAGATGTCTAGACTACACTTGCTACTGGTCACTACCGATCTGCGGTCGGGCGATACGTCGTCTGCAAATTTGCGACGTGTAGTCGGGCGACGTGTCGCTAGCTGTATTTCATAGAAATACATAGAAAACAGTAGTATCGCAGCGACACGTCGTCTGCTGCTGCTGTATGTAGTCGGCTACAAACTCGTACCTTTAGAAACAATTAACTCGCTAATCTCTCCCTTCAAAGAATAACTTTTAAAACGATGACAGCCCTTCATAAATCTTTATCCCAACACAAACAGCAAGCTGGCATCATATAGAAATCGACAAATCATTTTCCAACGCCTCTGAAAAATGAATCACGACATCGTTATTGCGCCAATCGCCCGCGGCTCGCGATCCTCACGACCCGAGATTCATCCTGTCATTTTTCCACCTTCCCTCACCCTCCTGCTTTCCCAGATCCCTCCATCCCTTTTAACGCTTCGAGACTCCCCCGCTCTACGAAATTAAACGCAGCAATTGAATTATATTCGAATCTACACCGTCGGGAGCTTTAATATTGAGCCTGTTTTTCCTTGCCGTGAATTCTTCTCTTAAGTGCTCTGATATTGAATTTTAATGCTCTCGAAGTGAGCATTGCTTTCTCGATAATGCAATACACAAATTGTTAAAATCATCGGGGAATCAGTATTGATATGTCATCAATGCTTCGAAATATCGTTGTATTTTACGCATTCTGTTTTGATACTATCTGAACACTCCAAGCTTGAATGCGAAAATTTACAAATTTGTCAGAAACAAAGTAACATTAATTTCTGATACATCTCAGTGACCCTTATTCTATGGCGCTGGACACATAGAAAAGACGTAACCCTATTCGCACGCAGTACTAATTATATTGCCACCATATTAGGCAGAGTCCAACTTATGCAAGTTGCATTACATTGCGGGCTACCTAGGTATAATTTGATCAATCTTTCGATCGGAACCCGCAATGAAATTAAACTTTTGCAAGTTGCTTGCAGGTGAAAAATCGAGCTAAATCTCAAAACAGCTAAATTTACTACATTCCATAGACACGCATAAACTAAAAACTTTTTTCGTGGGAGTAGGCATAAACTACAGAAAGTCACCTGCTAAGATCCTTACATACCATACTTCGTTCCATATCCCTGTCAGAATTCTCTTCACTATACATCTTAAGAATTCCAGTTCTTGGAGACGTATAGTTAGGAGTGTTAGCGTGGGTACCATAACAAGGAGGTCGCTAATGAGTCTCATAGCGTAGGTCGTGCGTAGACGCGTCACGCTTGCCTGGGTAAGCAATACGACCCGGAGCAGTCACGCATTCATATATAACTGTCACACAGTTTAATATGGCAGAGGCTTTGATAGATCTAGAAACAGAAAATTAAAAAAATGTATATATGAAAATACTTCGATGATATGTTTATTGTCTCCAAGCCAGTTAGTATACACAGGAAACTACTGGGCGTAGTAGCGGATTATGATTGGTAAGAAAATTTAGGATTTGAAAAGCCACCTACTGAAGTTAACAGTGGAATAAAGAACTGGAAATTGTTAATACATCGATGATATGATGCGTATGTATCTACATTACAATAGCGGAAACTTCACAGACATTTGACATCCACCAACCCGCACTGGGCCCGCGTGGTGGATTAAGGCCCATTCCCTCTCTCACAGAGAGGAGATCTGTCTCCCATCAGTGAGACCATTAAAAGGCTGATAATAATGAAGGGTGGAAGGATGATGATAAGTAGGTACTGGAATTGACATATTATTCTCGTGTTTACTCTATTTTATTGGAGATACGGGCTTATTATTGATTGCAAAGCACAAAATGCTGGCCTGTATGTCGATGCCGGCGAAAATACGTCAGGAATTCGTGATAATTATAAAACAAATCGTGTGTTCCCAATTAGTAAAACATTCTGATCATATTGTGCCCAATCAACTTTGAATCTGTAAATAGGTTGTTGATCGAAATATTCCGAGTGTAATTAACGGTTCCCAGAAAACCGTTTAATGCTTGACACGTGATTGCACATGTCAATTTGCAATACAATATTATGGTTGCTCATTTAATCAGATATTCTCTAAATAATATTATTGAATACTTGAATCTAAATAATTGTAGAATCTCGCAGGCTTCTCAGGATTTCATGTGTGCTTTCATGTCTAAAATACATGTTTCACAAAGCTTTATGGTTCAATCCAACGAAATTAAAAACCTTGGAATTATCATTCGAGAGATAATTTAAACAAGTACCTACCAGCGTTGTGTATATTAAGTTGATATTTAATTGTATGTGGTATCAAAATGCCCTAAAATGGATTCTGTTATTTGTGTATAAAAAGTTGACAAACCGATGATATGGACTATCCTGTTCGCATTATATATTCAAATAGGTAGTTTAACGTTCTGATAATTTCTTCAGGTGAATTCTCATTTTTCTGAGTATTTTATCATTTTTCTATGGCGTTTACATGTTTCATTTGTATCTAATGTAACCCCGGCAACTTTGCTACTTTCTCGCATATAAAAGTGAGTTCCATAACCTATGTAAACAGAAAATGAGAAATCAGAATTTTAATTTAAAACTTAACAAACACAAATGAACAAACATCTCAGCATCCCGATCCATTTAGTCAAACAAACCCTTTCATGGTTCCGCAGGCGTCATTCGGGCAATTTGAGAGGATTCATGTTTAAACGCCTGATCGGTCCCGGGTGGGGCACCTAACTGGGCTCGAGCCATTAATCTAACCCTCCCAGACCCCCTACGACCCTCCCGGACCCTCTGGCGACCTCTCCGGGACGAGAGAGAACAATTTGCAATGGCTTGATGAATGAGCGGATATGTTGTACGGACTTGTTACTTTGTTTAAGTTTGTTTTGATGTGCTCTGGCGGTTTGGGTGCAATTTTTGCAAACTTGTCATGAGTACTATATATCATTTATAATCAAATGAAACCTTTAATTGTGGAACAGACAAATAGATCATCGAGTTACGCTAGGAAATGTCTAGAGACAGCGTTTTATAAAATTATTTACTAATTTGATGCGAAATCAAGATTAGTTGCGTTTCGTATCAAAAATCAATTTGGCTAAGGCAATAATTCTTTAGTCAGTTTGAAGGACTACCACTCGACTGTCGCCATTATCAATTTGATGATTTGAGATGGAGTCGTATTGGAGTACATGACTTTTGGAATATGGGGGCATGAAAAGCAGCTTCGTTCAATTTAACTTCGATTTTACGTCGAAAACGTTTTACTATTTCTGCAGGTGACATGGTGGTTATTACACTCTAGTGGTTCTCGCAGTATCTGTGTCGCAGCTAACTAACACAGTTACGCCGAACGCCCTCACCCGTTGATCAAATTTTGTTACAATATTCCATGAACCGTAGCAATAGAATATCACTGGAATTTTAGGGGCAATTTGTCAATTAGTTATGGATTACGGATCTACGAATTCTTTTAAGACTTTATATTCCATAAAATGGTTAAAATAAATATCTTTGATAATTTCCTCACGAGACCGGTTGATGTGGCGGAACTTGTTCTGTGTTCAGCAGTGAGTGGACGTCTTTCAGCTAAAACAATGATGTAATCATTTTGGAACGAAGTTCTTTATCGCGGCTTGTGGTAGGAATTGCCTGGTAGAAATCGTCACGTCACTAAAAATCATTCTCCCCTCTCGAGATGTTCGGTTCCGTCCGGCGTTGTTCGGCTATATTTTTTTACTATGACGCATTTCTCTGCTGTATCAGTGTGTAGCTAACTAACGCAGTTACCGCGTATCCTCGCCTGTTGATTGAGTTATATCACAGCTAATTGCTCCAGTATGACATGTACGAAGTCATAGAATTTCCTTTCTATTAGCATTGATTTTACTGGCACTATGTAAATAATAGGTACGAATTATTTCAGCCTTTATCTTCAACTATACAAATAGATTTTTGGAACTATTGCGTATAAGTAAAGATTTCAATCATATTTGTCGTGAAATTTTATGCACAGACTTCTCTTACGTGGATGATACGATATATATCCCCACATTTAAAATGGTTGTCACTTTGATCTCAACCATTGCTTCTACTGCTCTTACCTAACTGACCATTTACCAAAAATCAAGTCTCTCTCTACATAAAAGAAACTGTCGCTTGCCACAGATTCTGCATCCCACGCCCCATTTCATCGTGGGTGGCGTACGTATCATCGTTCGGATATAGATAATGTCGACTTTTCACTTATTTTGTACAAGCATCTACATCAAACAAACACTCGTTTAAATCGATGTATACGCAAATTACCCCAGATATTTATTCTGCTATTTTCTGTCTCGCTTCTGTTATTGAGTGCAGATTACTGTACACCCGTCGTCGGACGGATTTTGGCTTCGTGCCAGAACTACTAATATTGAATTCCGCTGTTCCGTTGTTCGCATCCCCTCTATCCTTTCGGCTTACGAGAATGTCTCCGGGTTCCAATTCGCACAATATTAAAAGACATTTTGACGCGATCGTTGCAAAAGATTATTGTTGCACGTTAAAATAAGGGGGAAAGTTCGTTTTTATTAACAGAACGCAGAATGGAGAAAGAAATAAAACGGTGTGACATCTGCTTGTTATTACACTGTAATAATTGTGAGGGTGAGGGAAACAGGAGGAACTTGTGGATGAGGGACAGGCAAACGAATTTTCATTAGTATTTTGTGGTCTATTACTGTATCAACTTGATCATACATAAATGAAATTGATCTTAAATTCCAAATTTTTGGGTCAATGAAATGGAGATTTAATATTTTCAATATAGAATAGAAAAATAAATGTTTATTCGACAGTTTCGACACAGAAATAACACAACAGCAACAAACACTAAGTAACAGAGGAAAATGGTAAAAAAGTACATTCAAAAATTGCGCTTAGCGTGCCCATAACACCATAAGGAACAATTTTGTACAGTAAAAGGCTATTTTAAAAAGTACATAATTGACGCCCTATCCATTAATAGATCTATAGTGCTATTGGTTCCTAAATAAAACTCAAATACAGTACAATCTTATCGTAAAAACGATATGTGCTTCTATTTTTATTATTGCTTATCTTATCATTCAGAACGAATGTTAAAACGAATGGGCATTTAAGTATCGAATTATCGTCACTTAATTGTACATTATAGATAACATTCGATTGCTATAGGTAGGTAATGTAGATACAAATTATGTTTGTACGGTATTACCCCTCTCTTTTATTTTTTTACACGATCGAGCAAATTCGATAATGCCGGCGATACCCCGCTTCGAAATGCATTGTCGGTATCGTCACCCCCAGGCTATGAACTCGTTGCTTTTGCATCGTAATCCTAAAGTGATCTTATCATTATGATTTTTGGTTGAGTTACAATTCGCATAACCCCTGGTGAGTCTATATCGAATGCATCCAGACCCTAATTGCAGTACGTGCTCTGAATACCAATCACTTTCAATTTGAAGAACTAAAAAAGTATAGCATGCGTCGATTTTTTGCTAAAAAGTATCTGGATTGGCAATATTGGGATTGGGATTTCTCCATAGTAAAAAACGAAATACTTACTGTTAAAGATCGTTCTCTAGAGAAAGAGATTCCTAAAGAGAATGTATTTATTGACACAGAAATTAACAAGCCAAATTACGCTTAAACAAACACTTCACAATAGTGTTGGTATTATTACTTCTACGTTGTAAAATCCATCTCGGTTATGGAATAGGTAGTTAATTAGAGCATCGGATCACAACAGAATCGGATTAGTGGTGATTGACTGGACAAAAGGGGTTACGGGATTACCCCCGAACAAGAGTCGAAAGCACAAAGCACAAAGGCCCAGTGTTATCCGACGCTTTGCTTTGGTTAGCGCTTGAATACAACCTGCAACACCGGTATAGGTAGACGCCTACCTATACAGCAGCGTCGTATACCTGTAGGTGATAATGTTCGTAAACTATAATATATCGAACTAGAGCCTGTGAAGCTTACTCAATACCTACTACAGGTTTAGTTTTTAAGTACAAATAAGTAACGGTCAAGTACTGAAAGTTTGGTATAGGTAGGTACTTACAAATACCTACTTAAGTGGGGGTATACATGATAGGCATTTTAGCTAAAAAAAAATATCAGCTAATCAAATCAAAACACACAACGATGTGTTTGGTCGAGACTTTCAGCTTGAAAATTACTAATTAGTCGTTTAGATCACGGATGCTATATCTGTTTTAGATAGGTTAAAATCCTACAATCCTTGGTCTTTTCCCCAAAAGTCCAGCCTTTTATAAGGTTTCCCCGCAATAGCAAAAATAAATGTAAATTCACATTACTTATTTATCAAACCATATCCGATATTTAAGTACCTACCCCTAACCAACATTTCCTGATAATCTATCTGTAAATGCAAAATTCCTTATTCCTTAATTGTGTATGAGACGACATGTACTACGTCGTCCAATTCTGAGAAAATGTGCTTTGAAATTGGAAGACCTGTCGTCGAGCGAAGTTCGGATCTTTCCAATTGCTTAGGTACTGCATTTTCCCGGATAAGTTACAGACAGAGGCGACAATATTCGAAGAGCTTATACTATAGCAAATCAGGGCGGATTCGCCTCCACCAAATTAATTACCACAAGAACAGTCAATACTGTTCTTGTGGTATATATATATAGGGTTGGCAAAAAATCGTGGATCAAATGAAAAAGGGCGATAGAAGAAAGAAAAATTTAAAATAGCCCCAAATACCATCCTGTTTGTATAAATGTTATCATATATTTGTGTACACATTATACTTTAATACCATTTTTTTTTAATCCTTCTATTTTATCTCTACTCCACACTTGGTTAAATGCTAGAGAATACCTCGGGCATTAATTCCGCCTTTTTACCTGTATGTTGCATGAAGTTTTAATAAATAACTAAGAATTTTGCACAAATCTCTTTGACGATGCTTCGAGGAATCGTTTTGTATTGAAATTCAAAGATCTAGTTGCTACAGTTGATTAAGAAACTTATAACACCGAAGAACAGACCAGTGGTCGCCCTGTGGTAACGGCCGCGACTTACAAGTTGAATGCAGGTCGTGGGATCGAACCCAGACAGGCGCTTTTCTTTGTGTCAATTATTTTCATCACCACTGCTCTAAAAACGGTGAAGGTAAACATCGCCAGGAAACCGGCATTACTTAGAACTAAAAATACGTAGACATGTGACATCCACCAACTTGCACTGAGCCCGCGTGGTGGATTACGGCCTCTCACAGAGAGGACGCACAACGGACCAAATGAGAGTCTAAATGCGGAAAAGGGGGTCCATCTATCCTATGCTATACTAACACTAAAGAACAAAATTTTATAGATCCATCCGATCGTCGAGACTGGACATAGGATTTTTGTAATTCTGTACGGTTTTTACTAGGGGATTGAAGCTTGTAAGCAAAATTAAATTGTTATAAGATTCTTATATTCTACCAAAACGCCTAACCTTTAAAGAACATGAAATTCGACAGCACCATTCCTTGAATGAGGTTTAGAATGATGCGTACAATTTTTCGAAATTCCGCGCGTCCTTCGTGATAGTTCGATGCGATTTAATTTATATCACACCGTTAAGCGATTTTTGCTACCGAAAATTCAAGTTTCACATGGACGCAATTCCACCGATTTGAATTTGAAATTTTTACTAATGCGATATCGCCTATAAACGCAATTTAGATGACGTCCCTGTGTGTTTACTGGCACCAAAGGAATAAACAAAGGATAATATTGCTATTGAATTATTATTTTCTACCAAAACGGCTTATAATAAAACCCATACGAGTCCCACTTAACCTCTATGAGTCTTCGTACAACGTTTAAATGATTTATACCCTCGTTACAATCAGTGCTTAATTTGAATATGCGGGCATCTCATTTGTGTACATAGACTTATTATACATTTAACCGATTTTTGTTTTTTAAAAGACGATTATGATTTATGGATAATCCAACTTTAGAATGTATCGCGTGTCATGTCGCGTTAAACACTAGGCTAGGTATCTCATCGGGCTCTACCTAAACAAAATGATTAGAGTCATTAGTATACAGTAGCAGCAGACGACGTGTCGCTGCGACACTACTGGTTTCTATGTATTTCTGTGAAATACCTTCCGCAGTTAGCGAGACGTCGCACGATCGCAGACGACGCGACGCGGGCGGCGTGTCGCCCGACCGCAGATCAGTAGTGAGTGTAGTCAGACATCTTGTCTCGCGGAACACTCAGAACTAATAGAAATACAACGCTGCCGTCTGCAGTCGGGTAAGGAATCACAACTGCAGCGACACGTCGCAATGTCATATTGTCTGCTACTGCTGTATGCAATCGGCTACAAACTCGTACCTACTTAAAAATCTTGGAAAAACTTCTTAAACCTTAAAGGTAGAAGTTCGTAACCGAGTGCAGACGGCAGCGCCGTGTTCCTATTGGTTCTGGGTGTTCCGTGAGACAAGATGTCTGACTACACTCACTCACTGCTGGTCACTACTGATCTGCGGTCGGGCGACACGTCGTCTGTAGTCGGGCGACGTGTCGCTAGCTGCTGAAGGTATTTCATAGAAATACTTAGAAACCAGTAGTGTCGCAGCGACACGTCGTCTGCTGCTGCTGTAATAGTCGGCTACGAAATTGTACCTTTAGCCAAAGCGATACCTAGTTGAAATGCCAGAATGGATTGATCACGTAACATTTTGATAGCATTCCCATACATTTTCGTATATAGAATGTCACTTATCTAGAGCCCCTGATAGAAAGCGATATTGCTGTCCACGATGGTTTATCCCTGCCTAGAAGAAGTCATTAAATTACTCAAGAGACGAAGAATTACCTACCTACATGTTATAACTAGGTAGGTATCACAGACTTCGGCAGGGAGTTCTAGCATACGCAATAAATGTTGCCAAAACTCTTTTAAATAGATTGGAGTAGAGAATCGTCCATATAGCGGTGGCCTATCGCTGAACATTTATTTGTCCGATGTTAAAAACTTGGTGAAGGCTTGAATGAAATAATAAATATAAAGTAAAAAATGGTGATTTCAAGCCATATTTTTCCGAAATTGTTTCCAATAAAACAGCGTTGCTAGTTGTAACTGCGACGATGTTCAAGGTGCTGAAGCCTTTCCTCAACTAATGTTCTTGTAATGGGTATGATATCGGCGGCTTAAATTTTGTAAGTAGGTACGTTCAAAATTTATCAGACCGCAGTATCTATTTGGACGGTTTCTTTCTAGTTATGTAAACTCCCAAATACACTCCTTTATTCTTGACCTTAGCCGTCTCCTTCCTCTTATTTAATGCTTGGAAAGCAATTTTCATAATTGTGATCATTGAGGAAGTTTGTTAAATCACAGATGGCTTGGCTCCTTAAAAGTGCATCATAATCCCAACTCATTCATACACGCAAATAGATAGAAGTTTCCAAATCTACTTAGTGTCCAACGCAGCCACATATCCATCAACTCATCAACACAGGCTATCAACACGATTAATCCCATCAACACATCTCGCCTTGCCAAAGGATTAATTGTTAATTAATCGCGTTAATTGCGACGCGGCTTCCGATCAGCGCTAATTGGCGTCTGTGCTTCCGAGACACGGTCCGCCCATGGCGCGATTACAACCATCAAACTTAACATTAACCATTTACTACCCACCATCGGAAAATCAACCTTAAGTGGATGATATAAGGGCTATGTTAAAGGTGTAGGTAAAGTTGTAGGTCGGCACAGGCGCGCGGGGGTGGAGTGAGACGAAGCGGGGGTGGGGTCCCTCTCCCTTCGCCCCGCCCGCCCCGCGCGTCGGCCAATCACCGCGCGACAACTGAACGAACTCACCTTGCCCACACGTCCCAGCGGATCCTTTTTAACACGCTTTTTATTTATTTTTTAACGATTATGTCTTTGTTTGGTTTCTGACTTTGTAGTTCAAATTGAATGTTGAGTTGGGTATTTATTAGTATTGTTGAATACAATAGTGGCTTTTGTTTGAGAATGTTTTTTGTCTTTTTTGGTGTGATTTGAGAAAATTACTTGACGTTTTATGACTTTAAGTTGATACATTCGTATTTATTTTTCATTATTTGAGAAGAGTACTTTATAAGTTACATCATCACTCATCAATGATAATGTCAGGTAGTATTGCAAATATAATAAAAAGGTTGTCTTCCTAAACTTTTTGTAAAGTTGTATGAATAATTAGGTTTCAATTTCTCATTATTCGTTAGTAAAACTCAGAATTTCTTTTATTTTGTGTACAAAGTCATGTTTCACAAATACCAAACTATTTCTACTTCGAGGATTCACTGCTTCTTCCAAAAAATCTCAAAAAACTTGTCAAAAATTCAAAACACGAACGCTACTAAAAATTTGAAATTCGAACAGAACGCCGCTGCAAAGTCAGCGCTTGCACTCCAGTTTTCACTCACCCTCCGTCTGCAAAACCAATAAGACGCGAGGGTCTGAAATCCCCGCTTTATTTGTGAAACGCCCTAAATACCAAACGCTACAAACGATTTAGAACCCTATTTCTAAGTAGATTAGGTGTAATTTGGTGTTTCAGGTTAAATCAAATTAAGTGCCTAAGGTGAAAGGTTGGTAATAAAATATACTATTTCATATTGGGGAATGTCCTCAAGCGAGTTGTTATGGCTTAGCCACAGATGTTTTTGTCGCTCGTCAAAGGTTTTGAAGGAACAAGTTTATTATTTAAGTAAGTGGGTAGTAGTAGAAAATATAGTCTTTCATTTTAGTACCTATCTACCTACTTACCTATTGTGTTTTTTGTATCTAATGAATTTACAAGTTGGACTTTTGTATTTTATAATGGATATCTACTATTTAAACGAGCGAAAATAAATTTAAATTAACGGTGTAAAAAATACTGAACATGGCTTACTGTAATACAAAGTGGGCGAATACAAATGTTTAAAACAGCGCAGCGACTTGAAAATAAAAGTTTATCGACCGTGCCCCGCTGCGCGGGGCTTCTTTTTCTGTCTGCAGGGCCTAAAGTAACCTAACATGAAGATGACGGGAGCTAGGTTCGCTCGCTTTGCTCGCTCACTTCAGCACCCGTCATCCCCTTCGAACCTAACCTATCCGTGTCGAGGTGCCCTAAGTTTCGTTAAAAAAGCATGAATACACGCAAACTCCCGCGCTGCACAGCGATGTCGCCTCGTCGGTTATTCTGCTATTTTCGAAAGAATAATATGCTTAAATAGAACCGCAAATACAATTAAAGTATGTATCAATATTATTACCGCAGCTCACAAAAACCTCCTAAAAGATATTACTCAAACCGGATAAATAGTTAGGTACTTAGTATAATATTCGCCCATTCAGTATATTTTTCAGCCGGTTAATAATTTCCATTTTATAATACAAGTATTAATTACTACTCTCTCCTTCAATCTAATTTATCAAGTTCTTTGCTAATAAGGTAATAGGTACCGATTCCTTATTTTTGTTTACTTTGCACACTAGTAATGTAATTATGTAGGGTAGCCAGCGAAGAGTACGCAGTGATTGCAATAATAATTGGTAATATTTTTATTGTATTGGCAACATTTTACAACTGTCAGTCTATGTCAGTGTCAATCAAGTCCCGTTAAAGTCGTAACGGACATTTTTTAGAGGTATGTATTTGGGTATAATTTTATAACAAATATTCGATTTTCCCTGCATATGATCGTATTTATCGATGATTTTAACCGCGTTTTGTATGGTTTGTGTATAATTTGCACCTAAGGAATGTTTTTTTACGTGAAATACATTTTTTTAAATTAATTTTAATACGAGGCTATTTCGCCTTAATTCTCCGTCATCGTCAATTGAGATAGTGACAATAAATAAAATAGAGTTTACAATCTGACGCGATTCATTATAAACTTACGGTGTTTGCAATAATCCGGTGTCAGAAACATGAATACCCGGTTTCACGGTAACTGGCTGACCCTTAAACGAATGCCCTAAATATTACTGTTCTATTGGATTTTTAACTGTCAGCGTTGAGCCGAGCGTTGAATATTCAACAGGTTCCGTCTAGTGCTAGTTAAAACAGACTAAAGATCTATTTCGATACTGAACAGAACAGTAAGTAAGGGACCTTCCAGAGGGCTCGACGCGATTCCATATCACACCGCTAAGCGATTTTTACTAAGCGAAATTCCAAGTACCTTCAGTTTTTATAAACATTTGCCATCAGCTAGGACATCCCTAAGACGTCGTATCTTTTATAACTTGTCTACGCCTATACTTAAGCAATCCTCGCCATCTCTCGTAACTTGGGATCCGAAAAATCGCCGACCAAGAAGTAAGTAAGACTTTCTTCTTGATGAAAATCTTCTGCGGTGAAAGACTCTCACTAACTGCATAACCAAAAAAATGTGTATATAGGTGTATGTGTAGTTTAGACACGTTACTTCATTCACCAATAAGCAGTAAGCAAACGTGGGTAGATTTTTAAAAGCCTCGAAAAAATATCTAGGCCATCCCAGATCAGTATTGCGGTTTATTTATAACAGCCGGGAAAAATGTAGGTCCGTAGAAACGTGGTCTCCAAAATAAACTTCCAACCTTATATGTTGAACGGCCTTTGGTCATGCGCAGTGGAGGCAATATATAGCTAAATCTTTCAGTAGCGTTAGATACAGAACATGCAGATAAAACATTTGCCGCGTGTTTACTGTTTGTTTTCATTCAACACATGCCCTTGGGACAAATAAAATTTTTAATTAAGTGTCCAGTGAATATTTACTTATGTACATGTAGGTATCTACAGATTAATCACGATTTTGCTCCACGTGATCGAATGTAAACCAAGT
The DNA here is from genome assembly GCA_947562075.1 of Orthosia gracilis. Taxonomy (NCBI): domain Eukaryota; kingdom Metazoa; phylum Arthropoda; class Insecta; order Lepidoptera; family Noctuidae; genus Orthosia; species Orthosia gracilis. The sequence continues at coordinate 14,603,564 of OX387274.1, forward strand.
TAGAAACAGGCCTGAAAGGCAGCTGCGCAGTAACCAAAACCGGCGTATATCTAGATGTATGAACTAACGATGAATTAAAGGAGTATATTCTAAGAATTGTAGGGTGGAGTTCTGCAGTTTCTGTTTACCCTCATGGGATTAAGGCATGAGATTATGTTTGTATGTAAAATAGCAACATTATTTTATTTCGTTCGTTGCTTCGCCGCTCGCATTTACGCCACGCTTTCCAACGGCAGTGGAACTAAAACCTATACTCGTATAAGCTCTAAGATGATTTTATTTGAAGTTATGGTCGGAACTGGTCGAACGGCTAAATTTTGGGAGTTTTGGTCGTTGAGGCGAGGTCGTTTTCCGTTTAGCTGAATGGCCTGACTTTGAGGTCATTATTTTTATGCAATAATTTAGATACAGGAAATAAGATTTTTTGCTTCCGATTTGATCTTATCTTCGAAGAAATTCCACGCAATTGAAACCGCAGTTCGTGGAATTTAAAACTTTGTATACTACACCTCATCATCGCATCATATCGCTTGCCATCTCTTCCTTTCACAATTAACGGAATACTGAACGGAACTGATAATGTAATAATTGGTGCAGACTTGGTAGTTTTGTGCATGTTAGCTCGCAATGTTAACGGTGCCTATGTGCGGACAGTGAGGGCGCCGCGAGACCCACCGCGCGCGCCAGCTGGCCGGCAGGTGCGCCCCAAATGAACCGCATACACTCACACTTCGCACGCTTTCTCGCACAGAACTCTTTATTCATTGAAACCTCATAAAGTCTGCACTCGCTCCGCTATAATTTATCACAAGCTCGCCGTCCACACTCGTATCTATCTGATATCCCGCCTCAATTTCAAACAGCGAAGAGCTAACGATGGTGCACCTAAATATCCGTTTTCGCCGTAATATTATCATCGCATAAAATCTGCAAGGCTATGTGCAACCCTCCGTCGTCGCGCACGCCACCGGCAGTCGCGCCACGTCGGCGAGCGAGCGTGCACCGCCGCTATACTCGCACTTTGTTATTTAAATGGACAATATTAACCGATTCCCGTTCTCTCTTTCCAGAACAAAGTGGAGTACTACGTGAAATGGAAAGGGTGGAAGCCGAAGCACAACACGTGGGAGCCGGAGGAAAACATCCTGGACCCGCGACTCATCCAGAGCTTCAACCGCGGCGAGGAGCTGCGGCGGCAGGGGCGCAAGCGCGAGCGCGAGCACTCACCCGAGCGCGAGCGCGCGCGCAGCCCCTCCGACGAGCGCCCGCCGCCCGGCAAGCGCAAGGCCGAGGTACTGTCCCGCGAGTCGGGCAAGATCGGCGTCACCATCACCATGAGCCCACCCGCGCCCAAGCGCCACTCGCACCACACGCACGCGCATGAATCCTCCAAGCTCAACGGCGGGCGCACCTCACACTCTTCACATTCGACGCACTCCACGCACTCTTCGCACTCTACGAACTCAACGCACTCGGCGCAGTCGGTGCATGTGGCGCAGCCCCTGCCGCCGGCCGCGCCGCCCGGCGGAGCTGCTGCACCTGCCTCGCCTGCCGCGGAAGCCGCCGCGCCTAGAACTGGCCCAAGACGAGCGCCTCATTCCCCGGAAGAGGCTGATGCTCATACTCCTCTGGAGCGCGAGCGACGCGCTGAGACCCAACCGACAGCGACGGCCCCTGCGGAACCCAAGGGCGCGCAGCCTCCTCCTCCACCCGCGCCGCAGCCCGCGGACGAGGAAGACTCATGGGGCGAGGCGCCGGTGTCCGTGCCGGCACCACCACCGCCGCCACCGGCCCCAAGACGTGGAGCTGCCTTCTGGATGGCGCGTTCGCCCGTCGCCGACCAAATATTCATCACCGACGTCACCGTGAACCTGCAGACGGTCACCATCCGCGAGTGCCGCACCGAGAAGGGCTTCTTCAGGTCGCGCGAGCACCGGCCGCTTGACGTCACGTAGTGTGCGTACGTGGACCTTGTCGGACTTGTACAGTTATAGGTAGCTAGTATTTATTTCGTTACGAATGTTAAACCTGAATGATGAAGTGAAATGAGGAGTCCTTGTAGGCCTAATGTAAACGACTCTAGTGTAGTGCTGATCTATCTACTCGCTTTGGGATTGTTGCGATGCGAATATTGTATGTTTAGGTTGTTCTATCTCACGAAGGCGGGTTACGTGACTTTTATGACATTGAAATAAGACTCATTTTGTTAAGATTCATCACCCTTCGTGAGATAGAACAAGCAAACCTAGATGGAAATTGTCTATTGACAAAGCTACAGGGAAAAGACTTGACAAGAAACAAGCTATCACTATCACGTCCCAATATCTGTACCCTGTACAGTTTCCCTGTGACTTTCGATACAGATTATACAAAATAAATAAAATTAATTATGACCACCAGATGTAACAATTTAATAGACAAATTGTTGTCAATTGTTAAAAATAGAGACTTCTATATTTTATAATGTTGAATTTATTGATGACTGGGTGTACCTCCAAGTAGATAATGTATAAATGATGACTTGAAAATATGTCTAATTTAAAACCACTAATACCTTCTGTATACCTTCCATTATTAATTAAGGTCTGCCTGTGTACCTATTTGTAAGAAACTATTGTTTTACCCAGTATACCTTTACGAAAAAATAGGTTGTTTGTAATTTTAAATTGAATCTCGGTTAAAATAATCAAGTGAAGTCAAATGTATTGCTATAGTCCACCTATACTCAAACATTAATTAATTTAACCCTATCTTTGTAAATTATTCCCTAGTATTGTTTTTCTTTTTATTGTTGTTGTTATTTATGTGAACCTAATTTAATGTTAATAATTTTCCATTCACAATTTAAGCCCAGCCTAGGAATAATTCATTTTATTTTTATAACAATACTAGCAATATGTGAAGTACCTATCTTATGAATACTTGCAACACTAAATGAATATTATTGGGTATGTTTAATAAAAACCGGTGTTGCAAGTATGAAACAGCTCCTGTAAAGTAACTAAAAATATTCCAAAATACGGTCTTGTTAATTTAATAATGTAACAATTATTGGCTTACAAAATGAATTGATTGTTTTTTTTTGTTTGCTCTGGGTACTTACATATTTCTGTACTCCTGTGCTAATAAGTTATTTTTTAATACTTATAATTTTAAGATCGCAAGATTCCGAACGCTTTGTGTTCCTCTTATTGTTATTTGGTTCCTTTTTTAATTAAATGATAATAAGTATTATTGTCTTGAATGGATGTGGATGGAGTCTCCTATTATTTGAGTTTAATGTATATTTTACTTAATGCATTTGTGTGAGGAAATGGTGGTTTATGTAAATATTGTAAATATAATTTTAGAGAACTTGTTTTATAATGTGATAGTCTTTCACATAATAGTCTGTAAATAAACGAGAATGAATTAAGAGGCAGTATTTTATTTTCCTTAGGCACATGTCCCACCACCGACAAGGAAGCGATTAGCTATCGACTATTTTCTCGCTGAAGAAACAGACAAAAGATATAGATACCGTGTCAATAAAAGAGACACATGATATATTAAAAGTTGATCGCTGGCTTTTCACTCTGCCGGCGGGAACTCTCTCACCGCTAGTTAATCGCAGCGACATGAGGTATCAAAGATAATACTCGCTCAGCAATGCTCGCTTGGCGGTCAAAACTCACGCCGAGAGACCAATCTACTGTTATTTCTAACTAAAGTACGGATCATGTGCAGATTTGCGCAGGACTGGCCGCCCCAAGCAAGTGGTGCGAGTAATCACCCGTAGCACATGGAATCGCAAATAGTTTTGTCGCTGATAGGCGAGCGACAAAACTACCGGCACTACACACTCGCTTCTCGCTGCTCGCCAACTCGTATCTAAGTTCCAGAACCTCGCGAGCTAACTCTCGCTGCTCACTGATTGTCGGCGGTGGGAAAAGTGCCAAGATCTCCTAATGATGAAAGATCGAAGCTGATGATCGGCACGCCTATACGTCGCTTCTTTGTTGGTGCGGCAAAATTTACCGCGAAAATCCAAACAACTGCTGAAGCAATCTGTCTAGTCTTGACCCAACTATGGGTTTATTTATTTATTTAGATTTCATGCACAAAAGGTATACAAAGGCGGGCTTAATTCCTTAGGCATTCTCTACCAGTTTTTCTTCTGTTCGGCTTCTAGACTAACCGGATGCAGTAGCTGAGTACCAGTACGAACCAATAGTAACGGTTTTGTATTTCATTATTTACACTCTGGATTACAGATATCAACGGGTCAGCCGTTGAATATTAATATTTATAACTTAATACAAACTGAAGTACCAATACAATGTACGTGCCCGGCACGTAAGTTGACAAGGTTTTGGCGTAGAGGGGGTAATTCGCGCATATTCCGCGAACTGACCAACCACCATAAGAGCGAACGGAACGTGGACGCGACACGATTGGTCAGTCGATCCTTGTGTCAACTGAACAACCAATCGCGCGTCCGGAACGGTCCTAAACGTTCCCCGCGCCCGCTTCACTTCCAAAGGTATAATATAAAAAGTACTCTGTGGTTGTATAGAATAGGCTAAGCAGAGACGTTATGAGGCTGTCAACTGACGGGGTGCATTTGAAATATTAATATGAATAAAATATCAGGCTGGAAGGTTCAATAAAATTACAGGCTACAAATAAAATAAACCGATCTCGTGCGTCTAGCGTCCAGAATATCGTCTCACTTCGACTCTTGGGAGAGATTTATTTAATTGAATTCATTTGTTTAGTTTTTGAGTGGTTATTTAAGTGTCCGGCCAATAATTTCGAGTCGGTAACGGTAACCCAAGATCCTGGGGTGGGCACCAGACCATTCCACGGCAGGGGTGGGGGCCCGTCTCTCCCCGGCCGTCCCACTATAAACGCCTATATCAACACCAATGCTCCTATGACGGTTATAGATAACAATGCGAAGAAATCTGGTCGAAGCACGTACGACGTAAGTCTATGTAAATATGATACCTGGTGTTCACCCATGGAAAAGACGTGACTATTATCTGTAACAAAATCGTAGATTGATGTTTCCTTGCTACCTTGGTACAACTAAAGCAGTGTCTGAAGGAAGAAAGAACGAAAACCTGTAAAAATACAACAATACAATCACAATAAAAACAAAGTACGACAAAAAACAAAAAACACATCAAAAGAAAAGAATACACTAGCAACCCTAGAGCGTTAGCGTTTCGTTCTTGATTTTTCGATAAGCAGTGCATAAAATTTTTCCTTTACCGTTTGCCATTAGTGTAAAAGAGATAGATATAGCATTATGGTGAAAATCTAAAATGTTACAACAAAGATTTTGACTGTCAATAAAAAATATTGACGTTTGGCTCGAGTGAGCTCGACAAGAGCTCGAGTGACTTGACTCCGCGTCCGACTCGTACAGTGACCAGGAACACAGTTTAGTGAATAATCTAACGATTGGTCGCTAACTATGCTTTAATTCGGGCGCAGCAATACAAATCGGGCGATCCGCGATATGGAGTGGTCGAAAGATAGAACACTGAAGTTGATTGAGTTGTTACAAGTGAATGCCAGCTTGTGGAACCCGTCTTTATGTGAGACGAGGCGAGACAAACAAAAGCGGCGAGAGGAGTTGCGGATGATCTCGGATTTACTAGGGATATCGGTGCCGGACGCGACGAAGAAGATTCAGCATCTTCGGACACAATACAACCGGGAATCGGCGCGGGAAGCTCGCGCTTATGCTGAAGAGCCTAACGACCGATATGTCAGTAATTGGTACGCGTTCGAGTATCTACACTTCTTGAAATACTCCAACAAACCGTACAGGGTTCTACAATCGGTAAGAGTCACTATCACCTATGACAACCTTTTTGCAAAACAATCAAATTGTATTAGACAGTAGCCAATTAAAGTCCAGGATCTGAGCTTTTTCTTTGCATCTGAACAACTATCATAATTATACAATACAATCAGCCTAATATCAATAGTTATTATAGTTATTTGAAGATAAAAAAAATTATGCTTTCCAAGGAAAACAAGGATTTTTATTAACACTTTATTTTCATACCATTTCAGGAGGACAATACAGAAATAGGTGTTCTACCTTCTCACTCAGACAATGCAGTTAGTGACTGCAAACTCACCAGCCTGTCACCACCTCCCAAGATCTCCAGGACAGAGCTGCCTCCACCAGCAGTCAAGCCTGAAGTCAGCTACCCAACAACACCAAGACCAAGAGATGAATTCTCAGTTTTCGGGGAATACATAGCCAACGAGCTGCGCTCTTTAAAAGGAGAGAAGAACCTCCTAGTTGCAAAAAAGAAAATTCAAGATATCATATTTGAAGTAAAGATGGGAATGATTAATGAACCAAGGGCTGAGCAACATTCATTAGCAACTGTTTTTGCAAACACTACACAACCACACAACACAACTTTACACAGTAGCAAGTTATATTCAACCCCAGTAATGACTACAACAGCACATATAGAACCGTTGTCAGCCTCTCAAACCCCTACTACGGGCATCAGTGAAATAATCATAAATGGTGCATGTCATTACTCAAACTTTAAAGTTGACACTCAATAGCAGTGTCATCCACTTCCTGGCGAGGAAGTGGATAAGAATGAAGGGTATACTATAAGTAATTAATTATAAACAGGTCTAAGACTGGCTAGTTTTACGAACAGTACTATAGTACTGTGCTCACCAAACTTATTGGCCAAGCAGAATGTAAGCTTTAAAATGGGCAAGGCATGTAACATTGCTGGTTCTGTTAGAGATTTACCAGCCATTGTAGCCAACTTCAGAATAGCCAAAAATATTTGGGGTTGCTGTAAATATAGTTTGAAATAGACTTTCTAGACATAAGCTAAAAAATCAAATAAAATGGTTTTGATGATAACTGGCAAATTATGTTTATATTAATGTATAATAATTTAAATTAAGAAGTAAGCTAGTTTAAAAAAAATTGTCTTAAATCAAAATTTTTCCTTCTTAAGTTTCTGTTACAATTATTTTTATGTGCCATTATATTTTACAGGCAATCATATAATATAAAAATTAACTGATCTATGGTAACCTTTTGGTAACTTGTAATTTTAATCATGCATGGCCAACGGTCATAATTATTAAATGTGAGCAACCAAAAAACAGGAAAAATATGAAACTAAATGAAATTTTTGACTGTTTCTAGTCATGTTATTTTACTTTTTCATTTGCTAAAACTTGCTATCAACTCTTGATAAAAGAAAACTTGTATTTTTTATTGTTTTTTATGCAAATAATATTTTCACTATATCATGGTCTACATTCTACAATATTTGTAGTTAGTGTGTAAATACCTGTTTCTATAGTTTTACTTTTAATATGTCTGTATTCCATGAAAAGATGAAAGGTAAGGCAATGTTGTATTATGCACCCACATTTGTGTAACATGTTAGTACATGGATGTAAGCCTATTAGTCTATTAAAGTTATTGTTTAATTATCAGTATTGAAACTCCGATCTCAACGAAATATTTGTAAATATAGAGTATAGAATTCTTTAATTAAAATGAAGTAGAACTTTTTACATATTTTGTTTCATTGCCCAAATTACAATCAATATGTTTATATTGTGTTGTGTTCTTCAAGAATAGCAACACATAGTTTTATTTGTAAACTAACTTCTCCCTGCAGCTTCGTCCGCATTAATTAAATGGCCTTTTTATTAAGTCATAGCCCAGGATCGTAATGGATGTGTGTCAAGTTTTATGCAAATCCGATAAGGCGTGAAAAATTCACAAACATCCTAACATAGGTACATTTAAAGTACCTATTCGATAACATAGTTTCTGTAGTTTGCCGCGTAAGAGCGGTTACGCACTGCATCCGATCCGAACGAATCCGAAAAATTTCGGTCCGAAGTAGCCATTGGCCCGTAGGAAGTACTTCATATAGGGGGTCCGTCTGAAATCAGAACATTTCCAATTTGGATGGCATTCGGATGCAGAGCGTAAACACTAATAGTATGTACGTTAATTGCGGGAATCGCTGTACTTGAATAATTTCCCCGATGTCGCCCGTCAGTCAGTCGTCACCGTCACAGTGAGTCACCACTCACCACCGTCCACCAGTCTCAGTTCTCACCAATCACTCACCAGCCAGTTGAGCCACAGAGCCAGTGTTCATTTAACTGTGCCCAGGCGCGCTTGTGTCACGATAAATGTAATTGGTACATTAATCAATCATTATCAAGTGTTTTTTTAGGAGGAAAATGCGTTGATGATTGTAGGTACATATCCATCAACAACCTCAACTGATTTCGTGTAAGTTATTTATTTTATGTATTTACGAAAAACACATGAAAGTAAGTTGGTATCTATTTACTTACTTAAATTTACTGTATATGTTTCATATCGATAAAGTCGCCCGGCATTTTGTTGTTTCGAACGCTAGGTACCTACTTATTACTACAGCAGTGACAATTTGAGTTCTTAAATAATAACTAACCAAACAGATAACATTAGCCACAAACAAAATAGGCCAGATCCGGGAGTTAAATAGAAAAGTTAATTTACTTAAGCCTTTAACTTATATTTCCTTGTAAGCGCAAACTACGAGTCTCGCCTCGCTATCTTTTAATTGAAAAAGTTACCCACCCAAATTCGTTTGATAAATATAGTACACAGTTATAGTTAGAGATACTACGTAGTAAGTACCTACTATACCTACCTACAGAGTGTTCATAATGAGCTCATCCTAACATGTTTAATATCTAGAGACTTTTTGTTTTTATTTTTCGGTGCAAAGAGAAATGCTCAGAAGTAGATTAACTAAACATGATAATAGACGTTTTATCCTTATCATGATTTTAATATAGATTGGTGGAAAACGCAACATTCTTTTTCGAATTTCAGTTGGTTCGATTCCCGGTTCAGGCAAGCGAATACAATGTGTCCGGTTTTGTAGTAAAAAAAACTTTAAGGCCGTTAGATAGACTTAATTTTATCGACAAAAAAAACCCTTACGATATCCATATAGTCTAATGACCATAACTTTGGATTTAGGGGTCACAGAGGGTTCTGTTTAGGCATCAATCAAATTAAAAATAACAGGTTTAGAGCTGTGACTTTTTTTTCAGTGTGTAGGTAGACATAGTCAAATACAAACAATAAAACCTATAAAAAATGTATGCAATAAAAACTCGTGAAATTTTGTTTAAAATTGACATTTAGGGCTCAATACAAAAATATCATAGCTTTTGTGTGTCAGTTGAGAGCAGTTAATTTTGTAGATTCTCTATGCTATGGCCGTAAAAATAACATTTAATGTACGGCTCTGTGAGACCTACATTCAAAGTTATGTTCGTTGAACTGATACTATAATTGCTCTATCTTTGTAAATTTGGGTTTTGGACTAGCTAGCTTCATATCAGTAATCTGTGGATTGGGCCCCCTTATGTGGGGTGTTTAAATCAATAAAATTAAGTGTATGTAACTGCCTTAAAGTTTTATTACTTCAAAATTGGACACATTGTATAATGGTAGAATTCAGATTTGTTCATCAATATTTAGGATACTTTCCCGTTTAAGGACCTCTTCAACTATACACCCTGTAATGTAAGTCATAAGTGGGCTAATGTTTCATGTAAAGTAAGGCCAGAATAACACACTGCACTACTACACTACTCTCTGCTCATTTCACTTCTCTGGGGTTTCATTTTGATGTCAAGCTTATACTTTCCGGCCTAAGCCTGAGCAATATTTTCCAATTTTATTCTCCTTGCTTCACCGTTCTGGAATAAACAGCTAAAACCTAAAGATTTTTTACTGTCTCTCCGAGGCCAGAGGTAATTTAGGTAGACTCCCTCAACTACGGCAGGTCCGCTAGAACCCTGAACTCATATCATTGGACCTATTGTTGTAGTGGTTTTAGAATCCTTTCAGTACTCTGTGGTCATCTGAACCTATCTCAGTATCTCTGAATCTTTTGTTTTGTCTGACTAGATTGTCAATCGCAATCAATGTCAAGTCAGTCAAGGTGTCAGCACTGTCAGCCGACACTCGACAGCCAGACAGCCAGTGTCACAGAGTACATTTTAAAAGCCAGTGTCGACTGTCGGATGTGCATTGGTGATTATCAGCCGGTTGCTATGTTTTTGCCAATTTTTCAACCTTTTACGATACATTTTACCTTCCTTATTTAGGTATTTTAATACTCTTTGCCACAGAGAAACCTATTTAATCACTCTTTGCCTAATACGAAATGATAATACATAACTAAAATAAAATAAATTGCTTTGTTTACAGAATAATGAGATTATTATTAATCTTAGTATTGATCTGCTTCGCGAATGCTAAGATAGGAGAAATTAAAATCATCGAAGTCCATAATGACTATAATGATATTGAAGAGGATATCAGTGTGGAAAAGAGATTTCAACCCACCTGGAATGACCTGGATACCCGGCCGTTACCCGAATGGTATGATAGGGCTAAAATAGGTATATTCCTGCACTGGGGTGTTTATGCCGTGCCTAGTTTCGGATCGGAGTGGTTCTGGACAAACTGGAAAGGTACTTTTCAAAATAAAATAATTGCAATACTGCCCTAGGTTGGTTTTAACTCTTAAATTACGAACAATTTAATTTATTTTCCAGCAAAGGACAACAACCAGAAATACAAAGACTTCATGAAAAAAAACTACCCACCAGGCTTCACATACCAGGAGTTCGCTCCCATGTTCACAGCTGAGTTTTTTGATCCTACTGCTTGGGCGCAACTATTTGCAAAAGCTGGAGCAAAGTAAATAAGTTAACAATATTTCAAGTGCTGCTACTTCTAAAACTAAAACCATACTATTCTAAACTAAAATTTATTTCAGATACATTGTCTTAACTAGTAAGCATCATGAGGGATTCACCCTGTTTCCATCCAAACGTTCATTCAGTTGGAACTCAGTTGATATAGGTCCAAGACGGGACCTTGTAGGTGAACTTGCTGATGCAGTCAGGAACGAGAGCTTAAAGTTTGGAGTATACCATTCCCTGTACGAGTGGTACAACCCCATTTATAATCAGGACAAAAACAACAAATTCAAAACGCAAACATACACTGATACTAAGCTGTGGCCAGATATCAAGCAGCTAGTTATTGATTACAAGCCATCTGTGATTTGGTCTGATGGCGACTGGGAAGCTCATGATGACTATTGGAGATCTACGGAACTTTTAGCATGGTTGTACAATGACAGCCCGGTTAAAGATGAAGTTGTTGTCAACGATAGATGGGGTATTGACATCCCTGGTCATCATGGTGATTTCTATAATCATGCTGATAGATACAATCCTGGTTAGTGTTGTTGGTGATTATTTACAAGTGTTATACATAACATTATTTATTTATAAACTGCAATGCCAATGGAGAAGATAAATGGTTTCATATTGTATATAATTGCAGTGACCAAGATGTGCTAGTTAATTATTTCTTGCAATATCCATATGAATAACACCTTATTAATCATTTGTTTTCTTTTCAGGTAAACTACTTGATCATAAATGGGAGAATGCTTTCACTGTTGATAGCAAATCATGGGGTTACAGAAGGGATATCCACTTGAATGAAATATTGTCTGTTGATGAACTGCTTTACCAAGTTGTATCTACAGTCAGTTGTGGAGGTAACTCCAGTTTCCTAATCCTATTATTTTTATTAGGAATAGCATGAATACTCAACACCTTCACTGCCTCGCAAAGCGCCGAATCAATCTTTTCTTCTGCAGCCCACAATGCGTCCTTAATAAGATTTGTATGGCGACATCGCAAAGAACATCTTGAAAATTGGGGATGCAGGGATAGTGTTAAATGTATTTATAAATATAATAATTGCCTTTTTCAGGTAATGCCCTTATCAACGTGGGCCCAACTAAAGAGGGAACAATAATACCAATATTTCAAGAACGCTTGTTAACGCTCGGAACTTGGCTGTCTATTAATGGCGAGGCCATCTACAACAGCTCTCCCTGGATTTCGCAAAACGACACTAGAACAGGCAATATTTGGTATACTTGCTCTAAGGCGACGTACAATGCTGCTCATCCTACCCACCCACCGAGCAAGGACGATAAGATTAACGCAATCTATGCTATTATACTTAAATGGCCTGCGAAGAGTGTGCTCATACTTAGAGATATAACACCTTATTTGCACAGCGGTAATTATAAAGTGGTGATGTTGGGCAATGAAGGACAATGCTTGACTGTAAGTATTTACTCTTGATAGAAGTATGTTTTGTATTTGTAATCATGGACCATTAACCTTAGCACAGATATTTATACTTTCTCTTATCATGTTGTTTCAGTGGAAGATAACTAATGGAGAGGCCGCGATACAGCTGCCTGATATAACAACTGTCAAATCTGAAAATGCTTGGACATTGAAGTTTACTATGAAATAAATTTTATTAGCTGTTTCATTGTTTTTTATTTACATTCTGTTTTAGTCTTTAAGGTTCCCCTTGTCGACGGCACGAACTATTTTGTGCGCGAGGTTAAAATGCATGCTTTCTCTTCCGACAACACGTGCGAAAGAGATAGATGCTGTGATGAGCAGTAAGAACCTAGTTCGCGTACGAATTAGCACTTTAGCAAATTTGTATCGAAATGGATGATGATTAAGGACAAAAACGAGCGTGCGAAATTTTATAAACAGACCTTTGTGAGTCTAATTATCATGAAAAAACAATTAAATGTATATTTTCAAAATAAAATTATTTGCATTGTTGAATTACTAATCTATCTCTGTAAGAAGGCCGTTTTGCAATTTTTCTTCTTCTTATAGTATTTATTTCCGCCCAAAGATGCGTTAAAATTAGTGTTGAAATATCCTGTGGTATGTGGGTTCCATAGTTTCGACGCTCATAACTTTCAAATATTTATTTTTTTACTTTTATGTTTCCTTACAGGGCTAGATAATGTTGAGACAAATTGATATCATTTTTTATTGCAAAAATACTTCGTCAAACAGTGAAGTAATCGCCAGAGTACGTTTGTTTGGAAGAATGATCGACTAGTGTAACCTTAATATCCTGTTCACATACCGCAATCACGTTAAGGAAACAAGTTTTTTCTGTTGATTGTAGGCAATATTTACTAACCACAGTTGTGTTTGTAGTTTAAAATGAAACACACAGGTAATTAAAATCAGATATAACGTCAAACAAGTGTATTCAATGAAAATTTTATAATTTTACTTACATGGACATGGTTAACCTTAAGAATTAAAATGAAATATTTTCAACATTTTGTGCTTGAAAGTACTCTTTAAAATACATATATATTATAAAAGTTTACATAGTAAGTTTTAATACACAGAGAAAAGCAGCTGGTTGAAAAGAGCCATGACAGTGGAGTTAGGACTTATTGGGTAAATCTTCGTCCCTTATATCTAACTACACTGACACCAATTTAGTTACCAAGATCCATGCTTTCTTAGGACCTTATTTAATTACGAGGGCCGTTTATAGTCTTAATGACGAAGTTTTCGTAAGCGGACAATGATTTAAAATGTGTATTGTCAAATGATTTTGCTATACAGTTGCTAATAGAAGTCTAAAGTATTAATTTTATGTCCAACAATGCATTGTTAAATAAATATTATAGTCAAACCTCTTGCAATTCCTTAAAGCTCCTATATGATTGTACACAAATTCGTTACATTTGTGGCTTACAAAAATAAATATGACTAATATACATACGCTTAAAAAGCTTATATTGCTTTTTTAGCCTACATCTTTATAATTATTAATATTTCATAATCTGGTAACATTATAAATCAAGCATTTCTTTTTAAATTTCTTTACTTCGCCCAGGTTATCTTGGTTTCTACAATTTGTTGAAGCAACCGAGCAAAGTTGGAGCTAAAATATTTATGCTATTCATAATTTTCTGTTTATTTATTGACTACAGATTTCGTTGGATACATAAGGTGGATACTTTATAAGCAACTCTGTATTGCAATGTTCACTTTTACTAAAAGGATAATGGGCAATTCTGCCCCACCCTCAATAGTGTTAAGATAGTAGATATATAAGGACCGGATTATATGCATTTGCATATGAAATTGCATATTTAACCCATTCTCAACGGAAATTGCATATTAAGTCTAATATCTAGCGATGATGCATATTTTCGGTATATTACCCAACCTACCGAAAAATATACTTAATAAATATATAATACTTATAATTCTGATAAGTGTAAAAATAATATCTCTACATTATAACCAAAATTTCGCCCATATACACTAATTATTATTATCAATTATAAAAATATTTTGATTGACTATACGACTATTTAGAACACGTACCTACCTGATCGTTTACGATTGCAAATATGTTAAATAATTTTTCGTTTTTGTGCATTATGATCGTCTACAAAGTTTTACATATGTTGAATTTATGTTTGTTTAATGCACGAATTGTATGCTGATTTAGAAGTAAAAAATTAAATCCAGCCACTTTTTCCCTTTTTTTCGTTTTCTAAAACTTTAATGTTGCATATTTTACAAATTTCCATGCATATTTTACGCATTTTTAAAGTTTTTTATGTTCCATATAATCCGGACCTTACAGATATAAATTGGGTGCTATGAAAACCTTAACTTCGGTGCTCAATATAAGTAACCCATTTAGGTCACTCAGCCCGAACCATATATTATTTTCCTCTATGGTCCGAACGAACTAACAATTGACAAAAGTCTTGTAAGAAGCCAATGTTCTTCTTGAAAAGCTCTTTCCAATGACGTATATCTTATGGCTATTGAGCTTTGGGGCAGATTTCCATAGTTAGATGTCCATTCTTCTTTGTTAAGTTGTATTTAATATTTTGTCCGTTTTGTATATATTTTACTTCACTTCATTTACTTCAATCAATGTGGTTCGAGTATAATTCTGGCTACTTTCAAACGCAGCCAACACCTTATTTTAACCATTATAGTCAAGCACAATCTGCCAAGCACCGTTTACTGAAGCACTAAAACTACGCCAGTCTACAATAGGCACGGAAACATCTTTTTTTTTTGGATAAGCCATTCAACCTCTATACAGATACAGGGATACCTATAGGGTATCTATATTTTTGTGTTCTTAATTTTGCTTTTTAAGCTTATGAAAATAAAATATTTATTTGGAAGCAAAGCTATAGATTCTAAAAAGTAAATATATTAGTGATGAATATACAGAAAATGCTATTTTGTACTAATAATCCTAGTGTTTATATTTAAAGAACTCTGTTTAAATACACTTTATATAGATTATTTATAGGTAAAAAGATTAAATATAAAGTTACAGGCTAACTTATTATATAATATGGCTATGTATACTCAACATAAACTACTATTCGTACTGGTAGATAAGATTAGCTTACGGTTTGCAGAATTAGAAACGAGAATCCGTTTTAAAAGGTAAGACAAATAGTTTTAAAGATATTTATCTCCCGGCGGAAAAAAGGGGTGTTATAAGTTTGTCCAGCGTATTTGTGTGTCTGTCTCCGGCATCATAGCTCCCAAACGAATGAACCGATGTTTGATTTAGTTTTTTTTTGTTGATGTTTGAAATATGTCTTCGCCGAGAGTGTTCTTAGCTATGTTTGATTATAATCGGTTCAGCCGTTCAAAACTTATGCGCGTTTTACACTTTGAATCGCAGTTTTTTTTACGAAAACGAGTCTTAGCAATTAATGTTGTACAAGTACATGTTGTTTTTTGACTTTGTTTATAATGATACAAAATGAAATTATATTATCCAGGTGTAACTTCATTTAAAGTCAATAATAATAACTCGTTGCCAATTCCTTAGCTAACCCATAAACAAACCAGCAAGTCCAGTAACAATGGTATCTTTGACAATATTATGGTAGATACTTAAAATATTTATCTTGGAATGTTCAAACAAACTTTTACCTTGAGACATTCTTACCATACAATAGATGTTAAGTTATTTAAAAAAAATATTACCAGGGGCCGTACTATAACGTGTTAATGCCATCATGATGCCGCCGTGAAAAATGTTTAGAGATATGCGGAATAGCACCCTAATTGCGTATGTCTTTTAACAGCACAAAGCACACTTCTTCCCTTTCATTTTGGTAACTCAACAATATTCATTGCGTGTTTTACGCTGCCGTGTAGATGGATTCTTGACCACGTCCTCAACACGAAAAAAAGAAATTGCTTCAGATAAAAAAAAAAAAATTCGTGTGGGGATGTGGCCACCTCTGGTGTCAGAGTTAATTAAGCCGCCTCTGAGAACCCCACAGGCCTCTGACATGGCTATTTCAGACTGACATTAATTAAATATATAAGTCTAACAGCCATAATGAATTCGGCAAGGCAAAGGGCAGAGAGTATGAATAATCGACCAATCACAGGCGAGATGAAAGACGCGATGTGTACCGTTTCCGAATTCATTACGCGATAAGGCTGCAGGTTTTCTCACGATGTTTTCCTTCAACGTTGCCTGTGATGTCCAAGATAAACTTAGAAAGTGCATATGAATTTGAAAAAGCCACATTGGGAATTTTGTGGATTTGGACCCACAACCACAAGCACGAGAGGCGAGGTCTTACTCGCCATTTATGAAGCAATGAATGCAAGGGAAACAATACGTACCCTACTCTTTGAACTTACACAATTAGGGCGCAGGGTGTAAGTACCGCAACACTCCATTAAAAAGGGAGGATCCTCCGATCAAACGGATGTTGTGTCTGGTCTGGGCAACTTCCCAACGATTGTTGTCGGACTGTTGTATGTTTTGAAATCACTCCAAAAACTGATTTGTGACGTCATGTCATTAGTTCGTATGTGGCGGCATAGATGTCGCTACAAAAGGATAGTGCTTTTCGTCCTGTATACCTCCATCTCTCTCTTACAGTGGAACTATGATAGTTTTAATACGCCAGAGTAAAGCCCCAGTAACAAGCATACATTTTTTGGCGGTCTACACAACAAGCATAATTTTGACAGTATTATTTTACAAAAGGGGTTCATAAATGTTTGCTAAAGCTACATTGGTCTTTGGAAGATACATTAAATATCTACATACATCAATTTTAGGTTCTAGAACTTAAAAAGAGCTTATTGTTCCTCCCCTGTAGATTTGGTGCAACCTAGACAACATTACACTTCTGTATACACCTTTATTTTGATTTTAATATCAATGTTTAGAGGGAGCTGGAAGGATTTTATAGCATATTTAGAGCAAAAAGTGCGGCTTGCCAAGAGAAAATCGAGAATATATCTCAAAAGTTTCAGATAGGAGAGGTCCTTTAGTCAGAGATCTACTTCAATTCTGTCTCGAAAAATAACACTTTTTCTCGGTTTTCTTGGAGTAAGCCGCACTTGCTCAGTCTTAACTCTTCGCACTGAATATGCTTGCTCTATAACTACCAGTTCTCCCTCAATTTGATAAAAAAAAAACCTAAAAATCGACCCATTATTTTTATTCATTCCAGTACCTAAACTTATATAATACGTACTTATGCGCTATATACAATGTTTACACAGAAATAAGCGAGATAACGTAAACTCGTGGTACATAGCAGGTTAGGTAAATACATTCTAACGCATACTAAGGCAATAATTGTTTTTCGAATCGCATCTGTGCCTTTATGTGCTGCAGAACCTTGGTTAATCATATTTTGAACAATGCTAGCATTCTGCTTACTGAATAATATGATAAGACTTCTCATAATCAAAATAACATTTAAGTACAGCTTATTCTTAATTTAAAAATAATAGCCCGCCGGTGACAGGAGCGAGATTCATACTACCGGTGGTAGACCAGAGACAGGAACCTCTTTACAATGGGAGCCGCATCGAGCAGTACCACCAAATGGGCTGAATAGGAATGCAGGGGTGAATAGAAACAAAACTTTGAAGGGAATTTTTCGTTATTTAAAAATTGTTGCTGTATTCTAGTAGGTACTCCAATACAATAAATAATTATGATAAAATACGATGATTTGTTTGAAACCATAAAGTGGTATCAAAGTTAAAATCTAAATATGCCATACAAATATTTGTTCCGTGCAGGAATCGAACCCACGATACGCAGCGCAGCTGCCGATCGCTCAACCACTATGCCGACCGTATCGTCAAATTCAGCCCATTGTAGATACTGCTTTTTGTGTCAGGCCCTTGATCCAGCTACGCCACAACAGCTTCGGAAGTATGAGTATTTGGAACTTATTGAAGATCGCAGTAAATTGCAGTAAATTGGTATTTGTGCAGGTAGTACCCGCGACAGGCATAATAATAAGGAATATGCATGTATTTTTTTTTTAATATATCGGTCAGAGACGAAGTTATAAAGCGTCAAAGTTGAGAATTAGACAGAGAATTCGGACGTGCCTCATGACGTCAGATGGCACGATGCCCATACAGCTGCCATAGACAACGGCTGTTTTCGCTATTAGTACTGTATTTTAGTCAGCCAAATAATAAATTATTTTTTTCATACATATTCCTTATTGGTTTATTCTATTTAGAAACCAGTAAGATTATTTCAAAGAATGGTACGAATTTAACTCAAGAATCTAACTAAACAAGCATTGTTAAAATATATTTAACCAACACCAGACATCAAGAAAGCACTGACAACCCCAGGTTTACAAACATACCTTTGAAGCAGGGTCTACAAGCGTATTCCAAGCAACCCGGCTATCTCCTGCAGCTATGAAATCGACTGGAGTCTGTCCCTCGCTCTCAGGAGTTCTAGCTCTGGTAATATAGACACCTTCTCATTGAAGAACTCTTCGATAGCTGGCTGGGAGAGCATGGTGGCTAGGAACTGCTCCAAGGTGATGGACCAGACGCCGTCGGGTTCCGTTTCTTTGGATGGAGACGGTTTCTGGCTTTCCTGTTCTGGTTCTGTTGCATTGCCGTTGGGGTCCAACTGGAAAATAAAATGGGACATGAATATTGAAACTTTACAATTTATATATTTATACTTGAAGGGATTTTTATTTTCAGCTACATACTGCTAAGGTGTCCTAAAGCCCAAAGTATTTTGGAGCAGCGATGGCCCGGTAGTAATGGCCCCGACTTACGTGTCGTAGGTCGTGAGTTCGAACCCAAGTAGGCGCTTTACTTTGTGTAAATTATTTCATCACCACTGCTCTTAAAACGGTGAAGGAGAACATCTTGATGAAACCGACATATCTTAAAACCAAAAGTTCGAAGGCATGTGACATTCACCAACCGGCACTAGGCCCGCGTGGTGGATTAAAGCCCCTTACCTCTACAGAGAGGATGCCTGTATCCCAGCAGTGGGAACATTATAAGGCTGATGATTGATTGATGATTCTCAAGCCCTAACATAAAAAGACAAATTTCAAAATATCAATTTATTATTATTATATTTCAATCGTAATTTCAACCTTATTATTTAAGATTGACTTTCCACATCGAATTTCCTATATTTTTTTTCATATTAGGGACGGGTCCAAGCTTTATTTAAAGAAACATGAAACTCTTAAGTTTCCTATACCAACATATTTGGTGAATTGATTAATTAGAGATTTCAGCCTCATTAGCAACGAAACTTCAAAGGAAGTAAAGCTACTTTCTACATCTTCAACACCGAACACAACCATAGCTTGCAGTTGCAGTGGACCAGAGTCCTTCCAGTTGTGTTGTGACTGGAATAATAGAGCTTGGGTGGTCGTGTGGGATTTTTAATAGCGTGAGTGCGAGTTCTCAAATCGTCTGGCAGGGGCTTAGGTTAGACAGTACATGTAGTTTCCGTAGAGGCGCACACCTTCTTCGAAGTTGTCGACGAGGGGGTCGACGGGCATGGGGGCGTAGGGGTTGGGGGGTTTGTTCTTTATTGTGCGAGAGACCTGTGCGTCTCTCGGACACCTTGAACAAAACTATTCAAGCAATATAGCATCAAAACCAGATGTCGGATAACGGCATTTTAGTTATACCACGGCAGATTTGTTATTTAACCTCATATTAACAACTAACGATCGAGTTATTATTTTAGATTCCTTGTCACTCATAGTCGATAGTTCTGTGATAGTGTTATTTTAGTGCTTGTTGTCATATCTTACTAACGCCCTAGGAATAGAATATAATATTGAATATTTTATTAAGTTACCTGTGCTTCAGGCTGCTTAGCGGCAGCAGCTAGGAACAGACTATCTTGTGAGATCTCGCGATCCAGCAGCGGACGGTGGTTCAGTTCACCCAGTTGTAGGAGGAGGGTAGCTGAAAATGTAATCATATATATATTGTCTATCGTAAACTGTTTAATGTAGTTTTTTTTTATAATTCCTCACAAATAAGACGATTATTATGTTTATTTTATATATATACAATTATTGGCCCTCATTAGCAAACAATAGAATTGTTTGGAAAAGTATACTATAATCGTGACAATCTAAGAAGTCGGATTTGGCAGCTATAAAAATACTTAATAATAATTAAACTTGATGCTTACGAATGATACTCGTTGTTATAGTGTATGAGTAACATAGTAATTAATTGGGATTATCAATTTCGTTTTTCAATTTCTTACATGTTTAGGCAGGAAAATCAAAACACAATAATAAATCTAGGTAGACAAAAAATGAATTCACCGTCATAAGAAGCGCCTGATGAATCTTCATTGTAATAATGCGTCTAATTTCAAAGACAATAGAAAAACAATAGCTTACGCTCACATGGTGTGCGAACGACGCATCAGGGGATGTCTTTGGAGGATTGTTGTGGCAATCATTTTGGTCATAAAAATCTAAACACGTGGTATTTTAAATAAGAAACGTCATCGGACTTCTTTGATTGTTACGATTTTAGTATAGTTTTATTTTTAGAATTTCTCACGGTGGAGAGAACTTTATACCACATTACCTACATATATTTAAAGTTCAATTTTGTTTTAACATGTGTTTCTGTTACTCCAAAATGAAGGTTCCAATTTCCATATTGCGATATAAAGTTATTGGACAATGATTATTATCCCTCACTAGCAAAAAAAGAATATTGTCTGAAAAAGAGAGTGAGGCATTTACCCAACAACAGGACAACCAATATAGGGTGGTTAGATTATCTGCATATGATGGTACCAAAAAATTAACTGAAAAGTGACTGAATGCTTGCTTTACTTGTTAAGATGACGCTTTTCAAAGCCTACTGCCAATCCTTTTACACGTGCAGCCTGTGGGTAAACTTTTCGCAGAGGGCATATAGTGGCCTGCGCACACAATATAACAACACGTTCAGGATGTTGATGGGGCTGCCGAGTTTTTGTAGCGCGTCCGGCATGTTTGCCGACGCGGAAGTTGATGGTTCTGCGGCCATCATGCGCAAGAGATGCGCATCTCTACTACGCGTACCATTCTTAGAGCGTTGGCTGATAGGTGGGACTCTCCGATCTTGGGGCGATGGATACGACTGCACGCAGTCAAATAGACATGCCCCAGGATCGGTGTACCTCTCACAGCTTAGAATATATGTTACTAACACTATTTTATAAGTTTACATTGTTACTAACAAATATGGAAGTGATTTATTTATTTATTTTATTTATTTATTTATTCATTCTGCAAGGTGACCCGGCCTAATGTAGTCACGGTTGTTGTGACGGAACTTCAGGTAGTCCCATGCGAGACGCGGTCATTGTGACAGATTTTGAGGGAGTACTATGTCCATACAAACTCACCAGCTAACACTACAGCTTCATAGACGTCGTGTTTACACTGCGTGAGGTCATGTAACACGGCTAGCAGCTGCAGGAAGTGGTCGCGAGATAAAGGCGGAGCCGCGGGTGCTACGCTGGGTGTACTAGCTGCACTCGCCAGCCCGGCTAAGCCACATGCTCGTACGCTCTCTGCACTTATGTAGGAGCTGCTACCTGGAATGAAAAGTCGGTCGAATCAAAACAGTTCCTTACCACGGTCACGGGCACCCAACGCGAACAAAGAAAATTTTATTCAAATGAATTGCACTAGATGGCGTGATAAGCTTCGATTTGTTATTGAGTTTTGTGAATTATTACGATTTCCATAAAAACTTTATTTATAATTAACTAAAATTAAGGAATATTGGGCTCTTAATTCACATTTCAAAGATTATTTGAGTGGATCATTTGAAATGGATTTCAATAGATGGCGCCGTTTTAAATTTCTGAGGCATCCACTCATGTTTTTAAATTTGTTTTGTAACACATTTTGGTATAATGAAACTGTAAAACGTGCAAAAAATACTATAAAACAAATCGTCGCTGTATTTAAAACAAACGTAATCACGAACTGAGTAAACCCTTTTACTTGCAAGTCGCTTTTAACACCATCTATATCCGTGTAACGGAACCGAACGCGTTCTTAGAAAAATAATCAGTTTTATCAGACGAAAACCGCTAATTACATCGGCACGGTTTCTTTGTATGGGATGAGGTATATGTATGCTAGTTTTATATTATCTGTGCGGTTTGTGCCACAGTAAAGAGTCCAGAGTTTCAGCAGTGTCAACAATTCAGGAACTGGTTGAAAAAAAGCCAGTATAACCATATACAAAGCCTTTTTTGACTAAGGTGGATTATTTGACTAAGACCCTGTTCTCAGATTGAAGTTCGAACCAATAGTTACACCGTTGATCGGCTGTAGTTTCTAGCAATTTTCGCTAGGCGATAGTCGGCCACTAAGGCCTAAGGATGTCCAATAAAAAGATCGCGATGATGTGAAGTTCTAATGATTGAAACTTCATAGATTTCAGTTGATTAATGTATTGAACTCATCAATGTAAAATCTATAATAGCACAGTTAAATATAATCTCAATTCAAAATAAAATTAAATGTGTCATTAGCTTACCAACTTGACTGTTTTCAGAGTCGCTCTTGTCCATCGAGCCGTCTCCGCATACCTCACTGATCGAACGCTGCAAAGGACCCGGTTCAGGTGATGCAGGTTCTTCTTCTATACTGTAAAGTATTACATTATTGTGATAAACTTTGACCAAACGGTGGGAAGAGGTAAAAAAAAATTCAGATATATTTTATTATTATTTTTCTTTAAGCAAGTACTGGGTTTTTCTTTTCAGGCAAACGAAACATTGATAAAAATTGTCTTTGATTTGCTTCACATACTTTCTAATCAGCAATATTTTAGAGCCCTGCTAAACAGGATTGGTATTTTTTCGATTTTAAATGTTTTATCCAAATAACTTTCTACGTTATAGAAAGAAAGAATTAGACGCCATAAACGCACAATTTTTTTCTATACTTTAATTTTCCACCCAACAAATATACCTAGCTATCGAAGAATGAAATAGCATCAGTAGCGAGTTCCTCCCCTGTATCGGTGAAGTCTGTGGCTCAGATCTCGTCTCGGCAGTAGGGATAGCGAGTGCGCGGCGTATAAGGCGCGTAACCGCCTTGCAGCATCCGCTCGATAGCTCAGCCCTAACACTACGCTGAGAAGAGATATTACGTACTCACCTATCAAAGAACGAAATAGCATCAGTAGCGAGCTCCTCCCCTGTATCGGTAAAGTGCGTGGGTCTCAAATCTCTCCGCGGCAATAGGGGTGGCGAGTGCGCGGCGTACAACGCGCGTAATCGCCTCGCAGCGTCCGCTCGACAGCACAGCCCTAACGCTACGCTAAGACCGCGCGCGCTTACTAAGCCGTCATCATCGTAGTCCATTAGCTGAAAATAAGAAAAAAACATGTAAGCTGCGTTCTCAATATGTATGTGACTTCAGAAAGGTAACCTTATTACTTACTCATAGATTTCAATTTCAGCTGGAACTTTAATATTCTAACTACCTTTTTACTCAAAAATTAACTCAATAGAAATTATTAACCCAAAGTCCTCATTTTAGTCAGAATTCAAAAATAAAGTGTTTACTTTTACATATAAGGTCTTCTCGTTAGCAAAATATATTAAATACTTTGAGCGTTTAACGAATTTAAGACATATTTTTTTCTTTGTTCTGGCAATCCTTTGAAGTTGACAAGACACAGAATGAAATTTTATTTGTTGCGTATATGTTGTTGCGTATACCTAAATGTTTTTTTTTTTTTGAGGCCAGTGCGTCTTACCTTAAACATCCTAGCAGTGATGACTTCAGCGAAGTCTCCCTTAGCCCAGGGTGAGAGTGCGAAGTACAAAGTCTTGAACTGCGTGTAATCCAGTCTGTACGATTCATAGGGAGCTTCTAACCGCTCACAAGGTACCCGTTTTGCCCATAGCAGCTCTTCGCGGATAGCACTGAGTAACTCCTATGAATAAAACAAGTGTTTTAAATAGTATTCCATTTTAGGGTAGTCGCACAACTGTACCTCAATAAAATTGTATTTATCCAAGTCAAGGGGAACAACTAAAGAAAACTCCAAACATCTGTGCAGTCATAAAGGTGCGCGTAGGACGGTTAATATTTAGTACGGTATTCCTGAAACTCTATAGTCTCTATATCTACTAAATCGTGCTCTCGTCTTCTCACATTGTGTAACCGCGTTTGATAAGAATTTAAAACAAGTAAAATAAATCAAGGCATTTGTTTTGCATTTAAATTAAGTAGATGACGATTCCCGTCACGTCTGAGAAATTTCACCAATTGATTTAAAAATAATAATAATTTATTCAATCAAAGCCTTAATACACAATGAGAGAATGGAGAAGAAGATATTCCTCACCAATACCTAAAATGCCTCATATACAGATTGTTTACCAAGTGGTCTAGGATGGATAAATTCGAAACACTGAAAGAAATCTGCGCATCATTGGATTTTTGCAAAATCAATATCCCTGGCTAGGAATATCGACTTCGCAAAAATCCAATGAAAACCACTGATTTTGAATCAGAAACAGCACCGAATAAGTAAGAATAAGAAGAAACTGTCTACTAACCTGCAGCTCATTCAATTCGAGCAGCTTATCCTGCTGCAGCGCTCGAAGTGTGTTCTTCTCGAGACTGTCTTCCAGTTGTCTGACTACCCTCAAACGGTGCTTTAGTCGTAAGTGCTCGATGTTTTCGCTTGAAACGCTGCCTCCGTATGAACGGTAAGACTGGTATATCAGCTCTTGGATTTTTATTGTCTGTAGAAAAGTTAAAACAGGTTAAATACTTTCGTTTCTAGCCGCTATTTGGTAATCAATAGGTGACAATTAAATATTGTACAAAAGTGGCGACAAGAAAAATTTATATTCGACGCATATTTTTTATTTGATTAAAATATGATGACAAAAAAAAGGCTACATTCTTGTGCCTATGACATTAACCTCTTGAGAGCCTGAATTGTGGATCCACGCGAAACACAATGGCTTTTTAATTGTTTCCGCTAATTAATAATTACTTCTGCCAACCCAAACAAGTAGTAGTGTTATTTGTTAATCTTATAATGTTACTAACCCTCTCAGCGGTCCGTGGCTCCGTAGACAACGCCATAGCTTCCTCATTGTAAATGCCTTGGAGGTATTCGTTCAGGACTTGCATAGCCTGACCGTCTTCAGTGCATTTGAGGAGTATCTCCCGGTTTATATCTAGGATTGTGAGGGTCACCTGATAAATAAGAAGAGACGGAGTTAGAAATAAAATTTGCACTGAAAATAAAATATGGTAATCAGATTTGTAGGGTAGATGTGCTTACATGTAAATGATTTTCAGATTTGTTTTGGTATTGCGGCACCATCTGCTTCACTTTAGGTATTGGAATGACTATGAGATTCGGAATAACCACTTAAGTGAATGGACCGTGTCACAGAAAATATAATACTAGCATACCAACAGATGCCTCTGCCCATACAAAAAAGCTGTGCCGACGTAACTAGCGTTTTTCGACGGACTATACCGACTATTTACTAAAAGTACATCGATCGCGTTCGGTTCCGTTCCACGGCTACAGATGGTGTTAGCAGCGATTTGCAGGTCACTCGGTTCTTGTTTTTTTTTTCTTTAAATAAAGTGAAGATTTGTTTTATAGATTTTTGTTGCATGTTTTTACAGT
Source organism: Orthosia gracilis (assembly GCA_947562075.1). Taxonomy (NCBI): domain Eukaryota; kingdom Metazoa; phylum Arthropoda; class Insecta; order Lepidoptera; family Noctuidae; genus Orthosia; species Orthosia gracilis. The sequence continues at coordinate 14,629,541 of OX387274.1, forward strand.
TTAATTTTACCAAAACGTGTTGCAATACAAATTCTATATCAGAAACTTAAAACTGCGTCATCTATTGGAATCAGTTTTAAATGATCAAATAATCTTTGAAATGTGAATAGAGCCGAGTATTCCATAATATTGTGCTTAGGAGAACATACAATTTTTATGATGAATTTTAGAAAATGTTAATTTTACACACAATTTAATAACAAATCGATGCATATCGCGACATCTAGTGATATTTATTTGAACCAAATTATTTTCTAAGCGCTGGGACCCCGTGACCGTGGTAATCATAAAAAAACCTGCTTTTTTTGACGTTTGGATTTGTAGACTTCACCGTCTCTGGCATTGATATCTATAATAGGCTAAAATAATAGATACCTAAACTATTGAGACTTTTTTCTAAAGCTCGATTAACCTTATTTAAAACCGGATACTGTTCATTCCTTAATAAATATCATCCAAAACTAACTTACCTGGAATATAACTTTCGCCCCATCATAGAAGAAGCAGTCCATGACATTGACAGCACATTCATAAGGCATAACGCTGATGAAAAGCGTAAGGAACCAAGATAGGGAGATCATTTTCATCATGCCCAACTCGTCCAATTTGGCGTGCAGTTCAGGGAGGTGGACTTCTGTTAACTCTTCTAGAACGCCTTGATCCACCTGTAAAACATATTTTAAATCAGGGGCTGTGTAGATAAGTTTCTCTAGGATAGGTTAGATGGATCCCCTTTTCCGCAACAAGACTCCCATTTGCCTCAGTGAGAGGGAATGGGCCGTAATCCACCACGCTGGCCTAGTGCGGGTTGGTGGATGTCACATGTCTTCGAATGTTTGGTTCTAAGACATGCCGGTTTCCTCACGATGTTTTCCTTCACCGTTTTGAGAGCAGTGGTGATGAAATAATTCACATAAAGTAAAGCACCTCCCTGGGTTCTAAGTTATCATTATAATATAATAGATCATTCTAAAAAAAGTTAGATCATTGTTGCAGAGTTAAAACGAAATAAAGTTGTACAGCACGTATAACGCCATCTCTTTTTCTGACGCGAATAATTACAAAGGCACTCTTTTGAAAAATTGAGGAATCTAAAAAGAAACTCTTCAGAACAATATAATTATGATATATAACGATTTTACTCTTGTGCACTATTATGGTTACTTTGTGCCGTTTATTAAAAGGCCAAGACTGCAGTTGCGCTCGTAAAAAAAAGTTTATTCAAAAAATCCGACTGCTTGAGAAGCAAACGAAAAAGACGTCGTAGGATACATCTGGTCTGCATGGTTTTCTTCTTGTTTATGTTTTTTTAGTTCGCTTCTTAAGCAGTCAGGTTTTATGATTTTTTTAATTAAGTTTTTTTATTTATAACTTTTTAATTAACATATTTTTTTTCGAAGTAGGTACAACATTAATTTTAAACATAAAACAGTTATATATTTTTGAAATCACCTATTAAAACCTTTTATTTTGATACGCCACACGATGAGGATGGAAAAAAAAATTAGGCCCCACAATATAGCAGCCAAAATTTTTCTATTTTCCAATTTTAATGTAGCCAGTAGCGAGTTTCTTCCGTGCCTCGGAAAGCACGTTAAGCCGTTGGTCCCGGCTGTCATTTGAAGATCTTTGACAGTCGTTACGGGTAGTCAGAAGCCTGAGATCTGACACCAGTCTAGCCAAGAGGTATCGTGTTACCTAGTTACTGGGTTGTGGAGGTCAGATAGGCAGTTCCATGTAAAACACTGGTACTCAGCTAAATCCGGTAAGACTGGAAGCCAACCCAACATAGTTGGGAAAAGGCTAGTCAGAGGATGAATATCAGCCAGTGACACTCGCAAGATTAAGACTAATCGATTGACGTAAGAATCATCAAAATCGGCCAACGCGGTCTCTAGAATGCCACATAGTAACAAACATACATACATAGACTGATTAACACTTTACCCTCCTTCGGCAGTCCGGTAAAAAGTGCAAGTAGGACAGTGAATTATCACCACGGCAACTGATAATCACGTCGCCTCGCTCTCGCCTTTACGACCACCCCTGCCACGAGCGTTAGCATACCTAAGAGTTTTACAAATCTTAAATAATAAAGCAACAAAAACTTACCAGCGCACCTACAACTCTTGTATTATAATAATCAGGTAACAAGGTCTCGCATATAGTAGCCAACAACCAGAAGGCTTGTTCTTCAGGGCAGTATATTAGCAAAACTGACGCTACAATGTTCATGGCTTGGCAGTAACCGATCTGAGGGTTCTTTAGTGCGTACGCGCATAGGACGCGGCGAAGCGCTGAGATTCCTGAAAAGTAGAACACAGAGTCACAGATAATGTAATACTAGCATACAGATGCCTCATCCCATACAAAGAAACAGTGCCGACGTAACTAGCAGTTTTCGTCTGATTAAGATGACTTTTTTTTATAAGTACTTCGATCGCGTTCGGTTTCGTTTCACGGCTACAAGATGGTGTTAGCAGCGAATTGCAAGTAAAAGGGTTTTCTCGGTTCGTGACTATTTTTTTCTTTAAATATAGTGACGATTTTTTTACAGTATTTTTTTTACATATTTTTACAGTTTCATTGTACTATAACGTGTACAAATACAAATTTACAAAATCGATTGGCATGCCTCAGAAGATTAAAACCGCGCCATCAATTTTAAATGATCAAAATATAATCTTTGAAATGTGAATTAAGAGCCCAATATTCCATAATTTTGTGCATAGGAGAGTTGATTAAAAAATAACATAACAATTAGAAAATGGTAATTTTACAAACAATTCAATAACAAGTCGACGCATATAGCGCCATCTAGTGACATTTATTTGGGCCAAATTTTCTTTGTTAGCGCTGAGACCGTGACAGAGTGCTTCCTTTATACCTAAAGATTTTCTGAGATTTTCACTTTGTTATAGCACCGTTCCCTACTTACTTGTTTTTGTTAAAGGCAAGCCAATACTGGCTAGTTAGTTAAGATTAATTAAAACGATTATGAACACTAACTTGCATTTTTTTTATATTGCATAGAACCTATACTCCGAATACGAACCTAAATTGATGAAACAGATCTCCAATGTTATAACCACGTTTAGTAAAACAATTGTACGGTACGCAGTTCTTATCGCAAATACATAATTATAATTAGTAGAAAATAAAAAAAAAGACTTACCAACATCATTCTGATAAGCCCTATGTTCAGGTAAAGATCGATGGAGATCCCTCTCAATCTCATCATTAGCCTGAGTCTTCGTCGACAGAGCCTTATTCACCAGTCGTTCATACAAGCCTTTGTTTTGAGCCTTCTGGAGTATGGACCCTGAGAAGACACTCCATAGCTCTCCTCGAAGGAGCTCTGGTATGCCGTTGACAACTAACTCGCTACCTTCAGTAGTTTGGTACATGCTGACACCTCTGCCTACTTCGGCCATGTGGTCTTCCCATTGCTTCTCCTGTAATCATGGGAAAATTTTGTATAGTATTAAGGGAAGGGTGATTGAAACCCGGACTAGTCAATCGTGATAAGAAGTATAAAACGTACTTGTTACTTAACGTAAAGATATAAGTACTGAAGAATGATTTTGAGTCAGTGCTATTCTTGCTGTTCTTGGCTGCAAATATTTATATCCCGGAACTCAGTTAGGAAGCAGACATGGTCTGCTCTTATTAAAACTTACGTATTTTAGGCTTTTTTCACTCTTAGAATTTACCTGAACAATGTTTAGGCTTTTTTCACTCTTAGGGCGGTTACGCAATACATCCGATCTGTGTCCGAGAAAATTTCGGTTCCGAAGTAGCCGTCTAACTTCTTGTAGGGAAATTAAGCACTACATCCGTCATAATTCAGAACATCTGAAATCTTAACTCAAATCATGGACTCGGATCTCGGACACGGACGCGTATTGCGTAACAATTGACAATCGAAAATGGTCTTTCACTTAGAATTTTCTTACAACAGAAGTTTCAACCAACCTTTTTCTGCTGAATCTGTTTGATAGGCGAAGTCTGGTGTGTCCTAAACAGCGTCATAAGAGGCGGCTGCGGCGTCCAACCCTCGACGTCACTCTGTGCCACTGCTTTAGTCGCCTTCTCCCTGTACACATCACTGCATATTCACGCATTTGAATTAGTACACGGAAAACTAAACCTTAACTCTAATATCCCAAAGTTGAACATTGAAATCCGATGTTAAAGATGCAGGCTGGAACATGCTGGGTTAGACGAAGCGTCCTGTTAAAGAACAATGCAAAGGCAACTGGAAAGGAAGAACACAGATTAAATGAGCATGACTTTTTTTTTCAATATGAAAATGATCGACGAAATTAGTGTTTAGTTTGACTAAATTATTGAGTAGTAGCTTCAATAAGAAATTATTAAATAAAAAGCATTACAAATAATTCAAAGAACTAATCAGATAGGTAATTATAACTTAACATAAAAAAGAAACTCAAGAAAAAAATCTAAAGCTAAATTGACAGTTTGTCATACAATATTGTCAATTTAACCTCGTGTTTGCTACACTGAGTAAAGTTTTTCGTGCAAATAGGCCTAAGCGAAATAAGGTGAAACCCGAGTTAAAATTCATAATATGACAGGCCATAGTCCAGCAGTGGCCATCAAATTACGAAAATGATAGTACAAGAAATTGACTTACCAAATATTAGTCACCTCTACATGCAAATATATTAACAGTAACTTACTTTGGCAGCTTAGCAAGGAGTTCCGATATTTTATGGACCAAGAAGTCCCTATCAGATATATTTCCGAAGAGGAAACTGGTATGGTGGGCTGTGGTGATGAGGATACTGCCAGAGTCGCCAGAGGAACTGGCGGTTCCACCTGAGTCTGCTCGTTCCACTTGGTGGACATTGCGAAGAGGTATTGTGAGTCGAACTAGGTTGCGGACCTGTGAAGAAATAGTGGTGTTAAGTAAAGCGAAAGAGCAGGATATTTGTCTTTTAGTCAATAGCATATATAATATAATACTGACATACAGATGCCTCATCCTACACAAAGAAGCCATGCCGACGTAACTAGCAATTTTTATCTGATAAAGCTGATTATTTTTATAAGAACATCGGTCGCCCTCGGTTCCATGGTTAGCTAAGTGACGTCATTCTAAATCCAATATGGCGGATGGCACAAGACGGCGGACTAGTTATTTTTTGTGCACTGCCATGATATGGGTATCAAATGAAAGAGTTTGCTGAGCAGAATACGAAAAAAGCTTGTTTTTAATGAAGTTTTATAATTAATAATTTTATCTATGACTAAGCCTGGTCTGTGCGGTCATTGGCCGTGGTCGTGCCCTTTAAGTTTGTCCGACTAATCCTAAATTTGAGCCCCCATGCAGTTGTACCAACCTTGTGATGTTTACTATACCTGCTTATACTTTAACAAAGACATAAGCTATTCTCGGATAGCTCGTGCCGACAATGAAGAAGAAAAGATAATAAGGTTATCATTAACCAATGAACGTGAATACGGATAAAAGGTTTCATTGACAATTTATAGTCCTTTGCAATCGAACAAGTGCAAGTGTGTGCATCTTGTGCGTTTGTGCCGTAAATATAAGGCTGTTGTAATACTAATATTTGCTTGAGTATTTCGCCACTACATAATAGACTTTATTCCTATAGATATAATAAGAGTTGTTTCGGTACATAAAATAATAATTTGAATATTAAACAAATCCATATTAAGAGGTCCTCAAGGCACGGCCTTAGATATTACGAGATGGAAAACGTTATTACTAAGTTATCTTAAGATAAACTAACTAACGAGCTAAACTATTATACAAATTAAACAAAACTTGATGTCCTAATATTAAACAACGACAAATAAGAACAACAAAGGTTACATAAACATCAATTCTGAGTTTGTGACTCACAAGAGCAATGATAACAAACTCGTAACTATTTGCACATTACGTGCTAAGTCAATATTACCTAATCCTTATTGCTTTCACGTAAGGTCGATAATTGCGTGTTGAAGAAGCATGTAAATTGAGAGTGCATTTCGTAATAATAATTATGCGATTGTATTATTGTTGTTATTATTCAAGAACGGTGCATTGAATTGTTATATTTATTGATCAGCTATCGAAATGATTAAAGTTCGTAGTCTCTCAGTAATCTCACACACAAATAAACAGGGATAACTGTGTTATGAAAATATTTTGATAAAAGGTCATAATTTTAATTGAATACAATTTTAATTCCATTAGTCTCTTAGCATTATGATAAATTCGTTATCTTGCACCAAGGATGACATACAGGCAGACTATTTACCAATATTCATCGTAATAAATTAAAACTTGGGCCTAATCATGGCCAATAAGATTTTCAGACGTTATGCACCAAGGAAGAGAAAATAATTTTCTGAAAAGCAATTATTCATTGCAGTCAAAATTGTCGTATAAAGCCACCCTAACCATATCTTGAGAGACTATAGCAGTAAAGCACGCTAGGTATAGTACTCGCCTATCTTCTAGGCTAGCCTGAAGTTGGCTTTCCGATGCGCAAGGCATGGCGCTTTTTAAGTATGAGATTTACTACTGCGCAATGTTAGACTTAGTAATAAATAAACCAAGGATGTATTTGGGGTTACCAAAACAATTTATATGGCTTATTGATCATAATTATAGTAGAAAAAAGTACAGCAAAAATAGACAATCTACACATTATTGTTCCTTTATTGAAAATAAAGCAAAATGACTCACTGGAACGTATAAGTGATCAATTTAATATATCTCGTACCAAGCTGTCATCAATGATATTAACTGGTATTGAAGTATTAGGTAACTTCTTTCAAAATTTTGTTTATTGTCCTCAGGCATTGCAGCTACCTTCAGGGTGGCCAAGAAGTTGGCTACAATAGCGCAGTAGTCAATCTCAGCAGCACGAGAGACGCCTAAGTCGTCGGGAGTCGCAAGCCGATTCCCGGCCACGGTAGGCGCGGGCTTGCGGACGGCGAGTAATGGGTAGCTCGCCGTCCGATAAAGAACAGGCCCGAGTCGACGGCGCTTAGTGTTCCACGTGCGCCCCAATGAGAAGTCAGCAAAACTGACGGGGTCCGCTAGGGCCGATGCATATCTCGGTCGCGGATAAATTTGAAAGAGAGTTACCGCGGCCCAGGCTCAAGCAACTGAAGGAACAGAGGTGGGTTTTATCACGCCCTACCGCTTCACCCAGAGCGGGAGAAGCCATAAGATGATATACCAATCGCAAAAAAAAAGTGGCCAAGAAGATTGGCGAATATGGTAAAGGTAGATAGATGATCATCATGATGAGACGGCTGTATCGCTACTGCATCACGACTGAAAGCTCGCTACAGAAAGTCACAGTGCGAAACCGCTCTTAGTAATGCCAAATAAAAAAGAAAACTCACCCGACTATCAAAACAAATGAAGTTCTGCGAAAGGTACAGTCTCCCCCAATTATGTCTCTTATTATAAGGAGTCCATAAGGTGCATTCTTCCGTGCCATCCAACTTTTCGTTCTGTGGTAATCTGAACCGAAGAGTGAAGAGGTTAGACTGTTTCCTGGCATCCAAGTCTCTCTTTAGGAAAGAAGGCTTCTTTGGCACGTTTTTGCTAAGTTTCGTCAATAGTTCCTTGTCAATGTTGAATGATCCTGTCTTGTCGTCGATGAGTCTGGAAAAAATATGTTTTTTTTGTAAGAAAAGGAACACAGAAATAGGTCGCCTCAATCACGGGGTCCCAGCGCTAACACAGAAAATTTGGTTCAAATAAATGTCGCTAGATGGCGCGATATGCATCGATTCGTCATTGAATTGTGTGTAAAATTAACATTTACAAGAATAGATCCTAAAAATTGTCATCATAATCTGCCTAGCCTTTTCCCAATTATTGTTGGGGTCGGCTTCCAGTCTTACCGGATCCTAAAATTTGTATGTTCTTTTTTAATCAACTCTCCCAAGCACAAAGTTATGGAATATTGGGTTCTTAATTGACATTTCAAAGGTTATAAGATTATTTGAAAGGATGATTTAAAATTGTTTCCAATAGATTGCGCGGTTTTAAATGTTTAAGTCATGCCACTTGGTTTTGAACGCGATCGAATTACTTATAAACATAATCATCTTAATCAGACGAAAAACGCCAGATATATCGGCAAGGTTTCTTTGTATGGGATGAGGCATCTGTATGTTAGTATTATATTATCTGTGGCACAATACACATCTACCTAATAATCGATAGCAAACAAGCGTGATGAATGTTAAGATTAAATTAAATTAGTTATACTATTTTCAAGGCGTGTAACTAGGCATTACATCCAAGGATATGACGAAGAAAAGAAAGTAAATCTATTGATTTTAACGCATTGAGATCGGATCAATTGACTGATGCAGCTCTGCTAAAAGACATAGTTACATATCCAAAATAAATTTACACATATTCGAAAAAAATTTCTCCCTCCTAATTACCTCTTTGATCCAATCTCGACTCATCCTCGCCCAACGTAATTGGAAGTAATGGCTTGTTATTCATTGACATTACCGTCATCGACTATAGAGTATCTTGTATAGAGACGACTGGGTCGAGTGATATGGAGAATGTTTTCTTCAAAAGGTATTAGAATACGCGGGTATTTTAAAATAAGAGGTACCTTGGATACAAAGTTCAAAACATCACGAAGTATTTCATGTCATCCTGTACAGACGGACAGACAGATAAAAACAACAAACCCCAACGAATCAATAAAATTGAATGACACTGTTATCATTGTTGATAACAGACTAACAGCTGATTCATAAACAGCCGGGTTTTGTTTTCAACTTATCTACAAATTCATGTATTCTCATTTTATTCCAATTATTCGCTATTCACACCTCTTTTGTTATGCAGCTCTTTGTAATGATCCAAGGACACGATACCTCGAATGTGCGGTTAAAAATGAATTTAATAATAAAACAAAGCACATGCTATTTCATGAACGTGTAGGCAGAGGTTTATATGAGACCCACATTTAGCTAGTAATGTGGTTTTATTGACAACTAACTTCTGCCAGCGGTTTCGCCCGCATGAATGTCGAAAATTATTCCGAGGGGACATATTCCGAGATAAAAAGTATCCTATGTGCGATTCCTGACTATAATTTGTCTCGTATGCCAAATTTCATCCAGATCCGTTAAGCCGTTTTGGCGTGACTGAGTAACAAACATACCTACACACAGCCAAACTATCGCATTTATAAAACTAGCTTCTGCCAGCGGCTTCGCCCGCGTGAAAAGTGTTTTCCTATCCCAAGGTAACATTATACCGGGATGAAAGTAGCCTATGTTCTATTCCAGACTATAATCTATCTCTGTGCCAAATTTCATTCAGATACATTTAGCCGTTTTTGCGTGATTGAGTAACAAACATACAAACACAAACACACACAAAACTTTCGCCTTTATAATATAAGTGTGATGATAAGTAAGAAATTATGTGCCGTTCTGAGAAAAATATTCCTTTTGGAAAAATCAAATTTAACTTTCCCCTACATGGAGATTAAACACAGAAAAGCTCAGGCATTTGCGCTTGAAGATCACAACTAGACAAATGATTCAATTCGTCCAGATGGTTCGCGACTTCATTGTAAACTGCTTTGTAGGCTAGACGCACTTTGATTTTGCAAATATGAATACTATTATTAATGCATTGTTACATAATTCGATAAATTACCAGCGACTTTTGTCGGATGCAAAATCGCGCAAGGCGTGGCCGCTCAACATCGCCATTGCATCTCTTTGGTCAGTAAAGTCCCGCGACGTAAAAACATACATGAGATATTGTGATGCCCAGCAAGGCCAGCAAGTAGCATATCATTCTACGCCTCTTTAACAGACTTTAATAAGTATGTAAAGTGCAGTATAATGCGCATATCACAAGCTAACAATAGTGCAAATGAGTTTAGCAAGCATTTTCATCTTGCTGCTCAAACAAAATACTTATCTTAATCCAGTTCACACATCACATGACCTATATAACATTACACTGTTAGTACCTACTTTGTGTAACACGAGATTACTTTAGTATAATCCACCCTAATACTGCATACTTAAGCTTGATTAAGGTTAAAAAGTATGTACTCTATGCCCTTCAAAGTGCGAACCGCCGAATAAATGTCAGGTCTATCACCCCCGAAGGGTTTGGCAGTAGAAGTGAACTGTCGCACGCAAAAAAAGCCTACCACATGAATTCGCAAAAATACTCATACCTATTTGGATGTTTTTCGACACTAATAAATTCGATAACATTAAATAACAGAACGCCTGTTATGTTAATGGAAACCATCTCAGATAAATCGAATTCATAATGCGGAAAACCAGTCGTTGTGACGTAACTCATATAATAGCAGTGTGCTACGTAACGTAGGTAGAAACGAATTCCATAGCCACGTACATACAATTTCGATTGACGAACTATAATATCCTTAAGAAAATAATTTAAAAATAAAAAAAAAACGGCTGCAGAAGAGAACTAAAAAGTTGTAAACAAGAAAAAATCATGCTGTGCACTCGGAGGATACATATTCACGAACTGGCTGATCCTCTGATCCTCCGACTGCACAGCATGATTTGTCTTGTTTACAGCTTTTTAGTTCTCTTCTGAAGCAGTCGGGTGTTCGATTTTTAAATACTTTTTTATTTACAACTTTTTAGTTACCTATCTTTTTTTTCGAATAACTTTTAAACATATAAGTGATTTTTGTAATCACCTCTTAAAACCCTTTATTAGATACCCGGTTTGGAAGAAAAAAAAATTGGGCCACACAATATGGCGCCCAAAATCCGCCATGTTTGTTTTTAATTATATAAATCCGTCTAGCTAGCGGTTTGAAAGATATGAGGTAATAAAGAATATTACATACATACAAACGTACAAGATACGCGCAAAAAACATAACGCTTTCCTTGCAGTCGGGTAATAATGTTATACTTATGAGCTTTTGTCAGTGATTTCGCCCGCGTGAGAGCCGCAAAATTATACCACGGGAACCTACTACTGGGATGGTAATGGGTTAAAAAATCCTTTTTCCTAAGCCAGGCCGAGGAAATACTACTACTTGCAATAAGCTGTTGCAGCGTAATTGTAAACAAGCAGCTAAACATTCATATTAATAATAATACCAGCCTCCTACTGTCCCACTGAATGGCAAACACCTTTTCTCATACAGAGAAGGCGGGTTGGCGATTTCAGATTTACACTAGCTGACCCCCGGGGCTTCTCTCCCGTCAATTGGCTACCTACCTACCTATCCTAACTACCATACCCTATCTTCCCTACCCTACCTACCATATCCCGTCTACCCTACCCTACCTACCCTACCCTATCTACCCTACCCTACCTACCCTACCCTGCCTACCCAACCCTACCTACTCAACCTTACCTACCCTACCTACCCTACCCATTACCCTGCATTATATTATTTAAAAGACGTTAATTGATCAGTTATCGAGCGGGATGAAAAATGATTAAGTTACTAAAATGGCTATTAAAAAATAGGGGTTGGTGATAAAAGGGTAAAAATTTAGGGTTGTATGTATTTTTTAATGCCACATTATAGAAAAATAACAAAAAAAATATCCAAAAATTAAAAAAAAATATGTTAAGGGTGAACAACCCTTATCACTTAGGGGTATGAAAAATAGATAGTAGCTTCTCAGACCTACTGTATATGCATATAAAATTTGGTAAAATTCAGTAAAGCCGTTTCGGAGGAGTAAGGTAACTAACATTGTGACACGAGAATTTTATATATAAGAAGAAGATTAGCTCTGGTTTCCTTCTTCCTTCGCCGTTGTCTGTCACATCCAAAATAAACTTAGAAAATATATATGAATTTGAAAAAATCACATTGCTATTTGGTACTTGCCCGGATTTGAACCCACGACCTCAAGCACGAGAGGCGAGGTCTTAGCCGCTGACATTCATATTACAATAAATAATAGAGCAAAACAACTTACTGTTTCATAGCAATATTAGCCAACTGCTGCATCAGACCGAAAGTCTCATTCTTCCTCATAAACAATGTGAAGTAATGCTCCCCATCCCTGGTGACCACTTTGATCGAGTCAGGAAACACAAGACTGTTGGTCTTAGCCAGTTCTGTGACGTCAGCCCAGCGAATCTTGATCGAAGTCTTACGACCGAATATGTCGGAATAGAAGCACATGTAGTGAACTGATAAATACATCCAGCCCTGGCGGGGCAGCTGCATCCTCCCTTTCAAGTAACTGTAATTTTACGAAACATAAGTATAGGATGTCTCAGAATGTTTTTCGTTTTTGATAATTAAAAAAAAAACCACTAGAACTAGTGCAAAATCGTTTTATTTACTGTTAAATTAAAGAGCAGCTTTTCAATTTTGTTTATGAAAAACAAGAATTTTTAAATGTGTATCCTCCATTTCTAGACCCTCATATAGCCTTTAACTAAAATCTTCAATCACTCGCTAAAGTAAGATAAAAAAAACCGGCCAAGTGCGAGTCGGACTCGCGCACGAAGGGTTCCATACCATTATTGCAAAATACTGCAAAAAACACATTTGTTGTATGAGAGCCCCACTTAAATATTTATTTTATTCTGTTTTTAGTATTTTTGGTTATAGCGGCAACAGAAATACATCATCTGTGAAAATTTCAACTGTCTGGCTATCACGGTTCATGAGAAACAGCCTGGTGACAGATAGACATACATACGGACCATGGAGTCTTAGTAATAGGGTCCCGTATTTACCCTTAGGGTACGGAACCCTAAAAAGTAGGGGTCTATAATTCCTTGACTTGATATGGCAGCCCAAATAGCCTAGATTTAACGCCGGTGTTTTCCTAAGGAGCTACTTATAAAGTAAAGTTTACAAGCCATTGCGACACAACCTAAATGTTTTAAAGCAAGCAACTCACAGACCAAATTAAAGCTATCCCAAGAGTGCTAAATGATTATTATCCAGAGCGAGTGATCGAATATTTTATTTCCAGGCTAAATGAGATTCAGGAAGTGGATGATGCGCATTTAATAACTATTGTTTTTCTTAAACACAATTCAAAGACTGCTCTATAATTTAACAGTAAATAAAACGAGTTTGAACTAATTCTAAAGTTTCTTTTTTATTCTCAAAAACGAAAAACATTCTGGGACACCTTTATATCTTCGGTTACATGAGGTGAGTTGATCTTCTGGGGGTGGGGGTCGTGCGTCTGGCAAAGGTAAATTGGTATTTGAAATTACCCATTAGGCTCGACATGATTGTATTAGTTCAAGGTCATGGCTGCCTCTAAACATAAAAGGGCCATCCACCCTCTGCAGCCATATGTGATATTGGGCTATAGTGATGGCGAATTGGCGATCGATTTAGTTATCAAGATCGATTTAGTTATCCTCAGAGGGTCATCAAGCATCAATAAAATTTACGTAATTGATCCTTGATATTAAAAATATTAAGATGTTAAATAAATAACGATTCATAATCCCGGCGCGCGGCGGCAAGGAATAACCCTCGCGTGCAAGTTTAAATAAAATATATTGCTATGTGCAATTTTTTGTCCATACTACTCCAAATTCGGCCTGTCGTTATGTCTAGCATGAATCACCGTAAAAAAAACACAAGCAATCATTTCATTGTTACTGCCAATTAGTATTGGGGACGGTCAAACGAATGACAATAAAACTGTTACTTACCTACAGGAGTAGTAACAGACCAATTTTTCGTCTTTGGGCATGCGGAACCTTTCGTGGAATTCGTATGTGACCGTGTCTTCATCTAGACAAGATAAAATTTTCAGTTTTAGCCTAATCTAGACAATCTGTCTGGTTTTGTACTGGCATAATAAATATTTGTCGCTAAACTTCTGGGCCGCCCTGAAGTTGGCTTGCCGATACGTACGATAGGCACGGATTGGTGATTTTTACTCAGCTGCCGAATGTGTTTATCAGTCTATATATGTAGGTATGTTCCTATGTGGGTTTTTAGAGACCAAACGCGTTGGCCGATTTTGATGATTTTTATGTCAATCGATTCTTTTGAACCTTGCGAGTGTCATTGGCTACATTAAAATTGGAAAATAAAAAAATGGCGGCTTTTGGCGGTGTGGAAGTGGGCGCCATATTGTGGGAACCCAATCTTTTTTCTTCCAAAACCATCGTGCGGGGGGTATCAAAATAAAGGATTTTAAGAGGTGATTTCAAAAATATATAACACTTATATGTTTAAATTTAACCAATTCGAAAAAAAAAAATGTTTTCTAAAAAGTTATAAATAAAAAAAGTTAGTTCAATAAATCAAAAAACCCGACTGCTTAAGAAGCGAATTAAAAAGACGTAAACAAGAAGAAAATCATGCTGTATACCGGAGGATACAACTGGTTTTGGTCAGCTAGCTCGCGAATATGTATCCTTCGACTGCATATCATGATTTTCTTCTTGTTAACGTCTTTTTAGTTCGCTTCTTAAGCCGTCGGGTTTTTTGATTTTTTTTAATTACTTTTTTTGTAAGAGATTTACTACTGCGCAGCAATTGTAGCCAACTTCAGGGCGCCCAAGAAGTTTGGCGAGAACTATATTGTGGTAGTACTTGTTCATTACAAGTTTGAAAAAGTAAAGTTACATCAAACAGATGCTGTAATTTTTCACTCATTCAACAGAAAAACCGGCCAAGTACGTGTCGGACTTTGAACATTTAGGGTTCCATACCCAACCGCAAAATCAAGTTGGATGTAATAAGAAAAATTAGGAAATTTCTAAGAAAAATCTGATTCATCAATATATTCGTATTTGTTAGTAAAATATACGTAAAATCAACAAATTTGAAGTTTATAGGTGAAAGGGAAGTAAAAAAAAATCTTTGTAACATTTTTTTTGCTGACTTTGGTGGCATCTAATTCCTTTGTTATTCCAATTTTTTTTCACAGCCCCGTTTATCTCTATGGGAGCCTCCCTTAAAAACATTTAACAATATTTTATTACAATTTGTATGGCTTTGGGTCAACAAGATGCTTATACTATGAAAATTTGAAGGCTATAGTTCCAACCGTTTGGCTGTAAAACCTGTGTGGCCGACGACGAACAGACAAACAGACACGTGAGTGACAGCAATAGAGCTCTATTTGGACCCTTCGGGTACGGAACCCTAAAAACAACTCAACCATATTTAGAGAAAAAGTTAGTTACATACCTTCAGTAAAAGTCTCTTGGTCCGTTGCAATAAGAGAGTTGATTTTACAGCAAACAAATTCGGTCACTTCTTCCTCAGTGTCAAATGAGTGTAACGTCGAACACACATTGTCAAACAACCACTGCCAGTCCAAACGTATTTCTGACTCGCTCAATGCGGTGGCTATTACTGTAACATTTTAGAAATTTGAGCCTGACTATGGCCAATGTGTTTTAAAGATTGGTATAATTAGAATTAGGGAAACAAATAAATTATAGTTTGACTAGTTTCTGCCAGCGGCTTCGCTCGTGTGAAAGTCAGAAGTTGTTCCACGGGAAACATACATTTTGCCGGGATAAAGGTAGCATGTGTCTGTATGAATTTTCATTTAGATCTATTCAGGCGTTCTGGCGCGAAACATCTAAAATTTCGCATTTATAATATTAATCGTCAAAAGGAAAAAGACATCTGAAAGGCGGATTACATTTTTTAATTTTTTATTTAGTCTATGTTGTCAATGGCTGGGCAAAGGTCTACTCCATATGTTTCCAGCCCAACTTTGTCCCCTATTTCTCCGGCCAATCCAGTAGATATGAGTTACTATTTAGTAACTTGTTATCGTTATTTACAAATTCATGTCACTACCACAATGTACTGCAGTTGCATTTCGACATTTACTACTAACTACCCACTTCCCAGGCTGCCAGATTGTCACCCAGCAAAGCTGGGAACCTTACAGGGAAAGGGCCAACGAGTAGCTTGGATTGGGAGATGGCGTTAGAAGTCATCAACAGAGATAAAACAAGGTGGGCAATCAACACCTTCCTACGGTTCAAGGCAGCGGGGATGGACGGAATCTTTCCAGCTCTACTCAGATGGAACGGCGATCTGCTGTATACCTGGTCAAGGTCTTTCGAGCCTGTCTGGCCCAACGCTATATCCCCGGCTTTTGCCGAATAAGCCGACGACGTAGCGACCGCTTGGTAGCAGAGGTGACATCGCAACTGAGGCGGGCCCCGTTGTCGTATGGAGCATCCCAGGTCCCATACGAAATCGCGGCTGAGGGTTGGAGGCTGCGGCGGGAGAGGAGTGCCGGTATTACGGTGCGCCGCTCTCCCTTCCTTCCGCAGCCTGGACGGGGTCGCCACCGTCTGATGGCGGACGCGGTGGAGGCAGAGGAGGTCCCTATCCCCTGAGGCCGAAAAGTGGTAGGTGGCGGGGCCACTGACCAGACCCGTCACAGGGGGACCAAGGGTGTCATACACAGGGTTGTCTGGCACCCATGTGCTGGTTTGGTCCCTGTAGCGGTCACGGCGTACATTGTGTTCTGGTGCGCCGGTGGTAGTTCGCGATGAGAGCTAACGCGAGCCCGTGTTCCCGCCATAAGCGGCACGGGAGGACACCGTGGGGTTTTAGTGGGTTGGAGTCCCACATAACTTCGCTAATGAACTGAATCAGCACACCACAGCGTAGTCTCACGCGTAGGAAATGATCTTAAAAACAAAAACATAACCTTAAGCACCTTTATTGACATCGAAGGTGCTTTCGACTAAACTAACTTCACCAGCATCGGGCAGGCACTCGCCATGGTGTTGTGCCGCCGCTCGTAGAATGGATTAAGGCGCAGATACCCCTGAGTAGCTATCTGATTTTAAAATGAGAATCACGTCGAAACGGCTAGTTGTAATTTTTTTGAAAAAATGTATGTTACACAAGACCATTTTCATAATAATTTGTTCTAAGAAAATTTTGAGTTTTATTCTTATAACATGTTGTAATTAATTTGTAAAGTTATGTCTAAAACGGACACAAACACGACAATCGCGCCTAAACCGCTGGGCGTATTTTAATCAAATCGACACCATCTCAAAGACAATTTAATTATCTACATTTTGATCTGAAGCTTTTTTTTTAAACTCATAGAATAATAAGAAAAGTACAATAAACTACAAAATTTTGGGTCGCGCGGGTGTGAAACGAGTGCGCGTTTTGTTCCCTCAAGGACGTTGGCGTTAGTCGTCGCCTTAACAAAAGGCAAAAAAAACGTGCTATTCAATTTACTGTGAACTCTACCACACGACGAATCGTGAGTAGGGTCTGCCCACAGGGTGGGGTGCTGTCACCACTTCTGTGGAATTTAGTCGTAAATGAGCTCATTGCAAAACTCAACCCTAGGCTTCAACATAGAAATAACACTTAAAGAAGAGGTCAATTACTTGGGGGTAATCCTTGATAGCAAATTACTCTGAAACAAGCATCTTGATTACAAAACTCAACAAATGCACAATCGCACTCCATCATTTTAAAAAAATGTTAGGAAAAATATGGGCACTCTCTCCAAAGATAACTCTGTGGCTACACACAGCGGCAATGAAGCCAATATTGGCTTATGGCGCTCTGGTTTGGAGGACGAGGACAGGACACTCAACCACCATCACCAAACTCCAACGGTTCCAGCGGTAGGCCTGTTCAGCTATCACTGGCTGTATGAAAACCACTCTAACAGCAGCCTTGGAGCCTGGCCCTATAAATAACTCCCCTCGACCTTTACATAGAGCAAGAGGCGACACTAGCTGCTATGAGGCTGATGCATCTAGGAATATGGGGCAAAATCCTCACCAGTCCACATGCTAAAATCCTGTACTAAGCCAATTAGTATCAACCCCTCATCGCTGCCCCATGTGACAGAACACAAGAACAACCTAAGTTCAACAAAACCATTACATACAAACGATTGAGGAAGAAAGGGATCAGTCAGGAGCCAATGAAGTATGAATTGACACAGATGGCTCAAAAACACAAAATGGTTCAGGTGGTTTCACATACCGCTAGGCACACACAGTGCAATGCGAATATGTTGCCTTAACACAAGCTGCAACAACAGTAAAGCGTTTGGGCATCAAGAACTACGGTATCTGATTCTTATCTGATAGTCTGGCTGTGCTCAAAGCTTTAGAAAGCAAACTGACTAACAAAAAACTAATCATTGGGAGCCACTCGCCTTGGATATCGAAATCCAAATCCATTTGAATTACCCTCCAGTGGATCAGGCATCATAGCAAATCTTTAGGCAATGATGCTGCAGATGAACTTGTGAAGATGGGCTCCGAGTTGTTAATGCTAGGCCCGTACCCAGTCCTCCCCCTACCATTCTTGCAATTTTGTGCATGAACTCGCCATAGATCAACAGACCTCCATAATAACAGATGGTCACGGGCAGCAACTTTTCCAAATATATACCCGCGTCTTATTAAAAAACTTCTCTGCCTAAGCAGAAATAACCTAAAAATAATCATGGGGACAATAACGGGCCACTAACAAACATCTTTTCAACATAGGCGCCACAGACAGCTCTTCGGCGCAAGACAGCACTTTGCAGGGGCTGTTTTAACGCTGAAGAATCAGCCGCCCACGTAATCCTGGAATGCAATGCCGTGGCATCTCAACGTGAAGGAATCCTCAGAACAGTGAGGTCTCTCCATGAAGCTTCTGGGTTTTTGGACGGAGCTAGCTATGTTAACCAGTACACCTATGCACGAAGGACCGAATGGGTGTCTATTTGTGGAGACGGGAGTCTCTACTACTACTAGTACTTATATCTTTCTCTGATTATCATGATTTATAAAAAATAAAATTTCAGTCACTGCATACACAAGGACAATTAAAAAGGGAAATAGGTAAAAGGAAAATTTATTTAAATATGCTTAAAATAACTGAATAAATAAAAGTTAATATGTATCAGATTATATTAAAACAGATAATTGTGAAAGTGTCATTATAAGTGAGTAATGCCTCTTGAAATAGGCTCAAACAAACAGGTATTTATTTTGTATACACACAATGAAAATGCTTGTTAGATTCTTATCAGAAGAGACACAAAGTGAGTAAATGTTTCAATAACATAGCCAACTAGAAACAGTCTATTGTCTCTATTTACATAATAGTGAGTAGTTCTGTTTGTTAATTCATGCCAGGTTATTGTTTCTGGCATTAAACTTAATCACAAAATTAATAAACTCTATTTTAACATCCATTGCCCATAATCAGTGCAACCAGATTCTAGTTAGATCAAATGTGTGTGCTTGAATGGTTTAAAATGAAGAACAAAGTATGGAAATAATGCATTACCATAGTATACTTCTGAGTTCGGCGTCTGGTGTAATATCCTATAGGGCATAGGTTTTGTTTCTCGAACGCTATCTAAAGTACCCACAAGAAGCGAGGAGAAACCTTTCGATTTTCCATGCCCTTTTCTTCTCTGCAGGACGAAGTACAAAGAAGTTTTATCGGTATCCCTAGGGGTTGTACGGAAAATATTAGTACAATTTCGCAATCAAGCAAAATATACATGATAAGCGGCCATCGTATAACATAATTACCAAAGCGCAGTTTTTAAGAAAATTTCTTGAGGTTTAATCCACATGTCGATAATTTACTAAACACAGTCAACGAATAGTACTTAATTTTTGCTAATCGCCAACATCGTCGAATATTTAACTTTTTTTTTGAAAACAAAAATCTCGACAGGGACACTTCAACTTCAAGACACACAAACAACAAAATATCTCTTGACACTACTTTTTTTTTAATTTACGCAATGTCATTCGCTTGTCATTTTTATAGATTTGCCATTTGGTTACGAGTCTTTTCTCTTATATCAAATTTAATGACACATAAACCGAAACCGTGATCGAAAGGTATCAGCGCTGTTATGTGTACCAAAAACAATCCATGGATTATGAATTTAAGCCTTACTCGCTCTCCGAAAAACCGACTTATGATACCGGGTGAACAAATTTTAATGAATGTAAACGAGTTGAAATCAGCGTATTCTCGCTCGCTTTCACACTTTCATTCCTGAACATTCTGTGCATTCGCTCGTTCGCAAAGTCTGCCTAAAGCACAAGGACCTGGCTAGAGGGAGGTCTAGCTAGTGCGATGCCTATTAATACAGTACTTAATTTTACCGCGTTGTCCCAACGTTGGCACAAGTCAGCCTTTCATTTTTTGTTGTTTATGGCGGCATAACTGTATGACTCGGGGAGCCAATTGGACGGGCAACGGGAGAGAAATATGCCACAGGCCGCACGATGCATCGTGCAAATCAATGCACGGCCTCACCCCTGTTAGCGCTTCTCATACTATTTTTCAATAAAAACAAGCGGCCGCGTGATCTGCGCTAGTTTTAGGGTACGACCTAAAACCAGAACCTTTAAAGAGAAATTACAAAGTTAATCAAGTATTGTCTTTTAAGCCTGTGTTACACGGTTTAAAACCAAGCTAAAAACCAAGGTCACCTTGGAAGTGGATGGCGCGATACCTGCTACACCGTTTAAAACAAGCTCCAAACCTGAGGTAAGTTTAGACTGGTATAGATCGCTGCGCAGAGAAGACGTATTTACGGTCGTACCTTACGTTCATTATAATGACGTCATGGCGCCTTGCCTATCAAAACTTCAAAAAGAATATACTAATAAACTCTAAAAACTAAACTCTAATCTTGTTAATCTTACTATCTTCTTACTCATATTATAAATGAGAAAGTTTGGATGGATTTGTGTATGTTAGTTTCTCAATCAAGCTAAAATGGCTGAACTAGTGATAGTCTGGAATAGCACATAGGCATCTCTTATCCCGGTATAATGTTCCCTTAGGATAAGATAACACTTTTCACGCGGGCGAAGCCGCTGGCAGAAACTAGTATATTTAAAATAGGTACGTTATAATGTAAAAGAATATACTTAAAAAAATATTCCATGCATTTTTTTCAGTTAAGTCTTTATAAGACGCCGATGTCAAATCCTAATGACAGAGCCAGTATCTGTATATATTTATTTATTTATTCAGGTTAGCTTACAATTGTTAACACGTTAAATTTCATATAAGTACACGATATACATTTATAAGAGCAACAATTATTTACAAGCTAACACCACATACACTTCGGTGAGTAAAACTTGTACTGTGGACATGATCAAGAACATCAACGTCTAAGTAAAATGAGAAGTAAATTATTAAATAATTAGTCAAGCTCATAAAATAGTAATATTAAATTATTTTATGAGCTACGAAATAATATAGGTACTAAATAAGTATGTAAGTGCATACAAATTCTATTTAGGGATTTTTAGGGAAATTCAGAAAAAAATGTGGATTTTTTTTGGTAACACTGATTCGCGGTATTGGTGAGTTAGCACTATGTTGTCAATGGTTAGGTTAGTTCTCCATACAACACTTCAATACTCCAGTATGCAGTATATATTGATAAGTTCTGATTTACTTTACATTCGCTCTGTCATTTTGTGCACAGTGACGCGTGCTTCCGCGCCAGTGTTGCCTATGTCCATATGTCCAAGGTCTGGATTACCCAAAAACCTGACTGAAAATTCCCAATTTTGGGGAAAATTAAGTCAATATTCCCCACTTCTGGCCACATTTTTTTTTATCAAATACATAAAAGTAATATTAATATAAATCAAAAATATTCATTATAAAAAAATAACTTTTATAAGTACTCAAAAGAATTAATCTATTTTTTGCAAATCTCATTACGCGATTTTTTTTGGTTGACTTATCATTTGAAGGATCAAAATACCTTCTCTAGTGTCTATAAGCGCTACTACAGTGTCAGTTTGTAAGCGATTACGATGCTCTGTTTTCAAATTCTTTAGGACGCTAATTTTTTTTTCGACGGATGCGTTTGAGAAAGGTAGAACGAGCAATAAGCTTATTTTTAGCTTTTTGCGGGTTTTCCCCACATAATCGCTCTCCCCACAACTCACATACCCAATTGGACTTAAAATCCGCGCAGTTTGGAGAATTCCCCACAGAGTGGCAATGCTGGTCTGCGCTCGCCGCCTGTAGAAGCGCGACTGTCATACGCGTGGTTTTAAACAAGCGGCTACACGGTTTCAAACCAACTGCTTGGGAAGGCACGCCTTTCTACCAAAGGCGTTTCAAGGTCATGCTAAATTTTGTTTAAAACCACTGTCTACACGGTTTAAAACGGTCGCTTCAAACCAAGGTGAACTTGGTTTTCGGCTTGGTTTTATACAGTGTAGCACAGTCTTAAACCGTGTAGCACGGGCTTAAGTCGCTAGCAATGTCGCTGCAAACTATAAAGCCGATGGTGAAAAGGCACGAGTTTTAAAGTTTTAGATGAGGGAAGAGGGAAAAGAGAACCGACATCCAAATTTTAGACTCTAAAATCTTCCTATCTGAATCTAATCCTTTCTGAAATCAAAACGAACTTTCACTCAAGCACAAGTACTAGCATAGCTCAATTATATTGAGTACATACGAGAAAAGTAATTTTCTCTGTTGAAAATGAAAATCGACATAATTAGGCAGCAGTAGGTATTATTTAATAATTGTTCATTTACAGTTTTATATAAACGAAACAATCGATAACGGGTTGGAACCATACAGTTCATCCATTTCACCATAGGAATTAATTAGTGAAAATTAAATATTTATGAATGATGTTCTTTTTCAGCAATTTTCCTTTGGCTCTCTGCCCAACTTCTCTTATTTGAATCAGAATTAACTATTTTATGTATTTTACTGAAAACCCAGAAGCCACCTAATGCACCAAGTGGATAATACATCCAAATCCAATTATTTTTCATGTAAAAAAATAATGGAAATTGAGCTATTTTCGCTGAAATAGTGTACGGGAACTTCATGTGACGACCAGATTTCCTGAAAAACAATGTAATTATTCAAAAGGTGTGATTGTACCTCTTGTTTATATAGATGGATGCAGGCGTCACGAAAGAGCGTAAGAAAATAGTAAAAAACCGGCCAAGTGCGAGTCGGAGTCGCGCACGTAGGGTACGGAACCCTACGTGCGCGAAAATGGCAATAAAATCACGTTTGATGTATAGGAGCCCCACTTAAATATTAATTTTATTCTGTTTTTAGTTATAGCGGCATCAGAAATACATCATCTGCGAAAATTTCAACTGGCTAGCTATCACGGTTCATGAGATACAACCTGGTGACAGACAGACAGACGGACAGATGAGTCTTAGGGTCGCGTTTATACCCTTTGGGTACGGAACCCTAAAAATCACGGTAATTAGGTAAGGTACGCCTGGTACTGTAATAATATTATTTGGGTATCACGTTACCCTGCAATAATTTCCATATCACGAAATTTTTTTTCTAGGAAATCATAATATCTTATCAAGTCCTTAGGGAAAATCATTTTGTAATAATTATGTATTTTCAATTTTGATTGCAATAAAACTGTCCGTGTGACTGACAAAAGCAGAAAATGTCACAACAGGTATATTTTTAATTTTTGACATTTGAAAATGATAAAATAAACCTCGTTTTATTGTTTTAAAATCATGAGAATTAGAATATTTGTGTAGTAGTTGACCTCCGCGGTTTCGCTCACGTCATCTGGCTGTCTACCTACCTCCTACCTAACTATCTTATCTACCATACCTACTCTACCCACCTACCCTACCCACCTACCCTACCTACCCTACCCTATATATATTACTACTATATATATTAAAGCGCTTATTACACTACACGGTATTTAGGGTATAGGGTCCTGATTTTGGGTGGTGTAATAGCATTAAGGAATGTAGGTTACCTAATTAGGGCAACAGGAACGGCTCGGTCTCCCTACCACGCTGACTCTCTTGCTACCCGATAGTGTAATAACGTTTAGGGCGCTAAGGAGTTTCAGTCGTCGCAAGACGTGAATCAGTGCAGTTGTTTGCGATGTCGTGTGCGATGTAAAGGAGGTATTTTAACCCATGTCATTTAAATTTATAAAGAAATGCCGTATATGTGGCAGAAAGAACACAAACACTATAAAAACTTTTTTACAAAATAATACAACCGACTTCCAAATAAAACATTACAAAGTGAGTAATAAGTCCGTGTTCCTGTTTTCTTTTCTTCGAATTTATTTTTCACTTTGCAGTGTTTTTATTTGGAAGTCAGTTGTATTTTTTTGTACAATACTTTATTTTTATTTATTACGTTTTAGATTGTTAGGTTTTCTTTGATAAATACATCTTTTATTTGTAAAGAATTAAATTATTTATTTTTAACATCAAATAGTACTTAAAAGTTGTTAAATTTATTATCCTAGAAAATATTCGAATGTCAAATGACGTCACATCCAATGACGGTTGTCGATTGGAGGAGGATTGTTCGGACACGAGGCAGGTTGAGTCAGTTTGAATGGGGCATTCTAGTCTGGACGGGCTTGTAACAACCATGTTTCCGAAGTATCCCTAAGTGTTTAGTCTAGAGTTGACTTAAGTGGATATATTGTATGGACTTGATGGTAACTTAGTGTGAAGTGGAAAATAAATAATATTTCAAAGTCCAAACTGTGTGTTATTGCTGAATTACCAACTACACGTGAGTATTATATATCTGTGAGTATTTTTATACACACTGACCTACCTGCTTTGTATTAGCTCTGTTGTCCATCTAGTGTTCTATTACAAGATGAGGTAATATGCAAGTTCTATAGGAGTTTACCTATAATGCCAGAATAGATAGTGTACCAAGGTGAACTGTACACATCTGCGCACCCCTTAAAACCGTACTGGCGTGATGTTAAGTTATAAAATGGTATAGACAATAAACAGACATACACAGCAATCCCGAGAAATTTGCTCATTTATTGAAGAGTTCTGTTATATATCTCCGAAGTTCTACATCAGATTTTAACCATTTTTAAATGGGACCTATTTGGGAACGTCCTCTTTCAAACAAAGTCGAACATAGAACCTCCTCCTTAGAAAGTCAGTTTAAAATAAAGACATGACTTCTGAAGGTTTCTAAGTTTAATTATAGCGCAGCGGTTTTATTATATAATTATTCCATTATAGCGGGCGTGCAACACTTGTGAGTATTGTGACGGTCACTTACACAGGAAGGTTTTTGGCGGGCTTTTTTCGAGTGAAGTTCAGGGGCTGTTAATATTATTTGCAAATTAATTCCTAGTGGATATTGTGATATAAAATTGGTGTGGTTTTGTGTCTCAACTGTCTACGCAACTGGACAATATGTGAAATCATTGACAGAAGTGATCTCAGGATAGTGGAGCGGAGACTTTTATTGTAGTATTGACTACCTCCGCAATGCTGAGTCTGTAAGTCTGACTCGATAAGATTTGCTGCCAAATACTCCAAAATAAAATCTGTAACATCCGCATTCTAATGCATACTAAAGAATGTTAAAATTGCACTGAAGACGAGGCGGTATGGTCCAAGACCTAAGCTTGCCCGAGTAGAGCGAAGGAAAAAAAAGCACTTCCACAGAATAATATTAATAATACTAAAGAGGTCACTTCATAACTGATTTAGGACTACGGCCATATCGTTATCGACAGTTTAGTGTATAAAAGACTCCCTAATTTTGGGCCACGCCCACCCTTGCCACAGGGACCTGAACAGAGACATTGTATTACGACCTGATGCCGTGTAGTGTAATACCCCTTTAAGTCGTGTCAACTAATGCTGTAATTTCTGGACGAAGTAATTAATGTCACATATTCTGTGAAATGAAACGTCCCCCTCTCGCCCCTGGTTTCCGCACCCCCTTCAATTTGTGATCTCTAAAATTCTTGTGAATTGAAAAGGATACGCTTAAACGCTACTTGTCCGACATTAACGCGAGAATATTAAATATTTGATATCACAATATTCCATTGAAATGTGTGATAACGAAAAAGAGGAAGCAGCAAATCTGGTTTGTCAATCAATTCGTCTTGCATTAATTTAAAACCAAGAGTTGAGTTGAACAATTTGTTTCAATCATTTGCCGTAGTTGTTATAACATTCTTTTTGTGTAATTTGTTTTAGAAAGAGGAATTCGAATGGGTTCTTCGTGAAGAGGTTCACGCGATATTACATCAACTTCATACGGTTTTAGTCGTAAGTGTCACAGATTAAAATATCAATATTTTTATTGATATGTTTTTGAGACAAGATTTGTATTTTAGGAGTGCGCTCACAGATTTCCCGTGCCCTTGTACGGCAACGAGGGCCAGAAACAGGACAAATTCATACTGACATCACAGCCTGAGCAACTGAAATGTGTTGTGACACTGACTGGGGACAGCATAACCCATGCTGTAAGTATCTTTGTGAATAGTTAATGGTAATCAATACTGTAACAGTATCATTAGTCAAATTGGAACACAAAAACCTGGAAAATCCGTGTACACTGTTTTAAAACTAATTTAGAAAATGTTGAATGTAAATAGATGGTGTTCTCTTGTCAGGACATAAGCTTCAAGGTGTTACGGCAAATGCACTCGATATGCCGTACATCTATCAACCAGGATGGTCCGTGGAAGCTCCAGCAGATACAGGATGCGGCCAATCATTTGCAACAGGCTATTGGTTATATTGATAATGTGGATAAACACTATATATTCAGGTATGTGCTATGCTAATATAATTAGTATACCATTCAAAATTAGTGTTTGCAATAGTGACAAAAACTATGATGAAAAATTGTGTTGGTTTTGTTAGAATATGGAAAACCCCACTTTCTTAAATAATTCTCTAGGAGAACATACTCCATAATAATTATGTCTATGTTCTGGCTAGACTAAGGCGTCGTCCTTATTGACAAACAATCGTACGAGCAAACAATGTGATATCATTGCGCAATGAAAATATGTTCCTGTGCTCGCACAATGAAAATATGTTGACTTGACTTGCAAGCTTCAATTAGGACACTCTAAAGATATGTGTGTGTATAATCTCGTCGTGCGTCGAAATCACATCGTTTGGTTGTACGATCGTAGATGCAGCCAATTAGGACGACGTATTTCAAAATAAACTACAGCAAATTGCAGTAATTTTAATACTGTGCACACCCTGTAGCACTTGTTTTATAATGAAAGGAAATAATCAACATTCTGTGTAGTAAAACATCACATGAATAGCACTGATATGACCTTAACATACATGACAGAGAAACTCAAGGTTATGCATATTTATTTCACCTGAATAACAATATCAGATGTTTACCATAACTGTAGATGACTTTAAGTTATGTTAATTTTATGTAGGTATCTTTTATTACATAATTTTGTTCCACTATCTTTCTATCTGATCTTGAACTGTAAAAAAATACAATATCTGATCATAAATTACTGCATTTTACGAATCATTTATGATCATTTTATTAGATACTTTCAGATAGTGCATGATTGTGACATAGTTATCAATCAGGTCCCAAAAAAACATGAAACGTAATGTTAATTTTATTGCAGATCGTCAGAAGAAGTGCTCCACATAATACAGTGTCTGATTGGCTCTTTGCAGCGAGCCCGAACCGCTTTAGTATTGCCTAAGAAAAAAGCAATTGATGAGCTTATGAAGAGTAGAAATATGGTAAATTACATTTTTTATTTAATACTCCAGCATTCAAACAATAATAGTCAAACAAATCGTTACTTATCACACTATTTATTTTCAGAAGGCCCTATCTCCAAATCTACCAGAAGACTTAGCTATATCATTCTACATACAGTCCCACAAGCTTATTTTCGTTGCATACCAACTGAGTTCAGTTCACGGAACAATGAGGATCGACTCATGTCAGGCAGACTGTGCTGTACCATGGCTGAGTGATGTGTTGTTCATGTTAACAGCAGCACTCCATATGTGTCAACAACTTAAGGATAAGGTAAATTAAACCTTGGTTATTTTCTGTAAGATTGTGCGTACTTGAGATTCTGGAGCACTACCGGGCTTTGTTTCTTGGTGAATAATGGCTTTCAATCATATTTTTGCCTATAACAATTAAACTTACTGGGCCGCTATGTTACTAATAATGATAATGACATTACATTTTTGTTAAAATCAATATTGTAGACTCCGACATAACAGCCAAATTTACTATACACATTGGAAGCATTTATCTGATAATGATAGAACATTTGTTATATAATCCAAACAAACTTTGAACTGTTGTTATTGCTGTTCATACTAGCCATATTCTTATCAAAGTTACCTATAAAATGTTGTTTGGTAAATATTTGCTTTCCGTGGACCTTCAGTTTTTTTTTGCGATTTCACTCCCAAGTACCTCTTTTTATCTTTAGGAAGTGAAACTGTACAATCAGTATTTTTATCTTTTTGACGTGGTATGACAAGAGTACAGCTTTACTGATAAGAGTTCGGCCCATTTTAAAAATTAATAGTATTATCCGAATTGTGGATTACTACTAATTATATTGGCGTTTCTAAGATAGTGTATCTTTACTCTGATGATAAATCGTCGACTTACGTCACAATATATTTTTTTCCTTGTTCATTGTCAGCCATTATAGTATTATCAGTTTATTTATCAGTCATCAAACTCGATAAACAAATCAAGTAGGTTGGTGATTTCTTGCACCGACCTCAGCTTCGCATGGGTAGTGCACGCTCGTAAAGCTCCCAGTCGGCTTTTTCTTTCCGACTGTGTCAACTATTATCGTCATAATTTAGCTATTTTACACGGGAATCACCATCTTGGCATATAATTTTTAGGCATAATATTGTTTGGCATAACATTTTCGCATAACTTTTATAAGGACAATAATACTGTTGCATAGTAATACTTTGGTTTAATGCAAAGGTATATTTATAAATATTTAAGGCATACTACTTATTCCTCATAATAATTTTATGGAGTCAGTGTTCAAAACATCGAAAATTTAATAATAATTGTATCGAAATATCGAAACCTGTTATACCTAAACTTAAAATGTCTAAGATTGAAATGCCGAGTGATTAAAATACCGAATGATTAAAAATGTCGATGGTCATTATAACTAAGTTCAAATTGTCAACATTTAATACCCTTATGTTCATTATATTTACGTTAAAAATACAAATGAAACTCATTAAATACTTAATAAGTTAAAATATGTCTAATTTGTTCGAAAATTGAAAGGGAGCACCCAGACTGCACATAGTCTTAGTTACTACCCCTTGAGTGTATATAAAAAACCGGAAGTGTGAAGGGAGGACAGCCTCCGCCTGCTGTAACAAAGCATAGGCACCAGGCGCTGTAACATAGCATGGGTGCCTATCATTTGTTACGTAAGGGCTAAGGGGTTGCACAACCCACAGCGCTGGAGAAATTGCAGAAACACAAGTGTCAGAAACAACTTAAAAGTGTTTTAATATCGATATTTAGGGCATTCGATAAATTGTACTTCGATATTTTGGTAATATATATATTTTTTTATTAAATCACGTTAAATATATTTAATACAAGGACTCAATTGAATTAGGTTAAGGTGCAGCGATGGTGGCCCTTGGGCCACCCTTGAGCCGCGAACGGGTTTTTTTATTCCAAAGTACATTATGTTGTGGTGGCCCAGTGGCTAAGGCCTCGCCTCTCGTGCTTGAGGCCATGGGTTCGAATCTGAGCAATGTGACTTTTTCAATACATATGTCCTTTCTAAGTTTATCTTGGTCACTGGCTCACTGCTGACAACGGTGAAGGAAAACATCGTGAGGAAACCTGGACTTAAAGTTTATTGTAAGATTGTGTTCCATTGGTGTAATTGCTGCAAGGCGTTCCAGTGCGAGGATAAAATAATAATAAACAAATGTATAAATATTATGCCAACAGTGTTTATGGCAATATACATTATGGTAAAACATTTATGCCTCATATTATTATACGTTATGATGATTAAACTGAATTTCGTTACTACATTGTAAAGTATGGAAAAATATTTTATGCTTATCATTAATAAACCATTTTACACAAACCCTGAATGAGTTATACACCTAAATCTTCCTCAAGAATCAATCCGTACTTTGGTCACAACCGTATGAAAACCCGTTCGGTAGTTTTTGAGTTTACCGTGTACACACCGACACGGCACGGCAGGGGGTGAGGGCTTTCTTTTAATACTATTTAGTGCTATTGAACCTGATTCCACTTGAGAATTGAGAAAGCGTTCCATGGAAATGAGTAATAGTGATTTTTAGAGTTCCGTACCCAAAGGGTAAAAACGGGTCCCTATTACTAAGACTTCACTTTCCGTCTGTCTATCTGTCACCAGGCTGTATCTCATGAACCGTGATAGCTAGACAGTTGAAATTTTCACAGATGATGTATTTCTGCTGCCGCTATAACAACAAATACTAAAAACAGAATAAATTAAGTAGGGCTCCCATACAACATACGTGATTTTTTTGCCGTTTTTTGCGATAATGGTACGGAACCCTTCGTGTGCGAGTCCGACTTGCACTTGGGCGGTTTTTTCTAATGGTTTATTTAATTTGTTTCAGCTGTGCGTCTTCTCCCAATACAAAGATTTCACAGTAGGATCAAGATCTGCCTCCATGGTGTTTAACTAAATATTACCTACCGGGATGTTACCTAATTCTCAAGTGTATGTAAACATTATATACCTAGGTATGCGTAATATACAAAATTGTATGTAAGTACATGTATTTATTTAGTTATAGTTATTGAGTCCATTGTTGATATTCTTGTTGAGTATGATGTAATATAATGTATAGAAACTAATGTTACAACTTACTATAGGAAAACTAATCTTGGGTCTGCCATGATTGTATATTTTGAGTAATAGGAAAGGGGAACTAAGTATTTTGTTAATTTATTTCTACAACTTACCTGATTTATGGACAAGATTATGTTAAAATTATGATTTAAGAGTTATGTTGATGGTTATATTGTAATTAACTGCAGACTTTGTCCGCGTATTTATGTAGATGAGTTATTAGCTATTTTATAGAGAGCACAGTATAAGCCATCCTCTGGACACTAATAACTGAACAATATCTAAAGGCAATTGGACAAAGTTCAAGAACCTATTGTCCCCAATTGGAAGTAAATACTTAGTTCGAATTCTCTGCAAGTTTAGTTCAATTCTGATTCAGTTTATCCTCCGAAGGGATGGCTCTAGTTAGATAAAATGTACACAACGCGTTGTAGAATACGACAAAGCAATAATATTTTCTACAGGCTAACAAATTAACGTATAAAGTGTAAGTGCAAAGTTATAGTCGAATAGCCCTTGTGTACGATACTGGTGTTTATGTCGTGGTTATTAAGTCCATTTCAGAATGAAGGTCCAAGCTCTCGAATTACGAGTTGTAATTCGTGCGGTATTATTTAACGTTTCTATTTCTGTAATGAGAGGCTATTTTAGGATGATTGGCCCTTTGAATGTAGGTGGGTTGGACGCTGATGCGTAACCTACATTATGTTTACCAACCCGTTTTATATAATCTTGCATGGTCGGTTTTTTAGTAATATTACAATATTTGCAGACTGCTTTTTAAAGTGATGCTGATCCTACTTCATCTTGTCTTCACCGACCGAGATAAATAATGTTAAATTGTATTAGAAAATGTATTGTCAATAACATTCAAAGGGTATTACAAAATACATAATACAGCAAAAATATTTAATTTAGTTATTTATTTCTTTGTTAATAAATAGATCTGAATGTATAGTTAAAGGAATTTAAAATTGTATAACTTGAAGCAATAAAGCTTCTGTCTTTGGTCTGTATTGCCATAGTTAACGAAGATACTAATTTATTGTAAAATATATACATGTATAGATATATTTGATAACTTAATCAAATGTTAAGAAAAGGTCCGTCAAATAATACAACTATAAATATCTTGTTTCTAAAAGTTTGCTATTAATTTTTATTCAGATGATAACACGTGTACGTTACTCTAGCAATAAAGTGGCTCCTAGTGATATGAGTGGAACGTATAATCAGTGCGTAATCTGCTGTAAATGTGTGCCACATAAATTTTTTGTGCGTTTTGGAAAAACCGAAAAACGATTCCTGCTGGAGTAACGTTGTTCTAGCAGAAAAAATCCAAACGAATGATCGGAGAGAGATATACCGTGCATGAGCTATATGTTCGCATAAATGTGCGCTGAAAAATGTAATTAATGCGTCTTTAGGTTTTCGAGATATTGCATTTTCTGCTGGAGAGTAACGTTACTCCAGCAGGAATAGTTTTTTTTTTGCGTTATTTTAGAAAACGACAACACGCACATTTTTTTATTTGGTGCGCATTATTGATCTAGTAAGTAATAATATAAAATCACAAATTATGCGTTCTACTCAAATCACACTAGGAGCCAATTTCTTGCTGGGGTAACGTACACAGATAAAGGTACATTGTGGGAAAAGTGTCGGTTACTATTTCAAAAATTAAAATAATTATAGTTGCCAAAGTGTCATTATAATTTCCAATCTTCATTTCAATATTTTGTAAAACAAATATATCATCTTCATTGCATCAGTATACTTAATAAAAATTGTGAATTGTTCGAAAGGACATAAATGAGTTTTCCTATAATAGTATGGATGCTTTTGCCTTCAGTGTTTCGATAAAATATTTCTGAGCTATTTCATAGTCAATTAAATAAAGTGCTGTCGTCCTGTAGCTAAGAGTGCCGCTGACTGACAAAATCATATATTGAGTTATTAACGAAAAATCGCGAAATACCAAAAAAACGATGCTGTTTATTAGTTATAAAACAAAGAAGAGTTTCGAGTGTCAAAAAAGGGGTCCGATTGCGCCCTTTCGAATTGGCATCTTATTAGTTTAAATCAATGACTTAATCTTATCAAGAAAAGGTTTGTAAATAAAGTATTTTTTTTGTATGTGTATACTGCTTAGACTGATCGATATAGACTATTTTGGTGGTTGTCAGGTAGCGGCACTCTGGCTGTAGGGTGGTAGAGTGGTGTAAATGCACTAAAAATATTATAAACTAATGTTTCACAATTTGTATCTTAAGTAATTTGACTTAATGGAATTCCAATAGGTATCTTATAAAAATGTGATAATGATTACATCTTCGATTAAGAGGTAGATAAAGGCCAGTCTTGCTTCCCAAAAAGGCCACTAAATGAAACGAATTTTTATTCCAGTTGACAAAATCAAAATCATTTTTTGCTGCCCTTGACGTCATTAGTTTTAAAACAGGTTTATGATAAGAAAAACTATTTAAAATATTAATTTTATATTGGAATTTCTTTCTTCATCTTTAAGTTCTGAACATGTGATCGCAATTCAAAAACTCAACTTGTATTTCCAAAATGATCACAAGTAAAATGGTCACACCAGCAAAATATTATCCTTAAAAATATTTTATACATTATGCTATCAAAAAACCTTATCGATAGCCTGACTAATACTGTGTGAAATACCGGGTGATTCATTTTCACTCACTCGATGAAAAAGTAGGATAACGACAGTTTGTCTATGATTAGAAAAATTACAACCTTTTTTATTTGCACAGGTTTTTCCAAATTCACAGCTTGCAGTGTTTTATATTGATTTGTATGTATATATTGCTTCATTGCTTCTACTATAACTGTGTTAATATCATACACAAATTAATAATAAAAAGGTTGTGTATTAAATGTTGTTTAAATTAGTAAACCTAATATCATGTAAATATTGTGATAGGGTATTTGACTATTTAGAAAATTGAACAAAATGGAAACTGAATACCAAAATCTTAATCAATCAATCCATACTCAATCTTCAAATTGGGAAAAAGGCAGAAGAATTTTTATGATAAATCTCGTTTTTGATTGGTCAACTACCCTATGACCTTAAGTATATTTAATCTCATGTTTTTCTTAAATATATCACGGTCACCTGATTCGAGTGGGTAAATAAAATCAACATTGGGAAGCATTAAAATTACGAAAAGTTTTTTTTTAATAACTGTATGATTGTAAATTGGCAATGAATGTTGAAATTGTATTTTTATGCACATATTGATATCTTTGATAAATAATAAAATTGTTAAACGCACTTTCTAAATATTCGCTACTATTATATTCTTGTGAAAATCTATTTCATACATTCATTTTTAAATGGAGGTTGCACCGTTCACGTGGTCACTGTCTGCCTAAGGTCTTACTTGAGATGCATTTAAATGCACAAAATATTCCACAGTTTATTATTTTGAGGAAAATGGCCTCATGTGTAAAGAACCATCATGTTCAAATTGTTTATTTGACATGTTTGACAATAAAATTATTGTACTAGTATTATTAGGTAGTCTCAGACTATTTATCTATACCTACTGTATAAACAGTTCATGTGATTGTGTTGTATTTCAATAAATCAAAATGCTGTTATGCAGAATTTGTTTTCATGTATATACACATTATTCATTTTTATACCTGATATCACAGAACGTGGTGCTAATGTTTACAACTTAGAAATAAAACCCCGTTTTTCTCGGTTGGGCCTCGAGCCTACGATATATGCAAGAGCCTATCAAAGATGATCGGCACCAATTGTATTAACGTCAAGTTGACGGGACCCCACCAGATTTTTCGAATATCTTAAAAATAGGATTTAATACAATATTTCAACTATTTCATACTTTCACAGTAAAATTCTACACTCATAAAATTTCAAAATATTCTACAAAGAAAGTGGTTTCGCTATTTTGCTATCATAATTGCGGGACCACTATTCAGTTAATGAAATTTAAACTGAACACGCCAAATTTAAATACGATGTAGTACGACTACGTTTGAATCGTTGTTATAATTTTAAAACTTCAATTTAAATAAAAATGTGATTATTATATTTACATCAGAAAAGCGCCTAAAGAAAAAGTTTAATTTTTACTTACAGTATTCGTTTAGAACAAAATATCAGACAAATACTTAGTTGTACTGTATCAGTAACAGGAAGCGTGTGCAATATAATTACTTTATCTTATGAGTCGTGGTAGTGTTAAATATCATTTTTAGTTATAATAGCAACATATTTAAACTGTGGTTTAAACATTGAGGTAAGTTTTAAAACGCCTACTAAACGCCTAAATAAATTGTTAGAGCCATAAAATGATACTTTTCTTCTGGCGTTTTTCTGATGTAAATATAATAACGATTCAAACCTAGTCGTACAATATCGTATTAAAATTTGGCGTGTTCAGTTTAAGATCAGGCCAAATGTGTTTTTCATTAATAGTGGTCCCACCATGTTGATATCAAAATAGTGGGACCACTTTCTTTGTAGAATAATTTGAAATTTTATGAGTGTAGAATTTTAGTATGAAATAGTAGACAGTAAAACCTAATCACAAGATATTCGAAAAATCTGGCGGGATCCCGTCAAATAGTCGAATAGTCTTACTTCTTTTTTTTTGTCTGTGGCGTCTCGCAGGTCAATTCAAGTGATTGACTACTGCATAACTGGGCAATCCTGTGGAGACTAACTATAGCCTCCAGCCTGGCAAATATTCTTACTATACGTGTGCGCAACATATAGGAGAATGCCAATTGTCAACAGGCGTAATGTCATCCTTACATAGTATAAAGCAAAGTCGCTTCCCGCTGTCTGTCTATCCCTATGTATGCTTAGATCTTTAAAATTACGCAACGGTTTTTGATGTTTTTTTTAAATAGAGTAATTCAAGAAGAAGGTTTATATGTATAATACACGCGGGCGAAGCCTCTGGCAGAAGCTAGTAATATAGATAAAGAAATACTTACTAATATTCAGTTGGCCCGGATTTCTCAAAAGCAATTTAATGTCTATAGTCTTATTGTTGTTCGTTGTTAAAGTCCTTGTACAGGACACGGAGTAGAAGTATAACTCAAAGCGTTTGAATTACGCAACTTTGGTTAAAAACTTTTTATTCTTAATTTCATTAAACACTACAAGATTTAAAACTAAAACAGTCTTCGTAAACTGATCTACGCCACTGAAACGTCATAGCTAAGGATGGGCTTTTTAATGTACCCAGTTACATTTTTTTCGTATAAGTAAGTATTAAATCTTATCGAATCTCTAATATCTGTTAAACTTTAAAGATCTGTTATTATTAGTAAATTGTAGAGCTTGATATAAATAATAACTTTAATTGTTCTGAAACACGTTCACACTTCGAGTTGTAACTTCTTGAATAATTTGGGACTAGCAGCTATGTTAATAGCAGAGTCAGTAGCGTTCAAACACAACTTGGTAAAATGGGATTTTAAAGACGTCTGAAACCTTATTACCGGAGTGATGGGTACCCAGAACCACTTGCTGGAGTGCCACATGTACCCATTTGAAGTTTTAAAGACCTTTGTACTGAAAATGAATTGAAAACGATTGGTCTCTCAACTTTAGTTGAGCAAAGCCAATGGCGAAAACTTAGCTGACTTAAATTTGAGCGTCTGAAAGTGATTTACGAAAGAAATGCCATTGATTGTCTCCGTTTTTTCTAAGTATAGCATTAACTGAAACACGGATACAAAAAAACATTTTATTTGAAAGTTAATTAATTTTTTCGGTAACTTTCACTAGCTTAGTGTTGCCATTTTACATTTATGCTGTCATGTGACAACTACTGACTGTAGCAAGTAAGTATAACATTATTGTATTTGTTATTATAATAAAAAGGAGTAAATGAATTAACCATACAGTTTATGTTTAAGTGTAGGGGTTCCTTGCAAGTAGGTAAGAATACTGTGATGTAGTGGAAATGAATGAATACATACATACTTAAACTCACGACTTTTTTTTTTATTAATTCGAAATTGCTCTTTTACTTCCACGAAATTGAATAATATTTCCTATTAAACACATTATTAAAAGTTACCCAGACATAACCTACAAAAGTTCATGACTGAATATCTATATTCTCGGCATTCTCTAACAAAAATTCTTGCACAAACTAGACTCAGATCATGACCCTGAGTTAAACCAGATATTTTCATTTAATGTCGTAGGAATTTAATCTCAGCTAAAATAATGTATGGGCTTCTGCCATTGTCCAAATTTGTTTTTTTGCAAAAGTGATCGAATATTTTTTGTATCTAATACGTGACTGATTTTGCAGCGTACATCACTAGGGCGTTTTGACAGATCGGAAATGTCAGATTAACAAAAATAAATCGTCAAGAGTTGAGGCGTTGAAGTTTGTTTTCACTTTTATTTTGTTATTATATTGTAAATTGTAGTTAATTCAATATAGAATACAAACATGGCTATTAGAATTTTCGGTTGGTTTGGTCTTGTTACTATTATCGTCACTGGATTGTTTGGTTTTGGGTTCTATTTAACGTTTCTTGCGTTCATCGTCTCCTTTCTGGCTGGGTAAGTTGATAAGAAGGCGTGAATTGTTTTTAAAAGAATAATGTTATTGTTAGGGACTGGTCTGTTATGATTATATTATTTATGCGTGCACTGGTGAGCGTTGTTACTGTGGAAAGTTGATAGACTATCTAATCGTCTGTCGGTATGTAGGACACATAATACTCAGCGATTTTAGATCATAGATAGGTTCTTAGTGGCAACAAAAAAATTGAAACCAATAAAGTATCTTCTTGATCTTATTCATCAAAACATTTATGAATGTGTTTCTATTTTCAGAATAATAACAATTCTCTACTTCACATATGACAAAAAAAATATATTCTCTGTTGATTTGGACTGTCTGGATGATCCATTACAACAGTCAAACTTTTCTATACAAGTACCTAAGGTATGTATCTTTGTGTCCAATGTAAAAGAAACTGTGTGAATTAATTTTACTGACTACTTTGTATCTAAAAAGGTATGATTAATTCAAGACCTCTTTTACCAATAGTGTGATTAATACATACATTTTATTAATAACAACTGAAATACTGAACACACCATATTACAAAATAACCATTCTTTTCTAATTTAAAAAATCTTACTTTGTTATGAATTTCAGGTATTGGAACTATTTAAAAAAGAAACTCCATTGCCAAAATATGATAACAGGATCACAGGCAGCGAGACGGTGGATTCATTCCTGAATGAAATAATAACAATCATCATCAATGATTATGTGACTCCGTGGTATGAGATTCTGACAAGTGACGAGGAACTAACAAACCATTCTATAAAACGATTGGTGCTGGCTACTGGTGCTAATGTAGCTAATAGGTGAATATTTATATAAATATTTTTGGCAAGAGCTTCACTTTGTGTAAATTATTACATCACCACTGCTCTCAAAAACGGTGAAGGAAAAGCCTGTCTTAGTACCAAAAATTCATAGACATGTGACATCTACCAACATGCACGCAGCCTAGGCTTTCGGGTTGGTGAATATCACATGTCATTGAGTTTTCTTTACCGTTTTTAGAGCAGTGGTGATGAAATAATTTACACAAAGTAATGCGCCTGCCTGGGTTCAAACCCACGACATATGACATGTAAGTCTGTGCCTTTACCACCGGGCCACCACAGCTTGCTTGCAGGTTTATTATGCACACTCCTTTAGTCTTAAAAATATTGAGTAAGAAAAATATGTAGGTTGATAGAATACTCTTTATTGTACATCATAGTCCTGAACTTAAAGGTTAATAAGATGTAAATATTTTCATGTTTTTGTTGCTTATCAAAACAGAAATATCACAGAAATAAGTAAGTAGTTAGCTCAATGGTGGCAAAGTCCACTTATAATCAAATGAGTGCATGCTTAATGACTAATTTATAAAAAAGAGTGAAGTCCAAAATTGTATCTATTATTTCAGAGTCAAATGTGTAGATTGGATCCACCTTCTCTCCACCCGGGTTCCGGAAGAGTTGACGACACATTTAAAACTATTCAAACAGTCAAGAGTAAGGTTGAAACATGTAGATCTGATGAGTGCCAAAGATGTCTCCAACGGGACATCTAAACAGAGTCCCAAGAAAGATGAAAAGAAGACACACAGGAGAAATAAAAGTGAAACTGATTTGTCTTGGCCACCAGGTATAAAAATACTAACAACGGTTTTCTTAAAGCTAAATTAATGTCACAAATTGTTAACCAAGAGTTGTCTGCTGTGATTCAACATAGATTGTGATTGAATTCATTCAACCAATCACAGCAGTTAACCGGCAATTATTCGACGATTTCGTTAACATCTCGATAATCGAGCGTTGAGAATCCGGGCATAAGTATAGGAAATAGTTCAAGCTTTCCCCTATTGTATCTTTTATAAATT
Source organism: Orthosia gracilis (assembly GCA_947562075.1). Lineage (NCBI taxonomy): Eukaryota > Metazoa > Arthropoda > Insecta > Lepidoptera > Noctuidae > Orthosia > Orthosia gracilis. Next base: position 14,668,690 of record OX387274.1, read on the forward strand.
ACCAATTTGCCTGAAGTTATGACTAGAGTTCAGATATAAATTTAATTAAGGAAGCGACTTCTTAAAATACATATTAAAAAAAAAAATCTGGGTTGCCAGAAAATCCGGTAATGTATAATTAATTGGTTGGATAGAAAGGAAGCAACTTCTAAAAATGATTTAGTAAAATATTGTTTCAATAGGTACTGCATGAATATTCTAAATATAATCTAACTTATTCTGACATTGTTTGCTATGGCAGTTTGGTAACTAGGTACCTATTTTACAAAATTAAGTACCTGGGTATATATACTATGCATCCGATTCTATAGTAAAAAACAATTAATATATCAATGCCGGACTCGCGGGATTTTTACTATCGGTACTAAAGTGCATTCTATCACATGAATGTAAGTCAATATACAATCGAAGTGATAATCAGAACACTAAATTTATCGAGCCCGGATTCGCGGTATACTTATTCGATACCAAAGTGCATTCTATTTCAGCACAACTCTATGTAAATATGCATTTGATTATCCGATCTCTATTTATAACAGACGAAGTGCGCTCATTCGTCTGACGTCTCAGTTTGCACCCGAAGTCGGCCAAGTTCAGCATCGAACGGCATGGACATTGGCAAGCCGAAAGCGATGGTCGTTTCTATGTAAGCAACGTTCCGACCTAGCCATTATCGAAACGCCGAAAACGTCTGCCGTGGTCGGTAGTCGCCCTTCGGATCGCCAAAGTCGTCTGCTAAAGTCGGAAGTCGACCATAAATGAGCCAGTATGGTGTTTTTTATTTTTTGCAGAAGCACAAACATTTGGCAAGTCAAAGTTTTACGACAGTTCAGAGAACATTAGTGGAAAGACACTCAAGGATATATTTTTTGAACTGGAATGCTCTATAGAGAACAGACAGTTATGTCGCGATATTTACTGTATGGACGCTGATAAAGAGTATGGTAAGTCTAAGATCATCACCTTTCTGCCCTTATAGCAATTTATTTGGCCATGACCAGCAGGTATTCTTCTTTCACACAGCTCTATTTACCATCATCACAATGTTAAACTCCTTTATAGAGTTCTGTACCCAAAGTGTAAAAACTGGACCCTATTAAATGATAAATGATTTTATTTCTGTAAGTTGGTTTGTACAAACCATAGATATAATAAACAAGGAGATATGCCCGGTAGGCGAAAATATATCGGAAACCTGTGTCTCCAGTTTGCCCCTACCACACGGCAACTACTACACATGCAGTTCAGTAAAGGCAATAGATACGCAGTCGCGCACACACCCGCATTTCTTAAATCAGAACGTACTACACAATAAATTATAAACCTTATCCCTTCAAGCACAGCGTGTATATACCAATCACCGTACAAATTACGCACACAAAAACATAGGTCGCTATCGTTGTGCTATGCAAAAGCAATTTATTTTACATACACGCTAGTGATTGACTAAATCGGAAACTTATCGATTCACCCATTTATTATTGTACAATTTTTTTTTGTTTACTTGAAAATAAATAAAAAAACGGTTTGTCCAGAAAAGTTTTATAGTTAAAACAAATATGCAGCTAAAAATATATATTATTAAGTATATCAAAAAATTCAAACAATCAAAAATCCGGTTGCTTTGGTTTAGGCTTTCATAGCGTAATGTTTAATTTATTTTTAATGTAGCAAAATTTAATTGTTTTGTGCTGCTATTATTGTTATTATGTTATGAGTCTGTTTTACTTGAAATAAATAAATTGAATTGAATTGAATTGAAACCCGACCGAAACCTAAACCGAGCTTTCGGTCGGACACTACTCCAAAGGTTCCAGAGACTTGTCAGTTCAGCTATCATTGGCTGCATGAGAACCACCCTGAAAGTAGCCATGGAGGTAGCTCTACAAATAGCTCCTCTTGATCTATACATATAGCAGGAGGCAGCGCTAGCTGCCATCAGGCTGATGCATCTGGGCATATGGGGCAAGAATCTCACCAGCCCACATGATGATATCCTGGACCGGTCGATTGAGTACCAACCCCTCATCGCTATTCGTATTGTTGAACCCTGCTAGTGCTATGGTGTTTAATCACTGACCTGTAAAGTGGAGGTATTTGTGCAGCACTTGACAATTTGATATTATTGGGGTTGCATTTTTTGTCAAAAAGTTGGTTACGCATTTCTCTACTACACTGCAAAATAATCAAAATAAGTAATACACATTATTTCGCATCGATTTTCCAACCGGTTGAAAACGGTTGACAAATTGAAAATAAAATATAATAACAATATTTCATTCGTCATCGACATTGTTATCGATAGCCTACGGTAGTGGATCTGCACAAGCACATCACTAACTCGTCGCAAGGAGCAGCGGCCGTACTACGCGATGCATCCGCTCAATGATGTATCGTTTTGTGATTTTTACATTGCTTGTCCAAATTAGTCACGTAGCGACAAACTTAGGTAATGGTTAGGAAGCAATGTATTTAATGCAAAAATAGTACAGTCGCTGTGATGTTTCAATACAAAAATAACATAGTAGAAGCAAGAAATATTTTACGATTTGTTGTTTTTCATGATTTTAAAGACAAATATAGTGAAATACTTGTACTCACTTATTGTAAGTGATTCTATGATTTACAAAGTTTTGGTTTAGGCTTCGCTTTTTACAAGAAACCACTGAACAACACGGCATTCTTGTAATTTTTCACGATGACGGTCGGAAGCGCACTGTTTAGCGGAGACCGGCCATTTGCCTGTGACATGCTCAGTCAGACCACGTCGCGCGGACACCGACACGCCCCCTTGCCACTTCTCCTGTATTTTATATTTCTATGGTACAAACACTTTTACATGTCGGTCATATTTTTTAAAACTAGATAATGTCTGCGTTTCCTATCTGACTACTCTGAGAAGAAAGACAGAAACAAACTCAGAGGTCACAGTCTCTTTTAAAGTCCAGACAAAATCTTGGTTAGATCATGTGAAGACCATGTAGATTGATGTCTGAAAAGGTCTTTTGAGGAAAGAATCAGCCAGATTGAGTGGACATGTCCCGTCAGTGCACGCATTTGTCACTAACTGTGCAGCTCAACTCAGAATTTAAGGAGTTCAAAGATTTGACGAACAACACCAAAGAAAGGACATTCGGGTAGGCCGCATAAATTACTCAACTGCTGGTAAAGAATAGTCACTTTAGTACGATGCATTGTGAATTTGATACAGTTTTATCACTGTGAGTGACCGTTTTCTCAGTGTGTGTGATTACTGCAAAACCACAAAGTTTGTTGTTTTGCTTTTTGCTTATAGTGTTGTAATTTGACACTATCTCTTTTAAACAACATGAACAGGCGTATGAGTATTCGAAAAAATGTTCTTAGTAAAATTATCTATTATGCAAAAATCAAAAGGCGAATATTAAAATCATTAGATCGACGTACACGTCAACATTGCGATATCTTGTAAACATTGTCGTTTTTGGCTATGAACGACGTCGTGCTGTTCCTTCACATCTTGGCATTTACATAACATGTAATATAATAACCCGCACTACACTTCTAATAGGTTTAACCATTTTCTAATTAGATCTGTGAAAAACAATGTACAGCGTTAGCAATCTGACTGTTCAAGTACCACAAAAGTGCAGATGTAAAAGCATACCACATACAAAACTTTTTAGGGTTACCAATTATTTATTAAAACTTTATGTACAAGTACAAAGGCGGACTTAATGCCTTAGGCATTTTCTACCAGTCGACCTTAGGGTGGTGCAAAGATAAAATAAGGCAGGTGCAACTAAATGAAAGGATAAATTGAGAAAAAAAAATATAATAAGGATATATAAAAATATATACTTAGATACTTGTATATATACATACATAAACAATGTTATAGAGAAACCGAAACCAACAAATCAATTCTGTGATGATTCTGCAAACATTTTGCGAATGTGCTCACGTGCCTTAAATTTGAAAGAGAACCGACTGGATGCCATCCTGATATTCTGAGGAAGCGCATTCCAAAGAGAGCTAGCCTGGACAAAGAAGGACGAGTGGATAAACCCAGAGCGGTGAGAGGGACATTGTAGAAGATATCAATAAAAGAAAACAGGGTAGTCAAGGCCCTCTACGCTGTCAAATGGATAACCATTTTAAAAGTGATTGATGAGTGGATACATCATCATATTGATGATACATGAATAAAAATCTATTATTTGTTGTTTCCTAGAGTTGCTGTGCGAAGTTTCCGAAGCTGTGCTGTACCTGATCGCCCCAGAAGAAGCTTGGCGATGCCATGCTTTGAAAGTGATACTGATTGAGTTGTTATCAGGTGTTGTACTGAGACCAATGATCAACTTGTTGAGCGACCCTGATAATATTAACAGGACCATTATTAGGAGTGTAAGTTATTTTATTGTTTTTTCTAACATGAGGTATATTACACAAAAAGTTATGCCACGATGTTTTAAACATACATGTGCATTATAATCCTCGGCACGTAAGTTGGCAAGAGTCGTTAGATGCGCAGAAGTCGCTTTATAGGTATCTTTGGTAGTGAAGCGGGGCGCGGGGAATGTTTAGTACCGTTCCGAGCGCTCGATTGGTTCGTCAGTTGACACAAGGATCGACTGACCAATCGTGTCACGTCCACGTTCCATTCGCTCTGTGTGGTGGTTGGTCAGTTCGCGGAATATGCGCGAACTTACCCCTATGCCAAAACCTTGCCAACTTACGTGCCGGGCTCCATACTCGCGCTGATCTTTTATATCTGACTTTTTTGTCGCAAGATATCAACAAAACATTATTGCCACACTACTTGGTACTTTTTTTGCCGACAACTTGCCGCTTTCTGGAAAGCTCTTATAACAGCCTAACGTATAAACTGCCCACTTGAAATTATTATTTCTGAATTAAACGTGACTTTTTTATGACTTTTTATGTTAACAGTGTTGTCGGGATTCGTGTCTACCATCAGAGCTGTTTCTTGTAGTCATTCGCTGCTGCACCGACGCCGAAGAGTTGGACGCCACTGTAGAACTTGTTCAAAAAGATATACAGAAATTAGTAAGTACATTATCGAATAGTACCGCAAGCTTTTGCTTTAGCACTTGTAATAGGTTTGAAATACACGATAACTGATGTATGCGTGTCGTCTGACGAGATAGGTAACTAGAAGCAGCCTTTTTCTTCTGGTTCTTTCATCAGGAGGCCATTCTAGAACATTTTGAACTCGTATTTTTGAACTATAATCTCTTCGACAAAAAAACTACTTCAAAAGAGATCTTTCTTGATCATATCTGAAAGTCGTCAGGACAGATTAACGTCCGCAAGACAAGGTCAAAAAGTCCAGCCCAAAAATATTCTAATACATAGATTTGAGTTGTCACAAGTTTTTAAATGCGACCTGCGTCTTTCAGCATTCCAGAGACAGTGCTGGCGAATGGGAGTTGCAGGACCGTCAGAAACTATCCTCTTTACAATACTTAACCCGTATTATCCAAGCGCGAAGGGCTACATTAGGACCTCAAGAAGGGTTGGCTCAAAGTGCTAATGTGGACAAAGTATCCGAAGAAGTTTCAAGGTCATTGAAGTTTTTGAGAGCAACTACAGCTTGGAGATCGAATGCACAGTATTTGTTGGAAATCGAATTGAACGAGGCTGGTAAGTGTGTAGTAACAGTTTTTTTATTTTTTTTTATTTAGTCAGTTGGTTGCAGTTGATGAGGAATTCAGAAAAGGATATCATAATTCTAGTCACATGGTTAAGTGACAATTTTTTTATTTCAATAAGACACAACAACAACATATTTGCAATTTCGTTACAGTTTGATGATTGATTTACAACACAGTCCTGTGCAAATATGTCAATTACAAGCGTGCACATCATTCATCATCATCATCATATCAGCCGAAAGACGTCCACTGCTGGACATAGGCCTACCCCAAGCTTCGCCACATTGTCCGGTCCCGTGCGTCCCACATCCAGCGGATTCCCGCAACCTTCATCAGGTCATCGGTCCACCAACGAGCACGGCCTCTGTGATAGGCTTGAGTCACGCATTTTATCACTGTTTTTGCGCCCAAACAAAATAAAAATGTGTGACTCAAGCCTGTCGTAGTAGGCCCTGTTTACCCGGCTCGTGGAAACCTTCCAACACAACATCTGCCAGTTCGTGGTCGCCACTACAGAACTTTTCTGGCTCATCGGCCATCCGTTCTGCGAGCAATGTGCCCTGCCCAATTCCACTTAAGTTTGGCAATTCTTTGGGCTATGTCGGTAACCCTGGTTCTCTTGCGGATCTCTACATTCACATTCATTCACAGTCTGATTTTACATTCTTTTTAGGGTTCCGTACCCAAACGGTAAAAACGGGACCCTATTACTAAGACTCCGCGGTGGGTCTGTCTGTCTGCCCGTCCGTCTGTCACCGGGCTGTATCTCTTGAACCGTGATAGCTAGACAGTTGAAAGATGTATTTCTGTTGCCGCTATAAAAACAAATACTAAAAACAGAATAAAATAAATATTTAAGTGGGGCTCCCATAAAACAAACGTGATTTTTTTGCCGTTTTTTGCGATAATGGTACGGAACTCTTCGTGTGCGAGTCCGACTCGCACTTGGCCGGTATTTTTTGTGTTTACGCACTTAATTGAATATAGTACTACATGTACTATCTTGTTGTTTTAAAACCAATTATCAAGGTTGCTGCTTAAAGGAGGTTAAACTGAACTGTAACCACAATATTCGCCTACAGCCGCAAAAGTATTACATCTATAAAGCGATAACTCTGAATTTAACCTTGGAACATTAATCAATGTGGAAAATTTCTGAATAATAAATTTGCTTTGACATACTTCTAGATGCACCTCACACATCAAAAGCCGTGCTAGACAACCTACGCTCATCCGCGCTAGAACTCTGCGACCTCTACCTAGCCCCCAATCGACCAGCCGTGATGGGTCTACCGGAGAACTGCTTCGGTGAACTTGTGAGGAAGATCACGACTGAAGGCGAAGAGTTTACAAATAACCCTTTGTTATGCTTCGATGATGTTCAGAAGTGTGTTTGTGATGCTTTAGAGGTGGGTTACCTTATTTCAGTTAAAAAGTGTATTAATTAGGTATTGTTGGTCATTTTAACTAGCCTAAATAAATAAAGTCTACTAGACATTAGTTTGTTACAAAATGTTGTTGTATGTGATATTTATGTAATGTTTTTTGTTTGGCTCCCAGGACGACCCGTCATGGCAAAATGATTTTATGATGGATAGCGAAGATGGTTCTGATAAAAGCAGGTAATTATTACTTAGTCATTATAACTCTATAATAATTACAACTATTACTTACTCAGTCTTGCCAAAAGGGTACCGTGTTACCAAGTTACTGGGTTGTGGAGGTCAGATAGGCAGTCGCTCCACGTAAAACACTAGTGCTCAGCTGAATCCGGTAAGACTGGAAGCCGACCCCAATATAGTTGGGAAAAGGCTAGGCAAGAGAGAGAGAGAGAATAATTACAAACTAGAAAGAGCAGTGGAGGCCTACTGTTATCGGTCGCGACTTACAAGTTGCGACAGCTTGTGGCTAAATAAAAACAGCCGCACGGGTCGATCTTCAAGGTTAAGCAACGCTTGCCGAGGTCGGTCCGTGGATGGGTGACCATCTTTACATAGCGAGTTTCTTCCGTGGCTCGGAAAGCGCGCTAAGCCGATGATGCCGGCTGTCATTTGAAGATCTTAGACAGTCGTTACGAATAGTCAGAAACCTGAGATCTGACACCAGTCTAGCCAAGAAGTATCTTGTTACCCAGTTACTGGGTTGTGGAGGTCAGATAGGCAGTCGCTCCATGTAAAACACTGGTACTCAGCTAAATCTGGTTAGACTGGAACTGACCCTAACATAATTGGGAAAAGGCTAGGCAGATTATGATGAAATATTAGTTTATTACAAACTAGCCGACCCAAAAACGTCCTGCCTGGGCCGAATTGTGTATATAAAGATAAACCTTCGAGGCATCCTCTCAAACATACACAAAAAATTTCATCAAAATCAGTCCAGTAATTTTTTAGTTTTACACTCAGCAACACATTTTGAAATTCATTTTAATTTAAATGATTAGTTCGAAGGTGTTAAAAAATCAACTTGTTTGAATGCACATCCTCAAAATAAATAAAAACTTTTCATTTTGCAGTATTGACCTAAAGAAGGATGAAAAAACCGACACACGAAAATACAGCGGTAAGTTATACACCCAAACTCATTTGAACAACTAATTCTTTCTAACTGTCCATTGCGCCCTAACTTACCATACAAACCCATCCAAAATGTGCAGACAAATGCAAGAAAATTATGAAGTCATGTCTCAATCAGTTGCCAAAGTTGTTTCTGAAGTCGAAATACAAGTACGACCTTCCGAGCAAGTCATCGACGTTTCCCCGCTCGCTCACACGAAGAGTACCAAGTAACAAGTGCCACACACTACCTAAATGCAATGCGTTTGGTATTACATTTCAAAGTGAAGTTCTAGATCCTATTGCCCATGGTATAATAATATACTCCGCCTGGTATTCTCTTCCCGTGACAGCTGAGTCACGTGATTGGCCAAAGAATACGTTATCAGTTGCGATGCAATAATAATTCAATATATAAATTAAATTAAAAACTAAATAGATGAATCACACGAGTTAGTAAGTAATTAAGCTAGTTAGTCGTTTATTTTATTTTCATTGACTAAATGAGAAAGTACAAATTTATTGAAAAAGGACAATCAATGGTAAAATTTATCGTGACGTAGTCTTAGGCCATCGTGGGAAGTGAATACCAGGCGGAGTATATTATTATACCATGCTATTGCCCACAATTCACTTGACGTACCTATCTAAATATTGCCGCTACATCGTCAATACAATAGCAACCTTATATCGAAAAGCGTAAGGTTTATTTTAGTTTGGCCAAGTGGCACCAATATTTGGACAAATACGCCAAGTGAAGTGCCAGCATACCACATAGTTGTTTGCGTATTGTAGATCCTTGCATCGGCAACTTGATTATATTGCTAGTTAGTTACCTTTTCTTGTATTTCTTTTTCTTACTTCTTTTTGTCCACCCTCTATTACTTTAGTTCTGTTGTGAGCGAAGTGTTCTGAATATGAAATAAGAGTCCTGGCTACAAATGTAGTAAACTGAATTTTGAGTTTAACGAAAACGTTTGACTTTGTAGTGCGACACTACAAAGTCAAACGAATACTGTGACCATAACTTGTGAGAGTCTCTTTGTTTATAGTTCTATTTACGGACAGGTACTGTAATAAGTTTACAATAATACTCAATTTTGCATGACGATGCACGATCTTCATTATGTGTAGGGCATGCAGAATCGCATCCGGTTCCAGATTTTTGAGAAACGTGTCTGATAAGCAGTTAGAACCTGACCTGACCGGACCTGTTCTACCCCGGTCCGGTTCCGATTCTGGCTGATAAAATTTTAAGTTTTTGGATTGGATTAAATCATAGAGAATTTGACAGTCAACACAATTCCGGTGAAAATATTGAACTAGGAATCAAAATTCGGAGATTGGCCTCCAATTACAGATATTTTGCTGTTTTATTTACCACGTTTCAATATATTCGAAACTGTTTCATTGTTTTACTACTGTCGATAAAAAGCACTGCAATGAGGTATATTTCAGTACCGTTAATTTTCTCTATTTTCGTATTTCAAGTAACTAAAATAGATAGAACGTGAAAACATACCAGAAAACGTCATTTTGAATGTTCAGCGGCTCTCTTGCACATATAAACATAATTTGACTAGCCTAAATTACCATACGCACAGATTTATTACAAACAAATAAACACGAAAAGAAATATTATTTTGACTCTAATCTCGAAAACTAATGACTATTAGTGAATCTTATTTAGGACTGAACAGGGGACAAGGAACGAGGAATATATAATAAATGAATGGTCATATAATATTATATTATATGACCATTACATAAAATATTAATATATTATTGTACATATTAAACAACAGAAACGCGGGTTCCCGCCTTTGCGGGATTGGATTTCCTACCCAGAATTTTCCCCAGACTTTCCTGGGCACTGATAAGGATTTCAGGACAAGGTTTACTAAACTTACTGGCTAGCAAAAATCCGGGCTTAGTTTGAGTATCGATGAACCTGTCCTCCAAATATACCCCTTTTCCAACCTTACTTCGCTTGCAACAGAATCTATATTTCTCTCTAAACTATAATAGTGAACTGATGTGATAGTGTAGTTTTACAGATTATTTCTTACGCACGTATATGTGTGCGTAGTATTAGTAGATTAAATGTCGATGGTTTACTACAAAATATTTTCTATTTTCAGGTGAAATGTTGCCAGTACCCGGGACGAGGCATAATAGATCTAGATCTGATATTGTTGGCAATCTAGCGCAGAGGATGATCAATGAAAGTGCAGGTTACATGTCTTATTTCATTTTATAAGGGGCTTAGCTCTATAATACATCTGTTTGGAAAATAAAAGGGAAATAGTATTAATAAGAAAATTAATTCTTTCTTCTTATTTACGTTTTTTTAGCTCGATTCTTAAGAAGTCAGGTTTTTTGATTTTTTGAAATAACTTTTTTTATTTATAACTTTTTAGATGACATTTTTTTTTCGAATAGGTACATTTGAACATATGTGTTATATATTTTTGAAATCACCTCTTATTCCCCACACGGGGGTTTTGGAAGAAAATAAGAAATTGGTTGTTTTTGGTTTAATTGGCCTCCACAATATGGCGACCAAAATCAGCCATTTTTAAATTGTAGCCAGTGACACTCGCAAGGTTAAGACGAATCGATTGACGTTAGAATCAACAAAATCGGCCAACACGTTTGGTCTCAGAACGACACATAGGGACTGATAAACACATTACCCTCCTTCTGCAGTCGGGTAAAAAAAAATATGAATGTCAAATACAGTTTGAAGTTTGGTTTGGATTTGGTTTGGGTTTGGTGTGTCCAAAGGACAAATCTGTCAAACTTAAACCCTTAATTTTGGCCAAAGCCAAACCACTGTCGCTGATAGTATATCAAATGACGTCATAAGACAGGATACTGTTTAAATATACCATTTTAAATGTGGATTGTATTTAATTACCTTCTTTTCGTTTATCTTTCAGGAACTTCCAACTTATCATCAGCCAATAGTAGCAATTTATCTCTGTCTCACTCAGAAATTAGTAGGAACGCGAAAAACTTGATGTCGCCATTATCAGCGTGTATTATTGAAACTGGTACGTATGTAAAAACATCACACTTAAGTATACCAAGTTTTACATAATATAATTTGAGTATAACTTGGAGTTCCGTGTAAAGTTCCATTTTTATAAAAGTTGATTCATAATTTTGTAATTAATTTAAAATAAGAACCCATGCTAAGCCAGCTGGAAAAGCGATATTATTTATACCAAAGTTACAATATTAACTAACATAATATTTGTTTGTTGTTACAGCATTAGTACAAGACAAAGGCAAGACATTTGGCATATACGCCATAGCCGTAACAAGACTATCAGATAACGAAGTTTGGCACATATACAGAAGATATAGTGATTTTTATGACCTACACGCATCTGTTAAGGATAAGGTCTGTAGTACCAATATTTGCTTATCAACTTTGAACTCTAAAACATATTCATAAATTTTAAATTCCTCTACAGTGGCCCGAGCTGAGCAGTCTACCGTTCCCAGGAAAGAAAACATTCCAGAACACGTCTAGAACAGTCTTGGAAAGTCGGAAACGGAGTTTGAATACCTACCTTCAGACCTTGGCAAGTTTGTCCAGAGATGCAAAGTATATGACTTTGTTATCTCCGGCGTATTTAGGGGGATTTCTTAGTCCTGAGAATCATGCTGAGAAACATAGTAACACAGTAAGTTCTTATTAATAGATATTTTGAGAACTTAGGTTGCTACGCGATGGTGAAGCCGCGTAGACGCGATGCTAAAACTGCGTAGAAGAGACGCTAAAGTCGCGTAAACACAACGTTTGCGTCGCGTTAACGCAGCGTATACGTTCAATAGACGCCTTAGGTACTTTCACAGGGTGCCATAACTTGTAAGCGTTCTGTCAATGTGACAAACGGCTAACAGGAAAAACTAATTTAAATTTCATTTGAGGTACTAATAAATAAGTAGTTAAAGTTAAAGTATACAATATTAGTTTAATCGAGTCCTGAATGTTGAACAAGCTTGTGATTCCCGAATGCGAAAAGTAGCTGACAATGGTAAAGGCTGCAACAATGATCTTGGCTTTCCCGCCCTTATATTTCCTATGCGCATGACCATAGATCCAAGATCCTTAATGATATGCAGATTCTAAATTCAAAATTTCCAAGGAAAATTTGAATGATGAATCGGCTGTTCCAGTTTTTATAAATAAGGCTGAGTGAAGTTGAACATTAAAACCTATTTTCAGCTCGATGCTCTACTCGTAAACTCCCTAAAGGCTGGAATGAGGACGTTGAAGAATATGCCTGATCAATTCGCGAACACAGTTGATGGGGTCATGGATGGTAAGCAAATAATAACGAAGAATTTATGGTAACGAAGAATTTCTGAACCGCACTGCCTTATGGCACGGGGCCCCAGCGCTAGCAAAGAAAATTTGGTTCAAATAAATGCCACTAGATGGTGCGATTTGCATTGATTTGTTATTAAATTGTGTATAAAATTAACATTTTCTAGAATCAATTATAAAAATTGATGTCCTCATTTACTCAACTCTACAAAATTATGGCATATTGGGCTCTTAATTCACATTTCAAAGATTTCTTTTGGTCGGATCATTTAAAATTGATTTCAATAGATGGCGCGGTTTTAAATTTCTGAGGCATACCACTTAATTTTTTAAAGTATTCCAACAAATTTTGATATAATGAAACTGTAAAATCGTGCGAAAAAAATACTATAAAACAAATAGTTACAGTATTTAAAGAAAATTTGTTACGAACCACCTATAGCCGTGGAACGGAACCGAACGCGATCGAAGTTCTTATAAAAATAATCATCTTAATCAGACGATAAAGGCTGGTTATGTCGGCACGCTTTCATTGTATGGAATAAGGCATCTGTATGCTAGTGTTATATTATTTGTGCTTATGGTGAAGGAAGACATTTTGAGATAGCTTGGACTAAATATCCCTAAAGCGTATATTCGAAACAGACGAGTATTATGCCTTGTGGGCAAATGCCTGATGATCGTTGTCTGGTTGTTGTATATGTTCAAATCGCGAAGAGACTATTCGAAGAACTACGATGCTCCCAACTAATTGTGCGATGCTCCCAGTGAGTACACTCTGTAACACGATCACTAACTTGTAAATGTCCTTATTGCAGGTATTTCAAAAGTGTTTCAAGGTAAAAACGACGAAAATTATTACGATGGTTTTAAAAGTGGAAATTCGTCCGATGGACAGGAGGTAAGGCACCTTTCACTTTCAATTATATACATACATAAATAGAGTATATAATCGTATAAGGTTTTAAATGATATTGTTTGACAGGAAAACGACGAAAGTGTGGCTCTAAAGTTGTTCGAAGAAGTATTAGGAATAAGAGGTTTATGGCTGAGAAGACGTCTGCTCGCCCCCATTAGGACATTGATTGCAGATAGAGTCAATAAGTACGTATTCAAAGTGTTTTAATTCATTTGGGTTTACTATTGCTTGTCTATCTAGAAAAATCGTTCCGAATAGTTCTCCAGAGAGAAGAAAACCACCGTTCTTTGGGTCGCAAATGAGTATTTAAGGAGTTATTTAATTGGTCAATAAATACTCCATTACCAATCCTTCTCCATATGCATTCGTGTAACGGAGGTTATGCCGATAAGCGTGAAAATACTGTAACTTTCAACTGAGTCTGTGTAACTGAAAGTTGCTGAAAGCTACAACATATTGGCTTAGAAGACAAGGTTGATTATAAGAGATAAAGTGCAAACAGGTATAATTGTCGGTTGGTGCCACATTTCATACCATTTGAAGTGTTGTACGGGATACCTACCGATAGCTACAATCTATGTGTCTTTAAGTCAAGAGTGAATAGGTTACTTCTAGGCAAGCGTGCTTCACCGTCGACCACATCATTGCTTACCATCAGGTGAGATAGTGGTCAAGCGCGAGCCTATTGATAAAAAAAAGCCTGCGAGTTGGCTTCGGACACTCGTACGCCTACCTCAATACGGGATTCAACGTTCAGGAGACATGTCAAAGACTTTTAAAAAATCACAATAATAATTTATTTTTGCAGAAAGGTGCTGGAATTCGTATCGTCCCTAACTTCTCCTCGAAACGTCGTTCAATATTTGAAGACATTCAAGTAAGAAATTACAGTTATTTAACATAAATCATCTTTTTATTGTTTTTGAGTGTGCCTAATAAAAAAAAAATGAATGTTTTAGACAATGGTTGACCAGTCGAAACGGTTCAAGTTACGGTAACAGAGACGCTGCAACCAAAGCTAGGACGAGAGTTGCCGCTAAAGTTGCCTTGCTTTCCGCTTGTTCAGGTAAATGCTACCACGTGTATTGCACTTGTACGTTATGTTAGCATATTGCCAGCTTATTCCCAGTTTCAGCATTTTTTATTTTTCATTTAATTTTAATTTTATTTAACCATTAATGTACACACACATAGTAAATACACAAGAAGAAGGAACAGAAAATAGGTACAAATGTATGCTTATTTCCAAGTTAAAATAAATATCTTCCAGCATACCCGCTAGATTAGAGTTGAAAATAAAGATAAGTCACGTGTGTAGAGAGGAAATAAAAAATAAACAATCTATCTATATATAAAAGAGAAAGTATGTGTGTATGTTCCTTATAGACTCTGAAACGGCTGGACCGATTTCAAAAATTCTTTCACCTTTGGGAAGCTACACTATCCCCAGGTGACATAGGCAACTTTTTTTCCCACGGAACTGGCACTACTCGGGTGAAACCGCGAAGGGTCGGCTAGTTCACAATAAAGAAGAACACAATATAAATAATTAATATATACTCTCATATACACACATATTAAAAAATATATATTACAATATTAAATACTAAATAATATCATAAATACCTACTTAAATAATAATAAATAATTATATGCAACTAATACGGGTTCATTGGGGCTATATGCCAATGACACTTGCAAGGTTAAAAAGAATCGATTGACGTAAAAATCATCAAAATCTCTCCAGAATACCACACAGGAACAAACATACATACATAGACATAAACACACACACCCTCCTTCGGCATTTGGGTAGGAAAAACATCCATTAAGTTATTATTCTGGTGGAAATCAAGTAACACAACTAGGAATTTTAGGACTTACTTGGAGCTACCTTAGTTTTGTACCCAACTACACAATTTTGATAGTAAAAATTAGTGCCAAACTTGTTTTGTTTTCAGATGATTTGCGACACATTGTAGGGTCGGACACGGCTCGAAGAGGCTTGCTGACAGTATTCGATCTGTTCCAAAACCAGGAGATCAATAGGAGATTGATATTCGTGCTGCTTGAAAGTAAGTGCGTGCTTCACCTTCGACCACATCATCGCTTAACATCAGGCGAGATGATGGTCAAACGCGAAAAAAAAAAAAAATATATATACACCCTGAAATTTAATTGGTTGTTTTCCCGCGGCAGAACGACTTGCCTTAAGGAGTACTTTCGAAGTATAGAGTTAAAGTAAATAAATAACGATGTTTCTGTTTTAAAATAATTAAAAAAACATTCATCAACTCGAAAAAGTGAGTAACAATAGTAACTCTAGACGTAACTTGTAGGTACTAGGTACTACTCGTGTCACCACCTACAAAGAAAACCGATGCACAAAGTAATGTCAAACCAAAATAAACTCTCATACGTGGTGATACGGCATAAAAGTTTGCACGCAAAACAAACGAGCGAGCCACAAGCCGACAAAGCAAAGACCGATTTATTAAATGTTTAAAGTAAAATAAGCTCTCGCGTGTACGGCATAATCTAGCCCGCGCGTAACATGATCAAACGGAGCCGCCTTCGAACCTAATCCTTTCGACGGTGACCTAGCACCCGGGTCAACGGCCTGCTGTCGTTCGGCCGTAGATATCGGGAGGTATACTATTGGTTCGTGATCGTTTTCGAGTTTAGTTTTTCACAATGTTAAATATGCCAGTTTTTGTTTCTAATATTTTATATAACTACGAAACGATTGTATTACATAGACAAAACCATTTCGCTGCGGGAAAACAACCATTTAAATTTCACGGTGTATAATGATTATTATGAAAAACATGTACTCCAAAATTCTACTATTTTATAATATACTAGCTGTCCCACGGGGCTTCGCTCCCGTCAACTGGCTACCTACCTATCCACCTACCCTACTTACACTACATACACGATTGTTGCGTAACTTTAATCGCTAACGCAGCGCACGCAACGGAAGCTCTCAAAAAGGAATAATTTTGCCCGTTTTTGCAATATTTTTCATTTATGCTCCGCTCCTATTGGTTGCAGCGTGATGTTATATAGCCTATAACCTTCCTCGATAAATGGACTATCCAACACAAAAATAATTTTTCAATTCCAACCAGTAGTTCCTGAGATTAGCGCGTTCAAACAAACAAACAAACAAACTCTTCAGCTTTTTAATATTAGTATAGATTAAAGCATTATCTACTTTCTGATCAGAATTTGTTAACTGAAATCTTTGATGGCTATTCTAATACAAGGATTCAAGGGTAATAAATAGGAGCACCGCTTATGGACTTTGCTGACCAGCCGACTAGTTGCCGACTAGAAATGTGACCCGATAGTCGCCTTGCCCAATATTTATGTAATCTTCTCGAGGTTGCAACAAATTTGCGTTAGTAGTAATGATTACATTTCTCGAACGGAGCAGGGATCGATTTATCGATCATTATCGTTACCTAATGTCGTTATCGATGCAAAGAAGAATTCTACAACACCATATAGTAGAATGGCATTTAATTGATATTTTTGGTTCTTGTTCATTAATAAAATATATTGTTTTTCAGTGATGCTAACGAATTTGTTCCCTGACAACAATATACCCGAGTTATTCAAGAAGATGTACTCACATTCACCGCGTGTGCCTCCGCCCAAGAAATCTGTTAACGTGTAGTTGTCACACAAATGTTTTCGTTAAATTATTTTAATTTTTAATATCGATATGAATGACTTGTATAACGTTATGTCATGGCTTGGACATCCCTATGCTGGCAATGATACGTTTGGTCCCAAAGCCGAATATTTATGAGCTTTATGACGTAAGTGTATGGTTCAAAATTATTTGCATACTGAAATACATTGAGATATTTTTCGAGCTAAATTAATATAACTTTGGTTATTTAATAAAATATAACACTATTATGGTACGAAAACGTCCATTTAGAAGATCAACGAATGAATTTTATACAGTGTTAATATCTTGATGGTTTTAAAAAGGGCCAAACGACAGTAGCGCCATCTATTGAGATTGTAATTTATTTATTTTAAAATATGGCTACGCATTTTTATGAAAGAGTAATTAAATTATAATTAGCAGAGTGCCAAAGACATTAGTCATTTCTTCATTGGCGATGTTAATACGAAATTGTGATATATAAAAATATGTACCTAAATTGAAATTCTAAATATGTATTAGAAAGATTTTTCCTTCTTTATTAGTTAATCAATTACTAAGTAGTAGAAAAATATACAATTAAATAGTTAATTTTATCGGTTTTTTGACATGGAATGAAGTAAAATGTGCTGACGCTTCAGTATTTGTTATTTTGTTGGCTGCATGGAAAAAAATGAAATAATTTCACTTTGGCCCATATGCTTGTTAGCGTTGCAGGTAAAAAAAAAAATGAAAACAGCAATAGTATGAATGATATAAAAAAATATAATTTATAGAATTGTGATACACTTTGGTGCGTCTCAAATCGTCATTAGAAAAAAATAACATTTTGAAATATATCAAGTTAGATCTGAAGAAAAATGTGAATAGCGAAATATTTCTTATAAAACTTACGTTAATTTATTGACATTTATAGTTGAATTTATTTATATTGTCAAGGACTACATTCTATCAAATATCTATTAAGCTAGATTTCAATTTCGAGTGCCTCAGGCCAGGCGCGGATCCAGGATTTCGCTCCGGGGAGAAAAATGGGGTCTTGTAAAAAAAAATGTGTTCCTGCATTTTCTATCATATTATTAACCTCCTTAGTTTGTTCTGTTTGACAATTTAAAGACTTCATAGTTCAAGTTTTGGTAATTTTTACAGAAACTAGATCGAGAAAATCATGTCATGATTTTCTGTTGACCATTCATACAGCTATAAAGTATTTTTTTCATCATAAACCTAAAAGCTTTTTATGTCATTACATAAAAAGCGCAAGCGCAAGTAAAGCAAACTCGAAAATTTTACTTTGCCTAGCCTTGAGTAGACTATGAATCTATTTTTTAACCAGTCAGTTAAGTTATAGCGCAGCAAGCTCGAAGACTAGTAGTGCAAATGACTTATTTCTGGCCACAGGGTAAATATGCGTAACTAAGTGCCCCTAGTGTACGGTGGAGAAAATTCTCATAATTTGCCGACCTTCGAGGCCTATTTTCCATAAACTCAAGAATGTGCTCCTATTTCCAAGGGTGCATCAATTTGTCAATATCTAAGTTGAAATTAATTAATTTCTAAGTTGAAGTTAATTACCCACCAATGCAAATATAGATTAAGCTATCTTTGTGTCTAATTTGGAGTTTCTGACTCAGTTTGGTCGAGGCCCAGGGGGGGAGGGGGCAATTGCCCCCCTGTATCCGCGCCTGCCACAGGCGATTTCATTTGTTTTAAAAAGTTACTTGCTTGAGCCACATTGTTATTATATGTATACCTATCTTAATGTTTGCTATGTTTCGAGAAATTATTATTTAAAAAGGAATTAAAAGCAATATGTAGCAATAAATGATTATAAACAGATACATATCATAGATTCACAATAATATTATATGATAGTTACATACATTCCATCGATTCATGTTATATTTTTATTGTAATTAAGTACCTAAGTATTTATTTAATTATTAATAAAGTCTTTTTATTAAGAATATTTTTTTTTAATTTATCGCTTCAGTCCTATTAAACATCCAAGAAAAATTGAATCTAATAATTACGAGTAACCACACTAGCAGCACCGTCAACCGACGGCCCCGATTTTCAGTGTATTTGCCATATTTTCCTACGCTGCTATCGCCAATTTTAATTCTGGACACTCCATACAATTTTACACTAGCAATGAGCTACAGCACTGAACTTTTGCAATTTAAGTCGGATACCGTATTTTTTGTTATTAGTCCGCTGTAGTAATTTGAAAGAAAAGTTTAGATTATTTCTTCCATCACTTCTGTGAAGTTTCGCTGTTTAGATAAATTAATTTGTCTCAACAAATTTAGACACAAATATTTCTGGAAACCGATGATCATGTACAATTGAAAAGTCTACCACGGGCTCAAACGATCGCTTAACTTTCATCCCCTAAAAAAGATAAAGGTGACACGAAATTATTCAAAACCAGTAATGATGCAACATGAATTGAACGCACATTACCATGCAGTGAAAGACTGCCAAATGTCTGGTAAACGTTGCGACCACTTCTCTCTAAGGGTTGGGTGTTCGCCAGCGAAGCCCCGATGCCAACTCGCTCCCGTAAATGTGCCCATATTCGGACCGGACTAATTACCAACAATAAATTTTTCGATACGTCTCCAATCTGCTTAAAATGTTTGACCTAATTAGGTTTTCGGAGATGTGAGAAAAGAAGTTTTTTAAAGTTAAGGACGTAAGTGTTATTTGAAGAGAGAATTTCTTTTACGCCGCGCAATCATTATGCCGTTGAATCGATATTCTATCACGTATTCGGCTTTGGACTACCATTTTCGAAATTCGGTAAACCTAAGGGCGTGAATACATCACAACGGTGTGTCGCCGCCACCGTATACCGGCACGGTGCCGTGGCTTACGGCGCACCCGCTCGGCAGTTGATGTTTCGATATTTTCAACGCCACATACTTCCTCTTAAAATTATGAAATGGATTCTTTGATTCTGTTTTTCATCATTGGTCGTCTTAACAATAACAGGTGAATAATACCTTTTTCGCGGTCCATATTTAGACAAAAACTGCAAGTTTGACACGTTTGAACCGATGCATGGTTGCTGCCGTGAGCCGGCGCGGAACTGGGCGCACCGTAAAGAACAGTTTGATACCATCTCAACTTCGAGTTCTTAATTCAAAAACTTGGTGATAGTTTATTCTTAAAACCATCTAATCCCACCAAAAAATTCTTTAACCCAAATAACACTAAAAACATTCCACAACGGTCGCCATACATTTCAATTAAGTACATTAGCGTCGAATCCTAATTTATAACAGCGAGTCCCACAATTTGAGCACGTTTGCTGACGATGGGTTCTGTCTGTGGGTCCCGTCACCTATTGTCGTCTATGTTCGGAGAGACCCGGACATGTCTGCTTGATGAATTGATGGCAGATAAAAAACCTCAAGGACTGGACATTAATCTATATCTAAGCGAAAGTAAGCGACTCTGTGTCTTTTTTGAGAATTAAATATGTTTCAATGAAACGCACAGGACCGATCAGTGTGGCGAAGTTTCGAGGAGGCCTATGTCCAGCATTGGACGTCTTTTGGCTGAAATGATGTCTAAGTGAAACATTGGTAAAATATGAGAATTTTAATGAGTTGGTATGTAAGGATTGTGTCTGGTGGCGTTCTATTGTTTCTTCGTATCTACCTGCAAAAATGGCGTGAATTTTATTTCTGAAGGCCAATTCTCGTGCTTAAACAACGTTCAAATTCAAGTTGCAATATCATCACCGCGATATTGAAGTCAATGTTTATAAGTTGTCAAATGTAGGAAAATTCCTGTAAAATACGGTAATAAAACCTCAGATCTTTGTTGCTATTTTTCATCTATTGTTGAATAAGTATTATTATATTCGCTTCGATACGGGTAGTAGTTTTTCGCCTGGTGCGCCGCTAACACACATTTTTCGAATTGTCCAAATTGGATTAACTAAGGTACCTGGCCCATACAACATACAAAAAATGCAGAACTACATCAAGCTTTGTAATTTAAATGTCGGTTTCTACTGCGCTATAGATACTGTCAACCAAATTGAAACATTGCACTACTAAGGTACCCGAACTGGCCCATACAACATACAAAAAATGCAGAATTACATCAAGCTTTGCATATTTATTGTCGATTTCTACTGGCCTATAGATATCTACTGTCAACCAAATTGGAACATGGCTCAACTAAGGTACCCTAACTTGCCCATACAACATACATTTTAATGACGATTCCTACTGGGCTATAGATACTGCCAACCAAATTGATAAATGGTCTATTCAACTAAAAGGTCTCCCAAATCATCATCACTTGAGTGCTCATTATTTCACGATTTCCTAAATCCCACATCATTATAATTACCCTACCTTATCTACATTTACATACTTCCTCACTGTCCTAACTGCAAAATGTACCTACGTCTGATTCTAAAAATTCTTTACCTCAAAAGGTAAACAATTTCATGGGTAGTGGTTCAATTTAATTGGGGGATTATCTTTTTTCCGCTTTGGTAGGGACGGACCGTTGTCAAGAGCTTCGGCGACAGACGACAAATGATGCATCGCCGATTGTTTAATGTGTACCAGTTAAGTTCTAGGCAGGTGATAAGTATTAAAATACCTGGGCGATAGCCCCTAGGGATTTGTCTACCCTGCAGGTACCTACACCTGCCGAGCGAGTCGTGTTGGGAAGTCTTGCTGGAATAGATAGATTTTCTTCGTTGCTTTTTATTCTCATAATCTGATTATTTAGTACTTAGCATATCTTAGAGAACAGTCAAAATCGTCTGTATATAAATGGCTGTCTCAAATGGGGGCATGTCCATAACAAGCTGCCATTTATTATAGTTTTGTTAAGGCAGATCTTTAGCCATGTTTTTTTAATACTTAGTGAAAACATGCAAGTTTGATAGATATATATGCCGGCGGGATTTGTCTGATCATCTGCATCAGCCTTTTAATTTTCCTTGTAATCAGATCTTCTGTCGTAGAGTGGGCTTTTAATTTACCACGCGGGCCCAGTGTAGATTGATAGATGTCACATATTCGAATTTATGGTTTTAGGACTTGCCGGTTTTGTCTATTGCGTTGCTTAGAATGGTTACGCACTACCCGTCCGTGTCCTTGATTTGAGTTCCGAGTTCAAAATGTTCTAAATTATGACAGATTATGACGGATAGAGTTCGGAGAGTACGGACACAAGAAGAAATACGGCTACTTCGTAACCGAAATTTCACGAACACGGATTGAATATAGTGCGTAACCGCCCTTATTTTAACAGTTGTAAGTCTACAACTTATGGCCAGTTTCCGAATTGATAAATTGAAGGTAAGTTCGTGTCAAACCCTGCTTTAATGCCAATTCAGGTTTTCAGGCATAGAGTTTGACATATTACTCAATTTCAAATTCTTAATCCAGAAATCGGGAGTTAGACATCGTTTTATTAATTACCTATGCATATCTGATTAATTTTAGATTTCCTAAGATTTACGGAGAACAGCCCGTCAGTCACTCAGATTAGAGATATGCGCTATAAGGAGGAACATACACCACCAAACTTCATTACTCCGGCAGAGCATCTCCCACCTAGCCACGAACTGCAGTGGTCAATCTGGAAATCTCTGAACCGATTGCGGGCCCAGGTTGGTCGCTGCATAAATAACCTGGTAAAATGGTGTAAGTATCCTAGACAAGACACATCCCAAACAAGGTGCCAGTGTGGAGCCTCTTCTCAGGATATGCACCCCTCCTTTCCTGCCCAGCATGCGCAACCACCTGCACTTTCCAAGACTGGAGTGACGCCAACGACAGAAGTATCCAGGTGGCCACATTTTGGTCGTACAAAGTGTGAGCCAAATTGACACACAAAGAAGAAGATTCTAAATATGCAACATTTTATTCGAACTTTAACAAAGCCCTTTGTTAATAATCACTCAAAGGCTGAACAACGATCTGCCAACATACCCTCCATTACACAATCGAGTCTCATTATTTTCACTTTGACATCACTTTAAATCACGTGAAACACGCAGTTATGTACTCGTTCAACGGAAGCGTTTATAAACAAAGGCGTCCACTGTTTTAAAAGGCAAAATTGTTTCCGCCATTACACTGGCCTTCCCAAAGTCCCAGCGCCAATAAATGTAGGTGGGTATTTAGCAGACTATTTACTGCGCGACACTCCGCTCGCCGACTCCACTAATACTCTTAATTATTTTTGCTAGTGTAAGCTGTTTTTCTGACGGGGAAATGCAATTGCAACATTTTGCATCCCGCCGCCACCCCGCGCCGCGCCGCCTCGCCCCTCTCATTACGTACTCTGCGAGCGTCCGCTACGGCTGAGATCGCAGAATAATTAGACTCTAAATCAAGAGTAGCAAAGCGGTCAACCGCTTGAATGTGGTATGAATAGTCAATCGTCATTAAATTGTTCAGCTTTGGTAGTCTAATACGTTCGGGCAATAGTCTACTCTCGTCCACTTTCATCTTGAATGTGGGCGTTATTGCTCTCGAAAAAGTCGAAATCTTTCGGCTGCGGGTAAAATATTGTGTTTTTTGTGAGATTCCTGATAAGTGCTGAGGCGACTTTATCTGTGAAGGTCTGAAGCATAAATATCCTTTTCTTTTCAAGAAAATTGTATCTAAATTGCGAAGGGATTTTGTTTTTGGGGTGATTTAGAGGCGGTGCAGAGCGGCACGTGTGAGCGGGAGCACAATGGCCGTGTTCCAGTAGAGAGGCGAACAAAATTAAATTAATAACACGGCCTCAGTGAAGTTCACTTCAAATTTAAGCAGTGCAAGATTTAAACGACAGCTCACATTTCGTAGGTACGTAATTATGCCGTGGCCGCCCCCGCCTGCTCTCGGGCGCAATGTGCCAAATCGCTTACTCGCGGCTCCGCACCACTAACATTTGTTTCATACACTTTATGGCTGAATATTGTGAATAAATTAAAAGAGATTTTAACAGGGTGTAGTGACGCGCGACGCACCACTTTGTTCAAAAATTCTTGTAATTTATTCACATTGAAAACAGTTTTTAGCGGTGTAAAACATTGAACACACTTTGTCAGGTCATATCATATTCAAACTCATACGGGCTCATAAAAACTAAGACCCATGCCCCATAGGAGCGAAGACGCGGGCACAGCTAGTGATAACTCACTAGCTGTGCCCGCGGCTTCGCTTCCGATAACTGATTGCCTACCCTACCTTACTTTCCTTCCTGCTTACCATTCTTTTGCGGAGAATCTTAACACCGCCATTCAGAAAATGACTTCAAATGCACAACGTCACCTATCGAATATCGAGTTCAACTGTCCGAGTATCTGAATTGCGTGTGTTGTGATATGTATTTACAAAAGTTATCTACATTGCTTTCATACATTTTACTTGATACATGCACAAATAAACAAACAAACAGACAAAAATGCTGGAAATGGGTTCTGTTGGTTATCCTTTAACACCCTGGCTATTTTTTTTGGAAATTTTTTCGACGTACAAAAACGAATTTTTTACAGATTTATTATATGTATTGATTAGGTTCTCCGAGGATTATAATAATAGTTCTTGTTCTCTCTTCTTGTTGAAGAACTTATTTTTTCAGCTTCAATGCAGCACTCTTGGAAAGCCAACCTCTCGACGTTCAACAACTCTCTCTCTGTTGCATTTTGATGCAGTCCCTAAAGTGACCCTCTGACCGTTTTATCTATCTCGTCTCTTATCTGTAATGAACATAACCGTGTCATTTCTCCAGCTATCATTGTCTTACTGAGTAGCGCTGGCCAAAGTTTTCCCCAACATCTTCCAAGCCACATTTTCTATTGCCTTATTAACTAATCTCTCATAAAGATAACCCAGTGATTCCTTCATAGTGATACCTTTAAAAATATCCAACGAAAATACCCATGATTTCTCATCTGAAACTTTACTAACCAATCTTGAAGATAACCTCATCACCGATTTCTAACACAAAAACTATCGACCAAAAGTGTCCTCATTTCTCATCTGCCATCTAGATTCGAGTTCGCCTGATAGTGGTATCTCTATCCTGAGTCAGCAGTGTTCGGCGCGCTCCGTTGCACCCCGCTTCCTGTCACCTTTGCTACAGACTTTCAGTTGATTTCATCGTTGTACGCTGTACGCAAATGTCATAGGAAATTGTGATATAGTTATTATTTGCCAAGATAACTGCGGTCCTAATTTAGCTGTGGAGATAATGTAGACTGCGGTATAATTTTATCGAGGTTGTACCTAAAAAGAGGAACGAAAATGGAAATTATTATATTCTTCTTCGAATAGGAAAAGTACTTATCGATCTTATTTTAATTTCTAGGTTTCACTGTCTTAAACTTAAATATAATGTAGGTAATCTTTATGTTAGGTGTTATGGATGAGATTTGAAACTCAAAAGCACCTTCGGAAACCTAGTTTCTCCAAATAGTTTCTGTTAGATACATTCTACACAGATCGCTTATGATACTTAACTAAGAAATCGGATTCGTGATCAAAAATGTAAACAAAGGTGTTGCCAATTTTAAATAATAACCTCAATTGTGCAGTTTGCCGAAAAGTACTACTAAACAAATTGCACACAATTTAAAAAAATACTTAATTTGAATTACTAGGGAAATGTTGACTATCCCTGAATTGTCACTTTGATCATGACATTTCTTTGTTTATATTTTTGATCGAATTCAATTTCTGGGTTTAGTTTAGAGCACAAATTGGAAATCATGACATAGATTAACGTATCTTCTAAATAAAAAACTTTTTACAAAAAAATACTACAGACTACCATAACGCAATAAATTGGTAGGTACCTATGAAAGACACCGACTTCCAAAAATAAAGTTATTTTTCACTTTGTAGTTTTTTTATTTGGAAGTCGGTAGTACTTTTTTGTAAAAAGTTTTTTTATTTTTCACTTTTTAGTTGTACCTACCTAATAGGCAAATTATTTAGAAAGGTACCTATAACGCCAGAATAGATAACCCGAATATCATGAAACTTTAACATAACCGAATATTTTAAATGAGAGATCTCCGTACCCCATAAGAACGTACTGGCGTGATGTTATGTTATGAAATGGTATAAACAATAAAAAGACATGCGATTGCAGCAATCCCGAGAGAGTTGCCGTTATTTATTGAAGAGTTCTGTTGTATATCTTCAAAGTTCTTCATCAGATCTTCACCAAATTCACATTTTGGGACCAATTTCGGCACATACTCTATCAAACAAAAAAAAGAATTTTCAAAATCGTTCCACAATTGACGGAGATATCGGTGAACACACACAAAAAAAAATACGTACAAGAAATCGAACATAGAACCTCCTCCTTTTTGGTAAGTCGGTTAAAAACAATATCATTCAATCAATCACAGGAGCTAACGCACGTTTGAAAATTTGTCATTATAATTTTCGTTACATAACTGACTCATTCTGAAAAGTCTACCTACAAAAATCGTCTTTACATAATCATAGCCTGGATTGTTGCATTACTACCCACCCCACAAGATACCTAATGTAATCCTACATCAAACAATTCGGTACAGTCGGCAGTAAATAATCAAATCAGTTTGATTTATTAGTTTAAGCCCGGTATGCTTATTAAACTGCGAAATGGAATGGCAATTTGATTGTGTTCGTCTGTGGTGTCTAATCACTGTATGTGCATTGTTTAGTGAACGTTGTTTAACTTTTAGAAAGCATACGGATGCACCGTATACTTTGACGCTATACCGAATGAAATTGGTAATTTGGGTGTAGCATTTCTAGGAATCATTACAATGCCTACGGTTTCATTCTCGTGAATTTTCGATGAAAGGCGACAGAGAGACCAAACTTCATTTATCTACCTAAATACTAATAAGTAATCAATATGTACAATGTTGATTCCTTAAAAACAAATGAAAGATTATCAAGTCCATTTCATCATCTTTTTATTACATTTCTCTAAAATTGAGGATCAAAAAGAATATGAAAAGACTAGATACAAACTGCGTTCTAAATTATCTGATAAATAGTTTATCTTGAAAATTGCTATAATGACGCTGGTAACTTCTTACTATATAGTTGCTAGTTTCCTGCATACCCCACAACGACAAAAATCATGGCATATAAGGAATACCTACACGTTTTAAAACAATTCAATACTGAATATCTTGAGAAGTCCTTTAACTCAATTAGTAACAAGAATCTTTACTGGCTTTCCAATCTTGTTGAAAAAATAAAGACTAAAAAGCCCTCTATCGTTTCATATAAACTTTGAACATTTATTACAGCTCTAATTAAAGTTTGGATTTAATACTTAAGATTTATCTATATAAGATTTAGTTTTTATTAATGGAGTTTTCGTTCAAAAGTATTAAAATGAATGTAGGCTAGAAATGCAAGAGCTTTTTATAAACTTTATAATCCGATCCGGATTCTGTTTTTATTGATTGCACGAAAAACTCGAGTTGAACAGAAATATTTGTACGGAAATCTGTTAGTATGAAAACACTAACGAATTTTGTTTGAACTATCCAATTATTTTCACAACTGTTATGTACATGCTTAATTTTTATTTATGATATGCAAAAAAAATGGTAGAATATTATACTTGTTTTCTATACAACGCCATATGTAATCTCAAACTAAGTGCTTACATTGTTAGTCTAGCGTTTTCTGGGACCAATAAAAAATCTCCAAGATTGTCCTGAATCAACTGGCCTGCCTGTCCGCAGTTGGAGCATTTATTGAACTTCTGCCAAAACAAATGTGTAGAACGTGTGATTCGACTGCCCTGTCTCACTTGAACCAAGGTTACTGGTCCAGAGCGTTACGGAATAATATTAGTCTTTAGAAGCTGTCTGCAACGGATGACTAATATTCCGTCGTTATAGTGGGTGGGACATGGCTTATGATTTCTTGTTTCAATATTTGTATGCAGGCTTGCTGTCTTTGACTGCTTGTGTAAGTTAAGTCTTTGATAGGATTTTGTAACCAAGAGAACGTAGAAATTCGGTTCGTCTTATCTGAATTTAGGTGTGTGCTTCGTCGTTTAGGTGTTAAACTGTGTGTGTGAAATCTATTCATTACCTACTTGACTTTGAAATGTCTTTAGAGATTAGTTTCAATCGATGCTTTTATCTCTTGTAGTCTACAGACTACAAGAATAATGTACACATTATTCTCACTTTTAAAATGTCTAATTAAGACTACATTGTATTTCTATAGTACCTCGTCGCAATACCTACATAATGCTATTTGTAAACTTCTTAGGGCTACAGGCCTTGTCTAGTATCCGAATACAGGATTAGGTCTATAGAACCTAAAGGATCTTATAATCGAATTATGTTCTATGTGCACCAACTTGCTAGGCTTATTAAAATTCACGCTATGAATTCTGCATTGGAACATGAAGAGTTTTTTTTTGCCACACTAAGGACCTTCACGTTATGGGTTCTTAATATCGTAATTTTTCACCAATAAACGCCCCATCAATTAGTTTCATGTACCAGAACACTTGTATCCTAAATTCACACGATGATCCTCGCCTGGCAGTTTGTGGCCGGCGGCTACGACTTGCCAGTTAATTGTAATCAAGGAGAGCAGGCCAATTTGAGTGGCGTCCGCACTAATGTCTAGTTA
Source organism: Orthosia gracilis (assembly GCA_947562075.1). Classification (NCBI taxonomy): domain Eukaryota; kingdom Metazoa; phylum Arthropoda; class Insecta; order Lepidoptera; family Noctuidae; genus Orthosia; species Orthosia gracilis. The sequence goes on from OX387274.1 coordinate 14,697,490, forward strand.
CTGCGTCGCTCCGACTGGCCTAGGATTGGTTTCTATTAGTTTATTAGCTTCGTAATCGATTATAGTGCTATAAATATATATAGGTACACTAAAGATTGCCTTATAATGCTCCATAGGGAAATCTTTAGTGTAGACAAAATCAAACTGGTTAATTTATATTACATTCATAATTATAGTAATGCTTCATTTTACTTTTTCTTCTCTTTTTGTTAAATACATTGACACGCACACTGTTCCGTTGTTGTTGAATTAGGTAAGTAATTTACCTAAGTTTGCAATATTTGTAAGTGTGTGAAAACCATGTTCCTATTTATCAAATGAATGAATTTATCTGTTAATGCTTGTAACACTTTATACCTATACGTATCTAGTATAGTAGTGTTAGTCTTGGTGCATCGTCCTCACATATATGAATTAATGTATGTATGTAAATGTTGTAAAACACTTTTTTTAAAAGAGTAAGTGTGGACTTTTTGTCTGTTATTCTCCATAACAAGCTACTTTTCCGAATGGACGGTAGAATCAATTATTATTACTTTGTAATTTAAATTTTTGACGTCCTAAAGTGCCGCTCAATGGCCTAATTGAAATGAAGAATTTTTGAGTTTTGTCTTATATATTGTGGTACCTACGAAAAGGGATGAGTCTGGTTTGTGGTTCTTCCTTAATTGTATCTAGTTAAGTAAGTCCATGTTCATTGTACGAGCACTTGGATGCTAATACATGTGCTAAGTTGAGATGGAAGAAAACTATTCTTGTTGACTTCTTGATAAAATATTTATTGATTGTACGCGTTTACAGTAGAACGGTCGAAAGTGTACTCAACAATATGAATGCCGATTTACATTAAGTAAAAATGCTTATGCTAGCGTGCTAAATTGCGATATAATCGTACATTCATTTTTGTTTACTTGTTCTTGTATAGTGACAAGTTATTAAAGAGTAAGCTAATAATTTTACAATAATATTTTTTTAAATAATTTTCGATACCAATAACTCATTACAAAGGATATATATCACTAGATATAGGTGCTAACCTATACATGCATTATTCTGAAATAATTTCTGCCGATATAAGAGACGAGAACACAAATCAAACATTAAAAAGGTAATTCTCGGAACCTTCCGTTCATCTGAAAACATCGCGTTCAAGAGTGACGTGCAAACTATCTAGCTGTCACACTTGATGTAAAATTGATAGGGTCGAAACAATTAAACCCAAGTAAATCAAAGAAGTAGAGCATAAGTAACACAATATTTAGGAGCTAACCAAACTGGATGGAGAGGGAGAGAAAGGCCTAAATAAAGATTAGGTGGTAGATTGTCTAAAGAAAAGGCAGTGTCTCTTGACAGTCTTCTATGTGAGAGAATGTACGAAGATACAGACTTATATCAAGTACGAGTAATATGGCACAAGAACAAGAAGTTGATGAGTAGCTAACTAAACTTCTACTAGGTACAAAATCAACGCTATTCAAACCATCGTATGTTTGATCATTTTCGATTGAATTCCCACAACGTGAAAGCCGATCTTGAGACTATTGTCTTCTGCAAGTCTCCTATTGCGTCAAAGCGTGTTGGTAAGCGATAGCCCTACAGTATCAAGTATGTATGGAGCATAAACGCCATTGCACAATTTGGCTTCGGGCGATATTGCACCTCCTGTAAATTCCGTTTGATGTTATGATTAGGATATTCTACTGGTATATCCAACTATGTCTTAATAGTTTAGGTCTAGAACTATTATTATATACTAGCTGACCCACGCGGCTTCGCTCACGTCAACTGGCTACCTACCTACCCATCTATCCTACCTACCCTACCTATACTACATACATGATTGTTGCGTAACTTTAACCGCTTAGGCAGCGCACGCAACGGAAGGTCTCAAAAAGGAATAATTTTGCCCGTTTTTGCAACATTTTTCATTCATACTCCGCTCCTATTGGTCTTAGCGTGATGTTATATAGCCTAACCTAACCTTCCTCGATAAATGGACTATCCAACACAAAAAGAAGTTTTCAATTCCAACCAGTAGTTCCTGAGATTAGCGCGTTCAAACAAACAAACTCTTCAGCTTTTTAATATTATACGAGTATAGCCTATAACCTTCCTCGATAAATGGACTACCCAACACAAAAATAATTTTTCTATTCCAACCAGGAGTTCCTGAGATAAGCGCGTTCAAATTAACAAACACAAAAACTTCAGCTTTATAATACTGTTATTATAAAGCTGAATTATAATACTATTATTATAAGATATAGGTTGAAAATCGACATAACAGAGGAATTACGGATTCTGTTCTTTCAACTATTGACGAAAAGCTTTTGCAGAAAATCAAATTAGACTCTATTAACATTGTTTATGTTAATATTACGACGTCCCGTTTGACGTTAACGTTTAATGACCTTGTAAATAAGATTATACGCCAATTTCTGAATTAATAATAATTCGAAGTTTTTCTTTCTGAAACTCTACTTTAAGCTTTAAGCCTGTCAAACTTCGGTATTAGTAGAGTTTGACACAGTTATATACTCAATTGAGAAACCGGCCCTTTGTGTTCTTGACAAGATTTTCTTTATTAAGACAGTAAGTAGAAATCGTTATCTTTTAGTCAGGTGACGATAGTGACAGTATGATTACATTAAACATCTGCCAAGTTACTCAATTTATTATTTAGAAACTTTCCTTTACCAACAATAAAACAACCAATACCTTCCAACAGAAGCTATCAAATATTTCCACGAAAAGATAGAAAACTTTATATAGAGTAAAAGTCTTGGAGTTTAATAGAACGAACTTGTCCAAGTGTGTCCAAGCTGTCATAGTGTTGCGTGGATGGCACGCAGCCATTGCTTATCCGTCGGGACTCCGGAGTTACTCACACTAAACAAAATAAGAATTTGTAATATAAACATTTATTTTTATTCTGATTTTTGGAGCAGGATATCTGAGAAATGTATCTGGGAGTGTAGTTACAGTCTCCAACTGCATTTTAACAAGTTTGCCAAGATATTTTCACTCATGCTGTGGACGAAAATTGTATCCTGATAATAAAATACTGTTTGGGGTTTGCAGGACATAACAGCAATCAGTCAATGAATCTAGATTGCCAATTTGGGAGAGGCTTTTAAGTCTTTAGAATTACATCTATGTAGGTACCTTAATGATCCACTAAGAGTGTAAAATATAATTAGGTAGCAAGACAGCATCATCGTCTTTCAGTTTCCCGTAAAAAAAATTAAACCGACTTCGAAAGCAAAACATTACAAGCTATAAAATAACTTCCTTTTTCAAAGTCGGTTTTATTTTTTTATTTTGGTAGGTACCTACTTCTCTTACCATGGAAATCATTTATTGACAAAGTAAATCGCAAGACGATTCAAATAAGCCCAACCACGAATAGGATATATTGTTTTATTTCGGAGTTCCAGTGCCTACCTTCCGGCTTCATCATCAGATCAGTTAGATGGTACCAATTTTAATAGTACCAATATTTATAAGTATTTGCTTCATTGTAGTCGATTAACTATTCGAGATATTGTACCCGTAAAATACTTATCACTAAGGAATTCCAGTGAGCATCTGTGGTCTTTTTCATCAGTTCCATCACTAAATGTTACTTTCTGAGTGCAAATGCACTTGTTGATGAAAATACCAAAATCGCTACACGTTTGCCTATGATAATTGAGGAGTTCCCTCGATTTCTCCAGTATCCCATCATCAGATCTGATGAATATGGAACCACCTGGGAAGTATGCCCTTTCAAACAAAAGAAGAATTTTCCCAAATCGGCTCAGACAAACATAAAAAAAAAGATTCCGACAAATTGATAACCTCCTCCTTTTTTTAACCTAACTACTTACAGGTAGGTATTACTTTAAATTAGGTAAAGTCAGATTCTGTAGTTTGATTTCCTCTGTGTCTGTGTACTGACTTTTATTTCCTTTATTCATTTAAAAACACTTATAAATTGAATTTTAAATATTAAAGATTTTGATTAAGATGTTTATAAAGAGACGTAGTATTTATTATTTGTTTCTTATTGTTATTTATTTTTGAAAAATTTAACTTCTATCGATCTTTGTGTCTGTAATATTGATATACATAATTATTTACTATTGAATCAACGCCCACTATTAAATTCGTATGACCATCAAACAAACCCAAAACCGCTAAACCTTAGGTACGATTACATTGAAATCCTCCAGGTAGTAGGTAAACCAAGTCAAGTAATGTGCCGGCACAATTTGATAATAGATTCGTGTGACGCCTATGTCTATGATTAAACCTCCAGGGACTTATCTCACGGCGACGACTGGATCTGGGCAGAATATTCCAAATTATATCTAGGATAGTAGGTCTGCACTGACACAATTGTATTAGAGAGGAATTGTTTACGATTACATTTAGATAATGAACTGAGAGGTGTTGATGAAGAGTTTTGTGTGATCTTCTTTTGGACGCTTAATTAGCAGACACAACAGTAAAATAATGGCGTCAAGTGACAAATGTCACTTAGTTGCACTCAAAGGGTGGAAGAAGCTTGAGGTTAGGTTTCATATACAAATACGTTGTTGACCCACATCTATATGTCAATGATCAAGTGGTTAATGTGTGCACTATGTATAATGCCCGGGCATTATGAATCTATTCAACTTAAATCGGGCAATATAATGAATACTTATTTAAAATTCTATATTTATCACATTGTCTGGTCATTATGAATATTGTAACGTAACGGTTGGGCAATTCGATAATTATGGTTAATGTATTAATCCAAGAGCGAGCGAAGCGAGCTCGGGAACTTAGGGCACTTCGACACGGATGGGTTAGGTTCGAAGGGAATAACGTCAGCAGCAGAGGCGTCGCTCAGCAGCAGATGTCCATTTAATTATTTTATAGTTTTCATCATATTGCCTACTCATATTGGGCATTTCTCAAATTGCCCGGGCATTATAAATAATGCTGTATTAATCAATTGGTCCATAACATATTATATTTATAAATAAAACAAAATCGGGTAACTTACACCATTTTTAACTCAAAAATGATTGGACCGATTTTCATGATTACTAAAACATCAGAATGAGTTTTGTAAGGAACGGCTTTTTTCATGATATCTCGAGAACGGATTGACTGATTTCTTCTGAGGCGGTACAAAGTTCGCCGAGTCAGCTTGTAGTAGATATATGATGTTATCACAGGCGTGTATATTATACCATAATCCTATTAACCGCAATCATCACGATTTGCAAATGGATAGACAAATTAGTCAGTAGTATGCTGTCTCTTGGTGCAATTTAGTAAGTTAGGTACCTAAGTGGTCACATTATCGAAACTGGCCTAATTAGTTAAAGGAAGTACGAAGGAAGATAAGTATGACAATCATTTAACATAGTATTTAATGTACATGTACACATGTATACGTTGTATGTGTATGTGTGTGTATTGTTTATTTGTATGTGTGTCTGCATTCCTCAAAGGGTACGACAGAGGTGCAATCATACTGCCGTCCTAGAGTGTCACTATATGACATTTGGCCGATTTTGAGTTTTTAATACCTCCGTAAAGACAAAATATTCTCTATAGATCAGCCTATGCAGTATTTTCAACCATCAATAGATTCCGGATAAAAATAAAAACGCTCCAAATTACTACGTCCGTAGGTACAAACCTATTTTTGAAAGATTAAGTACCTAATTGATTTAAATTAATGATGTGCCTATTCAAAAGTGCGCAATTCGATCTGTTTTTTTTGGAAACCGGAAACTTCCACATTGATAAAAAGCATCGATTTTTCAAACGATATTTTTTTTATCAATGCTTTTTATCAACTTTTAATTAATGCGAAAGTTGCTGAAAGGTGAAATGAGAGTCCAAGCGCGGAAAGGGGAATCTCCATCATCATCATCATAGCGGGCGAACCTAATGTCATCAACCGGCCAAATATCCAAACTCCTGTTACTGTGTAATCCCAGATTGAAAAACCCAATAACACTTTACCTGAGCCGGGAATCGAACCCAGGACCTCATGCTCGGCAGTATAGCGCTTCAAGGCAGACATTTAAGATGTAATATATGAAGCTTACGAAGGCCTCCTTCGCACATAAAACACTAAAATAATCACTTGAACATTTCTGATTTACGAACCGTAGGCGTTATTATATGTGCCTATAACTCATAGTTTTCAGACTAGAAAAATATTACCCACCTTTAATTACAACAGGTAACAGCAGAAAACCTCTTATTATAAACATGAATTATTATTATATACGTAAAAAAGATTGTGTAAAGACGTTTGTTCACGCTACCTACGTCACTAGCCTGCGTCACGAAATCGTGACGTCATTAGAAGTATTTCATTCACTCCTGTATTCTTTGTTAGTTTGTACAATATTAATGGTTCCATTTATCGTTTAAAGACCTTACGTAGATCCGTTTTTATTGGTCAAATATTTGTGTTCCTTGGCGGTTTTAGTAGGTGAGGATCGGATGTGTAATTTACATCGATTTTCTTTTTGGTACCCAATTTGCTACTTGTCTTGTTCTAAAGAGCGATGTTGATCGTGTTTTCCATCCTTTTTCTCACATCCGTTAATCAGACTCTTTGATGATACAGATTGTAAAGTTTCTTCGATCAATAATACACTAGATACATAATCCCATACAAACCTTCTCTTTAAAACTTTCGCCAATTGTATTTACGTAATTGTAAGAATTCTAGTTGAAATAAATATACATGAATGCAATTCAACCTTAAATGCAATGCCTTAAGTTACATTCACAAAGCTGTGTAGGAAATACATAAAAAAAATTCAACCTTTTTTCGTTGCTCACACAAAACCAATTTAATCTTATACACATGTTTTAAAGTCTAAATTACAAAGTTTCAGAATAGTCGATGTTTGTTACCTATTGTAACAATGTTTGTTACCTATTGGCGCGTTGTCGACGTAAACAAAATGCAAACAAACAATGCAATGCTTAAAGTTGCATTCACAAAGCTATGTACAAAATGCATAAAAAATTACGAACTTTTTTCGATGCTCACACAAAACCAATTTAATCTTATACACATGTTTTAAAGTCTAAATTCGAAGTTCCAGAACATTCGATGACTGTTACAATAGTTGGCGCGTTTTCGACTTTAACAAAATGCAAACAAGCAATGCAATGCTTAAAGTTGCATTCACAAAGCTATGTACAAAATGCATAAAAAATTAGGATCTTTTTTCCTTGCTTACATCAAAACAAATTTTATCCTTTACACATGTTTTGAAGTCTAAATTACAAAGTTCCAGAACAGTCGATGTTTGTTACAATAGTTGGCCCGTTGTTGACGTAAACGTTGGTTAAGCAATCATAATATTTGGTAATTGATTCATAATACTATTTCATTCGGTTTTTACTATGAAAAACACTTAATAATATAAACTTACCGAAAGATATTCCTTCTTAAATGCCGGTGTTACTGTGGTTATTTGCACAATTTTTGAGCACACACGGCGGCATTTTGACGTCTCAATCTTGGCTTGGATTGGACTATACTAATTTGAAATAAGACCACAACCGTATTTGTGCTCTTATTTTTCGGCCCGATTTTGAAGCGCTTACCGGGCATCTAGTTTATTATTAATCGAAGTTCATCTCCCACTATTTTAGGTAAAGAAAATCACTCTTAGACTAAAATAAACAAAATGTTAAGTACCTAACCATCCTGCTGATCATTTCTGGGTCATTCTGTGTTCCAGAAGTCTTACTCTGCAGGACAATAACAGGTTATACATTGTCGGTCCGACTCCCGTCGCACGCCCACTAAGACGCTTAGTTACTGCGACGAAGACAATCTGTGTGTATGTATGTTAATACGGATTATATGGCATGGCCCGACAGTTGAAAGCCGGGACATTGGCTCAGCATTAATTAAATGCAGTGTATGCAACACGTAAATGCACTTTAGTGAACAGTATAGACGCCTACAGTGAGTTATTGGATTTTTGTTGAGACCCATTCCTGGATTACAGTTGATTTATTAAATAGCTTCGGGGTTTTTAGAGTAGGTACTGTGGCAACTTTCGAATGATAGACAAAAATTACTTTTAAGGTTCCCCTAGTAGACGGCACGAACTATTTTGTCCGCGTGGTTCAAATGCATGCTATCTCATCCGACAACACGTGCGAAGGAGATAGATGCTGTGATGAGCAGTAAGAAGCTAGTTCGCGAACGAATAAGCAATTTTGCAAATTTGTATCGACATGTGACATGACAAACCAAACAATATTTTCAAATATTTCTTAGCATTCGAAATATGATAAATTTTTAAAAAACAATATCAGTTGCCAGCTTTAGGTGGGTAAGGTACTGTAAGGACGTGCTACCTGCACGTCCTTACAGTACCTAAGACTGCAGCTTAGTTTCTATTTCATTTAGTAGAACGGTACACTTAAGGCCTGCATGCCTAAGGCATGTTGTGACTGTATTGTTTTGTATCTGCATTTTCAAAACTTCAGACACAGATTATGCCAAAATAAAATTCGGAAAGCTTAATTCTAACTGAAGCAACTAGCTAAAGCATAAGGACATGGGTAAAACCCAATGATCAGCAACTAACATTCGAATAAAAACGAAACACCATATCAAAATGTCCGCTACAGATACCAGGCAACCAGAAGTCACATGGAACATGAAGTCACTCTCGCACACGAACAAAATATTCGTAGCAGCGGCGACGAAAACGAGATTTAAATACGGAACACACAAAAAGCGTCCCAATATAGTTTGTAAGTTATCGCATAGATGACATCAAACGAATCGACAATTCAATTCAATGCCAGAAGTTACCGGCGCACTGGCCGAGAAATTCAGAACTAAGTTGAGGCGAATTTTTGAAAAATATGATATAACGGGGCAAGAGGGCGCGGCAGGGTTGGCTACAAGTTTGAAGAGGAATCGGGCCCTGGGGGGCTGTGATGAATCTTTCACGCGTTTTATCGCTTTGCATCGGGAATCGAACCTCGGAATCTTCGCTCCGACGGACAATGTAGGTATTTACGCTGAATATTTTGGATGAAATGTTAAATTGTGTTATTGAATCGCCGAATTTCGTTTGGTTTCATTAACATTGTTGTTTGTTTGTTACGCATAGATAGGAATCTTGGAAAATTTGTTGGAATGTTCCCACTGTATAACAAATTTTCAACATATTATGGGTATATGAAGATAGTATTTACTACCAACGTAATTAGAAATGACCAACGTAGATCAAGACTTCACTAAATATTTTAACTTTCAAGTGCAATGAATAATCTGTCAAACCGTCAGCCAACCTATCCATCAAGGCTTATGCACAAATGCGATCTATAATTCTCATATATTGCAGCTATTCGCATCTGCAAATGGTACATGCCGCACATCTCCCATACATCTAAGATAAACATAACATATTATTGATAATGTAATAGTCTTGTCACTCTATACGTAATTCCTAAATGATGTCTATTGTGTATGTGTGTCTTGCATCGAATTGCCGGTCACATGGTTGTACTAAGTAAGCAGTCTTATCAATGCCATAAGTATGGTGTTGCCTAGTATCAGGGTTGTGGAGGAAGGTAGGCAGATAGGTATTCGCTTCATGCACAAGTAAAATTTATAAAATTTAAAAACACCCGACACTTTTTTACTTCATGCAACAAAATTTATCTAGTAGTAGACTTATTGAACACGTCATAATGACGCAATATTCTGCGGAAACACCCCGACTCAAACAGTAAAACACTCATAACTTTTGAATGGCTGCAGCGTTTTTCATCAAACATAGCTAAGAACACTTTCAATAAAGTCACTTTTAAACAAAAATGACGTAATCAAAATCGGTTTATCCGTTTAGGAACTATGGTGCCACAGACAGATATACAAACACACAAATTTACATACACACAAACACAGGTACACATGTCAAAATTAATAACAGCCCTCTTTTTCCGTCAGGGGTTTAAAATGCTGCATCCGGTAAGACTTGAAGCCCCAAAATAGTTGGGATAAGGTTATATTTTTTATCCATTTCTGACTATTAATTTTCAAATGCCCATCGTAGGTTCATTTTCAGTGTCGAGAATTTATCTGTAGTGGAGAGAGGACCTTTCTTTACGGAACCCGAAAGGCAGACGATTTCATCATCCTCATCATGATTATTTATGTCTCTCTCTTCTCTGTTATACCAATTTCAGGTTCTATTCTGAAATAGCCGAAAATAAAATGGCGAAAGTTTGTGAGTGTGTGTGTGTGTGTGTGTGTGTTTGTTACTTCTTCACGCTCAAATGGCTGGACGGATCTAGATAAAAATTTGGCACAGAGATAGATTATAGTCAGGAATAGCATATAGGATACGTTTTATCCCGGCAATATGTAACCTCGGGATCATTTTCGAGGTTCAAGCTAGTAAGTTGATATATCACAAAATTATAAATCTGGATTAAAAATGTTACTTGTGGTATTATTTACTTATTATCTTATTCCGTCCCTTGCTAAACGTTCTTTGGCTACTACGACTATGATGAAACTCGTATAATTATAGTAGTTCGTATAAGTATATGGTCATAACTTAGCTGCCTCGGCCTGTCATTGCATTTTTATGTTGAAATTGTTTGTTACTCTAGACGCTTTGACGTGCACGTCTTTTTGCATCGTTCTCACATATATGTATTTATTTTTTAAACAAGAATGATGTAACCAAAAACTTGTAATTGAAACTGTTGGAAAAGAGTGTCCGTGGAGTTTCTTGCAAATTCTTCTCCATTGAGATCTACTGACGTTTGCGAATTTGCAACTAGAGTCATATTTTTTTGTTGTTTGACAATTCAAAAGTACTTTAAGGTTTATTTGAAATAAACTATTTTGTTTTTTTTTTTTTTATAGTTTTCAAATTATAGTTGTAAGGTAATTTTCAAGAGTTTAAACAGACAGTAATTTTTATAGCAAACAGTCTAACGCATAGTTTTATTTCTATGCATTGCATTCAAAATGCAACCTACTAAACTGCACTACCTACTAAACAGAATGCTACATTAATTCTACTGTTGAGCAATTCGACTTCTTACCGTCGTGGTTTCCGTACACTGCAGGACATAGTTGGAACAGCGTGGTCCGCCGCATGCTGCCCACACTCGAGTCTGCCTCAACTTGCCTGTTTACCCCTTGTTACCTCGTCTAATGAACTTCAAGTCTGTTTAGAGGAATTTTGGAGGGAATGGAGGTTTTAAATTAAATTAGTTTATAGTGTCGTCATTTATCGGTAAGTATTATTAGTTCGTTAGTAAGTACCTATGTATGGGTCAAATTTTGCAACTGAGTTTTAAAACAGTTTTTTCCCAACCGATTGAGCTAAAATTTTGTATACATCTTTGTTTTGTTTTGATGGCAATGCACGTTAAGCTAAGAGCTAGTATAAAAAGTTATTTTTTTAAATTCAAATTATTACTGATTGAATAATTTCAAATATGTTTTGCCGCATTTGTGACTGATTAAAGTTTACGAAATTGATAATAGCATTCATAAATTAAAAGTAAGTATATATTCTTTTCTTTTCGTGTGAGATGTGGCCACCTCTGGTGTCAGAGTTAATTAAGCCACCTCTGGGAAACACCACAGGCCTCTGACTTGGCTATTTCAGACTTACATTAACTATATAAGTCCAGGTTTCCTCACGATATTTTCTTTCACCGTTGTCAGCGATGTCCAAGATAGACTTAGAAAGTACATATGAATTTGAAAAAGTCACATTGGTACTTGCCTGGATTTGAACCCACGACCTCAAGCATGACAGGCGAGGTCTTAGCAACTGGGCCACCACGACATCAGTAAGTTTATGAAATATATAGAAACAGATCACACGGAATAAAATTTGTCAAATTAGAACATCACCAGCAACAAATCAGTTTGTAGCATAGTTCTCGCAAATAAAAATCTAAACTTTCAAATCGATCAAATTACGGGGCACGCACGCAATAAACCAATCGGGTTCCTGATATTAATATTCAATCTATACTAGTTTGATTCTAAAGCCGATTAGCTAAATATTCGGCAGATATGAAACGATATCGAAAAAATATTGCGTGTTTAGTTTTTTTGTAGTGTTCGAGTCGGACGCTTTGGACGACATCGATTTTCAGCTTTACTATAGATACCAATACTCTATTCGCTGGCGCAAAAATAAAAAGTAAACAAACAAACGTCAAACGGTTATAATCCAACTAATTTTAAATATACAACCTTACAACGCAAAATGGTTACTTTTGTAGAACTCTTTCATTTTTTACCATAATAGTTCCGAACTCCGGCTTTTGAGATGTTTTATTAATCTCGGCTATTGGTGGTTTTAATAATACCATTTTTTTTGTTTATACATTCATAATATTGATATTGTTGTAAAATTTAAGAAAATAATAATTTAAATGTTTGGCGTATGTGTGTTTTGAAAAAAAAAAAAGAAAAATCGAATTCTAAATTCGAAAATTTCAACTGTTTAGTTAGTTTGTGAAGGTTTTACAATAATGTGTCGATTTATCTTGTAATGTTCATTAATTTGTCAATTTATCTTGTAATGTTCATTAAAAATAAATGTTTTATAATTTCAACTGGACCATGTTGAAAGAAAATTTGGAATGTATCAGCTGCTTATCACCCTGTGCTAGTCGTAAATGTCTATCGATTCAAAAGTTAAGGGTAACTGTTTTATTAGTACACAAAGGGAGAGGGTTGCTAGCTTATAACTAGGTATCGTTATGAATCACGTTTATTTGGTTATTGGTATAATTTGGTGTTCTGCAAGTTCTTGGGTTTTTTCTAAGGCAGAGAGGACTCACCATTTCAGCTGACAAGTGTTGTTACATCGATCGGCCCTGTGCGTCTCGCATCCAGTGGAGTCAACAGGAATTAAGAGAAAATACATTTAGACATTGCTATAGTATATCCCCCTCTTGTGATAAGTAAAAATCCCTCTCACAGCTAAAACAACAGCGAATGTCATTACCGTTAAACCCATTTATCTCCTTCTATTTAGTCTCACAATTTGCACCTAAAGATACGCATCTAATCTACTCTCCTGCCGGGTTTGCATATTTCTTTTGTACTTGAGACACTTACAAACGGTACTTTTTCCTTTCTTCACCGAAGACAATTGTGTTTTAATTGAAAAGATTTGTATTAAAGAAAAAAGTCCGCCATGAAGATGAGGCCGAATATTATTTAAAGCTAAAAAATCATAGCGAGTTTATTTAACAACTATTCAATAAACATAACAAACCTTTAGTAAATAAGAACTAAGATATTCAGAGCAGACACGACCAAGGCAGTAAGTAATTTAATCATTTACAAACAAACTTTTGTTACCAACTTATTCAATGTTTAAGCAGGTATTTTAACATTTTTGGAAACAAATAGAAAAAGAAATGTGTTATTCAGAGAGTTGGCTGAGGGTCGCAGTGGCCCGCGCCCCAGCTTCGCCTAACTGCAGTAAGTGTCGGAAAACTTTCACGAAACATCTTTTACTGGCGCTCGATCGACATGTAAGGTTTTTAGATTTTCACTCGAACGAGCAGCAGTGAGCACGGTCCCTTAGTTATGGTCCGATGTCTTACTTGTTCGGCCATTTTGATTTTATTTTGTTTTGTTGCTCTTTTGCTTTAGTTGTGTGAGGGTTTTACTTTGTCTTGTAGAATATTAATAGAAGTTGCGAGTTTACCACTGTACAATTTTACTGTACAAATTATTAATTGAGAAAAAAAATTGTAGTGAAAACGTCAATGGCCACGTTGAGTGATTTTTGCAGGGACAAAACGCAGCGAAATGTGACAACGTCATCGACATACTAACTAAACACAGACAAACAGTTATTGCAAAGTTTTATGTTTTCACTTCTGGCAGCTGCCCAATAACTGCTTATTTTTTATAGCCATTAATCACAAAAGAAGCCAAACAAATATCAAATCCTACATAGGTCAATTTACCCCGTTAAAAGCCAAGACTGAATAACAAAATACTAATTGAATTCCGTCGTGCAGTGCACGTGCCGGTACAAACAACCCGCGAGACAAACATCGTTAATTACACGTAAATTACAAATTCCTTGTAGGTTTCAAAGTCGCAACCGCACCGACTTTTATTAAGTGCTATTCAGAAACGAGACATCATTGTAAAGTATTCTCCAGTTACCAAGAAACACTGTAGCAACTCGAAACCGTGCTGACAGACAGGAATAACTTAATTCCGATGGAGAGCACTTAAAAAAGAATGAGTCTTAAAAGACAAGCGCAATTGTTACCGCTCTTCAGTTGTGCAGACGCCGTGAAAATCTGTAAAATAATACCCCCGCACTAGTTAAGCCCGTCCCTAGCTGACGATACAATAAAATAAGTAGAACTCAGGGACTAAACTACAAATTACGAGAGAGCTTGCTCAGCTTAAAATAATTAAGATTCTTTGTTCCGCTTGATGGCAGCTCTGAAGAACTACTGTGGAGGATGGTACTACTGCATTGTCCGCTGTCCGGTCAACACGGTCGAATCTAGAAGTTTCTTATCGTAACTTTGGAAAGTTTTCGTTTAATTTTACCGTAACAATCGCAGCATTTTATCAAATGAGCAGACTTGTTATTTTTTATTGGCGCACGAACTTTTTTCGACAGATGTTGGAGTACTTTGCTAAGTGAGGGTAGCTGGTACAGCGTTATGCTGTTAGTTTTGCTCGTAGTCATATTTTTTGTGCGGACTTATTTAATTTCGTTTTCTCGTCTCAAGGTTTTGAAGTCTACACACTGTGTAATATTGCTGGGCCTACGTTTTATGACCCATTTCTTGTATTACTATTTTAAGGCTCGATTTTCTTACGTCATAGTTTTATGAAAATCTTTCCCCAGAAATATCTAAATAAAATAACGTTTTCTATGTAGATATTTAATCCTAAATATATGTACTTGTCCTTTTCAGGAACAAAAAAAAAATGTTTCAAATATATGTCACTAGATGGCGCGTTATGCATCGATTTGTTATTGAATAATGTGTAAAAAAACTTTTTCTAGAATTGATCATAAGCATTGTATGTCCTTTTTTAATCGACCCTCCTAAGCACAAAATTATGCAATATTGGGCTCTTCATTCACACAATAGATGGCGCGGTTTTAAATTTCTGAGGCATGCCACTTGATTTTTTAAATTTGTATTGTAACACATTTTTTGACGCCCTATGACCCCGGCTCTTTTATACGTGTTCGTCGTATTTTATTTTTATTTAAGTGTATATATAGGTAGTTATTGTTATTTAAGTATTATATACTATGTAAATTTTAATATATATCAGTAAATTATTTTGGTAATTAATAAAATTTTAACACATTTTTGTACAATGAAACTATGTGAAATAAATGTGCAAAAAATACTATATAATAATCGTCACTGGTTTTAAAGAAAAATAGTCATGAACCGAGAATAGTACATTACCGCAACGGCCAGAAAAAGAGGCATTGATGGACGAACGTGTAAATGTCACATAAAATATGTAAGACCTTTGAAATTTTGTTAAATTTGAAAAAAAATTAAAAATATTGTGGGTATGTCAAACGCTATCGAAATGTCAGGTGATTAGACTCTAACATTTCGACCATCGCTATCACTGATAGAACAACACGTTGTCTCTACAGTCTCAGGTTTCTCAAGAAAAATAACTTTATCGACTCTTAAACATTCCTAACCTCAGATTACAACAAGTAACTAACAAATATTATAACCTCCATTCCAAAGCTAGTCGTAGACTCCTAGTGCCAAAAAGTAGTTGGAATTTCACACGGCACGGCGGTAAGTTTGAGAGGTGTCAGAGTCAAGAGGCCGCGGCGTGCGAACTATGTCTTTGTTTAGAGACGCTGTACACCGTCTGTGGCAAAGATGTGTTTATTTGATGGCACCTATAAGAATTTCACAATAACACTAGGAAGCATAGGAAGTTTTAGGGAAAGAAGTTAGTTAGTTTTTTAGTTTTGTTTTTTTTTTTAGGATTCCGACGAACGGAGATGCAAATAAAGTTTGGTTTGAATATACTGATAATTTAATTGGGTTACTACAATAGTTTGAAGGTTATTACCCATCAACAGGATATGGAATTAGAAATACAAAACTAGACGTGGCCGGGCGGCGGTATGTAAACGACTGGTGGGCTACCCGCTGGCGATCGGTTACTATATCATAAAATGCAATTCAGCGGTCGCCTTAGGGTCGCTACAAGAGTTTTGTTTTTTAGGGCCCTGACAAATTGATATAAATTGATATATGGTATTGACAAACACTACCAAAATGCCACGTATTCTATGCCTAAAATTATGTAATTTAGGCAATTGTTTGTTTTTGCCATGAAATTGATTTCGTTTAAATCACTAACAAAGAAGCAAGATACTTAGTATTTATCGAAATTAATTCATCTAAATGAGACGGTCGGACTTCAGAATAAAATCAACAATATTTCAATGCATCAAAATGCCGGAAACAGAAACATTCCGATGACAAAATGTTATCGAATTTGACCGCCCCATTCTCCGATCAAACAAACTCATTTCCACACCATATCAAACCAAAAATGATTGTAAATGTCATTTGCGAACCCCTATCTACCACTAATCACGACTCACGAATACCCGACACTTGTTATCAACACAGTCAATTCATAAAGTCGTGTCCTAAAAACGTGATACCACAAAGAGTATCGTTCTAGCGAGGGACGGAGGGAGAGCGAGGTCACGCCAGCTTCAGAGGGCCCTTCGCTTTGTTCCACTGGCAACAATGCCTCACTGAGGGTCCACAAGAGCATACTTGTATCGGATGCAAGCGATGTTTCGTTGGCGAGGATTAGGGCTTGCGGCCAGGACTGTACTTAACCACGAGACTTTAATGCGAAAGAAACGGTTCAAAGGGTCCCCCTTGAACGTGGAGAGGGAAAATTGACGGTTCGAGATGAGAGGATAAGGTACAGATGGATTTTGGTGATTTTATTTTTGTTTTCGGTTTTGTTTGAGGAGAATGGCTATATATTTATGAATCCATCTTCATAGGGTAATTGCAATCATGATGTTTCCTAATCATGATCTGGTAAATTATGGTTTCATTTATAGACCTATGACGAGTTTGTCTGAGAAAAGTCTTGAGATTTCCGATCAATCTCAACTACTTACATTCTTTGATTCAATTCAGAAATACGCAAAACATACAATTTATTACTAGACTGACACGCGATTGATCTACGAGTTATTCCCTTGAGATAAAAATACTGAAGAATTTTCGATATTTTCTTCTTGTTCGGTGTTACTATGTGGTTACAGCTCGGATCTTCTAAGTCCGTCCCTGTTCGCGGAGAGTAGTAATTATACGATATTTATGCGCGCGGCCCCTCCCCCACTCTTGTCTTGAGAGCTTGCTAAGAAGAAAAGCGATATGAGTGTCGAAACTTATGGCCCATAATTCTCTTTTACCCAACGAATATTTGTCAACTTAGGAAATTAATCTCTCAACCAGCCAACTATAAAAGAACTTCAATTCAAACGCGATCAAAGCGATCATAAGGCTTGTGAGCTAGCCTGTAATAATGCAATAAAGAATCCTCGTCTTTCGCTTCTCTATTAATAAAAGTACGCCATGCTAAAGCCGAGTTCGAAAAGCCACTGGGTTACGGCGCACAGATGAAATTGTAAAAAGTTTAATATTTTATAAAAAAGTTATTAATCATTGCGTGGAATCGTAAAATTCTTTGCGAAATACAGAGTAACAAAATTTTATATTTTCAAGTTCCGAGCTAGTGTAAAAAGTATTCATAAAATTTAATTAATCTCACACGTACCTATGTGTTCCGCGCATTTTTCCATGAAACGTTTAAATATATCGCCTGGACTGGCTGAGAACGAGAAGTAGGCAGCAGCACAGCACACGTTACTGCGTAAAAGTACAAAGTCCAGCTAAATGCCGGAAGACGTGAGCCCTCCTCGCTTTGTTACTGCGACAATGAAAAGGAAATGTCTTATCCATTTTTCCAAGGTTCAAACCATTGAATACCTGGCCATTTGATAATACAAAGCGGCCTTAGTGAAACACGGTGCGGATTTTCGGGATTATTAACGGCAAACAGTAAGAATTATTTATTACCAGGTTCACTTCCGAAGTGCTTAACAATAAAACCGCGTAATCTACGTAATTAACCGTCGCGCACACACGCGCACCACCTTACCTATACGTGACGTGCGAACGTAATTAAACTAGAACCGAAGTGGTTTTTAACAAAAGTTGCACTTAATTATTATTTCCTTGGTCACAAGCTGTATGAAAGGAATGAGACTTTCGGAAAACCACGTGTTCGTGGGTCGGTGGTGCGCAATTGAGCAGGACCGAGCACCTTTATTGCAGTGCCCACTATTTTCTGTGCAACGGGTGCACGGCAAGAAATAAAGGAACCCGAACAAAAAGGACATTCTTTTAAAGTTCTTTATTTCAAGGGATTGTAGCAGTAAAGTGCGGTTTAATTGCATGGTAGAACTTTCACAGTTCCACACTTTTATTTGTATTCGATGAATTTAGATTCGATTTCTTTTAGTTCGCGGATCGCGCGCGCCTCGCCTTCGAGAAATATAGAAATAGCTGCAATTTTCTCGGCATCTCTACTCTTACTGTAACAATAATAAAACTACGGCACTTAATGGAAACTCGTTTACGTTTGTTTTTTTTATCCAGTAATGAATTTGCTTCGATAGGTAAATTGTAGTTTTACGATTGCGTCATTGTAGTTCAGGTGAAGGGTAGTGTTTGAGAAGTTGGCGTGTGTTCGACTTTGTTCTAGAAGAAGGTCGTGTCGGGTCGCAAAAAATATCGAAGTTTCTTGTGTCCAGTGAGGAGCGACTTGGAAGTTGGTGGTTGTTGGCAGCGACCGGTCGCTTCCGACCCCGAGCCGTGCATCCGTGTGCCGATGTCGTACCGCGCCCTCTCACCTATGAACCTGTACCATGCCGCGCGGCTGCCGTGAGACAATAGCGAGCCAATGAAACTTTTACTGTCCGCTATGATTTTGGAAACATTTTGCGAGATGAGTTCTATAAAATTCGTAATTTATTCAAGCCTGTTTGGACGATACTTCCACTTTATTGACGTTTACGGAATAAGCTCTACAGCGACAGGATTTGTTACTTTTTACTCTAAATCCCGTGGTCTGGCTGACAGATTTTTTGACAGAACAAAAGTTAGCGCCTAGTTAGTGTGTTTTGTGTTCCGTTGTAAAATAACTTTGCAAAAGTATCGTGCTATTTATAGAACTCTTTTTTGGATTTATTATAGGGCCACTTAATTAATAATCTAATACCCGATTGCTTAAGAAGCGAACTAAAAATATGTAAACAAGTAGAAAATCTTGCTGTGCAGTCGGAGGATACATATTCGCGAGCTGGCTGAACACCTGATCCTCCGACTTCACAGCATGATTTTCTACTTGTTTATATCTTGTTAGTTCGCTTCTTAAGCAGTCGGGTTTTTGATTTTTAAACTTATAAGTGGTAGATATTTTTGTAACCACCTCTTAAAACCCTTCATTTTGATACCCCACTCGATGGAAATGGAAGAAAAAGAATATGACCTCCACAATATGACGCCCAAAATTCGCTATTTTTTTTTTAACTTCTTTTATCGAAGAACATTTGGGCAGTGAAGACGTATCTAACGATGTCTTAACTATATAATTCCGTCAAGCGGTTTGCACGATATGAGGTGATAAAGAATATTACAAACATACATACAAGATACGCGTGAAAAACATAACCCTTTCCTTGCAGTCTGGTAAAAATACATAACATAAACCAAACATCGGACTTTGTTTTCTTTCTTATAAATCAGTATTTCCTATTAAGTAAGTAAAGAGAGTATGAAAGACTATATATAGTTGGACATTCTATCAAATTTTTTGTTGTAAAGTAAAGGTACGGCACAGATTTCCTGAAAAAAGATGGACGATCTTGTCTTTGAAATGGACTTTTTCTTTACAAAGAAAGCATTTTACCTGTTTATATTTTGGATGTTTGTGGGGGGATGGGGGTGTAGTGGTGGGAGTGTGTGTAGCGGGGGATGAGATAAGAATCAAATAGATGTTGTTTCGCTGCATGGCGCTCTGTCGCACGGCCATATGCACGTGCTGACGTGCGACCGCCACGTCTTGACACTTGCGCTAAGATATTGTAGCACTAGTGGATAATATGTTAGCGCATGGCTACTGTTCTGGGATATTCGGAGCTCTTTTCCTTTACTAGGTTAGGAGAACATTCGAGTTTCTAAGATTTTGTAGTTTTGGAAAATTTTGGTCCAAAATATTGGATTGCTTGTCGGATTTAACTGTTTGAAATGAGCACTCGTAAGGCTTATAAAATTTGAATTGCAGAACTAAGAGACATAATAATATAATTAATTACGGGTTAATTTTTCAATAGTCAAATAATCGTTAACTGAAGTAAATAATAAATAACTACTAATAAATAACATTGTTGCCACCAGTTGCCATTGTTGTTTGACATATTTTCTATACAGAAGCTGTCAAACCACCATTTTGATACTTTAAATAAAAGTTATCTGACTATTGAAAACTTCGCCCTCAATGGTCTTGAAAACCAAGTCATTATTTATAAAATATACTTGCCTAACTGTTACAGCTAAAACCCGTTTTTCGTTAGAATTCGTTTTCCCTAGTTAAAACAAGTTTTTACTAAATGCCTTTGTTAAAACTAGAAATACCTAGTCAAAACTAGAATTTACCACTGATATATTGGATTTTCAAATAAAACTAGCTTTCACTCCGAGTTTTAGCTAAAACTAGCACTATAGAAACTAATCATGGACCATGTGATTAATCAGGACACTATGTATAATGCTTGGACATTATGAATCTAGTCAAGTCTAATCGAGCAATGTAATGAATACTGTTTTAAACTTCCATATTTATCACATAGTCTGGTCATTATGAATACTGTTACGTACCGTTTGGGCAATTTGATAATTATGATCAACAAATTAGTCCAAGATCGCTCGCGCGAAGCGAGCTTGGGAGCTTAGAGCACCCCGACACGGATAAGTTAAGTTCGAGTTCGCTCGCTTTGCTCGCTCATTTCAGCTCCCGTCATGCTCGGCGTCATGTTAGGTTACTTTAGATCCTGCAGACAGAAATACTCCGTCGACTTTGTTGCTTAAGTAGTAATAATACTTACCTATTCTATATTGGAACCAATGTCAACATTAACATATAACATTTTTGTCTGCTCATATTGGGTATTTAATTGATATTCAATTATGAGCATTAGTT
The DNA here is from genome assembly GCA_947562075.1 of Orthosia gracilis. Taxonomy (NCBI): domain Eukaryota; kingdom Metazoa; phylum Arthropoda; class Insecta; order Lepidoptera; family Noctuidae; genus Orthosia; species Orthosia gracilis. Next base: position 14,718,854 of record OX387274.1, read on the forward strand.
AATTCTAGTTTTAACAAAGGCATTTAGTAAAAACTAGTTCTAACTGGGAAAAACGCGTTCTATCTAAAAACTAGTTTTAACTGTAACATATAGACACTGTAACGTGAAATAGTCTCGTTTCCAGTGATCTCAAGATATTTATTTGTTTGACAGACAGGCAAATGAGTGTTGAGATAAAAGCTACGTTTCAGAAATATGAACAGTAAAAGTCTAAGTAAATATACCTAATGCAATAATTTACGAACGCTTTGAAACCAAAATGTGAAAGCAAAGTAACTTATTTAACGCAAAAAATAAACTGCAAACTGTTGTAAAACGGAATAATGTGAAATATGAGGGTGAGTGCGATGGGCTTGTAACAACATAAAATATTTCTGGAAATATTGCGGTTACCTACGAGGCTACGACAAACACTTGTGCGGTTCAAAGAGATTTTTATAAATAATAGCTTTTTGTGCGTAGTACTATGTTTTCACGGAATATTTAACAAAAACAACGCGTTAGCGAATGTGAACATTATTTTTATACCAACTTTCCACAATTGTTCCCGGTTTTAAATGTACACGAAGTTGCGGTGAAAATATTTGTCACTAGCAACGTGCAATGGCTTGAGTCGTATGCGTGGAAAATTTTAAAGGTAACGTATGATATAATTGTCTGTAAAGTTTTAAATTTAGCTAAAAAAGCACAATAATATAAGAATTTGCCGAACAAATAAAAATCAATATCAACATAAAATTTATTAACTAATAATTCAGTGCATAAAAGCACCAAGACTACTAACACGCGCTACATGTTTCACCTGAAGTATGTTTCGGCTGACGTAACAGTCATGAAACGTATTTTGGCAGAGCGATAAGGAAATGACACAAAGAAAACAAACTACAGTCCGCTTCGGCCGAAAATTTGTGAGGGCGGGGGAGAGGCGGGAGCGAGCGCGGGAGAGGACACGGAGCGATAGCGTCGCGGGGAGCGTCAAACTTATTGGAACGGTGTCAGAGATCGCTCGCACTATCTACCTTTGCTCTCGTTTCGTTCTCTACCCTCTCAAACAAAGGACCACTCTAATTAATTTCGAGTTTTTTAATATCGGTATTCGTATTCTATCTTACTGCGACTCAATTAGCGCGGTAGGAATTCATAAATAGTTTGAAAGCTTTTTAATTAAATGTTCGCTGAACGACACATTAAATGACGCGTTAAATAAACGATTTGAATTGGTTTGGCTTAAGTATGTCCTACTTGTCAGTTATTTCAATATTTATCTTTACTGAAATACTGATCAATAATTAAAGTTTAATTAAGGATTTAAAAGCTTTCCTTGCCTCGTTTGTGATCTGCTACCACACAGAGAAAATCCTAAAGACTAAAAATAGTTTTTATAAAAATGCATCAAGCTACAACGGTCTACGGAAAACCGCCAGAGCTCCGTTCACTAAGCCTTTGTCCAGTATAAGGCTGTTAAAGAGGGAGCTATAATAAGACAGACATTTGTAAGATTGCTTCCACTCGTAACCCAGATCGATATATCGCAGGCATTGTAAATTCACCAGCCTATTTCAGAAATGTTAGAACCGAACGGACACGCCACGCGAACACGATTGACGTATTATAGTTTTGTCTTGGAATAGCCTTCGTAGAAACGATTTCAATGGCCGTCGACCCATTTAATATAACAGACAATGTATACTGAGTGCAGAGCGGCGATTTGTCAAGGGAATGAATTTCAACAAAGGGCGTATTCATTTGAATGGCAACTTGTTGTACGAGACCGTTTTAATTTCATAAGTCGTTTATCATAATCAAGAGGGTGGTGGTAGCACCAAACCAGCGAGAACCCATGTCAGTGTCTGGAGGAAATGTCACATACCTGCTCGGACAATGCGGACATTTTGTGGACACGGCTTTGCCATACTTATTTTGTGGCATTTGGATTAGGCTTAAATGATTTAGCTGGTAATTTTTTGAAGTATATTGCGAAACTGCTTTATCGTTCGGGTTTCTCGCAGAAATACGTGTGACCGAGATATTTGTCAACTCGCTTGGGTGATTATAGGCACCGGCGGAGTCGGGCGGTGAATTTATGTCGAGACATTATAGCCTACGGTGGAAATAGATTATCTGTTTTACCTACTTACGTGCGACAGTGATATAAAGCCAAGCCAGTTTCTTTTTCGCGGCTAAAACTTGGGCTACATTTGTTTGGAGATACCTCGAGTCTATACGTATCAATTAACATAAATAAACGAAGAAACAAAAGATGGAGAGCTTTGTTAAGGTTTCGCTAAATTGAATTCATTGGGTTCTGAAAATAGTTTACCATTTACTATATAAAATACTTTTGCCATTTATACTGAAACAGAAGTAGTTTTTATGAAACAAAAAGCCTCCTCCACAACATTCAATCATCGAGACATAGCCCGGATTCAAGTAGATCGCTAAATAGTTGGTGGCAACCGACATCCCTAATCTAATATGCCCGGTTCGGGTCTGGCGCGGCGGGCGGCGGGTCGACGGCGCTGCAATCTTCGACCTAGTGTGGTACAACTGCGACGTTCGCCTCTCTATTACCTCGAAACGGGACACTTGGACCCTCGCTGACACAGACTAACTATCTCTATGAGTTTCGACCTGCTTCAAATGTATCACCGCGTTACTGTTTTGGTAGAATTTAAATTAAACCCCGCAGCACTTAACTTGCTACAGCTACGTAATCAATACCAATTAATTATTTCTAGTACGGCGGGTGTAATTGAAGAAAATTTCACCATGTAATCTTTTAAAATCGATCGCTGGATTTTATTTCCGCGTATTCATCCTCGTGTTATCGTCAACAAGTAGATTAAATTCACTTCCGTCGTTCTAATTGGAGTTGTGAGCGAGGTTTAATATGTACGTACACGTTCGAAGGGTAATTTTAAACATAATAATATACGTCCTAATATTAGAGTGAGTTATAAAACATTTATGACAGGATCTTTTCATGGTAGTAATGGACTGGATTAAGTGAGGAAAGCATTTTATCTACACTCACAACGTAATGTTCCAAATATGAATTCAAAAAATCATGTATAAACACGTACTTTATATTCGTGGGTAGGTAAAATTAAAAAAAAAAACCATTGCAATGCAACATTTTCCTTCTATTTTCAAACAACTGCATCATAAAATAACTTTTTAATTTTTATAGCACACTTTTACTTTTTAATTTACTGGCGCGTATGGGCTCGTTGACTTAATGTAGAAAAGTAGTGCATTGTCTATGGATGCGCGCGCTGCGCTGTCATGCCCAATGAGAATCTAAATTGCCCGCCATACCTACCACATATTTTTTTCCGTTTCCACTTTTGTTTTAATTCAACTCTATGAGTGAAGATGAAGTAGTGTATGCAACGGCATATAATTAGGTATTAAAACACTCGCGTGATTTCATTATTACATTCGGCTCCACCTCATGTGATAACCCCTCGCTCGCGTTTTAATAACCCCTATTATATGACCATTGCATCAACTACTATTGTATGCATAAAGTATGATACAAAGGAGGTATATTCAAATGTGCAGTATATTCAGAGTGTGTCGAGTCAGATTGTTGACTGGAGACGATCTCATCGCCATTGTGAAGTGCGCCATAGGGGATACCCATAGTACGGAGCCTCGGTAAACGATCGAAATCTAAATAATAAAGATCGCGAACCATCCCCCTAGCTGGATAGGCTTAGTCGTACAAAATTGGAGTAATAAAAGAGGAATGCTCGCAAAAGTTTTGCAATAAAGCCAACGAGTATCGACTGTTAAGGAGTAAAGAGTTCTCCGCTATAACGCTACATGAGGGTAGGCAGTTGCGTGTTATCAGACCGAGGATTTCACGTGTAATATGTGTATTCTGGAGAATTATTAACATGCTTTTGTTTCGAGAAAAATGTACTAGGGTTTTTTCATGAGGATTTATTCAGGAGGTTATTTTGAGAAGTTACACGTGCCATATTGGGTTATAAAAGCAAGGGGTAGATTTTAGATTTATGTCACCGGCTTTTTTTCTTACCGTTAGATTTTGATGTAGTCTTCAACAACAAAACACTTGATAATTTTAATAATGTGTTGCTTTTCGATAAATGGAAAGTATTCTCAATTCGAGAGACAGAGGTATATGAAAACATTGTTTTTATTACCAAAAACATGTTACGAATTTATTAATAACATATAAAACTTACCTAAGGCTGATTGTCCACTTCGCGCGTAGCGGAGAAAATGGGTGCGGAGCCAACCAATCGAATTGCATAAAAACACTGCTCCGCTTTATTGGGTTTTCTAAAATAGTTTCATAATTTATAATATTTACGCGGAGCGGGGCCTTGGCGATGAGAAACAGAGCAGTGAGGCGTAATGGGGGAGCGGAGTGGGCAAGCGGAGCGGAGCGGGAAACGGAGAGGAGAAACGTGTGCAAACGAACTCCGCGTATGAAAAACACAGTCCGCTACTACCCTCCGATACTCCGCTCCGCTTTTTCGCTCCGCTACCTTTTTCCGCGTCTATGGACAGATACAGTCCAACTCCGCTCCGCATCTCTGCTCCGCTGCCTCGCTCAGCTCAAGTAGACAGGCAGCCTAACCGTCTTAACCCGTCCTCCACATGTAAGTAAAAGTTCATTTCTCCAGTAACATCTAGAAAGTTCGATCTTATTTCCAATTTTAGCTTACTTGGGAATATAGGACACACGAGGAGGAACTAGGTAGCGAGCTAGACTCGAACTGGTAGATGCATCAACGAAATTACGATGATAGCTAGCGAGAATATCATACCAGGTTCTGAAATAGATACCTATAGCGGAATAGTTGCAGGAATTCATATGTATTAATATCATTCCCTTGGGCAAAGAAAATGAAATGAGTTAATGAAATATGTATTTTTCTGTTTTGGTAATAATGGCGTAAAAATAACACACATTTGTACTGAAGATAAGATCTTTTCGTTACTCTAAATGTCTACTCTTCCATCGGCAAATTGGCGACCCTGATATAGTAATTCTAATGGTTTTAGTTTTATACTGTAGAAGTTTTGACAAAAGAGTCTACAAACAAAATCTCTAAATCATCAATTGATAATCCCACTTCACAGACACGAATTAAAAACCCACTGCATCAATAGAGTTAGATCCCGCCGTCCATTCAATTTACAGTACACATCGCCAAATCAGCTCATTCGCAGCGTTCAAAATCACCCTCGCCCATATTTGAGCACGCCCTTTGTAAGTATGCCCTAATGAAGAGCATAGACAAATTAAACACAGCCCATAGAGTAACGAGTCTCGTTCCAAAGATGCTTCTCTAACGTTTTTCGAGTGTTTCACCTGGGAAATAATTACATGGTTTCTGTGACGTATGGGTGCTATTTAAGCTCGCCCTAAGAGTAATGGCGACGATAAACAGGAGTAATTAAAACATTGCCACGCGACGCACGCCTTTCTTTACACCGTCGGTAATAGAGATTTGTTGGGAGCGCGTTTGTTCTACTGCTTTTACACTTGCGAGATGTAGAATTTGTTGTTAGTACGGAATGATTGCGGAGATAACCCTAGGATTCATTTATGTTGTGCTGTCCTTCCTGATCTGAGGAAAAAGTGCCCTTGATTGGCGTTTTATTTACTTTTTCGATCACTCAAGTACTTTTATCTAGAGCTGTAGTGTAATCAAACGTAAAATAAGTTAGATCGAGCGTAATTTGCGTCGCTCAAAATGAGTAGCAACTTGTGAATTTTGTGTGGATTAATTTTTTTCATGTGGCTCAATATTAGAGATTGTATCGCATTAAAACTAAATTCAGTGACTCAATTTGAGCAGTTTTCATTACGCATCTGAAGACTGAAAATAATTACATAGTTTCAGTGACGTATTACAGGAGCAATTAAAACATTGCCACGCAACGCACGCCTTTCTTTACACCGTCGCACATAGGGGTATTTAGTTAATTTAGCTGGCCAAAAACATTTGTTTGGGTTTTTGAGTTGCTAATGACGGAAATAAAACAAGCGCATTAAAATCAGTAATTAATAATGTTTATTTTTTATAATTTCCATAAATAGAGAAAAAAAATATAAAAAAATATGACTCGGTCACATGTCTACACTAATATTACATAATGATGATTATGACACATACAATTTTATGTTACTAACTATAAGTATATATTAAATCAGTCAATAATCAGTTTATCTCATCCTCACTTTCTGATTGAAGTGTGTCCGCTGGGTTTGGTGTTGCAGATACAAGCATATTCAATGTTTCAGGAAGAAAAGAAGACTTCTTATTTTACTGTATTACCCTTGAGGCACTAAAAAAGGGATCTGAGCTTAAAAGTAGCCTATTCAAAATATCTCTGTTACAGGACTCTCTAGAGAATTTTCTTGAGTAATCCTGTCTGTATGACCTAAAATGCTTGTTGCGTGCCTCTGCTGCTTCTTCAGATAGTTGCCCTATGGGTAACAATGCATTTTTTATTATGTCTGATCCGTACACAAGTACTTTGTGCAGTGTGGGTGTCATTGGGTGCCACGGGTAAAGTTTCACGTACAAGCAAGCAGTTTCTTCTGCATATTTTTCATATTTTTCTAAATTTATCTCGTATCCGCTCGAAATCGTTTCCAAAATCACTTTTAATCTATATATTAACTCGTAATCTATTCCTGTAATATCTGAGGATAGTTTCGGATCTTCAAAAAATCTCCTGCTGGTGTTGCCGTCATTATAGTGTTTCCGAAGTTTGCTTTCGGCATGTCTAATAAGCCAGTTTCATTGCGAAACCTGGTCTGTATTTCGATTTTCTTATTTATCTCCGTTTGTTTTTCCTCTTCTGATTTTCTCTGCCGGTACTTTTTCACAGGCAATTTATACGCTAAGTGTAGAATGCTTTCAAAAAATCGTATTCTCGCATGTAAAATAGAAAGACCGAATTCAGTAGCATCCTTTGAAATTCTCCTTTTGTCCTTTAAATTGTTGAATTCTTTGGAAGTTTTCCCACAAATAAAGAAACGACTTGTGGATGTTGTTCCAGTAGCTGCGTTGCAAACCTTTCCATCTACCATTGTCATTACAAATTGGGAATGCACCAAAAACTTTTTTCCGTCAATATCCACCTCAGTCGCAACCAAATTATCAATGGAATTTTTAACATAATTGATCTCTTCGTTTGTTATATCAGTTGTCTCTTTGACGAAGCGAAATCTTATTGGACGACAAAATCGGGCAGATGAAGATGTTGGATTTTCCCATAACACCTTTTGATTGTCCCTGCCGCAAATAAGTCGCACAGGTACAAAGCAGCTTTGAAAAATATTTGCATCAGAGTCAGCCTCATTGTCAAGTTTTTGTTTGTACTGTGCTTGTTGGGATCCGTCGCAGCCCCATTTACATATCAACTTCAAAGTGTTCCGCTCTTGCTCTTTTATTGTCAATAAGACTTCTTCTAAAAATTCCAATAAGCGCTTAACAGTAATTTCAATTAATGGTTATAGTTGGGTTTCCGCGCAGGTACTCGTTACCATGACCGTTTCTGGAGGAGGATAACATTTCTTTTTGGCTTCTTGAATTACGCCATAACACGGGCATCTATAAACATTTTTAAAGCTTCCATGGGAGTTAGACGCGATGATTTCCCACACTTAGAGGCATCGAAAGCTTTTTTGTACTTCGTTGCACGGGTCGGAGAGCTTGTTATATCTTGGAGTACGCGGGAAGCATCACGTCTTCCCGATTTTCTTAATTCAACTTGAGCTGCGTGAACTATAACATCATCTTCTACATTGGAACGGATCTCTTCAGTTTTTCTTCTTTTGCTCCTTTCGCTAGATTCACCAAATGATTTACGAGGGCGACCTTGACGATATGTAGTTGTGACTGGAATTTCGAAAGTACCTTTCAGCCAAAGATGGTTATTTTTTAAGAAAACCTCTTCTTTTTTGTGCGATTTAATCCATCTTTGCTTCATTTCTGATTTGAAATGTGCAAAATTGTGTTTTAGTTTATTTAACTGACTTTCAGTAAGGTTGTCTTGAGTGAAAAGGTGATTTCCCAAAAAACATAGCTTTTCTTCTAAATTACGTAAATTTTCATTCTTCATCTTATCGAAGAGTGATTTACGAGTCACTATTCTCACTCCAGAGGTACCCCCTGAACCTAAAACAAAATTTAAACATAAATTAATATTTCACTAATTTCGACTGTAAAAGATCAAAGTACTCTGCTTAGTGTATCCGCGCTATTCCGCGGCTAATTTACATAGCATTCGTTACTTAAGAATCTACATTTTAAACATGAATGACAAAAAAAGCCGGATCTACCCCGATACTAAAACAAATACATCTTCAAAGATAAATTTCTTTAAAAAAATCTTCTCATTTTAGACATTACTACTCGATCACTAAAAATATATTAAACGGGATCAAATTTTAGTAAATATATTACATTTAGATTGCCACATACCTGTAGTCTCCGAATCCATTGCTTCTTTGCACCAGGTTAACACAAAAAACTGCTGTTTAACTCACAATGTTAACGCTTTCTAAAAATCGCCGATAACTGACACGTACACAAAGTTCGATGATCAAGTACCGAGTGAGTTTGCCGGGTAACGCGCAACGGGAGAGGGGCGGGGTCGGCGGCCTATTGTTCGTTGGAGTGTCCCCTGCCTCAGGTAGTCGAATGCAGTAGCATTTCTTTAACTTTGTTATTCTGACTTTTGGCCGCGTAGATAATTAAAATACCCGTATGTGCGTCGTTAATAGAGATTTGTTGGGGCACATTTAGTTTTACTTTCTGCTCTTACAATTGCGAGATGTAGAATTTGTTGTTAGTACGGAATGCTTGCGGAGATAATGCTGGGATTTATTTATGTAGTGCTGTGAATGCTGATCTGAGGAGGAAAGGCTTTGGATTGTAGTATCATTTTCTTGTTAATTCTCTGAAGTTCTTATATCTACATAAAACATGGTGGCCCAGTGGCTAAGACCTCGCCTCTCGTGCTTGAAGTCGTGTGTTCAATACCAGCATGACTTTTCAATCCATATGTACTTTCTAAGTTTATCTTGGACATCTCTGACAACAGTGAAGGAAAACATCGTGAGGAAACCTGGACTTATAGTTAGTTTATCGTAAGTTTGTGCTCCAGTGGTGTAATTGCTGCATGGCGCTCCAGTGCGAGAGTAAATGAAAGAAATTAGCGTTTCTTGCGTCAATCAAAATGAATATAGGAACTGATGAATTTTGGGTGAACTCAATTTAAGTGTGTCTCATAAACCAAAATACTTAATGGACATTTAAACAAAATTCAGTATACTTTCAGCGACTCAATTTGAGCAGCATAAATTACGATCCTCAAAACTGAAACATTTTGCAAGAAGAACTTATTTTGTGCCAAGTCTCGCAGACTGACGTAATTTCGGCTCTTTCAGCTGCTGAATTTTCACTAGTTTTAGTCCCATTGCTTAGGCGTATATCTGCTTATCCTAACCTGTAACCTGTTCTTATAGATCGAGGGAACTTGTCACAAAGGTACACACAGCAGAACAGTTAAGTGGACAGGCAATTAACGAGCATAGCAGTACGCATGCAACTGTCATTGTTGTTGTGTGCGTTTAACTTTTATGCACAAAACACGCTCAGACGAGCGATGACAAAGACTTCGCCACTTAAGGCACGCACACAGGTAAAATGTAGATGGAAGCGTAATTAGTTGGTTGGTTTCTGTTTTTTAGAACGTTTTATATTGTTATGAGTTACTGTTGGTTAACTAACGATCTTCTATTAGGCAGTTTCGTGATTTTCTGGCAACATCGCATTGCATCGGACAACTTTAACTATCTCTTGGAGATGAATATGAAGCCTCATTCGAAAAATTTTAAAATTGCGTCACTTACAGACAACGGATAGCCACTGGCTCTGGAAGCATGAAATTTTGGACAGGAGTTTCTTGTAATGAAAATTTTTGGAAATGTCGGTAAAGTTTGTATGAACGTTCATCATTTTTCATCAGGCCCATGACTTTCTTTGAAAAAATGTAGGTACCTTAGTCGTGGTAGAAACTAAAATCCTCAGTAAATTAACAGGGCTGTGTAAAGTTTGTTTGCTTTTCAATTATCTTTCAATGGTCAGTTTTTCGTGCTTGATTTGTTAAATGATTTAATTATTTGTAAACCGTTTCCATCCGTCAGTGTTTGTTCTATCAGTTTGATGTGATAATAAGTATTGTAATGAACTAGGTATTATCCTGTTCGTGTCTTTACACGCTTTCTAAGCAATATAGAGCAGTTGATTGCGTGTCGATCATATTCAGTGCTTGACACTCAATACATCGGAGCATCCTGTAGTTTGCGCCTGCATGACAGGTGAATGCTATTTATCGCTGGGCTATTAAGCCTAATAAGATATAAATAAATTACTCTGGGTTAGCTTTTCCTAGAAATATTTCCTTTAACCGTGATAAAAAAAATCCTTATATGACACTCCGCGATATTGCAGTTTTATATAAGAGGGCATTTCTGTAATTGGATTTGTTCTTCTAGGGATTAACTTTTTAGGGTTCCTTTTCCGAAGGGTCCAAACGGAGCCCTATTGCTGTCACTCACGTGTCCGTCTGTCTGCTGTCTGTCACACAGATTTTATAGCCAAAAAATTAGAGCTACAGTCTTCAAATTTTCGCAGTATAAGCATCTTGTTGACCCAAGCCATAAAAATTGATAAAAAATATTTTAGTTTTTCTGGGGGACTCCCATATAGTTAAAGGAAGCGCGAAAAAGAATACTGTTTTTTTTAAATGTTCGACCAAAAGGAATGGGAAGCCATCCAAGTCAGCTTTTTTACATGGTGATAATGTTTATTATTACGTATAAATCAGGTTTTTCTTGAGATGCCCTCATTTTTTCTATTGCAACCAACTTGATTTTGCAGTTTGGTACGGAACCCCTAAATGTGCGACACGTACTTGGCCGGTTTTATTTATTAAGAAGCAAACAATTTTACTTATTTATAGTATTAATTTATAGGGTATGTAGGTTTCTACAGATTTTGCTTTTAAAACAGTGTTGACGTCAAAAAGGTCATTTTTATGTAGAACCACTGTTCCAGGGTTATTTTAAAACTTTTTGTTCTTTTGTTCAAGAAATACAACCAACATCGGGCATGAGCAACTGATGTGGAGGAATAAAGAACGTGACGAAAGTCCAAAGCCAGAAGTGGCTATAACGGTAGGTAGGGGAGAAACGATGGATAGAATGAAAGATAATATAGCGAGAAAGGGGGTGAATAAATCAGCTGATGATTAGTTAAGAAGTATGGAAGGACAATAATCGTTTATTCAGAAAAAAACATATGTACACGAGAAAACATTTTACCCACCTCAAAAAAATAGAATAAGAGAATTATGAAATGCAACCAGAAACTAGCATCTACCATGAATTGAATTTTGATTGCGGCAACACTACCAACATTATTTAGTCTGTGACGTTAGGTTAAGCGTGATAGGGGAAAATTTGAATCTAAAAGTACCTACCGACTGTACGCAGAAGCATCACGTGTACATATGTGTGTGGTAAGTAGACGCGTCATGTATATGTAGATGTGTATTGCAACTGTCTGGAATGCGTACTTGAAATTAATGGTGATGTACACTAGTGGCGAGACTACAAAAGTGGAGTTTGCAAATACGCTGCATTTAGTTAACTACGAGATAGTTTGGTTGTTAGTCGTGGTTTCTGGGCTTCTTAAAAGTCTATTGCTAAAATCTATTTAAGTGTAATCTACTATGTAATGTTTATATTAATTTTTGCATCCATGGTTAATCACATTTCTTTAGTTGGTTTTAGAATGAAATAGTTGTTCTTCAGCAAATCGACTATAGGCTCTAGAAGTCTACATAAAGTGACATTATCTCAGAAATAACGATTGCCGAAACATTCAAAATGGACGGGACTATTATGTGCTACCCAAATGCCAAGTGTTAGAGTATCAAAACGTTAGTTTTTAAGCTTACAGTCGAATTAAGGCTTCTAATGCTGGCCACAATCTCCACCAACTGGGCCCAATTAATTTAATTAACAAAGTAATAAACCCTACTGCTTAAGCGAACCAAAAATATGTAAACAAGAAGAAAATCATGCTTTGCAGTCGGAGGGTAGGTACTACATATTCGAGAGCTGGCTGACCAAAACTATAAATATCCACCGACTGCACAGTATGATTTTATTCTTGTTTACATCTTTTTAGTTCTAAAATTAATAAAAAAATACAACATTTCATTCATTATCAGTTGTATTTTTTTATTTATTTTTAGTTATATTTTTTACCCAATGACTTTTAAACATATAAGTGGTATATATTTTTGTAATCATCTCTAAAAACCATTCATTTTGCGCCACTGACCCACTTGAAGGAAAAAAATATTGGATACCCCACAATATGGCGCTCAAAATCCGCCATGATTCTTTTTTTTAAAGTCACTTATCTAAAAATACTTGGAAGGTCAAGAGCTATATAACGATGTCTTAATTATAAAAAGTTGGTTAGACAAGGTAATAATGCATATTACATACATACATACAAGATAAGCGCGAAAAACAAAACCCTTTCCTTGCAGCCGGGTAAAAAGTTGGCCATCGATTCGAAAAGAAAAAGAAGCATGTATATCATGCAAATATAAATAATCTCCATATCTCTGGAATGACTTTTAATACCTCAAAGAACGATAACAAAATAAATCGAACCGGTTTTCCATATCCTCAGAGTTGTTTGCAAGCGCTTGTTACTCTATATAATTCCAAGGTACTCCAGCCAAGCTCAGTTATTGGTAGCTTACAATTTCCCAGTAAACTTTAGTTAAGGTAGGTAACTGGAATCTGGCAGTTTGCAGTTGTACACTTAGTTTGCTTCTAATATATAAGTATACTTGAAATAGAAAAGCTTACACGAATGTGTGTACTGTTTGGTGATTTAATGTTGCAAGGTTGTAAAGTTCTTGTTATTTTTATTTTTGGTAATTGATTTGACTTTGAACGAAGAAATTAATGAAAAACTTATTCAAAAAAAAAATAACCGATATCCAAAGCAAAATTCTAAGTAGTGCAAAAATATCATTCGTTTCAGAAGTCGGTGTCGAAAAACGATAAAAGCAAGAGGTACAAAAGACCTTTGCTTTGAAAGTCGGTTTATTATTTTTTGTAAAAGTTTTTGTTTATCGCGGAAATGCAGTATTCAAGGATGTCCATCTACAGCCTGTGCTACACGGTTGCCGACCAAGGCAAAAACCAAGGTCACCTTGGTTTGAAGCGGGTGGGGCGATGCCGGCTAGACGGTTTAAAACAAGCTCCAAACCTCAGTATGTTTAGAACTCTGCGCAGAGAGGACGTATTTATGCTCGTACCTTACGTTCATTAAAACGAAAGCATGGCGACTTGCCTATCAAAACTTCAAAAAAAATATAATAATAAACTTTAAAAACTGAACTGTAATCTGACTATATCTTCTCACTTACATTAATATTATTATATTATTTATTGTACACTACAAAAATATATATACAGGACAAAAATCCTTCAGAAGCGCGACTGTCATACGCGTGGTTGTCAACAAGCGGCTACACGGCTTCAAACAAGTTGCCGTGCTCGTGGTGTTGTTGTTGTGGTCGGCAACGCACGCCTTTCTACCAAGGGCGTTGGAAGGTCATGCTAAGTTTGGCTTGAAACCACTGTCTACACGGTTTGAAACGGCCGCTTCAGACCAAGGTGACCTTGGTTTTTGGTTTGGTTGGCAACCGTGTAGCACATGCTTATCTGTTACGACAGCAACACGAGCCTAAAGTATCTTACGAGTACATTGTCCATACTCACCCACAGACCTGTTGTTTCTGACATATCTACCAACTCACTAGACATTGCTAGAGGCGATATTGAGCATCACTATCCTACAGCTAAGAAATGTTGAACAGCTTTATATAAACGCCACTCCTAGACAAGCCTCTAATTCAGAACAAATTGCTATCATCCGACAATAAGAACCGACAACTTTATGATGAAAAACAGCCCCCACATAATTTTTGCGTTCCAGCGCTTTATTTTACTAACACTCGTATATAGGGAGGATATTCTACACGGAATCAATATTCTTGTAGTGATGAATGCAGAATAATCCTTTGTATTGAAAATTATGATCAGTTACAAGTTTAGTAGGTTTGAAAAGTAAGAAAAAAAACCGGCCAAGTGCGAGTCGACTCACGCACGTAGGGTTCCGTACCATTATCGCAAAATTACACGTTTGTTGTATGGCAACCCCACTTAAATATTTATTTTATTCTGTTTTTAGGGCTCCATACACAAAGGGTAAAAACGGAACCCTATTACTAAGACTCCGCGGTCCGTCTGTCTGTCTGCCTGTCACCAGGCTGTATTTCATGAACCGTGATAGCTAGACAGTTGAAATTTTCACAGATGATGTATGTCTGTTAAAAGTAGTGCTCCAGTAAGTGGGGCTCCCATACGACAAACATGATTTTTTGCCGTTTTTTGCGATAATGGTACGGAACCCTTCGTGCGCGAGTGCGACTCGCACTTGGCCGGTTTTTAGTATTTGTTGTTATAGCGGCAACAGAAATACATCATCTGTGAAAATTTCAACTGTCTTGCTATCACGGTTCATAACCGCGGTTCATAAGATACAGCCTGGTTACAGACATACAGACAGACGGACACTGAAGTCTTAGTAATGGGACCCTATTACTAAGACTTCAGTGTCCGTCTGTCTGGCGTTTTTACCCTTTGGATACGGAACCCTTAAAAGTATTTTTCAAAAATTAGCTCTTTCTTTAAGTTTGCCGAATATATCTATCCGATGGTGTAATAACAACAGAGTCTGTTGTTTTCCAAAATAATCGAGTTCGATTACTGACAAGAAAAAATCCTTTTCAAAAATCCAATGAAGCAGTTTATGTTTTTATTAAAATCGGGCCGAGACTTCTCTGAGTGTTTTTCGGTATTCCTCATAGTTTCAAATTTGGCCTTCCACGGCCACTTGAAAAGTCACCCTGTACAAGTATGCAAACGCGTGCCGTTAGCGAATTTATATTAGTTGAACGCACTTGTGCACGGTGAATGCGTGCAAACGCGTTTAACAATGCAAATTTATTCTAGTTACCGGATTAACGGTTCATCATCGAGGCACTTGCGGTAATTATGTGAACCGGCCGCGGCATCCTCGCGCATATTCGATGTATCATTCGCTGGGATTAATTGGTGCTGGTTAATAAAGCGGCTGCTTTTCAATTCAAAGTGGTTTTTTCTAATTTGGGTTTTGTTTGGTTGTTTATTCGTTTTCAGTGTTTTTAACTCCTGATGGAAAAAGAGGGGTGTTAATAAGTTTGGCGTTTGTATCTGTGTGTCTTTATCTGTCTGTGGCATCATAGCTCCTAAACGGATGGACCGATTTTTATTGTGATCGAGAGTGTTAGCTTTGTTTGATGAAAATCGATTCAGCCGTTCAAAACTTATTGGCGTTTAATTGTTTGAATCGGGGTATTTTTGCAAGATATCGTATCATAATTACATGGTCGATGGATTGTCGATCGAAGCGTGTCTACTACTCGATAAATTATGTAAAATAAAAAGCATGAAATAAAAATGTGTCGGGGATTTTTTTTAATTTTACTAGTTATGACTGTGTGGCTTTAGACAAAGTTATATTCTCTGGGATAAGAAAATTCAAATATTAAGTATTGATCACAATCTCAAGACAAATTTTCATTTTATCAATGGCAGGGAAATGTCAATTAAATCCCATACATTTTTAACACATTTTGTTAGCGCTTTTTAAGCCCACACATTTTTGCTTTTTGACACTTTTTCTAGGCGCTCTTGAAACAGATTATTCACTAAGATATAGGGAGTCCATTAACCTGAACCTGAGAATAATGATTTGGGATTTTTTTATTTAAAGTCATAAACAATATGATGATAACGATTGTCGGAATTCAAAAATTTACGTGATGGACATGCGCTAATGAAATGCCAGGTGTTCAATCACAATGATACAATTTAGCATATCACAAATCGCTATAAAACACCGATAGAATGTCGCTTTTTCGTGTGACCGAGGTTAGATCAGTATCTATAGCCCCTAGCCGCAATAGACATTAAAGGATACTAAAATAAACACCAAGTATAATTTTAAATTATTAAAAACCTCTGACATATTTTCATTTCATACTACATAATCTAGTAGTAGATACTCTTCGATCGAAAATCTATTGAACATGTAATTATGACACCATATCTTGCGGGAGCAGCCCGATTCAAACAGTAAAATGCCAATAACTTTCGAACGGCTGAACCGATTTTCATCAAACATAACTAAGAACGCTCTCGAAAAAGTCACCTTTCACCACCAAACCAAATCATAATCGGTTCAGCCGTTTAGGCACTATTATACCACAGACTGATACAAAAATACACAAATAAACAAACACACAGATACACACATCAAACTTATAACACCCCTCTTTTTCCGTCGGGGTCTTAAAAGAAATTCGATATGAGAAGACTTTTAATCCATTTAAAACAACTCACAATAAAACATCAACCAATCTGCAGAAATTAAGCTACTTCCAACATATTATATTGTCATACGGATTGGCGCACTTTGTGGAGTTACAGAGCTGCCTAATTAAATAGTGCATGTAAAGTTCCCAACTGTGCCCGCGTTTGTCATCATTCGCCAGACTAAAGTACCATGGTTCACTGGGAAGCTGCAGAAATGTGGAGAAAAAACGTATTTTTCATATGTAAGATTATAACGTGGACAATTGCGTCGTGTACTTCAGTTACACCGTGTTCTAGTTGAAAGCAAAATGGTGAACCATTTTTGCTTTTTGCATTATGTGTGAGCTGTGTCTAATTTTTGTTAAGGTTTTTTTTTGCTGGATTTTATTGTGCTAGTTTTACCGAGGGCAATGAAGAATGAAGTATTTTTGAGAATGTAAAGCGTCAAGTCTCTACGAATTCACCAGAAACTTTTTCCGGTCTTTTCCTCTTGCTTAAGGATGCATGAAGCAGACCCTCATTTAATATAGATACCATCATGGTTACTAATGCCGTCACATTTACACTTTAAACTCAACAAGGTAAACTCTGAGACAGCATTCCTTCTGTAACGCCATTATACTAAACCCTCAGACTACCACACTATGAAACTAAATATTTTCATCAATATAAACACACACGCAAGTTAAATGGCGGACGGCTTCATAACGCTCAAACATTCTAATAAACCGCGTCCATATATTGTAGTTGCCGCAAAAACATTTTCATTTTATTGAGCTTGTTGTAACTGATTTACGTGTTGTCCGTTCCGGCCGTTTTTAACCTTTCCGAGAGCCGCATCATAAACGGTTTAGTGCCGGTTATGGAGCTCAAATTACGAAGAATGGAAGTATAGCTCTCCCTCATTGTCTGCCCTTTATGAAGGGTTCGAGTGTATAAAGGAATACAACCGAAATGGCCCGTAATTCGAATAACATTTCTGTGACCTATAAAAACTTGGTGAGTGGCAAAATTGTTTTAGACTACATATACACTGTGTACATTTACTGGACAGAATAAATGTGTTTCGAGATGTAAGTAACTTTTCTATCTTTTGTTGAGCAAAGGGTAAAGGCTTCCTTTCTGCCGCTCTTGAAGTTTGTGCGAGCTGAAGGGAGGTCACAATCACAATAGATTTGTATCTAAAAGTCTCGGCCTTACGTTCTGTGAATTTTTACGAACCTTTTTTGTAATTACTATATCTAAACTATGTAGGTGGAGTGACATGTCCAAAAGAAATTAATCAGGAGTATCGTAAGAAAGGCCAGTTAATCGCGTCGGCCATCGGCAACAATAAAATGGAGACGTCCTAAATTGCGCGCTACTTGAATGCGTTAATAAAAATCTTGGGGAGTCGAAATTAAGGCTCCTATACGAAGCGTCGTCATTAGGGCCGAAATAGGGTTGTATCCTGGTGGTTGTAATAAGTCATGTCTGCCGCAGGACCCCCGCCGCCCCGCCCCGCGCGCCTCGTCCCCCCTGACGATCCCGCACCATTTCTCGCCCTACCCTGAAGATTATCGCGCACTAAGTATGATCAATAGTCAATTTAACGGGCAAGTGGCTAAAACTGGTCAGATTAATCAGTGACGAAGCAAGACTTTTAGTCAGTTGTCATTAATTAGTGCTGTACCTAATGACATGTTAGTAACATTACGCGTGATTTCGCTTTGATTCTCTTTTGATTGAGCGTGTGTCCGAAATTGCGTAGTTTTTCTGTCATATCTGCGCGAGATTACATTCTAAAGGCGAGGATTATCGGGATTGGTATTAGTCAGAGTTTTTGCGGGTTATTACAAATAAAAGCCAGTGCGCGGTAATAATTTTGGCACGCATTTTATCAAAACAAAATTCCATGTAAATTCGTCGCGCACACAAATCCTAAGCGTAAGCTTGGGGCACTTCCCTGGGTCCCCGGTATCAGTTCAGTCCATAAACTACCATTCCCGCCCCTCCCTTTGCCCCCCTGCCGCATCCTCGGTGGCTCTTCCGCCCGCTTCCGCTCTCTCGCTCCGAACATAAGCTGTGCCATTTTTTAAAATGCGTGCCTCGGACCTAGTAGTAGTTCTATGTTATATCGACGTTCAGAACTTACTTTTATTTTCTTCATGTAGCTCGATTTGTTCAGTGATAGCGAACGGCGCAGTATTTAAAGTCTGTCAGGTGCAAACGATCAGTTTATTTCCTTGATGGAACATTGTTGTGAATTATTGGCATTGAGAGGACGCTAAATAATGAAAATGTATGAAGCAGAGTCGTCATTAACATTCTTCATATACTTTAGTGAAACATTCAACAGTTAGATTTTTCTTTTTAACCGATTCCCAAAAAGGATGAGGTTCTATGTTCGACTGTTTGTATTTTGGTATGTATGTTCACCGATTTCACCGTCATTTGTAGACCAATTTTGAAAATCCTTTTTGTGTTTTAAAGGGTACCTGCCCGAGATGGTTTCATATAAATTTAGTGAAGATCTGATGAAGATCTTTGGAGATATACAGCAGAATTCTTCAAGAAATGTCGGCAAATCTCTCGGGATTGCTATAATCGCATATCTGTTTATTGTACATTGCTGTAGAACTTGTCCCTAGGTAGCACAACTAAAATGTGAAATATAAAAATCTTTTTTACAATCCAATCGACCAAAAAATGTTTACAATAAAAATACAATCGAGTTCCAATTTTAAGTTATTTTTCACATTTTAGTGTTTTTAATTGTAAGTTGATTGTAATTTTTGTGAAAAAGTTTTTTTTCGGAAATAAGGAATTTTCCGGAAAAATTTTTTTTCTTAATAATAGAAATTTTTCGGAAACAAGTAATTTTTCGAAAAAAAAGTGATTTTTCGGAAAAAGTAATTTTTTGGGTTTCAGTGCTGTAGTATTTATCCTGTTATATCTAATCTTCTCATAAACTGACGCATTTAGTGTCGAACATTCCAATCAGGTGATGTTTCTCCATGCATCTTACAAGCCCAGATAAGCCGTTTCAAGCGCCACTAAAACCCTTGATAGCACCTGTTATTAATTTGTTCACCGCCATTAAACCAGGTACCTTCCTAATGCACTATCATAATCGTTTATCCCTTTGCTATACAGCAGCTAGTTAGAAATGCTTGACTATAAAAAGTAGTAAGTTTTTGCAAGTTCTTTTTTGTGTTGCCAAAATTACTGTCTTTTTTAAACCCGACGGAAAAAGAGGGGTGTTATAAAATTGACGTGTGTACCTGTGTATTTGTGTATCTGTCTGTGGTAGCATCATATACTCTACACGGATAAACCGATTTTGATTTTGATTTGTTTGAAAACATTTGGTGACTTTATCGAGAATGTTCTTAGCTGTGTTTGATGAAAATCGGTTGAGCCGTTCCAAAGTTATTCATTTAACATGAAAGACTTACATCTTAAACAAACAGGCTGGAAACAGTAAGACTAAACAAACAGACTGGAAACAGTAGATTTGACAGTCAGCCAATAACAAGTCTTCACTTATAGATATTGAACAATACTTAATTTCTATGGACATTTTAGTACACATCGATGAAAACAGATCACTAAGTGAAAAATCACTTAGTAACTCATGCACCAGTGATACTGATACTTTGCTCACATTGCATAATAATACACTCGCTGCAATGAACTAGGTATAGAAGTTATGGCTTAAGCTCTTCCTGGCTGATGGCACACTGTTTAGGAATGGGTCAATATCAATATCATGCTGCTTACACAACTCATTAAAGTTCCTGCTTGTTACGACCGTATTACTGTTTGACTCGGGACTGTTTTCGCAAGATATTGTTACGTTTTTACCCGACTACGCCGAAGAAAAAGGGAGAGTTATGTTTTTGACCGGTATGTGGGTGGGTATGTATGTATGTGGGTATATATATATCCCTCATAACTTCTAAACTCCTTATTATAATTTGACAAATGAGGTGTTGTTTGAGGCGTCTTGTTTGTCTGCTGGTATATAGGCTATGCGAAGGCACATTAAATTGAATACGGTGACCTCTAGGAGGCCCGATGACAAATACAAAAAAAAACATAATTTGTGTTTTAAAATGAAGGTAGGGTTCGGTATATCATATTTTTGTCAAGCGTGCTGTTTGCGAGACATATCCCGTCAAAGTCATGAAAATTATTTTTTACCAGAATACGGCGCGGCGTCGCAAATTGTTTGTTGATCGTTATGTAAGTATGTATGTATACATTTATGTTTATTTGTTCCCTCAGGCACTGCAAAAACACCAAAATATAAAAATAAAATAAGTTAAAAACTAAAACCCGACCACGGAAAAATAACGCTCTAAAAAGTACGAAACAAGAAAATATTCCCGTAAATGTACCGTGGTCGTATGCTACTTTGTAGTATGTATTGTTTTGTTACGCTAGGTGGCGTACGACCACGGCAAATTTACGGGAATATTTTCTTGTTTCGTACTTTTTAGAGCGTTATTTTTCAGTGGTCGGGTTTTGGTTTTTACGTGTTAAATATATTGTCGATCGAAGCGTGTCTTCAACTAGATAAATTATGTAGCATGAAATAAAAATGTGTCGGGGCTTTTTAAATTTTAATTGTTTCAGTTATTTCCTTCCGTATTAAGAACTTTCTAGTGTTTTGGGGAACATTGATATTAATTTTACTTGCATAGGCATTCAGATAGAAAAACACTGCCTTTGCAAAACTATATATTCAATATAAACTGTTACAACAGAAGTTATATCTTTCTATTGCCTCATGTAAGTAAATGTGCCTAAACGTGACGCGTCCTTGTCATTTCACTCTCAATTCTCGTCAAATTGTCGAATCGCCCGCGAAGCCTAAGAAGCTTCACTTCGAAAAACCGGCCAAGTGCGAATCGGACTCGCGCACCGAGGGTTCCGTAGAAACCTCAGCTTAAAGGTATTCTAGACCTGAGTATTTGATATAAATTTCAATTTAATACCTCTACGCGTTCATGAGGAAAGTGATGGTAAGTTTAAAATTATCTATATATATAAAAGAAAGTCGTGTTAGTTACACCATTTATAACTCAAGAACGGCTGAACCGATTTGGCTGAAAATTGGTGGGGAGGTAGCTTAGAACCAGGAGACGGACATAGGATACTTTTTATCCTTTTTTTTCTTTTTTTTAATAGGGTAGGGTAGATAGGGTAGGGTAGGTAGGGTAGGGTAGGTAGGGTAGGGTAGGTAGGGTAGGGTAGGTAGGGTAGGGTAGGTAGGGTAGGGTAGGTAGGGTAGGGTAGGTAGGGTAGGGTAGGTAGGGTAGGGTAGGTAGGGTAGGGTAGGTAGGGTAGGATAGGTAGGGTAGGGTAGGTAGGGTAGGGTAGGTAGGGTAGGGTGGGTAGGGTAGGTAGGGTAGGGTATGTAGGGTAGGGTAGGGTAGGTAGGATAAGTAGAGTAGGGTATGTAGGGTAGGGTAGGGTAGTTAGGGTATGGTAGATAGGGTTGGGTAAATAGGGTAGGGTAGGATAGGTAGGGTAGGGTAGGATAGGTAGGGTAGGCAGGGTAGGTAGGGTAGGCAGGGTAGGTAGGGTAGATAGGTAGTTGACGGGAGCGAAGCCACGGGCACAGCTAGTTAAAAATATTTTTATTATATGATGTAACTAAAAATTTACGGTTTTCGCAATTATTCCTTTATTTGTGCTGTAAGACGTTGCTTCGTATCAAATTTCAAGATTCTGAGTTCACGGGAAGTACCCTGTAGGTTTTGATTCCCTTGCGAGTGTCGAAAATTTGCGGCATAAACGGCTTTATCTTTTGATTGCGTTGGTGAAGTTTGATTTTTTCACAACTTTAAGGGACAATAGACTTGAGTATTTGATATAAATTTCAGCTTGATACCTCCACGCGTTCCTGAGAAAAAGGGTCTTGACAGACAGACAGACGGACGGACGGACGGACGGACAACAAAGTGATCCTCTAAGGTATCCGTTTTTTCCCTTCGAGGTACGGAACCCTAAAAAGTGATGAATCAGTTGTTTTCTGCACAACGGTTGGGCAGAGGTACTATTGCATTCACATTTTGCAAGTTATGTTGTAATTCCCATGAAACAGGGGACGAGCCAATTGGCATCATCTGGGCACAAATCCAGACTAAGGACTGCTAATGAGAAATTCTAGATGGAAAACGCCAGTTTAAAGCAGAGTTTCTGGAAGCAATATTAATGTGATAAATTGCCAAGCACGCGCGCGTTTTCATCATCATAATCAGTCTACAGCAGTCCACTGCTGGACATAGGCTTTTTCAATTGCACGCCATTTGCTTCGGTCTTCGGCAACTCTCATCCAGCTGCTACCAGCCAACCTGCTCATATCTTCGCTCAACCTTACGTGAGCGAGTTCGCGGTCTCCATTCAAGAACACGTACTACCCCAACGGTCGTCAGGCTAATATGGCTGGCCCATTGCCACCTCAGCTTGCTTACTTTCTGAACTATGTCGACAACTTCGGTTCTCTGCCGGATCACCTCGTTCCGGATTCGATCCCTCAGAGAGACTCCAAGCATAGCCCTTTCCATAGCTCACTGAGCGACCTTAAGCTCATGGACCAGCCGTACCGTGAGCGTCAACGTCTCGGCCCCATAAGTCATAACAGTTAGGACACACTTATTGAAATCTCTGGTCTTTAGGCTCTGTGGAATAAACGACGAGAAGACTCGACTAAGTTTCCCAAACGCCGCCCAGCCCAGCTTTATTTTTCTGCTAGCCTTCCTCTCAAAGTTGCGCGTTATCTATTGTGATTGACTGTTGAAAATACATTCAGCCTATCACACGTGCTTGACAATTTTTCACATTAATTTTGCGATAATTTTGCTTCGAGAAATTCGTGGTAAGCTATATTCCTAGTTCTATGTGTGGCCTACAGACTATGAGTATACTTTTTCCTGAACAAACTTATTTCCATGATATAGTGAGCTCGACGTATTTTATTACACACACCCCTCACGAGCTGCCGCTAGTGCGACACACGGTGGGCATAATGTTAGCGTGGCCCCGGTTATTAGTAAGGTAAACCCTTCTTTGACCTTATAGTGAGACGCACAATTTTGTATAAGTAGCGTTATGACGTCATGTTACCGAATTCCGGATTAGAGAAAAGTGTTGTAGGTTATTATGGTCTTGTGCTTAGTTTGAAATTGATCTGATAGGTATTAGGTGTTGTAGATACTCAATAGGTAGTTTCATCAATATATCGATGGCCAGATTTCCGTCGACAATTTTTTTTTTCTGTAAAATCTTTTGTTTCTCAAAAGTTGACCAAAGTAGTTTGAAGTAATTGAGGTTAAACAGTCATTATCATCATCATTTCAGCCGAAAGATGTCCATTGCTGGACATAGGTCTTTCCCAAGCGTCGCCACACTGATCGATCCTGTGCGTTACGCATCCACCGGACTCCCGCAGCCTTGACCAGGTCGTCGCTCCACCAAAAGGGAGGCCTTCCAACGTGTCTCTGCCGGTAGCGCAGCCGCTGAGGTTAAACGGTAGGTAAATTCTACTGATGACGTTGATGAGGTACATGACCATGATATTAATCTCAAAAGATTAACCGCCGATGCCTGAATGAAGTATCTGAAGTTCATTATTTGTCAAACTTTAGCCTAAAAACCTGTAAATTTTTGTCATTCCAGTTGGATTTGACATGTTCTTTAGTCCAAAAAATCAAATCCGAAACCCAACCTTAGTTAACCTTTCAAAACTTGTCCATAACAATTTTAAAACGCATAACATATGTTAACGTACACGCAGACCACAATAAGTGATGACCCAAATCTCAGTACATCTAAACCAGCACATTTGCGGTGCTCTACAGAGTGTTTACAGCTAAAACGTGTACATGGTGTAGTTTTTGCGAGAGCTTAGTTGTCGTGACGGGCGACCACTCAAACCGCCCCGCTGCCGCCAAGTGTGGCAATTAAAACTTGCGAATGTCAAGTGTGGTGTTGCCAGACCGGGCTTTATTATTTTTTATTTTATGGCAACAAATAAAGGTGAGGTATCTTAGTTTTAGATGGAGTAGAGGAGGACTGAGGGTAGTATGCGGTTTTGTTTTGAAGCAGAGTATTGTTTGAAATGCTTTATTTTTAAAGGAAGAAGTTGAGAGCAGTAGTGGCCCAGTGGTATCGGCCGCGACTTACTTTGTGTAAATTATTTCATCACCACTGCTCTCAAAACGGTGAAGGAAAACATCGTGAGGAAACCGGCATGTCCTAGAACCAAAAATCGTGTGACATCCACCAACCCGCATTGGGCCCGCGTGATAGATTACGACCCATTCCCCATTCCATTCCTCTGTGAGAGGGAATAGGCCGTACACCGGGAAAAATTAATAGGCTGATGATGGTGATGATTGTTAAAGGATAGTTTAGCGGAGTGTATTTGAATCATTTATTTTTTATTTTTTTTGTTTTAATGGATGGGTTGAAAAGCATTACGGATCTAGTTCAAATTGAGGTCAGATCTGATTTGTAAATTGAATAATTTCAAATACACTGGCCTTCAAAATTTATTACCACACTTTTAGTATAATACTTTTAAAATAGCAATTTCTCCTAAATTTCAGGAGTCAGAGTGTTGAAATAAAAAACGTTTTATAAAAAATTTCATCAACTTCCTTTAAAATTTTAGTTTACTAGTTTCTGCCAGCGGCTTCGCCCGCGTGAAACTCGAAAACTATCCCGAGGGAACATATTCCCCGGGATTAAAAGTATCCCATGTGCTATTCCTGACTATAATCTATCTCTGTACCAAATGTCATCCATCTGGATCCGTCAAGTCGTTTGAGCGTGAAGAAGAAACAAACATACAAACACACACACATACACTCACTCACTCATAAACTTTCACCTTTATAATATTAGTAAAAGATAAAGATTTTAACTTAAAAAATTACAACTATAATTTCAAAGAAAAATGTAAAAAAAATGTATACCATGTATTTTATTTTAAAACTGACATCGCAATTACATAAGTGTGATACTAAGTTTTGAAGGGCAGCGTAATAAAGTTACAAAAAATATAACATCGGTAAAATGTTTATTCGTTGATGAAATAAAGTTACAGTAAATAGATAGGTACTTATTTAAAGGCAGTACCACTGATACTTTATTTAATTATGTTTATGCTAATAAGTCCCAGTAAACACCGCCTAGCTTTTAAACTCAGTCGCACAAACAATTCAAACATTTCGTACCAAAATTGGGTTCGAATTCGTGAACGACCTACTATACAAATCAACTGAACAATCTTGACATAGTCATAATACTACATAAAAAACCTTCAAACATGGTAGTATATAACGTTTTTATGTGCTCAGTAAAATTCACATTCACGTTAACTTCACGTCCAAAAGATTGGTGCGTACTATAACACAAGCATTCCAGTGCTCGACGCTATAATGTTCAGTCGATTCATTTCGGGACGAGCGTGCATGAATCCCCAAAGTGGCAACAACATTTAGAGACGCATACAAAAATCGTGTAACAGTTACAAAAGGCTATTGTGGGCCATCAAGTAGGTCATTAACGATTTCATAAAAGGCTTAGGGAGCTCGCTTCCCTTTCCCTGTGTCATATTTTTCATGGGCTCGACCGTTTCCGAAGTGCTTATGGCGCGTTCCTCAGGTAAACGCGTCGTGGGCGCCGCGAATCGATTCGCCACGTCCCTACATGCGCCTCGTATAACTTCACCTTTATGTTTTCATTCACCCAGAATCTTGTTATTTTTATTCTTTATGCACAATAAGTTTATCCTCTTAAGTATACTTGTGGTCTGTGTACGCGAAATTGTTAGTGAGTACTCTGAACACATTATTTTTCTTGCGAAGTTAAGTTTTGTACTTTAAGGGCAGTTTTGTGTTATTTGTTTGATGACTTTGTATGAGGTGACTTCTTGGAAGGCTGACGGTAATTGTGCTGTCCTTACGGATATTCAGCTTGACCTCGGTATTACTGGTTATTATGGTCGTTGTCGTACGTCATTTTACTGTAAAATGATTTGATTGACGTACAAGTTTCCATTATTTGTACTGTGACGTACATTTTAATGTTGTTTTTTGTAGGAAAAGACGTTTTTACAAAAGATGAAATACATTGTTAGATATAAAATGAAATACCTACTAGGTTTCCTAAAATTGTTATACCAAAACTATGATTTTGATACGGCTTCAAAAAGTTCCGTAGTGGTTATAAATCAGAATTAAGTGACAATAAAATATAAAAATGAATCGCAAAATGTGTTGGTAAGCGCATAACTCAACAACGCCTGGACCAATTTTACCAGTTCTTTTTTGTAAATGTTCGTTAAAGTCCAAGGATGATTTTTACGGCGAGAAAAAATCGAATAATTTCCGGGAAAATCCTAAAAACAGCCCTTTTCTTTTTCCCATACAAACGTTTTCTAACTAAAATGACATTTTCATGTGATCTGACGTCTTTCTGTCTTTAGGGTAGGTAGGATAGAGTAGGTAGGTTAGTGTAGTTTAGGGTAGGTAGGGTAGGGTAGGGTAGGTAGGGTAGGTAGGGTAGGGTAGGTAGGGTAGGGTAGGTAGTGTAGGGTAGGTAGGGTAGGGTAGGTAGGGTAGGGTATGGTAGGTAGGGTAAAGTAGGTAGGGTAGGGTAGGTTGGGTAGGGTAGGGTAGGTAGGGAAGGGTAGGCATGGTAGGGAAGGTAGGGTAGGGTGTGTAGGGTAGGGTAGGTAGGGTAGGATAGGTAGGGTGGGGTAGGTAGGGTAGGGTAGGTAGCCAGTTGACGGGAGCGAAGCCGCGGAGGTCTGCTAGTTAGAATATAAAGCCTCATAATTAGCTCATCTGTCAGAGAAATATAGGATCATTAAATGAGGTTACTATAACGAGATAATTATATAATGGGCTCCTGCAACCAGAATAATGACGTTCTCTATGTAAACTTTAATTTTCCTGTAGCTTCATTACGGCGTATTCATTGCAAAATAAATAACTGTATGTATTCAGTGATACAGGTTTTATAAATCATGTAATTTGTTTACTCAAACCGCTGCAGTCGTTTAAAATAATACGCGAGCCAACAGAAAAATATGTTAATATTATTTTGCTATGATTAAATAGAAACTTTATAACCTTACAGAAGATGACTGTGGAACTAACTTCCACCTAAGATCCGTGACGCTAAAAGTATCTCTATTTTTTAAAATCAAGCCAAAGAACACTATCTTTCATCTATCCCGTGATCTTATACATTATAGGAATTTATTTATTTTATAGTAGTTATGTATTTTTTTATATATAATAATCTTTAGGCACTTAATGTATTTTTATTTATACTATGTTTGTATTAGTTAAGTTTTACAGTATGTTATATTACTTCAACACACTGTGTCTATGTTTCTTAACCAACTCTCCTGTCGCAGGTCTGCTGGAAGAAATTTCTCTAGAAATATGCAGCACCTTTGTACTCTTCTATCTTTATATGTATTATCTCTTTTAAGTGTTTTGTGTGTACATAAATAAATAAATAAGATGCATTTATTTATTTGATAGTTAAGAAATATTGATTGCTTGTTTTAAAAGTTTCAGTCATTTAACTGTAGTCACGGATCTCTGGCTAGGTAATATTTAAAATGAATCCACTCAAGTGTAGTGGTAGGCAAAACTAGCGTCCAATATAACATCGAAATGTCGTCCCACAAAAACGAATCAATGTCCAACATTATGATTTTCTCTAAAAGTATTGTTCAGTAAGTTCGACATTGTTATTTTTAGTTAAACAAAAACTAACCTCTAAGGATTTTCCAGTCAAACTTGGGTCATAGAGGTCACCTTTTAAAGTAACTTTAATCTGATTACGCAATATTCGTGACTTTAAAAGTTCAATTGAGAATTTAGATATCGAGCTAGTCACGGAAACTGATATGTGTTTCTTTAACCTCTGAAAAGGTTAGCCTACGTAACCTGAAGTACTCGAAAAGTCTAGATCTTTTCGGTAAACTAAGCGATTTTTTAGCACTATGTAGATTTTAGACATCAACCAGAAAAACTTTTCTAATTAGAACAAGCTATTGATGAAAACCAAAACTAGCCCTTTTCAATAAGTCGCAATCAACTTAAACTTTATTCCTTTGGTCGGCACGCACAACACTGCGGTATGCGGTGCCGGACACTTAATCGTATGAAAAACGTCTAAAATGCCATTTTGTTCCATCGCAGTTCCATTGCAGCATCGCGGTACATCATTTCAGCCGAAAGACGTCCACTGCTGGACATAAGCCTCCCCCAGGCGTCGCCACATTGACCAATCCCGTACGTCTCGCATCCAGCGCCTTCCCGCAACCTTAACCAGGTCATCGGTCCAACTAGTGGATAGTTCCATCGCGATACTTCGAGTTTAAATGTGACAGCCGCCAGAGAGGAATGGCGTCGCAACGTGAGGCGAATTAGGCGAACTAGGCAACCTAAAGTCTCACATCGACATGATGACTACGACTGCTCTGCCAAGAGTGTACTGACAAAGATGATTCATCGCAGTATGCATCAGCGGTGAGGAGGTTTATGTTTCCGACACCGCATATCGCAGCGTCGTGCATTCCGATCAGTGTTACCAAACAATACTGAAAAGAAACACTGCAAAATTGTATTGTGTATTTTTGTTCAAGTTTAAAAATGACAAATACTTACGCTCGCAGTAACTCACGCTGCGCGCAACTAATACTTTTTCTTCCACGTCTACCCCAGAGTGTAAACTAAATCTTATTCAAAACAAGAAAACAAGCACTAAGCAATCTCTTTCCTTCATCACAACTACTTTACAAACAATCAAGGGAAAATTGCTAGAATTTATTTAACCACAAGATGAGTTGCAGCGAATAAAAACTATAGCACCTGTAATTGACAGTGTAAAATGTGATAATAAAGTGAATAATGTAACATATCGCCTTTATTCCACAAAGGAGTAGATAAATAAGCAGTGGAGTTGTTCAATAAAAGTTGAGAGCTATTTTAGCTGGATTGACACTGGCTCCTAAACACAGAGTCTTGGCCTAGTATAAAGGCAACAGTTCGTCTTTTATTTGTCCCTACGAACAAAGTTTTTGTCCTTGAGTATATTAATTATTATTATTTCAGGGTACTAATAAAAAATATTTTATAATAAAATAATTTGGTACAACCACATTTACTTTGTTTGGTACGGTACGGTATGGTATACCTAATTTTAAAATAGTAGGTACTTTATAATGTAAAGTATTTGACTTAATTCCAATTGCAAGAAAAACTTAATTCACAAGTTAGTTGCCAACACGAGGTTTTTTTAACCTCGTGCTATCAACTAACTCTACGTATGTTTTTCGTGCTGCGTGGGCGTGGGCCTTAGTAATATAACATACTGTCAATTTGACCTCATGTTTGCAACTAACTCTAAGTTAAGTTTTTTGTGCAAGCGGGGTCTTAGAAACATATTGTTTCCACAAAGGGGGTCCCTTTATATAATTGTTTATAACCTAGTTTGGAGGTCAAAGTTTACTTGATATTGCAAAGCCTTATAAACTATCTGAAAATAAACCACTATTTTTATGCAGCCAGTCCTGTCTATCTCCCACCTAATAGGAGGCAAGCTACTACAACAGTCGCACAAATCCAACCTCCAGGGTGCACCTGTAATTGACAGAATAAAATATGATAATATTCGAAAATGCGGGTTTACTCAGATCTCGGGTTGTGGAGCAGTTGAATCAATTGCCGCTCGTGGCTAACGGGCCACGAAAGGCGATAAGCTTAACTTACGACGTCTTTTGTATTCAACTGTACTTTTTGATCTGAGGATTTTAGATTTTTGAGTGTATGTGCTTACACAGGTAGGATTATATGATTGTAGTTACATAGACCATGTGCTTGGATAATCTTTTAAGCTTTAATTTTACGGACTTGACGGTCGCTGATGGTAGATTATGTAAAATTAAAACTATTGTTTTTTTTTTTGGGGTTATCATTATTACATACTAGCTGACCCCCGCGGCTTCACTAGCGTCAACTGGCTATCTACCTACCTACCACCTACCTATCTACCCTACCTAACTACCCACCTACCTACCATCTATCTTACCTACCTACCAACCTACTCACTTGCCCTACCGATCAAGCTACATACCCTACCCTATCCTACATACTTACCCACCTGCCTAACCTACCTACATACCCTAAATTTGATAAACTATTTATTCGAATAAAAATTAATACTACAATACGAATTTAACCAAATTTTGTTTCTACCGGCGATCTAATTAAATTCTAGAACACGAAAGCTGCTACTGTGACTTAACTATGATAGTGAGAGGTATTCTGTCATAGACTTTTTTGTAGGTAATAATGAGTTCTTTAATCATGTAGTACATAATTTTTATGTATCAACAATAATTTTCTCAGCGCAACGCAAATAATGAATTTTATAGGCAACATTTTACTACTTTTGGTTACATTATTGCACATTGCATAAGGGACTCTAATTTTTTGAAAATAAATTATAGCCTATGTTACTCGGGCATAATGTAGCTTTCCATAGGTGAAAGAATTTTTAAAATCAGTCCAGTAGTTTCGCAGCCTATTAACGTACAAACAAACAAATAAAAAATCTTTCCTCCTTTATAATATTGGTATATATTGAGTTTCCTGATCAAATTCTGCGGAGTTTCAATAAAAAAGATTTAGCCCAGTATTTCACCTTAATCTCGGTATGTTTTGTCGAGGACATATATTTTTACAAGCTTGTATTTAACTTGCCTTTTTAGTTCGTATAAGTGTATTGGTTAAATCTTTCAACTTTATTTTAAAACAGAGATCGACAATCGATTGAACTGAAATTTTGCAATCACGTATAGTTTGAATGACAATGCACCATTAGCTAAGTAAGATTATTCTAAATCCAACATCGTGGATTCCTGAAGATGGCGGACCAATTAATTTGTATGCACCCCATGATATGGGTATCAAATGAAAGAATTTGTTGAGAGAAATAGGAAAAAGGTTGTCTTTATTAAGTATTTTCTTAAATGAAAAATTTTATTCGATGTCAAAATTATGTAGCGTAACGCTTGTTATTAAATAAATAAATAAAATAAAATATTCTTTATTCCGGACAAGTAACATCCATATGGGATAGTAAACGAGAAAGCCTAACTAACCTATGTTAGTACACATTTAACTTCTAAAAAAAATTAACTTAAAAAAAAATTGCTATAACAATTTCTTTTTTATTGTTAAACTCGCTTTCCATTCTCTCCAGCTGCTACAAAATATAAACTGTACAAAACATACACGAAGCGACTTTTTCCATGTATGCCACGAGTTCTTCCTATAGTAATTTGAATATTATGATGTAATATTGTTAGGTATCGATCACGCAACCGCGTACCTTTTTGATGCAGGCAGCTATGGACGGAGGCACCGTATACCTACGAGTCACGGAAGCTAATAACATATTCGTTTGAATGTTGGTAGGAATTCACAAATTATAATCATTTGTGTTGTAGTAAGTGATCACGCTAGGGAAAGGACTTATTGACTTTTACTTGTAAGTAAATCAATGTTGATTTAGAAATATGGGTAGCACAATGATAAATAATAATTATTATTCCATTTATTCATTTTATTTACATATTATTCTATAAAAATAAAATAAAAAAACATTTAAAAATACAAAAATGATAGCCCACCGGTATCGGGAACAGGGTCCAAGGTACCTTGTGGTCAGGGCTTCTGAGAGAGGAAGAAAGAGGTCCTGGAGTACCGCTTTCTGGATCAAGCCCTTGATCCAGCTGTCCTACGAGAGCCTCCTCAGATGCCATTGGCCGTCACGACTATCGGCACAATGACTGCTGTATTCACATCCCACATGTCGACAACCTCGCGAGCCAGATCAAGATACTTGCTTTTCTTATCTCTCTCAGCCTTCACGAGGTTCTCGTTATTATTATTATTATTGCCTGCAGTAATAAGATTCAATAAACTTTTCTTCTTGAATCCTATAGCGATAACAAGATATGATATGATATAAAGATATGATATAAATGAAAAAAGGTCCTGAGACCAGACAAGTGACACACTATCAACGTAAGCGTGGCGAAAACGATTGGAAAAATCACATAAAACAGCTTTTTTACAAAAAAATCCTACCGACTTCCAAGTAAGGAAATACAAAGTGATAAATAACTTTATTTCTGGAAGTCAGTGTCGGAAAAACAAGAAGTCGAACATAGAACCTCCTCCTTTTTGGTAAGTCGGTTAAAAATGTAGAATGTGAAACACTTTGGAAATGTCACGTGAAGACGTGATCATTTTGGTATTTCGAACATCGCAATCGCTTATATTGAATGACACTTGTTTAGTCTCTTTACAAAGAATTAAAAATCTTGCGGTACTTGTCTGATGAAAATCTTCCAGAGCTGAAACTTTTAACAATATTTTTTTACAAAGTTGGTGTCTGAAACAGTATTCAAAAATGGTAAAAAAGTCCAAAACTAATGGAGCCGATGCATCTTCGCCCTTTGCTCCATAAAGACATTCTGAGCACGAATCACCGTCAAAAACTAACACTGCACACAACAACAAACTCACACAAAATGGCGTCTTCGCAAGTTTTCAAGTCCGCATTAGAGCATTATAGTATTTCATTCCACAGCTTTTATAACTATTCACCATAATGCGTGTACGGCTACCTTTCAGAGGGCACAGGGTATCGGCAGGAAATCCCGCCGGGCACAGGGTCATTAGCCAAAAAATAAACGATCTCACTTTGGGTAATGGTGGAAATTTTCGCTTATTTTAGCAGTTTTTTCGGGTTTAGCCGGTTTAGAGTTGGAGTTGCAGTACTTTGATGTTTAAAGTGTGCCTTTGTGCGGTGCAGTTTTTAACTTACATTCTTTTAAGCTACATACTTACCGATACAGTCGGGAGCTTTTGTCTGATTTATTTATTCACATACCTATATTTAGTAACAGTTAGACAGCGTCTCAGTTCTCCAATCCTTACGGAAAAAAATATTACCTCGAAGCTAATACTGGAATGTCACAATGCACTAGAACAAATAAATGTATCTAGCCGCAACACGGTGACACTGGAATGGATAAAGGGACGCAGCGGATCGCTTGGTAACGACGCGGCTGACGAGGATCCAGCATGGCGGTCTGTGGACCCGAGCCTGTCGTACTCATCCCCTTCAACCAAATATAGCAGATCGTTACAGGAATTCACCCTGTCACAAGCGGAGAACTGGTGGACCTCGAACCCGGGCTGCAGACAATCCAAAGAAGCTATGTCATATTTGGATAGTAGGCTAATCGGGCGTTTATTACGCCTGGACAGGAATGGCCTGCGCCTAGTGACGGCGACCATCACGGGACACTGCGCGCTATACAAACACTTCCACACAATAGGCATACTGGACAGCTCTCTGTGCAGGGCGTGCATGGAAGCTAAGGAAACCGTCGCGCACATGCTCTTTGAATGCACAGGCGTTACCCAGATAAGAACAAAAAACCTCAGATCACCCAGAACTTACATAGATGTTCTGTGCAAACCAGGAGCTTAAATTAACTTCTGGAGGGAGGTGGGTGATTGGAATAACCACCAAACGGCCGCCATGCTCACGCACAGTGGTCCATCTGAAGGACTAAGTGCGGAAACCAAACCCATTAACATAGAACCAATTTTTAAGTAAAGAGCCTGAAAGTGCATTTTCCAAAATTTCACATAGTGGAAACCAGATCAAAAGTAAAGAATAACGTTGTAGTTTGTGAACTACAATCTAAAAAAACACTCCATGATTCTTGCACAAAGCAAGCTTAGGAACACTGTTGGAACAAATCATATTCTCCATTTTCCCCATTGGAACGCAAAGATAAAAAGCTTACTCATTCATTTTTCTCGGTTCCTATCAGCAAACACACAGACATAATTATAACATTTTATATTTATAGTACTGCGTTTTGTTTCTGGTTCATACACAATTATATTGTTGCAGATTGCATGATTATAACCTAGGTACTCAGAAACGGTTGGTGTTTTATACAGATCCGTATTAGATAATTATATAAGAACATAATAGTATTATGTTTTGGAAGTAAGCTAAACAAAAAGAGAAAATACGAAATTAAGCAATTTTCATTAAAAAGTGTTTTACAGTTTACTGACTTTTACGAAATCGTCAGAAAGGACAGGTGCGTAGTACTCGTAACCTGAATGCGTGTATGACCGGAGTGCTCGCAACCGGAATAAGTGAATGAAAAAATAAATGGAAATGAAGCAAAAAAAGTACGGAAGGATTTAGCAGATGGCATTCTGTAGTTTCTGCCTACCCTCATGAGAATAATACCTGAGTTTATGTATGTTTGATTAAACGGAAAACTTTCGATCGCTCGGCTGGACGTTAAGCTGGTTTGAGAGTCACGCTGACCGTCGTCGGCGCGTAGCTCGTTCAAACGGCCGTCAGCGGTGAGCGGTCGGCAACAAAAACGATTCATAAGAATACATACATATTGACCTATCAACGCCGACAATCAGCGTTACTCCAAAACCAGCCTTAGACGCTCTTGGGGCGGCGCCGTGCGGACCTGTCAGTAGCTAGACAAATCGCCATTCTATGAGCGAAATCCGTTGTAAAACCTTTCAAAATCATTGACAAGAGCCACCGCGGGTCATCCCTTACTTTTTGACGTTTCTACAATCTTTATCGCTAACAGAATGTCATTTTGTTTAGAGTGTCAATATTTCGTATGGAGAAGAACCATAACGCACCCCTTAAGTTCCCATTCTATTTCATACAAACTTTCCAAATAGATTTTTTGACGTCTCGCAGTAAAGAAAACTGTAAACTTTGCTTGTTATTGTTTTAGTTTTTGGCATCGCTGAGGTTATTCATGATCAGATATTATTGTGCAGCTTTTTACGTTATGCAATATTCTAGCGTTATTCCTCTGTATGTAGTATGTATTATTCAAATTAATTTTCTTTGGAAGTTAGGACGGCGACGGCTTTGGATTCGTAATAACGTGGAATCTTTTTGACGTTATGTAAATTTCTCGGAATATAATTCACATGGTATAAATATGTTGTTAGGGATTTGGGTTGGAGAGGCAGCGTGAAATTTGTATAGATAAGAGTTTTATATAAATAATACATGTTGGTATAGAAATGTTTGTTACTTCTGGTTGCGGTGCGGCGATCGATCAAGGTCTTTTAGAAGAGAAAAAGTTTAGTAACTTTGTCGAAGTCATTGAGTAGGAGAGATTTTCTTGTTCATCAAGATCTGCAATGAGCTGTTTCCAGCTGAGAGAATGAGACGTTAAAAAAATAAAGATTGCTAAAGTGGCCGCCAGATAACAAAAAATAAAAGTCATTGACCCGACTTGTACCATCATACTAATATTATAAATGTGAATGTAAATTTGTTTGTTACGCTTTCACGCAAAAACTACTGAACCGATCATCATGAAACTTTGTACATATATTCTTGGAGGTATTAGAAGTAACATATAAGCTAGTAAAGTATAATTGAAAACTACTTGAAAACATGATTTTTTTGTTTATGGAGATATTTTAATAATTTTGGTCTCAAATGAAAGGTAAAGGCGCAGAACCATTTTATCCATTTAAATAACTAGCTTTCACCCGCGGCTTCGCTCGCAGTGAAGCCATTTTTTTTTAATAAGTATTGTCCTATGTTACTTCTAATACCTCCAAGAATATATGTACAAAGTTTCATGATGATCGGTTCAATAGTTTTTGCGTGAAAGCGTAACAAACAAACTTAAATTCAAATTTATAATATTAGTATAGATATATAGTATTAACCGTTACTAAATGACAAGTGAAAGAGTCAAGAACGCCCCTTACCGCGGTACGTTTGTTTGATCGTGATAGCGATACTGCCTTTACATTTTTTTCGTATCGTTTTTAAATATTGGACTACATTGGTAGACAGATATTAACGACTTTTTTTTTGGTTATTTGGCGGTGTCTTTAGATAGCCATAGCAAAGTTTCCACAGTTTTATTATAATTTTCCTTTGTCTTTCTAATTCCAAAGTGCAAATCATTATGTCTGTTAACATTTGCTTCATCATCAAGCGTTGCACTTACACAGCACTTACAACACAAATTAAAATCTCATTCCACCTTTGAACGAGCATGGTTCAAATTTTAATATTAACAGAAAGAAAGAAAGAAATTTAGTTTATTTGGCACACACATATACACACAATGTAGGTACAAATAAAAGGGAATTTAATTTTAAAACAATTACATACATAATGTGCCCCGCGGCTGCGCTAAAAAGATCCAGGAACTTTAATATCGCTTATTATTTAAAATTCACCGAAAAATACTCAATAGCCCTCGAAATAAAGACATTTCAGGAATGAACTTAACAGGTCAGCTATACCTGAATTAAGCCGTATTACGAGTATATTATATTCCGGTTCTGAAAATTCGGCTTTCTGCCTTTGGCATGAATAAATATTGTTTTAAAAAAAGCCTCTGTTTTGGTGTAGTTCAAGTAACAAAGTAGCGAGGCTATGTCCACGTTAGTACATATATCATTTTTATCGGTCGCACTCGGGCCAACCGTTTATTCATTGCTTACCTATTGCATACGAGGCTCAGTGACGACTGTTGCTACCATTTGTTCTCGGAAAAGTTATTTTAAAAACTAACATCTGTAGCGAATAAGTTCTAGAATCGAGTTGTTAATCTGGCTTGATAAATAACTTAATTAATAAGTCGCTCTCCACCAGAGGCTCTAAACAAGTGTTACACATTGGCAGTGCTACTTTTTAAATAACTATTTTAATACATCTGCAATTCGCCACACATCATAAAAAATCTGAAAATGCAACCTATATCAGAAATAAATTCACAAATGCACATAAAACTTAAATACGCCACGCAGAAGTATGCTACGCTTTTCGTAGTACCTGCTACGAGACTTAAATGAGATTAAAAAATAAACTTAAATCTGAGTTCAATAATTAAAGCACTTCCCGTTATACCCTAAGTTAGCAGACTATATATAGCAAGTTACTATAATCCAAGTTGGAACAAACCCGTATTAGTAACTCCTTACAACTTCGTAGCAAACCGCTACGAGGGCGACGTAGCACACTGTTTCTTTCTCTTTGTAAACTAGCGGTTTTATTGGCTGGGCTTTAGGATTTTTTAAATAAGTTTTAAGTATTGAAAGTTAATTCGGCTTTTTTCGTTCTAGAAATCTTTTCTTTTGTTTGCATTCACAATGTTATCTAGAATATCTCTAATAGAATTTCTATATTTTCGTAGACTAAGGAAATCATTTTTTTGGCGCATGAAATTATTACGCAAAACTTTTGAATTATACAGGGTTACAGGAAAAGTCGACCTAGATCCGTTAAGAGCGTGTAGTACACATCATTTCTGAATGATTTCACTATGGAACCCCCCATCCTAAACTTAACCGTTTTCGAGATTTTCGAGTTTTAATTTTTTTTATGAAAATGCCCAATTTTTCGGCTATTGAATTGAATATTCAATAGCCGTTTCCTGTAACCCTGTATATGGCATACTTAACTCATTTTCGACAGATGCTGTTATGATTAAGCAGAGAATGTGTGAATGTAACTTACAAAATTATCAGACCGTCAACTTTCACCTATCGCCTGTCAGTTTTATTAAATAGGCCTACTTTTTTGGGTCGCGGATAAATTTGGAAAAAAAGCCGCGGCCCTGGTACAGTTGTACCTGGGTTTTAGTCAGTAAAAGTCGTACATGGCCTACAACTCCACCCAGAGCAGGCGAAGTCATTGGATGATTTAAAACCTTCAAAAAAAAAGGCCTAATATTGTCTTGACTGTCTTCGTTTATTCAAAAGAGCTTCATCATAAACGTGAAAAAAATATAATCATCTACGGCAATTCACAAATTCTTTAACCATATTCGCAATGCTCATTGTAAACTCACGTCAGAAGCATTTTCAGACCCTGGTACGGTGTAACTGGGTACCAATCGCACGCTCAAGTGAGACCGTATTTCTTTTTTTAGAAAACGCCGTTTAGTCAACTATGTATTGAAGATGAATGTTTATCGGTTTAACATTCGTTCTGAAAAAGGTACCGCAGTGATTTATTGATAACTACTAACATCAGTTGTTGAGATATTGTGCTTTCACAAATTAGACCGTATTTCTTACGGAGACCGCAGGTTGAAATATCGGCGCTGGTAGGGTAGTGCGAAAGAGTTGAGCGGATGAAATTAAGTTCGATGGTTTTGTTTTAGTGTAAGAAATACATTACTTGAGTTATTGGCGGTGTGAGAAATGATTTGAGAATACTTCTTATTATGAATTCCGAAAGCATGGGTCTTAAAATTAACATAGACAAAACCAAGGTCATGTTGAATGCCCATGTAACATCCTCTCCTATCAAGATCAGAGAATCTACACTCGAAGTTGGAGACGATTATGTCTACCTGGGACAAACGGTACAGTTTTTTTATTTTTTTATTGTCAATAGGCTCGCGCTTGACCACTAACTCACCTGATGGTAAGCGACGATGTGATCGACGGTGAAGCACGCTTGCCTAGAAGTAACCTATTCACTCTTGACTTAAAGACCCCTAGATTGTAGCTATCGGGAAATACAGACTCCGGCAGGGAATTCCACTCCTTAGCTATACGCATAATAAAAGTGTCTCCAAACCGTTTTGTTCGTATGGGTGGGATGTCCACCATGTACCGATGACGCATTGCCGGTTATGTAGGTCTTTCTTCGAGAAAGAGGTCTATCGTCGAATACGACTCGGCTGCACAGCTTTCGGAAAGTTGCGCGGTATTTTCTCGTCCAATTTACCGCAGTGTCTCAAGGCGAAAGTCTATAACCAGTGTGTGTCGCCAGTGATTGCATACGGGACCGAAACGTGGTCGCTAACAATTGGCCTCATCATAAGGCACTCAAAGGACAATGAAGAGGACTATCCTCGGAGTTTGCGCGATTGAATCAGAAATGGGGACATCCGCAAGAAAAACAGGTTTACCAACATAGCCCGAAGTATTGCCAAACTTAATTGGCAGTGGGCAGGGCATATTGCTCGCAGAACGGATGGCCGATGGGACCGAAAAACTCTGGAGTGGTGACCGCGAACCGGAAGACGTTGCGTTGGAAGGCCTTCCATTAGGTGGACCGATGATCTGGTGAAGGTATCGGGGATCCATGGTTGCGAGACGCACGGGTTCGGTCAATATGGCGACACTTGGGGAAGGCCTATGACTAGCAGTGGAAGTCTTTCGGCTGAAATGACGATGATGATGATGGTTTAGACATTTCATTAGTTGGGTACATAATTATGCCAACATACACTGTTGACTGACATAATTAAGTTTACGTTTCTATCAAAGTATTGAGAGACCTAAGCAATATAGAGTAACGTAATAGGAAATAAGTAAACGAGCGTTATCTACAGTGTGTAGTGCGTGCCACACATACATACAGCGTGCTTATTTATTTTGGAATCGTAAAATTACAATATAAAAAGCATAAATTATTGAGGAGTATGAAAGATATTTACCTACTAAGACCTTGACGTTTACCATAGTGAGTAGATGTTGATGGCAACACAGTGTAATATTTATATTTTTAGATCTGTTGTAACGAGCTGTCAGACGTTCTTCCTCTTCCTGTGGCCTAAAAACCAACACGCATTCATGTGAGTTAAAGTCAACGACGATATAACCACTTGACGGCGCATACAGTGCCCCGACGCTCGAAAACTATTAGTATTTTGTCGCCTATGTAAATGCTTCGGTACTAGTAACCATTTTAGTTGTGTCCAGTTATAAGACCTGTATGCACGCTAAATAAATACAAATTGTTTTATCTTTTTATTGCAATTATAACGCATAAAAATGCCCTCATGCGCCGTAAATGGGTATGGGAAACATGCCAAGACATCTAGTTACAAAAAGGATGGCATAACTTTTCATCGGTAAGTAAACAGTACGAAAATTATTTTTAATTTAATCAGATTATGAGACACCGCAGGGATCTAGTTAAAATGGTGGATGGGGTATATGAGCAAACTTTTGAGACCCGCGTTGTCTTTTGAAAAAGTCTCGCTCTTTCACTAGACAATTCTAATGCTTCTATACCTTTCTCTCCCTTTGTATTTTTATCGTAAATATCTGTGCTGATACTTTTAATAGCTGAAGTCGATATCGATAATAATAAAATAAAACTTAATAAAAAATGTATGAAATAATATCTATCTACTTTTAACCTACTTAAAAAAAGGAGGGTGTTCTC
This sequence comes from Orthosia gracilis, assembly GCA_947562075.1. Lineage (NCBI taxonomy): Eukaryota > Metazoa > Arthropoda > Insecta > Lepidoptera > Noctuidae > Orthosia > Orthosia gracilis. Next base: position 14,759,751 of record OX387274.1, read on the forward strand.
AGTTCGTCGAATTTTCTTATGTATTATGTTCCCGGATTACTCGTAGACGGCTTGACCGATTTGGAAAAATACTTTTTGTTTCTCTATGTCCCCGACACACATATTTATATTTGTAATTGATTGATTTTTAATAAATAATATTTATATGATTTTAATTGAGTATTTTTAATAATGTTAAAATCCATTTTATCGATATCGACAATTTTCCCTTAATCGAGTTGATCAACCCTAACGATAGCCATACCTACGCAACTTACTTTGAACTGACCAATTGCAGCCGCGCGTTCTTCCTCGTCCCCCGGCCCGCGGTAGTGAGTCGTGTGCTTAGAAGAAATCGCCCTATAAGCTCTCTAGTGGTTATATTCTCTTTGGTTAAAGTAAATCTATACCAATATTATAAAGAGAAAATATTTTTTGGTTTTTTGTTTGTTTGTACCGAATAGACTCCGAAACTACTGGACCGATATAAAAAATTCTTTCACCTATGGAAAGCTACATTATTCCCGAGTAACATAGGCTATAATTTTGACGGGAGCAAAGCCGCGGGGGTTAGCTAGTAATTAATAAAAACAAGCAAATCGTAACAATTAACAATAAAACAGTCACTAAGAAATTAACAGCTAAAACCAAATTAAGCTTCGTACAGTAGATATAATAAAAATATTCATTGAAAAACCTTTTTTTAAAACAAGCTTTTTTCGTATTCTTCTCAGCAAATCCTTTCATTTGATACCCATATTATGGCAGGGCACAAAAAAATACTAGCCCGCCATCTTGGGCCATCCGCCATATTGGATTTAGAATGACTTCACTTAGCTAACCATGCATTGTCATCCAAACTAAACGTGTATGCAAAATATCATCTGAATCGGTGCAGAATAACTGCTTTAAAACGAACACACTTACATACATACAAACATACATTGCAAGTTAAATAACAGCTTGTAAAATAGTTTTGTCAATAGAACGCGGTGCTTTCGAAGAGCTCAATTCCTCGAAATAATCAAGACAGGAAAAGGTTCTAAAACTCCTTCATATTAAACAGGAAAAAAGCATTCTACAGTCCGAAAACCCACTTCATATTAAATGTGCATTTGTAACAGTAATCAGAACATACATCGCGTGAGCATCAGCGACTGATTCGTTACACAGTGGCTCGTATAAATAGACGCTGCGCCAATAATTAATGATTACCCGTAAGTATGAAATCGATGCTAGGCGGCGTGGCGTCGACGAAGACGATTAACAACTTAAAATAGAAGTCGTTGCACGTGTGTTTGTGCTTCTTGGTTAAAATGGGTGCTATTGTCCTTTAATAGGGTTGGTTGTCTTGATAGTGTTTAGGGTTCCGTACCTCAAAAGGAAAAAAACCGAATCCTTAAAGGATCACTTTGTTGTCCGGCTGTCTGTCAGACCGTCTGTCTATCGAGATGATTTATCTCGGGAATGCGTGGAGGTATTGAGTTGAAATTAATATTGTATACTCAAGTTTGTAACCCCTGGTTGTTGTGAAAAATCAAACTTCTAGATCAACGCAATCAAGATATACAGCCGTTAATGACGCATATTTTACACTCGCAAGGGAATCAAAATTTACAGGGTACTTCCCGTTGACCTAGAATTATGAAATTTGGCAAGAAGTCTTATAGCACAAGTAAAGGAAAAAATCAAAAACCGTAAATTTAAAATGATTATTAACTTATTTGCAGTTGATAAACTGACCGCAACTTATATCGATGTATGGGGACTACAGTTTTCCAACGGCAAAGTTAATTTTAGCCCTCAATATTTTTTATCTTATCTTGAGAGTAATGTTCGGTACCTACCCTCATAGTTTTAGTGATGTTATTTAATATTTTTTTTGAATGTAGCTGTTTGTACGGCACTCTCAGTGCGCTATTCCGACTTGTACTTGGCCATTTTTTTTTAGTTTTCTGTTTGATGGTGGATTTAATATCATCAAAACGTACGTTTAAAGATGAAAATACACATGCCAGTAAGTTGCATAAAAGTGTGCAAGTAGCTTGTATATTTTTCATAAATGCATAATGCACACTTTTATGCTAGTTACAGGCACGTGTATTTGCATCTGAAAAGAAATGTATCAAGACATTCGAACAGGTCGTAGTTTCGAAGTAAAATTATTTTATTAAAATAGGTAAGAAAAGATTCTTACCTATTTTTTTATTTATTTATATATATATTACGGAGTCACAGACAAGTCTTCACTAAATACGAAACTACTGTTGTTCAAAATTTCTGTGAACTGCGTCCTGAAATACAGGCTCGGCCTAGATCAGGCGCAGTTGCTCATCTTTCATTCTTGTACATATTTTTAAAAGCTATACAAAATAATTATATTTTTCAAATTGTACAATTTTATGGAGAAATAAATAATATTAAATAATATTTAATAAAAAAAATATGTAACCCTGTTAGGGGCGCACCTACATAGAATTTTCCATCGACATATTGGATCCTTCGAGTACATTCATGAACCACCTATAAGGTCTCATTTTCCAGGCAATGTAATATGTTAGCTCACGTTAGCTTCTCCACAATAACGATACTGTCATGCGATCACCATATAAAATGGTTTCATACAGAGGCGATAAGAAAAACCTCCCGACCCCATTCCTGGTGACATTTTGTCAACTAAAAACACGACGCATGCTAACTACGCCTCAGTTTGCGTCGTACTGCAGTAGACTTTACATATGTATACCTTCTACATATGTATGTGCGGGGAAATTCAAAGCGTGAACTATTTAATCAACTCATGAAATATGCATTCGCCGAAATTCAGGCTGGGCCCGTCCATCAGCAGACGGCCTTATCGACGACGGCGCTTATCATCAACAGGTCCCACTACCAACTCGTGTGCTGTTATCTCTTGCTACAAATAGTCACGACTACATTACTGGCAAGGAGGTATAAGTACGAGCTAAATATTTTTAGAAATTCAACTGTATTTTTTAGAGGGTAGAGTCTGTTTTTGTTGTGTGGAAGGTCAGTGGTGTGGTGCATAATCACGGATAAACGCATTGTCACAGTGTATTATGGGCCCGCTCGCCTAATGCGCCTAATTCACGACAATGTAGACAAGTCGTTTGCAACTATACTTGTTATTATTTCAATTTGGGTATGTTTACCAAAGTTTGTTGTGGCTCCCATTGTAATGGCGGCCCACGGTTTGTTTTAATGACGTAATTTCAAGTGTTTTTCACATTTTTGTGGCTAAAACAAAGCTTTGTTGTTCCGTATAATGAGGTTTAAGGTTCCAAATGAGTGGAATGATGGTATATGTGTACATTTGTGTGGAATTTTTCATAATTTGTTTGAAAAAGTGAAGTATTTTATTACAGGACTATACACTGAAGTTTGCGCATGCATTTACTGCTTGTTTAAGCCGTTTTATATTGTTGCTTTACTAACAAAGTATGTTACAACATATACATAATTTTTTATCAAAATTGCACATTATTACCAATATAGAATAAAACACGTTTGACAAAAAAACTAAACCAACTTTCAAAACAAAACACAAAAATGCAAAAAAAAATATCTTTTCGGATATCGGTAACTTTAGTACCTATTTTATTTGGTTTTTGACATCGAATTCTGAAAAAGAAGTTATTGTTTGCTTTGTAGTGTTTTGTTTTGAAAGTCGATTTAGTTTTTTTGTTAAAAAGTTTTTTTATTTTTCGCTTTTTAGTTTTGGTACCATATTACCATGAAAATCATTTATAGCCAGAGGGCTTAACAATTCCAACAAGCCTAAACATGACTGGAATACATTGTTTTATTACGGAGTGCCGGTACCTAACTTCCGGCTTCATCACCAGACCAGTTCGATGGTATCATTTTCAATAGAACCATTAATTTAAATTTGCTTCGTCACAGTCATTTATATTTAACACTTTTTACTATTCGTCATATCTTATAAGTACCAAAAACATACTTAACATTGAGAAGTTCCAGTGGACATCTGCGGTCTTCTTCATCTGTCTTTGTCATGAAAATACCAAAATCGCTATATGTCTGTCTTTAAAGTTTGAGGAGTTCCCTCGATTTCCATGGGATCCCCTAATCAGGTCGTGACTTGGTGACAATGGGACCACCCCGAAAGTATACCCTTTTAAAAAAAAAGCAGAATTTTAAGAATCGTTTCATAATTTATATACAGAATTTTCAGAATCGGGAAGAGACAGAAAAAAAATCTAATAATTTCGAACACGTTCTGTGTTAGAAATTATCCTCCTCCTTTTTGGAAAATCGTTTAAAAAGAGAGTACTTACTCAAACTCATTAGTAGTTTATGCAATGGTCATATAATAGGGGTTAGTAAAACACGAGCGTGATAATAATATCACGCGAGTGTTTTAATACCTTATTATATGCCGTTGCATACACTCCTTTATCTTTACTCTTACAGTTGAACTAAAACAAAAGTGGAAACAGAAAAATATGTGGTATGGCTGGCACTTTAGACTCGCGTTGCGCATGACTGCGCAGCGCGCGCATCCATAGACCATAACACTACTTTTCTACAATAAGTCAATGAGCCCATACGCACCAGTAAATTATAGAGTAAAAGTGTGCTATAAAAATTAAAAAGGTATTTTATGATGCAGTTATTTGAAAATCGAAAGAATATGTTGCACTGTAATGTTTTTATTTTATTTTACTTATCCACGAATATAAAGTACATGTTTATACAATATTTTTTGAATTCATATCTGGAACGTTACATTGTGAGTGTAGATAAAATCAATTATAGCATCTTATTATCTCGTTATTTTAATAAAAATATGAAACTGTACCTTCGCAAGCGTCAGCAAGTCTCTATGGAGAAGAACGTGCAAGAAACTCCACGGCCACACTTTTCGATCAGTAAAATTGAATTATGGTTACGTTCTTGTTGGAAAATTAGATATAATGTGAGAATGATCTAAAAAGACACGCACATAAAAACACACGCTACACATACAGCAAACAGCTACTCATATATATATATCAAAATCACACAAATAAAAACTAAGCAGATATTGAGTTACGCAATCAATTTATCTAACATAGGACCACAAAATAGAAAGTATACAGAAGGATCACTCTGGTCATCCTCGAAAATTGTTACCTAAACTTGACAGATTCACGAGGGTTGCTATTGTATTGATTCGGAGTTTTTAGGTAATGTAAGCTTACAAACACAAATACATTTTTCATTCGTCTAAACATACATCATATCATGCTTAATGCCTTAGAGGGTAGACAGAGCATCAATTATCATTAAAGATCACGATGGCATATAGGACGAAGATTGGAGGGTAACAAGACATAACAATGGTGTAACAATGATCTCACTAAAAACATAAATGTAAAAAGGCGGCAAGTTCGACGAAGAAGAGTTGAGATCTAGAAGGGTGATAAGTTTCATAGCCTTTCTTCAAACAAAACTACAATGTACAATTTCGTCTTTGGACTTAAAATAATTCGTTATTTTCTTAGATATTGAATTTTTTTACTATTCATCTCTGATTTTTTTTTGGCCTTTATAATTTGAGAACTACAGTAAGCATAAGATAAGATATATTTATTTTTTAAAACACGAGTATATTATGAAAGTCTTATAATTAACGTGAGGTGGCATCAGGTCTAGATTAAGCTGTCCACCCTTTGCCGACAATTATACAACCAATAAGCTAAATGGAAAAATAATAACCAGCCAAGTACGAGTCGGACCCGCGTGCTGAGTGTTCCATAGGACTTAGGATTATCGTTTAGGTGCCCCTGTAAATTATGAGTATTAAAATATTCGTTACTATTTTTAAAACATGAAAGTGTATTTTATATTTATTTTAGAGCAAAATGCACTTCTGTTGTGTTTATAAAAATAAAAGACCACTGGTAGATTAGAATTCGTCGATTGCGATCTTGTTTAAATCCATGATTATTGTATTTCAATGTGTAAATAATTCGCATTTTCTTTAAATATGAGGAAACATGTGCAATGCATTGAAAAATATATATTTTGAACTTTTTTTCTTCCAAAAGACTGAATAACGTGACAAACTCCCGAACTTGCACTCGTGACAGCCGCGAGGGAGCTCTATCCACTACTGCCCAAAAATGGTAAAAACTTAATGTCAATGTGTGCGTGCAAAATGGCGCTTTGTTTGTAGTGGACTCTCTGTCTGCGGTGCGCCACCGCTTACTTATTTTGTGATAGTACTAACTATATTATCTCCATAGAAGATCATAGCATAATACTCAAGAACATCTCGACTTCCTAGCAAGCAAAAAAGTAAAAAGAAATACACAAACACTCAACTACCCACTCTACGATATTATAGTTATTGCGCGTCGTGTCATTGACTCCTCATAACCGACGTTTTATTTTTAAAACTGAGTATCTATTTCTTTTGCTTTCTGTATAAGGCAAGTGTATGAGTACTGTACTGTTTGAGGAACAAAGTCAAGAGAGCCCCGGGGCTCCTATTTCTGTCTGCAGGGTCTTAATTAATCTATCCGCAAGGGGTGCCTTAAGGTTGCCCTAGTCGATCATTCTTCCATACAAATGTAGTCTGGCAATTGCTCCACTGTTTGACGGTGTACGTTCAAAATAAAAAATGATATCAATTTTTCTCATCATTATCTAACCGTGTATGGAAACAAAAAAAGTTAAAAAAACAAATATTTAAAAGTTATGAGCTTCGAAAGTTACACATTTCAACACTAATTTTAACGCATCTTTGGGCGTAAATAAATACCATTAGAAGTAGGAAAATTGCAAATCAGTTACAACACAAATAACAATGCAAATAATTTTATTTTGAACAGATACATTTAGTCGTTTTTCATGATATCCATATTCCCAAAGGTCTGTTTATAAAATTTCCTAAATCATCATCCATTTCGCTACAAATTTGCAAAAGTGTGTATTCGTACGCGAACTAGTTTATTACTGCTCATCACAGCATCTATCTCTTTCGCACGTGTTGTCGGATGCGGTAGCATGCATTTTAACCCCGCGCACTAAATAGTTCGTCGATTAGAGCAACTTTAGCTCCCGAGCTCGCTTCGCTCGCTCTTGGAATAATTCATTGACCGTAGTTATCGAAATGCCCAACCGTTAGTAGCGATATTCATAATGACCAGACAATGTGATAAATATAGAAGCCTTAATCAGTATTCATTACATTGCCCGATTTGACTTGACTAGATTCATAATGCCCGGGCTTGTAGATATTGCCCTGATTAAGCACTTGGTCCATGACATGAAATTTATGTAACTAGTTAATTAGAACACTGTAAATACATTAAGTTTGAATAAGCTTATCTTGTAGAATTTCACAGGAACAGAAAGCTATTTAGATGTCGCATCTTCTTGGCTTCCTTAGAAGCCTCTGGTTTGTCTTGAAATAAAGATCTGCAATGGTATAATATTAGGTTGAGGATATCTGATTGTTGTTCGCTCTGACTTTAAATACAGGTACAGACTAAGAGAATGGGCGAACGAACGCTAAGGAGACGGAGTCATCGCACGCTCGCTCGCATTCAAACACTCTTTCTTGATCGTTCTCTAGCATTCGTTCGCTTGGTCTTTGACCGGCTAAAGGTGAGCGAGCGTGTGGTGTCCGAAACGTGACACTTTTTCTCGTATTCGGATCGGATGCAGTGCGTAACGCATTTCCGAGAAATTTCAGTACCGAAGTATCCGTAGTACTTCTTGTAGGGGAGGTTACACACTACATCCGAACTTCGTCCTACCGAATTCAGAACATTTTCAATTTGGATAGAACTCGGGACTCAAATCACGGACTCGGATCGTATTTAGTGCGTAACTGCCTTAGTGTTCATTCGCTTGGTCTTTACCCGGCTGAAGGTGAACGAGCGTGTGGTGTTTATCGGCGATTCTCATTTGTTAGTCTTCATTCGCTTGGTCTTTAGCCGGTTGAAGGTGAGCGAGTGTGTGATGTCTATCGGCGATTCTCATTTGTTAGTGTTCGTTCGCTTAGTCTTTAGCCGGTTGAAGGTGAGCGAGTGTGTGATGTCTATCGGCGATTCTCATTTGTTAGTGTTTGTTCGCTTGGTCTGTAGCTGTCAGAAGGCAAACGAGCATTTGCCGTCTATCGGCGATTCTCATTTGTTCGCTTGATCTGTACCTGGCAGAAGGCGAACGAGCGTGTGGTCTCTCTTGTCGATTCCCATTCGTTCGCTTGGTCTGTAACTATATGAAGGCAAACGAGCATCTGATGTCCATCAGCGATTCCTATTCGTTAGACACGAATGATAACGAATAGCATTCGTTCGCTTGGTTTGCACCCAACATTATCCACCGGTAAATCACGATACCTTTGTTTTGAAGTACCTAGAACATATCTCATGTTAGTTGTAGATTCAGTCCAGTTAGAGTTCTGGGAATTGAACACCTTTACATTTTTAATCAGTTCCGAGACTTACTGATTGATTGACTGCTCGACAGGTTAGTATAGCCTAAGCCGCTGAAGATAGAACTGTGTTTGGTAGAATATGTTACGAGGGCCTTTGTTTATCGTTGTGGTTTATGGTTAATATGAGAACAGTTATCGAAACTCAAAAGTCACGGAGATATAAATATGTTTGCCTTTTATTTTTGGATGTAGTCGATAGCTATGTTCTGAGAAATGATGGTGATTTTGTACTAGGAGATAAGAAAGGAACGATTTAATTTTTTGTTGGTAAAAAATTCGACAAGCTGCAAAAATAATTGAAATTATTTTTCTATCCGGTTGAGAGCTAAGCATAAACTAATTCATATTAGCTGTTGATCTGCAATCAGATTTGGGCCATGGATTTGGGCTATTGAAATGGATAAAAAATTCATGAATGAATACATAAATTGTAATTTCTAATTGAATTTAGCTTTAGCTTTTAATACACACATGATCGACTTACAAATTATAATTACATTATTATCCATAGGCTTGTAACATGCCTTTTTAACAATGAGATATTACCAATAGAGACATCATACTCATTATAAAGAAATGAAAACATGGAGATATTTTAATATAGCTACCTACATAGCACCTATGGAACTTGGAACTTTATTTCTATCACTGAGTATGTTAAAAGATCACAGAGATATAAATAGGACCCCGTTCTCAGAAAGAGATAAACATACTGTTCAAACGTACGTTCGTGTCGCGGCCAGACGCAGGACGGACTGAGTTCACTCAAGCTAGTCAGCTTGTGTTTGAATTGCCGCGCATACGTCGGTATCTACATCAGTATATATATAAAATCATTGCTTTTTAATATAAGTTATTTCATTACTTATTTCATAACTTAACAAGGGTGCTGACTGCAACGGACTTGCTTTTATATTAATTTAGTATAAGCTACTAGTGCAAATGATTCTATTTAACCGACTTCGCAATAAGGAGGAGGTTAACAATTCGACTGTATTTTTTTATGTTTGTTACCTCAGATATTTTTATTGGGTGGACCTATTTTTATTTCACTACAAAGTGAAAAATAACTTCAATTTCGGAAGTCGGTGTCAAAAAACGAAGAAACTGACACAGGAACGCCGACTTCCGAAATTGAAGTTATTTTTTACTTTGTAGTGTTTTTGTTTGGAAGTCGGTTGTAATTATTGTATATTTTTTTTTTTTTTTTTTTGGTCAGATCAATTATTTATATTTTCCTTCCTTTGTTTTAAATACGAGAAATTTCGATATAATTTGAATACTACTGATACTTGTAGGTATCGTCAGAATAGAAGCCATATATAAAACGAATAATTTACCTCAGACATTTAAACATGTCAAACAGGCCTATTCAGTAGCCGTAACGTAACAGAGCAAAGATTTATTGCACGTACATATCTGGCTAACAGAATCTCAGTGACATTGTCAGCCGTTTACTCCTAACATTATGCTCAATGGACTACGTTTAATTACGATACAATGTCGCAGATATATGAGGGTTTGCGACACATGTATTTGACAAATGTTCAAGCAATACCACCGATATGTCACTGGCAGAGTTAATGAATTTCTCTAGAGTTGGGGTTTGGCAGGTTGGTAGTAACCACGTGGTGGGACTAGTCCGTGTTATTTTTATAGTAATTATTTTTTATGAATATATTTACATGTCTTGTTTGGTGCCTATTTCTATTTGTAATGAATATTGTAATTTAATGGTATCTAAAAAAAGGAGACATATCTTTAATTTTTCGTATGGTGAAATGATATTATTTTTTACTTTTCAATGACTGCTCTAAGCATTTTTATTTATACACTAGCTGTGCCCGCGGCTTCGTTCCCGTCAACTGACTACCTATCCTACCCTACTTACCTTCCTACCCTACCCGACTTATCTTCCTACCCTACCCGGCTTATCTTCCTACCCTAGCCGACTTATCTTCCTACCCTACCCGACTTACCTTCCTACCAGTTTTTTTTACCTAGTGTGATTATTTCGCGGAGAATCTTATCACCGCCATCCAGAAAATGACTTCAAATGCACAACGCCATCTATCAAATATGGAGTTCAATTGTCCGAGTATCTGAGTTGCGTGTGTTATGACAATTTTACTTCTTGAACACTTTATATTCATCTAACTTTTGATAGAGTGAAACAAACTAAGTAATACTTCACTAGTTACGCACAATTTTTATATATAAAAGTTATCTACATTGGTTTCGTACATTTTACGTGATGCGTGCACAAATAAAAAAGACAAACAGATTAAAGATTTTGAGACACAAAAATTCCAAAAATGCTCGAAATGGGTTCTGTTGGTTGTCCTTTAACACCCTGGCTATTTTTTTTGGAATTTTTTCTACGAACAAAAACGAATTTTCTACAGATTTATTATATGTATTGATGATAAAAGAAGGAATCATATGGTTTTTTTAATAGAAAGATATATAATGACCAATATTGTAAATGGACATATGCCTATTTGAAACTTTACGGTTTTTCATGAGGCATTTTACAAGAATAACAATCACCGATGACAAAAGACTCCCATAACCTCCACCAACCTTAACTATGCAACAAAAGTGCAACAAAAATAATCGCAACACTTAACCGACAAAGTAAGACGCAATTGAAGAGTTGCAACACTTTATGCGACGAACAGTAGCTTTAATTACATTCTCCGTACGTCGTAGTCACGACAAAACGCTGCGACGCGCGACACTACGGCGGTAAAACGCGCGCTTTATGATTATTTGCTCAACAAGTTGATAGTTTTGATGGCAACGTGTTACAATTACATAAAATAACGTTATTGCAGTGCAGGTAATGCGTTCATTAAAATATTTTATTTGTTTGTGTGTTATGAGAGGAGTTTTGATGTGGAACATAATTTTTCTCTTGTTTATATATATTGTGTTTCTGTAATTTAGACTGTGTTAAGTAAATATACGCTCAATGCTTTTTGCATACAGCTTAAATTTTTGAGGAAAATGATCATACATAGATACGGTAACACATTATAGGTTTGCACTAGTGTAGAAAAAAATACATTTTTTAAAGTCAATTAGGTCTTGTTACAAGTGAGAACTGTAGGTACAGCAGGGTCTAAAAACCATCTTCATAGACATTGTTCGATAGATTCTTTGTCATTTACAGAGTTAAACAAAGTGCACATATTTTCAGATCTACATATAGGTACAGTAAAACTATTTTCTTACTATCCCTCGGCAAACTTCGTGTTTCGTCATTCATCAGCTTGGATATATCATCATCATCTGCCTAGCCTTTTCCCAACTATGTTGGGGTCGGCAACTAACGGGGTTGGTGACTTGGAAGTATATAGAGTTGTTAATACTCTTTTAACTTAATGTAATTTATTTTAATAAAAAAACACAACCGACAATCAAATAAAAAACACTACAAAGTGAAAAATAACTGAAATTTAAGTTATTTTTCACATTGTAGTGTTTTTATTTGGAAGTCGGTTCTATTTTTTTGTAAATGGTTTTTACTTTTTAGTTGTGGTTATTATCTGTATGATGCTCACAGTTATGCCAAAATAGATAAAAAAAATACCCGAATAACATGAAACTTGAACAAAACCGATGAAAATACACACAACTGAACTGTACACATCTGCGTACCCCTTTAGAGCGTATCAGTTGATGTTAGGTTATGAAATGGTGTAAACAATAAACAGACATGGTATTGCAGCAATCTCGAAGGATTTGCCGTTATTTATTGAAGAGTTCTGTTGTAAATTTCCGAAGTTCTTTATTAGATCGTGATCAAATTTAAATGAAGTACCACATGAGAAGAATTTCAAATAAAAACAAATTATCAAAATCGGTGCAGCTAGTAAAAAGTTCTGAGGTAGCATACATAAAAAAATAAAAATAAAATACAGTCGAATTGAGAACCTCCTTCTTTTTGAAGTCGGTTAAAATTGGGAGGAAAGTTGCTAAAGTCGATGATTGCCAAGGGACATTAAGAAAGTAGTTTAACTATAAGTTGGAATTATACCGCTTGATTTTCATCATTGGAAGTGTCCTCAGAAGGCTACAGCACAATATCTCAGGGATATAGCCATAATCACTAAACTTGCCAGGCGGATAGTTGACGGCAAGATCTTATCACTTTAATTATACTATACCTGCCTTCTAAAGTTAGTACCTGGAAGCTGCCTACATAAATGAAGGAACAGGGACTATAATACTCACAAAGGTAGGGTTACATCAATCCTGAGTTAATGGATTTAGCTTAGAATATATTTATGACCTGTCTTTCTATTGTGAAGGAAGCTTACGACGTTATAAGCTGGTAAGACAACTAGCGGCTCGATAACTTCATCTGCTTTACATATTGTGTTGAAACCTAGAACAGATTTCATAATGACTAACAAGATAATAAAAGATAATAAAAGGCAGATAATAAAAGTCTCTTAGAGGATGAAGAAGGTTTCCATTGTAAGTAATGAAGCATTATTCGAAATTCAAACTGTGAGATTTTCTTGGTTATATTATTAATATTTAGTGAAAAAGCTCAGAGATTTTTATAAGTAAAAGGCTCAATTATGTTATAAAAATGGTTAAGGCTATCTGACACACGAAGAATTTAAAAACAAAATACTGGCCGGTAACAAAATTAAAACGGAAAAAAGGCACATTCAAATCCGATTCGACATTTAAAAACGGGAGTTGTAAGCGCTTTATCGTCCAGCATTGTGTGGTCCTGCCCTAACATGACCATAATTCAGGATACCTTGCTAAGTTATCGCCAGTCTTTGAACCCATGTCCCGTACGCTAATCGACCCACTGTCAGAAGCACTTGCCCCTTCCGGACGATCACACAGACAGCCACATATCCTGGAACTTTTACTGGTAATTCTGGATGAAAATGAACCATGTTGAGACGGAATATGGGAGCTTGAATGTTTGTTTTGCGTAATGTGGGCTGTCAATAGAGTTAACAATATAGTTAGATGTAGTTTTATGCTTTGATGATTTGTATCGGAGTGAAATGTTTGAAAGCTTCCTGTTGTAGTAATATAAATATATGAATATCTTTTCGTCTTCCTTTTCAAGGATTAAAGTACCAGGTTTAAGTTCGGGTCACATTCATTGAACTTCTACCCTAGATCTGATAACACTATCTATTTTGCTCAGCTACAAACCCAGTAAAATAACCCACTCCTAATGCGAGTTCGTGATAATTTCATTAATAAAACCCATGTGTGATTTTCTCATTAACACATTATACCAACCGAATTACCCAACACAAACATTACAACAGTGAAATATCGCCTCTTATAACTATAATAGTTACATTAATATCCTCTTTAATAGTACCGTACCAGTCAGCAACAATCGGCGTGTAAAAATACGACCTATTAACAACAGCCTGTACATTATATTTTATACAGGTGAAGCACCACACTTAGATGAGCTATAAATACGGCAAACAGCGTGCAAGATACAATAAAAATGAATTATTATCACGAAATGTATTCGTACGTAGCGTATTTATTTTTATGGTATTTCTTCTGTTATCTTTACTTGATATAAGAAGGCAAAGTTGCTTTTTTTGGCGTTCTCAGGACCGCTAAAGCGATTTGCGTTGCTCTCGCCTTGTTTAGAGGCTTTCTTTTCTCAAGTGATATAAGAAAAATATTATTATGATGTGCTTAATGCGGAATGAAGGGAAATACGTATTCAAATGTTTTAGTGGCTTGTAAGCTTTGCGATAATGTGATTGTTTCATACTAATTTATTAGCTGGATGCTTGTGTGAGTTGCTGAACTTTTCCCGTATAAACAGTGCGATGGGTTTATTCGAAATAATGGAATAAGAATGGTCACAACGGGAGACCCCAGCGAAAGCGATAATCGCGCCATCATTTTCCTGTCGTATGGGGGACAATATCAGGATAATACGTATCATCATATTGCGATAATCAATCTGCCTGCCAGGCCTGATGACATTCGTGACATTACTCTATGTTCGTCAATATTTCACCAAGTGGTAGAGGGGCTTAGTTCAGCAGTGGACATTTACATACAGAGCAAATTGCTAGATAAATTAACTTCCGTGAGACGGCGAGGCGTTAACTAAGTGTGTCACAGGAAAATAAATTAAATTCAAATGGACTGTTGAACGTACAGACTTCGGCCAGATGAACTTCTTGGTTATCTGCTAGTCTTAATTTAGTACCTAGCTGAGTTTGTTTCAGTGTATGTCGTGCGTAGTATTTGTTGATATGCGACATACTATGAAGATGATGATGTAACAATGTGATGGATAAAATGAAGTAATAAACATCAGATCGTACGATAAATATCGTACCTACCGTTTAGAAGTATTTCATATACGGAGCATAGATGTTTTTTCAGACTTCTATGAGCCATATTTCTAATAATTCAGATCAAAACTATACCTCTTTTAGCATCGTCTTCAGAGATTGATGTCGCTCCAAAATTTCGGCGCCTCCACCACTAGGAGTTAATTCCCAAAAAGCCTTCCCTACTTTATTCCTACATCAACGAAAACATACTCTGACACAACAATAGAGTGATTAACCCCTCAGCTGGGTCTTGGAACAAAGAGTGCTCGCGTACACTATCTGGCACTAAAGGTACCGCACTTCGGAGCTCCGTACGCGTAGTATTAGCATGCAAATGAACGTACCAAGTCTTCCCAGAATATGTTGTACATATACGCTGTATAATCGATGGTGTTGAAAGCATAAATTTTAACGCTAATATTCTTCGGTGTAAGTAGGTTTTGCACTGAGCGTTCCGTGTTAAATAGTTGAACGCTTACGTGGCACGGTTAAAAAGTTTAGGCGATTTGTTGAGTTGGTGTAGAGACCGGTTTTAAGCCAGGCTTGGATTGCTTAAAAATATAATAAACAACACAACTATAACAAACAAACTTCCAAAATAACATATGCGCCTTATAGTTGTCGTATTTGCATGTATGTATACATTCCGTATAACATAAAAGTTTTTGGATTCCATTTTGAGTCCTGTCGTTGGGTACGTGTATTTTAAACTTTAAAACTGTTTTTTAACCGACTTCAAAAAAGGAGTAGGTTCTCAATTACTCGGAATAATTTGGAAAATTCTTCTTTTATTTGAATGGGTATACTTCCCAGGTCCCATGGTCATCATGTCAAGGTTTGATGATGTGATCTTGCAGAAATCGAAGAAACTCTTCAAATTTTAAAGGCCTACACATAGCGATTCCTGTATTTTCATCAATTGATTGCAAATGCTTTGATGGCAAAATATCATTTGGTAAAGTGGAACTGATGAAGAAGACCACAGATGGCTACTGAAACTTCTCAATAATAAGTATGTTTTGGGTATTAGATATCTTGAATAGTTAAATGACTATGATGAAGCAAACTTAAATAAATGGTTCTAATGAAAATGACACCATCGAACTGATCTGGTAATGAAACCGGAAGGAAAACAATGTATCTGAGTTGCGTTAAGGCTTGTTGGAATTGTAAAGCCCTCTGGCTATAAATGATTTCATGGCAAAATAGGGTATCAAAATTATTACAGATAAATAAAAAAAAAGACAAAAATTCCAAAAAACCGAATTCCAAAACAACATTACAAAGCGAAAAATAACTTTCTTTTCGGCAGTCAGTGTCAAAAACGACAATATTTATTTTTTCGTTTTTTATTATTTTTCTATTCTTTATTTTGGAATTCGGTTTAATTCGTGGTAACTTCCTCAAAACTATGTAATAAGTCGTAGTGTCTTTTATAGTGTTAGTAACACTAGCTGGACCTACTGATATTGACAAGACATAAAATCAACGGCCCAAGTTTCTGGGGCAAGAACATTTATTTATGATAATTACTAAGATACAATACCTCAACGGTTTTAGTACTCACAAGTTATACCCTAGAACTGATTTTGCCATCTGTCAGATATGTATCCTACAAGTTAATGTATCCCTTGGTATAAGGGCTTAAGGTCTGAAATTGCGTATGCTGTATATATTTATGTCATTAGTTCTGTATCTCCATGCACCCCTTCATTACTTATATTACAACGATAATATTCTTGATCAGTGTTAATGTTAATAGCCTTGCCATATTATATAAAATGTTTATTACAGTGTCATCCATCCTCTGCCTCATCACTGAATTGTCTTCAACTCAAATGAAAAAATACATTTATTTACTTGGAGGACAAAAAAAAGAGATACACATTATAATTAACAATGAGAATTATAAAATAATGTCACCAAATGTGCGACCAATCACATTTCCCACGGAATACAAAAAAGAAAGAAAATTGCTTGCGATTTAAATTTCAACCCCACAATAAACAAAAAAAAAAAAAATACAAATATCGAATTAAAATTTCATAAAAAATCAGACTATTTACAATAAATAAAATATAAACACAAATAAAAAAATATAAAAAGCAATAAATATCAGGTCAAGAAAACATTAAATACCAAAATATGTCCAATCACATTAAAAATCACTAGAAATCATGAAAAATAATAAAACATATCAAGTCAATCAAGTCAAACATCATCTTAAAACATAAAAAAACACATTTGAAGTCAAATTAAAAAGAATTGAATTACTAAAATTAAAATGACGAGTTTGTCTCATTGTTAGTTTGTAGTTTGTCTCATTTTCAGTAACTATCCAAGGAGACCTTTTCTGAAAAAAAAAGACTGCTGTTTTGTACCTATTTGTTGGCGTAACGTGACAAAATGAAGGAATCAGCAGATTCAAAAGCAAAAGCTGTTCATATTTTTGATTAGGTAGTTTCACATCCTATAGGCTGAGGCGGCAGGAACGGCGTCACGCGGTAAAACGTCGGCACGAGCACACATAAGCTGTCCATCAATAAGATTGAGATTGAGATCAACACCAAATCGAGGATGTGAGAAAAGTTTACAGGCTGATTATAAGGAGAAAAGTATTTATGCCCCTTCGTTAGAGCAATGTTCGGTGCTTTCGTTGTTTAGGAACGATATTAATGTTACCTGTGGCGGAAATTACTTGGACCACCACCTTACAATTTAGAGCAAAACGCTGTCGCTTATGATTTTGCGCCAGAGCCTAACATCAGGTGATCCATTGTTCTTTGTTTCGTCAACGGCGCGCGGACACCGGGCGACGGGGCAAGGAGAGCGATGCGCTCAGTCTTCGACTACCTACCCTACTGTTCGCGCCGCGCTTATAATTATTATTGTTTCGGTTATTTTATTTGTTAAGTCGCTAGTCCAGCCATTGTGATACTTTCTTTGCTTTTAATATACTGCTATATCTATCTCTAATAACATCCTTCATTTCTTCGTCTTCTACACTCATTATTCCCGCTAACCTTCGCTTGCTATTATAGTGCTTATTAATAGCCTTACTATACGGGTTAGATTCCCGTGTAGAGTAGGAATAAGTGTTACACTTATACCCTACATTGGTGACCCCGACTACCGCGTAACTCAAGACTTCAAGAACCGGCGGACCTGAAGAATAGAAGTGTGCCTAGCGTTTACATTGGTGGCTGACGCAAGAACAGGAAGTGGTTGGTACAAGAAATTAGCGGTGAGCGATTTTAATTTCATTTTACAATGACTGAGTCGGACGCCTACGTTGACTGTAAGGACGTTTCCGCCACCTCAGGAGGGGTATCGGCGGTTGGAATGCCATTGCGCTGTCCGTCATTTTGTCCAGAGGAGCCGGCATTGTGGTTTGCCCAACTAGAAGGCCAATTTATTCTGTCCAGAATTACCAGTGACTCAACAAAATTTTATTACGCAGCGACTCAACTCGAGACCAAATACGCCTTGCAAGTCAGGGATATCATCACCAACCCTCCCGAGACTAATAAGTTCGAAAAATTGAAAATAGAACTCATAAGTCGGTTGTCTGCGTCACAAGAAAAACGAATCCAACAGCTCCTACTCCACGAGGAGTTAGGTGACCGCAAACCGTCGCAGTTCTTGAGGCACTTGCAAGGTTTAGCTGGGCCATCAGGTGCTGCCGAATTTGTCAAAAGCATATGGACTAACCGGTTACCCCAAAACATTCAAACGGTAATCGCCTCTCAAATTGCTGATTTACAGGTCGAAAAATTAGCGGAGATAGCGGACAGGGTATACGAAATCGCTCCGATGACACCACAGGTTGCGAGCACGTCCGCTTCCACTAGCGCTGTTTCGTCGGACCTGGCCAAGCAGGTGAGCGAGCTCACGAAGCGGTTAGACTTGCTCACTTCACGCTTCAATAGCAGAGGAAGACAACGCTCACGCTCAAGGCCTCGCAACAACCATCGGAGGTATGATCGCTCTAAATCCAGACCGCAGCAACCACCACAGAACCACCCACACTGTTTCTACCACTATACATATGGAGACAAGGCACAAAAATGTAAACAACCATGCTCATTCGAGGCGGAAAACAGGAAGGGTGGTCGCATGTAGCGGCCAACGACTGCCCTACTTCTTCAGGCCGTCTATTTATCACCGATCGGACATCAAAAATGCAATTTTTAGTGGACACTGGCTCAGACCTATGTGTTTTTCCCCGGTCTGCTGTCAAGAAGCCCTGCAAACAATCTAATTACAACCTGGTAGCGGCAAATAACACAGTAATACGCACTTACGGTCCACTGCAACTGCAATTAAACTTAGGACTCAAGAGGACCTACAGCTGGGACTTCACAATTGCAGATGTTTCAAAAGCCATCATTGGAGTAGACTTCCTCAGTTTTTACAATCTATTGGTAGATTGTAGGAATCAACGTCTGATCGACCACCTTACCTCATTGTCAGTTCCAGCGGTACACTGCAACTCAGTCGACATTGCTTCAGTGAAGACGGTGGTAGGAGACACAGATTACCACCAAATTCTGCGTGAGTATCCTGAGATAACGCGCCCTCCAGGTAAACAGATGCCGGGCAAGCACAATACGCTACACTTTATCAGGACGACGCCAGGGCCACCGGTAGCATGTAAGCCTAGACGCCTAGATCCTTCTCGACTGCAGGTTGCTAAGAAGGAGTTCGAGCAAATGCTCGCAAGTGGAGTAGCTCGGCGTTCGGAGAGTCCTTGGTCGGCGCCACTACATCTGGTGAAGAAGAAGGGCGACGGATGGAGACCTTGTGGCGACTACAGGGCGCTTAACTCTAGAACAATACCTGACAGGTACCCCATCCGCCATATTCAGGACTTCTCCCATCAGTTGGCAGGCGGCACCGTCTTCTCGACTATAGACCTCGTGAAGGCCTATAACCAGTTGGCAATAAACCCTGAGGATATACCAAAAACTGCGATAACTACCCCATTCGGATTATACGAATTTCCTTTCATGACCTTTGGCTTGAGAAACGCGGCTCAAACCTTCCAAAGGTTCATCGACGAGGTCTTACTAGGCCTGGACTTCTGCTATGGGTACGTCGACGATATCCTGGTGTTCTCAGCGACTGTTGAAGACCACAAGGTGCATCTACGCCTATTGTTCGATCGCTTGAAACAATACGGTATCGTCATCAACACATCCAAATGCAACATCGGACAACCTGAGGTGACTTTCTTAGGATACAGTGTGTCAGCTGACGGCATCAAACCACTTCAGTCAAAAGTGCTGGCCATCCAGGAGTTCCCGATACCCAAAACCGTCAAGGAGCTGCGACGATTCTTGGGCATGATAAATTTTTATCGCCGATTTGTTCCAAAAGCAGCCCAGCTACAAGCACCCTTAAACACTGCCCTCGCTGGTCCGAAGATCAAAGGTTCTCATCCTGTGCAAATGTCTCCAGCGATGCTGAAGGCTTTCGACGATTGCAAGTCCGCGCTGTCTAAAGCAACGCTCTTGGCTCATCCAGATTCCTCGGCAGACTTGGCGATTGTAACCGACGCATCGAATGCAGCCATAGGCGCTGTTCTTCAACAACGCAAAGGTGAGAGCTGGCAGCCACTAGCCTTTTACTCCCACAAGCTAAACAATGCTCAAAAGAAGTACAGCCCGTACGATAGAGAGCTGCTAGCAGTGTATGAGGCCATCAAATACTTCCGTCATATGGTTGAAGCTAGGACATTCGCAATTTTCACTGACCACAAGCCACTTATCTTCGCCTTCAAATCAAACAAGGAGAGTCTTCCACCGAGGCAGTTCCGGTATCTAGACTACATCAGCCAATTCACAACAGACCTAAGGTACTTACCAGGCAGTGAGAACATTGTCGCTGACGCACTATCACGGGTGGAAGAGGTATCTGCTGCCATCAACTTCGAGAACCTTGCACGACTTCAGGACGATGATCCAGAACTGCAAGACCTCTTACTCCATGGTACGACGCTCAAATTAAAAAAGATAACAACCACCCATACTGGGAACTTACCCGTGTATTGTGAGATCTCCTCACAGGTGCCACGTCCCTATGTAACACCAACACTACGAAGAGAAGTTTTCAACTCGCTGCATAATTTACATCACCCTGGAAAGTCCGCTACAGTGCGACTGGTGACAAAACACTTTGTGTGGCCAGGGATTCGCAAGAATTGTAGAGAGTGGGCAAGGCAATGTCTAAAATGCCAGACGTGTAAAGTCACACGTCACACTAAATCCCCACTTTCCTCTTACCTGACTCCATCCTCTCGTTTCTCCCACATTCATCTCGACATCATAGGGCCCTTAACCCTTTCGTGTGATTTCAGGTACTGCCTTACTGTCATCGACAGGTTCACCCGATGGCCTGAGGCGTACCCCCTCAAGGACATCACTGCGGAGACATGCGCAGCTGCTCTGGTGACTGGTTGGGTGGCCCGATTCGGCTGTCCTGCACGGATAACCACCGACCGTGGTCGCCAATTCGAGAGTCACTTGTTCAAGGCTCTCACTGCCTTGTTGGGGGCAGACCACTTTCGCACAACTGCCTACCACCCAGCGGCGAATGGCATCGTGGAACGGCTGCATCGCCAGTTGAAGGCCGCCATCATGTGCCACACCTCCTCACAGTGGACGGAAGCTCTTCCACTGGTACTTCTCGGCATGCGTAACACCTGGAAGGAAGACATCCAGGCTACGCCAGCCGAACTTGTCTACGGCGAAGCACTTCAACTTCCTGGGCAGTTCCTATCTTCGAGAGAAGACTTTACTACAGCTGATGTCACCGAATACGCAAACCGTCTACGAAGTCACATGACCAAGCTGACTCCTAAACCAACTGCGTGGCATACTACATCACCTTTCTACGTGCCACGAGATCTGCATTCTGCTTCTCACGTCTTCCTGCGAAGAGACTACGTACGGCGCTCACTCGAACCACCATATGTAGGACCCTACAAGGTTTTACAGAGGCACGCCAAATACTTCACGATTGAGATACAAGGGAAGCCGAACAATGTATCTGTTGATCGTCTGAAACCGGCCTACATGATGCGTGAAGACGTTCAAGAGAAATCTACCACAACCACTGACACCACCAATCCTCCTGCAAGTGAAGAAAAGAGAACGAGGAGCGGGCGGCGAGTAAGGTTCCCCGATTATTATCGACCGTAGTTACGGTCTGGCTGGGGGGAATATGTGGCGGAAATTACTTGGACCACCACCTTACAATTTAGAGCAAAACGCTGTCGCTTATGATTTTGCGCCAGAGCCTAACATCAGGTGATCCATTGTTCTTTGTTTCGTCAACGGCGCGCGGACACCGGGCGACGGGGCAAGGAGAGCGATGCGCTCAGTCTTCGACTACCTACCCTACTGTTCGCGCCGCGCTTATAATTATTATTGTTTCGGTTATTTTATTTGTTAAGTCGCTAGTCCAGCCATTGTGATACTTTCTTTGCTTTTAATATACTGCTATATCTATCTCTAATAACATCCTTCATTTCTTCGTCTTCTACACTCATTATTCCCGCTAACCTTCGCTTGCTATTATAGTGCTTATTAATAGCCTTACTATACGGGTTAGATTCCCGTGTAGAGTAGGAATAAGTGTTACACTTATACCCTACATACCTATTTATTTTTGTGAATGTAGCTGTTTATACGGCACCCTCTGAGCGCGAGTCAGACTCGCAATTGTCCGGTATTATAATATAAAGATAGGTTCGTGTTTGACTTCTGCACTTGCACAAAACCGGGGGAAATGGAAAGAAGAAAGGGAGTCCTTTTTGTCATCATCATCATCATCATTTGAGCCGAATGACGTCCACTGCTGGACATAGGCCTCCCCCAAGCGCCGCCATAATGACCAGTCCTGTGCGTCCCGATCCAGCGGATCCTGGCAACCTTCACCAGATCATTAGTCCACCTGGTGAGAGGCCATCCAACGCATCGTCTCCCGGTTCGCGGTCGCCATTCCAGTACTTTTCTGCCCTATCGGCCATCCGTTCTGCGAGCAATGTGCCCTAACCACTGCCACTTAATTTTGGCAATTCTTCGGGTTATGTCGGTTGTTGCCCTGCAATGAGCCAATTTAGGCAGAAAATAATAAAATAATCGTGTCAGACAACCATCTCACCTGATGGTAACCGATGATATTGTTACAAGATAGTTCAACGCCATCTAGTAACGAGAGGCAGAACTAGTAGTAACTAGTAGCACCATCTAGTATCGAATAGCGGAACTAATCTTCTCGTAAGCTCGTATGGAATGGAATTTTCCAGAATGTTAGATTGGGAAGCGATACGATTGCGATCAAAATGAAGATAGTGCGACGTAATAAATTTGTTTGAGAAGTATTTCAGTAATAAAGAGTGATTAATTAAAGTCTGATGTTTAAATAATTTATCCCTGAATCCCAGCTTGTAACAATATGGTCGACGATGGATCATGCACGCCTAGAAGTATCCTATTACCTCTTGACTTAAACACCCCTATTGTAGCTGTCACCGTTATTTCCTTCTATATTTTTTCAGTAGCAGTAGTATTGAGTATCTTCTTAGTAGTTGTATTAGTTTAGTCCCTGTGATACAATGATTTTCATTAGTATAGATACCAATGATTCTCTTTTTCTGTGTTTGCTGGTAGAAATGTATTTACTTTCTGATCCTGCACATGTGTTTTTTTTTTCTGAATAAACGATTATTATCTAAAATAATATTATAAAGCTGAAGAGTTTGTTTGTTTACTTGTCTGTTTAAACGCGCTCATCTCGAGAACTACTGGTTGGAATTGAAAAATTATTTTTTTGTTGGATAGTCCATTTATCGAGGAAGGCTATATAACATCACGCTAAAACCAATAGGAGCCGAGCATAAATGAAAAATGTTGCAAAAACGGGCAAAATTATTCCTTTTTGAGAGTTTCCGTTGCGAGCGCTGCGTTACGCAACAATCATGTATGTAGTGTAGGTAGGGTAGGTAAGATAGATGGGTAGGTAGGTAGCCAGTTGACGGGTGCGAAGCCGCGTGGGACAGCTAGTTTATTAATAAGACACGGATACTAATGTATCCGTGTCTTATTAATTAAAGTCTCAAATTTTGATAGAATTTATTGTATTTGAATTGATTTGTTCACAAAATATTGCGAATTACCGACTATCAGACTGTTTTGCACTTTACAAACTGATAGAAATAGGTTAATTAATAGAATAGAATTCGATAGGCCAATAACAGCTCCGCTATGTACTATTAAGATCCTTGAATGTAGCGATAGCATGCAAAGTACGGTCGACAGCCCGAACTGTGCCAAAACAGTCTGTGTAGATGTCATTCTGGTTCGTACAGGAAAAGCAAATAATAATTCTTAGATACATATCGTAAAAGAAAAGTGACAATAGAAAAATCTATAAATGTACATATTAATATAATGTATTTTTTTATTCTTTTTTATAATGTAATAATAATATAATATATATTATATATAATATAATATATTTTTTTATATATAATATTTTAAAAAATGGGTAGGAGTCCTTAAGATACCTTCAGGTTTTTTGGTGGTTTGTAGGACAGAAAGATTATTCATCATCGCATTTTTATTGAAACAACACTAACCCACACCACACCACACTAACCCACTACCTGGGTTAAGCTTTTTGCCATATAAATAGTTACTTAAAAGAAAATGCGCTTTGAATAAAGAAATTCCTCCGTCGCATTTTTGGCAGTCGGTGAAAACGAAAGTGTTCCTAGTCTTTTAATATAAAAAGTTTGAGATAGCTTGAATACCTTTTAATTTAAAATGATTTTTCAATGAGGATTTAAAAACGTCTTCAGTATTTATTTCCTATCTTGCATTTTATTTAATTACTTAATTTCCAAAAAGTTCAACAAAAAGCAAAAAGTTTTGTTTTGAAACTACAAAGTTAATGTTACTTAAATTAAAATAATTAAAATGTAAGTCTTTGCGAATTGACTTAAAAGTCGCTATTTTAACTGCACCTTTTGAATGTGCTCGCGTTTGAGCAAACTTCGTATCAAGCTTGTTCTTAGTTCGTGTGAAGAATATGACAACTGTTTTATTTCTGATTACTTTTGCTAATTGCGTCACTTTACTTCCTAAATGAGATAGTTTTTTCGTTTTATTTGCTAATTGATAGTATGTGAGACAAAGCTTAATATTGGTAGTTTTTGCTATAAAAGTTTGCATGACAGAGTTTTTGGTATTCATCATTAATTTGCCTAAAGGTTTTCTTACTTTAAGGAAATGTAATTTCATAAAGACGTAAAGAGATTGTGTTGCCAGTAACTAACTTTCTAGAACAAGAGACATAAATAATTGAAAAAAAATAATTTAAAAAAACTCTGTGTTTTTGGTATTCATCATTAATTTGCCTAAAGGTTTTCTATACTTTAAGGAAATGTAATTTCATAAAGACGTAAAGAGATTGTGTTGCCAGTAACTAACTTTCTAGAAAAAGAGACATAAATAATATTTTAATTAGTGGACCGCACTAGGTCGAGCCTATATCGTGGTGTCCTTTAAAGGTATTATAGTTTCATTCTACATAATATTTTATGTACGTAGGTACAGGTATCAAAAATTAGTTTTCATATCACGTGAATGATATCGAAAAAAAACATACTTGCGTCACGCGTTGGACCAAAAAACCTGTGTATCGAAAGACACACACATAAAATTCACAATGCATTCAAACACAAATCCGTACAGTAACGACATTTCATACTTCTATACCTGCATGCAATACTGGCCAGTATACCTTTTGCTGTTGACATTTACAGTCATGGTTCTGCCATAGTAATCCGATTAACTCGGCTGTGGGATGGACTGAGGCTCAGTGGGACTTCTAAAAGGTGGGTAGTAGACGGATGTTCAATATTTTGTCGAGCCTAACGATCGCAGAGCGGTTTTTGATAAAGTGAGACGACAAAGCGCTGGTTATAATTGGATAGGTTGTGTTCGCTGGTAGCTGGTGTTGTGAATGGTTTGATACTGGTGGTACAGTTTTTGGCTACTCGGTGTGTGACGATGTAACCGTGTTTCAGATGGTTTGCATAGGGTGCAAACAATGTTGTACTGTGTCGCAAGATTATATAGCGCGATGATAAACGATGTCATGGAAAAAACAACGTATTATGACCGCTTATGTATCGATATTATCTATAGAGTGTATAATTATCTAAGCAACCTATTCAGTTGTAGATTTTATAGCTTTTTATTTCAAACTAGCTGTCCCACGCGGCTTCGCTCCCGTCAACTGGCTACCTATATATCCTACATACATGATTGTTGCGTAACTTAAAACGTTAACGCAGCGCACGCAACAGAAGCTCTCAAAAAGGAATAATTTTGCCCGTTTTTGCCATATTTTTCATTTATGCTCCGCTCCTATTGGTCGTAGCGTGATGTTATATAACCTATAACCGTCCTCGATAAATGGACTATCCAACACAAAAAATATTTTTTCTATTCCAACCAGTAGTTCCTGAGCTTAGCGCGTTCAAACAAACAAACAAACTCTTCAGCTTTATAATATTAGTGTAGATTATCTCAATTCAAAACGAATATTCATTTGTAAAGAATGCAAGTCATCTCTATGTGTTATTTATAAGTCAATGATTGTTGGACAGAATTAATTGGGTTTCATTCATTGTTCGATTCTTATTATCGAATTGAGGGTAGTTGGTAAACCATCACTAAACTCGCCCTCGACCTACGTCGCGGTTCTATACACCCTGAAATTTAATTGGTTGTTTTCCCGCGGCAGAACGACTTGCCTTAAGGAGTACTTTCGAAGTATAGAGTTAAAGTAAATAAATAACGATGTTTCTGTTTTAAAATAATTAAAAAAATATTCATCAACTCGAAAAAGTGAGTAACAATAGTAACTCTAGACGTAACTTGTAGGTACTAGGTACTACTCGTGTCACCACCTACAAAGAAAACCGATGCACAAAATAATGTCAAACCAAAATAAACTCTCGCACGTAGTGATAAGGCATAAAATGTTTGCACGGAACAATACAAAAAATCACCGCGATACCGACAAAGAAAAGACCGATTTAGAAATGTTCAAAATAAAATTAGCTCTCGCGTGTAGTGATACGGCATAAACTAGCCTGCGCGCAACAATTTCAAACGAAGCCGCCGGCGCCTATTTTACCCGTGCGGCACGCGCGGCTGTGACCCTGACCTACTTAGTTTTCCCGCGAATGTCGTACGCGCAGCACGCGCCATCACTGTAAACTGCAATGGATCGACACTACAATTACAGCAATGTGGAGTACGTCGCTATGGTGCAGCTGTATGCTAGGGCTGATTATGACTCCCATGCTGCCCGGCGACTTTACGCAGAGCGGCAACACTTGGAGTCGCTCCGTCTTCGCGGGGTTCTGAACCCCCAAGTCCCATCTCCATCTCATACGATCGTAGCGGCGACACAGCGGCTACTAGATCATGGACAGTTCCATGCACCGGCACATAGACAGGGCAGAGGTCGACCAGCCGTTATTTTGCCAGCGCTCGACGAGGAGATCATCGAGTACTTCGAACGGGATCCGCGTCGAAGTACGCGCCAGGCCGAGGCTAGGTTTGGCGTAAGCCAGTACCACGTCTGGAAACTACTCAACTCTGAAGGACAGCATCCTTATCATTTTCGCGGTGTTCACGCTCTCCACGAAAATGACCCCCAGAACAGAATTGCGTTTTGTCAGTGGTTGATCGCCAACCAAGATAAGAACATTTTGTGGACGGATGAATCAACTTAACAGCTGATTGAAAAGCACGTGGGTCAATGGCCTCGCGGCCTTTAATAGTAACACTAGACGTAACATGTATTGTAGGTAATACTGGCGTCGCACGCGCCGGCGCCGCAGCCCTCAAAGGAAAGCGATGCATAAATGGTCAAACCCAAATAAGCTCTCGCACGTGGTGAGCGAGCCACAAGCCGACAAAGCAAAGACCGATTTATTAAATGTTTAAAGTAAAATAAGCTCTCGCGTGTAATTATACGGCATAATCTAGCCCGCGCGTAACATGATCAAACGGAGCCGCCTTCGAACCTAATCCTTTCGACGGTGACCTAGCACCCGGGTCAACGGCCTGCTGTCGTTCGGCCGTAGATATCGGGAGGTATACTATTGGTTCGTGATCGCTTTCGAGTTTAGTTTTTCACAATGTTAAATATGCCAGTTTTTGTTTCTAATATTTTATATAACTACGAAACGATTGTATTACATAGACAAAACCATTTCGCTGCGGGAAAACAACCATTTAAATTTCACGGTGTATATCCGTGGCGTGCAGTACGAATTAGAGCCCTGAGCTGGATGAACGTTTCTTCCTCTCTTGTTGTGATCGTGTCTAAACGTTTTAAAATCTTTAGTATTTGTGGACTCACTACCGTGTGGTGTGCGATCTTCAGACCTTTGAACCCAGAGTACGTCTAGACTGCCTATCTGTGAAGTGCCGTGCACGCCGCAGGTCTTCTGCTGACCCGGGAGTTGAGACGAGGTAGGTGGTGTTCAATTGCCTTCTTGGAGATAGTAGGAACGGACGATTTCCACCCTCAAATACTTTACATACACATTCTTAGGTTCATAAGCCGCCAGCAAATATTTTCTTAATAAAGGTTGGTCAAAAACCGAACATTCATTGAGTATGACTTAGCTGTAGTTCCGAAATGTTTTTTTTTTGTTCTGAAATTGAAATCTCTTAGATCAAAAGTTTAAGTCTATGAAGAGAGTTATATGGGACTGGAAACCAGCGCTAACAGTTAACGCCTTAAGTTTAAACTTTATATCAGCACGTGTCGAGGGTTATGTCTGGTTAAACTGTTATGGCGTCCTTATGTGATGACTGACTACCTGTTACTGGTCTACAATTAAAAATTTAAAACCTGTTTTGAGCTTAAAGTAGTACTAACACACATCGTACACTGTTTAGGAACATTCAACTTAAAGACGTAAAGATAAACGCGTCGTTCATTCTCGTTTAGCTTTCTTCTTTTTAGGGTTCCGTATCCGAAGGGTACAAACGAAGCCCTAGTGCTGTCACTCACGTGTCCGTCTGTCTGTCCTACGTCTGTCACACAAATTTGTTCCGAAGATTTTTTAACTTCCCATTGACCTATGAACTTGAAATTTGTTGATAATGTTTATTATTACGTATATTTTACGAGATTTTTATTTGGTACGGAACCCTAAATGTGCGAAGTCCAACACGCACTTGACCGGTTTTTTTTTCTGTACATACAAATAAATAGAATTGAAGTTTCTGTATGTAATATCAAAATAACAACGTTTTATTGAATGCATGTGAAAGTATATATGGTACTAATAAAAAACACGCAATTTTTAAGATTTTTGTCTGTCTGTCTGTTTGTTCCAAGTAATCACCGAAATGGCTGGACCGATTTTGACGGGACTTTCACTGGTAGATAATTGATGTTATAAGGAGTAACACAGTTATACCGGCAAAATTCACAGAACCTACGGAGAAATAAAAAAAAAAATACGAGTTAGACGCAGACAAAGTCGCAGGCAACAACTAGTTGCAAATAAATTAACTATTCTACTTCTATTTTACACGACACTGCTGGAATCTTTTGCTCATCAGTAGGACAGCATAGGCTAATAGCATTAAGTAAATGCTTATCGATAAACCAACGCTCCATGATTAATCTGATGTAGATTAGAATCATCATTGTTTGGCAAACCGATGACCTGATGAGGGCTACGCTGGATTTGAGAATCACAAGACCGGTCGATGTGGTGCTGCTTGGGAAAGATCTGTGTCCACCTGTGAACGTCTTTCGACTCAAAGTATGATACTTGCGTGATTTTTCATACCTACGAAATATTAATAAGAGTGAATAAATAAAAACAATAGTATAAATCAAATAAAACAATACGAGTTAAATTAATAACGCCTACAATGTAACATCAGTGTTATAACTAATATATTGGAGTTATTAACGTAACTAAACTGTTCTCATTTATTCTGCCACATGTGCGCCCGGCGACACTTCTAACGTTTATCAGCAACGTTTTAGATGTAACAATAATTGTAATTATAACAGATTACTCATTAATAAGTAAGTATTTCAAGTTAATGGCCACATAAACAGCAGTTGCAGGGCGGAGGAAACATTTATCAACAAAAAGTGGTAATTTCCGTCAAACGTATTTCTGCCGCGGTTATGACGACCGTTACGCAGTTGTTCAAAGTTTCACTTCGTCCGTTTAGGATGGGTGGTTGGGTGATCAATTTGTTCTTTAATTTATGTGGAAGATACATAGCGTTTTATATTAGCTTCAGTGTTCAATAATTTATATGCCCGGGTCTGCTGTAGGTAAGTAACTTCTTCTTCGTGTTGATGATTCCTTCACTAAATTTTCTTCAACCAGTATTCAGCCATGTTGATAGCCTTAGCGCTGGCCTCACAAAGGTCTTGCAAGGTGCAGGTGTTTTGACATAAGGAGCAGGACAGGAGTGGACACTGACACTGTGGCTGATTGGAGTACCCCCATCTGACCAAGCTATGCCTACAGCGGCCCACTTGGCTTCGTAACCGGTTTAGAGATTTCCGGAAGGGCCATGGCTGTTTATGGCCCGTAGTCATTTGGAGTATGTTGAGCTTGCAGAAACTGTGGCTCCTCAAATACCCGCCAGTATTTCAGGAGCCACAGTTTCTTGCAAGCTTCGCTAGGGCTGTTGTCTTTAATTATTTTAGTGGACTTAAGGAAGCTCTTAGGACTCTGTAAGTAAATAATCAGTCAGCGTAAACCTTGCCCAAATTTAATTCATTCTGTATCCTTTTCATCAGGTATACTAATGCTACAGGTGATAATCAAATGTGTAGTTTCATGACAAAAAAGTAGGTGGGTCCGAAAAGAGAAACAGATTATTTAATTATGGGATTTATCACTTCATTATTCGGCAGTTCGACAAGAAAGGATTGCATATTTTATGAATAGTTTTATTTTATAAAATTCATCCTTTTAAACTTTTTTATTAGCGTTATTTATGTAGGTATATATGCCAATAAAGCAGTCGTTTTTCATTTCCATAATGTCCATTTGGCGAATTTTTTGTGACCGTGATAAAGTATAAAGTGATATTTTCGGTAATTAACCCTGAAATTACTGAAACAGATTTGAATGGAACGTACGTAGAATTCTTTATGCGAAGTCTAGCAACTGTGACAGTTGCTAGACTTCGCATAAAGAATTCTACTGTAGTTCCATAAAGGCAAAAACTTAGTTTTAAGACAGTAAGTATTAAAACTATGTTTTTGCAAATCATTCTCTGAACACAGAAGCTATGCATATATATTCTATCTTTTAAACATTATCGAATTCCCCCTACAATCGTCTAACAGTGTCGCTTACGTTATTTTATAACAATGCCCGGTATACTGCTCACAGTTTGGTAAATTCAAATATGTTGCTATCTGCTTTGGGGCAGCGTCTTCCACCCGCTACTCGGATCAAACAAACGCTTCTTTTGGATTATGAGTAATGATAATTACGAGTATATTTTCTACTTTCGCAATACTCTCTTCCTAATCGTTTTGTCACTTCAAAATCAAAATCATAATATTTTTATTTCAACTCAGCCAAAATATAAATCTAGTTGCACATTCGCAGGCATCAGTAAGTCTCTATGGAGAAAAATCTGCAAGAAACTCCACGGACACTCTTTTCCAACAATTTTAATAGATTGGCTCTACTCAGCTCAACCATCACAATAGGAACCGAATGGTAATTTTCGGGTAATTACATGACTTTCTGCCTTTCACCTAACATTACTCACAAAATTATTACCTAAGCACCACCCAGTCTCAGAAGATGAGAGAAGCTATTAACGCTATTAGGCGATGCATTGATAGCGATCCGAGTATAGCAATAATAGTGGATTAATGACAGATACGAGTATAATGTATTGCTCCTGACAGCCAAGATCCGTCGATGTCGGCGTATGTTTTGTACCGTAGGTATATATCTGTTTATTGTAATATTATTGTTTTCAACGAATCTTCTTGTAGAGTACTATAACTCATTCTAAATTCACATGGTTTCCATAAATTTGAAAAAAGTTTCCTGTTCGTCTTGTAAAAGGAAGGGGAAGCTATAGATAAAACCTCCATGCGATGCGCTTGTCCCAGGTTTCAGAAAATTATGAGGGCATCATAGTAGGTATATAGTGTTTTTCGGCTAAATATTATTATTCTTATTTTTTCTCATTTAACATGCGTTCGTTATCAATGTTATCATACTCCGATGTCACTTCGTGCACAAGTGCGTGTGGATTATACGTTTTTTCGATTGTAATATAACTACTTTTTGTGTATGCTGTATTGTACAACTGTTTTTTTTTTCCCAAAAAAAACAAAATAAAATTAAATAAAATGGTCAAATAATCAACAATACCCATACGCTGAAGGCCGAATCTAGCTTTATCGGAAAGATTCGATCAAATCTCAAACTGTTGTGACAAGCTGAACAGTCGAAACATAACTTCCATTTTTAATACCTTAGACTAAACTGACATTTGTTGGTTGCCATTTTATCGTTACATAAAAATAGTGTCGTATCCCGAGTGATCGAAAGTTGATCGAAGATTGAAAATGGAACTGTTTCACGGCAAAAAATACATTTGTTAAGAAAGCAGCGGCTCTTAATTATTTTCTACTCATTTACGGCAGACTTCATTCTATCGATTGAATTTGATTATTATAGTTGATTTCTTATTTATTACAATAAAAGGTTATATACTTTGTGTATTAATACTGTTATATTTAAATGTATTACGTGTATACCTATAAAACATTTATTCATAGCAATTAGTAAAATTTTATTAAGGTGTTATGTCATATCGATTCGATGAATCACTTATTATTCAGCCTTCAACACTATGCTCCACGTTTGCAACATTAAAAAAAAATTAAGGTCATTGGTAGCTGTTGTCAGTTTAGTCTACGAAATTAATAATCACAATGTAGACAACTAACAAATTGAATGCTGTAATTAACGAAACAATTTAAAAGCCATTGTGTTTCGCGTGGATCCACGTTTTAAGCACTTAATCTTTACTCAAGACTCCACATTAGAATAACCTTTCATGTGTTTCAGACGTGGATCCACGCGAGACATAATGGCTTTTCTATTGTTTCGGTTTAATAACCGAAACAATAGAAAAGGCATTATTCCATAATAAACAAAAAATAAATAAAGCCATTATGCCATTATTCCATAATAAACAAAACATAAATAAAGCCATTATGCCATTATTCCTTAATAAACAATTTTTCTTTCTTTCTTTCTAATGAAAGAAAGAAAGTAAAATTGTTTATTTGCGCCAGGCACGACGCATACCATAAAAAGATCAAAAAATCTTAAATACAATCATTACAAAGTATGCGTCACAACTACGCAAAACGGTATTACGGGCACACGACCGGATTAATAATCTACCTTGTATAAATCGAAGCTTAATTTTAAAGAAACAAGATCCCATGACCAATAATAGAACCCTCATACATTTCATATCAGCTTAACAGAAAACTGATATCAATTTACAAATGTCACAATGGTGGTAGACATGCATGTCGCAGTCGTGTTCGAAGACGAAAATAGATATCAATCGATATCACAAAACAACGGACAGTTTCCAGAACAGGTATAACGGTTTGTGATTGTGACTATCTATCTTTAATTACTGGCCAACGTCGATCGATATTTTAGCAGTTAGGTCAAGAATGGGACCTCTCTATCATTAGTGTTTGTTGCGTTGGAAAAGCTGTGTAAATTCTCAGCTTTAAGAATTATTTATTCAGTGTGAGAATGTTATTGAGGGTTGGGGTTACTATAACAATGTTATAAATTATAAACGTCCAATACGAAAAATGCCCAAACATATAAAAATGTCCAATACGAGAAATGATCAAAAAAATCCAATACGAAAAATGGTCCAGTACCTACGAAAAATTAAATACAGATATTTTGCTTTAAAGCTTGAATGAAATTTTAACATAATTTTTTAATGTGATCATTAAATTAATACGGTATCACTTTGAAAGTTTTATGCGAGCTGACTAGCGAAACGATTTTGATGAAAGCTTGACAAGATATCTTGATATCTACAAACCGATAGGTCAATTTTTTCTTGACTTTGATTTTCATAAATTTCAAAAGCCAAGGCATAAAATACAGCATGAAGGCTTTTATATCCTCAATCAATAGACCTTCATTTCGTACATCCCAAATTTTTTAAAAAGCGGTTCCATAATTGGGCGTTTCTGATGTACCGAATTTAGGCAGGGAGTTTACATATATTAACCGATTGATAAAAATTAAAAACAGAAGCCAATGTTCTTCTACTAAATCGGCAGTAGATGAACTAGTCACCAACTAAGTCGTGTCAGTTCGACAAAAAGTCAATCATTTAGCGGGAGTACCGTCCGCATGGAAGGAAACAATGCGCATAATAATCAGACAATCTGAATGGCGACGCTAATTAGGTCTGACAGTGACAGAACGAACAGTGTTTGCGTAGTGCAGGCCGCACTCATTGTCCCGCCGCCATTGTACCCGCCGCTTTGTCGCTAGAATACACTGTTTGTTACTATTGACTGTTTCGTTGCGGATTTGTTTACGAGGATTACAGCTTTACCCTCCATGGATAACGATCTTTTCCACATTTAAAAATGACACAGTTCAAATCACTGAATTCGAATTTCAAATTTTGAATATTAACATTTAGTACAGTTGCCGCCAAAATAATTACGCCGCTTGCTAGAATACGCTCTAATGTAACTAACATCCGAATAAAATAATGAAGATAAACCAATATTATTCGTAGGCGTCACTGAAGCTCGCACCAACTTATTCATACAGCTACTCATACGAAATTATGAGTTACATATTTGGGATAGAGATTATAATCGTTCGGCTTTTATTTTGGGGAAGTTAGTATTATGTTTGCATATGTGTAATGTTCACCGCTTAGTGTAACTCTGTCAGTGTCAGGCCTAATTAGAGCCATTGAAATTGGCTGATTAATATGCGTAATGCCAACGTGGTGTATGTGCGTTGCTCTATTGTGGAGGGCGGCCGAGTGAATTATGCACATGAAGTGAAATGACGTGATTATATCCGATATTATCATTACATATTGTCGCCGCATAATAATTAAGTATGTGCCGAGGACGAACCACCACCAGACGCTTAAGTACCAACCACAGTAACCCGTTAAGTTATGCTTTTAGTAGATATAAGGTTTCAGTCAGCAATCCTATGCCTACTAAAAGCCTAAGTCATGAACTAAGCTCGTCTAAATCCGATTCCATCCAGATCCGTTCAATGAAATCCTGTATTCCTGCAAGGCACCAGACAGTTATGCCTGGGCCTATTTGCTTTCTCTTAACCAAGCCAATTAATTGACCTGTGTTACGCAAATCCGTTTCAACAAATCTATATAGTTAATACTAAAGGAAAAAAAGAATTTAGTAGATACAAAACATTGTGACGTCAATTGGAATCAGTGTAAATTTATTGCATAACTGAATACCGGGAATGTGCAATGAAATTAGTTCTGATTACAGCTTTTATATAATTAGGTCACAGTTTCAATTCACGGAATTTGAAAATAATATTTCGTGATGTGTTTAACTGAGAATAATCCTATAAATGAGTGGCGCAAACGTCAAAATGCAGAATATTATGTGGAATATGTTAGAATTGATAGATTCTGAACAATTACGATCGATAGGATATTTTTTCTTCCTTTTCGTATCTAACCACCTACCTTACGAAAACCAACATATTATTAACAACATTTTAAATGAAAAAAAAAAACTTCAAAATGTCAATCCGTGTTTGATTATGGAGGGTACGACATTTCAGGGATTACTTAAAAAAAGAGTGTCTTGTCACACGCGCACATTAAAAAGCAGAAACATAATTACGCCCATGTCCACAACGTTAAAGTCCACATAAAAACATAAACAAATCCCTCTAATTTCGAAACCCGCATCAAGCTCGACTTAAAACCCTCCAAAAACAAGGAGTCCACACGTCAAACTAATCCAAATATTACAAACGCTTGAGCGTCGCGCACAATGGGATAACCATCTGTCATCCGGACATAACGAACTTAAACTGTGCCTGCCTGTACAGCGCTGCGAACGCCTGTCGCTCCCAGGCCTCGCAGGCGGATTGATTTGTCAGCCCCATTGTTTAAACGGTATGTTACATTGATAGTTTTAATTGTTTAGCTTATTTGCGTGTTTTGAATTGTTTTGTTTGCGGATAAGGGTTTTGTTGGTGAGTGTACCTACCTAACTACGTATGATGTCGGTTTTTTCAGTAGTTACTGTACGTGATTGTACCTTCTTCTTCTTCTTAGCGTGTCAATAGCAAATACAAAATATTATGTTTGGCCCAGATAACACCATTTGGTGACGCAGTCATAAGATCTTCGCACGTATTGTACCAAAATCAGCATAATATAAGTCGCCCCAATAAGATATTGTCGAGAGATATTATTAGTTAATGTTTTTTTATTCTGTGAATTTATTTATAAATGGACGGAAACAGTTTTCAATTAAAACTTTTCAAGAAAACAAACAGGTTTTTATAAAGAGACTTCGAATAGCGAACCTTATTGATCAGAGGAAGTGACACAGACAACGTTTTTATGTCGACGGGATGGTTAATAAAAGAACTATTCAAATGTTCAACTCAATCAAACGCTTTCGAGTGTTGGCCGTCGAGAAAATTCGTTATTTTTCTTCACCTATTTTTAGTTTGAAACCTTTGATAGCAAGAAAACCACAAAGAAATCATATTCTAGTTTGACGTAACAAGATATTTCAATCAACCGATAACTTCAAACAATCATCATTTCTCACTGTAAGGAAACTTCAATCAATTTAAGATCACTTTTCACGGCAGTTCGCGGCTGCTGGCTATAAGTTGCTTGGTGTTGTTTTGTTTCTATTAAAATTAGAGGTTGCAGTCGCGGCAGGCACCGCACCAACCAGCTTGATTACACCTTTAATTAACAACAAAACTTGGAAACACAGTCATTAAAAATTGAAGAGCTCTTTTGAACTAATTAAAAATGGGCGCGTCTCCGACACAATTTAGACTATTTAAGTGCTTACGCGGCCCGCTTCTGTCCAAGTCCAAGTTGTTTCGAATGAAGAATTAATTATGAAGAGAATAAGGCCAAGTTGGCGGGCGGGAACGGGCGACTTGCGAGTTGAAACCGGTTACAATTTGTGGGAAAGCAGCAGGTGTGACACAGGCCCGGAAAACTTGGGTCGCTCCTACACACGCTTTGTTGCCTTCTCGGATGATAAAGTTGATTTGAATCGCAGATTGTACGGTAGGTGTTTTAAATATAGCTCCTTGTGACACTTTGTTCCTGTACTTTGCGTTTCATTGTACATTATTTGCAGTTAGCACGCCCAAAAATTACGAGTATTACACTAAAACCGACCTCTATAAATATTCTAAATTGTTGTTACAACCGCACCAAAATATGGTAAAGACTTTTAGAGATTAGGTCGGCGGACTAGTGGACAGACAGACATGCACGGAAACTGTTTTATAATTTATAGTAATCCCTTGTAACATTATTTTGTTTTAAAGTTTAATAAAGGGCGTGATAAAGTTATTTAAAATAGAAGTGGGCGTTATGTTGGGCGGACCGTTTAGATGAAGAGTTCATGTTACTTTTTTTTTTCAAATAACATTGAGGCAAGTAATCTATACTATATCTATACTAATATTATAAAGGTGAAGAGTTTGTTTGTTTGAACGTGCTAATCTCAGGAACTACTGGTTGGAATTAAAAAATATTTTTGTGTTGGGTAATCCATTTATCGAGGAAGGTAATAGGCTAGATAACATCACGCTACGAACACGCTAATAGGAGCGGAGCATAAATGAAAAATGTTGCAAAAACGGGCAAAATTATTCCTTTTTGAGAGCTTCCGTTGCGTGCGCTGCGTAAGCGGTTAAAGTTACGCAACAATCATGTATGTAGTGTAGGTAGGGTAAATGGGTAGGTAGATAG
Organism: Orthosia gracilis; assembly: GCA_947562075.1. Classification (NCBI taxonomy): domain Eukaryota; kingdom Metazoa; phylum Arthropoda; class Insecta; order Lepidoptera; family Noctuidae; genus Orthosia; species Orthosia gracilis. Next base: position 14,797,697 of record OX387274.1, read on the forward strand.
CCAGATGACGGGAGCGAAGCCGCGTGGGACAGCTAGTATTCATATAAAATTGTTTCATTAGATACCGTATGTATAAAGAATTTATTTAGTGAGATTTTGAAGTCACTTGAGTTGTATTTATTCAAGTTTTTTTGGGGGCGATTTGTTAATTGGGCGAGTTATAAGTTTTCAAGAACTCGTCTTACTCTTCCTACTCTTACACTAAATCTCTTTATTAAGAAATCTCACTTCTTTCACATGTGTATTTTTTAAATTAAAACTATCGCACTGGAAAAGTTAAATTCGTTTTCAATATGCGTTTTCGAGTAGTTGGCGGCAACAACTTATGGCCACTATAGCATCAACCCACACATTCACGATATCCTGGTCCCCGCTATTGTTCATATTGTCAACTTAAGCTTTAACTCGGGAACATTCCCCACACTATTTAAACTCTCTGTAGTCTATCCTATCTACAAGTCTGGTGACAGGACCGGTGTAAGCAACTACAGGTCAATTTCTGTGCTCCCAATACTTTCCAAAATAACAGAAAAACTCATGAATAGCACACTAATAAATTATCTAAATAAAATTAATTATTTCGCCAAACCAATATTGTTTTGTATCAGGCAAATCTACAGAGGACGCGGTAATAAAACTAACAGATCATATTGCAGGTAAATTAGATAACAAAAATAAATGCATAGGAGAATTTCTAGACCTAGCATAAGCTTTTGACACCGTCTCTGTCCCCAGGATGGTGAAGAAGATGGAGAATATAGGGATTCGAGGCACCCCTCTTTAATTATTTACGGACTATGTTTAAAAACTAAACAAAAAGTTTTTATCAATATGCTTGTTTTGACGAGTAGTACTGCACCTCGCTCTAGTGACATCCACGTTGCTTTTTTTTTTTATTTGCCTCTGTCTTTAAAAGCTTCGTTTATTAATCCAAAGACAACGTGTCTTTGTGAATGTATACAAGGCTTGCAAGGAAAATTAGACCCACTTCCCAGTGTTTGATTGAGCTCCAATTTTACAAAAACGTTTGTTTCCTGTGACAATGTAAAAAAACTTCTTTTCGCTCCCGCTGTTTGCACGCTTAGATCTTTTAATCTCCGCAACGGGTTTTAATGCAGTTTTCAGCAAAACTATAGAGTGATTCAAGAGGAAGGTTTATATGTAGTCTACATGTATATTATAGTAGAGAAATTCAAAGATTTGTAACATGATGTCGTAACAAACGTATTTTTGTGCACTTACATTGCAAACGTTGGCTAAACCTTACGAGATAGATCAAATTAATGTACTACGGAATTGTATAATTATCTTAAAAAGATCGATAAAAAAGATTACGATGGTATATGTTTATCGCCTAAGGATAACCCACAGTAACCATTTTTATCTTTTACATATTACTAAAAAAATATGTGTTATTTACCAATCTATTTTAAACAATACAGTATTATTCCTTATCCAATTAAACACATTAGATAAGTTGTGAATTTCATATAAATCAAAATTACTTACTTAATGATACCTTTACAGCGTATCATTAAAATGAATATTTTGGAAGATATCAGAGATTTAAAAAGTGGAGGCTGAGCGAAAGTGGAGCTAGCGGGCCGTACGTGCGTCCCGGTTGATAGCTCTCGGCGGGCGCGGAGTGTGCCTATGTCTCATGAAAAGCAGCTGTAAATATTGTATATAAACATATCCTGTAGCATAGACTAATCATAATATTATTCACTCCACTCTACCCCACATTAGTATCTACATAGCACCCGTGCGTGGTGTTTTTATATACTTCTCTGCCAAGAAAGTACCTGGAAAAGGTCAATAATACAAGAACTGTTATTTATTCACCCAATTTTATTTTATCACCTTCAAAGTATGCTTCTTCAGAAATGACAAACTTACGCCAACGAATAATCCAATCATTAAAACATAAACACTTTTTCCGGAATCGAGTTCAGTTCTCGCCGCGAATTTTTCTTTATGTCTTCTACCGAATGAAAACGGGTGCCACCAAGTGGTAATTTGAGTTTATGAAAGAAAGAAGCTCGGCTCGGCTGGAGCCGTATCTGATGAATAAGGTGGTTGCTTGATGGTATTTGTTGAGTTTTTGGTCAAAAATTCGTTTATAATCATGGGCGTGATTGTGCGAAGGCGCATTATCGTGGTGCAAAATCCATTGATTTTCTTTCCACAAATAGTCCAGATTTGTCGTCTAAATTGCTCAAATAATATTCTTTATTTACCATTTGACCTTCCGGCAAGAATTCCGAGTGCACAACACCGCGATAGTCAAAGAAAACAGTCAACATGACTTTGATTTTTGATCGCCTTTGGCGTGGTTTTTTCGGTTTCGGTTCAGTTGGAAGGCGCCACTCTGAAGCTTGTTGACTAGTTTGTATGTCAAACTCGTAAACCCAGCAGTACAAATGCATTTCATGAATGTTTGGTCGGAATTGACTCGTTCTAGTATGTCCTCAAAGACTGGCGATGGAGTTTTTGGAGAAAATTCAAGTCTTTTGGGACTAGCCGATCGTCAACATGTTTCATACCCAAGTGATTATTTAAAATGGTACGGACCGACTCGTGAGACACAGAAAGTTCAGCGGCTATCTCTTCCAAACTAGAATGAGGATTTTCAGTTACAAATTCCTTCACTTTTGCGATGTTAACTTCAGTTGCAGACATTGATGGCCTACCAGAGCGAGGCAAATTTACACAGATATAACTCAAACTCCGTGCCAAAATGGAAAACAGTTGTGCCAATCTAACTACAATAAAAAAAAACAAAACATTGAATTTGGAACCATAAACAAATAATCCATTCCTGAAACTTTTTTGACTGAATATAAAAGCATGTGTTGTATAAAGCATAGCTTATCTATATAATAATTCATGTTTTAAAAATTACCTCACTGTAAAAAATAATTCGTTTTACGAGTACTTTTTGTACCGTGCTTTAATGACATAAACCCACGTATTCCTCGAGAGTAAACTTCGTCGAGGGTTTTTCCAAGTAATTTCTCACGAACCACCCACGACGCAAATTTTTACAAGCTTTTATTTAATTTCATCTGTCGCGGTGTCTGTGTGTATATGTCACTATCTGACCCCCGCGGTTTCTCTCCCGTCAACTGGCTACCTACCAACCTATCACCTACCTACCCTACCTGGCTACCCACCTACCTACTCGAATGCCGTACCTATCAACCTACATACCCTACCCTGCCTACCCACATACCCTACCTACCAGTGAAGCCAACTCGTCTAAGCAAAAACGCGCTGTTAGCTCTTTAAAAAAGCGCTAGGAAGAGCTAAATGGACATTGTCAAAAAAAGCATCAAATTCAAACAAAATGCCCAATAATTTGAGAAAATGGATAAATATACGTTTGTAGTTGTTTTCTTTTTATAAGGGCACATTCATTTATATTTAGTCTCACTACACATTTCCTAAAACTGACTCAGAATAACTGTTGGAAAATTATAAATTACTGTCGAACAATAGTACAAAATAGTTAGCGAGGAATCAGTGCTGCCAACTCGAGGAATCACCAACTCATAGTCTAAGACATCAAGCTAAGAAACAAAGCAGCGTTTAGGTGTAATAGTTCTAAAAAAAATTGTGATTCGTTCCTTATTTAACTACATCACAGAATAAATAATAGTCGATGTACATATCATAATATAATTTCAAAAAGCGCTAGATTTAGCTCTAGGCGCTAGAACGCGCTATTGAACAAAAAAAGCGCTAGATCTGGCGCTGAAAGCGCTAAGTTGACAGCACTGCTACCTACCCTATCATGTCTACCTACCTACCAACTACCTTTGTTAAACTATTTATTTGAATAAGAATTAATACTACAATACAGATGTAACCAACTTTTGTTTCTGCCGGGCGGTACGGCAGCGATCTTATTAAATTCTAGAACACAAAAGCTGCTACTGTGACTTAACTATGATAGTTAGATATATTCTCTTGCAGCATTTTTTGTAGGTAATAATTAATACTTTAATCATGTACAACATAATTTTTAAGTGTCATGTATAGTTTTCTCAGCCTACGCCAAATAATGAATATTATAGGCAAAATTTTGCTACTTTGGGTTACATTTTTACAAATTTCATAAAAGGCGTTACGTTACTCCGGAATAATGTAGCTTTCCATAGGTGAAAGAATTTATAAAACAAACAAAAAAAACCTTTCTTCTTTATAATATTAGTGTTGGATCAATTGACAAGTCAGGGCACTATGTATAATGCCCAGGCATTATGAATCTAGTCAAGTCAAATCGGGCAATGTAATGAATACTGATTTAAATTGCTTTATTTATCATAGTGTTTGGTCATTATGTATATTGCTGCGTAAAGGTTCGGTCAAAGAATTTGTCCAAGAGCGAGCGAAGCGAGCTCGGTAGCTTAGGGTACCCGGACACGGATAGGGTAGGTTTGAAGAAGATGACGGCAGCTGAAGTGAGCGAGCAAATCGAGTGAACCTTTATCATATTATTATCTACTCAAATTTGGCATTTTTCAAATTGCCCGTGCATTATGAATAATTGCTTAATAATCTCTTGGTCCACAACATAATCAAACCTTGCAAGTTAATTTTGAATCACGTCCCTGTGTTCGATTGTGCTGAAATTTTGCACACACCTTTGTTTCTAGTCACAACGCAATTTTTAATTTTTTTAAAGCATGTTTTTATTTAATTATTTTAAATACAAAAGCAAATTAAGCTAATAAGCTTATTTAATATTATAGGGTTTTAAAATATCCCACTAAAATTAATTAGTTTCCAATGAGCATGCTTTTCGTTGTAGTGACATAAGCCCATGCATTCCTCAATCATTTTCATTGAGGTTTGTAAGGAATACAAGCTATGGTCCACGAATCACTTAGGTTGCAGTTTTTTTAACAAGCTTTTATTTAGTTTCTCGAAGTCTGTGTGTATGTAACACACAGACTTCGAGAAACTAAATAAAAGCTGAAATGAAACCTGTTTCGGTGTCTGTGTATGTAATCAAAGAGTGCAAGTAATATAAGACTCACTTCTCGGTGTTTGATTGAGCTAAAATTTTACACACGTTTTTTTCTCAAACGAACAAAACAAAAGTGTGCAAAATTTGAGCTCTAAACGCGTACGCAGATGTGTACAGTTTACCCTGGCACACTCATTCCACCGGTTATGTTCACACATCACACACACACATCACATCATCAACCTATTAATTGTTCCCACTGCTGGGACAGAGGCCTCCTCCCTCAGTTATGTTCAAGTTACATGTTATTCGGGTAATCTATTCTCGGATCACTGAAAGCATTATAGATACTTTAATATAGAACTTGTCTATTGTGAATCACTAAAAAGTGAAAAATAAAAACGTTTTTACAAAAAAATACAGCCGACTTCCAAATAAAAACACTAAAAGTGAAAAATAATAAATATCGGAAGTCGGTGTCAATAAACGAACAAACAATAACAAAAACACCGACTTCCGATAGTAGAAGTTATTTTTTTAATTATAGCATGCTTTTATATTTAAAATTGCATTGTGACGTGAAACAAACACGTAAACAAAATTTCAGCACGATTAAGCACCGTGAAGTGGATCAAAATTAACTTGTAAGCTTTGATTACATACACCCCGGGACAAATGAAACTAAATAAAGCTTAAAATCTGCAACGTGGTCTGTGGCACATTACTAGTATTCCTTTAAAACCCCAGATGAAGTATATTCTTTAAGAATGCGTTGGTTTATGTCATAAGAGAAATGTGCAAGATTTTGAATTGCTAAGTTGTTGTCCTAGCCTACTACTCGAGAAAACGTGCATATTGAAAGCAAATAAATTTTCCAGTGGAATGGTTTAAAAAATACATATTCCTATTAAATTACAAAGAGCACGCTTTAAGTTCCTTCATGACACACATTCAAGGAACTTGAGATCATCGGAGAATTTGAGACTTTCGATGCCTGCTCATTCCACTAAGTTTTACGACAAATCGTTTACGGTCCAGGCTGTGCGATTGTGGAATGAGTTGCCCTTGTCAGTAAGACAAACCCAGTCGCTGGCTGCTTTTAAGAAGCTGGTTAGAAACCATTTCCTTTCTCTCTAACGTTTATCTATTTAGATCTAATTTAGTCCATTATTATTCAATCCTTTTTCATTTTTTTTTCTTCTATCTATGAATGTATGTGACAAGTAATATTATATATGTATGTTTATATATGAGCTTATGTATAGTATATATATATATATATATTTTTTTTTTAATGTATTTATATTTTAATGTAGCATTACACCACAAACTACCCCCTGTTTTATTCTTAGATAATTATGTCCATCCAAAGGTTGTCTGGTAGATATCGCTGCCAGCGATAAGGCCGCCTTTGTACCCGTAGTTATAAGTATTATTGTAAAAGAGATGTGTAACTTTATTTTTTGGTGTAAAATAAAGTATATTCTATTCTATTCTATTCTATTCTAAGAGCATTGTTGCCCCTAAAAAACGTTGTTGCGTTGCTGTTGGTATCGGCCGCGACTTACAAGTTGTAGGTCGTGGGTTCGAGCCCAGGCAAGCGCTTTACTTTGTGTAAATTATTTCATTACCACTGCTCTCAAAATGGTGAAGGAAAACATCGTGAGGAAACTGGCATGTCCTGGAACCAAAAGTTCGAAGACATGTGACATCCACCAACACGCACTGGGCCCGCGTGGTGGATTACAGCCCATTCCCCCTCACGGAGAGGAGGCCTGTGTCCCAGCAGTGGGAACATTAATAGGCTGATGATGATTAAATTACACGTGCAGCACCGTAATTTCTCAGAAAATGAAGAATAAGGGAGATTAAGGTCCACTTGCACGGAAAACTTAACTCAGAGTTAGTTGGTTACGAGATTAAATTGACAGTTTGTCATACAATATTGTCAATTTATACTTGTGTTACCAACTAATTCTGAGTGTGTAGTGTGAGAGCAGGAAGGAGTTATATCTTTCTTCTCTCTCTTGTGCACATTATTTCGTTACTTGTAACGAAATTTGCCTAAACGTGACGCGTCCTTGAAATTTCACTCTCAACTCACATCCGATTATCATGATTTGATTCCGTCTAAGAAGTTTCACTTCAATAATCTAACTCAAATAACTTATAAATAAATTTTCTAAACACCCGTATACGGATAAAGCAATAATATGAATACTACTTGCCTCAATGTTATTTTTACCCGAGTGCCGAAGGAGGATAATGTGTTTATCAGTCTATGTATGAATGTATGTGTGTTCCTATGTGGCGTTCTAGAGTCCAAACGCGTTGGCCGATTTTGATAATTCTTCTTCGTCAATCGATTCGTCTTAACCTTGTGATTGTCACTGGCTACACTAATTGGAAAATAGAATGATTGCGGCTTTTGGGCGCCATATTGTGGGGCCCAATTTTTTTTTCTTCCAAATGTTTGTGGGGTTCGTGTTGGGTATCAAAATAAAGGATTTTAATATAATATAATAAGGTTATAAATAAAAAAGTAAATTCAAAATATCAAAAATCCCGACTGCTTAAGAAGCGAAATGAAAAGACGTAATCAAGAAGAAAATCATGCTGTGCAGTCGGAGGATACGTTTGGTTTTGTTCAGCCAGCTTGCGAATATGTATTTTTTTTTAGTTCGCTTCTTAAGCAGTCGGGATTTTTGATTTTGTGCATTAATTAGAACAAAAGTTGCATGAACTCTTCATCTAAACGGTCCGCCGACAATAAAGCCTACGTTTATTTTAAATTACTCCATCGCGCCCTTCATTACAAGGAATTATTATAAATTATAAAACAATTTCAGTGCATGTCTGTCTGTCCACTAGTCCGCCGACTATAAAACTTGTAATTTTATGATTTTATTTAGTGAAACCTGTCTCGGTGTCTGTGTGTATGTAATCAAAGCGTGCAAGTATTATTAGACTCTCTTCTCGGTGATTGATTGAGCTAAAATTTTGCACAAGTTTGTTTCTCGTGATAACGTAATTTTGTATATTAAATATTGCATGTTTTTATTTTATATTAAAAAAGTTTTATTTTATTTAATATTTCGGGTTTTTGAAACGCTTATCAGGAAACTCCGACACTACGGGATCCGGAACAGCACTCTGGATCTTCTTACTTCATACTTGAGTAGTAGGATTCAGAGCGATGACGTTAATGGAAATAGATCTCCCAGATCTATAGTAACAATGGGAGTTCCATAGGGCTCAATTCTTGGTCTTCTCTTGTTTCTTATTTATATTAATGACTTGCCTTACCTCATAAAGGATAACCATGATATAGTGTTGTTTGCGGAACACTTTGCACTTTTGCTTAAACTTAAACGTCAGCAGCTGATTACTGACGATGTAAATAGCGCGATCTCAAAAGTAGTTCATTGGTTCAATGTTAACAATTTACTTCTTAATGAAAAAAATAACCAAATGCATTAAGTTTACCCTACCTCACGTTAGGCAGGTGAAAACTGATGGGGCAAAAATTGAATCCTGAAAATAGCACAGTATTCTTAGGCTTAACTTTGGACACAAAGCTTCAGTGGGGCCCACATATAGATAAATTTTCAAAAAAGCTAAGCTCCGTAGCATATGCCAGTAGAAAATTCGTAATTCAATTGACATAGATACAGCCCGTTTAGTTTAATTTAGCTATTTTCATAGTGATATATCGTACGGTATTCTGTTGTGAGGAAATGCCGCCGACATTCAGACTATCTTTGTTTTGCAGAAAGGAGCTGTTCGATCAATTTATATAAGCCCGAGACAATCTCTTAAGGAGAAATTTAAGGAGATTAATGTAATGACTGTGCCTTCTCAGTATATTTATGAAAATCTTTAATATGCCCATAAAAATATAAAATTGTTTTAAAAATACAGTGATATCCATAACATAAATACTAGGAACAAACACAAATTTGTAGTACCTACAACAAGGCTCAAGAAAATGGGTGGCTCGTTTAGATGTCAATGTATACGCTTTTATAATAAGCTTCTAAGCCACATACAAGATCTAGGCCTTAATAAATTCAAATCATTCATTAAACGTATGTTGTGCCGTTTTATACCGTTAAAGATTACGTTGAGGACAAAAAGGCTTGGGATTGAGCTGCTCCAATTAATATTTCATTTATATTTTTTTCATACTGATTTTTTTTTGTGGGTTTTCTTGCAATGACAAGAATGTTTACTTTTAAAGTATTATATTATTGTATTTTAATTATTGTGAATGTGAAGACTATGTAGATCATTCTTTTTTCTTTTTGTTTTAATTTGAATTTATCTCAGTTAAATTTTAATCATGGTCCAGCAGTTTGTAGTTTATGCGGCCTACCCGAATGTCCTTTCTTTGGTATTGTTCGTCGAATCGTTGAGATCCTTAAATTCTGAGTTGAGCTGCTGACTGGACAGTTCTGCTCAATCTGGCTGGTTCTTTCCTCAAAGACCATTTCAGAGATCAATCTATATGGTCTTCACATCACACAAAATCTTGGTTATATCAACCAACATTTTGTATAGACTTTAAAAGAGACTGTGACCTCTGAGTTTGATTCGGCCTTTCTTCTCAGAGTAGTTGTCATAGATTAAAGACGTGTCGCTTGGTTACCGCAGTTGACTGGATATATATATGTCATTCAATATAATACTGCTATCAAGAAATAATATGTTTTTAATTCATATATAACAGTAGTCATAAAGGGAACGCCGGCCTCATCAAGTTTCAAAAAATATGATCGACATGTGTTTGTTCAAAACAACTTAAAGAAATAAAATCATTTATTTATTTATTATTTATTCTGCTACAAAAATTAATTAATTTTCAATATGCATGTTTTCACGAGTAGTGTCACTGCACCTCTAACGACAAAAAACTCAAGCATTCTTTAAGAATAAACATTCTCGAGGGTTTTAAAGGTATACAAGCTATTTTCCACGAATCATCCACGTTGTTTTTTGTTTTCCAGCCAGTTCTTTTTTGTAAATCTTTCTTCTCGAGAGCAGGGCGACAGAGATTGTGACACAGGTGTGCCTCACTGGAGCTGCAATTTGTGTCGCGGTTCAAAAGTTGGCTGTGTCGGGATAATTTGGCTACCTATTTTGTAAAAAAGAAATTTTTTTAAAAGGTTTTAAACCTCATGTAGATATGTCATTTCTTTTTATAGGTATAACAGGCAATGTCACCATAACATCAATATTTTGGTAAAAACTTAAATAAAAGCGTCATGCAAACGAAATAATGTAATGACTGTTGTTGGAAGATTTCGCTTTGAGCAGTCTTAATCATTCATTACCATGTTACCGGTAAAAGCTAAAGTTTCAAGTACTTTCAAAATATATATAAGTAAAAATGCGAAATAACATTTCTGTGTCTGTGTCTATATTTCTTGACTCAACATAAGGGGAAGGAAGAAGAGTAGGTTCTCCCTATGCCACATCTATTTATCTCCCACATAAATGAGAACCAAATCCAGGCGTCACCGGTTACATCATTGGTTGTAATTGTAATAAATATAATTGCTGCTGGCAGCCCAGTTTATATCAGTATTGTAAACGAAATTAAGGAAAAATGCAAGTACGACTTACATTTCTGTTTTACACGCCTTGTTTTCCCGCTTGTTTCCAACAATTCTCACCTTCTTTATTAGACCACGTAAATGAGAAGCGACTCCAGGCGGCGCCATATAGTCACATAATTGTTTACCCATTAGATACAATAAAGGTAATTGCCGCTGACAGCCTAGTTTATATCAGTATTGTCAAGCGACATTATTTCAATGTGACAATCTAAACAATGTGTATCCAATGTCGTTTCGATTAATGCCCTATTAGCGGTTTCAGTGTTATTGTGTATCATTTTACGTTTAATAATAAGTTAATGAGGTGTTGATGAGCCTTGGATGATGTTATTGGTTCTTGGAAAAAAAAACATGAACGATTTTGAACGTGCAGAAAATGCAGATAGTTGTTGGCATGCAGAAGAACGTGCCAAACACTACTTTAATTCCAAACTTTAACAGTTTTTAGCTTTACAGTTTAAAATACTCAAACCAGTGTGAAACACTGATGATGAAGTTATACAGAATGACAGAATTTTAGGAAAATATTTAAGAGAAAATGAGAGTGAGAGTAATGGTACTCTTAGCAATTCTGTAATTAATTCAAGATGGCAAATACTTCTGTCCATCTCCAAAACCATGATAAAAGAAATCGGTCGTGTCATCACCAAAACCAGAGACCCTAAAAATACAAAAAGTAGGTAAACCTCCTAATAATATACCTTAGTCTCAAAAACCAAATTTCAATACAGATTACGTTGGTAGAAAAAACAGAAGTCTGTTACGTTATATTTTTAGGAAAATCTTCTTGAGTTTTACTATTTTTTCCTATCACCTCGCTGGCTAAGACATTTTTCTTTGAAATAAATTCAAAATTTCCTTTTTTTTTCGAACCATCGTTTTGAATACCTAAAGAGATAAAGTGCTTCTAATGGCATGTATAAGTACCTGGCCACATAATTGATTTTGACTGTAATTCCGCAAACGAAGCCCTTAAGCATGGGCGGAGCGAGAGCGGGTGTAATATAGACTTAACTTGTATATTATGTAGTTGGGTGTATGAAGTTATATAGACGTAAATTGGGTCGTAAATGTTCAACTTAAGATTTATTGATAATTAACACCTTGGGATGAATTATGTGCGAGCCTGTGGAATGTTCTTGGTTTGATAACATTTTTTCGGGCATTTGATGTGAACGGAGTATCCGGGTTTAAAATGAGAAAATAAAGTTTTGAAGTGAGCTTTTTACTAAATTTTTGAAAACATCAATAATCGTATAGTTATACTTTTGCAATTACACGCTGTTAATTTTGTTTATATAAAATCTTTTTATTCAATAACTAGCTAACCCCCGCGGTTTTGCTACCGTCAAAATTATAGCTTATATTACTCGGGAATAATGTAGCTTTCCAAAGGCGAAGGAATTTTTAAAATCGGTTCAGTAGTTTCGGAGCCTATTCGGTACAAACAAACAAAAAAATCTTTCCTCTTTATAATATTGGTATAGATTATAATTTCGTCGTCATAAGATATAAATGTTTTTATTAACTCTTGATTATCTATTTCCTTACCATTCGGATACGGCAAGATGCTTAACAAATTTTATATTTTGTAAAATATCACAAAGTATAATCCGCTATCTACCGAACCTCAATGTTCACCGCACTAAGGGAGTGTGGGAATACATATCTCAAATACATAATTACCAGCAAGGATCCGATGTCCGCATAAAAATAATAAGCTTATCGTGGTAAAATTTCGAGCCTTTACCTAGGGGCGCAGGCGGGCGAATCAGGGTAATAACAATATGTATATTATACCCTACCCAAAACAAAAAATATGTAAGAACACCAAGTTTTTGATAACGGCTTCGCTAATAAAAGAAGTAAGATCTTTATATTCGAATGACTGAGACCGAATGCGTCGTTCCTGGGTTGCCAATCTCTTCCGGGCGGAGAAAAGGGTGCCCAGTTGAAAGACCTGAGAGCGTCCACGCTGACAGATACTACCTCTATCTTGCACCAAAACTATACAACAAAATCGTTAAAGATATGGGTATGAAACACCTTAAACAACTAAGCAACTTTCAATTCAAGAAAAGGGTTACACAGTGGCTGGACGGTGTCAGTTATGAGGAAATAGAAAAACTAAAGAAAGAAAGAAAGAAAGAGAGGAAGCATAACTTGAATTTCCAATCACTAACATTATACACCCCCACTTACCCCTTACACACACACCCACACCCCTCATATACACTCGGGCCGAGTGGCACATTCTGCTCTGTTAATTTTAAAGAAATGCAATGTTTTATTCTAATTTTATACAATGTTAATTATTCTAATCTAGGCAATGTTATTAAATAAATATCATCATCTTCCTGCCCTTGTTCCATGTTACTTGTGGTCGGTGCAACACGTTTTCTTCTTCCATACAGTCCTGTCCCTCGTCATGCTATCACTGACTCCCTTTTCTTTCATATCACGCCTCACACAGCCCATCCATCTTTTCTTTGGCCGTCCCCTCCCTCTCCATCCATCCACATTTATATTCATAACTCTTTTAGTAATCTGAGTTTCTGTCACTGCGCCACTTTCAAACTTTCTTTAATATACTCGTTTCTCACTTTGTCCATTCTCGTCACTCCGCTCATCCATCTCAACATTCTCATCTCTGCTACATGCAAACTCTTTTCATCCATCTTTTTCACAGCCCAACATTCTGATCCATACAGTACGACAGGTTTAATAAATAAATAAATATAAATAACAGTATTGAGTTGCTTTAAGAGAAAAACTTTGCCACACACGGTTGAGCAAGCTTTTACTTATCCAACTTTTGAGTTTCAGTACATCTTAGTCAAGTATCTGTCGACTTCTAGACACGTACAATTGCAAGTGTGTAGGTTTAATAGATTTGAAGTTATGGGGTGTTGAAAGTGGGCCGAAATGGTTCGTGTAATATAACCCACGGCCGGTGTGTCGACATTCTGCTTCGCGAACTTGGCTGACACACTGCCGTGTACCTAGATTGCTCTAAGATGGAGCCTGTCCATTAAAATATTAAGTGGGCGAAGGGCAGTCAATTTAAAAATGATGTTGTATTGTGTTTTAAAGCATCTGGAATAAAGTAAGTTAACAAATAATGACATTGCTCATTTGTGTAATAACTTGCATGCATAATTATTAATTCTAAGTTTCAAACATATATGTTTTTCGAGTTACGTAACTCTATAGTGATATTTTAATGCATGAATGATCGCAATTTTCAGGATAATTATAATCATGAATAGATATACTCTGGAAATTGTTTATTTTTCCCGCTTTCTTCAGGTACTTTCAGGTCAGCGATCAACCGAAATATTACATTTAAAATGATACTTACCTAAGAGACACAAAGGATAAGATAGGTAAGGATATACATACCGGTGGAGAGCCCAATCAATTTATTTGAGTTCTGTCAAGCAGGACACGGTAAGGATTCATTGAAGGGTCCCAGTGCCTGTCGGGTGGTCGAGCCGGCTGCAATTAATTCTCGTAATTGCTTGTCATCTGTTGATCTGCCTTGCACATGTCATTAGTCAAAACGAACGTTATGTACGATATGTTCACCTAAATACAAGTCTAACGGATATAATTAGGTAGTAATAGGTGTACCGTGATCTCGAGATTAATAGTCTGAGAGTAATGCGTGATTGATGGGCTTTCAAGGGTTATAGATATTAAAATTTTAGGGTGACTAACGTTGTTGGTGATGAACGAGTTTTGTTAAAATTAATCATGTGTGTATTAATTTACCTACGTATTAAATTATACAGTGTTTTTCCAGATCAGTTGCCATGCCAAAATAAAACAAACTCAAACCACTGTAGCAGTAAAGGCATAATTATGGAGTAACTTAAAGCGCTTTATTATATTTATTTACTAGTTTATCCTCGCACTGGAACGCCTTGCAGCAATTACACCAATGGAGCACAATCTTATAATAAACTCACTATAAGTCTAGGTTTCCTCACGATGTTTTCCTTCACCGTTGTCAGCAATGTCCAAGATAAACTTGAAAAGTACATATCAATTTGAAAAAGTAGCATTGGTACTTGCCCGGATTCGAACCCACGACCTCAAGCACGAGAGGCGAGGTCTTAGCCACTGGGCCATCACGACATTAAGTCTATGAATGAGTCCTCTCTATTTGTTTCAACGTCCATTTCTAAATATCAAAAATGATATCACCCAACCAAATCCAAGCATGCAAATGCAACAAACAGCTCAACATTCAAAGTTCACTCCATGACATGTTTGATCATAGGCCGTCAGAAAACATAAAGGCAATAGCTCTGTACAAAATCTATTTACCGGATTGTATGTCGAAAACAATTTTATCAGGTTGCGTAAGCGTGGATCAAGAAGGACGGCAAAGCGAGGACACACGATTACGCCTGACAAGGCAATTAATAAGGGCAGATGGCGATTGAGCACGAGTCACCCGGTCGCTCGGAATTAATCATAGGCACGGTGGTATTGCGTGTGGACGGACACTATTGCTATTGAGTGGCTAACTAACCTACTCCAACCTAATGTGTTTGTCTGTACGTTTGTTAATCAATCACACCTCTGCGGAACATGAATTTGGAATACCATTTGGACCATGGCCTGGACCACAGACATAAATCTAACTAGATGACGCTATTGTATGTACATCGCGAGCCAAAAAATGGACTGAAGTTACGATAAATGATCGTAATCTGGTATTTTCATTTAGCATTATCGGCACCAAAATCAAGAAACATGCCTTTTTATGCCAAGTTGAGTGTATTACTGTAAATAATGTATAGAAAAAGTTGACCAAGGCATTGGAAATGTTTTCTTTCATTGGTAAGTAAATTTGTGGGACACACACAGATGGAGGGACTTGTGTTATCTATTAAGATTTATGTCTGTGGCCTAGACTAAGACGTAGGATACTTGTATCCCGGTAGTACGTTCCCTTGGGCCAATTTTCAACTTAAAAGGTGCTGGCAAAAATACATATTATGTTCTTACTACAGATATTTAAAACTATTCAAGTAATCCTTACCCTATCCTATATCCTCCTTTCTCTATCTTGTTATTTTTTTTTCTTTTTTATAAGTTTTCCTTATTACTCCTTCCATTTTCTTTTTTCTCTCTCTTTCTTTGTATTGCTCTCTCTTTGTTTAGCCTTAGTTTTGGGGGTTCTTCTCGTTATTCTTCACCAGAAAGCAATAGTTAGCTGAATGTATCCTGCCTGATAATAACAACAACCTTGAATCATGAAGCAATTTTCACCAACGCTACGTTTTTGACCCATTAACTTCCTTGGCACAGAATACACAATCTCAAAGAGTAGTCGACATTTTCAGGAAACTAAAAACTCGTTCTTTCAGCTTCCTGGAAGTGTCTATGTACGCTTTTTTACAGCAATTTTCCTGGTTTACCGTAATTCAGAGTTCATAATTTCTCAGACTATTGTCTTTTTTTATTAAAGACTTACAATTAAAACATATTTTTTGTAATTTGTAAGCTTGCTTCTGTAAAAGGAACTCTAGAATTATTGCTCTAGTTAGAAATTTGAGAGACAAATGATACTTAACTATACTCAAAATACATACAGAGTTCCTATTGAATCTGGAATCTCAGTTCGGGTGAAACCTATATATAAACATACCATACATCGTAGTTCTACAAGCGCAAGAGTATGTTTATATATTTAAAAAAAAAACTATGGTTTGAATCGAATGTTCTCGAAAGTTTATTTTTCTGAACTGGGTAATAAAACGTGGTAACGGTTGAGTGTCATTGTATGTAGGTACATATGTAACCACGTAAAGGATAGCAAATCTGGTGGAAATGGAGCCACTAACAAAAAAAGAATTGGAAGGTTGTATGGTTCTGTCTACGGGTACGTTCGAGTGAATGATCTAGATAATTGCTTAATGCTTTTACCACGAATCACACGGTAAATCTTAGGTTTTACGTCAGAGACTTGTAACTGTTTGAACAGTTGTAATGTCTATGACACACTAAGATACGAAATGATGAGAACAATTCAAGGACTGACTGATTAGCTCCACCAAAGTTGATATTATGTTTTTCAGTCATTTATTTTTTCGGCCAATTTGTCTATTCGTGGTATTATAGTGTCTTTATTTATTAATATTATTAGCTCCATCAAAGCTCGGCAAATTTGTCTTTTTGTAGCATTATGTATATTATAGACATATTTTTTTTTCTATGTTTACATGTCTCTGAGGTAAATCCTAACATTTACCGTTCGATTGTAGGTAAAAGCTCGAAATCGGCTACTAACTTAGATCATTTTGGGCTTTTACAGTAACATATACATAGATCCTAAATCTATAACGTACAGTTTATATAGATTTTGTCTGCTGTACCAAGAATTTTCATCCTTAATTACATGGTAAAAGAAGAATGAAAGAAAAAGTATTTAATTGTCACAAAAGGTCATACAATATAATTACACCACGCACACACACGTATCACGCACACACATACAACACACCATGCACGCATTGCATCATCTATGTATTCCTCGAAGTGTTAGGTAGAAGTGTACCAATAGTACACTCAAATTTGGCCAGATAGGTACAGTGCAGTCCTACTGCCATAAACTGGCCATACTAAGAAATTCCAGATGGAATATCTCAATTATCATCCATCAAGATTTTTCGCACAAAAGTCCAAATCAGGTGTATTTTATACCTAATTTTCTTTTTTTTTGTTTAAGGTTCCCCATACTAGAGATTTCTTCCTGTATTGTGGGTGCGTTTACAAACATCATACTCACGTACACAAGACCCAGAGCCGGAACAACTATCTGAAGGTCATACAAATATTTGTTCCGTGCGGAAATCGAACCCGCGACACGCAGCGCAGCAGTCAATTGCTCAACCACTGCGCCAACCGTGCGCCCTAATTTAGTTAATGTTCTTCTAAAATAATTTTTCAAATGCTTTACATTTGCTGAGGAAAACTATCAGTGTAGAAAACTATGAGCGGTGGGGGAGCACCATATATTCTTGACTCTACACACAACGCCATCAAACAAGACATCCACACGAAAATTCTCGGTAATATTCGTTCGCAATAGCAACAGGACACGTAATAAGGACAACGTATCAGTCTTCGTAATGACGTTTTACTTGCGTGATTGTTGCTGTCAGTGCGTCGATGCGAGATACCCTCATTCAAACTTCTTGCTATAAGGGAACTCATGTGTACGGGATACGGGAATGGACTTCTTGTAAAGACTTGTGATTGCATTATATACGTAGTTTGTTATATGAGTTTGGTTGGTACAATGACTTTGTTGATGCATTAGTTGATTAGAAATTTTGGAAAGTTTTGATGCATTGCGTTTGTGAATGTTTGCTACGAGTTTTCGTAGGCTTGCTACGAGAGCGCTACGAGATGTTACGAAAGTGCTACGAGATTTTTGAGTCGTGATTTTCATCGATTTTTAATCCTCTGTCATTCTCTATCTATATTTGTTGTATAAGGAATTTTCGGGCAGAATTTCGCTCTTATAAACCCAGCGGCTTAGGTTGTGCGTTGTCTAACTGTGAATATACATAAAAAAATTATGAAGTGGCAGATTCATAGTCAGTATACCAACCCGGATAATTAAAAATATTCCACTTAAAATGATATAAAAATACCTATTCAAAACAAATCTATACCAAACAAAATTAAAAACCTAGAAACCAAACAAACATATGTACCTAGGTCGAAAGCGAGTACGTAGGATCGTATTATGCACAATGCAAGCAAGACAGCAATTCCATCAAGTTCGAAACGGACGGTGATCTCGGCTTCTCTTATCGGGCACCTGTGGACTCTTGAATAAACCCGTCCATTTGACGAATGGGAATCTTCTTGGTGCCACGTACGATGGGTGCATACGTCTGATAGTGTTTGCTTTGCGAAAAATTGTATTATTTTAGTAGAATAAGTTTACATAAGGCTGCGGCTGACTTAGTTAACATTTTTAGGGTATTAAAAATATGTATCTTCTGGTGTTAGGAATCTATATTGTATGTGTTCCTTAAACGTCTCTGTGCTGCAATAATTGGTAATCTTAGAGGAAATGAATCAAATTCTTCAAGGAAAATCCGTGGACTGACATGGTGCGTTTTCTTGAAGAGTCTTAGCTATTGTTATTTTGTACTTATGCGAAGTGTAAAAAAGCGTCAAACTTCATAAAATTTGACTACATAATTTCGTCCACCCATTCAAAATTACAACCAATGTAAAGAGAACAAATGATAAACAATTCAGTTGATACAACAGCGATAAGCCGACGGTTCACGTACGGTTTGTAACATGGCTAACGATTATAACCCTGGTCCAAATGAGCTTTGTGCCAACAACACTCCATCAGCACATTGGCAAACATTACTGTTGACTAAATAAACCGCACAATTTATTAAGTATTTTTGAAATACATATGCGGGTACTTTTGTGGTGTTGTCAACCATTTTTACCCGACTGCCGAAGGAAATGTAATGTGTTTATCAAGGGTAAAGTCAATGTATGTTTGTTCCTATGTGTCGTTCTAGAGACCAAACGCATTGGCCTATTTTGATGATTTTTATGTCAATCGATTTATCTTAACCCTGCTAGTGTCACTGGAAAAAATGTGTATGAGCACTTTTGTGGCGAATTGATTAGTGGCACAATATGGGTTGGCACAGTGGCTAAATGTTTTTTGTGGAACTAAAATGAGTTTCATCTCCAAATGGTACAAAGTTGGGATGTTTTCACCAGTGGCATATTGACTGGAAAATGAAATAAGTATGATACATACATAGGTGGACCAATGATCTGGTTCAGTCAGCGGGCATCAAATGGATGCGAGACGCACAGCAACTAGCCAGGTATAGGTATAGTTATAGTCCAGACCTATCGCCTGTTAGCCCGTCTAGATAGGCTCATACAAAGGGTAAAAAACGCGTGCGCTAGTTTCTGTTATACATTCCTCGCAGAAGTTATGCAACAACCTTTCTCAATGAACATTTTGTCCTAAAAATGAAGTCCAGGCTCAAATTGCACTTGGCATGCCTTCTATTTGGTGTGGTTAAATATAAAAAACCGGCCAAGTGCGAGTCGGACTCGCGCGCGAAGGGTTCCGTACTATTACCGCAAAAAAACGGCAGAAAAATCACGTTTGTTGTATGGCAGGCCCACTTAAATATTATTATTATTTTTTGTTATAGCGGCAACAGAAATACATATAATATGACGCATTAGCCCAACTACCCACACCTTATTTATTGTCACACTCATCTTATTTATTCTTATGTACTGTACAGGTATTTTTATTATTTGTAATATAGATATACCATACATCTATTTTCATCTTTTATATAAGTAAGTAGTTGTTTCACTTACACATTTAGTTACTATAAAACTGCTTTATGCCCGTCACGTTATCAGTCACAGGTCCAGTTGAAAACCAGCGTCGCCTGACATTTTGCTGAACTGGTCCTATTTGGCGCAGCCGTTGGGCTCACAAAGTCACTTTTACATTGTTTTCTTTTTTATATTATTGTTGTTTAGTGTAAGTTTTCTTTTTCTTTTTTTAATGTTTGTGTTGTGTGCTCTGGCTTGTGTCAAATAAATGTGTTTTCTATCAGTGTGGCGATGCTTAGGGGCTTTTGTCCAGCAGTGGACATCTTTTGGCTGATATGGTCGTGATGGCAGACACTATGGAACGTCACCTGCTACGGCCCTTTCATACTCCTTTTGCTTCATGTACATTCATGGATTTATTCATAAAAAATCGAATTCAATAAAACCTGTTTAGGAAAAACAGATTTATAGCATTTCATAAAATATAAGTTGATTTGATTATACCCTCACATTCGTGCGTAGTCGCAAACAAATCTACTTCTGTTTACCATAAAATTCAATGAAGCCAAAATAAAACTTATTTTTGCACCATCCTCTCTGCAAACGAAAACGTAGGTATCTGAATTGTTTGCACAAAATTCCTGATTCATTTACCGTGTACGCCAAATAACTGGCGGAATTTCGACGATTCACATCAAACAGTCATTGGGGGCAGCACATTTTGCGCTAACAATATTGGAAGGCTTACCAGGTGTAAGGCTCGTCTTAATTTCTAGCCTTACAATACCACGAAATCTGTCGACGTCGGCGCGCCGGCGTGCTCCGGCTGCACTGCAAATTAATACACGTTGCGACCCTGGTTTTAATTTCGGTAGGCGCCTCTGATTTACGATGTCCATATGAAAGAGCGGTCCGTGCGTGCGTCCTGTCAATTTGGAGCTTCAAATTAATATGACGGTCCCCTCCGACGCCGTGCTCTACTCAACCTGCGGGGGGCAGGGTAGTTTACAAGTCGGTGGAACTATAACTACGCCTTTTCATGTTGGTAACGTAGAATTAGTTGGTGGCTATTCATTACGCGTTGGAACGCGGTGTGATGTTGATTGCTTATTGAAGTTGGTAATAGTTCCGAATGAGTGCAAGCGTGGAATTTTAGTTTATAAAATTACCAACCATTCTGTAGTTTTAAAATGGGTCGTAATTTTAACAAATGGCTATTAGGTTTGTTCATGGTAACTTCTTAAAGGTCAGATTTTAAATAAATGTTTTATAATTTAATTGTTTCAGTGACTGAACCAATGTGTACTGAATAACATAGTTCGTTTACGAGATTATTAATTTACTAAAGCTGAATTTGTAAGATAAATCTATTCTAATAACACAAAAACGAAGTATTTTTACTTCATTCTTCGTTTTCTCAATTTCAGGCACAATTTCATGCAATCTCTATATTCAACTTTGATATTTTACGAAATTGAATGCAATTGCATTTATAACCAGTATTATTTCTTGGAGAGAAACAAAATTTTCTGCAAAAAACTGCAGGTACATTGTAGAAAGGTGCAGGTTGGCACATACGTTGCGCAGTCGGCATATTTCGATATTGAACGCTCGACTTTAATGCAATCTTATTCTGAAAAGTACTGCCAATCTGCTTGATGTAGATATTCTACGTAGGTATAACTTGTCTGAACTCTCAGCATTTTGCCGTCAGTTATATATCATTAGATGGTCGGTTTTTTTCTCCTTTCTTGACTTTATTACTAGGACCGCTTGTTTTCAAAAATTAGATAGGAAAGTGTTTATAAACTAGCGGTAGATGGGGCTAGCAAAAAATGAGTACACTTATGCTAAAGTAAAATATTAGATTAGGAAGTACAGTCGGTCAGGTTTGTTAACTCCAGATTCCAGATTAATTCTCATAATTGCTACATCACTCTCCAAATGTGTTACAGTAGTTTCTGCTTAAATTGATCAGAAAAAAGGTCTTTATCAATGTGTCGCCCACGTTCCACCGCCTATTTTTATAACAAATCAAGCAAACAAACAAATCTTGCCCTCGTAACTTACAGCCGATTATATTATTATTTCTATCCTTGCAAAGGAAGTAAAACAGAATACATTTTACGCAGAGTCAGCAGTATGAAACAAGAGATTTAAACAGCAGGTGCTACAGTATTTTATGTAAAATATTAAAATGGAACCGTGTCTGCTGGAAAGTTACAAATTAGAGACTCGAATGACCTCTGCCGTTTAGAGTTTATGGTTAGGCTTCATTTAATATGTTCGCTGAGCTACAAGAGCATGCAGCTTAAAATATCTTCATTGTTATTTGACCTTTTACCTAAAACGATAATGGACGACTTTCAGAAAAAAAACCGGCCAAGTGCGTGTCGAACTCGCGCACGAAGGATTCTGTACCATTATCGCATAAAACGGAACAAAAATCACGTTTGTTGTTTGGGAGCCCCACTTAAATATTTATTTTATTCTGTTTTTAGTATTTGTTGTTACGAGTATAGCGGCATCATCTGTGAAAGTTTCAACTGTCTAGCTATCACGGTTCATGAGATACAGCCTGGTGACAGACAGACAGACAAACGGACCGCGCAGTCTTAGTAATAGGGTCCCGTTTTTACCCTTTGGGTACGGAATACATAATTATGTTTTTTGTTTTTAGCAAAAAAAATATTTGCTATTATATTCACACATTATCTGTTTATGTTCAAAAAATATTTTATTTAAATTAAAAACAAAACCGTAGAATTAAGCAACTTTCTCTGGATCAGGAACCAAATTTGCACGACAAAAAAAATACTTTTTGTCTTTTTTTTCATAATTATTTAAATTTATTTTTTTAATTAGTTGTTGAAATCAAATAAAAGACACCAAAGTGTGTAATATGAACTTATGTCCAGTTTTCTTCAAAATAAGTCTTCTTTTCAAGATAAAATTAAAGTGCAGGCGCGTAAGTCTTTTCGACGCCTGCGCCGAGACTGAAAAAAGGCTTTTTGTGCCCCTCGAGAGGCGCGAAAAAGAAGAGAGGAAGGAGTTTCATGCGTAGTGAACGAATAACAAGCAAATGTGAATTATTCTTGATTAAAAATCTGGATATCTCGATATTATGAATGCTAATCGAGTGCGGTCAATTAAGCGGTCGCGCTTAAGGCTAAGTAAATTCAAATTCTTCTACTTTTTTTCGTTTCTACGGTATTTGATCAAACTCTGAGAATTTGGGCCCAGCAGATGGCCACGTTTATGGCAATTAAAATTACACTAAACAGTACTTGTCTAATGCTATCGATCAAAAATAAATCTGTATAGCTAAGTTTTAAGAACCCTTAGCTTCACTTAGTTTTCTGCGAACAAATAAATAAAAGTTAGTTGCGAACTAACTTTGAAAGAGCAGATTATTGTGTTTTTATGTACGTTTTATACAATATTAGAGTAAACACTTAAATGTATTACTAAAAAGGAAGTCTAAAAGTTTCGTTTGTTTATGTGTTACCGCATTTGATATTACATAATTTTTAATTTACTCCCTGGGGCAACAATAACTCTGATTGAAATATTAGGTTTCAGATTTTTATTGTTCACTCTATTTTTCTTGCTAATTGTTGCTTGTGGGGGTGTTATGAAGTTCATATTTGTCTATATTAAGACTGAAAATATTTGACAAATCTCTACAATACCACTCAAAATAAGCGACAATTCAGCAGGCTATCGCAGTCCGTAAATTGTTACAAAAATGAATCTTCCTAACACGCATCTTATAATACATTTTGGCTCAATGTGCGCACGATAAAATATGTGAACAGGTGCTTTATCATATCGCAAAGCCTCGTGTCACGCGGCGCGCCCGGATGATGTACAGGCTCCTTACGGGCTTACCCTCAGCCCCAGTGCAGCCTCTCCAGGGGAAATTAGACAACGCCATAATAGATATTTCGGGAACCCTCTTACTTAACAAACTCCCCAACATTTGTCTAAAAACTCTTTTTCAACTCGACAAACAGAAAAGTTGCCCTTTTATTATGATTTATTTAACGGTGCATTCATAACCCTTTTGTAAAGCGCGATGAAAACTTAACGCAATTTGTAACTCCACAATAATTACCAAATTACACTGGGCTATCTCGCGAGCTCGCCCTAATCAAAGGAGAGCTACTAAAGAGAATAACTTATTCGATTTATCCGCTAATAGACCTAGGAATAAACAAACAAGATTAAGTTGGAGTAAGCGGGCTTTATAAATTTATGGAGTGAATCCCTTAATTCCCGAAACTGATGTTAGAATTTTAAGTTGGCCGTCCGGGAAGATTGCGCGAACTTGCTTTAATCCACCGGAGTGCGCAATGTTAGCCAACTTGTCTGGGCCAGCTTGCACCTACTTCAATAGACTAGTGCATTATAAAGCGTATTACTTGGGAACGGGTTTTATTAGTAAACCTTGCAGTGGATTAAAGGAAGGGTCTCGAACTTCAAGTATTTATCCGATCCCTAATTGTGGTACAAGTTGTGCTGTTATGTCTTGTTGTAAAGTCAGAAATTGGTTCTGGAAATTCTGATACAGTCATTTCTGAAATCTATCATCAAAATATTCGACTTTTAGAATTAAATTGAAATGAAATAAAAATATTTGCTATCTACATAAAATTCAGAGACAATTTGACACGTATTTCGCTACATTAAAATTATTGTAGCGAAATACGAATCAAATCATTGGATCAATGTGCCTCGTTTTTATTAGTTTTCAATTACTTAGCAGGTATTTTTTATGAAAAGCTGTTTTTTATAATATTTTTTTCTGGGCAATTTAATATAAAATTGTGTTACTCAACAGAATCTGTTTAGACTGGGAGCCAACCCCAGTAATATATTTTTATATACTGGAGCGCATTATACTGAAACTGTCGCGGATAAATTTGAAAGAGAGTTACCGCGGCCCTGCTACATGCAACTGAAGGAACACTGGTGGGTTTTAGTCATTAAAAGTCCGACACGCCGTCCACTTTTGGGTGAATGACTTCACCCAAAGCGGGCAAAGTCATTGGATGATTTCCCACCAAAAAAGAAAAAAAACTGAACTTAAAACTGAAATTAAAAGACTGAAAAAGAAATTGTTAAAGTAGTAATTTATTTGGCGAAAATTACAGAATTACACGTGACACTTAGGATACAATTGGTGAGGTATAAAATACACGATCATTGACCCCCATACTAGGAATTACTGTGTTCCAGGGGCCATCAATCTGTGCATTACATTAGCGATAAAATAGACAAATTAGTCTGCGGGGGATAAACCAAAAAAATACCAATTAAATAATTAATTTAACATAGTACAATTTTGGGATTTGAAAAGGGGGATAAAGGTAATGTCTTTTCTGTGTCGTGTATGTGAGTTGTATGTGTTATGTGTAGTGTACACAAGTGTTGTGTAGTGTACATATGTGTTGTCTATGTATGTGACTATCTGCCTGCCTTCTTATGGTTTATGTAATCATTCCGTACTTATATTATAAATGAGAAAGTTTGGATGAATGGATGTTTGTTTGTTACTCAATCACGCCAGGACAGCTAAACGGATCTGGATTATATTTGGCACAGAGGTGGATTATAGTCTAGAATAGCACATAGGCTACTTTTAATCGCGATGTTTTGTTCCCTTGGGATAAGAAAACACTTTTCACGCGGGCGAAGCCGCTGGCAGAAACTAGTGAAGACATAAGGGAGACAACCAAAACATTTGACGCTCTAGAAAAATGCAAACAACTCAAATGGAAATGCGCAGGCCATGTTGAACGCCTCAGTGATGATAAATGGACAAAAAGGTTAACAACATGGAACATCTCAACAGGTCAGAGGTCAAGAGGTAGACCAGCAGATAGATGGCTCGATGAGATACAGAGGGCTGCAGGAAAAGACTGCATGCAAATAGCAAAGGATGGAACCGTATGGAGAAAACCAGCCAAGTGCGTGTCGGACTTCGCATATTTAGGGTTCCAAAAAATCTGATTGTTCAATATATCGGTATTTGTTTGTAAAATATACGTAATTATAAACATTATCACACAAAATTTCAAGTTAATGGGAAGTTAAAAATTCTTCGGAACAAAATTGTGTGACAGACGACGAACAGACAGACGGACAGATATGTGAGTGACAGGAATAGGGCTCCGTTTGGACCCTTCGGATACGGAACCCTAAAAATGGAGAAGGTATTTACTCAAGAGGTTTTTATTAGGTAACACTAATAAACTACTACAAAGTTTAGAAATTCATGGTGCATGTTACGAAATCATAAATCATTATGCATGTTAGATAAAAATATATATAAGGAAAAAAGAGATTTCTTTTATTATTTATTTGTCGCATAAAGGGTGGCCGATAGATGCAAGCCATCGGGAAGCCAGGATGTATTCCCTTAGGTTAAGACATCGTGTGGGGGGCCGTCATTGGGTAGAATCGTGAAAATGCAATCACATAAATTATTCGATACACTGGCTTTATTCAAATAGTCACAACTCACAGTTACAATCTTGCTTACAAATGTTATGGATCGACACTAATTCTACGACGTCTTAGCTCTAAGGCGGTCAGTACTCAACTGCCATATTCTGCTGTCACCACCACGAAAGCGGTTAGAAAAAGCGCGCCAATGCGTACTTGTTCTTGATTTGCCGCCTGGAGCGTACTTGTGATTTGTTTTGACATCCGTACTATTGACTAAACCCGACATATTTATTATTTTACATGGAACCAGATTAATTGTCTGTGAATATATAGATTAGTGTATAAATCCATAGATTACATTAATTACTTTGAAAACTAACGCCGAACACTTCCGTATTCAAACTGTAGTAAAGTGCGATATATCCACGCGTTACTTACAAGTACATATTTGTTCGAATTAGCTAAGACTCTCAACTTTAGATAACCCGCTCTCACGCTTCGTAATGAATAGCTAAACTAATATAACTTATGGAACAAAACTGTCGGCTAAACCAGTTACCAATGACCTACCCTGCCTCCTTCACTCACTTCAAACATATAATATAGAGGGGTTAAATCTTAGATATTATAAAGACCATTCTATGTTGGTGGTATTCACAGCTCTTTCATATGGACCTCGTAAATCAACGAGTCCTAGTGAAATTAAAATATTTCTACAGATTCGGGCAGGTACTTATTGTGTTAATAATTTGAATGGTCCCCGCCATCTTCGTATTTAATATGATTTTCATAATAAATTGTAATTAATTTGGAACAATTTCTTGTCTCGGGTCACGGTATTGTTGTAATATATTTCAGTTATAAGAACATTTATAACATTGTTCTTATTTGGAGAGGTAGGTATTGTATACTTATTTTCATTATTCTTTAAATAATATTTCTATTTCTTCTTCTTACGCTATAGTTCTAAAAACCGGCCAATTGCGAGTCGGACTCGCGCACGAAGGGTTCCGCACCATGATCGCAAAAAAACGGCAAAAAAATCACGTTTGTTGTATAGGTGCCCCACTAAAACATTTATTTTATTCTGTTTTTAGTATTTATTGTTATAGTGGCAACAAAAATACATAATCTATGAAAATTTTAACTTTCTAGCTATCACGGTTCATGAGATACAGTCCGGTGACAGACGGTCAGACAGACAGACAGACGGATTACGGAAGTCTTAGTAATAGGGTCCCGTTTTTACCCTTTAGATATGAAAACCTAAAAACTAGGTAGCGCGGCAACCAGCGCGTGAGCTTCTTGCTACGCGCTGCATCGCCGCGCTACGAAATGCTACGGCGTAGCACATGCAGCGCTACGGCGTAGCATGCTTTGTGCTACGACCGCGCTCTGCCTTTACACATTCAGAACGGAGTGGGAAAAGCAATCCTAATATATTTCCTTTTACCTTTCTGAATGCTGTTAATTATAATTACACTAGTTCTTATTACCTACTACTTTTTACTCAATTACTAAACAACTTTTTACATCATCTGCTGTACACCACGTCAAGGCTTAATTAAATTGACTCTATAATCAAGTTAACTACTGAAGCGCAAATAATTTAGCAGAGAAACCTTAACAAAGGTGACCCATCATCCAAAGTTCCTAAGTCATTAAGGATAGATTACCAGATAAGAACATACCCACTTAGTAAGTCTAAGTAGAAGATAATTCTCGTTACCCACACACTAGTATGTACTGTGTTACAGCACGTTCGTACACATAAAGTTGTGCTCAAACTCAAACCGGAAGTCGGGCCCACATCAATCTGACGCTAATGTGTTGGCATATGTAACTTGTACAATGTTGGTATACCCGAAAAATATGTAAGGGTTATGGGCAACTGCCTATGAGATAAAAATGGTCAAGGTAAGGGTTAAGATAAATATTACATGTTTTTTATAATGATCTTGGGTAGTCAAAGTGACATTCTATTGGTGAAAGCGATTGTTAATATGACAAAATGTTTGAGATTGACCTCGTGACACTTTGGACTAATGTCAAAAGCCAAAAGGTCAAAGTCAAAGGTCAAAGGTCAAATGCCTTTTCAAATGACTTTTTGACAATCAGCACACACACAGCTGATCGAATGTCGCTTTATCTAGAACTTCTTGACATGAAACAGTCAGTTCATTGAAATAGCTAATTTTATGGATTTATATGGTAAGTTTTAAGTGATATTCGTTTTAGTTCTTCACTACTGTACGCTTGGAGTTTCATTTTTCGCTTCCTATTTTAAAGATTGTTTTCCTGTGCTGTTTTGTATGTTTATTATTTTATTAATTATCAACTAATGTTGAACGCCCGCGACTTCGTTCGTGTGATTTCGCACTTTATCTTAAAGACCTCCTCTTCTCCTTTTCTTCTTTTGGTCTTTTTTCTTTTGTACAGTAAGTGAGGGCGACCTAATTAGCTATTGTTAAATCAACAAAAAATGGGGTATCGAATCGGTATCGGTTTATTGGTTTTGGACGATTCGTTATTTGACTTAAAGAACAATACATTTTAGGTTTCCGCCACAAAGTAAAATCCCCCCCTAAAAACTTAATAAGCCCTTTTCACCCCGTTGAAGGTCGAGTTTTTATCAACCCAAATATGTTATTCACTCTCTTCGTCTTTTCTTTTATTTTAGTCAGATTTCGCAATAAGATTCCTTAAAAAAAACTACCCTGTCTGGGGTTTCAAAACCTTATTATGTTAATTCAAAATTATATATATTTACTTTATTCCCAAGGAATCAGATTTTACATACAAACAAATTGTCCCCTTTTCATCCCTTTAAAGGTTGATTTTCCGAAAATTTCTTCTTAGTGCTCTCTTAGACCCCTACATCAAAAATGAAACTCGGTGCAACATTCTTAGCAACCTTTAACACCTGCTAAATTGTACTTTGGGGGTTATTTCGAAAAACTTATAATGAAAACTTTTGTTGCTTACTTAGGTTGCTATTTATGTCAAGTTTCAAGTTTCCATATCCAAGAAATAAGATTACTCAAAAAACTTAACACCCCCTAAATCTATAAGGTCTATTTTCGAAAAACTAATAATGACAACCTTTTTTATTTATTTAGGTTAGTATTTGTGCCAAGTTTCAAGTTTAATAATCTAAGAAAAAAGATTCTTCCATACAAACTTCAACATCCCATAAATTGACTTTTGGGGCTGATTTCAAAAAAAATATAATGACAACCTTTATCATTTACTTAGATTAGTATTTGTGCCAAGTTTCAAGACTATTAGCCGTAGGAATCATATTTTTCATACAAACTTTCAAACCCCATTTTACCCCCTCTTAGGGGTGACATTTCCAAAAATCCTTTCTTAATGCTCATTTACGCCACTTCATTACACTTTGTTTTCTTGCAAATTTAATGCTTCTAGGCCTAGCGATTTTGGCTGTGCGTTGATCGATTAGTCAATCAGTTTCTTCTTTTATATATATAGATTATGAATTCATTTTAAATGTTACGTAGATTAAATATTAATAAAAGCAAACCAAATAAAGTAAGTATGTCCTCGTCATTGAGGCATCACTTGAGGTTAGTTTTACTAAAAATGGTGAGAAACCGCTCGACTTATATGATAGCAATACTGTATCTTGCATAACAACAGGACCTACAAAAAAATCCACACCAACAAACAAACTATATACACAGGATCATCCCCTTCATTATAACTTAATGCAAGTTCAGTTATTATTGCAATAACATTTTGTTTTAACCGGATAACCGGGTACCCGTACCCGGGTACCCGCCACTCGATACCCGCTGCAGAAGATTATCTTGGCTTTACCGGAACAATTCCGCCGACCGATAGATAAGGCTACAATCGATTAAATTCACTTGTACTTGTAGGTAGGAACATACATATGTAGGAGGAATTAAATGAAGGTAATTTGTTTTGTTGGTTAAGCTTTTTGCTGGAAGTTTTATTGATGTTTATCGTCAATATCAGCCATAATATCGTGAACACTCTGTCCATAACACAGCTAAATATCGTCTACACGTCATAACATCATCTATATAAATTTATTCCAAGATTTTAACCATGACTGAACTTCGAGGCAAAGCTTCTTATTCTTAAAAACCGGTCAAGTGCAAGTTGGACGCGCGCACCGAGGGTCCCGCACAAACCTTAGCTTAAAGGTATTATAGACCTGAGTATTTGATATGAATTTCAATTTAATACCTCTACGCGTTCATGAGGAAAGGGGTTATAAGTTTAAAATTATTAAAAATATGTTTATTATATGATGTTTTCGCAATTATTCCTTTATCTGAGCTATAAGACGTTGCTTCGAACCAAATTTCAAGATTCTGAGTTCACGGGAAGTACCCTGTAGGTTTTGATTCCCTTGCGAGTGTCGAGAATTTACGGAAATATGCGGCATAAACGGCTGTATTTTTTGATTGCGTTGGCTTAGAAGTTTGAGAGAAGTTTTTTTCACAGCTTAAAGGGAAGTAGACTTGAGGATTTGGTATAAATTTCAGCTTGATACCTCCACGCGTTCCTGAGAAAGAGGGTCTTGACAGAAAGACAGACGGACAACAAAGCGATCCTATAAAGATCCCGTTTTATCCTTTCCAGGTACAGAACCCTAAAAATAGTGCAAATTCTCTTATTTCAGTAGTTTCGTATACACTTAGTAAATGGAAGTACCTAAATTTACGTTTGCGACTGAATAGTAAGTGAATTTATGTGCTCTGTAAATATCGCAGATATACCACAGATTACCGAACCTCTTGCAAGATAAACATTACAATAAAATTAAAAAAAAACACCCGACACAAAACTTCTAAAAAGCAAAAAATAAGCCTCGTACTCACGTCAGGGAACCGCCAACGTGTACAGCAGTTTATTCTGTTTACTTAGCGGTTTCCCGACGCGATTAGGAGGCTTATTTTTTGCTTTTTAGAGGTTTTGTGTCGGGGGTTTTTTTATATTTTTAACATAATTCTATTTTTTGCTTTTTAAACTACATATATTATATCTAGTACCGCTTCAATCGACAATCTATCTAAACACGTAATTATGACAAGATATCTTGCGAAAAAATCCAGATTCAAAGAATAAATGCGGGTAACTTTTGAACGGCTTAACCGATTGTAATCAAACATAGCTAAGAACATTCTCGACAAAGTCACCTTTCAAACAAAAAAGTTTAAAATTATATCAAAATTGGTTCATCCGTTTAGGAGCTATGATGCCACAGACAGACACACAGATACACAGCATCACACTTCAAACTTATAACACCCCTCTTTTTCCGCCGGGTGTTAAAAAATATACATTCTAGCTTTTTGTAGAAGAACTATCACAAAGTAACTGACCACAACCAAACCTTTTTTCTCATCAAATATTATAAACCATCAATTACCGAACGTTAACATACATTAATTATACAGTATAATTATTATCTATAACAGGCCGGAATCCGCGGCATCCTAATAGATTGATAGGATTATATGAAACACATTAATATTATTCCATTTTGATTCAAATTACCGTTGCAACCAGTCGCTAATGCACGGTATTTGATTAGATTTATATTAATGCTTAGAAAAGCTTAATTGAATACACCCGATATGGTTAGCGCAGTTAAAATATTTTATGTCTCAGTGGTTTTAATCTAACGAATTGTTTGTATTGGTAATGCGGTTTGTTCGGAATTTATTGTTGTAATAGATCCTGGGTGTGTGTGTTTTGTGTTTAGTTCAGAGATTAATATAGCTTAGTGTTACGTGTTGCTGTTTGTAGTGTAAGTATTACGTTTATGAAATAGAGGCGACATGCTATTTGTTATTACTTTTGAAGACATAATACTCAGATTTTTTTAAGGATTTGTAAGAGAAATCCATACTAACGAATCCACATTAAAAATCTCAAAGTTATTTTTTGGGATTGAACTATACAAATCGACAACTTGCGCCTGCCTGCATTCCAAACGCTTTATAGGTACATTCTTACTGTAATGTTTTGTAAATTACCTACTTTAAAGAATCGGCTATTTCATTAACTTTACCCAAATCTTACAAGCTACAAGATCTTCAAGCGCATTACTAGTTTCTCAAAATTCAAGTCATTATACCTCATCGCGAACAAAATTCAACACCGTAACCTAACAGGTAACTATAGCACTCACCTTAATGCCGACAAGCGTAGTGCAGGGTAATTGCCAACTTATGTCGCCGAACCAATCGCTTTCATTATCCGGCCGGCCCACCCGAGTGTGAAGATTATTTCGGCTGCCAAATGCAGAATATATTCGTTTTAATACAGCACTGCCGACCGACAATGCGATACGCGAAATCAGATTACTTTATTGAACAGGAACAGATCATGAATGAAATTGATAAAATCGTCTGCGGTGCGAATCGTGCGATTTATATGAGTTTTCAACGATATCCCGTATGGAGGAATGTTAGATTGATATTGTAGATAGCGCTGTTTTGTTGTTTGTACGGATGGGTGGTTTTGTTGTGGTTCCATTATTGATATTAGTTTATAGTAGTGGGCTTTGAGTTGATCGGGTGTCGAGATATTGACTAGTATAGATGTAGTATACTGTAGGCAATATATTGCCGGATTAGTCTAAAATGTCTCGTAAGTAGCAACAATCTAGGAGTCCTCCATTATTCTTTTCTGATTAATTTCGATGCGGGATCCAAGACAGTTAAGTTTATTCTCCGGGACTTCGTTGAGCTTCATTGCCTCGGCGCTTTTCTGGTGATCGTCACTGTTGATTCTGGCTTCAGGAGTTGCAGTGGTTTGGGAATAGTGCGGTGGAACTGTCCCAATAATCTAGGGGTCTTAAAGTCAAGAGTGAATAGGTTACTTCTAGGCAAGCGTGCTTCACCGTCGACTATATCATCGGTTACCATCAGGTGAGATAGTGGTCAAGCGTGAGCCTATATTATAATAAAAAAAGTAAAGCTGAAAATATTGATGACCTTTATTGCTTTATTCCTATTCAATATCTGCATAAGCGTTTCATATTTATTTTACTATTCAAATCTATTTCTGCTTTTTCAATTACGGCAACGCAACTACAATAAGCCCCCATCTATACACGACATCATTTTCTATCACAGCTCTGCTTATTCACCTTATTGAAAACTCACACGATATATTTCTACAGCTTCCGACATTTTCAGCGGCGACACGGAACCTATTGAAATTGAATCTAATAGTCGGCTACCTCCATCCGAGTTTTGTATAGAATTTCTTAATAATTGGACGTCTGACCTCTGTATCCAATTTAATTCCCCTCGTTACGTACTCGAATAATACTTAAAGTAATTGCTCGTGCTCAATCCGAGATTTTCGAGAAACCACTTAAGTTAACATTGCACAAATTGTATATGGCATCACAATGCTTTAACAGATTGGTCCATTTTCGTTGGGCGGAGGTAAATTGGTAGAAAGAGGTCGGTTGCTTTCTAAATAGAGTCACGTAACGTATAAGAAGGCTCTGTATTACAGGCAAAGGTGACTCTGTTAACAGGCGTGGGCTGGCTCGAATAAAAGGCCAGTAGGCTGAACGAATGAACGAAATTGCCTTTACGAACGGAAACACATGTCTTGAAACTGAATTTCAATTTCAACTTATGAGATTTTCTTTTCTCTTTTGTTTTATGCGCATTGTTTCTTTTTTTGAATTTATGAAGGACTTGTTAGCTGTTTATACTTTATTTGTTTAATTAGCCCCCGACGCAAAAACGATGGGGTGTTGTATGTGTGTCTGTTTGTGGCATCGTAGCTCCCGAACGGGTAAACTGATTTTGATTTTGTTTGCTTCTGTTTGGAAATTGACTTTACCGAGAGTGTTTTTAGCTATAATCGATTCAGATCGGTTAGGTCGTTCAAAAGTTATCCGCATTTTACTCTTTGAATCTGGGTTTTTTCGCAAGATATCATGTCATACTTACGTGTTTCGATACATTTTTAATTGAAGTGTGTCTACTACTAGGTATATTATATGTAGTTTAAAAAGCATGAAATAAAAATTAATATTAAACTTGAAAATATCCCCGACACAAAAACTTCTAAAAATAAAAATAATAAGTTTCGTACTCGCATCGGGGAACTGTTAAGTTAATAAAATAAAATGCTTTAAGCTTTGGCGGTTTTAAATTTAAAGTTTTAATTTTTTTTTATGTACTGTAATGCCTGTTAGTTTTTGTATCGATGTAAGTTCACAGATTCATTGCTATGAGTTTTCTTCTGGTCTCGGGATAGGCAAAGTTACCTATACAAATTAATACCATAAGTACCTATGCAGGTCTATAGTTACTACCATTGGGATATTGCTTTGAGTCAATGATGCAATATGTATTCTAGTACACATACCCTCGATTTCCGAATTAAGAATTTCAAGTTGAGTATTTATCAAACTGTACTTTAGCCCAAAAATCTGTTAAAATGCATTTAGGTGGAAACATAATCGCGAGCTGACTGACCATAACCATATGTATCCTTCGACTGCACAGCATAATTTTCTTCCTGTTTACGTCTTTTTAGTTCACTTCTTAAGCAGTCGGGTTTTTTTGGTTTTTCAAATTAACTTTATTTTATTTATATTTTTTTTATTATATTTCTTGTTTCGAATTACTTTTAACCATATGTGTTATATATTTTTATATCCACTTCTTAAAACCCTTCATTTTGACACCCTACACTGGGTTTGGAAGAGAAAAAAAACCCTACAATATGGCGCCCAAAGGCTGCCATTTCTCTTTCTTTCAATTTTAATGTAGTGTCAGTGACAATAGCCAGGTTAAGACGTTACCCTCCTTCGGCAGTCGGGTAAAAACAGCTTATCTCATTGACAACTTATCCTTCAACAACCACATCTCATGACAGGTTAGCATTATTATCTCAAACCACAAGCTGTACTTCAAAACAATCTCATCCCACCTTTAAATATTGAAACAATATACAAGAAAAGCCAACATACATATTAGTGCGACGACGCTTATCGTCTAGAGCAACACGCTCGCCCTAACATATTTATTTTATATATTTATTCAGTATTACCGCGATTCGTAGCACCTGTTAGCTAGTGTTCGCTTGTACAAGGCCGTTCTGAGGCATATTGGACGAAGGTATTATTTTTTTGGATAAGTAATGTGAATTCAGGTGTTCTTGTTATTAGTTTGTTTGATTATTGAATATGGAGGATTCTCTAACCTGATGTAGGTTAGAGAATAATGTTTTTGAATGCTGAAAAGAAACTGTTATGGTTAATGGAGTTTGTTCATTGTCACTGCAAGGCAATGGCGTTCCTTCCGTCTTCCCGTTTTTCTCTGTCTTTTCCTTATCTGGCCAATCCTTTAGATAGGAGTCTATAATCATAGTTTTATTTAACAAGCCCGCTACACTATTCCAAACCACTGCAACTCCTGAAAGCCAGAATCAACCATGGCGCGTGGCCACCAGAAAAGCGCCGAGGCAATGAAGCTCGACGAGTCTTAGAGAAACGAAACAACTGTCTGAGATAACGAAATTAATCAGAAAATAACAGCAGAGGAGTAAGAAATATATAACTTCCTTATTGGAATGTTTCATATACTATCTGTTTTAAATCTGTCTAAGAACTCCTAAGTTCAGTAATATTTAGCTTATCTCTACTTGTATGAGTTACATGCTAAGTTCCATTTGCATATCTTGCATGATGCTGAAAGCGTCGAAGTTGACATAGGTCCAGTATGCCAATCCAATGTTTGTTTTCAATAATACTGGATCGGACATCGACTAATTAGTGGCTGCTCGTTCTATTCATTCCAGTCCAGCACTGGATACAATGCTGGGCTGAATTGAAATTGTTTCCATTAGTCCAATTTAAAGTTAAAGCTATGCATAATATTGCACCAATTTGTATCTGCCTTTTTGGTCAAAAATCGTGCTTGTTAGGACAGTGAGCGACTGTTCGGACAAACTGTTTTTCGGAATTTCTATAATATGTTTGAACATTCTTATATTAAGTTTTGGCAGTTGTAAAAAAATCATTTTGATGTTTGCCAATAAGAATCGTGAAAGCCACATTGTAATTTTGTGATCCTTTCACTAAACATCTACCCTCTCAAAAATCTCTGTCCCATTTTTCTCTTTCCAATAGATATTTCATTTTTAGTGATTGTTATTTCTCTTGTTCACCAGATTGTATAATACTTACGATTCTTAAACAAATACTTACGAATATTTAAACTAAAATATAGAAGCTCCTGTCTCCTTCGGCTCCACGAAGATCTCTGCTTGATGTTGACCGCTGTCGTTGACCGCTGGTCTACGAGACCGCAGGTTCAGACTCGACGTAGAGTAGTAGTCGAGTACAATGATATCACTCTTTCATACTTACGCATAGTGTACTAGTGTAGGATTTCTAATTCTTTGTATACATTTTCCAGGATATGTTGTCTATTACAAGCTCTTGCTTATGTTTGTAATAATTGTTTCTTGATCTTTGATTGAGTTTTATACATTGTAGTGGATCCACAGTTCTATAATATTTTTTTTACATATGTGTAAGTGTTTGTTATTCATAGTTCATATAATTGATGTAATTTTTTACACCAATAAACTACCATTGTACATGAATATAGTGTGTAATGGGACATCATATACATATTCAGTAAATGCTAACATTTGCTGAATATTTCATGATTGTTTACTTAATCAGAATATGCATAGTGGGATTAGGGTTTTAATTATTAACACAATAAATAAAACAACTGGTTATTGTTTGAACAATGTCCATATTATATTTATTACCACATACACACGGCACGATGTGAACCTTGTCTTAAATCATTGTATTATATAAGGTATATGTACATTGCACAATGTGTATACATACATCGCCATACACGCGCGCCCCGAAAGGCTGTATGATTATATATCTCATAGTATTATGTACGTTATATAATGTAATATTCCAATAAGAAAGTGCATTGGTGCACGAAATCGGGGCGGCGGACATACCCACCGCTTTTTACAAAACGTTTTTGATATTATCATTATTTTAATAAAGAGATGCCGTAAAAACTAATTTTATTCATCATTACGATTTATATCCATATTGTATACAGATTCATGTAACATATTATACACGAAGAAATGACGAAAATAATGCGCCGACGCCGCGACGGGACAGTCGCGGCACGTTCGCCTATCGTTACTCCTTTCTCTAATATTTTAAATGTACATGACACCAAATTCGAACGTATATAAATCCAAATTTATTTTAATGTAAAATCTTAGGTAATTGATTTTTATTGCTATAGAAAATCAGTCAGCACGCGAAGCACGCAATCGAGAAGTAACCGCGAGAACGAAACCAAGCGGGCGGCATTGCGCGGGGGGCCGGGAGCGGGCCGGGAGCGGGACGGAGCCGTGCTCGGCGACGCGGCGCTCGGCTCGCGTCGTGGGGGTTCGTGCAGCGCTCGGCTCGCATCGGGAGGGTTCGTGCTCAGCGACGCAGCGCTCGGCTCGCGTCGAGAGTTCGTGCTCGGTGACGCAGCCGCTCGGCTCGCGTCTAGAGGGTTCGTGCGGAGCCAGTGCCAGTGCGCCTCCGGTTCTACGCGAATTAGTATACCTTTGGTCCAAGAAACTCTTAGTTGGCCATCGCCGAATATGCAAAGCTACTTGATCTATGGCCGCCGCGGCGACTCTACGAACTTTACCAGTCTGTCATTATTAGATTAAAATTAATTATTATCTTTAATATAAAGTAGATCGAGTGTAAATAAACGTAGAATGTTATACAAAATATAATAAATTATCTTTTTAACTTTATTACATACATATTATAAATACGATAAGTCGCAATATTAGGATCACATAACGAATTTTAAAATAAATTTGAGATCTCGCTTATTATTACGTAGTCTTTATTCTGATATAGAACACGTCTAAATGGTGACTGAAGTAACTCAACTATCGCGTATATACGAACAAGCGAGAAGGATCGCACGGTGTTTGTGGTGACCGCTCGGCGATCTCCCAGCGACCGCTCGCGATAGGTCTCTCGGCGAGCGCTAGGTGACCGCGCGGTCACCGCAAACGACCGCACTTAGAAGGAGCGGATTCCGAAGTACGGGCCTTATTAGATACCTAATAATTTATAAAGATAATTCAAAATATTGAGTACTAAAATATAAATTTCGAAGTGAATATCAGATTAACTAAAAATTGAACTTCAAGTAATACTTAAAATGTAAACAAATTTAATTGAAAAAATAAAGGAAAAACTTTACTTAAATACATAATAATTGATATGACAGAGCCGGTACACAACATGGCCCGCACCCGGAAGCCCTAAGGGTGATACTAAAGAAATTCACAAACATTATAACTTAACAACAATAATGAAACTAATATTCGTCAGCTAATCCTGATTGCTGAATGAATCTAATATCGACCAGATGGTAACTCGGTGCGTCGCCAACCTTATATTATGACGCATTTTTTAACACTTGAAGGCAAAAGTTTTTTTGAAAATTCGTGTTTCATGTGATAATAAGATTTTTTTGGCATGTGGTAAATGCAGTTATCAAATTCAATATTTCTGTTATGAAATTGGATTCTTATTTGGTGTTTTTTTGTGACATTTTGAAAGCGTTAAAAAGAGGTTATTATATAAAGGTGGGGCCACACATCGGCTCAATGGTCAGCGCGGTGGTACACTGCGCTTCTGCATCATCTGTCGCATACAATTACACGCCACACTTCGGCGTCTACCTAAACGTCTTTTTACACATGCGGCTAACTATGTATATACAATAATTGTCATTATGTATCGTCTCGATGCAATCGCGGCGAACCGATGGCTTCTCACGAACGCGGTGAAACGAACGTCTCTCACTATATGTTTGTCTGTATGTTTGTACTCGTACTCGCACGGGGACAAGCGGCCGTGTGCGCTTCTCCTACGTTAAAAAGGTCGGTAAGAAAATATAATTATAGTGAGGATGTGAGAGTGAATGAGACGACCGACGGCGACGGGGAGCGCCGCGGCCCGCCGCCGCCGGCCCGGGCCTAACAATATAACATCTCATCGTAATAATTAAATATTCTAAGAAAAAATGTCTTAAATACCTATAACACCGTAAATATAAAACAAATAATTACGTTAATTTGTTAGGTATGATATCGATATTCCGACCGTCCTAAAGACTCACACCTTCGATTTCATTATCAATTTCCTAGCTAACGTTTTAACAACATAATCGCGGTCGCGTCTCCTGCGGTGTGTGCGGCATGGCGTCGCTCGGTACGGCGCGTGCGGCCTCGGTGCGGCCGGAACGGCTCGGTGGGCCCGGAACGGCTCGGTACGGCGCCTGCCGCACGTGACGTCATTTCAGTGAACGAATTCGGCACGAACGAACATAAAACGCGAAGCGAGCGCGCCGCTCGGCGACGAACGCACTCCTCTAACACTCCATTATTCAATTAACTACATACTCATAAGTAATAAATTACCTTTAAAAAGAATATTGATTTATTTCGTATCATTTTCAATATTTTTTTTTTTGTAACAGGAAACATTTATATTTATAACGTATTTATATAATAATAGCTTTAAAAGATTGTTTATTATTATTACCTAAAATTTAATACCTAGATTTATAATATTAATGTTTAATTGATGTAGGTAATGAGTAATAATAATAGTAAATAACGAATGAATGCAACCGAGTGCATGTAAATAGCGAGCGGCGATCGCACGCGCGGTTTGGGCGTCTAACAGGCGGTCGTAGCGCGGCGCTACGCCGTAGCACTCGCAGGACAGTGGCGCGTAGCGCGTGGCGCTCGTAACCGACGCCGGCGCTACAGCAACTGCTACGCGCGCAGCCCGCGTAGCTGCCTAGCTGCTGAACCTAGACGAAGTGGTCGATAAAATGTCTCCAGTACCTAACGAATATGATTAATGAATTGACTTCATATTTAATCTATTACCTCAAACCTGCGCCTTTGGCTGTAATTTTTTAATATCCCTGTCTTTATTTTATTGAAATGTTTGTGTTGTGTAACTATACCGTCTGTACGAAATATTACTGTTACAATTATTATTTTGATTAAAATTTTAAATACAACTAAGTACTGTGGGACGCGTCAAGTAGAGCCGCGAATTTTTTTTCAACAGTGGTCTTAAGTTACGGTAAATACAATGTAAGAAACAATGAAATATTTATTACGTAATGCACAAAATTGTTATTTATTATAATTACAATACCTACGTTCAAAGGTACAAGTTAGAAACGAATTATCTTAACGCGATGAGAGATATTCTGAAATGTACCGACTTAGCTTTCCAAACGTCCTTATGAATCGTAAATATGATCATATTATCCTTAGGATAAAATTTTATATCATAATACATAATATTAGAAAGTATGTATACGCGTAACTAACGTAGTCTTATACGGAAGTAATCGAGAAACTTGATCGCTACTGAAACAGAACAGCCGTTCAAAGAGGTGATTTTATACAATTCGAATTAGGCGAAAATAATTACATTCATAGGTAAAATATGCGTAATATAATTATAGTAGTATAATAATTATGTTAATATTTGACATTAATATTAAAAATAGATAGAATAAAATATGTGTGTGTGACGAGCGGGGGGCGCGGCCCCCGGCGTCCTACATACAAGTAACTCGTCCTACCGTCCCGCGCGTCGAGGACCATACACCTTACGCTGTATCAACTATGAACCATAAAATATTAAGATATACCTCCCTGCAATTTAATCCTCTAGATGCACTTTATATAATATGAAATGTTTTTTTTTTTGGAGTTTAAATCGTTTATTACTCTGACAACACATCTACGGTACAGTCGAAAGCGAGAAAAATTTGAAAAAATACCTGTTCAATCGATAGACTATCTCTCGTTCACACGACAAAAAGTTAGATTATCGTTATTTACAATAGACGGGGTCGTAAGACCGGGTCGGTGGGGGGGAGAGGGGGTACAGTGAGAGTGGGGATGACGATAGATGTGGATGGAGATGGGGATAGATGTGGATGGGGTTAGGGGAGGTGAAGACGCCGCGATGACGGAGTGATGTTGAGAGGAGGTCCGGTGGTGTCCGGCTCCGTCAGAGGCGCGGGGCTGGAGGTGCGCGGGCGGGCAGCGGGGCGGCGGGCCGGGGGGGGACGTGCGCGTGCGGCGCCCCCTCGCGGACGCTAGGCGCCGCCACACCGCTCGCCACCTGAGCCAACATGGTATGTGTTATTAAAGAATGACGGGGTGATGCTGGTCTTCACGTTGATCTAAATTTGAAGTCACAAAAGTTTGCTGTTGAATCAAGTTTTTTATCTGCGCACGAGTGGCTGAACCTGCACTGTAGTTTGAATGGTAGCTAAAATTTATTAACATTAAAACAAATTGCCAGCTAATCATTAGTACTTCAAAAACCAATGAAATGTTTGATCATAAGTCTTACGAGACCATTTAAAAAACATTTTGTGTAATTGCTATACAAGCGTTCATTTTCGCGGCGCTATGAACACACGCCGACGTTTTTATTCAGCATAACGACATTTTAATAGAGTTGAACGCAAAAGCACATTAAAAACAGTGTAATACTCACGTAAAATATTTGTGCTATAACACTTTCAATGATAACCGTTGGTAAACGCCGCAGGAATCAGGGGTCCCTGAAATGAGAAAAATAAACAAGAGTCAGTATTAGATTGCAGACGGGTTCCACCCAAAATTATTGGCATGCAGTCGAGGTTATAATTGAATGGAAGAATAAACCGTTCAAGCGAACATTAACCTCTCCGGGGGCAGATTTAAAGGCAGTAAGTTCGGTGTTTGCAGTCGATAGAGTGGTAGCGGCTCGGTGGCCAACAAAATAAAAACAGTGAGTGGATGAGTTAGAGCAAGCGCGCGACCGCTCGGCAACGGTAATTACACCGCTTGTTCTCCTTGATTTACGGTTATTGCCCGTGGGGGCATTCCCGTTACCTAATAAGACCGTTTTACACCCGGGAACCACATGCGCCGCCGGTCCGGCCCGCTCGACGGCCGGACCGTTCATTCTCTCATTAGCGACGTATTTGTTTTGCCCCGGCGATTACGGGCGATTGAGTTAATATCCCGTTTGATATATGACGCGCCTGAAACGGAAGGGTAGCTCAGTGTAGCCGCGAGCGAGCGAATGACTCAAATTAAGCCTCGGGCAACAATTAGTTAGCTCGTTCGTGTCCAATACCTGTTCTACATTTAATTACATGGCGGCCCTTGTAGATTGACTGTATCCCGATTATTCGATCAACGGCGGCGGCCGCTTCGAATTAGTCACTGTTCTAAAACAAATGCGGGATCGTACGCGCGTGTAACTTTTATAAGACCGTATAATAAGTTGGTAAAAGCCAGCGTTGTGATAGTGTAAAAATTAAAGCAGCTTTCGAGTGCAGTTTGAAAAATGTCTCAAGATAGCACGACGTGAGGAGTTAAGATCTCGGTGGCGGTGGTGCGGCGAGGCGGTGTGGCGGCGTGGCGGCGTCGACAAGCAATGAAGACTGATGGCGTCTCAGGGAAGCAGTTATGGAGCGCGGTCGCAGTTTTAAAAAGCCATTACCCGCGGCAGTGCACCGCGTAGATTGCGCTCCTCCCTCCCCTCCCCCGCCGCGCTCATATTTCGGCACACTTTATAATCGCATCTCTCACGCTTCACTCGC
Source organism: Orthosia gracilis (assembly GCA_947562075.1). Taxonomy (NCBI): domain Eukaryota; kingdom Metazoa; phylum Arthropoda; class Insecta; order Lepidoptera; family Noctuidae; genus Orthosia; species Orthosia gracilis. Next base: position 14,840,851 of record OX387274.1, read on the forward strand.
TCGCTAACTTATGGTGATTACGCTTTAAGAGCGACAAGGAAGATCGGTTCCATAATGAGATTGGACCGTCTCGCTAAAATTTTAGAGTGTCGTCGGCTGCTAATTGCGACTGAGTCTGGAGGCTCGGTGCCCCCCCCTCCACGCGCAGCTCCGCTCAGCACCGCACGGGCGCCCCGGGCCACGCCGCGCCGACACCGCGCGCACTTAGTGCCTTATCCCGCGATGACTAACTGCTAATGAAATTCTTACACCGGCTAGATACACCAAATTTACTACAGCTCCCGAGAAATAAGATTGTGTAAACACACAGTTATTTTTCTTTCCTGTTACCATGAATAATGCAAACATGATTTTTAACATCAGAGAACGCGAATCAAACGTCCTGAGAAAAACAAAACAGAACAAACATTAATTTGAATGCTGTGACAGTTGAAAGTTCTCGAACAAGGACAATTTTGGGAATTGCCTTCATTTGGGCGTTACTGAAGGCATTTTGAACATGACGTAATAAATGAAAAAAGTTAGAATCAAAAGTTATTAACTTTATCCCATTCATCATGAAATAAAATAAGTATGAGAAACTTTTCTAATATTCTTTCTATAAAATACTTTTTATATCTAGGATTGCTATATAATTTCATTTCTCGGTTCTCGTTTCAGATTCTGATTCTGTTGCTATAAAATGAAACAACAGCCAAGTTTCAGGTAGTCTGTGTCACGAACAGAACATTTCACTTGCCGTGAGATTCGCAACAGGTGCCTAAGGATTATATCAACAGGAGGAACACTGCACCCACCTGCCTGCGTGTTAATAATATCATACTGTGATCACCGAATTGCTCGACAAGCGTGATATCGTAAGCTAGTAAAGCTCTGAATCGGATTTAGTGGAGTTCCGACTCTGAAAGTGTAAATTTGTGGTACCACTTACTGGGGTGTAATTGAGAGGCGCGCGGCTGACGGCGATCGCCGGGAATCCAGAGGGTTGCGGGCTCGCAGCCTGTACGTAGCCCACGCTGTCGGCAGCGGAGCCGTACACGTCGAGCGCCGGGCCTGGTGAGCTGGCGGCCGGGAAGCCAGCGCGGCCTCCGGCGGCGTGCGGTGATGCCGGCGGCCCGAAGCCAGCCGCTGCTGCCTGGTAGTTGTTCATCACTGGGGACATGACATAGCCTGAATTAAGATTGTGCTGTGCCATATTCATCAGCCTCACTGTCAGCTTGGGAAGGAATGGACATGTCGAAGGCTTTCCTGCTTTCAGGTTGGGGATAGCCTTGTCATAGTAGGCCTCTCTAATATTAGGGACTTAGTTCTTGATGATGCAGCATTTCTTATAATATTCTACATTACTACTACGTTTCTTATTATTCTTTAAATATTCATCAAATATTTTTCACAAACCCACTACAATAGACTTTGATTCAGTGAAAAATGCCCATCTGGATTCACCGAATATGCGATTTTAAGACTAAAAATCGTTTAAGTCAGGCTTACTCCGGCTGGGCAAAGCTCACTGGCTCGGTGACGGAAGCGAGATAGACAGTGAGCCACGTGTTTATTCAGCCAGCGAAAATGCGAAACATTGTGCCATTCGTACTGGCCTTTTTCGTATCACTGGGCGACGCTTTTCCAATTCCAAGGTGTAATTTTAACTCTGTTATACCAGTGCTTTGGGTGGAATTAGGCTTTTATTGCTTTTTACTTTTAAAATCTACTGAAATTGTGTGAAACGCAGTCAACACGCATCTTAGGTCTCATCTTCTATTGGGTTTGAAGACGTAGTACTGATTTCCGATACATACTAGGAAGATGGGAACAAACAACATACACAAAAAGCAGTAATAGAAGCGCTTATTTTCGTAAATAATGTTATGATGACTTGTCACCGGCGAGTGATGAATGAGGTTGGTGTCAAGTATGAAGTCAGTGCTGTCAGTGTGAATTATATACAGTGGTGTATCCCGAGGTCTGGCGTGTGAGCTCTGTGGAATGATAAAAGTGTGTCCTGTCAGACATGATGTTAATGGGGCGGGGGCTAGACACAGAGACTTAAGAAACGAATGAAGATGTTAGTTAATGGTAAAGTCCCAAGTGTTAGTGTACGCCCGCGGTGTGTAGTGATGTGCAGAGTGAAGGCATGTCGGCGTCCTCACCTGAGAGCGCCTGCGCCAGTAGCGGTGTGTTGTTGTTCGGTGTCAGTTGGCCGTTGGTCAGGTCAACTGCAAACATACACACGGTTCGCATCCGCTCCACAAACACGAGTGACACACACTCGTTAGTGAAAGCACACACACATTCATGACTGAACCATCGAAATTTTTGAATTTCAAAAACCGAGGGAGAGTTTGCCATCCCGGCTACACCTCATCTTTCCTCAATTTAGCATATTGAACGGTAAAGTGACTATCGATGTAATTCCAACTCAATATTAAAGTTTTCTAGCGCGGATAAAGTTGAAGCGCGTAAATGCATGAATAATTTAACCGTTGGAGACAGATGCGGAGCTGACGAATGAGGACAGGGAAGACTCCCCGGGCTCAGATTATGTCGGAACAAAAAAATATCACGTATGTCACGAGCATTCAAATGAAAAAGAGAGCTCGAAGTTTCGCGGGCATAAATCACAGAGGGCGAAAAAACTTTTACAAAATATCCAGTAAATTATCCGACGTGAGTTCTCGGTGGCACGCGGCGGTCTGCTTATTGAATAGGGAAGGGCATTAGCATACGGCGCACGTCGCCGCGTCTTGCGACTTTCAACGCGGCGGCCGCGTCCGCTTGCCGCTGCCGCTCGGCTGCCCCGCTCCGCACGCATCCTCACGCGCCTATTTAACCGACGTAAACCGGCGAATAAATAACGAGAGAACCGTAACTGATTTACACAAACTTCTGTCTCCAGTCGCAATCGCCATACGTTCCTACATGTCCTACTCATTACTTAAACATTTCTACACACAGAATTGAATTTTGACAAAATCTGACAAAACTTAGCCTGTAGATTCATTATAATCGTAACCCGACATCTCAACAATAACTAGATTAATATTCGTCCCACATTTTTTGCTTGCTCATAGTGTCACCATTTACCCCTATTGGCTTGTACGACAAATTTTATTTTTGTCAGATGCGCGAGTTATGATTTAGTGTGAAAAATGGAGGTCCGCGGTCGCACCAGGTGATTACCGGCCTGCGAGTGACTTTGCGAAAAAAGTACAATATAAGTAATGGAGGATGAATGATAGATGGCGCGCGGGTGCCCACTCCCGCGCTCGCGAGCGCCTGCGCCCGCCCTACTAAAATGCTGACACATTTTAATAACATTACTTTGCGATGTGAGAGGCTATTTATTTGAGGGCCAAGTGTAATAAATAAGAATTCGAGTGTTGGCGCAGACACGTCTCAGGATCATTAATATGTCGATCGGTCTTAGTTCATTCTTTTCCCATTACAGCGAAGAGCTCGCCGATCGACTTCTTACACTCATTAATTTAAAGAAGAATGATACCTAATAGGTCTTCTCGAGAAATAAATATACTACTGCAGACAATAAAACATTCCTGATTTATCAGTAAATTGTAAAATAAAAGTGTCATGAGTTAACCTGTAAAGCGCGGCGGGTTTATTGTTATTAAACGTTGTTTATCGCTTCAATCATACTTCACGGGTCGGTTCACAGCAAACAAAGTCACAAACAGGCCCAACTAAGTTCGGTGCGAAGTGTGTTCCTGACCTCAAATAATTTACGACTTCAACAATCCAGTTTACATGAGAACGGCGCGAGACGAGTTATCTACAGCGGTCATATCTGTGTCGGACGTACATAGCTCGCAGCTAATAGATAGTTTGTACAGACATGTTAACGCATGTTCACCGTGTAATTTGTGCGTGTAATAGTTAAAGTTTCTTGACGCTTTGAACGTAACCGAGGAGGAAGAAACGAAGACACGAACAACAAAGTTTAAAGTTCAAAAAGTAGATGCACGTGTAATTACGGAGTTTTCTTCGTTGATAAACTTTTGGCAATCAAGCTTGGTATTCCAAATCGCTGGCATACTCTTTGTTCGCTACCTAATTGTAAGATGCTTTTTTCTAGATAATATCTTTTGGTAGAGTGGTTCATCTAAATTATCTTTATGTGGGGTGTAAGTAGGTGGTAGTGTCTCACCTTGCGGTCGCGGGGCGCGAAGGGCACACATTCATCTATAAATTCAGAGGCCGTCTGGTGAGAGCTATTCGAACTTTCATAATTGCGAAGTTCGGGCAAACTTAATAATTCTTCTTCAGAAGTGGGATGACGGCCGAACGAAATATTCACGGAGCGTACTACCGACGTAACACCCTCCTCGGATCCACTATATTACGCGGGACTTTTTATGTGTTACAATGTCCTCGGCTTCGAAAATCAGCTCCGAATTTTAAGGTAGCGGTAGGTAAGTATTTTATTAGCTTTACTCATGGAAGTAATAACAAAGAAATGGAAAAGTTAGAATCGATATTCTTTTGTGTGGATATTAAGACTTTTCCATATTTCGTTTTTGTTTTGTAATGGCTGTAATATTTATGGAGGTACACAGATTTCAGGAGCAATATGTTTGATGTTTATTTCTGAAGGTATAATCGTTTAACGTTTGGTTGTTTTTGTTATTGTTTGGGATTGCCAAAGATTGAAAACATTTCTTTCAGTGTAGAGCTATAAGTCATGCATTGCTTAAAAAGTGCAGAAAGTGTGTAAAAATACTGGGGGTAACTAAAAATAGGAAGTTCTCATCCGTCACCAACAAGATCGCAATACTTCATTTCCCACTTGGCGCGATTGAAATGTTTTATTTGAGCGTTTACCGGAAATCCTCGCACGTCTCACCCAAAACGTATATTTAATAGGTGCCATCAATAACTCACCGTGAAGATGATACGCTTTTGCGGGTTTTTCGATCGTTTAGCCGCTGGGACTTATCTCAATTGCAAATTAATCGAATTTCTATGCTGGGTCTTGTGGGTCAGCCAGCACGCACGCGCGAACACATTTGTAATTCAAAAAAGGGCGCGCTGTCCTTTCTGTAAATCTCAGGAGTGTTCGAGGCTACCTGTACATTTGTATAGCGGGTCTACGTCCTACCTTACTCAATACGGTCTCACTCGGTCACCACAACCGTCAATAGCGCTTCCGTGGTTCAGCCATAGAATGGGATTAGTCGGATAACACGTAAAGCGACATTAAATAAGCGAAAAGAAACTCGAGAAATATGAATATTCATAAAACACACAGATTATGAAATAGAAAAATTCCAAATAATCTCTCTACGAATTACTAAAACTCTTCAATTAAAATTACTACCCATGTAGTCAAATTATAATGTACCTACTTGCGGATTAGTTCCGCTTACAGCTACAAAATCAACTACTGCTTAAATTATTACAATGTTTTTTTTTCTAGTCTATGATCAAAAATATTTTCATTCTATGCTAACTGCGCGTCTTAAGGATTTAACACTTCAATTTGATACTAAAATATACAAAACTCGCTGCCTAAGGCAAATAATGACAAAATTACAATAATATTATTCTAGAATAAGGTCTTAAAGCTAAACAACAGTAAATACATCTAAAGAAAGTTTGCACCACCAATCAAAATCTTTTTTGTACCACCAATTACTATTCTAGTCGCTTACATTGCTACGTTTTGTACAAAGAAAAGCAATTTTATTTTTCAGCTTTAAAGTTGTTATTTTTTTCACAAAAACCTTGTAAGTCGACACTAATTTGAAGCTCATCTAATGTACAATAAGATATAAAATCGCCCGAGATAATTTAAAATAGCTAGCTAGTCTAGACTATCGGGAATTCGACTAGTTGTAAGTTTATTACGCGGCCAGAACCAGAATTTCTACGGAGCCTACGCGGCATTGCTTATTTGTAGTCTAAATCTTATTCTAATCTAGAGTCTATTTAACATTTCGGCTACTGTTGGTCTAATTTACTTCTTAACTCCGAAACACTATGAAATGTCTACCACACTTCAGTCTTTACTCGGTCAAATCTTCCAAACGTTACACACATGATTACACTATACTAAAGTTCAACGATAGTGACCAAACTGTAATGTTCAAAATCAAAGTTACTCGCCCTAGAGATGTAGAGGACGTCACACTCCTTTGGCGAACTGCTGTTCTCTTGGTAATCACAAACTGTTTGCTCGCACACAACGTGCGTGGATAGGTATAGGTAGGTTCTAGGTACTAGTAGGTATTTACACAACTTGTGTGTATGTAAATCCCTTATCCCCGTCCGGAGCAGTTTAGAGAGTGTATCGGCTCGTTGGTGAATGCGACACGGCCTGTAGGCTATTAGAGCGCTCGGTACGTCGGTAACGCACCGGCCAGGCAGCATCCGTGCAGGGGAGAAGGGACTCACTGTGCGTACTCCGCACATTGCGCAGGATTTGTGCGCTCAATACGACACTAACTAGAAGAGATTAGTATGCTAATAGTGCCCATTATGGACTCACGGACATACTCCAATTCGGTGGAATACTACAATAAAAATTTATGGACCATGGAGCTCGCTAGACTAGCGCATTTATAGTCAAAATCTATTGGCATCCATAAAACAAAATCTATCTAAATAAAATAAAATAAAGAAATAAAAATTTCTGACCCATCCAAACACAGCACTCGTAATGCTAAATCAGCGTGGGACCGCTGGCTATGGAGGTACACTATCAACTAGTATTTACATGAGTATCTAAACAAGTGCTGTAGAGGTTGGAGCGGAACGAGGTCGCACTCGCTCCGACCTAAGCAACAAGCACTAAACGTAACAGTTACTAACACAATTAACGGTCAAATATCTTAAATTACAAATGGAGTTGGCACAGTTCGCGAGCGCGGCCACTCGCCGCTTCGCCAGCTAATTATTTGGATTCGAACCGACGGTCGTGTGACCCTTCAAGGAATTTCGTTTCAAGGCGCTAATTTGTCGTAACGTCGCTTCCTTATTTTTGTTTTGGTCTTTGTGTCGGACGAGCTATTAATTTAACTCGATACTGGAGGGTTGTAATGATACGGAGCGCGAATTGTCCGGTTTAAAACGTTCTCGGTTCGGGTAAGAGTGCAAGTGTGGATCGAACTATGCAAAATAGTTGTGTGGGTGTGTCTGGTTCGCGGGCTGCATTCTGAGGGCGAGCGTGTTGAATGTGCGGAATGTTGGCGATGCGGCGCGCGGCCGCGGTCGGCGTGCTCCACCGCTCCACGGCTCACATGCGCTTACCGGCTTGCTGGGCAGGACGCCGCGGGCACCACGCTGCGTGTGCCGCATTGGATGAGTCAGAAAAACGAAACGCCAACGTTAAAATACGTCATAGACTCGATACTGACGGCCCCGCTGAGGCATCATAATCAAAGTTCACCGCACGCTAGCCAACTCCACGGTACACACTATCTCTTCCAGTTTATTTCGGTCGCAATCGATATGCGATGGTAAATAACTGAGGCACTGATCGACCTCTATTTTAAACGATCAATTGGACAATAAACGATAAAACGTTTTGCTTATACAACGGCAATTTCCTTTATTTTAAAATATAGCGGCTTCACAATATCATAGACTTACGAATAATGATATAAGACGATATGTCGGAACAGCGATAAGAACAGTAATTATTATTATAAACTTATGATTATAAAATAGACTTAATTATTATTATAAGGAATTTGACACATGGGTTACAATAAATACAATCATGAAAGATTTGTGCATTATGAACGACACCTAACTAATATTAATTTACGTATTTAATTTTAAAATATTGGAATTACTTCCTGAGGGATACCGCAACTCAGTGATCTGATATGAATATAGAATTGTTTCAATATTGAAATTGTTTACATCTGAGTATATTGTATCGTGCTATATGGGCAAACCTAGTCGGGCGATTGTGACACGCATCTGCGAAATCGAGCCTTACTTTACAAAAACATTTGTTTTTGCGACATTGCATTCCTTGATTCGAGAGGGGAACGTGGGGCGAAAATACCAAAGAGCGATTCGCTTGAGAAAAGATTTATTTATGTTCGTAAGAATTTCCGGGAGCCGTTTAGTGGATGTTCGGTGTACGAGAGGTGGCGAGAGGTGGACAGGCCTGGCGGACGGCGGCGGCGGCGCCTCAAGAGCTCTGGCCGAGCGCGCCGGCGGAAACGTACTCCGCACCGAGCAACAGACGACCGTCCGGCGGTAATACTCCCACTACACCTGCGGCAACAAAATAAAAAAGCTACAAAGCCGGCTACGGAGCGACGAGGGTTCCGCCAAACAGAACCGCGCTTAAATAAACAAACATTCCACATGAAAGGAAAAACGTTACGCGGAACCCTGATAAGAACTCATAGTCTAATTCAAAATTAACATGAAGGGGAAAAAACAAAAGATATAAAAAATATCATTACAGCGAGGAGTAAAAGAGGAAGAACAGCGCCCTGAGCTCCACTCATCGAATCTTTATGGGGAAACTTTGAATTGATAGTTTCCTGTTTACTGTTTTCGGGCTATTTAAAATTGTTTGCACGCACGAAATGATGGACTGGCTTTATTAATGTAGTTGGAGGGCTGTCTGCACGCACGGGCGCCACCGCCGCGCCACCGCTACGCCACAGCCACGCCACTGCAACGCCACCGCCACGCCAGGCGCGCGGCGGTGCTGGCTCGGCTCATTACGTGTTGAGCGTCATACGTATTGATTCCATAATCAAATCCGTACCAAAAAAAAAGATGTTACTAACTGAATAATACCGAATAATACACTCCGTATTAGTATATTTAAACACGCAATGGTTGTCAATTTGAATGCCCGAACACTAATAACGATTACAGTCCGTACCTGAATGTACGGTCATTTGCTCAATGAAGATATAGAAACGGAACGGGTTCGTTTCAGTAATTGCGTGTAATGGTAACTAAAGTGGTGGCCACACGTTAAGGGTACACTTACACGACGCGATATACATAATATTTCAAGCTTACTTTACGTATGACTAGTTTAGAGGATGGCGATAAGGACGGTCGCACACGTAGCGATTTAATGATCGAATGTTAACTTATAGTTACGTAATAATTTCGATAAAATACCTTAATTTTGACAAATAATTATTGCGAGGTGTGGTGATTTACAAAGCAATGATTTATTGCTATAGAGTTCGATGATTACTTAGACCGACCGTGGGAGACAAGAGCGTCCCGTATGGTTGCACCTTTAAGCTTTATTCAAATATACTGAACCGCTTTTACAATAACAATAACACGAAGAAGGTAGCGTAAAATAGATGCATCCAAAAATATTATACAACAACAACAATAAATATTAGTATCAATAACATTATCATTTAAGCAGTGTAAATATTTAAAATATAATAGAGAAATAACTTTTAAATTAAAATTAAATACATACATATATTACAATATAATTATAGCGAATATTCAATAAACTATTAAAATAACACTTTTCAAGCTCGATGTATTGTTTATTTTAATATTATAATGGGTAAAATCATAATTACGAATCTAAACTAATGCTAAACCGTGACAATCTATGCAAAGAAAAATCTAAATGTCGGTTAATTTTCATCCTCTAAACTTAGTAATTTTCAAATCTAATTGCGCTACGATCTTATCTGTCTAATATTATTTAGTTAAGTCTTAGATAATATAAAGTTACTATTATGTAACGACTGAACACAACACTAGGCACTCCTACACGTCTCCTGAACACGTTTTCAATTATTCATTGCATTTAAGAAACAAAAATTGAATAAATACGTTATTATTCACTCGAACGAGTATGAATAAATAACGTTGTAACGTATACGTTGAAATGCGTCACTCTCGTTGTCACACGTAAAAGTTTTATTAATTATTTATACGTGTTATTACGAGCTATTGCTTCTATTGAATTTATTGTCGGACAGTATGTGGGTAGTTGAGGGACAAGGATAAATTACTTGTTATTATACTTATTGTTATATACGAGCTGAGTTCCGATTCATTTTGTATGCATGCACGGGGATTCGGCCCTCACTATGAGTTTTAGTTTTGTATACAATTTACGATAAACTGTCCGCATAGTGCGATAAAGCAACTGTATTCAACCTTTTATTGCTGTCAATGAACACAAACAAAACATAGATGGTCTCCTAAATTTTTTACACACTGTGTAACCTATGTTTAACAAATAAAGTTCTGATGTTTTGGAAAGGGAAACGTATGTGTTGTTAACGTTGTGTCCAGTCTATACCTATGTCCTATCTTTAGAAATTCACTAGAAAAACGCTACAAACTACAGCATGCTATGTAGAGGATATTGATTAATGATTACTGATGCTAATAAAGTTCTACGTCTATTTGCCGCTATCATTGTTACACCTAAGATAAGAGAGGAAGAAGTTCAAACGTCTACACGAGGCTAACATTACGTCTATCTATCGCCGAGATTACTATAATTTAGTCCGGACTACGATTTTCAATAAATATTCAAATAAGATTATGATCTTAGTTGTTTCAGCTTGTAAAGCTTTAATGCTTTGATTATTTTGGCCATCACGGTACTTGTAATTGAGTTTCAGAAGATGGCGGCATACAACTTTTTCTCGAACATTTCTCGTCCGATGAACTACGAGTAACGGATGAAAATGTCTGCGACTTATTTGACCGCATACTGAAACTATTATGTAAACTATGCCCAAGCGGCTTTATATTTTCTCGGAACGTATTTAACGAAGTTGTCTTCCGAAATTTGTGAGTAAATATGTATTACAGAAAAGTGTCCTCGTACGACGCGCAACTACAGTGCCGCAAATTATTTGACATTAATTCCGTCCCATTAGAGACTAACAAAGTTGTTTATACGTTCGAAAACTGTCTTCGTCGGAGCCGTACGTGCAGTCGTTTCCAAGTTGGAGGAAACGACTAGTTCATATTAAAGGCGCGCGACGAAGTTGTGGATCGTAGTGCGCGGCACTTTGTCATAGCATCTGCTGCATCAAAGGACGTAACCGCGTTTTACTTCATAATCAAAGGCGACCGATGTGATGCTACCGAGATATTAACATTCAAATCGTGGAAATTAATTAACCGAGTCCTGGCCGGATATCTACGGTTTGGTAATTTATGGTCGCCTAAATATTAGTGATGTAGATGACGTTACCAATAAGCCACTGTGGCGTCGGCTAGGAATGCTAATGGGCGCAATGGCGCCGGCGCACGCTGCACGCACTTAGCTATATTAAACATTGTGAGACACATAAAACTGATTTTGTTTTTACCATATTCCCATATATCTAACTAATATAGTGTGTAAATCTTCTCTTCTATAATCTCAACGATTAGTTGAACTTACCTCGTACAAGACTTGGCAAGCACATTGTTTAACTAGCTACTGTTTTAAATTCGAGAACACCATTACATTAAACGGTTCATTCGGTCAGAGTAATTATAGGGTTCTTTGGCTATATCCAATTATATATACAATTCAGCGACTGCTTTTTTTTAGCGACTATAAAATGGGACTGTCTCGCGTGTTGTAATGCGGTTGAAAAGTAATTAACACGGAACGATTTGTACAGCTAATGCTTAAGAAACAGTTGACCGTTCGCGCTGCCTGAGCCGGTCCGTTGCGATAACATCAATCGTAGCGCACGACGGAGGCTCCGGCGGACGAGTGCACCCAGCTCACTCGAGTCCAGCGCTCAATTAGAATTTCCAATAGTGTTCACGTTTCTAGATTCTGTCTGCGTCCGACCGAAAAATTCTCGCGGCGTGCCCCGGCCCCAGCCGCCGGGAAAAAAGTGGAAAGCCAAAGCTTAGTGGCGTAATTATGGCGGAGCGGAGGCAGCTCAAACACGGAGTGTGGACAAATAACGAGAAGAGTGTTTGTGCAGCTGCGGTCCGCACTCACCTCGCCCGCTCCGCTCCCCGCGACCGCGCCCGCACCCCGCGCACGGCCTACTCCTCTACTGCTACTCCTCTCAGAGCAAGCGACCAACTAATCCCGAAAGAACAATAAGAACCGCATAAAAATTAACATTCTAGTCTCATTCGGCGGGATCGACTGGAAGCCGGTGGACTACTTTTAATTAGTGGGAATTCTTTTTCGTCCGTCCCGAGATTTACATAGAAGTCACCACAAAAAGGACGTCACTTTTTCAGTACTTTTGTTTGAATCTGTTTAAATCTCTTTTAAAAGCTTTCGCTGTTAATGAGGAGCGGGCGATGGTGCGATACTAGTAGCGGCGGGCGCCGGGCGGGGCGGGCGCAACTCGCTCGCTCGCCCCCGTGCGCGCCGAGTGCGCTGAGCGGGCAGAGCTCGTGTTTGCGCTATGTTTGTTTGCCCGACGCGTAGCATTTGAGAATCGTTAGGGCGAATCGTCTGTAAACATGGAGCGACGCGCTCGCAATTGGCCGGATTGTCTCGACAAAATTCTGGAGATAAACAATAAATAGCATTTCTCAAAACATGGACGTTTCGTAATTGACGGCGTGGCAGATTTATCTAGATGGTTCAGTCATTGTTAGGGGTGTTAACTTGTTAGTAAAGTTGTTAGTGAGAGTTCACACGAACTTTTGCCTCGGCGAGTTAGTTGAAATGGGAAGTTAGGACATAGTCACCACAGCAGATTACGAAAATTAGCGTATGCGTAGTTAAGTTTGTAAATGAGCAGCATGTCAGTAGTAAGCGGGTCGTGTTGACTGCGAGATAGACGTTAAAGGTTAGTGGAATGCATTGTCGCGGCGCGAGTTCACAGATGCATGGCGTGTACATTGTAAACCCCGCTGAGCTCGAGCGGGTGGTATGGCAGGAGAGTCGCCAGGTGGTGGTAGTGATTGCCGGAAAGTTGGTGGTGCAAGCTCGCCAGGGGATTACCTGCTGGGTATGGCAGCCCGAAGCTAGGATAGCCCGAATAGCTACGTCCTGCCGCGTAGGCGGCGTACGCTGCTGGGAACCCTGCGCAAAAAACAAACACAAGTTAATACAAACATCATCCGCCATCGCCGCCACAGTGGAGGTGAGAAGCGGACGTTAATCGCCGAATCGCATGCTTTCATTCGGAGTTATGTCGTTTAAAATGTTGCTTTTTAAATGCTGCGTCGCCGATAGTGATTCATTGGGCGATATAAACATTCGGTATGTAACACGTGTCCCGGTGGCCCAATTCTAAAATAGAGCCGTCACATAAAAGGTAGGCAAGTATATCGCACAAGCTCGGTACGACATTGCTTTGGACAATGTCCAGCGGATGATATTTTGTAAACATTGTTTAATGTAGCACAGTATAAGTGGACTAACGACGGCTCTACTGCCGTAACGGATACCTAGTGTGTTTCATTAACAAACTTACTGAATTATCAACAAACAAATGCTACTCTATGTAAAAACATGTCATTAATTCTAATGTGAAACAAAGAGTACGGCGGGCGGTCAACGTGCGCATACTATGAGTTTCGTTAACAAAATGAAGTTGGATATAAAATGTAGGATGAATGATGGCCGGGCGGTCCTCGGCTGCTACGATTACTACACTGGATCGTTTATCATATTATTGCCAATCAAAATAGTGTATCTGTCAGGCGGCGATCCATCACGTGCAGACGGACGCGACCGGCGCGGGCGACGCCGCACATAGACAACATTGATTGAATCTACTCCGCCAACTAACACTTTAACTGAATTACTGAGTTAATTAATTACTGCCATCACCCGTTTTGGCATGTACCCCCGATTAGCACTTCAATAGTCCGCTTACGAATATCGTATCGTATACTAACTATAGTACTCTATGATCAGAGTGAGGAATGGTCTGACAGATGCGGGGATAACAGATATGAAGTGACTGTTGTAAATATAATGTGAATCAACTTACCGTCAGGAAGCGCACCCAATGACCACATGAAATCTAGAAATGTAAAAACATTTACATAAATCGATCGATTCTTACACCTTAAATTTATATGTGTGTTTTTATTATAGGATATGATTATATAAATTGATAGTATAGTGATAAATGTGCCTTGAGACACTATTTTGCTTGGCGAAAAATTTTGAGCTTACGAGTATTGAGTATATGGTGAAATATTAAGTCTAAATCTAATTTATATTTATTATATAAAGAGCATTCTAATTTTCTAGGTGGCAGACTACATTCAAACATTTTCTAAAGTTGCTCCAAATATGGGGTATGTTAGTATACTTGAGCATCACAGTAGATGGCATCCCTTCACTTGACAATGTTAATCTATTCTACACATTGTTAGTCTAGAACTAAACATGTTAAACAAACAGACATTTTTAAATATTTTAGAAATGAATTTATTAATACTAAATTCTACCAAAATTACCTACTTAATAAGTTAATAAGTACAATTAATACTATTAGTTAACGAGAGCTATGTATCATAATACAATTATTGGGAGTATCAAGATAGATCTTACTGTTAAACCAGTAACAGCTGATCAAGAAGAGTCGGAAGGTATACAACTAAAATATAAACTAATAGTGAACATATGTTTAGTCGTAATTGCATTGCACAATAATATAAATATATGTAAAGAGTAAGGATTCAAATTAAATAGAATACCTAATTTTATCACAAGTACTATGGACACACAATAATTTAATGGAAATTTGGATTTACCTAATTCAAATATTTCTTTACAAAACAATATTGTAATAAATCAACATAAATAAATAAAATGTCTAATGATCTCCATAAAACTGATAAAACATCCACATAATAGGTACCTCTTTCCTTCCATTGATAACATTTTTGAAAAGCCGACATCAAGGTGTAAAGCTATTCATGGTAGAGCTAGAGAATTTAATATATCATTTATGAAAATATTGTCAAACAACAGTGTCACCCGTCCGCAATCATGACATTCTATGCTCTGGAGCTAAGTTAGTTACTTCATGGATGGATGTGTAGCAAAACTGGCAAGAATCATCGGGACCTAAAGGTCCTCGTAAATAGTTCATATTAAAAAGCTACTCAGAAATCAGGAAATACCAGGCTCAATACTAGTAATCTTCTAACTATATAAGAATGTATGTATTTTAAATCAAATAGAATTAAGCACCTACTACCTGGTAGAAAAATATTGCTCTCTATCAACCCTACGCAAAATTGTTCCAGTTTTCACTCTACTGTTCATCAAAATGTATGAATATTTATATAAAGTATTGTATAAGAACTGATTCTATAGCTCTTCTAAGTTATTTTGGTACACATTTCGAAAACTCTGCTAACTAACTGATTCTCTAATAGCAATTACTAAAAATAAGACACTTTGGATATTATCAGTTTCCTTAAAGTACATTAAAGTTGTCACTTTGGCTTGGTAAAAGAAGGGAGGAATGTAAAAAAGAGCTAGGAATGGACAGGAAGCTGTTTCAGCATAGAGGAATGCAATGAAGAGTCATTCGATCAGAGAAGCCCTAGCGGGTGCGCGACTAGAAGGGGTGATGCGGATGTTGCTGAAAGAGGATCGCGGATCAGAGGGGCAGAGGGGTGGGGATGGCGGCGTGGGTCAGGGGGGAGTAGAGGGTCTGGATGTCGAGCGCGTGGGCATTGAGGAGTTCGGAGACAGAGTAAGTGAGTGGCGGGAGAGTGAGGGGCGCGAGCGCAGGGCGCGGGGGGCGCGGGGCGGGGCGCAACGCGGCTAGCGCGCGGCGGTAGGCAGCTGCGGCACCCGCGCCCGCGCCCGCGCCGACCAGCAGCTGCGCGGGCGCATGCACCGGGTACGGCGCGTAGCGCACGCCGCCCGCGCCGGCCACGCCGCTACCTAGCAACTCACCGTACGCGCCGCGGCCGGCGGCTCTCGTCTTGGCCAAGTTTGCTGGGAGCATGACTTCTTTCGGTTGTGCTTTTTTGCATTCCACCTGTAACAAAAATAATTTGGTTCAATATCTTGCATTAAATAAAACAAATAACTCTGGAATACATCAGGCGTGTGTGAAATAAGCACATCGTCTCTATGTTGATAACATTCTTATTCATAACTATATAAACCTTAGCTTATGTAGATAAACGGACTACACAAGTAGGCACCTACGAGTATCAACCAAACAACCAAAGTCCCATAAAAGAAAAATTCACAAAAAAAAAAACAATCAGTGAATTTCCTTTTTCTCAATTTATCATCTTTTTCTTTTCGCTATCGTTTTTGTCATATTTCATTCATTGTTTGTACTCTCAGCTATAACTGGAGTCAGCAGAATGAAGCAAATATCTTCAAGATCGGGTGACTCGCAAAATTATGGAAGAAAAGGGGCGACGAAATCGGTCGACAATCCGTTATGCTTCACGGTTCGAGAAACAAATTGAATTTTAATTTGCTTTACCAAGTCAAGGAGCTTATCATTGAATACTTATTATACAGCACGACAAATTTTACGAGCTCCAATGTAATTATTCGCTATCATTATGTCGAATCTTACAACTTGTTTGTTAGCAACCTGAGACGAGACCTGTTGATGTCGAATTTAAAAAAATATAAACATTTTTCAACGATAAGTGGATTAAGCTGTGAAAAATATCGGCAAATTTAAGCGAGGCTATAAATAAGTAAAGCATCAACGTAATCCCGCCGCTCTACCACGGACTACGAAAACCAAAGTAAATTAATGTACCTCATAATTAAACCCTACGTTTAATCGATCCATTAAGTAATTTTAACGAACAGCATGGCTCTCTTCAGTGCTTGTATCTCCCTCCCCCGGGCTGAGGCTGGAGGCAAGTATAAATTACCCAATCTACGCTAACCTAAACCTCTAGCAATAGAATTTTCGCTACGGAGCGCCGACATTACAGAAAAGTATATAGACTTAAATTAAAGCCGGCCGAATGAATGACTCGGGCGCTGTTCATTTTTCAGAGACGATTTAAAAAATGATGTGGTAAGAACAGATCGGAACATATAAAGTCTCGCCGGTTACATTTTTCATAGTGGTGCATAATCGCGACGTGTCCTCGTTCGGCGGGGGGAGGGTACATAAACTCGCGTCCACATTTGTCACGCGGCCGTCACAAGCCGACAAATGAAGGCTTTGCCACGCCGCTCGCGCACTTTGTGCACTTTGCACAACTTTCTGCGTCGACATGGAACTACGTGCCTTTGCATTAACGTGGGGAAGTGAGTGAGCGAGGCTTTACTGCGCTGAGTGTCTTTCTACCAAGTTTTATACCCAGATAAGGCTGAATAATCAACACGTAATATTAAAGTTGGCGACAGAGATTACGACGGCACATAATAAAGCACGTTCTAAGCCATACGACGGATGTAAAAAAAGTTGGTATATCACTCTATAACTATAACAACACAATATTATTAAAAGTGTTGTTGTTGCGCCAAAAATACAGCTAGAATTGTGTTAGGAATATCGGTGCTAAATCGTCCCGTAGCATGGACGGTATTCTTCGATCGTCCGCGACATAAAAATAGTGAGTGTCGCCATTTGTCAGGAGCGATAAAGCTTTACAAATGAACAGGCGCCTACGCCAGCAGTGGCCGCCAGCGCCGTGGCCACCCCCCATTTGTTCGGCAACACGCAACCAAGGGGACATGCCAGATAAATGCCAGCCTAACTTAAAACTCAGATAGGAAACATCGTTTGTTATACTGTCACATGCACCTCCGTGTAACACGGTCTATCTAATTGAATGGAGAAGTCGAGACGAAACACGAAAACACAATCTGTTCAGTGTAATCAGCAGCGGAAAATGATTCCGTTTTAAATCTACCTACAATAATACGAACAGCCATGAAGAAAATTCAGCGAGGGGATCCGACGTTAATTGATGTCGCGTCGCTGGCGACCGGAGTGGGAAACAAAAGCTCACAAACAATTCGCATCGGAGTTCGCAATCCCGATCAAGCGTTCGAGATCGCGACGCAGTTTAATGACACGAAAAATAACAAAGGTAAATTGTATTTAGTCCCCGCTAGGTAGGCACGCCCCCCGTCGATATATCGACCCGGCTGGATCGAGTAGTGTTCGACACCGACGAAGATCTGGGTTTAACCGAGCGGACTAAGATGTGCTTCAGTGCGGCGTGGCTTAATGCGGCCCAGCGAACCACCTCGCGGAAACCCGCTCCTAATCCCATCGATGTATGAGGAATTTAATTGTTTCGCGAGAAAACACCGCGTTTTATGCTCTACCACCTCGCCTGAACATTCGCACGTAAACGTGAATTAATACGAATCTGAAAGCAGTCATTAAATTTTCGCTCGATTGATTTTGAGTGAAAACCTTTTAAGGTAAAACAGTAATGTCAATAAATTCGACGGAGAAGAATCGTGCCTACCTTTTAAGAACATTGATTTTGTATTTCATTGGAAGGCGGCGTGTTTGTACATTAATAAATTATTAAGTTTCTGTACAATTAATGTAATTTTTTGTTGCTGTCACGAGAACATTGCTGGACCTTTTGCTTTACATTTACCTTACTTTTATTGAATATTAAAGAGGAAGATAAATGAGTTAAATAAATGTAAGAACTCTTCAGGTAAAACATTTACATTTTGAGAGATAAAGGCGGAATTACCATTTTATTCATTTGTATAGGTATTGTGGTGTGTAATATTGCGGGTGCTGATGAGTTATTACCGGGCGGGACCTAACGGGACCCTTGGAACAAAGACACTCAGATTAAGCGATGTTGTTGTACAACGATACAGAATACGTTTCAGAATTCGTGATTCTGGCGTGACGGCATCTCGTACCCAGTGCCCGGCTCCGCAAACAAAATTCCGCCGTGGACATTATTCCGAATTCCAGACGCTTCCTTCCTATCTTGAGAAACTACAAAATAAAGACAGTTCTAAACTACACGCTCTTCGGAACGACTCGCATGTGTGTTGACGTTAAATGCATTTTATAAGATTCTGCGTTTGTTTCTTTGCATCTTTATTTCTTTTACTTTGAAATACTTGTGGAGGACTACGGGCAGCCGGCCAAATAGAGAACTTTATAAAAGGATAAAATATCTCAGCTCTTCCTAAACGAATATAAATTGGCGCTATGAACGAGTGGCATTTTGATTTGAATTCGGAAACGAGCTTGATAAAAGGAGCCTAGAGAGACTTTCTTCTAAAATGTGAGACGATTTTCATATTAGCCGCCTAACGCAGTAGATATAAAAAGTCAAGAAAGTACTAAGCAAGCAACTTTGCTGGAGAGTAATGCGGTGCGGGCGAAGCGTACGAACATACGTGAGAGATAAACGGAGACGACAGGGGGGAGGGTTAGATGGTAGCAGGGAGGGGCGGGGGTTACCGGGGGGCTCGGCGTGCTCGCTAGATAAGTTTATCAGGGAAACCTCTCGCCTTCGTATTGACAGAGCGTCGCAAGCCTGGCCTTGATTGCCGCTAAGCGGAAGCCGGAGCGTGGGAACCGGAGGCAAGGTAAGAGCCCCAGAATTACATATTTACCGAGATAAAATTCTAAGAGTACTTTCATGTGAAGCCGACTCAATAAACCTAGAATTCACTTTTGAATAAAACCGTTATACCTCATGTAGCTTTTCACATAGCAAAGCGAAAATTTGGCATAAATATTGTGCATTAGCATTTAAGAGACATGGTAAAATACGTAGTACACAAATATTCGAGATAACTAGATAGCTCTAAAGAAAAATCCTACAGGCAACGTACGACGTTACGTAAAGGAGATGAGTCACAAATCTTGCGCTCAACAGGTCACGGATAATGAAATACTCTGCCGCACCCCGGGAGCTCTTTCCATATTTACGTAACTGTTGTTCGAAGAAATAAGATAAGCGCGAGTCGACGTTTTCCGTTGAATTTCGGCACGGTTACTTAAAGTGTTGGAGTGTTTACTGAGAGGGTGAAGAGGCGGGACGCGCCTTGATGGGCTGTAATGCGCGAAATTCAAATCAGATATAACCGATCGAGTCGTCGCGTCGCGCGTCGATAAGCGAACCTGCAGCCTTACCGCCCGACACCGCCGGATTGCACACGCTTATAAAGATACGATATTCTCAAATGTAACGTCAAATTTTCACCTCGATGCCCTTTCGAATATTCGATAAAACATATCGACGAAACACGTTTCTGTTTATCAATGTTTATGACATGCTACAGACGTTATTTACGACACAAACTCTAATAGGCATAAACACCATAAATATCAACGTTTTTACGTCGAAAGACCTACTAACATATTCAGTTTACCATGTCATCTACAAAGTAGACATTAAATGGAGCGACTGAAATTCACCTGCACAAGTATCGACTGCATGCATACTATGTAACCAAAGACATGGAAATAATACTTTGTGTCACACTCACGTTGAATTTTAAATTACAGCCGCACATTCACCGTCATAGAAACGTTAGTTAGGCATTAAATATTAAGGGGTGGCATACACGGGCGGCGTGCGGCGCGGCGTGCAACATTCATTGCGGTGCGGAAGCCTGTCAAACGCTCTCGGCTATTTCTGGGAAATCGATTGCAGTCGATGGCACCGACGAGTTTGTTACGCGAACCTCCAAGACGTTTTACATGACACGCTTTATTACTAGCAATATCACACAAGTGCACCTCGTTTTACTTCAGAAAATTATGTAAATCACATTTAACGGGAAATGTTCTCGACAACGTCTAAAGTAAAACTACTCGATTTAAGAATCTACAGCGCAAAATTAAAAAGTAAAACTATGTGAACTTTTAAATAGTTGCGCTAGTTGCAGTGCAGAACGACAAACAACTTGGATAACTTCTAACATAATCCAATTTAATAGTTGAACAAACAAAATACCAATTAAATTGAAAGCAAAACGAGCAAAGTGTATATTGGCTGATACTCAGAGGTATTAGCGGCGTTTGCAATTGTAAGCAAACACACGATTACCGAGCACTCGCTGCTTAACTAATTCGTATCACGCTTAAGAGTCCATCGAACATGAGGGAAAAGAATGTTACGATTGTGGACGTCCGTTGACCGCAGTTTGCCCAATTGAAATGAATAACGAAATTTGTATATTAGCGCAGAAACGGTAAAACGAAAACCCTTGTAAAATTGTTTCCATGTAAATTCAAATAAAATTGCATACGATGTATTGGCTGTATGAAAGGCAAGGCCACGATCTGCGCGTATAAGTGCAGTTTGCATTAAATTAATTGTTGAGTGTCGGCCGTTTGTGGTCGCGCTGTATTCACGCAGCTTCAATTTGCAAAATTAGATACTGGTAGACACGAAGTGGCTATTATTTTTATTTATCAAACAGCATTGCTTTCCTAGTTAAAATCTACATGTCTTTCATAAATACACGCTGAATAAGTATGGAGATTTGTTTTTGATTTTGCATCTCCTCTTTGGGTCTGGGTAAAGCAACGATATAAATCCACAACAAGTTAATGTCGCTTAAATAGAAATAGTAACAACAAATGAACATAAATCAGAAACTTGCTCATCAGTGTACGGAAAGATAAACCAAAACGTACAAGACAAATACAGGTGATATTCAGAATTAATAACAGCCCGCGAGAAAGTTTATGACGCACGTACATGTATAACTTGTAGCAATTAGTTGTAATTAAGTAGGTTGGAGGTCGGGCGCGGGCGCTTGCCGCGTCACACTACCCGCTACCGACTAGATTAAGGTCCTCGGCACGGTCCCGTCGCTCGTAACTTGTTTTGCATGAATCTGTACGCGATTTTCATGACTCTCAGGAGGAGACTCAGTTCACCACCTCTAATGTAAATGAAATTGTGTGCAAGAAATAAAGCAGGGCTTCTCGGCCGCTATTTATTGCCGCTCGCGTCTCCTAACTCCCACGTAATGGGAATGTGGAGAAAACGCGCAGCGCCGTAATGAACCGGCCTGTCTTAACATATGGCCTTTATTGATGATACTTGCGCCCGCGCCCGCGCCCGCTCCCGCGTCCTCCACACACTTACTACTTTATTGTCACCCTACACAGGGATAGTATCAATTACGAAGCGCTTCTTGCGATACTTTACGCCGCCGCCGTTCGCAGCCGAACACATGCTCCAATGAAATCCTAGGCTCTCTCAGTCCCTTTGTTGGGTTTAATTACTATCCAAAGAGGTCTGCTCAATGGGTAATTAATCACGAAATAAGATGGATTACGAACTGGTTGATATTGAATATGAGTGATTAATGTATTAATTTTGTCACTTCATCTCCGTTGAATTAGGTGCATAGGCCTACTTTAATATTTTGATTGGGCTTATGAACAGTTGATTATTTCATGATCATCAAATTAATCTAATCAAAACCTGAATTTATGGATGCTTCATTATTGGAGCATTTTGGTTAGATTAGTAATTATAACATGATTGCCGAGATTATTGGTGTGTGTATAGTGGGTGTGGGGGTAGTAAGCGGGCCCTCGCAGGGCGGTGTGTACTCAGTTCAAACACAAATTCTGTCGATCGTTAGCCGGTAGGTACCACGTGTGATTAATTAAATTTCTTTCACGCTTCGAATTTAAGTTCGAGTAGAAATCGTTAACGGCCGGAAAGGCCTGTTGAGCCATAATTTACGTCTTTTCGTTCGACTTCAGCTACTTGCGTCATTTGAAAATTGCGTGCTGTGTGCCTTATAACCATTAAATTTATATACGTACATAGGAAATTAGGTAGTTGTTCAAATAGTGATTGCCGCCAGATAATGATCGTAACTTGTGAATTTTACCTTAGAAAATATTAAGCTTTGTTATTATTTTTATATTTTACTCGTGTTATTAATGTAAAATTAATCTGTTATCCGTGTGGGATCGAAAATAGTGTTTACGTTAATACCTTCCTACATAACTCCTTCAAAAGTATAAATGATAATTTGTTGTTTTGAATAGTAATTATTGTTACTGAATGAGCTTTTAGTGCAGTTTACATTTTCCTGTAATCGAGGAACAAAATCTAACTGATATCAAAAGTTGAATATCTCTGGCATGCGATCAAAACTTTGGTACAATAAAACGATGATATCGTTCTATAGTTATAACACTTACTTCCCGGAACACCTTATTTGAAAGTCGAACAAGTAAGTTAAATTAATTTTGGGGTGCCGTGGTGCGTGGGTTCAAAACGTCGTTAACAACAGTAGTGCATCTAGGACATGGTATGGCATGTGTATTTAGGACATGGTGTGGCATGTGTATTATTAATGACACGGCACATGTGCCGGATGCCTCTCTGCATTGAATCTCAATTGGTGGTTTGAAATTTTTGGGACGGAATAATTAAAGTTTGTTTTTTAATAGTAGAGAAAGGAAAATTATACCATGGAATGCCTTGCTTAAAGTTAAGGAGTGTTCCCTTGCTAGAATTTATTATATATTGAGTCTTCATATAATAATCGCCAAAATTGTCGAACGGATTGATGATCGCAATTTGTTCCAATAAGTGAGCAAGAAAATCGTTTTCTTGAATCCTGAAACATAACCTTTAACTTTTTTAGAATCCCCCATGGAAAAGAAGAGGCTTTAGCGAAACTACTCCGGTCGAAGAAAATCATACAAAGCACAAAAATTTTCTTATCAAGAAGTGGCACAAATTTACCAATATTTTTTTAATATTATATATTGCTCATATAAGCCACAAAAAGTTTGACAAAATGAGAAAGCTAGATGGCAACAGAGCCAACCATAATCTTAAAATTTTAAAGCTTATCTTTAACAAAAACAATCAAAATTGTATACAAGAATAGTCAAGAACCGCAGACAATAGTTAACGCAAGTAAAGAACCAAATGGATTTCAATCTTTTCTACTTACCCTAAAAAAAAACAAAGTGAAAACGTTCATTTCAAAATATCAATCCGGTACCTTATATTCAAGTTTCGGCATTCAAACGAAGTCCTTTTTTATTACACTTCAATCATTACATTCTTTCTGAATAAAAAAGTTCGAAAAAGGACTAGACAAAATCCATCCAAATCTTGGGCCCACAACTTGCCAATTGCAAGTTTCAATGAAAAAGGACGGTCGCACGGAACGACTGATATATAGAAGGCGCAAAAATGGCCGCGTACGAATCGATAAAGCTTAGAAGAAGCGCGCTGGGTCCTGCTAAAACGGGCAGTTTATGGTAATCACGGCTGCGGAGGAACCCGTGATTGATTGAAGCCGGCGACCTACTGCGGCCCGGGCCGGGCACACCCACGCCGTACCACTACCACACGTGCTGTCCGTTTTGTTGTACAACTATAATTTTCGTTAGAACCTTTTTGCGAACGTGCCCGCCGAAACTATTTATTAATGGCAGCCGTGACTGTGTGCAATAGAAGGTTTGCCCCTATCTGTCTATCTATCGGCGCGTTCGCCACGCATGGGTGGGTCCCATTCTTTAATGCGGCAGTAACGACAAGGGTGCGACTTCCAGCCCTAGCCCTGTTAAGACGCTAAGAGAAATGGCGATTGAGGATCCCAAGATTTAAGTGGCAGTTTCAAATGTGCCTACTTTTAGTGTTATTTCCTAAACGGAAACCATTTGTTTGCCTCATGCACCATCGAGGAGAAAAATTTACGCATTACTCGAGTATTTCTCAGAAGTGTTTATGCGAGGAGATTGCTCCGAGGGAAGTGCATTTGCGCCATTATATTCGTTTGTATCGTTTTGTGAAATGTATCTGAAAATAGGAAAAGATACTTTGAAAATATTAAAACGTGTATCGTTGGAGTGCGTGCGCCTAAAAAAGAGAAGTTGTGTATGAATCATCGAGTCCTGCTGTCACGTTGTTTTGGGAAACCATTAGTTAAACGTCCAATAAAAAGTAGTGGAGCTCGTGAAATAAAACCGCACCGGGTGTGTGCACTAGTGTGGTTTACGTTACTACGTCGCATATACGTGGAACTCGGCCAATCTACACCAACTTGTAACTCGCCCGTAATGGCTACTGAAATTTCCTTCCGACTCAAAAATAAAATTCTGGACCAAATATGACATGAAATTCGGGAGCTCTTATTTTATAAATATCGCTGTTCTAAGTTGTAAGTGATATGTCTCATGGAACTTATGGCTCTACATTTCTGGTTCATCGGTAGGCCCAAGTTGTGTAAAACTTTAGGTCTCAGAAACTAAATATTTAACGGCATTCGTGACAGAAGGCCGTGTTATGATGAAACTTGCTATATCGGGCCATTTAGAAGAATATTTCTGGAGCCCAAACTTGATGCGTACACCCTCATATATCGCGGGGCAAAATGACTTTAGCAGGTGCGAACTCGTAAAGCATCACAGGTGTACGCGTCCCAGGGACGACTAAATCCGGCAAATAGAAATTGATGTTAGTAGGTGAAATCTAAACTACACTATATTTTAGCCATTTCGAGGCGCGTCGGTGCTTTGTTGTTAAAATTCATGGTAAGCGGAAGCAATTAAGGGAGTAATATGTAAGGACGTAGTGGAGTGACGGGAATTTGTTGCCAGCGTTTTAATGGACGTCCGTATTTATGTTTCAAAATGCAGCACCGCGGGCTTTCCTGTCTCCTTGCATTAATAATTATCGCAATCATTTATAAAACAATTATATAAATACAGTGTCTTATTAAAAACTTCATTAAATATTTAGTTAATGCCAACTTCATTTCACTGTTATAAATGTTTAAGTTTATAATTACGGTTTACACTTATTTCGAAACGGAAAATCTGAAAATTAAATTGTCTCTGAAATGTCAGTCTCTATTTAACAAGTCAATATTACCGATTCACTGCTCTATAATACTGCTTGTTGAATTCCTATAGTCAAATCATATTAAGAATCCAGTAGGGCAGGAGAAAATTTATAATATGTACATTGATATTAAAAAACCGCTGACAATTTGAAACAAAATTACAATTTCAGCGTCGCCGTTTAAATCTGTGTCATTTACTCCTCGGTCATTAAACACAAAAACCGTCAAAGAAATAAAGATATTTTTTATTATTCAAAGTGAGCCGCGGTATCACCCTATCACTTCGTGCGGGAAGGCGGAGTAGCTATTAGCTTAACGACCATTTTAATATAAGAGATGACATATTAAATTTACGAGGGCGAGCTTCCCGTAGCGTAAACGTTGACGCTGACGTGACGCCTCTGTCTTCTTTATTGCGTACGTAAATATAACTATCAGATGTGTTTATGATATGCTAAGGCGAATTTTTAATGGCCGGAATCGTTTACGAGTCACGTACCCTTACACAGTACTGTGAAGGGGTAACTCAGGGAAACTAATAATAAGCAGAAATTACTTTTAACTTGTATTGACTCAACAACGTGCCTGCCCTCGGGCGGTTTTTACAGAAGTCCCAGCTAAACAAAAACTACACGCGTTCGATATATTTCAAATATTCTGTATTCGATTTCCTTCCAAACTTATAAGTCGCCAGTATTAGGTGTCAGCGGCCGAACAGGTTGCTTGTCCTATGTGGAAAGCCTCTACAGTACACACTGTATAACCGATGATCGTAACATTAATACTCTAGCGTCAAGTACGCGTTAAACAAACACTGTCTACACTTTATGACTCAAACGTCGCACGCTGTTTACGGAAACCGTGTAAAAACCGAGCCCGTAACATTGATCATTTACTCCTACACGCAACAAAAAAGGGACGAAATAATAAGCGATTAGTTTCCCGCTCCGTCGTATATACATTACGCGGATCGCAGGGAGAAAAGCTTGCTTCATGCACACCTCTCGTTTCGCACGGAAGCGAACCGTAATTACTCTAAAACACTACCCATTTGTTTGATGTCTTTGTTCGTTGTTTGCTCCACTTAGGGCGAGCATCACCCTTGCGATTCCGCCCGACACATGCCGTGAGTTTCGTACAGCCATTAGGTGCGAGACAATGGAGCAAGACACAAAAAACAAGCATTAATAATCTGGAATATGCATCGACAACGAGAAAGGGTGGTATCTGTTCTCCAGCCCTTTCAGCGGGACGAGAGATAATGGCGGTGGAAACTTCAAGCGACGAAGACAATGGTAATGACTCGAATAGGTATAGGCATCGTGGCGCCGATTTTTCGTACTTTTTCTGCGTACTCTGTTCTACGTTGAGTAAGTGTGTAGGGTCCCATTGTTTCGGCAAGAAAACAAGAGTGATTGAATTGTTTAATATCACAAATCCCTTTCAGACAAAACAATTGTTAATGTGACTCTTACTCATTACAATAATTAACAAGCGGTAAGTTCAATATCACAATTTGTAACAACACCTCAAAGATCAGAAGTGCTCATTAAACTTTATATGAAGTGGAAATATTTTATGAAATTAAAATGCAGTGTTGACCAGCTTATGTTTGCTTAATTATTCCTTATAGTGCTATGAAACGTCGCGTGGATGACCACAGTAATTCGATGATGTCCAGAATTTACATTAAAATAATAATGTGACATTAACGAAAGACAATAGCTGTGTTGTGTGCGTGTTGTAGGCTGCTACAAGTTAATCGGGGCCAAGCTTTATGGGCGCACATGATTGTAATAGTCTTGTAAAGGGTGACTGGTAATGTATTACGACAAATGGACGGCGCTAAACGGTACGGCGCAAGTCAAATAAAAAATCTCATTTTTCTTTCAAACTTTTCTCCAACATTTTATTTTACGTTCACGAAAAGGGTCGACTGAAAGGTTTAATGATATTAGGAATCGAACGAATAAAATGCATACCTAGTTAAAAGTTTGAACGTGCCTAACGTAATTTCAAAGCGAATAGACAGACAAACGGATCGGACTAAAGCGTTAACTACTGCAATTAAGCCGATAATCTATCTAGTGTTAGCAAAGTTCATGGCTACATCTGGAATACACGTATCACAATGGCGTCCTTCCCGCGCGGCGGGGAAAAATCTAAACACAGTAAAAGCCGGCTTTAGTGGCATTTTATTGGGTCCATTTGGAGCTGCGCCAGCTCTGTTCCTTCAATTCTAATTGATATCTGACCAAAACGTTCACTTTACGTACGTAGACTTCTTGTAGACAAGTGTAATGTGTATTGTTTCATCTGTCAGCCGGCCATGTAGTCGCAATGACACTGGCTTTAATTGAATAAAATTATCCATTAAAAAAACTTTTTTTTAAACTAGCTTTTTCGTATTCTACTCAGCAAACCCTTTAATTTGATACCCATATCATGGTAGTGCACAAAAAATAACTAGTCCACCATCTTGGGCCGTCCGCCATATTTGATTTAGAATGAACTCACTTATCTAACCATGCATTGTCATCTAAATTAAACGTGTATGCAAAATTGCATCTTAATCAGAGGGGGATAACTGCTTTAAAATTCTGTTGCAAGATTTGACCTGAACATACTTACATACATACATAAAAAGCATTGTAAGTTAAATAAAAGCATGTAAAATTAGAGAGTTTTAATTTTGCGCAATTTTATTGGCAGTTCTTAGGTACAATTTTTAATGTGTCTGATAAACTGAACTAAATGCAATTTGAAAAAAACCCGCCAAGTGCGAGTCGGACTCGCGCACGAAGGACTCCTTACCATTATCGCAAAAACGGCAAAAAATCACGTTTATTGTATGGGAGCCCCAATTAAATATTTATTTTATTCTGTTTTTAGTGTTTGTTGATATAGCGGCAATACAATTTCAACTGTCTAGCTATCACAGTTCATGAGATACAGCCTGGTGACAGACAAACAGACGGACAGTGGAGTCTTAGTAATAGGGTCCCATTTTTAGGGTTCCGTACCTCGAAAGGAAAAATGGGAACCCTTATAGGATCACTTTGTTGTCCGTCCGTACGTCTATCTGTCTGTCAATACCCTTTTTCTCAGGAACGCGTAAAGGTTTCAAGTTGAAATTTGTATCAAATATTCAAGTATACCGTCCCTTAAAGCTGTGAAAAAATCAAACTTTTATGCCAACGCAATCAAAAGATACAACCGTTTATGCCACAAATTTGCGGCAATTTTCGACAATCGCAAGGGAATCAAAACCTACAGGGTACTTCCCGTGATCTCAGAATCTTGAAATTTGGAACTTAGCAACATCTTATAGCACAGATAAAGGAATAATTGCGAAAACCGTAAATTTTTAGTTTAAAATTATTAAAAATATTTTTATTATATGATGTATCATATAATAAAAATATTTTTAATAATTTTAAACTTACTACCCCTTTCCTCATGAACGCGTAGAAGTATTAAATTGAAATTCATATCAAATACTCAGGTCTTTAATACATTTAAGCTGAGGTATGTATGGAACCCTCGATGCGCGAGTCCGACTCGCACTTGATCGGTTTTTTTACTCTTTGGGTACGGAACCCTAAAAAGAAGGCCAAGTAAAAACTTTACTTTCGTTCAATTTGGATTTCCGTCAAAGACATTCTTCATCTACTTACAATGAAAGAAACACGCACAATCATGACCATTTTAACCGACATCAAACAGAAGGAGGTTCTCGATTCGACTGTATTTATTTAAATGTGTGTTACTTCAAAACTCTACTAGGTGAACAGATTTTAATGATTCTTTTTTTATTTGAAAGCTGGTGCTTCTCATGTGGTTTTATTTAAATTTGGTGAAGAACTTCGAAGATATACAACGGAACTTTTCAATAAATAACGGCAAATTGAACGGGATTGCTGCAATCGCATGTCTGTTTATTGTTTACGCCGGTACGCTCTAAAGGGATACAGTTCACCATGGTACACTCTCATTTCATCGGTTAAGTTCAAGTTTTATGATATTCGGGTAATCTATTCTGCCATAACTTTGTGCATTGTAGGTAGGTACCTTATTATTTAACTTGCTCATTATGTACCACAATAAAAAAGTGAAAACAAAAAGCTTTTTTTAAAATTTTTTTTACCGACCATTTATTTTTTCACTAATTGAAGACCATTCTAAGTGACAGGTCATTTTTTAAACAAGACTAAAAAAATATACACAACATCATACTACACTGAGTACATCAATCCGTCAAGGCTTGTCATTAAAGAAACTTTCCTTGAGACAGTTTAATGTGACAATCTATAAGGAACACTATTCTCAGCAGTTTCCTTCAATCTTTCAGGAATTAGAATTGAGGCGTACCTTACTTGCTGTTGTCAAAATTTACAGGAATTAAGGGCTCATATGCATACCAATACAAACCAATTCCGGTTTAAAGACTTGAAACTGTATTCAGACTGTATTTATGAAATAATAAAAAAACCGGCCAAGTGCGAGTCTGACTCGCGCACAAAGGGTTCCGTATAAACAGCTTCATTCACCGAAATAAATAGGTAACATACTAACGTTCATAAACAATGAAAGCACCGAACATTCCTCTAACAAAGAGTCAAAATTAAGTTTGCCGTTTGAAAACTGTTGTCCCAAAAGAAAGTACAGAATTATTACTTTACAAAGAACGTTTTGTAAGTTGGTCGATTATTACTCGTAAACTTGTAAAGCCTACTTAGCTGTGATAGTTTTTCTTTTAATTTCGTTACATACAGTACTGCCGTGATTTTTTTGACATATACAAAAGCAACCATTTAGCTGGCACACTTGAGTCTAACAAAAATTAACCATTTAAAGCCTAATTTTACGCAAACGGATCCCTGAATCGAAAAATTGTTTCCACAGACACGTAATATTTTTGAATGGCCACTCCAACGATCCACACCATGGGATAGATGTAAAAAAAAAACATCCCTACTTTACGTGTACAGGAAGGCAACCACAATTTTTTTTTTCCTTTTTGTATTTTACCACTTTGTCGGCATGATTAATATGTTTAACCATAAAAATTATAGCTTCAGAGTCTCTGAGCTAAGCTGCAACTTTAAGGATTCCTTGTTGACTACGGAATCCTAAAAATGTTGTGATGAACCTAATACCTTTTTTGAATAATCGTATCATGGTTTAAGATCCCAGTGTTAAGGTTCACACCTTAACATGAAATGAGTATAAATAATTAAAATTTCACTTTACAACCCTTCTCCTTATGCATTATAAGTGCAAATGAATATCTAACTCCTGAAGGAAGCGAACATGAATAAGTAAAGAATGATAACTCTGTTCGTGTGCACAATGTTACAAGTTACGTATGTTAGAAAGTTTCGCTCATTTGTCTAACGTACGAAGTTTTAGGATAACATCTAATCGGTAAAGTAGGATTGGAAGGTTTTTGTGAGAGTAAAAGTGCTATTATTATTTAGTTTGGTTTGTAGTGTTTTAGCTAAGAGCTTCCGTATAGCGAATGTTGGTGATGTACTCAAATCAAATATATGCCTACTCGTATTTTAGATTATAGTAATATAGTACATACTCTATAGTTCATGAAGCTTTTATTATTATTATTTATATATAAAGTTGTGAAATTGAGATGGTTTTCCAACAGCTCCGCAAAAATTATAGTAATTTATCTGGGAGATAATTTTATTAATATTTTACTAAATTTTAGCTGCTACATATTTTACAGGGTGTTTGGAAGGGAGCTGTACATACGCCTAGGGTAGAAACTAGGGATAGTCTGCTACCTACCCCCGCCCATTATATTGACCTTGGCCTCAAGGTTTTTTTTTAATTTATTATTATTTTTTATTTGACTTTTTTATGATTTTTTGACTAAAACTACCTGTAGCTCAAAATCTATCCATGGGACCGGTCGGCTAATGGTCTTGTTTTAATCGTTAGAGTCTTAGGGTCCTGCAAAAAATTATTTTACACCAGAAAATTGTGGAGAAGAAAAGTAATGGGGCCTGAAGTACCGTAGTAAGGTAAAGAAATAATTTTAAGGGCAACTTTCTATGGGGTTTAAAAAAAAACTAACAGGGTTGGAGTTCTTCTGATTTTTTTAAAACATCCTCAGTCCATGCCCTTTCTAACGATATGCTAAAAGTGTAATTATCACTTTTAGTTTTAAAGTTATTAATTAATTTCCGCAACTAGGGCACTTCAAGCAAAAATTTCAACTAATGAAAATTAAATGTGTTCGATCGTAAAAGGATGGCAAATGAAACAAAAAATTTGGTAATGACTAATGTCATTAAATTACAAATTTTAATTAATTACTAATTTTAATTAATTACAAATTTTGTTCAAATTGATGACCATTGACCTGTAAACATGCTCGGCACCTCTTCCTCATCTCCACGGTCACCGTTCTAAGCAGCAGTTCCTCGCGCATTGTATCGAATGCGGCGTGGATCCTGTTAATTAGAACCTCCCTTGTTGGTACTTCTTCTGCGTACACCAACTCTTTCGCCCTTCCCCAGACGTAGAAGTCGAGTGGGGTAAGGTCAGGCGACCTTGGGGGCCAGGGAATTGGCCCACCCCGACCAATCCAAGAATTAGGAAAACAACAGACAACCTAAACGGGCAAAACTACTTAGATTTCCTCGAAAACGATTTGCCTGATTTAGCGGAAGAAGTGTTTGACGAAGATCGGCCCATAGTCTTCCAGCACGACGGCTGTCCTGCTCATTGGAGCCTAGCAGTGAGGGAGCTTCTGGACAACTGCTTTCCTAATTCTTGGATTGGTCGGGGTGGGCCAATTCCCTGGCCCCCAAGGTCGCCTGACCTTACCCCACTCGACTTCTACGTCTGGGGAAGGGCGAAAGAGTTGGTGTACGCAGAAGAAGTACCAACAAGGGAGGTTCTAATTAACAGGATCCACGCCGCATTCGATACAATGCGCGAGGAACTGCTGCTTAGAACGGTGACCGTGGAGATGAGAAAGAGGTGCCGAGCATGTTTACAGGTCAATGGTCATCAATTTGAACAAAATTTGTAATTAATTAAAATTAGTAATTAATTAAAATTTGTAATTTAATGACATTAGTCATTACCAAATTTTTTGTTTCATTTGCCATCCTTTTACGATCGAACACATTTAATTTTCATTAGTTGAAATTTTTGCTTGAAGTGCCCTAGTTGCGGAAATTAATTAATAACTTTAAAACTAAAAGTGATAATTACACTTTTAGCATATCGTAAGAAAGGGCATGGACTGAGGATGTTTTAAAAAAATCAGAAGAACTCCAACCCTGTTAGTTTTTTTTTAAACCCCATAGAAAGTTGCCCTTAAAATTATTTCTTTACCTTACTACG
This sequence comes from Orthosia gracilis, assembly GCA_947562075.1. Taxonomy (NCBI): domain Eukaryota; kingdom Metazoa; phylum Arthropoda; class Insecta; order Lepidoptera; family Noctuidae; genus Orthosia; species Orthosia gracilis. Next base: position 14,873,927 of record OX387274.1, read on the forward strand.
GTACTTCAGGCCCCATAACTTTTCTTCGCCACAATTTTCTGGTGTAAAATAATTTTTTGCAGGACCCTAAGACTCTAACGATTAAAACAAGACCATTAGCCGACCGGTCCCATGGATAGATTTTGAGCTACAGGTAGTTTTAGTCAAAAAATCATAAAAAAGTCAAATAAAAATAATAATAAATTAAAAAAAAACCTTGAGGCCAAGGTCAATATAATGGGCGGGGGTAGGTAGCAGACTATCCCTAGTTTCTACCCTAGGCGTATGTACAGCTCCCTTCCAAACACCCTGTATATCTGAAAGTAGATACCTAGAGGTGCACTTAGAGTGATATAGCTATCAAGTGTCTGATAAAAAGAAAAGTGTGAAAGAAAGTGTGTGCGTGCGTATGTGTGTGAGAGAGAAGTGTGGGTGTGTGAAAGTGAGTGTGTTAATTGTCTGGTAAAGAATTGCCGCAGCATGGTGTAAAGTTTATATTAAAATTAATTTACTTACCATTTTGTTGTTGATTTCGTGAAAATGTATTTCGCACACTTTGTCTACTATGTCTTCACTTTGAAACGTGACAAATCCAAAACCTGAAACAAACGAATATTCATATTAGTACAAGATACTGACATATTTGAGTAGGATAAAAAGTTTAACAAAAAATGGTATTAATTTACTTTGAACTTTTTTATATTATCTAATAACGATTAAAATGTATTGGAATTTTGACGAAAGCTCAAAAACTCAGACTTTAAGTCTGAAGAGTTTTTGAACGAACTCTTCAAGTTATAACAAACATACAAGTCTCAGCTTTGATATCGTTTTAATTAAAGGCAATTTACATCAAACTAATTTCAAAAGGCGCGTCAATCAGTTTTCGACAACACCTATCAGAGTATTGTACTGGGTCGGCTCGGGCAGGCACGGCAGCTTTTTGGGCCAATATAATAAAACTTGCCCCCCGACGACACCGCCTACGCGCACCGGCGACAAGACCAAACAATACCAACCCTCCTTTAAACGCTCCCAGACATTCACGTGGCCACCTAGACGACCAACTTCGCCTATACGTACCCCGTCCGACTCAAAAGATCGTTCAAGTTTGCCCTCGCACGATTCATGAATTACAAATTGCAATTTTGAGTTTCGCAATCGAATCGCTTTCCGATATTTACACGATGCCATGCGACAACTTACGACCTAGCTACAATCTGTCGCACAAATAAATCCCTCCAGTTCGAAACACGTCGCTCGGCGCGTCGTGTTACCCGATTCGCAATCACCTGACGTAGACCAAGTTTCCGCTTAAAGTGGCAAACAAAACAAGGCGATGAGCAGGCGTGTTTCTGTCTGCTAACGATTAAGACACACACACGTGACGTATCCACCCACGACGACAAATAGCATTAGCGAGCCGCTCCGCAAACAGTCGTTGGCGACTGGCGCCGCGATTATGCTGACACGTACACGGACAGTATCGCGCAACTTTCTCGTCCCGTGTCCACGTGTTGATATGGGCACGTGAGAGCAACATACATCTTCATGAGTCGGGATCAACGTCGTCAATCCCGAAAGTTATACAGAACCGTTTCAAAACTGAACTTGTCCGACAATGGCCGTTGGCAACGAAGCGCTAATCGATACCCTTGTAAATGTTACGGCCGAGCCGATACTTATAATCTGACAGTGCGGCTCTTTGTTCATATTTAGTTCATCACCTTTCACGACTTGAGCTGCCCTAAACAAACAGCACGCTCGGGGCCCGAACTAGGGCGCACTTGGTATTTCACGCGCGACCGGGTGGCTTTGCGTAGGAATCGAGGCAAAGATAGTAACACCCCGAAAAGGCAAATAGGGGTTCAATCGAGTTCCGTTAGATGACCGTATTTTCTTTATGCATTATAAGGTCGGTGCGGTATATCAAGTGAATCGTTTCTGCGTTATTGCTTTCCCAATAAAAACGATTGGAAACAATCCCTACTTACATAAAACATGGTGTCGGGAAAACTGTAGGGAATTTGATAACGCATTGTTTTAATGTTTGTATATTATAAGTGAGTGAGAAAACTCTTAGGACAGATATTACATAGTAGGGCACCGAGCGGCGAGCGCTGCCGGCTCCCCTTATTTATGCGGGTTCGCAAACCGAATAAAGTAGGAAGCAAGCAACATCGACGGCCTCGAGTAAAGTTATCTGCGGGCGAGATGGCTGAACAAATATGAAATCGGAACACACGATCAAACTAAATGAACTTCGTCTTAATGGATTAGAAACGTTAAAATCACCAATGTTTTGCTCCATATACACAAACTGAGCAAATAAATACAATACCCGTAAAGTTTGTAGATGAAACGTTAAGAGAAAAGGGAGAAATAGCATTGTCACTGACCACGTAAAAAGTTTTGGGTTTCGTGTTGCCTTTGTGTGCTCGCTCTAGATAAATGGGGTATTTTCGTGAAATTCGTCCGCGTCACTTCTCGTAACAATGGCGAAGATAAATAATCTCTGCGTAAGAAAAGGATTCCGTAAACATAATTATTTGAACTCGCAATTGTAGCTGTGAAACGCTAATGAAAGTTCTCCTGGGTAGCTTCAGGAATTAACTTTATTTTTCTCCAACTTCAATTACACCGGGTACCTTTACTTTTTAAGTGGAATACTTTAATTAAATCTGATGGCTTATAGGTGATCAGCGCCTCTGTGTACTGATTGGTCCTTAACTTTGTTGTTAAATTAAATTCACATCACTTCCTTTTGCTCAGCGTAAAATTTGCAAGTACTTTTTTCAGCAAATTGTGAGTTTTCTCAGCAATTGGTAAATCTTGATATTTGTAACATAAAGAACTGTCTGAATACAATTTAAAAAAAAATATATTTCTTAGGTATTCAACTTTTGTATGAATATGTCTCCAATATCAATAGGCCTATTTCCCTACCCCTCCTCTCCTGTCAGCTCGTGAACCGCCACTATAGCCGTGTGAAGGGCGGACGATTTTTATTAATTCCCATCGAGTTCGCACCTGCGATAGCGGCGCTCGTTATTTTAATATAAGAAGCGAGAGGTTGAGGCAAAGATTATGAATGTGTCTCCCGATATCGGATATCTCGACACATCTGTCGGGCGGCACGTGGAGCTGACAGAGGGCGGTCGCCCCCCGGGCCCTCGCCCTGGGTGCGCCCCCGCCCCCGAATCGGGGCCATAGGCAGTATAATCTGCCCCGCCACTGTATGAAACACCGGCCGGTGGCGTTTATGGCGCTATAATAACCGTATAAAACGCGACTTATTGTAGGCGTCGATAACGGACGTTATACAACCTAAGGCCTCCACTTTGTGCCACGCCGACGCTCCCGGCTTCACCACATTTTTTCTATGTTACCTTCGAGCTCCCGAATGCTGTAATGGAGTTTATTACGATATCTCCCACTAATGTAATTCCCGCAGTATTCATTTGTCTAATTGAATATTACATTAGCACATACATTATGCACAAGGTTCGATTCCAAGGCATACACTAAATAAGAAGTCGGTGGTTCGCCTTCGATTTGTATTTTTGTTGGCACACTAATGCAAAATTTCCTCTCCGACATGCAGATTTTCTCAAGATGTTTTCCTTTACTGAAAATAAATATTTACCTGCGCTACGAAAAATTCAATGGTGCAAAACGTGGATAGAACGTGGCTCACGTACGAGATTAATTCTCTATCGATCCTATCAATAGGTACTTGAATCTAGCATGGATGATAGCACACAATCGTAGCTAAAGTATATAGTATACCTACAGTAATTTTGCTAGTTGTCATTTTCACAACAACAACTGTTAATAAACAGTATCTTGTAACAGAGAAAGTGAGTCAACAGGACTCATTGTAGCGTCAATTTTGCTTGTTTTTGTACAGAATAAAAGTAATGTAGTATGTCGGCGATAACTAGGAAGTTTTCATTAGGAACGCTCAACAAGCTCTCGAGCGATCTGCGAGCTGGCCGGCGGCGTTGGAGCGCTCGACGTCACAACTTTTGTTATTGTTTCGCTTCATTATTGTAATACGAAATACGCGGCACAATAATTAAGAGATCCTCGTCTATCGCCCCTCTGACGTCATAGTTGGCCCAAACTTTTATCAACGGGCTCTCATCGTGACAGAATGTTTGCTTCGTAAATAATTGCCGGATTGCTTCTGAGCTCAGCTAATAATAACAAGTTAATCGCAATAGTTATTATCGAGAAAAAGGCAAGGTATTAGAATCGGGATTGGCTCCGTCGAGCTCGAGTGCTGTTACGCGATCAATGTTTATTAGAAACCTATTAACTGAACACTTGTTTCCATGTGGGTTGCTTACCTAAGTACCGATCTAACCTTCAGCTACCTTTATATATAAATAATTCTTAGTCCATAATATTTACGTATCAAATCAGTGTAGCGACAGCCTCGACTCACGCCTAGGGATATCGAACAAGTTCCAATCAGTTTTTTCAGCTTAACGTTCAATTAATTACAGGAAAACATCGCGACGTTGTAGGTGAGGGTAAAAAATATATATCATACCTATAAAAAGGCTCAAGCACCTATACGAATTTTATGTCTATAAATCACACTAAAGCTAAAACTGCAGAACGAAACGATTCTTTTCAAGTTATTTTCTTATCAACATTACAGGAGAGTATTACAATCCAGTTTGTACTAATAGATGACTGATCAAACTTTCATACAAGTTCTTATTAGATATTTATTTCTGTTTCAAATACTGCGCGGTATTTAGGTAAGAACAACAGTCCTACATTACCCTACTATGTGATAAAGTAATCTATCGAGGATTCAAATAGTTGATCGTAATAGCCGCTTCAAAATAATACGTGAATCCCGTGCCAATACAAATACGCGCCGGTTCTAATGCATTCGCTGCGAGGTGCAAAGTCTAAATGTAAACTTTCGGCAAGCTAAGAAAATGGGAAATAAAAGCTGGAAAGAATTGGCTCATCCTCATTTTCTCTATTGTTAAGTTGAATAGGAACCGAACTATCAACCTGCTAGACGCGCTGATTGTGTGGCGACACCTTTATTGTCTACGTTCAGGTAAGTAAAACAGAAATACTGCTCCTACGATGCTTTTTCCGTCAAGATGTTCAACTTTTAGAATCCCGAAGTTTGTCCAAGTTGTTTTATTGCTTCAGAAACGTTTTAAAGCTTTTGACACAAAAAGAATTTTCGGACTCAACCCGTAGTGTTTGGCGAAGAATTCGAAACATGATTTCTTATAGAAGCTTGCGCTGTACAGTGTTGTGACGTATCTATTGCGTGGGCGGACTATATAATATTCAAAATGTTCTCTTAACGCGTTAACTTGAGAATTTATTTGGGAAATTATCAAAAGGTCGTGAAAGGCAATTTTGACATAAATGTAACACATCAAAAAAAAATTAAGAGCGATCAGTAACAGGCGAAATATTTGGGCGAGTGGCCGTTAGGCCGCAAGCGGCAGGACAATTTATCAAGGGCGTCGGTACCCTCGTCCAATCGGTTGATAGCAATGCCATAAATATTTACTTTAATAAGATTCCGTCCTTTTTATTCGCGTGTGTTTTACGACACAGTTTGGCCCGTGATGTCAACCTGGTAGCAGCGTAAGCGCATTGTTTTTTATAGTGTCGGAATTTGTAGCGGAGTAAGTGAATATCCTGACCCTGTCGTAATAGATTGTAAAGCTGAGGAATGTGCCAATTGACTGTGTTACGTTTGATATATCGAATTTTCACAATCACAGTTGCAAGGTGAGACTGTGTTATGTTGAAGTACTTTATATACTATGTACAACCATGTGGTCAAGTTCTAAACGTACCATCAGAAAGTTTTGGTAAAATATTTTATTAGTTTTGGTAATGACAATGTTTATGTGTCTCGAGACGAAAGTCTATGACCAATGTGTGTTGCCAGTGATGACCTATGGCTCTGAATCGTAATCGCTCACAATGGGCTTCATCAGAAAAGTTATAGTCACCCACAGGGCAATGGAGAGGGCTATGCTTGGAGTTTCCTTGCGTGATCAAATCATAAATGAAGAGATCTGCAAGAGAACCAGTTGCCAGGGCACATTGCTTGCAGAACGGATGGTCGATGGGGCCGAAAAGTTCTTGAGTGGCGACCGCGAACCGGAAGACGCTGCGTTAGAAGGCTTCCCACCAGGCGGATAGATGACCGGGTGAGGGTGACGGGAGTCTGCTGGATGCGAGACGCACGGGACCGGTCAATGTGGCGACTCTTGGGGGAGGCCTATGTCCAGCAGTGGACGTCTTTCGGCTGATATGATGATGATGTTTGTAGCCAAGGAGGAGAGGTTTGGAGCCAATTTCAGTGTCAGACTTACTTACATCGGTATCTACACAGCCTAACAACCATAACTTTGGACCTAGGGCTCATAGAAGCATTTATTTTTACGAATCAGAGAAATAAAAAAATATTCAACTGCCACACAAAAGGTAAGATTTTTTGTATTGAGCCACAAAAGACAATCTTTACACATAACTGCACATGATTTATACTATTTCTCAAAATTTTATTTATAAAAGTCTTTTAAGTTTTTTTTGCTAGTATTAGAGTTATTCTACACACTGACATAAATGAAAGACAGCTCTAAGCCATTTTTTTTAAATTTTATTGTAACCTTAAAATAACCCCTGCACATTTTTGCTTTATATTTTTTAGGAAATGCTATAAAAACGTTTGAGAATTAAACCTCTTATGTGGGTGTTTTTATCGATAACATTAAACGTATATAGCGACCTTAAAGTTTTGTTACTATACTCGTATCATACATTGCAAACATAGTGTTTCAAGTTCAATTGTTTAGCAGTAAAGAAATAAATCATCATCATCATTACATCATCAGCCTATTAATGTTGCTGCTGGGACACAGGCCTCCTCACTATGAGAGGGAATGGGCCGTAATCCACCACGCGAGCCCAGTGCAGGTTGGTGAATGTCACATGGGTTTTTTGGTTCTAGGACATGCCGGTTTCCTCACGATGTTTTCCTTCACCGTTTTGAGAGCAGTGGTAATGAAATAATTTACACAAAGTGAAGCGCCTGCCTGGGCTCGATCCCACGACCAACAACTTGTAAGTTGCGGCCGATACCACGGGGCTACCACTGCTCTCCAAATAAATCCAAAGCGTGGCCGGTATTGAAACGTCGTTCTACAAACTGAACAGAAGTTAGTGCAGATCGTAAATAAAGAAACAACCAAGATTATGAGGTTTCAGTATGTAAAACTACAAAAAACACCACCTATTTGAGTCACAAAAATATTGTAGGTGCCTACGGAAAATTGTAAACTTGATCGTTCGTCGCACGGAATGAAGCCATAAGAATTTGATGAATTTTATACTAAACTACAACCCGAACTTGCGATTTATAGCACATAATAATGTAAATGGAACATTGTTGAAGGGAGACCAATTTTTCTATGAACGTCATAAACATTGTTTTACGATGGGCCGACGAAGTCGTCTAGGTACGACCATTTACTAAGTAAGTTATTTATTTACAACCACAATGCGGAGTTCCAGTCCCGTTCTTAGTATTTTATTAGTTTAAACAAGGCATTAATAATTATGTTATGGTTGCCGGCCCTGGCAAAATATATTTTTCGATGTTGAAGTATTTAAAGTTATAAATAGTCAATTACTTTTTAAAGTTATTAAACGATAATACATAATAATAGCATAATGGCCATTGCTGACATTATTATCAGATTAGCATTATATTTATGCAAAGTAGTAATTCACGCTGGGCGCCAATAGTTTCTCATGAGAACCTTCTGATCATCTACTGAGAATCAGAAGGCCGTGGTCGTCGTCATACAAGCTTGCATAAGATTTTTTGAGAACTGCAGAGGTAGACGTTGGTTTTCGAATTACAACATCTTGGTCACTTCCTAAAAAGATGACAGTCAGTTACACTAGCGTGACATACCTCAAAATCCAAGATTAAGGACGGTTTTCAAAATTTGCAATATTCTGAATACCAATAGCTGTCAAATCGATCTGTTTAAAACATGTATTTTTTAAATAAATAACTAATATATATTAGTGAGAATGTTTCGAGAACAGAGAGTTTTAACCATTTAATTGCTTTTTAACTCAAACGAGCTACGCGTAATTAGATTACAATGGTGAATTTTATTTGTATGTATTGTCACTTTACATAAATGTACCGACAGTTTCACTTGATCACATTAACATGAATTTGAAAGCGCAACTTTGTTTTCTGAACTGTTTTAAACTTTTAATTGTTCTGATGGATGTGTAGTTTAATGTTTTAAATTATGTCCATGACTTTTAAATGTAGTTGAGTACTACTATTTTTTCGAAGTAAGTACTAGAGATTTTCACAAAAAGTATTAAAGTATTTTATGTAGCCTGTGGTATTCTGCTGTACAGAACCACATCTTTTAGTCTATTTACGTTTTATATTACTAAACAAACCACACCTTTTGGGCTATTTAACTATTAAAATCGTATCAACTCATGTATCTGTTTTAGGGTTCCGTACCCAAAGGGTTAATACGGGACCCTATTACTAAGACTCCAATCTCCGTCTGTCTGTCTGTCACCAGGTTGTATCTCATGAATAGTGATAGCTAGACAGTTGAAATTTTCACAGATGATGTATTTCTGTTGCAGAATAAAACCCTTCGTGAGTGAGTCCGACTCGCACTTGTATATATTCTTTAACACTGTTAACTCCTGAGAAGCATACTTTTAGTCAACTCAGATTGTTTTAGCATCCAAAATATTATTATTTAGATGTTAAAACAATCGGAGAATTCTTACTTGTACTACTATTTTCCCTTTTTGTAAAAAAATCTTAGAATATTTTATATTCTGACATTTTCATTATGAACTGTCATCTGTCCAATTTATTTTTCTAAACCATAGACATAACACACCATGGGCATGTAACTACTATACCAAGTATCTTCGCTATAAGGGCACCTGTAAGCTTCCCCCACTGTTAACCGTTTTTATTATTTCTAGCCATCATTACTTGATATATGTTTGAAATATTTAACCTATGACACAGAACGATGAAAAACGGGCTGCAAGTTTTTCTATTTGGTTTTTTGCCTTGAACTACAAAGTATATTCTTATCCACAAAATACTAATAAAACTGTAATGAATTCAGTTTATGAATGTGTGTTATAAATCTCTGAAGTGATACTATTAACTCTAAATCTGTATTCATTGTTATTTTTGTAATTCTGAATTATATGTGTTTAAATAAGTCGCCTTTTTTATACTTGGTAATGTAAAACTTTTGGGTTTGTTAAACTTTGTCGTCGCACGGTAGTGATCAAAATTAATAAATAGTGATTGGACTCTTTATGTGAACTTTTTACTGTTATTATTCCATGGTTGGTCTTTGCTTCGCATCTAAGGGCTCGCTGTTCGGCGTGTGATGCCACAGCCCGGCTTCTCCACACTCCTTGCTGTCTGCGTATCTGTCTACCTGTCCATCTGCCTGAACCTGGCCCCGCCTGACCCGAGCATCCCACGTAGTAGGAAGTCAGACCTTAGTTTTTACACTTATCATTTTTTGAAATTTAATTTTAAAACTAACGTTTAGCTCGTTTTTAACACTCATCTTTTTATTTAATTTTAAAACGTCACTTATGTTTAGCTCATAGAATTAATCGTATCGTTACAAGCCTTTGCATAATTTACAGTTTGATGATCTCTCATCATTGTCGTTACAAAACAAAAGTACATTTTACATTCTGAACAATCGATCCTCCTGATCGATAATTTTTAATTTGTCAAGATTACAGAGGAGGTATCCGAGGTAGTCCCGGTATGATTGTTGTGGTCATTTCGCATCGCGACAAGATCGCCCCGTGAGCGCGTAATCCCGCAGGGCGACGTGCCCCAGACGCGAGAGACGGGATTTGCAGGATCATCGGACACAAGACGGGAATACCCTTGTTGTGGTTACAACACTACTCAATGTTCTCCGCTATTGTCCAACGAACGATTCAGTTTATTTGCAGAGAGATACTTATGTTATTATAAACTATTCCCTGTCTACAATACTGGTGAAAACTGAAACTTAAAATAACTTATATTATACAATAACAACGGGAATCTCCACTCGTGCAGAGTTATAATATTCTATATTAGATTGCTCCGAGAAAAAGTCCAATGTAAAAGTTATGACTGGGGCGAGCACATGACTCTGATAATATCGTTTTAATTGCGAATAGGAGTGAATCGAGCGCGAGGGGAGAGCCAACATTATGATGCGAGCAGCGCAGCTGGGACTTGCGCAGATTGAGAATGAAGAGGCCGCACGTACGCCACGGTTCACTTGTTAAGAAGACCGCAGTGAGAAAACCAAATATTTACAATTGCATCCGAAAAACAGAACTTTGCACTCGAAAAAGAGCCATCTTAAAGTTGCTGGGTAAAGTTAGGAGGGTTGTATTTCGAGCTGTCCCCGCTTGAGTTCTCGAGTGACCAGTCTCGCACCGGCTCGGGTTATTGCGGGACCGACCTTGTTTGCACAGCACTACAGAACTGTTCCGTGCTGATTTTGGCAATATTCCTTGTTCCACGTCACGAGGCCTCTGCAACCGTGATACGATTGTTGCGCGCTTTTTATTGTTATTATGACATGAAATGAAACATTTTCCGTTTGTGTTTCAGCACAATTGTAAAGTTCAGCTACGCCATCCAAATACAATTCATCCTGATGGTAGATTTAGTTTCCAACTACTGCTGTATGCCAGGAAGTATTAACTTTGAAATAAATTTTATAAAATAATAAAGCCAGAAACAGAATACGAATTGTATTGTCAACGGAGTCTGTAAATCTAGTAATAAAAGCGTCCACTCAACGTCGCAATTCACGACGTTTCTTCAAGTAGTGGCGACCGAGGACAGAGTTGGGAAGCCTTAATTTGTCTCTTTCCAACCAGAGACAAAGTGTATTTCTTAGCTTTGTCTATCGCTAGGATCGCGGTGGTCCATGTCATCATGGACTTAGTCTAAACGATGCACTTTCTTGTTATCTCAATGTTGGATTATTGAGATTTATCCTTTGTGTAATAAATAGATGTAACAGACGCGACGTCGATCATGAGCTTTCTTTGTAGCGAGACCTAATGATGGCGAATATATTCGTCGATAAAGTGCTCGTCGTATCGTTTAGGTTTCTTTTTCTGTTGCTTTTTTATGTGAGTCGTTTATTAAATTATGTCTGGATGGTAGTCGTTAGGGAGGCACACCTACTTACCTACAAGGTGACCTGACTTTAACGTGCTCTATATTTATCAGCAATTTATGGCTCATATCTGTACGGTAGCCATAAAATCTGTGTTTAGGTGAAAACAATGCTTTTCAGTAAGGTTACTATAAGAATACTTTGTGAAAATTGCGAGACACATGAAATAACAATTCTATATAAGGCATTTCATTGGTCTATACCAATGAAATGCCTTATATAGCATTGTTATTTGTTACTTCATTGTTTTTTTGTTACTTCGACCTATGTCGAAGTAACAAAAAAAAGCCGAACTCCAAAAAAACCTTAAAACCTGGATGTTTTGAGCTCCGCGTTCATACGTCCATCAGAAAAACTAACGAAAAATCGTTCACCGGTATAAAGGGTTAAGTCGATTCTCAACACATCAACGCTTCATCCGGCGCTTTGTTCACGATAAGGACTTGAACACACACAGAGCACCTGTTTCGAGTGGCGAGCAATAAGTGCTGAACGTATTTGCGTAGCGCGATTACGCGTCGCTCCAGCCGAGCTAAAATTGAGCGTTGAACTGAAGCACGTAATGATTTTAACGACTGTTCCGATTATACAATAAAAACGTAACATTCATTGTTTAAAAAACTACTACACGAAAAACGGTTTGTTTCTAAATCCGGCGACCATTTCAGACCAATTGGATCACTGCGTTATTACTATTTAAGTGTTATGCTAATCTGGAAAAAGTTCCAGTCCGATTCACGGTCTACTAAAAGCTCGTAAAGCTCATCTAATCAAAGCCGTTAAGGGGGCATCAGATTACAAATTTACAGGTAGGTCGGCCAATAAAGATGAACGTAAGAGAGAGTTAACTGCGCGAAGTAATCGCGGGCCGAAACGTTGTTTTACGAGTCCGACTTTGCATATCCCGACAGATGTTAGAACAATAAACCCGAAAGAGACGCCCGGGTATTGTGCCGAGTTGTTACTTGTTATTCTGTCGAAATCTATGTTTTAAAGGTTTAGAGACGTGTTCAACTAGAATTTTATGAAACAACTGCGCACCGGTAGGGTTACACTTTGATTTTTAATGCTCTCGGTGTGGCTCGGTTTGCGACTCGAAACTTTGTTATGTATATTTTATGACAATCATCAACAATGTTACGACTGAATTTATGAGTTACATCTCCAAATATGAGCATTAGACATTAATGAAATACTCGTATGTAATATTGAGATACATTGCTAGCGCCAGTTTCTATGAAATGAATAAAAAAAATATTACATTCCAATATAGGCTCTACTTCAAATTACCTTTAAAAACCACTCGGTCCAAAGGTTTCACTAGTAATAAATTAGAACGGAGCATAGAAATTGTAAGTAAAATTTTATTCGAATGGTGAAAATCTGATACACTACATATCGAATGAAATCAAACTAACACATTTAAAATGGCCGCTATTTCATTTAAAAATCGAATCCTCTTTCATATTTAAATTTGAAAAGTTGTCGGTGAGCGTCCGACCCGCTCGGTAAAAGGGTATTACTTATGAATCAATAGTTAATGAGTATCAATGGGATGCTTTTGAAACTCGCCAGCCTCTGTGTGCATTCTCGGCGCATCATTAATATTGAAAGTTACTCGGCCGTCCATTGTCTCTAGAGTGGCCGCCTCTTTGTATATTATGCGTCTACTTCTGTACGGAAGCGAACAACTCATTTCCTTTACACAAAAGTTTTACTTGCAAAAATATTGCATAGTCCCATTTTCTGAGGAGCGTCACCCGATTTTGTTGTTTTGAGCCACAGGAATTTACATCGGAAAGTACCGAAATTAAGTATAATAACGGATATAATGAACACTAAAGATGTTTGTTAATATTAAGGGGTATCTGCACTTAAACGCCACGGCTCATAACGCGCGTTAGGTTTTGGTTACATTTAGGCTTTATGCGTATATACATAATAATGAAAACGGCTGCGTAAGCACAGATAATAATCATATGTGCTGAGGCATAACCGAATTGCACAGTCGGCATATGCGATTGTGGTCGTGTGGATCCGTTCCATTCGCGTCGTTTCGCCCCAAACTAGTTCCAATCAAATGCGAGCACCGATCGTGTGCGTTCCACTGTTGTCGTAATGTTTATAAACTTAGGCCGGGATCTAGGCAACGGGAGCCAATATAGATCGCTGCGGGCGAAAAGCGCATAATAGGCATCGGTAAAAATACTGTCTGGAAAAATTCGACGGCTGCGAATAAATGAAGTTAGCCCCTTACTATTTTTCCCGTGAAACTATTTTAATTAAAGCCGCTCGAATGGAAGGAGTTTATAGAGGGACAAATCGGTCGGCGGCCGATAGATTGGGAATGTTCAATTTCGGAGGCGGGCGGCCTCTCGATGAAGCTTGGAGGCTGCTAGTAATTGTCGTGGTCATTAACATTTACGATAATGACGAGGATAGGATTGACGTGGCTGGTTATCGCAGCATCCGATATGTTGGAGACGTCGTATAATCCACACTAGAGCACGTTACGCCGCCGCGAGATCTAGTTTCGAGACGGATGGTAATTCGCTATTTGGTTAGACACGGTTAATAATTGATCAAGTTTTGTTCGTCTAAGTTTACGCCCTGTTTGGAATTAAAGGCGACAGTGTGATGAACATAGTTTCAGGATTAAGATTCGATCAAACTTGGAGTTGTTTCTCAGAAAAGTTTGTAAGTACTATGAAAAGTGTTTTTACAAGAAACGAATGCACACAAGACACGAGCATGTTCTAAATATTTACTCGTCCCAATAAACATGTAGCGACCTACTTAGATGATCTAAAACATGGTTGTAAATGTGAAAATAATTCTCGCAACAATTGTACATTTTGTTCAGGAGAGTACTTCCAGGATGGGAAACACGTTTAGACGGGGGGAATAATGGGATTAAATTTTCAGACAGATGTGTAACAAAATTGGAGGATACATAATGTCGTGTCTCATTATTTTAGGTCAAGATTTACGTAGATATTTTTGGATATTTTTATTTTAGATATTTTATACAGGTTTTGGTTTCGATTCACGACGTGTTGAGTAGCTGTTGAGCTGATTCCAACATCTATTCTTTGAAGACGAAATATAACAATAAAAAAAATTAAGATTAAAAAAAACCTGATTGAAATGTATTGAAAGTACCTATATTTATTTATGATTAATTGACTATTTAAGTAATTCTATATTTATTTGTAATTAATAGACTGTAGAAGAAGTAAATCAATGTAAATAAATACCTAACCGTATACTTATGCCTTATACCAAATTCATAAAATGTAGTTATCTAATGTAATATTTTTCAACCATTCGAAAACTATTCATAACAATCGACATTGACATACATTGATTTAATAGAAAAATAAATTATATACCTAGGTACTTGGAGTGTTAATAGTACCTACCTACATGAAAACCTAACCCGTCTCAACCACCTCAACAAAAAAATACTCCTAAAATCAGATCACTGAAACATCTTAAGGTCCCTGAAAAACGTAAGGAACCCTTCTTCCACTCAACACAATGGCTTCCACTATTACTTCAATCCACTTAGTCACACACTGTCACGCCAGCGTTATAATGTGCCTGTTTCAAGTCACGGGCGAGTCATTAAGGCTTTGGGGATGCCTCGTCTCGAAGAAGCCATCTGCATGATTTGCGCATATTAATAACGCTGAGCTTGCATGGCTGTATGCTCTTAAATACAACCATACATGCTATAACGACTAACATATTATAAGTTGGCGATGAGCGTTTCGGTTTAATTTCGACAGGGTTCCGCCGTTTTCATTTCAAGATTTGCATGTAACAGGTTGGGTTTTCGTTGGAGTTATCGAAATGTTCATTTAGTAGGGTTTCGTTGTTTTAATTTTGATTTTAGACGACATGTCTAGGTTAGTAATTAATTTCAAGAACTAATCTAAGATTTAATAGATGTCTAAACACACATTGTTATCTAAGACAATATAATGTTTCACACATAGCCAGAATGTTGACGTTTCCAGCAATATTACTAAGATACGCATAATGCTGGTAAAACTATGTTCACTACGTATTTACGTCATAACAGGTGTAAATAAGGTCGAATAAGTCATTTCGACGTAGCCTTGAAGATGTGAAAACGTAAGAAAATAACCGAAACAGTTGCTCACGAAAAAAATGAAATACGTCCTCCAAGCGAAGAAATAATTCAGCCGAGTTTTTGTTCGTAACCCTAAACATGCACTAATAAACATGAAATACAAAGAAAAACAAAAACTACTCATGGAATTTCGAAAAGAGGTGTCTTTTTTTAAAGAAGTGAATAATCTTTGTATTCAAAAAACTTTTTACCAAACCTTTATGCCAAGACGTGGCGTGTATGCACTTCGGCAAAGACGTAGCCTCGCGATGAGTAGGTACACTATGTAAACACACCTTTAAATGAGATATTAGGCTGCAGTTACACCAACAGCGGAAAGCGGAACACTTTTTAAAACAGCCTTGTATTGAAAAAACTCCGGACAGTTTTCATAAAACTGCTCGAGGCAAGTAATTCATTTCTTTTCACCGCATAATATAATCTTAATTAGATTGCCAAATAACAAACTGCGTTAAGCTAAAATTAATGAGTGCTAATTAAACTAAAAACAAACCAGAGTAAAATAATAACGAACTCGCATAATGTCTTGGTCTAATGGCTTTAATTAATTTCATGTAATATTGTGTGATAAATAACAACTAGACTATGTTTTATAATCAAGATAAAGCGTAGTTCACCTATATTTTAGTGAAAGTGAAAAAGTGTCCGCGCTATTTGGTTTTCTGTGTATCAGATTCATATTTTTAGGGTATTTATTTCTGTTAATTAGGGAGAGCATTTAGTTTTTTAGGTGAAAAGCACTTCCATGACTGTAAAGGTCCCTTAGACAAAAGGTCACGGTAAATTTATGAAAAAAAAGTCCGCTATCGCTTCCGCCTGCTTTAGAACTGATCCCTAGCCTAACCACTCAACTCTCCGCGGCACGCCACACCCCCATAATGATGCATCTCGGGAGATACAGCATAAGGCTTTACAGATTTTAACTACGCCACAATATTTATCTTTCTTTTTACGCGTGGTCACGCACATATTTCTCGTTTTTTCTTCAAGTCTTTTTATTTATAAGTCTTAGGGGAAGGCTCGTACAAAAAACGTTTTGTAAAATATAACAGAGAATTCACCTCTCTATTTTATGTAGCCAGATATTTCGAGAGGTTTTGTTTCAGTGTCTGACGCAGACTGACGCCTAGATTAAGAAAAATGGAAAGATAATACAGTTACAGATAAACCTATTTAGGTACTAAGAGATTGGGATGTTTTCTGCTGTGGAATATTCGTTGTGTTTGATATTTCCTCTTAGTGATTTCATACGTAGGCAGCGTATTGAAAAGAGGTAATCAAAGGTTATATTTTTGTGAGG
This sequence comes from Orthosia gracilis, assembly GCA_947562075.1. Classification (NCBI taxonomy): domain Eukaryota; kingdom Metazoa; phylum Arthropoda; class Insecta; order Lepidoptera; family Noctuidae; genus Orthosia; species Orthosia gracilis. The sequence continues at coordinate 14,890,653 of OX387274.1, forward strand.
TTTAGATGAAAGGGGCTTAAATGATTGAAATGTGAACATTACTGTCAGCTTTCTGAAATTTCAGTAATGTTTTTTCCCAGCATAAAAAGCTGAGACATTCGTGTCAAACATTTTGAGTATAAAACGTCTACGTTGTTATACACACACCGAGTAAAAAGCCAAACGAACAAGCTAAAAAGTAATACCTCAGTTTGTTTTGACTCTCGTCGACATTGCACTTACCTAATTAGCAGTGCAATACTTAAACAAAACTTTGTCTGACTAATTAAACACAGTATTTTTCTGTCCATACTTTAAATTATTACTTCTTGTCAGACGACACGACTTGAGATATTCTTGTAAAGAAAATATAAGTTGAAACGCTTAGATTTTTATTAAAGCTTCGCTATCTTCGAATTCATGAAGAGGTGGACTTAGATAGCGACTTAAGGCTTGTTATATTAATAATAACATTGTTTTAAACATTTCTGCGATGTTACTTTTTCGCAAGCTTTTAATACTGTGTCTAAAACACTTCACATATTTGCATAACCCAAAATTTGCATTTTAAACTCCGACCACGACATTAAAATAACTACATCTGTGCAAGTTACTTAACGGTACAATAATGTATTCATATTGTTCATATCATTAATTTTTGCGGTCCAGTGGCGGGTCCGATTCCCTCCTTGCCGGGTGACGTTGCATTCCCTCGGTGCTCGATGGTCGCTTCTAATGAAGTCTCGTGCGGCCACAAAGCCTCCTCCCTCCCAGTAACTCCCCCTTTCGCTCTTAAGAATGCACCCTCTAAATTGTGTGACGTCAATGTGACGCCGTTTTATGGTATCTATTAGGAGTTATAAAAGTGATGTTTCGTAAAACTTTTCAAATAAATCGACGATTAAAAGTGGTTTGCCGGGACTAAGTCCAACCTTTTAATACATCGTGGTCGCTTACTTTATGCTCCAGTTTTTTAGTACATAGATAATGTACAGTAAATTTCGCTCCACTCTGCATAAAAATTTAAATTCTTATTTGCGAGGAATATGAAAAATTATTTATTATAACTAAATTTTACCTTGCAATATTCTTACATCAAAACCTTTATAACGAATTTTTATCGAGTAAAGTTACGCTCAAAGAAAACGCTGTAGTGTTAAAATAACAATATCAAGCGAAACATCCATTTTCGCTCGTATTTTTCTTTTTGAATTATATCTCTGGTAACAACGGAACATTTTAAATTTTTATTTTAAGCACGAATATATATCAAAAGATAGAACATGACCGCTCGAATGGTACGCAGATGCGACGAGTCCAACTGATCCCGCCCGGGGGAGTGAGAAACAAACATCGTAAAAACTTGTGAATATTGCCAACAATTCGCAAAACTTGTAGGTAAGTGAGCATTTTTCTCGTTTGTAACATTTCTGCGTAGTTCGCGAAATCGGCCGTCTGCCTAAGGATCTCTACGTGAATAACTAATGAAAGAAAAATGTACCGCTCAGAGACTCACAAGCGAATTACACGACCTCTCCATAGCTGAAGACGCGATCAAGTATTTTATTTTGCATATTATGGCTTCATAAAGTTTTATTGAGATATTTTGCAAAACCTTCGTTATCTTGTTATATTTGGTTATTGAAAAACGGGAGATTAAAGGATTGGTTATGGCGTCATTTCCTGGGGAGATTAGTTAAATGATGGGAGGGGTCGCTTAAACTCTCCTTTCTTATCACGAAATCTGTTAAATCGTTTTTAAGTCTTTTATGAATGAAAGATGTCGTAAAACGCTGCTCACAGTTTTTTTAACACCTTTAATATAACAGCTTCTAGTATACTGGTAGGTACCAATTATTTCAGTACCTACGTTTCTCCATCCCTTTACTAGGTGTTTTGCTATAACCTACAAACAAACGGCCTCCTCATTAGCAAGCCGTTGACCAGTCTATCTTCCAAATGGCAAGTTTTTGGGTTTATTGCCTCCCTTCAGACCTTTCTGACCCGTCAGGGAACTAATATAGCATCAAATCATTAGGATACAGAGATCTCTATCCTTATGGTATAAAAGAAGTATTTTACATGAAAACTTGACCCTCTTTTCAATATCAACTTGATGGCATTTTGTAGATGAAGTCTGTTGCCAAGAAGTTTAGTATTTGTTACCGAGTCGAAAGCCTTGGAATAGACGCTAAAATGTTTATCTATACGGAAAATATTCTGTATCAGAAACTGTTTACGATTTCCAAGTTAGTACTTATTTGACAATGCATTGAACACAAAGACGGGTGGCAATTTGTAAGTGTTTCTGTTTTAAAATGATTAGATTTAAAGTTTTGTTTTATATAGATACACACTCAAAAATGAGTGAATTTTGTATCTTTAGCGCATAAATACACATTTGTTTAGGAGACGTTGTCAAAAAAAAATATATTGTTTTACGTCACTGTTCGACAAATATTTTGTTGATTATGACGATTTGACCACAATAGATCCCAATGGGTCGAAGTGACCGAGTTATTTATCGGCCCCTCCACAAGATTTGTTGATGACGATTTTCGATATATCGTTAAAGCATGTTTGTGCCTCTATTTGAGATCCAAATCAATAAATTAATAACAAGAAATTATTTTTGCTTGCAAGTGTAATGCATTCGCCTTTCAGTGAATTCCTTCTAATGATTATAAAGTTATAAAATAAAAGGCATAGATACTTAATAACCTCTTTTCTACGAAACGGAAGCATTCAAGCTTCATTATACAGTATTATATACTATTATATGTCTATTAAGTCGTCAGTAACACCTCTATTTACTTAGTGTGTGGAAACTCAACCATGTGATCCACCACCGCGTGAATGTGTGATCCACCACCGTCGCATGTGAACCAATGTGTACTATCATTATTATCGTCCGCCATAACACGTTTGTTTCTAAAAACTTTGGTGCTTACATGTGGGAAAGTGCATGTGTTTCTTGTATTATATCGGAAAAGTTCGTGAAAAAGGATTTATTTGACTCCGATACTTTTTGAAAGTAGGAACTAGGGGTGGCTCGGGTGGAGGTAATCGATTAGGCTTGTCAAGCAAAAAAGCGAAATGTTTAAAGAAAAGTGACCAAAAATAATTTAGATAGTAAACGTTCTAATTTTTCAGGTAGATTTTTATCTACTTAAGATAGCTAGTATAGATTTAAGCTATTTCGTGTACTATTGTTACTAAAAATTCGGAGTGCAATTTTAGTTTAGGTCAAAATTGGTTGAAACGCGTTGAATATTCCAACGATCTATTGTCCACGCAAATTTGGCCAACATTTCAAGAAACGTACGCACAACCACAATTAATCAATCCTCGACAAACTTCCGAATTCTTCATAAAACAAGAATATATTTACTGTAGGTCGTCAGCAAATCCTCAGTCGTGTCTTACAAATTGTCGTCTTGCCTGGGGCTACGCGGTGTTATGAAAACTCCGGGCCAGGTAAAGCGAAGCCAACAATTTGTACACCGCTTACACCCTGTATAAACATCTTCATCTGTGTTATAGATATCGCTGTGGTTTATGTCGCCCTGGTAAGTTTCGAGTTCGTTAGGCTTATCTGTGGTTTTTTTTGTGGCGTTTTTTTCTGACACAGTGGCTTAGCATGTATTTAGATAAGTATTTGACTGCTGTTATCCTGGTACCTTCTCGATTTTCTTATTTCTGAAATACTCATATTTAAGAAGGAGAATATTTCTTGTTTGTAACAGTGTCTGCAATAAAACGTTGTAGCCGACGGCTATCGTTTATTCAGTGAATACACAAACTAACTATAAAAATATGCTCGTTTTCATAAAACAAACACAGCGATAACGTATTAAAAATACAACGTTATTGACTCAACCCTAATTCACACTAAACACTAATTTCTAACTACGTGTTAGCACTTTGTAAATATGTGCGTAACACGTTACTCAAACAGCACAATACCATTTTCAATAACACTTAAAACAATGATAATAATATTGTCACAAGCCACGTGGCTTTAAATGCCATCTTAATGATTACCATCGTTGGAACAATTAAGTTAATGGCTCAGAAACGTCTCCACTCTATATTTATGTACGTTCATTGGCGAATCCGTGTATATAAGTAAACAATTATTTTCCCTAATTGCTAGACCGGGATACCGGCTCCCATTACACCACTAATGAACATAAACCGTAATAGATATTTTCTGACCTCCCATAATTATGTAGGTACCTACAAATCGTTAAGGTTTCAAATGAAGGTTTAGTCAACATCTTAATTATATAATATTTGAAATGAAAATTATATCTTTACGTATTAGGATATTATTTACTAATAAGTTTTATGGGTTTCAATAAAATAATGAGAATAATAGGAGTGGTACTGGAAAATATAATATCAGATTGTTAATAACGCAGTAAGTAACAAAACAGTCCTAATTGGGTTTTCCTATTATTTGTCGGTAATGTGTGGCTTCTGAGGATACTTAAGACCGAGAAAAGACTAGCTGGTGGATGTGCCTTGCAACAAGCTGGTGTGATACTTACGCATTTGTCCCACCGCTGTCGATCAGCGAGCAGCGAGTAAAGTACCTAGAGACGAGTTGGCTAGCAGCGAGAAGCGTGTAGTTTCGATAGTTTTACTGCTCGGCTTTGAGCGAGTGTTTTTGTGCGACGGGCTATTACTCGCTGCACTCGCTCGGGCGGTCAGTCCTGCACGGTTGGTAGGTTGTTCTTTTGGCGTGAGTTTTGACCACCAAGCGAGCATCGCCGAGCGAGTATCGCTAAGCGAGTATTATCTTTGATAGCTCTTGTATCTGCTACAAACTTGTGTCGAGAGAGTGTTCGCCGGCAGTGTGAATAGCCAACGATCAACTTTTAACATATGTGTACACTTATAATGACACGGGATCTGTATCTTTTTTTCGTTTCTTCGGCGAGAAAATAGCCGATAGCTAATAGCTTCGTCGCCGGCGATAGAACAAGCGCCTAACAAGGAGAGAAATTTTGCCAAATTAACTTTGTTTCAACAATATTTAAAGGTCTTATTTATCCTTGGTCTTAACCTTTAAGCAAACTTTTCTACTACATCTTATCCGCGCTTATTTTAAGACTAGTCTTTATTGTGATTGAATCTAAAACTCTCTAGACATAAACATGTAAAAGCCTGAATAAATTCACCTTTCATAATACAATGTAGGTACAAAATTCACCATTCTTCTCTCTCCCCATTTATTTAAGTAACCGCACGCAAAATCTATGGCATGTAAGCTGTCTTCGCAGGCCCATTCCGGCTACAGATAAGCCGAACAATAAAAGTAAAATCAGCGTTCGCGTGCCACTGTCTCATACATGACCCTGAGCGACCTACTCGCCCCCATTCCGCTACGCCGCAATGATACCATCTACGATACGCCGTTAGTGATTTGTTGAAACCTTAATTACAGTTCGTTCGTAGATTAATGATGTTACACGGGATTTTTTATCTGTGATCTAGATATTAAGGGTAGGGTCTGTTATGAGCGCAAAGCACGCCGATAATTGCCGTGGTCTGTGCAAAGCGGATGTTAGATAAAATATGTTCACGCACGCCCGATACGGCGAACATCGGAGTTCCGGGCGTTTACGCGCAAACGGCCTTAAATATGTCGGATATAATGCCGCTATAGCTTATGTGCACCCTGTTCTTATGGTGTCCTAGTTTGCTGGTAGAACGGTTTTTTTTCGTGAACTTTATCAACCCACTTTAATACTCCATTCTTTCGATCTTTTATAGAGTATTTTGAATTTAATTTAGATAATTTTTAATGAGACTTTTCACCACAAATGTCAGGCAAGCATATCGAAACTTCGTCGCGATATTTCGCCAAACTTCTCGTATGGTCTGTTCGCCTGTTCACTTAAATGTGTAATCTAATTAACTCGCAAGTTGTTAGTTGAACAATTTTCAAGAACATGTAGGTAAGCGCTTCTGTCTTTGTCGGTATGTGTTCCCTTGTTTGCTCATAGAAAATCACTGAACCAGTGTTGATGTCTTTTCCACTTGAAGTAATTATTCTATGAACGTAAAATGGAGAGCAATCATCGCAGGGGTTGTCTTGAGTTTGGGTGTTATTTGATGTTGGCTAGGTATGTTGTTCACGATGAACTAAATAGGTAATAAAAGGTATTTTGACATCAAAAGCAAGACATGGGCTTCCTCATAAGACAATACATTGCTATTAACTTAGCAGCAAAAGCCACACAGGCTCGTAAAAGATTTCCTCAACTGTTTTTTTACTACATTTGTAACAGAGGTGTCCTAGTCAATAATTTGAAAACCGCTTGACACTTAAAAGTTCCTTGCTAAAAAGTAATTTCTCCCATCAAACAGAATGGGCTTCACATTGAATACAACACCTGGATAAGAACTAAAAATGGATATAAGAAAAATATCGGAATCCTAAGATTACCTCTAGAAAGACATACATACATAGGCTTTATTGATGTAATGGTGATGTTCTTCAAAAAGACCAGGTGCCCAGTACTCATGACCGGCTTCGTGTATGACTAAATGTTTGAACGTGTGTGAAGCAAAAGAAGTATGTAAGTTAGTTTCAGCCTACCTCCAAAGGCAAAAGGTCTGAGTTTATGTATGATCACCTCTCTAGTTTATACTCCATTAACAGTTACATAGTAAGTTAAAAATGATTGTGGGTAGCTCTCATCAAAGATGCACTACCACTATATCTTTAAGATTCTACTTGAACTTTCATGAATGAATAAGAAAGTGGGTAGTGTTTACTTCGCAAGCGATAACTATGCTTTTAAGTGCCAGTAGTAGAATTGCTAAAAAGTTTGGTCGGAGTTACGTGAATAATTCTAATCTTGGAGTCGAGTTGAGTCGAGTCACACGCGAGTCGGGAGTCGGGGCTACCGTAAACACGACGACTGCACTCAACAAAGTTCTACGATTACGTACCGTCTTTAGACTAGACTCAACTTTGCCGCCTAATACTAACATTGTGGATTCAAAAAAGGTATTCCTACGTTTCTTTACCGACAGTTTATGGTAATGCTCCATAGCTTTGTTTTAAAACTGCACGGTACTTGTTGGTTAGTACCTCCGTGGTTTCAGGTGCAACACAATAACAAGTTTCTGAATCTTTGTTTGGTTAACTGATAATGTTTTTAAACTTGCAGTTTTGTAATGGCTTGCCTTGCCAGTAGCTTCTTTGTTTCGTTTTCTTCGAAGTGTTGTTACTAGGTTTTTAGTTTTACTAATTAGAAATTACAAGCCTGTTTAGGTTTTAGCAAAATCTTTTTATTCTTAACTAGTTCTCAATTGCTATTTTTTAAATTACTTTCATTTCATAGTTGCAGTTTGCCCAAAATATTTACCTACATGCCTTCGCTAAAACACTCATCAAAATAACATTTCTTAAATTGTACCGAAAATCAAGTGTGAAGGAGAAGTGTGAAAGCAATATGGGCCAGCGGCAGATAGGTACCGGCCGTCGCCGGCGGGTTCCGGTGCTTATCAAGGCGATAACGCCGCACAGCGCCCGTACGACCGGCGACCGGCGTATGGACGGTTTAACCCACTTATATGTTTGTTAATATGAGGATGTAGGCAGGACTGTTTGTGTTACAAGTGCTGTTTTATTTCAATTTGTTGGTTGGCCCTACCAACCAACAAATTGAAATGAAAACAGCAAAATTCAATTTCACTAAATTGGTAGGTCCATACCTAAACAGATATTTTCAATTCATTTTGGATTTAGTCTCAGTTGTTTTAATTTTATATATTTTAATTCATGATTTATTCATTACGATACTGCTAACTTGGAGTTTAAACAATGAATTGTTAAATTGATTTTCATATGCTGAATTGTGATTCCATAAATAAGAGGAAATATGTTTTTTTTATTTAATCGACTAAATACAATTCACTTTTAAATTATTGTCAAAAGTATGACTTCGGCTTTCTCGTTTACAAAATAATGATTAATACTATTAAGTAATAGGGGTGTATGATTTTCATAAATCAACGTGTCTATCAGAAGTATCAGATGAGCATGCACAGCAATCCCGCAGTAACGGAGCTACTGAACCGTCTACAAACTCGTTTATATTTACACAGAAAGAACACAGTCCCCTTTGCCGCCACCGCCTTATCTACTAATCTTGTTAAAGAACATTGATCCCCTTTTTATAAGGCGATCGAGTAGAAACCAAGATAACTGCACTTATTTCCCAAATTAGTTTCCAACTACGGTGTTATCGAAACTTGTATACGGCTCGATTGGGCCAATCTGCGTAATATTACACAAGTTCTTGATTAAATTTAATAAAACCAAGACGGTTACCTAATTGCGCTGGCGAAGTTTCATAACGAGTGTTCGATTCGCACTGTTCCGGCAGATCCGATCGATCTGTCGTATCCGACGGATCCGCGCCCCTCAGATTGCCCGGACAAAAGATACGCGCGGCTATTACATGTCTTACTTCCGACCAACTGAGATTGCGTTGCTCGGTATTGAAATTTTGAACTAAAAGTTTTTTGCATAATTCTGCGGGGTAGTTTTGATTTTCGTGGTACATTGCGATTTGGAATTAAAGTTGGAGGTTTTATTTTTTTGTGTTTTTAATGGTGAATGAGAGGGTTTTGCTTTTGATTTTCTTTTTTTAATTAAGACCAAACCTACCTACCTTCATTAGATTAAAGACTTTATCAAGTCATAGAAAATGTGTCAGGAAGCACTGATTGTAATAATTGAATGATGGCTTAGGATAGTAGGTAAGTTACTGTCATAATATAATCTGCGCCTTTCTGACTACGTAAAGAAACAATCAACACATAGGTACCTACAACAGTTGGTCACATACTCAAATATAACCTGACCTAAAATCGAACAAAATTCTGTATGATAGCTTGAACACAGCCTTACAAGAAAACTCACAAACTTTCAACTTTTTAATCAATCAAAAGCACCTATTTCCATCACGTCATCCACCCAAAAGTCTTTCAACAGTCGTCCAACAATCGCAATTTACGTAATAGGCTCTCAGAATTTTAATTCTAGGTACATCACATCGTGCGATTCGTATTGAATCATTTTGAAACGTGCGAAATGAAATCGAGGGCAGCGTCCGGGTACCAGCAACCGGCACCTCAGCCAGTATGTACTCCCCCTTAATGAGATTTATAAACGTGGTTGATTCCACGATTACCCAACGACGTCGTAAGATTTGATTCTCTTTAGATATACTCAGAAAGGCGCCACGAATCACCACGAGTTACTGTTTTAATTAAAAAAAGACTATGATGATTATTGAGGGTTTTTCTGCCTATTGACTTTTCGAGAACGTTTCAATATCCAATTTAGTTAACGAAATTGATTTTTATCAAATGAAAGTGAATTTTAGAAAATGGACGCCTGTAATAAGTCGTTCAAATGGTACTACGCAGTTAGATTACTGCATAAAATTATATTCAAACTAAACGCAGGATGTTCCAAACTCCACCAACTAAATACTCTACGAATAACACCAATATTAATATTAACAATGTTAGTTTAAACGATAACAGTGTTACGGATAACTCTATCGTGTTAACAGCAGTTGAAAACATGCCGTGTTGCACATAGCCTCGTTAACTGTAGACTGTAGTCAGAAACTTAACATGCGCGGAATATCAGCGGTTGTTGCTTATTAAACTTCGTTTTACCTTGAAATTATACCGCGCTTGTGCATCTTGCGGTACTGTGTTCCTCTGTATACTGTGGTATTTTGAAAGCAAACTGATTGTAACGCGGTATTCATTAAAACTTGTATCGTTTTGAAGATACTCTATGTTGTTAGGCTGTGGAGTGGAATGGTTTTTGAGTGTAAACGGTTTAAAGTTCAGTCTGGTCTGAGTTCAGTTCAGTTTTTCTTTCTGTGTTTGATTAAGAATGATTTTGCTCAGATTTAACGATAAAATCAAGCAATGAAGAGACTTAAGTACTACTAAGTCTCTTCTTCGTACATCTTGATGAACGCAGGCACAATTGAATTCGTTTAGTTTCCTTAACAATGTTCCGCTATTCCAAACAAAACAACAAAATTGCCGTAAACACTTTTTGATGAATGTATTTATAAACAAATTGTACTGCCACCACGAGGTAACAAGCGACATAAATATTCACTGAACTGTCGTATTTCACTGACAAAACGACATAATTATTTAGTAAAAACACATAAAATTTGAATTGCAGTCGTTAGTTGCATTATTTTAAATTCAAAAGCTTTATTATCCATGACACACGCTCGTACGGTTTGTAAATGATGCAATTACAGCCACCAATATGTTGTTTGTTTGATTTGTTTATTTGTATGGGAAAAAGTTCTGTATGCGGGCACAATGTATCATTGATTTTGTGTTAATTATCACGTTTAATTGCATTTATTGTCTTTTTGTTTGGACTCGTGATTTAATGTGAGGTTTAGTTACATTGTTTAATGTTCTATAAAGAGCATATTTTATTGTCCATGTCCTTATAACTGGATTGCTAAGCCCATTATTCAAGCTATAAATATAGTATGTCATGTGTGTCTCCCCCTAGCGTTTCCTTGGCCTTTATCAAAGGAAGTAGTTCTGAGCTCATTAGCAAGCGGACGACAAATTCCTTCGTTCATAATCTGACACCGGCTTATATTATAACAATATGTCTTAACTACGAACATACTCGTAACTTAGACTCAATACAATATACAAAATCTTTATACGAACTCCTTGCAACAGGTTATACACATTCCCCACAAGAGACTGCAGTTGCAGAAACAACTACCCATTCTAAAGAGCCAGACAGTTATTCCGGCTACCTGTTAAACCGAATAAAAATCACGTGGAAACTAAACCAAAACGAGAAATATCGATATAAAACCGAGAGAAGTAAAATGTGCAATCGAAACACAACAGCAAATCGGAACTAATGAAGCGTATTTTATCAATTATAGTTATGAAACGTTGAACGAACCGCCGACGAAAAAAAACCTCGCGTCCGGCGCCACCGGCGGGAGTAAAACGGGAAATAAAACGTATTAATTTAATCGAAACTCCTCTTCATTAGTTTCAGTCGTGTGGTTGAATGGGCAAACAAATAAAAATGTTTGATCTCGCCAGTTATGCAGCTGAACGATATTCGAATCATTACAAACGGATCGGACGCCATCTGTTATACTTGCGGTTGCATACTTGCGGAATGTACTGCGATTTTTATTGTATTTTATTAGTTGTGTGTTTGTGATTGAGTTTCTTTGATTGGGTTTTGAATTTTGTGGAGAAAGTTGAGTTTTTCTTTGTTAATTCATTGATTGTTTTGTACGGCTTTAAATCTGTTATTTATTTGTACAACCAAGAGAATCAAAATTATTTATTGCCCGGCTACCGGTACTGATTCACCGGTACCTTGGTTTTCTTCTTCAGTTTTCCTGCTCAGTTTTCCTAATAATAAAAAATATTGATTTTCTAATGATTTCCTCAACAAATTGAAAAATATATAACAAGTATAATGAGATATTTCAATTCGTACTAATCAGAACGACACAAATCAATATTGACTTAATTCCGAGCTTTATTCAAATTAGTCTTTGGTCCCTGGATCCTATCTCCCTTATTATTTCAAACAAACAATCCAAGTACTTAGCTGGTTTAAAAACACCGGGTGTTTCTGAAATGCAAATGTACTACGATTCCATCTAAATGTGTTTGACCAAAATAGGTGAATACAGAAAATTGTGCGAGTAAACAGATCAACATTTTTGCAGTAAGAGTACACAGCTCAACATTTTTGCTGTTAACAGCTCAAAATTTTGGTGTACGAACAGGTGGGATTATTAAGTGGAATAACGTGAACAAGTGGAACTGCGTGATTGAATTCATAAGAGGATGCAGTGTTAATTAATAATTTACAATTTTGAGAAATTTTATTTAACTATATTTTAATTTAATTTAAACGGGTAGTATTTAAACGAGCGAAAATAAATTCATATTAAAGGTGTCAAAAATACTGAATATGTCTTATTGAAATACTAAGTGGGCGACAAACAGTGGGCGAATACAAATGTTTAAAACGGTGACTTGAAAATAAAAATTTGTCGACAAAGCCTATTTCTGTTATCCTGTTATTTATTTTATTTCTGTTCTCCTATTTGCCTACCTCATATAAACTAACATGAAGAAGATGATGGGAACTGAAGTGAGCGAGAGAAGCGAGCGAACATCATCATCCCGTCAAAACCTAACCAATCCGTGTCGAGGCCCTAAGTGCCCGGGCTCGCTTCGTTCGTTTTTAGACTAATTCGTTGAATACACGAATACACCCGGACTCCCGCGCTGCACAGAGATGTCGCCTCGCTGGTTATTCTGCTATTTTCAAAAGAATAATATGCTAAAATAAAAAAGTGGAACCCCAAATACGAATAAAGTATGTAACAATATTATTACAACAGCTCACAAAACCCTCCTTACTGGTACTCAAATCGGATAAATTGTTACTTACTCAGAATAGTTGACCATTCAGAGTGAAACAGCAAATTCCATTCAGTCCGCCGATTAAAATAACAAAAAATGTTGGACACATACTTTTCCTTATTCAAATCAATAAAAAATCATCAAGAAAAAGCGCATCGAAGTTCGGGAGTGGGGGCTTGTGACGTAACTTCTATGTAAAAAGTGTACCAAGGTATGTCGTCAAGCGTTATTTTAACGCACTGTATCGTCATAATTTTTTGTTAACGTGGCAAAGAAGTAACAATACTCGTATTTGACCAATATTTTTTTGAAATTTAACTGACGGACTTAAAATATTCTTCTGAAATTTAACTGACGGACTTAAAATATTCTTTAGTCATCATACCTACTTATAGCTTTAATTCAATATTTTAATTTACTTTTGTGTATATTTTAATGTTAAATGGATGCCTACCTAATACCTACTTTTATATCATTTAATAAAGGTCGCTTCGATATTAATATATACCAACGAATGTAGATACTAATTAAATTATAAATAAGACACTCTGTAATTAATTAACATAGCAACAAAAATATGTAGTAATAAATTCAAGGTAACAAATTTTTCTACATTTCTTTTCAGTTCACAAGAAGCTAAATAATAGGTACACAAATGAAATACCTAGCTTAACTCTATACGTTGAGTTAACTACAAATTTCAGTTAGTCGTGACCTGTGTTTCTAATAAAATACTATATCCAGTAGTAAAACCTTTTTAAGGTAAACGTTTTGAGATAAACTACGTACCGTAAGTAATGGAGATGAGGAGAATTTATTCTGTCTATCGCATTTTTTAAGTTCTACCTAGAAAATGTGCCTACGTTTTTATGGAGGAGATGGAAATTTCGTAGTAAATGAGGTACGGACTACGGTACGTGTTTTTGAGTGGGATAGTAGATGACTGTTCGGGCTCGTCATTTATTCCATTTTTAGGAAATTTTCTTTTTTGGAATAGATGACTTTCTATTTCTACTAAAAAAAAAATTTTTTCTATCGAATTTGAATTTTTGTTTTACTACAATATTTCTTTTTTTTCTCAAAAATGCAGTTTATGTTGTTTTACACGTTATATCAGCTAGTAAAGCATAGTTTCAGTCGAAAAAATTCTCTCGCCTCTCTCTTACACACATTACAAACCAGCCAGGCCCTAAAACCTAACACAATTTGCATCTATTTCGATGTTCCTGGTTCGCACTAATAAGCCGAGGCTGGCTCACGTCTACAACCACTCGACTCGACTCGAGTGGCCACCGCGTTCGTTAGCGGCGATGTGACGAGCCCCTGTGTCCCACTCCTAGCCTCTTTTCATTAGGAAGTAATTTCAAGTACCTGCCACTCTTCCACCTCATTCCTCCACGTTTGTGAGCAGAGAGTACTTCTGGCCGCTGAATCAGGTGACGCTTTTGTCACTAGATTAAAGAGAACTCGCTTTCTTGGCGCGCGGTATTCTTCGTGAGCTATTTTTGGTATTAAGGTCTTGGTTAAGCTGAATTGTGGAATTTAGGTACTGGTTTTCGTGTCATGTTGGATGAATTCTGTTTTATGTTCATTTATTTAAGTTACTTTGATGTTGAAATTAAAGTTACATTGATTCAAAATACAAAATGTGGAGAGAGTAAAAAACGTTTTTCGGAAAACTATGGATACATTTTGGAAACAAATCAAAACTAACACAAACAAATGCAATCGCAGAAATCTACATATTTATATGGGATCCAATAAAACTGCGAGCATTTGGAAAAGCATAAAAAGTGTGCGTGTTACACATTTAGTCAAATATTTCATAAAATTCAGGTGTCGCCGTGTTTCATGAGCAAACGAAAATTCGAGTCGTCATCTCTGACGTCGCTAAAGGCGTGTGAAAGCAATTTGGTAATGCAGTTTTTATCTTAGACATTACTCGTACTGCGTGGTCATGTCAGAAAATAAGAATTCTTCAAAAAGCGTTCTACAAAGTTTTAAGCTCGGCTTTAGCCTACATAAACCTCATATAAATTCAACAGTTCACGAATCACTTCACGTAAATCGTAGATAAAGTACCCTGTCTAGTCAATTCTATTTAGGAGACAATGAACGAAATTGTATGTATTTGTTGTGAGGGCATCCTCACGCTCCACTTACGGCACTATTATCCGCTGTCGCAAATTGAACCGAGGACTTAGCCGGCACACTCGGCGGACTCCGAGCCTAATCGCAAAAGGCTCTGTATGAGAGAAAACTTAATCCCAACAATTACACTAATGATTACATAACACTGGGGACGCAATGTATAAACAAAAGCATCTAGTGTCGCACCGGCACCACTGACCTCCCGCCTAGAGGACGACTATTAAGTAGGGTCGGTTCACTTAAAACGACCTCCGGGATTTGAAACCCCGATTTACTGGACATAGAATGAGCAATAAAAATATAATTACATTGTTTTACTCCGAGTTAACGAATAATGTAAGGAAAAAAGGCCAGCAAATTACGTATTTAGGATAGAAAATCGGCACTAAATTACACTTTTGGGAGCGTTATAACAAAATAGCGTATTATTTAAAACACACCAAAGCGACAGTTTTGGGTATTTCGAGGTAATTATTAATTGTGATACTCGAAAAACCTACTAGAGTTATTTTAGGATTTATTATGTACATGTTCGGTACTTTATTGAGTTTTGAATATAAATCGTTTTCATATTTCTGTCGATGATATGTGGGTCGTTCAAACAATTAAAGCTATTAGAATTCCACTTGAAATAATGTATATTGATATTTTAATTAAGGGCCGTATGTGGGTGTATTGGGGCCGGTATGGTGAATACAACGCCTTCGCGGCCTGCATAAAACTTGCTTGAATATTTACGCAAAAAGCGTATCGTGGGATCAATCGGTGTTTATCGTCGGACGCGATCTGTAGCGCGTGTGTAGCGCACGTAGCGCGCGTATTATCGCGCTCGGCGATCGCGCAGCGAACGATATTAGTACCATTCGTCTTTGTCGTACCGTTACCTAATTTGAATAATCGTTGGTGAGAATGCAGAGTGATTTGCCGCAGCGCGCCACCGCTCTCAGAGAACTTCAAGCACTACTAATGCCTTTAAGATTCATGTACGCTCCATCTGAATTTGAAAACAACGACTAAATTTTCTCCACATTAAAAGATATTATGAGGAAAAATGAAAAAAAGATATCCGACCATTACAAAGGGCGGAGGGAAAAATTGCCAAGTGAGAATTTTCTCATTACGCCACAAATCAACTGTTAAAACAAATATTTAAAAAGAGAAAGGAATCCGCGGACTACAAAACGCTCCTCACCCTGGCTACTGGCAAATGCGAAATCCGATTTAATTTATTTTTATCGCGGGGCTTTATAATTTCATTTTCGCACTTTCCATTTGGAGAGGAGGCCCGCGCCCGCGGACTGCGCTCTATCCGAATGAGATCTCCACGAAATCAGGTACAAAAGAACGATAATGAACGCTCACTGCTTGCTACGTAATCTAAATTATTACACGAGTCGAAATTCTTACTTGGCAGGGAAAGAAATCTACTTTATCTCGGGCAACGGGAGATGTTTAATAAAATTAAAATGTCAGAGTTGGGCCTCTTCGATGTTTACGGTGGCTCTGCAACAGTATTTCGATTCAAATCTTTCTCGTCTAAGAAAAACGCTTTAATCGTGCCCGTCAGTCAGTAGATTACAAATAAAAAATTGAGAGTCTCATTGGAAACTGGGAATTTACGAGTAAATAAAATGAGTCCAGAAGTTGCGAAGACGATTCTTCATGAAATAGTGACATGAGATCACTAAAATCACTAAGTTCTAACATCGGATTGAGTTTTAAACGTTAAAGCTCAAACTATGTTGTAAGAGTGAATTTATTTACGTTGTGTCTCGGAGTTTATTCGATTGTTGTCGTTCGATTGGGACGTAAATATCAGGCGGCCTGTCTCGGGGAGTTAGAGATGCGGAGCACCTCGAGTGCGGCGGGAGGTAGGTCCCGTCACTCCACGTCGAGCACTGCATCGAGCGGGACGCGCCAAACTTTGCGCTGTTTCCCGAAATACACGGCAACACGAGTCCCCGCCGCCACACCGGCGCCGCTCTTCGATTCCACCCTCTGCACTAACCCTATTTTTCGACTTCCTTTTCCCTGCCAGCCGTACGACTGACTTATATTAACTTCATAACTTGTTAAACACAACTTTTGGAAATATGAGATAAGTAAGAGCCTTGGAAAGATTCGAAAGAAATGTTTCGAGCGGATGATTCTCGTACCTACATGACGAGCCGGGGTTCACTTAGGGTTTTTGTTGCCTGCATATCGTATTACTGGCGCGAACGACCCGAAATGTTCGGTATTTTATTTAATAAGAAAGGTCGAGCTATAATGGCGGATGATGTCTGAGCCATTCTGTAAAACGTAATCCGAATAGAGTGGATGTCTTTCGAAATAACCGTTTCGGTAATCACGAATTGTCACACCAGTGAACTGAGCTGTAATTAGGCAAATGCAGCATGTAACGCGAACTCGGCAGCGGGCCGCGCCGCCGTATTGTTCACCGTAATTATTATATAACCGTAATTTTACTACACAGTTAAAATTTAAGCGTTCCTAAAATTGTGCGGAAGATTGTACGGTACTCTATTTCATCTCGACGGAGCATGGCGAGCACCCTAAAAGGTTGTTCCTGAAATCAGAAGTAAATGTTACGAACGTATATAAATGTTACAGAAAGAGGAGCAAATATTTGCGTTAATATCAGTTCCGAGTAAACCTAGGTAAAACATAAAGCCATTAGATAATGAAACCCGATGCTGGCTACAAAATATCGTGAATTAAGTTTACTATTGTCATGACAGCGGAATATGAAAAAGCAGCGTTTTGTTAGGACGAATCCTACAGAAAGGTTAAAATGTTCTAGTCAGCAAGTTTACCGGCGCACTCAGAGTTTATAAAGCACCTTATTCGAAATAACAACGCGAACCACCGCGATGTCTAACTTAAATAAGATTTAATATTCCTATCCGGCAGGAAACTTCTTGAAGGAGCGTGTGTAATCAAAATCTGCACTGGGAAACTTTCAACGGGAATCTCCGAGCAATTGCAGAACCAGCCGGTAAAAAACTGAAATGAACTTGTCGCTTAAAACTAATTTCATTCCAAACTTTCGTCTTAGAATAGTTTTTTTTTATCATGTTTCGCGCTTTTTCCGTCCTAACTTGTGCACAGTTTAAAAATCAATTTCTTAGAACTCGCCAAAAGGGCAAGTTGTGTCGTGTTTACTCCGGCCCGCCGCCGCCGCGCGCCGCCGCCGACGACGACGGGCCGATGTGAACGAAAACTTAAACCTCTTCTCGCTCGCTACCAGAGAATTTTCTTTTCGAAATTAACCAACTTTTGGAAAAATATTTGCAAACAAGTTTCCTCTACACAAAAACGAGTCTACACTCACGAAATCTTTTCACAGGTTACACGAAGAATATTAAAAACAAAACTTTTTTTAAAATAAAATGTAAAATTTTCGTTCGTCTTATATTTATTTATTGAAGTTGCGCGACGTTTCGTCCCTATATTTCTGTTTACCCGCCTCTCCCGTATTTTTTCTTTGTGTTGCGTTTTCCTTATTATCTACTTACATTTTATTTTGCATGTAGAACCCAGTCGCGGCGAGGAATCGAAGAGATAGGGCGAATCAATTTGTGATTTCAATATTAGTAAATTGAGATTACTTCGAGAGCTGGAGAGTGGAGTAAGCGTGCCTCTGGAGAAATCCTTGGAAGACAGAAAAACTATTAAACGTGACTAAGTACATTTGCGACAGAGCGCGCGGAGTGGTCCTTGTCCTTCAAGAGCGCAATTAGACCGCTTTTTGCTGCACTCGAATGCTTTGAGTAATGATTGGACGCTGAGCGCGGCCAGCTTGTGGTTGTTTACGTTCGCAACAAACGCTGATTTATAGCCCGGCACTGTTCGACCACTGCCTCCAACATTTAGCTATATACAATCATAATTATACCACCGTTTAATATTAATTTGAGTTGATTTGACACCCGAATCACGATAAGGAATTTGTGATATAAATTATAGAAATGCGCCTCAGTTTTGCTTTTGGTAGTTACACAGCAAACGAATTGCAGAGATATGTACATTTGTAGAGATATATTATTGTAGGTTCTGTGTACGTTCAGTATATGATGCAAATGTGGAGGCGTGGCGCAAGAAACTTGGCAGCGAACACGCGCTCGCGCGATCCTGCAAATCTGCGCGCCATGCTTATCAGCTGTGATTCATACTTGTGTCGTATACACTACGACAATGTAGGCGCTACGACCCTCTGTGTGTATGAGCACTACGTACCAACATTACGAGAGCATGTGGCGACGCTACTTAGTAACTGCGCGCCACAAGACTTCATTTTATATTGTGGATAAGGACGCTCATATGTCCCTGGGATTCACTGACGCTTTGTCGACGGACGAAAGAATGGATCGTGATGAGAAATGTTCTGGAATAATTTATCTTTGGGTTTGTTCGGCAACTAAGCTCATCTCCAGCACGGGCAGTGGATGACGGCTTAAGTCTAATTCGGAAACGCGTTCAGAGATAGAGATAAAACGTTGCGGACAATAACGGAATAAAAATGATGACACGTAAAGTTGTGTGGAGGCGAGCCAAAATATCGTTGCGCGATACTAAACAATACCTGCACCGCGGTGAGACAATAGAGCAACAACAACAACATGGCAACGTTAACAACATTTTTTCAGTTGCAGGTCGTTACAAAAATACAGATAACAGCGCACGTGCCGTTTATGGCTGAAGATGTTGAGCGAGAGACGGCACAAAGCGGTGAAGATTTATCGGGCCGCCGTAAACGCGCGCAAGAGGAAGTTTGTACACTGGCGCTCGACGAATCGCAATATTTAACGTTCAACTATTTCCATCAATTTGTTCTATCAAGAAAGGAAAAACTTAAATTGGAGCGATTAAAGCGCGCGCCGGATCGTGATTGATTTCTTGCGCGGCCCAGGCGAGGCGCCCGCGCCGCCCCGCGCCCATTGTGCCCCCAGATTTATTTCTGTTTCACCGTTTTTATTGCGTACTCGGAACTTATAACGAAATAGTTACGGCTGTTAAAAGGTTTTATTGGTTAACCTTCGGCGTGTGCGGTCATAAAATAGATTCGTAACCAAAGAAGCGTACGCATACAGTTAGATTTATAACTGTATCACGTGAAAAAGAAACAAATTTGCCCTACAGAAGGATATAAAACAGGAGATATAGTACGAATTTATCGGTAAATTGTGGAAATCTCAGTATAATAAAATATCTTCTATTGAATATTGTATGAAAAGAGTTTTACGGGTCTCACTCATTTCACTCCATTTTACTACCTACCTTTTTATGCAGGACCTCTATATCTCGGCATACAAAACAGCGTTTCCGGAGGATATAAATTGTGTTATTAGCGATGTCATTGGACTTACCTGAAACAAATAAATATATGGATAAGTAAGGGAAGATGGAAAACAGAATGACAAACTGCAATTAAAATTGTTAATGTCTCGGTGATCAGATTGAGAGAGACGGCGTGTTGGCTCCCCCCGAGCCTACGAGCAAATTCACTTAATTTACCGCTCGTGTTGAAGCCCCGCTAAAACTTTACGCACTTAATAAACTCCGAGACGAATTAAAATTCCGTCGGTTTAGTAACAATCGTGTCGGAACGCCGTTAACTCTTTCGCCGGCGCCGAGTTATTAATAAGGGACACGCCTCGGTCGCAGTGATTTATCTACAAAAATAATGACAGCGGCCGTAGCTAATCAGAATTAACAATTTTATGGGCGGCCGGCGGATTGGCGCAAGTTGTCGTGTCACTTCTTTATTTAAATATGCAAATTATTTTTGAGTGTGCACCGTTCGAGTTCAGTTGCAGGTTCTTTAGCATAAACAAATCGGCGTGTAAGAACCACCCACGCGCCGGCGCCGACGGCTGAGTGTTAGACAAGCGGCGGGAATAAATAATCCCACTGTTAGATGCTCCTTCCTCGAGGGCCGATCGTAAATCAGGACGAGACGAAATTTCCGTCTAATGCGAATGTAAAATTTAGAGAACAAAGCCGCTGTGTAGTTGCTGCTCCTACTTACTACATCCCCTTGACTTCCTTGTGAGTAAGTTTAGTCGCGGCTTAAGACTGATTAACTAAAATTTATGAGCCCGACTCACTTATCACATTAAACTAATATCAAAGACGTTCTCGTTAATATTAAGTAACACCTCCGGTCTAAACGTTTTGGGCTGAAATTCTATTTTGGGAATAATGGTTTACCAGAATTTTAATTAGTTGGATTGTATATTAACCTATATTGTTATTATTAAAAGTCTCTGTCCCTTTTATAATTAACCTATTCATTATATATATGCTAACTTTTAGACCCCCACTTCATCACCAAGTTTTGTTACTTTTCCTAAAATGTATGTTGTTTTAAAAAACGGTAATTAGCTGGTATGGTCATGTGATGAGGGGGGATGAAACGCATGTTACTAAAAGAGTTATGAATTTAAATGTGGATGGATGGAGAGGGAGGGGAAGGCCAAAGAATAGATGGATGGACTGTGTGAGGAGTGTCATGAAAGAAAAGGGAATCAGTGATGGCAAGACGGAGGACAGGATGATACGGAAGAAGAAAACGTGTTGCGCCGACCCCAAGTAACATGAGACAAGAGCAGGCAGAAGAAAATAAGTCAATTAGCAAAAGTTATTTCACGATGAAAACATTATACAATAATGCTGTATTTAAAGTAAATCTGGTTACGTAAATGAATAAACATTTAATTCCCTGTAGTTTGTTTTTTCATTTAAATAATTTAATTACTATTTATCTGTCAATTTAAATGTATAACTTTAAATCAGTTTAATGAAATATCTGTTTATTATATTTACCTGTAGAAGGTATTACAGTTTACCTCAATATTTTGGGAGCAATATCTTTGAATATTCTAGTTGGGCCGGTCTAACGTGTCGGTTTATTGGTGTCTCAATACCGGCTATAACCTCAGAACCCAGGATTAGGAGAAGTTATCCGCTCTGACACTCCCCAGGACTATAGTGTTATAATCCAAATAGAGGACCTCTTTACACTTACTGTGCCCCTGGTACTTTCACTGAGGTATGTTACAAAGTTAAAACAATAAACAAAGTTAGCTTTTGTTTACAAAATATTCAAAATCTAAAGTCTTTAAATTGAAATAAATTTTCTTTTTTGTCTTGTTTTAGTTTGTTAAAAAAATGTACGTTATTACGAGTAGTAGGATAAATAAAACAAATTGTGTTATTTTTTTAATTTTCCTTTGAACACGAATCCATTTTTCAAAAATTCTGATTACTCAACATTTGATTTTATTGTTTAAATCAATCTTTTTTTTTGTTTGAACAACACTATCCCAATTGCTTGGCAATGGTATCTCCTAATTTTCTACCAGCATTTTTTTCCCTAAACCACCTTTAACTATTCCAATCATATATAAATCCAATCATACTCACCCCAGCAAAAAAATAAAATGGAACTTGTAGATAAAATAAAATCTAATATAAAAGTACAAGGTTTTACAAGCGGGCTCATTAACCGAGTCCGGTTAAAGATGTATCTGACAGAAGACTCCATTACTGAGAAGGGCCGACGGGTTAAATAATAACTAAGCCTCAAGATTGTAGCTGTAACTGGCCTTTAATATTGCACTGCGATTGTTATTTTGCTTCATTTTAATTATATATTTTTGTTATTTAATTTGATCGTTTATTAAAGATTGCGTCGATATACGTTTAGAAGCTTCCTTTTGTTTACGTGTCAATTTGACTCAACTTTTGAGAAGCTGTATAAAGCAAAATTATAAAACAGGTAGAAAATATAATTGTTTTTTTTTTCATCATTGATATCCATAATAATAACCTTGTACAGTATAGTAAAAATATAAAATTTAATTATTATATTTTATAAAGCTAAAATCATTGGTTGTATTTGAAACAGACACATTAAATCCGAAACACTCAAGTCTTTACCAAACATAGAACTTTAAACAATACCATTTAGAACTAGAAACAGCGAGACGTTCGGATTCAGCTGTATTTAGAAACTCTTAAGTGGCGATAAACAATTTATCATGCCAAATTCGCCCGTATCGGTACTTTTAGTGTACTTGGCAATATCTTGAGAGGTACCAAGAACTTGTAAGAGATTCCGTGTAATCCTCGAGTGAGATTTATACGAGCCGCGTAGGTAACGCAGTGCGGCTACGGCGTAGCATGTAGCTACACGCTACGCCACCTAGCCACGTAGCTCGTAGCCGCGTAGCAACCTACGTAGCACTTCGTAGACGTGTAAGCTTTAAGTGATTCTGGCTGGAATATCATTTTGTACGAACACTAGTTTGAGAAGTTTTAATTTTATTTTACTGTTTCACTACTTTAAAATGAAGTCGGTACGGTTTTAATGATAACATTATGTGGTTTCCTGTTTATTTTGTAAGAGAAATGTTTGTATTATTAATTAGTACGTTCGCATACATTTCGAGGATTTTAATTTATACAAATTAAAGCTTACACCGAATATTTTTCGGAGGTAGCATAAATTGTCGAGAGAATAGTCAAATATTTCGTTAGATACTTATTAGTTAGGAGAAAAAACAGAATAAAAAAATTCCGACAAGTCAGTTCATTGCTTTTATTCCGCCGTCATTGTGCAGACATTATTACACGAGGCATTCCGAGAACTCAGCCGACGTACTTGGTAATCGAAAAAAGACTTAATATTTCATGTTACGCGGATAAAATAAAGGTTTATTCGACAAGAGCGTATTCGTCTGAATACAGGGTACGTTGTAGTACGGGGATTGTTGTATCAAAACGCGAGTAAGCAAATAATGCGATACGGTGAATCACCTGCTCGCAAGATGTCCTTCCCACGCGTTTTAGCGATCCTCTAAGTAGGTACAACGCTAATTTGCTTTTGTTCTTACATTCACCCATTTATTTTAGCTATTTTGGTTTCGTACGCACTCGAGTGAGCACACACGTGGATTAGCTAGTGTACTTAAATGAACAAAGTGAATATGTGATGTTAAAATTTCGCAAATAACGTAATTTCTCGTTTTCAAATGTACACGGTTTAGGGAAGAGCTTTCTGGTGATGCGTTCACAGTTTGTTTTAAATTAGATTCTTGGTGTGTATGAATTTCTGATGTGTCGGAATTTAAACGGGTTTGGCAGAAATTACTCGACAAGTAAATTAAAAATTTAAAGCCTTCTACTAAATTGTCTCTTATTCGTGTTTAAGATTGGATGATGTAATTTCAAGTTAGTGTCAATGGTTTATTATTGTTTATTTTTTTACTAAAAACTATGCTTTGAATTCATAGATAATTGAATAAATTTTATAATTTAATTTATTTTATTTCAGCGACCCGACTCAAACTTCCAAATCCACAAATCAAAAGTACCAAACCGTGTCTCAACGTATCTCCACCCCCGAACTGCAAACAAATCGAAGTCATAACTTAATTCCCAAAGAGTTTAATATCGCATCGATTAGACATAGGAAGTCGAACGCCGTTAATCAACAAGGGATAAGATAAAACCAAAAGTTTAATCGTAACTTACGTTATGATTGCGGGTTACTCCTGTCATCAAAGTTGTCGCAACGTTGAAGGGAAGCGTGAAATCATTAAGGCTTGAGATAATGCGGTTTGGCTAATGAAACAGAGTCCTCTACTAGCAAAATCGGTGACAATCATGTGTGTTCGAGTCCTCTATCAGACAACTCATTTATTTATCAATAGATAGGCTCGCGTTTGACCACGATCTCACCTGTTCGTAAGCGATGTTATGGCCGACGGTGAAGCTCGTTTGCTAAAAAAAACCTATTCACTCTTGAATTAAAGAACTTCAGGTTATAGATAGCTATCAGGCAATAAAGATTCTAGCAGGGAATTCCACTTCTTAGCCGTACGCACAATTAAAGTATTGATTACATTCTTGTGTGTTCGTGTCCTTTACAAACCAACTCGGTTACATTGATGTGTTTGAGTCCTCCTAATCTTGGTAGTAACGTTTAAGCCCGGCTTTTTGAGAAGACTGGTTTAGCCTCATTAGCAAATGTACGGTCGGCTTTCCTTTCTTATTGTCGTGTGATTTGGCCTAATTTTTTGAGTAAATTTTTTTTCCAAGTCTAGATGTCTGATTTCGTATTCACGGATTTTTAGGTGCTATTTTTTTTTTATTTTTGTTAAGGGGTGTGATGTTTTTTAAATGTTGTGGGTGTGTTAGTTATTTTTTAAGTTTTGTCTAATTTCAACAAAAACAAATAAGAGCACTATACGTAAAGTTCTTTTAACAGATAGATACATTTCTTAATCCCCAACCTCGAGACTATAATTACTCCGATCCACTAAGGCGTTAAAAATAAACCGCTCCACAAACACGGAGAAACCCACATCTTCCCCAATAAACCCTACAATTAATTACCAAACATGAACATAATTTGGACGTCCAACTATTCGAGATCAAATGGTAAGCCGGCCTGACGAATCCCATGATGCCTTCCATCTCTGCTTAGTTGGATTAGCTCGCATCATTAATCGTTGGAATTGCGTTCGACCCTCGCGACCCGGGCATCTTCAATTAGAAACAAACTTTAGTATTACAATCGCATCGATTGGTACCTCTGCGTTAACGGAGTTTGATTTAAAGTGGGGCTGCGAGGAATAACTTGGGAGTGTTTTGGTTTGTGTGTGTTTGGAGTTATGCTAGCTTATTGGGTAAAGGGACCAGTTTAGTAAATAACTTGGCGGTGATATTTGATTCTATTTCTCGTTATAATTCATTTAGAAAGAGATGGAATAATCTAGCAGTATGTAGGACTCATAAAGTACAAGTGTTTCATTTTAGAACTGTCTTACAAGTTTCATCCTGTCCAACTTTTGAAGCTTTTATTTAAAACGCCCAAAAATTCAGTGGCTTTCCGTTTAGCTACCAAATATGAGCACATATTTTTTGGCATTAATTTTCAGTCTGTATGTATAGTGAAGCCACGATAGGAACGTCAGACTCGCAGAGACGTCAACGATCAATCAGGCGTATGACTAGCGCCATCTATCAATATGTCATGGAGGACGACGTGCCACGCCAGATGGCAGCACTGCCCGAAGAGAAATTAGAAAACAATTTTCGGCGAGTGATACCTATACTACTTCTTTAGCAGTGTTTATAGGCAGTTTGGGTTAATTTATTAGTTTTGTAATTGCTGTTTTTGGTTTGGAAATATACCATAAATTTTATTAAGTTGTACATAGTTGAAATAATTTCTGTCTGGCTGGCTGGAGAATTATCGAGGAAGATTATTTCATTAAACCAGTGTTATTACGGAAAATAAGAAGGAAAACTTTAAGGAAGTATTTAGACGTCTCGAAAAATTCACAAAAAAAATATGAAATTACGCGAAAACAGAAGTAATAAAAAATAATCACGAATAACATTTTCTAAAGAATTTGCCTAATATATTCATTGAAAATAAAGCCTCATTTTATAATGCGGCAGAAGATGATCTTTATTTTTTTATTACGGGGAAAAGCGGGCCGTTCGGTACAATTTAATCACGAATTTAACGTCCGCGGCACGTTCCCGGTTCGGACACTTTTATGACATCAGACACTCGGCGTTAAATGCTGAGGCTTAAAAAGGGTTGATAGCGAGGCGGCTGTCACCTGGAAAAGCTTGGGACATAGGACCTCCATCATAGTGCCACCGGACGTTCATTGATAATTAATGGGTTGTGCCAGTGTAACGAAAACAAACGACTGGTGGCACGCGCACGATAACGATTAATATCTTCGCGGCGCAGCAAAAACAGACCTACGTTCGTAGCCTTGGTGTGATAAATCATATCTCCTCGGGCACAAAAATAAATGAAGCTAATGATAAATGACGACGAATACGAAGTGCCACCGTCGATTGAGTGGAGTGAATTTGAAAATTAAAAGTTGTCTTGTGAGGGTGGCATGTATAAAAAATACTTAGGGAGCCAGCCATCTTTGCTCCTTATAAAAATCCTATGTTTTCCTCAGTGTTAGCATCCTACACTAGGAAAGAGATTAAAGCGTGATTTAGAGACCATCTTAGCAAAAATAACCAATATAAACAATAATTTGGATTGAGTAATTAACAACACAAAAATCACAGAGTCACTCAATAAAACTTACTGTATATTCCACACAACATCTACATAAGGTAGGTAAAAAGCAAACTCTCGATGTAACATTTCTCGTAGCAAATTGCGTAGCCGCGTAGCCATTTCGCCGGCCGTAACCCAGCTACGTTAGTCAATCAGCTGTGTCTACCGAATGTACATTGGAATCACTACACTACCGACTGCTACGGCGTAGCATCTATCTTAATGTACCTAGTATAGATAGACTTTGTAGGTATAAACAGATATATTCTAGAAGGAATAGGAACATATGAAAAATCATGGATAAATTTTCTTCAATATTAGATTACTACTTTTGAGATTTTTGAGGTGTAACTCGACAAAAATCCTGTATATTGTCAATCATTTTGTATGAAAAATACTCTTGTAGCTGTAACTGTCAAATATTTAACTTTTTTCTTATTCTAAGCAATGTCAATATTTTTTAGGTGGGAATGTTTGTATGTAGAATTTGTGTCTCGTTAGTTATTTCATAAAATGTTGCTTTATTGAAAACAGATATGAACTGAAAATATTTGATTCATGTTGTTTAAATCTGTCTTTGATAGAGCTCCCTCTTTAAGAGGTTCCAATAGAATTAAGAATAAAATGGAATCAAAGAGATTCAGACTATTTATCAATTTATTTCAAGTGAGTTAAATATGTATAAGAGGGTATATCTGTACAAATAGTTTAACTGGTTGATTCAATTCCCGTCCTTCTCAATCACAAATACCACGAATCGAATGCATATTCAAGTGGTTTTCATACAAATATTTAAAAATAGCGAATGCTAGTATAAACACTTTGCTGATTTTTTGTTATTTTCAGCTCTTTAGAATTTTAACCAACCGTGTACCTAAAGTTGTTTTACAAATGTTATTAAATTGTATTTTAAGGAGATAAAAGACTCAAGAAACGCGCTTATGGCTAGCAGCAACTGTGCCTATAGAGCTATTACACATATTACCAAAGTCTAAGGTAAAGAGCAATACTAACCCACTTAAATAAAAACCATATCTATTGACAATCCGTCTCAATCGTATAATTTGAAAAGACTCTTTATTTGATTTTACGATAATGGTCCCAAAAGCGAGACCCGGCCGTCCCCAGGTACCTTATACATAGTCTCGGAAATTGCGTTAACCACATTCGAGTACCAGGAAATTAGAAACGTTCAAGGGTATAATCGAATGTCTCTCTCTAGCAGAAATAAACTTGCCGTATGTTATCGATGTGGTTCTGTAGCCATTTGTGCGTAATGCAACGTGCTTCGATTTTTCGGTTTCCGTTGATAACGGATAAATTGATTTTACGCTTGCGCTTTGATCTTAAAAAGGGGATGAAATTCAAGATATAGGAAAAATTGGAAATTGTTCAAGAATTTTCTTTGAGTATTTGAAGTTGCTGATGCTCATAATTCTTCAATTAATTACTGCAGTATCATAAAAGCTACTTTGACACGTCAAAGTTAAGTGCGTGAACGTCGCAGACTTGAATATCCTTATAGAACTTCGTGAAACAATTGATGGAAGATGGGGAGACTACACAGACAATTGAAATTCGATTTGCTTTCAATTTGAGCGCTCTCACTCCCTTTCAGTAGGAGCAGTGCACTAATAAGTTCTGATTGTTTCAATACATTTTTCTGAAGATGAAGTTAGTTGACGCCGCCGCCGGTACAGACGGCGACAAACGCCGCTAATTACGTTAGTGATCCCCGTCCCCAGCCCCCAAAGTAAACGACTCCACTTTCAGTGTAAACAACCGCTCAACTTTACCAGGAAAAATTCGCAAACCCACTTATTTACGTCTCAGAGGTATACAGTGACAGTGCGACGACATAACAACGTCATACCACATACTTGAAATATTGAACCTGCTCCAGAGTACCAACAAATTAAGTTAGTGTACCGCTCTACAAATAATAGCCCCTAACTCAAACGTTTAAGAAAAGAAACCGTTCTAAGATTTCAAAATAAATTCTATTTTAGTTAAAAAGTTCAGAATATTTTTGCATATTTTTCAGCATTCAAGAGATTCCCGAACATTAAAACAAGTTTTACCTGATATTTATTATAATAACTGTTTGTTGTACTTTAATTCTTAACGAAATTGTTTTAGGCATATTGCGAGCTTAAATTTCAAACAACTCAGCGCCGAGGGTTAGGCCGTGTACTAAACTAATACAGCAGAAAAAAAATGTTACAAAAACTCAGAATCTCAAGTCGAGCGCGAACTATCCAGATATTATATTTCCGAACGTATTGATCCCTCAGGATACTATGTTCGGTTTCGTTTCGGTAG
Source organism: Orthosia gracilis (assembly GCA_947562075.1). Taxonomy (NCBI): domain Eukaryota; kingdom Metazoa; phylum Arthropoda; class Insecta; order Lepidoptera; family Noctuidae; genus Orthosia; species Orthosia gracilis. Next base: position 14,919,715 of record OX387274.1, read on the forward strand.
AAGTTTTCAATCCCTCTGCGTTTTGGGAGTTGCACTGGACAATCTTATCAGGGAAGGAAGAGGGGAAGATTTTCCACTGTCCGGCGCCCTCTCACCTTAGAGGATTTCCCAGGGCGCCGAGGCGGCCAGCCGATTGGATTTCAAATTATTATGCGTGTATTCGACCGGCAAAAGATTTACATTTTTAAACGTCGGAACTTTTTTACGGAATTATAGGGGTTATGTCGGGTCTGTCGCTCGGATTTGGAATTGAATATTTTATTTGTGTCGGTCGCGTTACGGTACATGTCTACTTTTGTGATTATGCGCGTTTTAGTATAATTTACATATGTAAGTATGTTTTGAATAACATGAGGTGACTTGGGCGTAAATAAGTTTATTATTAAAGTAAACGTCGGAAAGTCAAATATGTTTTACATTATTGTGATGCCTTTGTAGTTTACATTGTCATTTAACCTGAATAACAACATAAACATAAGCAAGCAAAAGGCAATCTCTTTACATTTCTATCTCAAACTAGTAAAACAACTTCCATTTTAAAGTGAACAAGTAGTGAAAGAGCTCGCCATTTTAGTAGATGTAACTAATTGTCAATAGGGGAGGGTGGTAGGTAAGTGGTGGTAGGCGGTGGAAGCAAACGAAAGTTTCTAGTGGAGATCGCATTAGAGACCGCGCAGCCCACGACTGTCGAAGATAATGCCATTGCAATACCCGGGATCCGATTGTATTGGCAAATTGGATCAAATGCAGCGCTCACCGTACAAAAGATAAGAGCCGGATACGGGTATAGCGGGAATATTATGTTGCGGTTATCTTCCCGGATCGCCCCCGTGTGCGGCTCGTGACGATCGAAACGATCGCCCGTAATCGTTTCGTGTAGTTTCCAACTTTTTTTTAAATCTTTCCATTCTGTTCGCCGTTTCTTTTGTTGCGGCACAATCGATTTTCAACCGGATTATCAGCTTATATCATTTTGTGAGCTCATTATCTGCTTATAAATTTTCATCGACCTTTTTAATACAATGGGTCTGAGAATGGAGGGATCCTATCTTGTTTATATTTTTATTCCCTCGAGTGCCCTGAGATGCTGGATGCAAGTTTTCAGTGGTGAACGATAAACTCAGAAAATAGTCTGTATTTTATGTGCAGCTTGACAGTTAGTGGTACCTGCATAACATAGATAAAACACCTATTTTTTAACAGACGTAAATCTGATAATAAAGTAATGTAAGCGCGACTGTTGCAACAAACATATCGTGAACAACAAAAAATATTGTAATAACGCGCGATATGAAGCGCCGCGAGCTCTACGTACCGATGTTTTTGCGACCAATGAAAAAATATCGTCCATGTAAACGACAATGCAGATTATTATTGCCCGTCGGGGACACATAAAGAGTAACACAAGAAACATGGCGGATTTACGCGGCGCACAGATAAGATACGACACCTTGCCGATGTTGTGAAGCCGTCTGTATCACGATGATCGTCCAAACAGCGGGCCTCATTTTCCCGTCGTTACGGGGTGAATTTTAAATTCGCTGCGAGGGTGTCCCACTCAACTATGTATGAAGGACCGGCCTCTCCACGCGACTCGCATCCGGTCGCACGCATACGCTATGAACCTTCATTGTCTGCCCGAACTCAAGGTAAACCGATTACGTGCTAAAAATTCATAAAGCCATTGTCATCTTCGCATAAAGCTTCTACATTTAGTAAGTGAGCTCGGCGATTACTCGTGGCGTATCATCGTGACGTCAATAAACCAAAATGCCTGTAGCCTAATAAAAACATAACGCTAAAACTCGGCTTTACGGAACATCGGATAGCTACGTTTTAGAGACGTGAAATTAATAATATCATCAACCCTCATTGTAAAGCGAAAAATCTCAATTGGGACGTGATAAACAATACGGCTCGCTTAGGTTATCTCCCCTTGACTTATGATATCATTATTTCCCTTTTTACAAAAATTTACCGAGCAAAAACAAGAGCGCGGTGGGCATACTAATTCTCCTCGGTCAATATATTGGTATCGGCGGAACGCCCGCAGGACCCCTCCTAATATTTCCAAAGGCAAAATCTTTATACAATAAAACAGAAGCAAGCAATTTCAATGTTAAATCTCATAATTCAAATTTCTCTCGTTGTTTACCGGCCACGGTTCGGCGGCTATATAAACTCTCAAAATCTACCCACATCCGTAACGAAAGCCTGCACCGTTATTTATGGAAAGCCACGTTTCATTGTTGTTGTCGGTTTTCATTTTAACGCTTAATTTTTTTTTCTATTTATTGTATTTTTGTGATCGCGGGTGCCTACAAAATGATTTGTTTTTCGGTTTGCTCTTCCGACGCGCTTAATTCCGGTGATGTTTGATTTATGCGCGAGCGATGTGGGTTCTTCACGTTCTACATACGCTTGGTAGTGAATAGATCACGTCCGAAGACTAATGCCTTCCTAAGAAACTCTCTTGTTTTGCGTCGTGTGAATAAGGGTCCATTGTCGATCTCGCATAAACCGACGCGATTTACCGGAAAATATCGCTTATTTGCATCGCCAATACATCTGTCCGTGCGAACGTAAAACATTTGGACGTAAAATCGAATGGACGAAATAAGATATAAATGGCCACTTGCAAATAGAATCTCGGATTTTACAACCATCTCTTATATCTTTAAGTGAAATATGGTCCGATATCATATTCAATCGTCCCAGGATTATGCTCGAAACTTAGATAAGTAAGTAGATACTCACCGTTAGGAAATTTTTATTCTTTGCAATTTTATAAATTTTAGCAGAATTTATGGCTTCTAAATAATATTTTGAAGTTTTCTATAGTATGCAGCCAATAAATCAGAGCATAACACTGCAGTATCTACGTACAAGAATGGATTATACCAAAGATGTCGTCAAAAAAACTGTAGCAAACAGATTTATCGAAGAATTTGCATGGTGAGTAACTTGGAGCATAAAATATTCTTAAGGTATATTCTTCTATCGATCCAGTAAGTAGCAATATATATTTTAAGGTGAATATTCTTCAATCTATGTAACGTAAAACTATCCAAGTGTTATTAAACTGCACTTTCAATTTTCATATCAAAAGCTAGATAGGATCGATCGTATCCGACAGACTACTGGCTGGATTGTGTTCGTCTCAATAACGCTTTTAAGTCGGGGTTACGGTTTTATGTGTGAACGGAAGAGTCAGCTTGAATGATGGGAGGTCTCGCCTCTAGTACCCACTCGGCTACGCGCTCCTATCATAAAAATGTAATTAAAATTCACATCATCCGCCCCGACTAAGTTGGAGAGACCGGGATAACTATTCTATTGTTTTGCCATGTACGACATTGCCCTCACAGTTTCATCCCATTTAAATTACGTATACAGCGAAATAGGGTTGAAAGAATTTGTTGGAACTAGCTTTGTTCGAATTAAACAACAATAAAGTGATTTAATGGGTGCTCTTAGCGCTCAGAGCGATTTCTTTTTAAACAATCTAGTATCGCGTTCGGAAAACACTTCTCGGGAAATAACGAGATACGTAAATTACGTTTTGTTCAACAATAGGTACTCGAATCGTGCCGGGGTTTCTTGTAAGATGAGAGTTATATTGATTCGCAAATACGAACTTATCCATGCGAAATGAAATATACTTAAATCCGAAATCCTTGAAAGTATTACACGATGTTTTTTGCCGACCCATATTGTTTTATTACTTCATTATTCGATCCGGGCGGAAAATAATTTTAAAGGATTATACGGCTTGTTTATCAAAAACTCGGCCTTACGACCAGTTTCAGGCAAACAGCGTGTATTGATAAAAGCATTTAATAAAAAAAAAGAACCTTCAATCCTTTCCCCCAACACGTCAAGCGCCCAAATTGTTTGACAAACACATCAAACGGCCGCAAAATTTTAATTCAAACATGTAAAAATTTTTCAAACGTAATTTCATTTTGCTGTTCATAAACATCTCGGGTAAAATTTTGGGTAAAAACGTTGTATTACTAGGGTGGTGACGTCACGGTGTAATGAAGGCATTACTCACTTATCTATCGTGATACGTACCTGGAATCATAAAGAAAGTATACATTAATAAAAGAAAGGTGAAAAGTAGACACGCGAACTGTTAGCGTTTATAAATAAAAGCGAACATTGAATTATTGCGCGGAGACAACGCCAAGGTGTGGTGGAATATCATTTTTCAAGAAGCAAGTCGCCTGATAGTGGGTAATGCTTTACACTGGGAGGTTCCAACCGCGGACTCGACCGGTATTCTGATAGATAGGAAATGAAGACTGATTATCCTCGCGTGACTTTACAAGGCTCACGGCAAACCTGCGGGGACCTACTTGTATAAATATTGCGTTTGCGAAACACTAGATTGTTCGTCGAAATAATGTGTTTGCTGAGGTTTGAGTGTGTAAATTTTATCTTTATGCGTTGTAATCACAGGTATTAATGTAATTTAGAAAGCTTGAAAGGTAGTTTTGAGGACCGAAGTGGTCGTGGTTCTAAACATTTAATTATTGTTGTTGTTTTTAGCAGTAATCATCATAATTTACTAACATTATAGTACACTGATAATTATCATTGAAGTCAAAGATTGTTGTATTTTACAGTCGGGTTAGTGATTTTATTTGTATATTTTTTACAATATAGGAGATGCTGTCAAACAAATGAATCAAAATGAGGAAGCCATCTTTAATCAAAAGTTAGAGGGTTAAACTGGGCTACTATTGTATTTTAACTATGCGGCTTTTGTGATGGTACAACTAAAACGATTTCGGAAGTCCTGCTGACTTCGTAAAACCTAAAATTCCACGTGAAAAAGCAAAATTTAATCCGTTAATGCTTTGAAGCCTTTATCAAAAATATACGCAGCATAGAGCTTTTTTAAAATTTCACTGGACGTGGTTGTAAAAGAACCGGATGTTATAGTGCCATTTGGCAGAGACCTATTGCCAGCAGGGGATGTGAGGGGATTTAGGAACCATTGCTTTAAATTTAACTTCCCTGAATGAAGAAAACTAATCGAATAATGAAAAGCAAAGTTTATTCAATATAATGCTCAACAGATTGACTCAGATCATTTAATTCTATAGCCATAGTCATTCACATATCCATTCATCATTTCCCCTAATTTAAAACTGAGCAGTCATATCTATAAAAGCAATTTTTACGTTCGTTAATGTTTGAGTGAACGCCCTCGCCGCTACATTATAATTGATGGTTTTAATATTTTTTCAGTAAGGAGCACTGAAGTTTAGGCGATTAAGTGACTAACATGATAAAATTATGCCGACTCACTAACGTAAATAATAATTCGTATATTCAGGGTAAAGGCTCTGACCCATATTCGACAGGGGGCGTTGGCGTGCGTGCGAACAATCACGGTTAGAACCAGTTAATGTTTACACATATACAAGGTAATTATATTTTTTTGTGCCCTCTATCTGTCCACTTCTACAAGTTATGGCTCTATTAAGTACCCCCATGTCTCCTTGTCAATTTAAACACTTAGCCAGCGAACGAAACATTTAATACATTTTATTGTCAACGGACAAATTAAAAAACTTTGTTTTTACCCACTTCGGCTCAGAGTTTATCAAAAATGTATAGAAACAATTATTCCACGTGTAACCCCAATGAGATTAAGTTAGTATGCCAGACTTTTTTCATAGCAGATGTTGATAAGAAACGTAATGGTTTTATTTGTGTCATTGTAATCTCGATTAAGTTACCCTATGACGTAAAAGTGAAAGGCAACGTAACGTTAAAAATTAATTCGAAACGCGAAACTCTCGTTTATTTTTATTTTGGGAATCATTTATTTTCGTCAAACAATTAGGCAGCGAGCCCGCGTCGGTCGCAAGGCCGCGGCAGTTTGGCGGAAGAAACTCCACGTCACATCGACTCGCCCTCTCAAAAAAAAGGGTTGGTTTAACGCACGTTTTTTGTTGCATAATCCCACGCAACGCGCGAATCCCATTCCGCCTTCGGCTAATGCGCGCAGCTCGTGCGGACCGACCGACGTTGAGACGGGACTTTAAAAATGTCATTTCCAGAGCGCCAAGTAAATCCAGATTTGTTGTTGGTGAGTGACTTTCTAATTCCGCTGGCGGGAAGAACTTTGTGAAACGTATACCGTGTTCATGAGACCTGCTAGTGACCGCGAGCAGCCCCGCAGTCTAATCCGATCCGCGGACCAGAATTGTTGCCCAAACTTGTGCCGAACGAGCATCTCCCCCTTCCACGTAGGGGGCTACGTCGTGCCCGCTGTCAACCACCCTGCTTTATAATCACCTACTATACAATACGATATACTTTGATTAATTTACACCACAAACAGGAATAAAGTTGTGTCCGCTAAAACAGAACCGTTGTTTGGTCCTGCCTAATCTCATGCCACCCGTGAAAGTTGATTGTTAATCTGAAACGGATACTTGTTTGTTATGACTACTCATTCAGTAGTCTATATAAACATTATTTACTAAAGTTTTGCTCACTTACTCTAAGTCTAATCCAATAAGTCGATGAACGTGATTGAAGCTTAGTCAAACAATACTATAGAAAGTCGGGGCGACGAACTAGTGCGACTTATGATCCAGAGGGCGTTTAGAGGGGTTCTGTGTACGTTTATATACCTTTTCTGCCATAATGTACACCCCAGCGTTAATTGCTCACCAGACTAGAAACAAGCTTTATTTTTATTTTCATGTGGGAGATTTATTCGACGAGATGATCGCCTGTAAATAATAGTGTGCGATACTTTAGTTGCCAATGTCACCATCTCAATGTTTTAGCTGCAAATAGATACACAGAACGCCATTAATTACGACATATCATTCGCACTCTCATTAATTTGCAGCTGCAGAGACTAAACTGCTGATATTTTCCCAGCTCTTTCATAACCCGGTATCTAAGCAGTGGCACGGAGCAGTCACACAGCGAATACTCCTGCGAATATTCAATTTGGAAACTCGTGTCCGGACTTTAATTCCGTTTCTCCGATGCTCCCAATTTCTCTGTAATATGATGGATTGCATAAAGTAATCGATTCATGGAATTCGGGCGGAAAGCAGAATGGGTAGCTTACAAGGCAATCAGCGGGCAGCAGAGGCTTTATTAACCCGTCAGGGTAGTGCGGGCCCGGCTAATCAATCGCCGTTCGCGTGTCGACCGCGCTATCTGTCTTTGGCCGATTGGACCCCGATAACGCCGCCGACGCAAGATTACTTACCTATACGGGAATGGCCCATTTATAAAATTAACTTCTTTTATCTTCCCAAATAGACGATATAAGAGGAGTAAATAAGTCTAAAGACCTTCGTACGAAATAAATAGGCCGATGAAAATGTTCGACTTCAATCGTGGGCTAGCCCTGCCTGGTACGATCGCGTGGTGATCATTTGTGAGGATACTCCGTGTTAAATAAAAAGCACACTGATTTTCATGACCGTTTAAGTATAACAATCCTAGTCAGATTGGTGTTTGCGTTTAGTAATCAAGTTCTAGCCTCGATTCATTTTTGTTATTCTTAAAATTCAGCACGCGTGAAATACAGCTGGAAATTGTGGAAATGAAACGAAATATTAATTCGACACCCCAGTCCCTTGCAAATAAAATACAATTTAAATTACATCTTTTAAATATTGAAACTCTTTTTTAACCATGACAACAAAGTTAGTTGAAGCAATGAAAAATACTTTATACACTTCAGAATTTTCTAGTTTTCATAAATCACCGAGCGCTGAATGCCAGAGAGGGAGAAGTTTAAAAGTAAAGTCGGGTAAATTCTCAGCGGAACTTTCTATGAGATTAAAGTCATAATTTACTTGATGAGAGGGCATTATGTTGTCGAATATGAAACCGGCTACCCCATTACAGAACTGATTTCCCTAAATGGGAGTTTGCAAAAATTGTAAGCGAAAAAAGGCCCGGGCCGAGATAATTCCTAAGTATCGCGAATTTCAACGGTTATAACCGTACGTCTCTGCGATAACGAAAGGGACGGCTCATTAACGTCAGCACGGATCCGGAGCCAGTTTATGCCAACCGATACCTTTAAGGTATTTACAAAGCAGCTAAGCGGGCGCAATCTAGACGGGCGCAATGAAAAAAAAGACGGCGCACCCCGCGTAATCCACGTGAAATGCCCTTTAAGAACCTCACAATTTAATGCTAAGTATAGCAATCTCAAGACGACGTTGAGCCGGTCCTCCGAGAGGGTTGAAAAAATGATACACGCGGGGATGCGGGGGAGGGGGCAATCACGGTTAGTTAGCGGGGCAGCTGCTCCCGACCGACGATAACACTTAAGGTGTTTTACTGTACTTCCTCCGGTACATTGAAACACAAGTTTTATTCTCAGCATTTTCAACACAGCTATGTATAAATATAAATAAACGGATATAGCAGGACGGCAACACAACGGGAAAACGTTTTGCAATTCGCAGGATATTGCGTGCGATAGCGAATGCATTTTGAATATAATGAGTAATAAGCCGGCGAATTTAAAATATAAAGCGTGCGATAAACATAATCAGTTTTATTAATCAGAATGTGCATAGTTTGAAGCAATTTATTGGACAGTGGAGCTCGTTAAGAGGATGAGCGGTAAAGCTCTCAGTTTAAATTATGTGCCAGCGTCCTATTTAATGTAAACAATCATTTCGATCTTTGATATTTTCATCTACACGATAATATTTGTTTATTGCTTTGACTGGCAGTATTTAAACTTTTGATGTCACTTTGTTAATTGGAAAGCTGCCTTTATTTCGTATTTTGATTTAAATTGATGAATATCAAGTGAGGTTTATTTATTTTGATTTAGATCATTATTTGTACATCAATCATCAACATCAATTAATTATGATTCGTTTTGAGATTGTCAAACACTTGAAGTTTAAAGCTTCAGACAATAATGAACAGTTTTCGAGGACCGGCACAGTAATGGTAGGTATCGCAGCCGTAATAATGGCCAGTACAGAATTAATTAGCGGGTATCGCTTTATACGGAGCGCGCCAGGTGTGCACGTGGCTTTACAGCCCCATTAAGTTACGGAATACATAGGGGTTGAACCGCTTGAGCGATTGACCGCACACATTCCCAGCTTTTATGTTACAATACCGACCTTTATGAAACAATAGAAACTCCTCAACAGGAAAATAGAAACTCACCCGTCTTTAAAAGAGGATAAACGCGAAGACAATCGATCGGCTCGCACGTATTCGTATGCTAAGCGTGTATCCCTTCATTACCACTACACACACATATAATTATATTCAAGCCACGCTTAGTTAAGATATAACTGTGTCGCTACACTTAATCAAATCGCTTTCCAAATAAATGGAGCGTAGACGAATCAATAACGAGAATTCAATTTACAATTCTACGTACATCACTGACGTATCAATTGTTCAATCTAAGCGAAGACAGATAAACGCACAGATCCACCGATTGCTTGCCGATGAAAAAGACTGGAGATTCATCGATAGGATGCGCGAGTCCCAAAGTGAAAAATGTACATTTGGATGGCGTTAATTCGTTTAATTTCCGGTGAGAGGGAGAGGCGCGGGCGAGGGGCGCGGGGCGAGGGGCGGCCAGTCCGTTCAGATTAATTCAGCGCAGAGCCTGTCACAGATAAGGACACTGAAATAAATTGAAAATGTTCAGAGATTGATTTGAATACTCTCGAGGATATATCGAAGGCAGCCAGCGAAAAATGACAAACCGCATTCTTATTCCGAGATTTTCATTCTATGAGCGGGACTAAGCGAGAAAAATTCGACCTAATGAATAAATTATGCGCCGCTTGGACCATCAAAAATGAGCGAACGTTCAATTTGAAACAAAAAAGAATATTGCCAACCATTGTATTGCCGTGATACGCTCAATCGTATCGCATTGCATTTGAAACATTTAATATACCTTTGCAATAGTGAGATAAAACCTTCAACAGTTTTACTGTTACTGATTTACAAATAGCCAAATCTGAAGATTGTCTATTAAATCGTTTATAAAATGGTAAAATTAATGCAATCGGCGCGAGCGAGTCGAGATGGGAGACATCGTTCGTGGCGTTCGTGATCCGAATGTCAATGAAGCCGAGTGGCTGCGCTGCCAGACCCTCAGGGCCCGGGGACCGCTGCTAAGAGCCCGACCCATCATTTACATATTGCGATTTTGTATCGATAACAATTAGGAGATGGAAAATCCGCCGTGAGATGTTTAACAATCAGACTATTCCACGTAAAGTTAGAGAGCGAGTTACGGCAATCTAAGTGGCTTCTATTCGTATTTGCTAGAATTTAAACGCGCCACTTAATCGTAAATGTAACGTTACATGACTACGCAAACAAAATAACATAAACTTGCAAATGAAGACACGCCGCAACGAGCGCAAAGCGTACAATCCCTGCCGTGTTCCAGTGAAACTCAGAGAATCAAAACGTCCGAACATGAAACAAATTGATTGCTGCAGAGGCGCTCGCCTGGCGCCAAGCTCGACGGTAGATTGGTAATAGCGCATGCTAAACTTATTAGCCAAACGGAAAATGGCATTAGCAGACGTACTGTGCGGCCCAGCCTCCCGTGAAACTTCATTCGTACGTCAAAGTTGACAGTGTTGCTCGTAAGTGATTGTTGCAACCAATCAAACACGACCTAAATTGACTTCGCTCGCTTCGCACAGGGGTCCAAATTAAGCGCGATAAACTAAGTTGGAAAAGGTCCGCTAGAACTCGACTGAAAATAGATTCAGAGAGTGGAGTTTTAATTCGGAAAGATAACAAACGTCAGCGTCAAGTGAAATGGCCGCTTCCAAACGTTAAAACAATTTATCCTAGGTAATCCCGAAGTGTCAGACGATAATAAGAGTGACATTTAGAGCGGGCGAGCGCGGTGGTTAATTCTGCAGCGCAGTGGCGGCCGATTGTGACACGAACTAAACCCTGTCGCCAACGTAAACCCATCAGGTGCGAACCCCTGCCTACGACCTAATATTGTCGACTCACTGACACAACAAATAACTTTGTTTTCATTTTCATCTAGTGTTTTCATTATTCATTTTTGTTGCGCCATATTCGTGCCCGTTATTGTTTGGCTAACATATCACAATAGGTTCACGCGGTCACGTGATCCAAATGACGTTCAAAGGTATTTTAGAACAACAAAGAGACCGTCAGTCTACAAAGCCATTAACTAAGAACACAAACTGTCCCATTACGTTAAAACTACACCATCCATATTCCAACAGTTAACGAAAGCAATTATTCGCATTCAGTCAACAAAGACGCAGACGTACGGTACAAAGGGACTATTTCATAAGTTAAAGCGTTACGGACGATAGTTATCTGCGAGCAACTAGTGATGCAGTAAATCCTAAGAGTACACTTCGTAACTATCCCTTCTTACGTCTCTGAAACCTGAGCTCTTACTACAGGCCAGAACTTAAATTGTTTCCTGCGAAGATTTAAGCGACCGATAACAGGAATTTCGCGAACAACTGTCTGAACTTGGATATAATTTCGGTGCCGAGATTCGATTTTAAAATCGTTGAAGTATAAAATTCGTATTACGTAGAAGTGAGTCGATTTATCACTGTAAAAATAATCAAACTATTACTCAACTAAGATGTAGAATTCTGCGCTTTAAACGAACGACTTTGGAATTCGAGAATTTCATTTCGTTTCGAAGTCGATTTCGTTGTTATCGGGAGTTGAGGATCTGGGTGGTTGTAAGGTTTCACATGTTAAATCTTTTGTCAGATGCATCGTTTCCATCGTTTCCTTCGCGTGTGATAAAGTGGTAGTGGTTACAGTGGATCGTGGCCGCACTATTCCCTGTGAGGATTACGGCCGAGAGAGAAAAGTAAGACGATTAATCCCAGTGGGTGCGGAACTGGAGAATTTATTATAAAAACGTTGCGTTCTCCACGACCGCGCTGTTCAGTGCACTATCGGTGTGGTTACTCGACTATTACATTGAGAATAGCAGTTTGTTTATTGAACATAAATAAGGGAGCCGCATGCTGTTTGTTGTAATTTGTTAATTAATGCAACGGTGATTTGTGTATAGTATTTATTGTGTTGATTTATGGAACCAATTTAAATTCTCAATATATCCAATAAAAATGTATTTTTTTTAAAGAAAATTACATCATCGTCTAGTAACAAAGTCGGAGATTTGCCACAAAAAGCAGCTAGCGGAGTATTTTTTTCGCCCTTTCATTTTCACCTTTCATTTTTAAACCGTACGGAAGTAAGTACAAATGTAATTATAACTTAGTAAATAGACTGGAGGGGACCGGTGATTAAACCAGACTTCATAACCACATCTTTGTTAAGCTGGAGTCCGAAAGTCCAATCCGTTGTCTGAACAAGCCCTTTCCCATTGTTTTGTTTTTAATAAGTAAAGTTATTTTAGGCTGCTTAAATTATATCCCATTACTAAATTAATTTCACATTCCAGTTGAATGTAAACGTTGACCTTTTGGAGTCCAGTGTTTATTTAATGAACATTAGGATAAGTTACGTGGATTTTTTGGGTGTGTTTAGATTTTTAAAGTGTAATTTGTAAGATTCAGTTTTTCAACAAGTCTTGCTGTTTTATTCAGCTAGTGTTTTAATGATTCAGTTTTATTAGAAATTAATATAAGCTCAATTTTTCGTAAGAAATTAATATTTTAGAAATGAAGCATACATTTTAATATAAATTATATTTAAAGATTATTTTTACGGCCTATCAAAAACATTACTACCTAAAATTTTAATGTCAGTAACCTCGTGTACCGGAAACCGGAAGTTGTATTTCGCGCAACTTAGGAGGTCCTTATCTCCGGAAATGGACAACACGGAAGGGTTAGTTAACCCGAAAAATAAATAATTTTAACCTCATAATGAAATCAGGGCAAAAGATATTACGTGTAGAAAATATCATCGAATACAATAGGGGGTATTTGGGTTGCGTGACGAAAAACATGGAATATTAGGTAGTACGCAAAAGGTTATTTTGTAGGTATCGATTGTTGATGGCTCGGTAAAGAGCTTAAGTAAATGTCATGAGCTCACGTGCGCAAATGTCAGGGGGCCACAGTTTACCTCCATCTAGTTTACGAATAATGTTACAGCAAGTCAACATTCAACTGTTCCATGATTTCTTGTGTATATGTTTCGTATTTTTACGGGATTCAGGCGACTTTTTTAGTTTTCAATGGCTTGAAAATGTTAAAAAGCTTGGAGTATTTTTAAATTCGTACCTACCTTATAAAATGTGGTGAAAAAAAATAACGAGAAAATTATTTCAAGGTGAGACGATGGTGTGATTTCTTGTTCTTTAGCTTGTTATAATTTATGTTGTAGTTGTCAACTCAAATACATAATAATCTATAGACATTACATCAGAGTCTATCCCGTTCATTACTCAAATGAACGCGACACGTATTTCAAGGATCATTTATATCAAAAACAACAATGAAAGCCACTCAATCCGAGCGAATTCATTTTCTCTGCGTAGCATGACGTTCTAATTTAATCGTATGTGTCACTGTCAAATTAGAGATACTACACCATAGGCGGATCTACCGCACTGACATTTCCAAACATGAGGGGAACAAATGGTTTTGACATTTCAAGTGTTTAAGCGACCTTGGATCTAATGCGGAATACCTAACATAAGGGTTGGCGAATCGGCTATAGGCACTTACGATCTTGTGCTAACAGGATTCGATGTTCTTAGCAGAATTGAGTGACATTGAGGTTTGTAATTGCTATTGTTAGGCCGTACATGTGAGTTACGTCGTTTAGTAATTTGAGATAAAAACGGTGACTAAGTGCTTTGGGAGTGATATGTCATGTGAGATTTGGTTTCATTTGGAGGTACTATTCGAAACAGAAGGCTCTTGATTCGTCTCCTTATTTTTTTTTCACAAAACAATAAGGGAATTGAAGGATTTTTATGGGACCTGATGATGAACGCGCCTTATTCCAAGTTGCGTTAGGTATTTGTTAAGAAAACAAAATAGTAAAACTAAAAATGGAATAACTTACAGTTTTAAACTATCTAGACAACGATACGAAGTTTTATTCTCGGAGGAAACACTAGAGGTGGGGTGCGGAGTGCGGGGGAGTGACGTCACTCCTGACGGTGTAAATAATTGCGCTGTCGAACACACCTGCCGGGGAAAGAAAATTAAGCGAAACGCAATTTGACTGAGTGATGAAGCACCAGACGATCTGTTTAATGAGGAGTTACCGACGAAAAATTATACTTACTACATGATTTATAAACTCATAATTTTAACATCATTAATTAATACCAGTCTACTAAACTAATTACTCGTACAGCAATTTAGATAAAGTTGAACGTTTTGAAGCGTTTATAAATTATGCATTACATGGTAGCAAGCACTGGCTACATTGACTCAAAGCAATGCCCCGATAACATTTCGTGGAGCGACACACGACTCGCAGTCGTTTATGTGCTCCTTGCATGATAACCCCCCTTAAAGACGACTACCTACGCCAATCTACTCCGGACAACTCGTAAAGAGAAACTCTTTTATCCAAATTACTATCGGATTACTTTTTATTTCAGTCGAATAACCCACTCCGGATAATTAGTGATAACAGTTACGGTCGGCAGCGGCGCGAATGAAAACTTTTGTCGCGAATTTTTCCGACGCCTAAATTGCAAAGGTAACAGCATGGAGCCGGCCGTGTTTATTAACAAATTCATAAACATTGACTTGCGAATAAAACGGCCGCGACTCCCTAACGTCGACGAGCAAACACGTTCATATTTTCATGGGATTCGAATAAAAATAAAGTGGATGACCAGCGGCGGTCTAATTTAATATGAGCGGGGACAACTCGTCATATGGATGATGTACCTGCCTTTGTTTTATTGCTTAGACGGGTGACTGAATACAAAAATGTTTGAGCGGCGGACGCGCGCTTGTCAGCTGTTAAACAGTTTTATTATTGCCGGACGAACATCGCACAGCCTATTTGCATAATTGAACGGCCACTTGGAGCCACTAGCATTGTTATACTCTGCCGTTCCATTTGTCAGATTCGCCGTATCATTTATGCATGTAGCTCATAACGAGAGCAGCGCAGTTTTCTGGACTATTCATTATTTCGCCTTTTGTGTTGTTTGTTATCCGGCGACCACTCTTATCCTAAGAATGGTCGACGTAGAAAATATGTAATACAATGCCGACTTCCCTCCCTATTGACACAAACGACCGCATTTTTGTAACATGAAGTTGAAAGGGCTTAATCTGGAATTTGGTCAGGTAAAACAAACATTTACTTTTGGTTGTGTTTCAACAAGTCATAGAGGGTGATAGCTTCGGTCCTTATAACTTAAATCAAAGCGGTGATGCAACAGCGTCATGAAAATAATATTTATAATATCTGACACGGATTTACCTCTTAACCGTGATTCTTTGCCACTTATTGGTACGATACCTTAAAAGGTGATCTTGTTAGACAAACTCTTCATTTGCGATGCAACTGAAGTAGGAAGACGTAAGCATCTAAATGACTTGTAGACGACATGAAAATAAGGTTAACTGCGTATTCAAACTCGATTGTAATGAAGAATTGTTTGTTGAGCGCAGTCTTAGGCAAGTTGAGCCGTTACCCCCGATGGTTTTCTCTGATCATCGGTCAATAAAGCTGCTATAAAATCTTTCAGTGGCCATACGTTATCTTAAACGCGTAAACGTTTAATAGCAAGCGCACTGAGTGACCGTATGCTCTTGCGATCCGATTTTAAACTGATGACTTTTAACTGCTTTTACGGTAATAGCTACTTAACTAAACTGCTGGCTACTTAAGACGCTATTTTTACACTTGTTTGAGTAGTTCGAGTACTTATTGAAGTGTTTTACTATGGCTTTTGATATTTTTTGTCGATATCTATAGTTCCTGTGACTTTTAAGCACGTTTATAGTGATAGATAATGCGAAGGACTCGTTCCCTCGCAAAATTCTAGCGAGTGAGGGACACTCTAACACCTGATTTATTCGTGAAGAGTCTTTATTGGCAGAATGTTGCCATATTAATTTTTGTAACCGAAATACACGTATTCCATTCATTTTTGTCACCTCTCTATCCTCACCTCGTCGCTGGGTTGTGGAACCGATTAGGAGCTGCACTTTGAGGTAATAGTTTCGCCCCGTGGGTTCGGGGCGAAACTATTACCTTACTACCATTATCTACGTGACATTTGCATCAACTATCAATATTCAAGTTGTGACATGGAGATAACAGTCTCGAAAAGCTGGTCATTGTTGACAGTAGCGAACGAAAGAGAGCACGAAGCCGGTCGCGAACACGATGGTCTGACCAAGTAAAGAAGCTATGTCATCAAGCAAATATCAGTAAGTGCTGATGGCAACTTTGGACCGGAGTCGATAGGGACAAATCATCAGCTTAATGGGGTCCAAAAATCACGAACCCCAGCAATGAACCGATTGAAGAAAAATAAATAGTGACAGAGTCCACAAAACCGACTTTAGATTATTTTATTTGACTCACAGAACTCGTAATAAATCACCTGATCAGTTTAATTACTCCTGAATAAAACTGTCACAGAAATCACCGACGTTTTTGGCTCATTTTGTTACCGTACCCATAAAACATTGTCTGGCCTGACATGGATTGAAATATTACCTATAATGAGACCTGTCAATCTGGACCGCTAAAACACGTTGTAGGACTTTTATGGGAAAATATGGTGACATGTCAAGGTAATTACAATGTAATATTTTAATTCTAGTCTATTCCAGCCAAATGTGTGTTGGGTGTATAATTTTTAGGAAAATTACCTGTATTTTAGGTTTTTAACCGACTGCCCAAAAAGGAGGAGGTTTCTCAATTCGACCGTATATATTTATTTTTTATGTGTGTTCGTGGATAACTTCGTCGTTTATAAATCGATTTTGATGATTCTTTTTTCGTTGGAAAGGAGTTATCCCAAGGGTGGTACCATGATAAGGGAACCAAAATCTGATGATGGCATCACAGAGAAATCGAGGAAACTCTTCAAGTCGGTGTCAAAAAACGGAAAACAATACCTACCAAAGACACCGACTTCGGAAAAAGTAAGTTATTTTTCGCTTTGTAGTGATTTGTTTTGGAAGTCGGTTTGATATTTTGTTAAAAATTTTTCTGTCTTTGAATTTGAAATTAGGTACAAGGAAATTAAGACAAGATTACTATTGTTGGTGTGTACGCCTATACACCTATAACAGTAGGTAAGCGGCCTATTTTGATGTAAACTTAATTATTTTTTTAGTTATCAATATTTTACAAATTTTAGAAAATATCTAATACCGTCTTTGTTCACCACCGTCTACCTAGCTTTTAAATGTTAAGAGGCTCTAGACATGTGGCGTTCGAAGTCAGCGAAGGCAATAGTCGAAACGTCAATATATATGCTATCGCCACGATTTCGATGATAGAATGTCACTTTTATAGAGCCTCAGGTCACCTTGTATTTTAAACGGAATGCTAGTGAAAAGCATTATTTTGCGTGAAGTGAGTTTAAGAATCTAGTTATTGGGTAATACGAGGTTTCTTGATAAGATTGGTTGTCAGCTTCTCTCTCGTTATGACTATTATTTACTTTAATTGTATTGATAGATATTGATCAATACGCTTTATTCTGTGAGTAACTCGAATAAGGTGTCAAAGTCACGATCACAAAGGTGTAAGTAAGGCCTAATTCTGTTATCTCCTAAGATTCCGTGAGATGATCGTGATCAAAGCTAAGGCAGTCAGTGAAGAGGAAATAACTCTGTCTTCCTATATCAGTCAGTAGGTTTCTATTTTTGTTATATAGAAGGCCGAACATGAAAATGGCTTTGAAAGTGCTGGATTTGGTACCTACATATTTCAAGCGTTTTAAAATATTTCAACAGTATGTGTCATTACAGGGTGACAAATGCAATTAATGGGACGAAAAGTATCGCTCTTACCTACCTACCGAGCGTGGGATAGATGGATTGGATGTAAGATACCTAAGATAGAAAGCAGGTGACTATTTAGCTGGCGACACCATAGATATGTATGGAAAAAGAAGACAGAGTTCCAACATCGAAAAATAGGATAAGAACAGGAGATTGATGGAAGTCGGACAGTTTTCATACAACACTAAATTACTAGGTAATAACATTCAAAATACTGAAACTAACAGCGTATTATTCCATTTTGAACATGATCTTCAAACATTACCCAGCACTTTACCTCACTACAACATGAAAGATTTTATTAGGCCCGTTTTGTAACGAAAGTTGTAACAATTAAACCCGTGCAAAGTAAGCAAGGTTAGTAATTACGTTATAATCACTGGTCAAAATGTTGATAACTGTTGAAACAAGGGTCCCGTTACCTAGTATTACGGTGGAACAACTCCCGCAGGGGATTTGGAGGAATTCACGTTGTATTATAATTTCTACGTTGATTTCGGTAGATTTTACTAGATGTTCTTATCGTTATTTAGGTGATAAGGCGATTGGCCTTTCGCTTCTGGCTTTTTAATCGCGGTTTTTGGCACGAAGAAAAAATTTTACATGCGAAATATTCATTGCAAAAAGAACTGTAATTTAAAAATGCAAGAGTATAAAATGCAGCGGACATAGTTATTTTCTTCTTGAAATTATTATGACGAGTTTTCTGCTAGTTATTTACCATACACGACTTTTTCGCCGCAACTAAATGAAATTCAATTTTGGTAGTCGGCATTTATCCGCTTCACATCCATCAACCTGATTTATTTCCTTACAAGACTTTTGGTACATATCGGAAGCCTAAATTCCTCTTAGTTAGATCCGTTCCTATTAATCTATGGATGTGACTTAGTCATCCTCCTGGCCTTTTCTCAATAAAATATGTGTTCCATTTTCAGTCTACCTAGCATGAGAATTTTAATGCATCATCTGGACTCCAGATAATATAATTTTGTTCTGTTATTTTTTTCTATATTGTTTGGATTTTTATATTACATGTATTTGTCAGTCCGGTTAATATACTAAATAATTATTATCACTATTATAACTTAAGATGATAAAGTTTGAACAAAAGACAAGCTCCTTCACTGTTAGGGTTTGAGAGTATAGAATTCATGATTTAGACCTGCAATTTGTCCAGATCTAATTTTTGAAATAATTCCTCTCTCTCTCTGCATAAAATTGAACACATTCCATCATCAAATGGTAAACATCATCTATTACGCCACAAGAATCAAAGTTAGGGGAAGAATCCTTTCCCATTTTAAAGGCAAAATTGTTTGATGGATTATAGCCGGATCTGATTCTGTGCGCTATAATAATCTGTTAAAATCCTGTCACTAAGAATTCTGAATTTTCAGGTTTCTGATATGGACAGTTTCATGTGCACGGAAGTACACGGAAAAATTTTAGGCTGGTCATCTTTCTGCCCACAGATTGACTGGATGCAGGACACCTTTACCAATAAGCTATTGTATGGTCTCTTATTTACCCGACTGCGGAGGGTAATGTGTTTATCAGTCTATGTATGTATGTACTCGTATGTTCCTATGTGGCATTCTAGAGACCAAACGCGTTGGCCGATTTTGATGATTCTTACGTCAATCGATTTGTCTTAACACTGCAAGTGCCACTGTTTGCATTTAATTGGATAATAGGAAAATGGCGGATTTTGAAAGAAAGAAAGAAAGAAAGAAAAAGTATTTAACTGTCACAAAACGACATACAATATAAATATATGCTTATGCTAAACCCTTAACCGTAGTATTAGTAGTACTTAAAGTAAGTTAGTAAAGATGAGAAATAAATAAAATAATAATACCATTTACTACCTACATTTTGAATAAAAAAGAATAGAAATAGGGTGAAAAAGATGCCAGGCAGATGCATGTCGTGATTGTGGCAAAAAGGCTTCCACTCAGCATAATGCTGTGCCGTGGGGGATCCACAGCACGGCGCTGATTTTCAGTGGTCGCCTAGGAAGTGTAGAAGTACGGAAACCAAATTTGTTGTGTATGTAAAAATAGATACAAAGAACATAAAATAAATACAGTAAAATATAAATACAGTATGATAAAAATAAACCACCCAAAATTATGATGTGACCAAAACTAAGAGGGAGTATCTTAAATTCTTATCAAAAACATAAAACTAATACCCGCAAAAACACAGGCACACTCCATGTTTTGTCTCGCTTCCACACCGCACTCGCTTGGCGCTGTTTATTGTATAACGTTATTTTGAGAGCCTTCGTGACGTCGTGCACGAGCGAGCGTGCTGCGCGTCGTCCGGGCGCGCGTTATTTAGACGCGCGCCGGCCGGAGCGCTGTGAGGTCAAGCGGCGCCCGAGTCCTGTGCAGTGTGACGTCATGTGTGTGTGCGTATTCCGCGTGGTTCGACCCTCGATGCCCGGCAATCACAACAATGGAAGAAGAGAAAGTGCGATGCCCAGCGAAAGAACGCCCCCACATCGCTGCCCGTAAAGGATCCCATGCCGCCGCCTTGAACCGTCTCGATACGATGCCAATGGATTATGAACCTTAATTTATTATATTATATTGATTTTGGGCGCCGTATTGTTGGGGTCCAATTTTTTTTTCTGCCGAGCCTATCTTGTGGGGTATCAAAATAAAGGGTTTTAAGAGGCGATTTCAAAAATATATGACACTTATATGTTTAAATGTAACTAATTTAAAAAAAAAAAAACTAAACAGTCGTAAATAAAATAAAAAAATTCGAAATATCTAAAAACCCGATTGCTTAAAAAGACGTAAACAAGAAGAAAATCATGCTGTGCAGTCCGAGGATACATCTGGTTTTGGTCAGCCAGATCGCGAATATGTATCCTCCGACTGGACAACATGATTTTCTTCTTGTTTACGTCTTTTTGGTTTGCTTTTTAAGCAGTTGGGTTTTATCCATTGTCATCGGCTATGAGCCACTCTGATATATCCTATAACTGTTTTAAATAGTTCGAAAAACTGTTTACACACCAAATGTATGGCCAAATGTATGGTTAAAATCGAAGTTGCGAGCATGAAACAGTTTAAATAATTGTTTTAATAACATAATATGCGGTAACATTTAAATATCCACTAAATGCAAATTTGATTTGGTCGGATTTCGCTAGCGTAGAGTTACGGTTTTTGGTTTATAATGAAATCAAAGCGCTATTTAACATGGTTTATTAATGAGTTATAGTATTAAATGTAGCAAATCTGAATGTTTACTGCGTTAGAGTTTTTAATGTGTGGGTAGTATGGTATTTGGAGCAAAACTGTATGGTTTCGTTTACCTTTGTTGGTTCGGTAACTATTTTAATTAAAATTTGGTTTTAAAATAAATAGCTATTATTTGAGAATAAACAAACGGTAATTATTTTTTAGTAGTCAAAAATTATAACTACAATATTGTGTATCGTTTAAAAAAGAAGATCTATTTTATCCGTACCACCTGGAATCGGAGAACATTGGATTTTAAACACTAGAATCTGTGGTAGTAATAATCCGTGTACCTACATAAAAACTGAACTTCTACTTGATTTAATCCCACAATTGCTCGCTACAATATTCCAGGAACTATGCTAATCTGCCCAGCAACACAGCAAAATTAAAGCAGAGTAATTAGAACCCTATTAACATTTTCTTTACTTTTTGCTAATCGCACAATTTTTCAACATCCCTCTCATTTTCCGCCCAGTTCATGTCAAAAGCCACTAAGCAGATATTTTAATATCCAAGAAATTATAATACGTCCATAAATCTACAACATCTGCCCAGTATTTTAAATGGCTAACCTTTCCTTGAACGGCCTTTCAGTATTTTGTTCCATATTTTTTTATTAAAAGGCAAAATTAATCGAGAGGCTTTGCAGACATCAAAACAACCCCGGGCCATTGTTAGGTATGATTACAAGAGGTTCTACAAAGTAAATGTTAATTTTTATTACACGAACAACACACCTCAAAGTACCGACGGTAGATTGAAGGGTTTTCAACTCTGCTACCGTAAAATTCATGGCTTTATTGATATTAATTTAGAAAATGATGTTTTTTTTTTTGTTGTTAGTACACTATGTTTTACAAAGAATCTGACTTATTCGAAAATTGGAAGGTTAATTTGTTTTGAATTTTCTAAGCGTTGCTTTTTAATAGATGGAGGATTGTATATGGAGACTTTTATTTGAATCTTCATGAAGGTTTCCGAAATTTTATTAAGACTTAATAAAATGTTTATTGTTATTTAGGTTATATTAAAAACAAATAATATGCATCAATCGGGCAGTAATTGCGTGAATGGTGGACCGAGTCAGTTTTCTAGTTTGCATAACCTCTTTTCTTGAGAGAATCTCTCAATTTCCATCTCAATTTCTTTACATTATAAATAATTTCCAACGGATTAAACTTACAACGTGAATAAAATTTAAACGACTTTACGTAACGCTATAAACCCATTAAAATCTGATAGACTTGATATGCAAATGCCTAAACCAGGTGTTAATTCAAAATTTACGTCTTAACCCTGCGAACGCGACCGCCCAATCAAAGTGCTTCATTTATTTTCTTACAATGGAACACAAATGAATGAACTCTATTAAGCCGAATGCAATTAATAGGCACGAAATAATGGCTCTAGTGATTTATTAGAAATTGTGTAGTGTTGATTGACGTTTTTAATTTGCTGCTACCAGGGGTGTAGAAGTGAAGGGAGTAAGTCTTGGAGGCGCCTGGCCTGT
This sequence comes from Orthosia gracilis, assembly GCA_947562075.1. Lineage (NCBI taxonomy): Eukaryota > Metazoa > Arthropoda > Insecta > Lepidoptera > Noctuidae > Orthosia > Orthosia gracilis. The sequence goes on from OX387274.1 coordinate 14,942,481, forward strand.
CACACGTAGACAGGAGATGGTCAGGTCCTCGGGGCACGGTGTTCTGTGTTTTAGTTAATAGTATCGTGGTTTGCTGGTTAGTAGTTCACATTAGAGGGTTAGATTTGCGAGCTATTTGCTTTTGATTCACCTTGGGAATTAAATTGCTTTGGGCTTATCTTTTTGGTTGTTTGAATCGTAGTTTTAGAAGAACATATATTGGTAATGAAGCAGAAGGATTATGTTAGGATACTAGCAGTTCGCGTTCTGTAGTTATTGCATATCCTCATGAGAAAAAGCCATGAGTTTATGTAGGTATTAATGTATTGCGAAAATAATTTATTCTGCTCTTCTCATGTATCTAGGTAGAGAGTCTTAGAGAGATTTCTAAATAGTGAATCCAATTCCAAATTCCCCAGAAATAAACCGTCCATCGCTTCCAAATTCCATTTAATTCGAATCATGAACTTAATGACAATGTCATCATTTCCCGTAAAATAATGAAACTTTAGAATTACCCGCATTACCTATATTACGGCAATAATTGTAGTATTCAACCGTTTAGCGAAACAAGGGGTCTAATTAGCGAAATAATAATCGCGGACACACTAGGCGGTTCTCGTTGAGGTGACAATTTTATTTAACATGGTGCTGCTGATCTGGGTTTTAATACGAGCCGCCATTTTGATTTTAGCATACTCCCTTTAATGAGTCGTAGGTACGGATTCTGCTTTTGTTTTAAGAAAAAGATGAAAGTCGTCGAATTGTATATAATTAGTTAAGTTATAATAGTCTATTTCAAGTTTCCTTATTTGTTTCTACACACTGTGTCTTCGTATATCATCCAACTTTCCTGACGCTGGTCTGCGCAAGAAATTTCTATTGAAATAAGCAGTACCTTTGTGCTTTTGTATCTGTTTTTTTCCCTGTTAAGTGTTTTATGTGTACATAAATAAATAAATCAGTGTAAATATTAGAGAATAAAATGTAGCACGGGTATTTTTTCAGTTTCATGCTTTTAAATATATTATTTTAAGGTTGTATGTTACAAATCAGCATTACCTTAGCTGAAATATATGCAAAATAGCTCATCAAAAACCCAAATAACACGTCAAACATTATAATCGTGGACCTAACTATGTGTAGGTTCAAATTACGATCCCAATGTTTTGCATATAAGCCGGTGATACTAATAATAGACGGGATAATAATATGGGAAAACGTTAATTAACTATGTAAATGCGGGAAGATCTAAATGATCGGTCACGAGCCTTGCAAATTACTTTTGTGAAACACCTACTAAGTGAGTGTTGGACTCGCCACGACACCGACTTACTCCGGTCCAAACGAATTTGGAACCCTAACAAACGTATGTGACATGCGATTCTCAATTCTAACTTCCCACGTTTAGAGTCCATATTTGATTGATTTATAAGGATCGTGTCGGTTGTTCTTCGTTTAGCGGTAGTCAATTATAACCTTCTATTCGATTTGATGCCCGTTTGGTCCCTTGGGCAGCTCGCTGCTCGCTTTGGCCAGCAAAGTTTAAATTAATTCTCGATTGACACATCAGAATCTATCCAATATTGTGATTTTAAAATACATTTAGGACCCTTTTCACAGTAAATAAAATCTAAATGTTTGGGTTTTCGGAATCACTGTTAATTAGAATTTAGATGTGGAATGTGTGATTATTGGGGTGGTTACGTTTTTATTGTTTCGGCACGGTCGGTGGTATAATGAGTTACGAAAAATGCTGACTCACTTAAAGACAAAATGGCTTTTTGATGTTTCCAAGAAAAAAACTTTTGCTTTTAGAGATTTAAGACTGAATTCTAAGCATTTCAAATAAAAATAATTTGAATTAAAGAAATCAATCTTTTGAACAATGAATATTTTTGTATATGAAAGAGAATACTTCTCGTTATAAGGCAGTTTAATCAGTACAACATTGACTTCGTCTGCCCAAACCTTCATAGCGTTATCTAACCAAATCTTGTAAAAATGTAAATTTGTTCATTACATTTTTAAAACAAATTTTAAAACTTGTGTTATTTCAGCAAACATTGCTTCCAGCACAACAATTGCATGCTCATTTTTTTGCACGACATCGTACGTAGGCGCAGTCTGGTAGGCAGTAATATTTTTGTCTGGTTGTGGACGTGCACCGCGGAGCAAGACAAACGTATAAATCTGTTCGCCGCACACATTCGTTGCGTGCTTCACTCTGCTTCGGATTTATGGCCCTCGCCCCTTATGGCTCCATCAAAACTTCCAAAATACAACGTCTTGCAATAAAACGTATAAATATTATTGGGCGAATTACGAACCTCTTCCCTAAAATGCGTCAGTCTAATATTTTAATTTTTCAAAATAGAACACCAATTCTGTATTTGTATTGCAGCATTGTGCGAAAATTCTTTATCGCCAGCACGAAAATTGCTGAGATGCATACTTTACTGTTTCAAAAGCACAATCAAAATATTTTAATGGCAACCCAATTTATACGACGAACAGTTCGGTTAAATATTTAAATTATCAATACTGGCCGGTGGTTTTATTCAAATATTCCTATTCAAATAGTTTATTGGCTATTTTAAAACTTCAACAAGTTCGGAATTAATTTTGATAGCAAAGGACCTCAGTTCTGCAAACTAAATGTTACGCACTGGATGTAAAGCTGTGTGTACATATGTGTTTTTATGCAAATTTCCATTTGGGCGGTTGATATTCGCAAGCCAGTGAGTAAATTCGCAACGAATCGCGTGTGACATTTAATTGACAAGTAAATAAAATGTGATGCGCTGTTGTTGCGCTCACCCAACGTGTGCCTCGAACATCTGTCAGCAAAAACAAATATAAATTGGTCACCTAAAGGGCGGTTCATCGGTGGTCGCGTTCGACGGAATCTAGTTAATTAAAATTGTTTTAATAAACAGTATGTTTAAAAGAGATAAATATTCTGCGGTTATTGAATCAATGTTTTTGCTGCGTATTAACTACAACCTCAAAATATTAAACAAACGTACTTGTTTCTGTTTGTTGTCGATTATTATTATAATTGGTAAGTATTATTGGCAGCTAATTTATTATGTCTCGATATAATGGACTTTTATGTTTGTTCGGTTGCCGATAGCTTTCATATCAAGTCAGTTAATAACATGTTCTTGCGGTCTGTTATTCAGCCCAAGAATTAGGACACATTATGAGTGAACATAAAGCTAAGATTGATTTTCTTTTATAAATGGGGACTCAATTCTCAACACCATTCGTAATTTTATTGTCCATCGAGTGATTGGCTTTTGATGTTCTACCGAAAACAAATTCACGGCACAAAAATTCAAATATCGAATCCGGCCGCCATTGCATTGTAGACTTTACACAATGCGACCAATTTTTTGGATATCCAATCGAGTTTGCGATTGCCTGCGTGTATATACAAGACAAGTATAGTATAGTTATGTGCCGGAAGCGTAAACCAGGGTCATGATAATTACGAGTCTGCGACTGGCTCATCTCGCACACCTGTTGCCGGCAAGGACTTTAACTAAAATTTAGTGGCATACGTGTAACACGCCGTACGCGCCGCTTGTATATAATTTTCGAGCGGTTAAGTAATATTACGCGTTGGCTACATGTACTGAAGAGTTAACGTTGTTTTTAGTAGAGTTTAGTTGCAAGATATCACTTTAATGTTTTAGTTACGACTTGTTTTGCTAAGTTGAGTTGAATTTCTGTTGTATTTTCTCAAAAAAGGATGCATTGTTCTAGTTACAGCTAGATTTAGTCCTATCATTAATCATGCTTGGGACTTGAGACAGATAATGTCTATTAGAAGGATTGGTATTAGCATTCACAGACGTTCTCATCAATCCATTAATTACATCATCCTGCTGTGACAGATGTAGTGATTAGGGCAATAGCCTCCAGGATCTGCCATTTAAGCTCTGCATTAGACAAACCTATGTTCGAGGAATTAATGTAAGGGATAGAATGAATGATTAAGTTCACCAGCAAAGGCTAACAATACTCGAAATTATCTTTGAAACCAAATAATTTCCTGAAAATTTTAAGGAAAAGAAATACATATCTCAATAAAATTAAAATTAATGTTAGTGGAAAAGGAAAAATACAGACACGAATATCAAAAATTCCTCTTACGTATTTCTCGATTTCTATGAAAATGTATCTTGTGGCTTGAACATCGTAGTGAAAGGTAACGAGGGAGTCCCATCGATATATCGAGATCCGAGCCACGCCGTTGTCGGACGAATTTGTCTTGCCCGGGGTGCATTGCGTTCCACACTCGCTACAGTTTACTGTGCCGTGCTTATGAAACAACCAGCCCGAACTGCCGACACTAAAACTTTCAGTGGATTGTTACATTCGAGCCAACTAAATAAAGGCTATAGGTTTTCACCCGGGCCTTTTCATGGGCGTCGCCTTTACGTCGATTTTATGTAGCATGAGCAAAATACAGCTGTAATTCCAACAGGGGAAAATGTATATTACTCCGAATCCTTAGTAGAATCTGACAATGTGGGGATTTTTCGAGAGAGCCCCGGGCTAGGTGAGGGTAGGCGCGACTCGAGTTTGTTACATAAAAATCCCGTTATCGCGACGTAGGTCGACAGATTACTTTCTTGTTAAGAGGATGAAAACAAGAGTTAGTTCGTTTTCTACAAGGAAATAAATATGAACTTTTTTAGGGTACTTTCTTTTTATAACGGTACGAACATTTTAGCTGCCTTTTATTACACTATTTCAGAATAAACGGCAAAATGGAGGAAAATTTCTTAGCTGGTAAACTTTTACTGTAAATATTTTAGTAAGGATACAGTTACAGTCATTATCTAACTGCGGGTTTCTATAAGCCAGCACATTTGTAGTTCGTAGCCATTTACTATTTTTTTTACTCACTGTAGTTTAATATTTCTTAGAAAAGTAACCGTGTCCCTGCTATATCACCGGCAGGCAGACTTATAGACTTTTTTTTTGAAGCTTTAGTATTTCCGAACCAAATAAAGTTCACTGTTGTCCCCATCCTTCATCATAACAAAACCGCTTCAACAAAGTACTAATAAAACGTATGACAAACTTTGTTGTTTAATGGTAAACCATTAATAAAAGCAGTTGCATTAGAATGCGATACCATTGGCTGATAACTTTGAACCGAGCTCAACACAAAAGTAAATGCAATGCTATCACTCACAGTACAGCATTAAACAATACAACAGGCCAGCGGCGCGCGAAACAATTCACGTTAATATTTCAAATTGCGCAAAAGTAATCAGTGGATTTATTTCGTTCAGAAGTGGGGATGATCTCTCGGCCAAATGGCAAACACGCAATTTGTCGCCGGCGTTAAATCGACCACAAACAAAACGGCCTCGGGCACTAGCGCCGCGCCATCATTCACCTGTGGTCGGCCATGGTAATGAGATGGACCTACTGTTCAACATATTAGGCTGATTGCAATTGTGCGATCGCCAGGCGAAACACCGCGACCGCACCCACATTCTAGCCGATTGAAATAGCGTACGCGCCACACTCACGGAATTTCATGAACGATACAATTGTATTATTATTTTATATAACTATTCAAAGGATTTGGGTCGCGTTCTGTGTTAATTATTTCCAAATGACCCCGTACTGATTTTTATAAACGAATGCGTGTGTAAGTAGCCCTAAGTTAAAAAAATCTAAAGGATCATATCAGGTTAATTGCTCATATTGGGGCGCTGAGGGAATTTTATTCGTCATGTATATGTTATTTAGTGTCTGAATGGCGCATTATCTTTTGTAGATGAATGATTACTAGCATAAACATGAAACAATAAATCAGGGATAATTTTTCGCGTACGAATAAACAATGGGATAATGTATTATGAATTCGCATTTTGTTTATGTGGAAACCACAATAAGCGCGGGTGGTGAGAGCTGGCAGCCTGGCAGCGTGACTGTGTGTTGGCTCATCATTACTCAACTGCGGTCGGTTGGATAATGAGATGGGCTTCTGTGCTCTGCCGCGTTCTCATTGTCCGAGCACCTGTACTATCCAAAGCACAAGCCAGTTGCCTATGAAATTTCATCGGGCAATTACTTCAAATGCGTTTTAAACCACTGCCACAAGCCTGCGGTGTTTACAATTTTGTACAGTATCCCTTTTTAAAGTATAACATAAATTGATTTGCCAACCAGTCTACTGGCAACCAGCGTAGATAAATATCATTTGGCACGTGAATTGGCTTATCAGTTAATGTAAATAACTGAAATACTTTGAAATAATATTTCCGTTATTGCTTATTCATAAATCTGCTATAGATCTTGTGTAATATCTTAGAAAGCACCATCCCTCATCCCCAGCCCTGTAATACGTTACCGAAGACTCGAAAATCCACCAAAGAATAAAGGTGCCTTTGTCCTATATCACAAGCATTGCTTTAATTTTGGTGACAGTAAATTATTAGGGCTATAAATAAAAGTAAATGTTAAAAGCAGCCGAAGAATTTTTCCGTAATTTTATTACAGAAAAGTTGAGGACATTAAACGTACTTATTTGATATGAACCGAAGCAAGTTAGGCGATATCGCACAGGGGAATGACATGAAGAGATTTCCGCAAAATCTACCCTGTAGTAAATTAACGGGATAACGCTCTTTAGGCGCTAAGTTTTACTCGGTGTAATTAACTTGGCCTTAGTAATTAAGATGGTTAATAAATGGGTGCGTAAGTCGCTTTGTGATAATTATTCCAGGAATCCTTTAATATAACCAAACAAGGGCGAATAACTTGCACTTAAGCGTTCGTGTTAATGTGGCGGAAGGACTCTAGTTATGTTTTAGAGTGTAACTTGGAAGCAGTTGGGCGGAATTACTTTATACTCCGCGCCGGGATATCACTCCTTTAATGAGACGTATCTTGTTTTAGTTAGTTTAAATAGTCGTCATGTTAGAATCTTTAACTATGTTTTAATTGGATTGTGGTTTGTTTACTGTTTGGTTTGTTTTTGGTAGCACAGATGAGAGAGAAAGAAACCGTGCCGACGTAACTAGCGTTGTTTGTCTGATTAATCTGATATTTTTTTGTACATCGAACGCGTACGGCTCTGTTTCAGGGTAATAGACACAATGCAAATTTTAACAATCGAGTGGAATGCCTCAGAAATTTAAAAATGCGCATTATATATTGGCATCGCAATATTATATTGGCATCAATTTTATATGATCCGTTCAAAGAATCTTTGAAATGTGTATTAAGACCCCAATATTCCATAATTTTGTACTTAGGAGAGTTGATTAAACAAGAACATACAATTTTTATGTTCAATTCCAGAAAATTTTAATGTTACGCACATTCAATAACACATATGTGCATATCGCGCCATCTAGTGAGATTTATTTGAACCAAATTTTCTTTCTTAGTAATGAGACCTTGTGGTGGCAGTATTTATTTATGTTTTTGTTTGGAATTTAAACAGTGACATATCATAGCACAACATAAATCAGCTTTTAAATATACTCACTGTTAGGGCACAAGCCTTCTTTGATTTAAGCATCACATCTTTTTTCAACTTTTGCTCTCACAGAGAGGAGTGAGAGCAAAAGTTGAAAAAAGATGTGATGCTTAAATCAAAGATTGCACTGAAAAGATACGGCACATAGAATATTGTCTCATATGATTCGCCATGTCATCAAAAATAAACGAAATCAACGGAACTTCCGTTCAATTTACACCCACCTCTACCGTCCATATATCACGTCACAGCCGGGTATAAAATCCAATTTTGAATCGAAGCACCTCACTAGTGGTATGAGTAAGAGAAAATAATTACCGAAGGGTGTCCCAGGGGTGCATGGCATCCTGTCAGAAACTACGGACACGGATAGGTGGTACGCTGAAATTGCCTATTAACGGGATTACATTAAACACTTGACGAGGATTAAAATTGGGTAAGAATTTTGCTATTACGTTTTCAGGGTGTAGGTGAGCAATTTATTGGATTTGCTGATGGAGGTGTCGATTGGAGAAGTCTGTCGGGAATATGGTTTTTATTAAAAGTTTTGTTATTGATAAAAGGAACAAGAGAAAAGTATTTACTGTCACAGAAATGTACAGTCAAGGGTCAAAAGTGCAGTCTCACTCTCCCAAAATCCAAAGGGCTAGTTTTTGTAGAAGAACTTAAATTATTCACAACTGCTTTAATATTTTTGTGTAGAAATTAAAGAATAGATTATACCTACTAACCGTGACAAGTCAAATTATTTTGCCTAAAATAAAATTGCCGTTGCTGTTTTGGTAGAGTGTGACTGCACTTTTGACCCTTAACTGTTCATGCCAAGAAATTATGCTATTATTATTACACGAATTTTCATTATTAGTTTAATTTCATTCATTTCATGAAGCACTTTTATTTCGGTCTTTGATTCGACATCATAGTTCAAACATTTCATACGGAAAGTGACTGTTTATTATTTAAAGTGCCGTTAAATCGAATTTCCCCCACAAAAAGTTAAAACAAACAACAGCGTATCCTGAAATAACAGCTTTTTAAACCTCTGTTAATTGTACATTTTACTATCAGAATTACTGTGAATCTACTGGCAAGTTATTATCGCGTGCGCGCCCGAAGCATGTAAGTAATAACAATGAAAATCGCCGATAAACGGTACTACACTAACACCCAGTTATAATTACAGCACCATTGACTTATTTGTTCAGTGAGTGCTTCGCTTATTGTCCACAAAGCTGACAATGTAAATGCTGCGGATAATTTCTATCGTTCTTAGAATGACTATTCAATTGTGGGGCACTTTATTTACCTTAAGGCGGAGGAATGTCGTCAATGGATTTCCACTATGTCATTTCCCGCACTCACTATTTTTTTAACCATCCTTTTTGGGGCTCCGCCCGGCAGGAAGTGATTTGCTAAAACACACTCTTAATGTATATTGTAAAAGTGTCAGGTCCTTAATGCTCTATTGACGATCAATGCTCGTGGTTTCGATTTATTGCTATTGGTTCTTAAGGAGCCATTGTTGTTGATTCCAATGGAATTATTGGCTGTATTCAGCTTTTGCCGGAATGTGATTTAGTTTGGTTGAATTACGTTAGCAGGGGAATAAAGTTGTGAATAAAATGTGTGTCATATTTTGATGTCATTGTGGAACGATTTTTGTTGTTTTAATTTTCGGTCCGTGCAGTGGGTTGTCTTAGGGGCGGTTGATTGTTTGTACTTTTCCGCCTAGATTTTGATGGCGTACCTCTTCCATGAATCTCTACAACTGAATTGTCAAAGTTACAAAACTTTTAGACAAACTCTACACGATTTAAAAAATTAAATTTTTCAACTCTATTAAAAAATATACGTTATCCGAATACCCGTTCCTAAATAATATTATCACAAACCAAAATAATTATCTATTATTTACACTCGCTAATCCCTTGGAGGCTTCCTCGATCAATGTTTAAACGAACTTATTGCAACCTTTAATTACAATATTTTGGTTGATGAGATAACAGAATAATGGTAGTTTTTGGAAGCCTTGATAATACTGGCGTTAATTAATGATGAGAAACTGTAGAAGCGGAGGCTTAATACATATTAAATTAAGAGGTTTTACTGTGTTAATGAATTATCGTGCGTGTATTTAAGGATTTATTTTGTGTATTGATTATTGCCGTGATCTGATTTTATAATATTTTAACGCAGTGGTAATGGTGTGAAGCAAACTAACTAACTTTGTAGCGTTGTCTTTTCAGTCTCATTATAAACAATGTAATTTACAGCATCATTAAAGCAGTATGCGATTACTTGAAAAAAAAAAACACTATGTTTTGTTTCTGTTGCAAATACTTCTATTACAGCCATTACTACGCCAGACACATACTCAAACAAATAAACAAACAAAACACAATCACTAAAGCGTAATAAAATCTCGGTAAAATCCGTATCTGTTTACACACACTGCTCAGCATTCAATAAAAGCGAAGTACTGTATTTGTTTACTTGCAAAGTAGAAAGAAGTGCCGTTCCATAAACAGGTGATTATAGGGATGTCCCAAGTGTTTGCTATCCTAGTTTCTCATATCGATGCATCACACGAGATGCATTCGGAACCGCATCTCTAGGGATGTGCAAAACTGGGACTCAATAAAGTTGCAAATATCGATACCGTTACGGTAGTAATCCTTGCAGAGATACTAGGCAGCGTATTTTCGTACGCCCAATGTTCGTAAATGACAGAATTAGGTCCCGGAGTCATAAAGATGTGCTGTGAATTTTCAGGTTTCAGTTTGCAGTATTTAATTTGGTGGGCCTATTTTAGACTCGTGCACTAATGTAGTACCTACTGAACATTATGAAGGCTTGAATGGTTTTAGGCTGTCAAATGTATGTGGTGAATATCCACACTGCCTTAAATGATTTAGCGAGTTCAAATTTCGTAGTAGATTTTTTGGTAAATACCATTTTAATAATTTAATATATAATCGATTCCATCGATTGATACTATGTAATTACGATTGCACTTATTAATTTGATTTGCAAAGTTTTCATCTAGATTTATTGTTGTTGTTGTTTACGTCACAACTAACAACAATCTACGTCTAATGCGTACGAACTCTTGTACCTAACTTTGTTTAACAAGAGTCATACGAACCTAACTTTGTTTAACAAGAGTCATACGTTATGGAATGCATTGAGTCTAAAACTTATGTTGTACTCTCGAACTAACTTTATATTTGGCTAAACTATTCCACAGTTACATATTCAGGCCCACAAACATCAACTTTAACTATAAATCGTTAAAGTTTAATTATAAAGAACATCACAAAAGTTGTTAGAATGAGCAACAAGCACTCAAACTCGAGATTGTTTTAACTGAATTAATTGTAATACACGTAATATTAACAGGAGCTGTTGGTTGGCCGCAAGATGCATCTAAACCCGGTGTATTCCCGTCTCTCTCCGGGGACGAGGCCACGTGCACCCACTTAGCAAACGCCGAACACATTTACACAAACCAACAAACAACCCACATCCCATACATATAAAGATCAAGTTCCTTTGTACGGAGGTGCTAAGTAAGATTGCAGCCTTACAGTCTGAGAGCGCTACTTCAGAAGCTTTGCCGGTATTAGAATTGCCTCGACATGTACAAAAATAGCGAAATTGAAGTGTTTCGTGAAGTGAATTGAATACAGATAAGATTGTATAAAAATCAACCGAAGTCTACCAACATTTTATCCGATAGATTATTTCTTCAACCTGTAAATATTTATTGCATTTGAATTGTAAAATAAGTTAACGATTTTATTACACACACGGTGGAAATTTACGACAATAATAATTTATCAAAGAAAATCGTAAACACGCCGGCGAAAACAAAAGAGAAGGGCGTGGAAACGTTTGTACGTGGAGGGCATAAAGTTTAAAAATACTCCAGTGATGTGCCTTTTTTTTGACTTGTGAAATTTTATGGCACTCGAAGAAAACGATCGCCATTTATGATTCACGCGATAGGCTTCTTTACACATCACGAACTGTGCGGAATGAAATATAGATGGCACTACTCTTATGCAAAGTGAGAGGTGAAATTTTCACGGCAGCTGGCACGCACTCGTAGAAATGCGTCCCACAGGCGCGTGAGGCGGTTCGCACGACCAAATGGAATCCGCTCCGCAGAGATTGCCTTCGCTAGTTTTTTTTTGTTTAATATTTATGAACTTTGTCTCTCACATGTCGCGTTTACCTTTGTGTAATGGCATTTACTTCAAGCTTCGCTGACACTTTGAATGCCAAACGAACGTGAACATATTCGGTGACGCTCTGTTGATTACGTACAAGACATCTTGCCTGCCTGTAAGGTGAGACTCTCACCGATACCATGATATGTAAATTCATAACAGGCAATAAAGGATTTATTTCCATTGGTATTTTATATCCTAAAAATTAAATTATTAGACAGAGACAATGGAAAATATTTTGCAAAGGGACATCGTTAATTATTTTTTCAACCGGCAAAGGTCGTAAATAAAAGTAAAGGGTGCTATTAAACGCATTATTCGCGCATATTTAATGTACTGAAAAGGCTAAAAGGTTTTTATTTTTCACAGATTCAACAGCTTAACATAAAAATCACCCTTTGAATTAAGTCTCCATTCAACACGTTATTTATTAACTAAATAATGTGAATAAAAATATTAAACATTATCAAAAATTATGTTGCCGACACATTTTTGACCTTTTGTTTGAAAATGGAACAGATATCATTCGGAGTAAATAGCTTCAGACATGAACCTTTAGTCGGGGACTGTAATATCAAAGAGATTTATAGAGAATTCATTCCCTAAAATTCGACCTTTTTTATTCCATCCTCTGGACAATTTTATAGAATGAAATTTTATTCTGGCCTTTAAAAGAACCCTCTGAACTTTTTAAGTAGCAAAAAGCTTTCTTATAGAAATCAGCTTCACTATAGTTGTTCGGAAAAGCGTAACAGTCATAATCGGGCGTCATTGAATTATGTTATACGTTTAAATTATGAATATAGGATTAGTCGGGATATATTGGCGAGTGTGGGGCCGCGTCACCGAGGCTTGGTCCTCACAACGAAAATAGATAATAAAATGTATTGAAATGGCTGCGGGCCGGCTTATCCGGTTGAAAGTCAATGAATATTTGATTTCAATTTTTTTTCCCGCCGTCGCCGTGAAGTATTCACGCCATACCTAATTTGATTTTCGCCATTCCGCCCGTTCGCCAGGGCAGTTTGCATTCATATTCAGTTTGAATACACGTTTGGGTTGCCTCTTGCCCGAGTTTGATACAAATAAACAGCGGATATTTTTACATTTCTTGCCAGGATAACCCGACCCAACTGATTACGTTCCGGGGATAATAACCCAACTGTAGTATTAGGGGAGGCCTAAGGAATATTTATATTGGATTATTGTATGCGCTATTCATATTAAGTTAGCACCAACATTACACGACTCGTATATGATACCTGAATCGTCTGTGGAGGGAGCAGATAAATGGCCGACAAATGAAAGTTTAAACGTCCACGTCCAAATGTATTCTAGGCACGTCGTCGTGTTTTATTTCAATGTTTATCTAATTACAAGCAGAGGGATCTCAAAATATCATCCAAATGACACGCAAAGGGCACAAAAGTTGGAAGTTTCCAGAACATGGTAAATTATTTTATGTCTTATAACGACAAGAAAGGGCCGTTTTTCCCTCGGCGAGGAATGAAACAGGATTCGTTTTTGCGAACTTGCATAAATGACGGCGCAACGATATTTCACCGAGCCTGAATATTTGGGTCAACCTGTTTTTGTGTAATGGGGATTACAAAAGCAAATTTAACATTGTATTTGCTGTAACTGCTACAAGGGAACCTTCGTTGGCAACAAAAGATGGCTCGCCTTGATACGATTTTCGTGGATTTTAATTAAAATCTTACGCGTTGTGGGGATAATGAAAGAAACTGATTACGTGGCCCCGGACTTTTGTGTTTTGGGACACAATTTATTGGCTTGTTTATGACGATGTGTAATATTTACGAAAAAAGTGAAAGCGTGACCATCGAAATTGAAATAGGCAGATTTCAGGCGTAACTTCGCTTTTACCCTGACAATAATACAAAATCTCCTGCCGAGGAAACCGTATATTTTATCCGGGCGTCGATTTGTTATTTATTAGCCGGGAATAGTCGTAACATGGGGAGGGAGCACAATACCAAAAACGGTGCGCCTGTTTAGTGACGATGCCACCTCCGTTTCGCTCCGCTTCGCCTCAGCCGCGGCGCCGCCACCGTAACTTGAGCTCCCTCCCTTTCCTGCCAGCTTGGCTCCTTACCATTAGAAAGGAGGCTCCTTACATTGCGACATATCTGTTTACGCTGGCCAGCTTTCATTGAGGGTCGAAGCCTATATTTATCCGTTGCTAGTTAACCAGTGACGACTTTGTGGCGAAGACGGCCAGAGAAATGAGGCGAGACAAACAAAAATGATATGTTTCCGTGTGTGACATGCAAGCCTTTAGAAGTTCCGTTGTTTTTGTCAAGAAAATAAGGTGACACACCGCTCGTGCGTGGCTCGCCCGACGTAACTTACTGCTGGGGTAGTAATAATATCATATTATTACGGTTTTGAATTCCGTTCAGTTTTATTGTACTATATTTTTGTTTGGAAGTCGAATATAGTTTCCTAATAATCATAAAAGCGAGGATTATTTCCTAGAGCTACTATTTGGGATAGTGATATTTGGGTTATTATTATTCGTAAGTCCCTAATCACTAAGAGCGGATACCTATACAAAGCCATTATTGGCATAGTTTTATTAATGTACAAGACATTAATAATTGTATATAGTATTAGGTACTCGGGCAGTATTGGGGTTCTGATTTATTAGGGTCCAGGCTCCGTTGTTGTATTATCCGCTTAGTAAAGTAATGACTTACCTCTGTGCCTATTGGTTTGTTTGTCGAACATTAGCATGGCGTCCTCGATCTGCAACAAAAAGACAAAATATTAACTTCAAATTCTGAAATTGTGAGGAAAAATAGCGAAAAACAAGGGCGTCGTGCGCGATTTGAGCCCCGCCCCGGCAATAAAACACTCCGCCGTTGTAATAACGAATAAGCACCGCTACAGAGTAAACCACACGCTGCAAATAAACTTTGATAAGCGGGGGCGAGCAGGTAATAACGTATTCATAGAGAAATAAATGGAAAGTCGGCGGTTAGGACGCGAACAATACACGCTAGCGGAGATGCGCTGTCACCGCCCGTGCCTGCCTCGCTCCTAACGCGACTCGCTCGCACCTAAATTTGGCCACCAAGGAGCATTTTTAAAATTCCCCGTCCGCCAACAAAACAGTGATAAATCCGAAATGGAACGAAATTGCATCGTAAATATTCATGTTGACGTCGACGCGTGACGCCTCCACATACGTAATTGTACGTACGACTTAATTATAAATTCCTTCCTTATTAACTTTTCAGTTGCGTATCAGATATGTCAAGTTTAGCGGTACAGCCAAGGGTATGCAGCGGCCGTATGAACTGACCCACGTTGAAAAATGTACTCGTATACAAAAACGGGCAAGTTCGATTTGACAGCCGGGGCTCGTGGGTTTTGTCTCGACGGCGGCGGCGTCGCCGGCGTCGGTGTCCCCAGGGCGACATTACGCGGGCAGGTCGACACGACGCACTCCCGATGATCGATGTCGAATACCCGTAACAGGTGACCTTTCGCTGAATTATTCCTACCTGTAGAAACGTTTGTTTAGTGGTGATTTGTTTGAGCGGGAATTGCCACGCTTTTGTTGGCCGAGCGGCCAGAGCAACCCTCTTTTGTGGTGAATAAAAAAATAACACCTAATTTTCGGACATACACGGACGCTGATTTATGTTTGACATTAATACCGTCTGACGAGAACGTAAAGGGTCTCGTTTATTTTTTCTCAAACTTTATCATTTTCGTTAGGAGTGATCCTATTTGTTCACGTGTTAAAAGTAGTTGGGTACGACGTAGGTTGGTTCTCAGGAGGGCTGGGCTTCAGAAGAAATTTACTCAAGGATATTAAACCTTTGAAAACAAAGGTAAATGTTAATTCAAACTACATCGTTGATATCGCTGTTTTAAGTATGTTCTGGCTCGAAAAAAAAATTCAGAGCTTTTAAAATGTACCGCTATCAGAGCAGTATCAAAAGTGCAAAACTATTCCTTAAGAAGAAACAAAGATCCGTTCCAACATTTTATCGGAGCGGAATTGTATCGATATCGCTGCGTTATCGACATGAATAGAGCGTTACTGAACCTCCTGATTGTACCTTGTGTTCAATAAGATTAAGTACTAAGAACGAAGTACTTTAGTTCTGTATCCGTTCTTTATTTTATTATTACAAGTTGAAGTAGTTTTAAATAGCATATTTCTAAGAAGTACCTATCGCAGTGCGTATCCTTATCGCCTCCTGTCGGTGCGATTTGCATACTCATTTTCCACATTTGACTCTTACATATTGCATAGAAAAATTACCAGCTGCTACATTATGCTTTCCTGGTACTGAAATATATTTAGAATAACCTACCTCGGTCATTAATTTCCTTTTGATTTTACAGTGAAGCATGGATCAAGAAACTACAATTTCTTGCTACCTTATTCGAACTATATTTTCTATATAAAAATAAAACCTCGAATGAAAAAAAGAATTAGGTAAAGAAGCCTGACAATATTCCGAAATAGCAAAGTAATAAATATCTATTAACTTACATAAATGATAGAATTTATTACTTCAGTCAGGAGACGGACAAAATAGACCAATCGTAATACATTTCGTCATAATACGATGGTCCGTGATTTGACCGAATCAATAGAGATTTGTTGGAAAAAATAGATTATGCTGTATTCCTGCGACATAGATTGTGACCTAATGCGGTATTGTTACGGTCAATTTGTGAGGGCTACATCGCGTCATTACCTTCTTTCGCATTTGTGATGAAGTGCGTGCGACAGGGACGGGTATAGCCGTCCGGGGTCGTTCCCTTGGGCGACGTTACCGTGAAACCGAACTTTGGCCGTGATCAATGCGAACCTCGGAGGTGTCTTTTGAGTTAATGTTTGTATCTGATCACTGATCGATTTAATTTCTACTGATTTAAGTTTTAATTTGTTTTGAACGTTTGTACATAGGGGAAGTGAGTGTTGAATTCAGATTTATACCTGAGTTCATTCAGGGTTTGCTTTATACAGAGTAAGTTGTAACTGATCGTAGCATAGAACCAATAATTACGAGTTACAACCAAAACACTACATCATACAACTTTCCTTGTTATTACCATTAACATTTCACAAAATATAAGTAAGCCTGTAAAGAAGACCATTTTACAGGCTGCCCACCGTCACGTAACAAGTGGTCTAACAACTTGAGGCCAAATAAGAACATTTATGAACGCATAGAGGCGTGACCACTCTAATTCGCCTTTTAATATTCGGCCGATGTGTGGCCCACACGGGTATGCCACCAACTTTGCTAATTCCACTCTTGGCCGAATATTTTTCACAAGCAAGGGTAAGTGAGCGAAATTGGAGACAATGTTCGCCGACGGCCGGAATTTTTATAGTTGAGCGTACATGGCGGGAATAAAATACAGGATTTACTGAATGCTCGGATAGAGTATCGGGTTTAGTCGAGTCCCTTTTTGGTCAAGGAAAATGCCACAGTTTAGTGGAGCACTCGCCAGTTGGAACCGCGGACTTCTAATGTACTATACATAACAGAAAAAAAACTGCTCATACAGAAAAAGCTCATGTCAGTGAATAAATAGAGATTGTAAGCTAAAGTTTATCGAAAAAACATGTCATTAACTGAAGCAAACATGACAGTTTTATTTAATGAACATTATCATTACATGACGAGTCCAAACAACATAATTTATTTCGATAGTAATCTTGAAAACTATATGTGACTGTTACTTAAATAGATATGGCATGGAGCAGTTGTAACAAAAGGGACAATTTTCTGTAATGTCTGTACGTTTGTGTTAAGCGTTCTCTATTATTAAGTATTTCATTTAAGGGAGTGACGTGAGTGGGTCCCGGAGGATACCTGTCGTGGTTATTCTTTATGTGTACACTTCTATTTTTTTACTTTTGTGGTTAAGATTTAGGGGGAAGTTAGGGTAAAATTATATGATGTGGCAGTAAAAGGGATACTATTTGATCAAAGTAATAAGCGAGAGTATTATTGTCGACTAGCTTCTGTCAGCTGCATCGCTCGCGTGTAAGTCGAAAATTATCCTGAGGAAACATATTTCTGGGATAAAAAGTATCATATGTGCTATGCCTAGCTACAATCTATCTCTCTGAAAAATTTCATCAGATCCGTCTAACCGTTTGAGTGTGAAGAAGTAATAAACACACTCACAAACTTTCGCCATTATAATATTCATCATCTTCATCAATTCAGTCGAAAGACGTCCACTGCTGGACATAGGCCTCCACCAAGCGTCGCCAGACTGATCGGTCCTGTGCGTTTCGCATCCACCGGATGCCTGCAGCCTTGATCAGGTCATCGCTCTACCAAGAGGGAGGCCTTCCAACGCTGCGTCTTCCGGTACGCGGTAGCCACTCCAGAATCTTTGGCTCCAACGGCCATCCGTTCTGCGAGCAATGTGCCCTGCCCACTGTCACTTAAGTTTGGCAATACTTCGGGCTATGTTTGTAACCTTGGTTCACTTGCGGATGTCTTCATTTCTGATTCGATCACGCAAGGAAACTCGATGGATAGACAGGTTATATCTCTCCCCATTGCCCTTTGGGGACTTCATAATATTAGTGTGATTTTTTTATTGCATAGCAATTTGCCGATAGTTTGATTGTAAAACTTTGATTACTAAGACTATAAACGACTTTGATTTGAGTGTCTTTGAATTAAATCTGAAAGCATTCATAAACAGTCGAAATCTATCTTTATTAGTTAATAGTATCTTCTTAATTGCTTAACCTTCAATCCACATCAAGTTTCGCGAATAAAATTTGCGAAATAAAGTAAAACAACTTGAAATTAATTGCATCATTCAAAACTTTCAATTATTCTAAAATATCTCGGTAATTAAATTATAACCCGACTGAGACCAATTAATGTAAGTTTCGGAATTAATTAGCCTCGAATTTCAGTTTTTCACAATTTTATTTCTACGTCTATTTTCGCTTGGTTGGTAATCATTTTTTTTTTAAAGAGAAGCCTGGTTAAAGTCTGTCGACGAACTCTCAAATTATTCTCGTTTTGATGTTTGTTAGCGAGGGCATAAATAAATCACAATGCATCATTAGAAACATATCGAGTGACGTCATCACACACAATGAGCACTGAAACAGCGCTAGCGTTACATTTAGTATCGCGATCCATCAAACGCGCGATATCGCGATCGCGCAGCCTACATTACGCGATGAACTAATATCTGAACAAACGCGCTGTTTGCCCGCGCGTGCATCACGACTGATTTGTTTGTTTGTCAGCATGTCTCCTGACGTCACACGGACGTATTCCTAAACACACCGTGTTTATACAAGCGTACGTTTACCCCGAGGCTTTCAATATGGCGGCAATTGGAATTTGAAAAAATATTTTATTGTTGTTCGTGATTTGATGGTGAAATTGTTTTTTCTTGTTGTTGACGTTACTTATAAATTCTTCGAATTGTGCTGCAACAGTCAGTTTTTTTATATACAATTTTTTTTCTTAATTATTGTATGGAATGTTTTTCTTTTTAATAGATATAATTATTACCAATCCCAGAGCCATCAAAATACACGAACAACATTCCAACCGTAGCAATGTACAAGTTATCTGTTTTTAGATGCCATGCAAATTAGATTCTGAACAAATACCATTATTCATTCTCCAACTAATATTTGAAATTCAAACTGTCAGTTGTTACAAGGAATCCCGGAACTATGCATCTTGTTGCTTCGGCTGGACTTGCGATGGTCCAGTGTTGGTCAACCTCACGTCAATCAAGGGAGTGTAGCTAACAATGCTCTCGGTCTGCCGGATCGTTTTGTAGGCAGCCTTGTAAGGAGTTCAGCTATATTGGCAAACTTTGACACGTATTTATTGTTCGGCTTGAGTTTCTTACTACTTTGAATATTTGATAAGTTTTCCTTTTTCTTTGAGGTTAAAGAACAATGGCCACTTCCAAAAAATTTAAAAACCCGGTAATGAAAGTTTAGGTATAGTTACAAGGTATAGTAGTAAGTAAAATTATATAAATGTTTTTATGATTTAAACGCTACGAAGTTCATTAAAGATTAATGTTACTTTTTTCACAGTACACAACTAGACGCAAACGCAACAACGATGGACTGCGCCGATGTCAATAGCAGAACTGTCAAATGTTAAAAAATCCGTTTCAGTCGTGCGATCTTAATCACATGATTAATTTATTAAATTTTATGTTATTTTTAATTAATCTGTATTATAATACAGATTCGTTTTTTTGTTAGTTTTCGTATACGAACTGATTAAATGTATAAAACTTAGAAACAGAGTTGAATAAAGTCAAGTAGCAGTGTGTAAAATGGAACGTCGTAAAAAAGGGTAGTTGAGATGCGTTTTAAACATGGTAATACGTTTACCCTTGAAGTATTTATTACCTAGGAATCATAAAAAAAAAAAATATTTCCTGCTTTTTTTTAACATTGTCATAAGCGTAATTAATATACAATTCAATAAGCTGAATTTTAAAATTTATTTCATTTCTATACATAGTCAAATGAGCATTCTTCTTTAGCAAGTTTACATCCAAACCCTAAATTTGATTACACGTGGTACATACTTATCGATTTATTCAACATTTACGAGTTTTCGAATTCAAAATAACCTTATTTACCGGACACTCCTCATAATTAATTTTGCGAAAAAAAAAACTGGCCGCAAACTCAATAAAAACGAATCACAATAAGAATACTCTTCGGGAAATGGCATAAAGAAAAAGTTTTAATTTGTTTAAATATTTCCGCGGGTACGGAGTTCAGTGCTGCTCAAGTTTCGTGTCTCGGCATTAAGTTGCCCGCGGCTCGTAATAGGACAAGCCACCTGCTCTTAAAGGCGACATAACAATTAACTTGAAGAAGAAAATATTAGTAGAGCTAATAGAGCCACTCAGATACACTCCGGCCTCTGCCCTCCATAAATAACACCCCTTCCCGACTACAGACAGTCTACAATTTTGTCGTATTTTCGTAATGATTCTCAGCGGAGGAAACTCCCCGAGGATACCGACGTTTTATCCTTGTGCTTTTATAGGCGAATTGATTGGGAACCACTGGAAATAATCTCGGGATGGGATTAGTTTTCTTAGGAAAGTTTTCCTGGAGAACTCGCCGTTTCCTTATTAACATACCCCTTAAGTATACTTTATCGGACAACAGTAATTAAATATTAGAAGTCTTTCGACAGAACTGGAAACAAATACGGGTTCCATTGCCGGAGAAACTTACTTTGTGTTGTTTACGAATGGTACCTAATTTGTACGTCAAATTGCGAATGGTTTTACTTCACCGAGCATTTGGGATTTAGATCTAAAATAGGTACTGGAGTTTTCTAATAGGATTATTAAAGTTCAAGAAGTTATCAATCAGGTTAGGTGGTAAACCTTTGCTAACTTTCGTTTATTTCAAATTAATAAATACATTGGAAATGTAACTATTCAATTTACTTTTAAATAAGAAGAAAACACGTTCACTTTTAATATAAGAAATGCTGGACGTGAAAAATCATCGCTATAAAAATAACAAAATGTCTCAGTGACAGACCAAATCTACGCTATTTATTTTTATAACGTGCCAAGGAAGGTTACTCGCAGTACTTACTTAGTACATTTTTGTTATGTGCAGATAGCCCATTCAATATAAATAATGTCCGCGTGATAGCCGCAGTGTCAACAGAAATTCATCCGTCCGACTTGAGAAATAAAATCCTATTTTCAACGACAACCGCAAGATCAACGTTCTCTACAATTTTCATCTTATGGTTTTTCTCTTACTTTCAATTTGCTAAACTACAATCTAGCTCATAAAAACTCCGAACGTCAAACTTAGAAAAAAATTACGTATTCCACGATCCATAAAAAAAAATCGGTGAATAAAATATGAGGGAAGTTTAGGAAAACCCGAAATCGTTTTTCGTATTTGAATAATCACTTTAACAAACAAAAGTCGGCCGAATCTGCTTCATTACTTATTAACCTGCTTGAGTGTGAGACAAACAGGAAAAACCGGATAAAACAACCATTACATCGATGTTTTATTGAATTTAAGTTTTAGGCAAATATTACTCTCAGGAGAGCTTTGATAGAAATGTTTCTAGATTGAATCAAATGATATTCTTTCAAAAATCTATTTTCTCAAATTACATTTAAAGTTCCCAAAATTCAAATATACATTTCAAGATTTTTCTTACTTAATAATTATGACGACCGCAGTAGACGATTGGAAATCCGTGTGCCCGAAACCGTTGAAACACTTCAAAAGACAGATATAATTGTTGTCTATAGACTTGAATGAATAGATGTCTCCGACATCAAAGGCACATTGAGCTTTTTATAAAGAACTTCTCATCGCCATAATAACATTGGCTTTCTTTATCACTGGAATAAGTACAAGCAAATACAAAGAAAACATTTCACTCTGTTATTTCCATGTCGGATAATATTGTGATGGTGAAACGTCACTTAGGACAAGTACTCGTTCCTTTTTTAATTACGTGACTCGTTCAATCATGCAAACTGAACAAAAAGTCATGATCCAAGCCCCCAGCTTTTAATTATTGGGGTATTTTCCAAACTTTGTGAACACTTCAAAAGTTGGGACCTGGCCTGGACTGCGGGCCGGTGTTAATTACCAACTTTTTAAAAACTGCAACTCATAATAGACAGCTCGGTTGAAAGATGAATGATGTGTTGGCTTCCAAGTTGCCTTTTTTTGCTAAACTTCGCTGGAAATTTACGGAAACATGAATTGTTGAACAACAACAACATGAATTTGACGTTAAACATTTTCTAAACGACAGACGAGTAACAAATGAGTACTCAAAATTTCAAACAGTTTCGACTCATCCATCGCGATAGGCGCCAAAATGGTTTTATCAAATAGCCTATCATTCCACAGTTCAAGAAAAAGTTATTATTGAGTTATCGAACGTAACAAAAATAGAGATCTAATTGTCATAACCACCAATTCTGAATGGAGGCGAGCGTGCTGCCCGACAGACACCGTAAATATTTTTCCTCCGTGATTGAAAATGTGTTACAAATGGTGTTTTACTTTAATTATTCACGTGCACATACTGTTACGTTGATAAACTGTAGCTAATACCTAATATAAACAGCTTAATTGCGACCGAAACTTGTGCAGGTTCGCTTAATTGATTTACTGTGTCGGTCGGTATCGGATAGTATAAATACGGTCTAGATTATACGATCGAATGAAAAATGGCGATCGAGCGCGCGTTCGACGGCTTGCTAGCGATCGCTACCAGAATAATGACGCTACTGAAGTTTCACTCGTTAGTCTTATGTAGATTGTTGCCGGTCTTTACCTATGGGAAAAGCCAGACTTTCATACGTCAGCCTCCATTTTCGAAATTACTTATTGTTTGCGATACTCGTCAGAGTGGGGATGAACGCAATCTGTACCCGCGCTTGCCAAGCCACGTAATGTGCGCCAACTACTAACTTTCAATACTCGGAAAAAAATGTGTATTATGTGAATATATTTCCTCGTACATTTTTTCCACTGTGATTTTAAGTGACACGCGAGTTGTATTTCTAATATCACATTGTTGGCTTCGGCGGTATAAGTACAACAACAGAATTTACCCTATTACCGTATTTACGTATTGAATAAAGATATAATAATATTGTTACGGATCCGAAACAGCCTTTCCCAAGGAAAATAATTCTTACATCATATCTGATTTGTTGAATTATGCCACTGACGCTCTCCGTCTTGGATACTCATCTTGAATAGAGTTGACATCCATTGTGATGTTTTATTATTACTTTGTGAGATGCAACGAGGCGGGTGAAATTGTTAAATCCTCACAATGGAGGTTCTGTCTTGGTCGGGTCGAGTGCGCAAAAGTTGTACAAGGATCTCAGTTCCGACGGGAATGTAAAGGGAAGGGATTAATTGTATAATCTTCAAATAAGACAAAGTTGAAGACTGCGGTCGGCGAGCGGCTTATTTATGTGTCGTGCGGAGCGTGTGACGTCACGCCGCGCCCACGCTACGCCACAGCCACTCCACTCCCAATCTGCATATAAATCGGATATCGATAATGACGTCGCTATCGCAAGCTACCCGAAATTCGTTCAAATCCGATAAGCCTTGCCCGTGAAAGCTCTAATCCACAGAAGTTTGGATGACCCCGAAAGTGGATAGACCTAGTCTTCTATTATGTAAATTATCAGCCACATGAAACTTTCTGCTGGCCACTGCGGTCGCTAAGTTTGCGGCCGGAACTTACGATATTGACTTAGGGTCGTATCTGTCTGAGGATCGAAACTAGTAAGTAACAATAGAGGGAATGGAAAATCCGTTGTAAATATTTAATGTTCAATATCTGTTCGGTCGTAGCAATAAACGGGGTAATACAGTATATCGTGGAAAGCGTGGAAAAATGGAACACAAAAACGAGTTTTAACGTTTACTATGAGTGTAAAATTCCGTGTGAAAATGAAGAGATCGTTGTGCGTGCGGGGACGCCTGCTGTTGGTAACGATGGGCGCAAATGACCCGCGCACGAAACATGACCGCTACGGCTCCACGATGCCCCACACTCCACCTACTTGCCCACTACGTACAGCCATGTTTACTATCACTGCAGCCCACGCTCTACGACTTTTTATTTTTTCTAACGAAAATCAGCTACGCTGCGTAGCAACGTAGCAACTTCGTAGCACGACGTAGCACTGCTACGAAATCAATCGATAAATCGATTTAAAACATTTCAATCAATTTCCTAACAGATCTCAAGTTTAGCGTCACGAAATGGAAAGCTCTTTAATTATACAAAAAGCATGACCCTTTTCAAACTTCGTAATGAGACTCAAAATAAGAATTTAAATTTCAATAATTATTCATTTGGCCGGGACAAGTGGGCAAGTTGGGACCCTGCTTTTTCCATTGACGTTTCGAAGGAAACTTTTTAAGCGGTCTCCTATTGAGTGCATGTAACTTTCCTTTTAGACTAAAGTACTAGCTAAAAGAAACTAAGTGTGATTGGCCGTTCCATGTACCCGATACTATGTTACCTATAAAGATACTTTTATCATCGTTGTAAATATCAACTTTTACATCTCTGATGTACTTACATATTTACGTGGATCTGCTAATCTAGAAGAAAACTTAGTTGGGATTTGTTTCAAGGTGAGTTTAGTCCGCTTACTAAACGTATTCGGTTATTAAGCGAGTTGGGTTTGCGTACTGTTTGCAGGTAGGCAAACATTACGCAGACAGATAACGCGATTGGCACTTCCGACGTTTAGTAGACGGGAGCACCTTCCAAAGTGCGTTATTTTTATAAGGCATGGGCCTTGCCCTGACCCAGTTCCTTTTAATCCATCGCTTACCTATAAGGTTTTATTGGCAATGGCCCATTACGACCTACATTATCAACATCATCATCCAATTTTACTATTTCCAGTCACGTAAACTTGAACGACGAGTATAAACCATAAGGCTGACAAGTTTTCCTATTGGATATGCGGAATTTGGGGAGAGGATATCTACAGGTCAATGATCGAGGCACGCGACACTCACGGTGCCTACCTTTCTTCTTTTCCAATCAAACGGTTTTATGAGAGACCTTATATTCTTTGAATAATTATTCAACTTTGCGAATATTTTCTGGGGCTGTGTGTGAATGGAATATATAAATAGTGAAGGCGTATTTTCGCAAAATACTTTCAATTACTCCGAAAGCAAAACAGTATCAATTTACTCCGTAACCTCTTTTTTGGTTTTTTTTTAGTACGTGCTCCAGTCAGCTCCTAAGACAAATATGAATAGGGAAATGAATTATATGAAAAGCTCCTTCGTTGTGACGTGTGAGAGATTGCGTCGCTTTGCGTCGACCTCCGAATTTAACCAGTCGTTTGTGCGCCGCGCAAAACTTGCCTCGAGGTTACATTAAGCCGATTACCAGCGTCAATCAAAACCCGCCTTTTTCCCAGATACCGTACGCAGAAACCACCAACCGTACTTTAACTAATGTCTTTATTTCAGGGGTTTCTTTTTCTCTTTTACGGATTTGTTATGTGCTAAGTAGGCATCTAAATGCTTATTGGTTTAGTAACAAGTAGTAATGGTGACGTCGAAACTAATATTTTCCGGCAGATCCTTGGAATAACGATACGGCCATTTTCCGGGCGGGTGGTCGCTAACCTACGGCCGATCGAGGCGGCGGCCTTCACTGATAAATTACAAGTCTTAAAACCAGTGGCAGGTAATTCTGCACAAATTCCAAGCTTCTGGCCCTCCGGCCTGCTACAGGAAAGTTTCAACGATTACTTTTACTTGTAATTTATGTCTCAGGGTACCGATAAAACGATGGCACCGAAGAGGGTCACAGGTGAGTCCCCGCGGAATTTCTTCAATTTTTTAGGGCGAATTTGAGGAAAGGTTTCCAGGCTTTTAACTGCTTAACTGCCTTCATATAAATTATGAAGTTCGATGGGCATGCTAAGTACAAGTTTTATCACGAGCGAGCTCGAAAAACTGCCGTGAATAAAATCAGAGGGTTGTTACTTCGGAGGGATTGTTTTCGTCTGGCGTAAAGAGGAGTGGAAAAATTACACACGTCTTAGGAAGGAAAATAATAACGTAATAGATGCTTGTGTACTTGAAGAGAATGAAGAGGTCCGTCGTGTGCGATATAAGGCTGGGTATGGACTTGATTAATATTCGTTAGATGAGGCTTGGGGAGGCAGGGGTGGGGGTGAGGGATGGCTGATATATCGGCGGCCATCTATCAGACACGCCACGCCGCAGCACTGCATGCGTACGCACGCGCTGCCAACACCGCAAACAAACGCCGCCATGCTTTGCACGTTCATGTAGAACTTTAAATCTAACGGTTTAATTGATTAGTGTTTTGACGGTCTAATTATGACGTGTTTGGAATTACAGTAGACTAACAGAAAAGTATTTTAGACCTTAAAAAATCTCAATTCATTTCGATTTTATCGCAAAATTGCTTTTTTGCACAAGTCCACAAATTATAATTTTGAAAACGCTGCTCCTTTTTATTGAATGTTAATATTGGTTTCAACGGAAACGCTTAAGAAAAATGAAAATTTGACTTTGATAAACTCAAAGAGAAGCAGCTACATCTTCTGTGATAATAATATCACAAATATAATGAAAAGATAAATAAATCCATTAAAATAATCACGGCCGACCCGTTGACATGTATAAACAAAATAAACGTAAGCACGCAACAAGGTTTGCGAACAACCTAATCCATTTATCGTGAATGAAATAAAGATTGTGAGATTGGCTGGATCACAACGCACTTACACAAATTTCGTTCTCGTGTCTTCAACGATGAATAATAGATGTTGGCCACAGTTCGGCCTCTCAGTTCTACACGCACACTACCTCACACTACCGGCGTCTTAAACACACTAGCTTATTTCCACCAATACAATATTATGTGTATACCCTTGCCGCATTCGTGGAATACCCACTGTCCATTGATTAATTTTTCGGGTCTCCCCTTTTAAATTGCTCCCGTAGAAACTATCTCGAAGGCATTATCGAGGTAAGCTATAAATAAATTTAAATGTTCTTTGAGAAATACCGCAACACATTTATAATATCTGAGAAAGGATAGGTGTAATAAATATCTGCACGTGAAATACTGTTTTATTTGTTTTTGACTCCCTCTATTGTGCAAAGCGAAAGAACGCCAAATGTTTTGTGATAGTTGCCAGAATGTAATGAAGTGAATATTTTAAATGTCAAAACAATTCAGTATTAAAAGATCAGCATATGAATTAAGTGAGCAAGCTTTCGACAATAATTGAATTACGCTCTAAGCTACGCAGTCACATAGATTTCACTTTTGGAATCCGTTTCGGAATGCGTGCATAGGAATTATTTGAACATTTACGCCGGTAATGTTGCGGTACCAACGGATTCACTCCGCTCTACAGCACCGCACGAGATTTATGTACGGCATTCAATATATCTTGTTTGTATCTGCTCAATACGCAACCGACCCTCAGGCTATTTCATTATCACGTACCAAAATACCATTTCCATACATTTTTGTTCTTTCCGGTACTACACCAGATTTTTGTACAGCAAAAAGTTTTGTTCAGTAATAGGTAAAAAGCGATTTCGTAGAGCGTCGATAAATAAAAACGAGTGCCACATTTCGCGGAGTTACTTTATAAGCGGAGCACATCGGGCCGGCGCGGCAACTGCAAATGGCGCGAAACGACAATTTTAAAGCACAACATTGAATATAGATATAATGTATCTGGCAGCGCACGTGCGGGCCGATTACTCGCCGCCCGCGCCGCCGCGCCGCACCTAGCGACTTGTATGCTGGCGCTTTTAACGCATTACCATGAATAATATATACACAAATTGAAATGTCGCATTCGTGTCGCTCGAGCTGCCTATCTACTCTCGCCGCGCGACGCTCGACGCCCGCGCGCCCGGATGGAGCACCGAACCTCCTTCTGTATTCTGCCCCTCGATTCGTTCTGCCAATAGGCTTTGCCTTTTATCGAAATCACTGAGCTCTTTTTTGAAAGGCTAAGTTGAATGGAGTTCCGATTGATTTTCATATCGTATTGTTAAAGATGGTAAAATACAGCGTATTTGATAGAGACCTCCTATTCTCATTCCCATCGAAAATATTCATTCTACTCCATTACGAGTAATTTCCAACACGTTATTCAAATATGTGGGTTCCGGGATCGTTATGACAGAATTATAATTTGACGTGTATCCTTTGACTCCTTATCGAGAACAATTTAACGTAAAGCGAGTCTTAATTTCCTACTCAAATTAAACGCTTGTTAAAACAGACCAGAGATAATTATTACAAGATCTAAAGGCGAAGTAACAATATAATTTTGAAAATTACTTTCGCCAAATAGTCCTTTCTTCTTTGCACAGCGCTGTGTAAAGCGGAAGCGCCACAAATTGCCGACTTAAATATTTAATTAGTGAAGAAAACGGATTAGCGGATAATTGCTAAGAAATTAATACGAATAGGTATACGTACAAAACGCAAAGTCGCCAAGAAACCGCCGCCGCCGCTAGCAGCCTCCGCGATGTGAAGTTCGGTACATAATTTATAGAGGTCCCGATTAGTATTAAGGAGTACGTGATCATTATGCGAATTAAGTAAGATTTCCTTGGAAACTATTAAAAGGGATCTCACGAACCTCGACCCCTAAGAACGCACAAAGCGAGGGTCACCTTCAGAAATCAAAGCCGGCCTTTATTTATGACCTGGACTCGGCTGTCCTATTTGGCTAAGATAAGTCCCTGTATTATACATAACAAAGTTTATACTGTTAAGGGCGGCCACCTTACTCCATCTCGGAGTAAAGATAAGATCTCCATTAGTGGTAGATCTCATTCATCGTGTGCGTGAAGCCGGCTGAAGGAGCGGTCTCCAGCCCACGTAATTACACTTATAGGGGGGCACACAAACATACAGCCCGCCTGAAATCTGATATTCGCCTCTTACATCTTTACTGACATCCTGCTACGGATAATTACGCATTTTTATATTACCGTATTTAATCTTAAGCTTGAAAGGAACCGGAAGTCTTGTGTACTTTCTTTAGCCAACCTTTCGGAAAATTTGATACCAATTTTACCATCACTTTCACTAATTACAAACGAATGTGATCAAAATAACTAAATTCAGCTCTCTACTATTTTCCCGGTTTAACTTATACGTTGTATTTCCATGTAACAATAAAATAGGGAAATCTCTATCAGCAGTAAGTCGTAAAGAGGTAAGCACTGAACCGGAAAATGGGTATGGGCAAGACTGTATCCCAACTTTATCCAAAAGGATGTATCTTTTGGGAGAATATTTGGAATGCCTAGGTAAAAACAATTTCAATCTCAAAGAAGGGGCTTTAACCGGATTCCTTTGCTTTAAATTTTATGTTATTATCACGTGTTCGTTTTACTCTATGTTTATTATTTATATAAATATTAAAGGTTAATATTTTCTAAGATTGAGCCTTCTAGTTAAGTCATCTCGAGCACTACAGCAAAATGAGGACTGCAGAAAGAAGGTTTGCTACATATTTTATAAATAAGATCGTGCAATTTGAAAGGCGAGTGATGGTCGGTAGTATTTGTGCGGGACCTCAGAAAGCCCGTGCTAATCTACGAGGGAGACAGGCCAGGGCCGCCTGACTAATCCGAGTGGCACTACATGGGACAAATAAGTTTGTTTAATGCTCAGAAGTAAGCATTAGTGCCGAGTGTTGCGTCGGCGTCGGCGTGCGGGTCCGTACGTAATCAGATTAATTAGATGATTTTGTGGGCGTTATTAAAAGTTGAGCCGGCTAAAGCGCAGCTCAGTTCCCTCCGCCAAGATAGCGAGCTTATGCGCCGCATATATTTACTACTTAGCGGATATTATACGTACGCCCGGAATGCTCTTTAATGTTTTAGTATTTTCGACTGAAGTTGCGAACTCAGTGCCGTTTTGTTTGTGCGCCACAGTGGGCGGCTGGAATAATTCACTTAAGCTTAACTGGGAAAGATAATTAGGATTCTACGTCGGTTGATGCAAAATGAACGCGAAAAACAAGGTAGAAGATTTTTTGTGCTCATTCAGAAATTGAATTTTATATTTGCAGGCGAAAGTTTTAACGAGATGAACCTATTTTTTTTACACTTAGGCACACATTGAAAATAGCGATTAAATTTTCTTAATTAGACGCGAATGGGGGCTCTCGTGTTTCTCACTGTACCTACGTTTTTGCAAGGGTGACTTTTGTGTGCAGTTCGATGGGTCGCGTCTGGATGTAGCAAATGAATTCACAGAGCTTTTGTATGATGCAATGTGAGGCGATGTGGGAACTGGTGGGTGGTATGGCGGTAGTCTCTTAGTAGCGAAGCACGGACCGCTGGACACGGGTCGCGCGACCGAACACGGCCCGTGTGCTGTCAATCATAAAACAGAAAAAAGTCGGGGAAATTCCAGTGGCTAACTCCCTGTTTAGTATAGACGGACGGATGGGTGGACGCGCGAACCTTTTAAAACAAAGCCCCGCTGCAACTGAAGTTACACAAAGCGGTCACATAGTAAATACCGAAAATATAAAAGGTCCGACCGCACGTTGCATCATTCTGATATTTACTTTCCTTGTGTTAAACGTGCCTTCGACTTGAATTGTTTCGGGATTTTTTTCTTTGTAGCGCTCGTTTTAAAGGGCGATCAACGGCATTCGCACGTGTGTTGGAGCCGATCCGATAATTCGCAGTACAGCGATTCGTCGACTCCATTCTTTTGTTATTTCCTCTTTGTTCCCATGAAAGGTGGCTGCATTGTTTTCTCGTCGGAATGGCTCCAGATTGCGCTAAGAGTCGAGATTAGTGACAACGTGACGAGTATGTGTAACTACCCTAATTTAGTTTCGATAATGCTTTAACTGTACCTTAGTTGGGAATTGTTTTTAGAGAGTTTGTTTTGTATTTTATGGCGACGTAGAATGCTACATTGTTTCTGAGGATTTATTTTAAAACTATTGTTGTTTATTTTTTTGTGAAAAGCTAACAAAGGTAATCTAGATAGATGGGCTGACGACCGGAAGAAAACGGTTGGGATAGAGGGAAAACCGGGCATTAAGATTTCTTTGCCCAGCTCTGAGCAAAACAACGATTTTATTATCAGAACCTCTTGATATTTTGGATATACTATTATCAAAGACTCTACTAACTCCAGTCTCCTCTTCCGGTTCCTCACAACACGACGCTTAATAACACCAAGAGATTATATTCGATGCTAATTATGCAAATCTTCAATTGAATCAAGGTTTCCTGTCACCGGACATCTTACATTCATTATGCGGCGGATGACGGTTTACAAGTATTAATATTTGGATAAGTTGCTTTAAAATAATAGATCTCTAGACTAGCTAATTGAATATCTGAATTTAGTATTCAGATATTCAATTTATCATATTCAAGTTAGTAAGTATTTTTCTAAGAAATATCGGATCAAAATCGGTATTAAAGTTAATCTCTACTTGAAAAAGCAATCTAACAAAACGCGGATTGTATTTATTTGTTCGTACCTAATTAAATTCTAAGCCAACTTTCGCATGGAAAAATCCAAAAAGGAATATGCCGGTTTATTTAAGTTAGGCAGACCCGAGTGCCACGCGGCATTATCGTCCGATGAAATGGACAGTCCGGTCTCTTGAGGAGGCAAAGGGTTCGGTTCGGAGGCACTCAATAATTGAAGTCGTTGAAATTCCGGGCGGATTGTTGCGGCGGCACCTGCGGAAGGCAGGGGGGTGGAGGGGGGACCCGTTTAACGGGAAACAATAACGTTAATGTTTATTATAATGCCCGATTTATTGGCGATTCTCATTTACGGTCCACGGTCCGAGTTAAATTCGCGCGGGCTTATTAACGCACCGCACGCGCCACGCGGGCCAGTTTACTGCGTGGTCGGGCTTAACGGTCCGACTGTAGCTTAATTAAAACTAAAACGACACTGTAAATACATCGATCACACTAATACTCGTTGTATTCGAGGGTGATGTAGACAGGTTTTTGCGGTGTAATGATCGCGAATAGAGATGGGTATCGGGCGGACTCTAGACGAGCTTGGTCGCGCAATGAATAATAATTAAACGAGCATTATAATGATTGAGGTGAGCCGTTTCTGAGGTAATAGCACGCGTGCCGCGTTAAGCCTGCAATTATTGGAGTTCGTAAGTAGCGCCGCAATATTTCGCTATTATTTTGTGTTGAAATAAAGTAGTATATCGTGGAAACTCATTACCTTATAACACCTTTATACGTTCAATTAAATCATGGTATTAAATAAATTGAGTGCCTTTAATTTCACAGCTTTTTTGCTGTAAAACATTGGCTATCTTTATTTCCATCAATGTGAAAATAATCGTGATGAACGTGGTTGCTGTATGAAAACTTATTGAACGACCAAATGTTTCGTAGAACTGCCCAATCCAGACATTTATTCCGAAAACTTCTGATCGTATTAATGAAAACTATCATATGGGTCGGATATAAATTGTAACTTATAATAATCATAATATGAGAGAACCGATACCACTTATATTACATATCTAACACTAGTACTTTTCGTCACAATTAACCAACAACTTAGAATATTACTATCATATGGATCGAATATAAATTGTAACTTCTTTTAATCATAATATGAGAGAACCGATATCACTTATATTACATATCTAACATTAGTACTTTTCGTCACAATTAATCAACAACTTAGAATATTACTATCATATGGATCGAATATAAATTGTAACTTATAATTATCATAATATGAGAGAACCGAAACCACTTATATTACATACTCGTATTTAACATTAGCGCTTTTCGTCACAATTAACCAACAACTTAGAATATTACTATCATATGGATCGAATATAAATTGTAACTTATAATAATCATAATATGAGAGAACCGATACCATTTTTCTTACATACTTAACATTAGCACTTTTCGTCACAATTAACCAACAACTTAGAATATTACTGAGGAATACTTTTCAGAACGAGGAACGAGGAGGCAACGTCGAAGACATAGCAAGTCGAATCTAAGAGATATCATATCAGTAATAACCTATTTCATGGTTTAATTCTATTTAGCTTCCATCTCATATACAGTATGTACTATAAATCGACACGATAATTGTCAATCATTACACTCATCAGTCAGGTGGGTGGCACCGTAAAATATCATTAAATAATGTAATTAACTTCCTGGCAACACCACGTTTGAATGTTGCCAGCCCTCAAAACATTATGTGCGGTCACCCGCATGTTATATACAGGTGTATGAAAATATTTCGCATTCGAATAGAGAATAAAAGTGTTGCGGTAAAAGTCGATTTTATATTCGAAATATATTTTAATCTGTGTAAGTGTTAAAAGTGTTTGTTAGCACAGAGGCGGTCGTTTTTAGCCCTTTATTTTTCTTTTGGCATATATCTTTTTAGGTATTTAAATTGTTAGTCTAAGAACTTTTTTATATCAAGTGAATCGACATAAAATAGATACAATACCTAGTAAAAAATAACCCTAAGACGACTCTAGCATAATACCATAAGCAATGAAAACAAATAAAGATTTGTATGGCAAATTCACTTGAAAGGATAATCGTTCACACGTAAAGGACTCCTTAAGGGTGTGGGTAAGCGAATTTATGTGCTAATACACCTTGGGACTGGCCAATGTGCTAATGAAAGGTAATACATAATTCAACCCGTGAATTATACAGTGGCATGTAAATCGATATTTGCACCGCGTAACCACAAATACGGTACCTGTGAAATCAGTTGTAGAACCGAAACGTTGTAAGGGAATGTTAGAAGATATGATTATTTGATAATATTATGTAAATTGTGTATAATTTCTAGGGTTTTGGACTGCTGAGTGAGTTGTGGGTTTAGTTTGGTGTTTCTGGGGAGATAGTGGTTGTACGTTGGCATTTGAGGGTTGGTAATCACAGTGTATCTAGGTATGTAGGTACACTGTAGGACGTCTTAATAGTATGTATAATATTATTTTGGTCTTGATTTGATAAGTAAAAAATGGGTAAGTGTTAAAGATTAAGTTTTGACCGCATTTTAGAAACCCTGCCTTAGTTTTAAAGGGAATATAATCGTAAAAATAAACCTATTCAATTAAACTTTTTAACCGACTTGCCAAAAAGGGGGAGGTTTCTCAATTCGACTGTGTATATATATTTTTATGTGTGTTCGCGGATAACTTCATCGTTAATGAACCGATTTTGATGATCCTTTTTTTTGGAAGGAAATATCACAAGGATGGTATCATGATAAGGAAACCAGGAGCTGATAATGGGATTCCTCAAATATTATTTGCATACATAAAGCGATTTTGGTATTTTCATCAATAATGCAATCATTTTCACTCAGAAAGTATCATTTGGTGAAGACAGTGTGACTGACGACGTAGACCACAATGGACACTGGAACTCTGAAATAACACAATTTATCCTAGCCATGTTTGGGCTTATTGGAATCGTCATGAGAGGTACTTGGCTATAAATTATTTTCATGTTAATTGGAAGTACCGACCAAAACTAAAAAAAGCAAAATAAAAACTTTTTAACAAAAAATCAATCAGACTTCCAAAACAAAACACTGTGTGTTGTCTTTTGTACACATTGCTTTCCGTTATTAGACACCGACTTCGGAAAAGAAAGTTATTTTTCGCTATGTAGTGTTTTGTTTTGGAAGTCGGTTTGATTTTTTTATGATTTTATTCCCTTTAAAACTGAGTTCGTGGAAATTTTATTCAATGTTTGCGGAGCGATTTTATAGCATACAGGATTTTATTATTTAACATACGCTGTAAATTTCTAACTAACTATAATCCCTCGGTCATTAAAAATTGAAACATTTGAGCGGTTTCAGGGATTATGCAAAATGGAAACTTTTCTTTTACAACTTTAAATATTTGAACACTGCAATAAAAATTGCGATAACTTACCGTAAATGAATAGGGAACGTTTTTTTAAATTTCATATCTATTATGACCGATACTATAAACTATTCGGAATATTTTATTCGGAAACAAAATGGAAAAACCCGTTCGGTCGGCCATGCGGCCATGTACGGGCGTTGATTAGTCCGGTCGAAACAAAAACTATTCCCAAACTGGCGCAACAAACGAAGTGGAAAAAGTCGATATGAGAGCGGTAGCACGATCTGATTGTAGAACATAAACGGCAATCGTCGAGATGCGTTTCACACTGAATGCCCACACTTTTTAAATGATTACTGTCCCCCGCGGCCCACCTCGGGTCCACGAGCCGGCAGCCCGGCCTACCCCATACTCATAACCATTGATTGGCTCCGCCAGCCGTACCACAGTCTGCACGCACAGTTACAAAGAAATGTGAAACAATTTCAAAAAGAAATACGACATCCGAGATTTTCATTATCCCCCGCTATTTCTCCACACTTTTTACTCTGTGACGCTTTATAGTGAGCTGTGGTCGCCAATGAAGCAGATTAAAATACTGAACATTGCTGCCATTGGGAAAGTTTAATAATAGCGTGCATTTAAATTGTTACAAATCCTGTACATTTGAAATATTTAAAGCATTTCTAAGCAGCCGAATACTTTGCGTTAAAATGGGCAAAATAAACAAAATAGCATTTTCGAGAATCAAATGTTTGACATTGTAGGAAAATATGGGGCAACACGCGCATGTAGGTATAAACCAGTTTGTAAATAGAACAAATCCGATATCAGCATAAAAGGTTTTGCTAACGCACGACATGGGTATGAATACTATATCTATTATTTTTATAACAATACCCCAGAGCAAACTCGACAAAGACAACACGCCGGCCGGTATAAACAAAAACGTATCAAATAACTGAATAAAATGAAAAACCGTCAGTTGGGCAAACGAATTCATTCGTCGGATATGTAAAATGTTAAAGCATTCATCTATCCGCAGGTCCGCACACCGGAATTCATGGGCGAATGTGGAGCATGCAAACTGCCACGACAGCAAACCTCGCCGCATCAAAACAACAAGCGGCACATTTGATTAAAATAAATAAAAGGAATCATATGACGCGGGACTCTCTGCCGCCACACCGCCGCACACTCCCGCGCCCCCACGAATATTCAAACGTATCAATGTTACAGCCCATCAATATTAAAACAAACTCAACTGTATGAATACAATATTCGTTCCATAATTCAAATAAAAAAGGTTTCCGAATTACACGCAAAGACTAACACGCGATCGTACCCCACAGTAATCACGAGTAATCGACTTCAGGAATATATCATGCAAATATACTTGAAGTGCATAACGTCATAAATATCTCAGGAACGCATGTCGAACCCGAGAGAGACACAATACTCTAAAACGGCACATCTATTCTAAATGGAAGCTAGGGTATCCAGTTACAAATTGTACAGAAAATCTAGACATTGTTGGCGGAGATCCAATCGAGAACTGATCATATCTGTCAATATTCTTTGAGAATATGATGCCTTTAAACCCGTTCTATTAGGCGTAAAGTAAAAATCAAATATACCTATCCATACCACCCCCCAAAGAATCGTTTAGAAATCTCTGTCTGAAAGCGTAGTAAAGCAGGGCCTTTTTAATCTAATTATGACAATTCAGTGAGCTACCACTTCGCGGGTTCTCGACAATTTCTTTTAATAACTTGGCATTTTGTGGGGGCCTAAAACAACTTTTTAATTAAAGATAATCAGACTAAAATGTCAGCAGTAACGCGGTGTCACGGAGGCAGACGGCAACTTCATAACTCCGATGCGGCCCTAGTTGACGTGCCATCAGCAGGAACATGTTTTATTGGTAATTATCGCAAGTGGTACAACTTAACTTTGTGGCGTAGCTCGGCACGAGAAAATGTGCATTTGTGGAGTTCGTAGTCGTGAAATGGATTCTAGTTTAAAACAGAAGGGGTGCTTCCACTGAACGTAGTTAGGCGATATTGCTCTCGTTAGAGTGTTGTGGTGCCAGGGCACTCCGTATTATATTAACAGCGCACCTACACGAATTCCGGCTTGCGTGGATTGTGGCGCTCGGCACCTTTGCAGCGCGTCTTAGTATGTACATAGACGACAATCTAAACAATTTATTCAAACAGTCACAGTCGGTCGTAAACTACGAACTCGCATGTTTCGGTATACCGGGTTGGTGGCTCGGTGCAACGCTACCCGTATATTTACAGCGCTGTAGAGTTGTCAAGTTGCTCGGCAACATTTGGCCGACATTTACATACAATTTCATATTCATATCAGAATTAGGTGGCGGGAGGGGCACTCGATGCCGTGCGGGGACACTACGGAACTAACCAAGTCTGCTGACTTGACAGCCAGACATTGAATCAAAAACTTTGCGCTAAGAGTTTTTATCGAGAGGCATTTGCATATGAGAGAAGACAAATAAGTCTGCATGAAAGGCGAAAGCTGCTGGAAAAATATTTCCGTATTTCCCAGTTGTATGAGTTCCTACTTGGTAGAATGACGCTGAACATCAATGGAATGAATGGAATGGAGCAAGTTTTGAACTCACGTCACTAACATAATTAAAGTGAAACGGCTAACTGTAAATATACAAGGTTAAAACTCCTTATCAAAAGTCTTGAAAAGATATTACAAAGCTCGCTTTGTCTTGTATAATTAACATTTCGATACAGCGAAATTAAAAGACAAACAGAAATCTTGAAGACTTATTTACCATCAGTAAGTAAGTAACAATAACTTGTGCATTGCTGATGCGAGCAAGACAAACGAAAAGATAAAACATTGCAAGTTATATTGAATAAAAACTTTACTCTTGCATACTAATGCTAAAATTTGTATTCGCCTGAGTTTGCTTGACTTTTCATTAAGTTTCTCGTTTCGCCGGGCGAGAGATGAAAATCAAAGTAATCATTAAGTCTGATTAAGCGTCTAACAAATCGCACTTGACATGGCTTCTTTGTTTTTAAACTAATTAGTGATAATTAGAGAACGATCTCGTTCATTTTATTTTATTACTCTTAATACATTGGAGAACTTACGAGTCAGTATTTAAGAATCACAAACGATTAGGTTATGTTCACTAATGCCATATTCATAAGTCAAAACAAACGAATGACATTGAAGAAACTAAAATTCAAAAACAACTCGAGAAACATTTGTAAAAACAACTCGTCCATTTTTGTAGAAAGTTGCCTTGAGAAAAATGGGATGCATTCAAGACGGAGCTAAAATAAACTGCTCACAATGCAACAGTCAATGTGACAGAACGTTGCGCCGACGCGAAGCGGTATAAGAGTGCACTTTAGTTAGGAAAAGACAGGTAGTCCGTATGCATTAGGCGAATTAAAAACTCCTACTTGTGCAGCTCTTCATTTGTTTCCGAATGTAAAGGCAAAACGTTGCGTCGCTCGGGCGCGAATCACAGTGAAAGAGTTGAAATCAAACGCTTCTAAACGTGGAAGCTTCAAAGGACACGAAATGAACACGTTCAAAGTGAA
The DNA here is from genome assembly GCA_947562075.1 of Orthosia gracilis. Lineage (NCBI taxonomy): Eukaryota > Metazoa > Arthropoda > Insecta > Lepidoptera > Noctuidae > Orthosia > Orthosia gracilis. Next base: position 14,981,291 of record OX387274.1, read on the forward strand.
ACGCATCCGTATAACTTGGAAAACGGCCCGTGAACAGGTAATCGTAGCGATTGGTGCAGAAATAAGTTTGATGTGATGGCCACCGAACTGTGCAATCCCATTGCATGCGGCTTGCACTAAAATATGTGTTTATGATGTGCGTCTTTGGGCCCGAGGGGATAGCGATCGGCTTTGAGTATCGGTTTTAGTTTAGATTTAAATGAGACGGGAATTAAAATCTATTAATTATGATAGATGGGGCGTTAATTATACGTATATTTATTATATTGATATAGGTAGATAGTGTTTGAATTTAATTGTGTTAGGTATGCTGCATGGGAAATATTGTAAGGTCTTTCAGGTTTTTTTTATTATTGCCAGTTACGTTTTTTTTTTAATAATCGTACTAAGAATGATACACTACAAAGTATGCACTATTAATAGGACAAATATAACATGATAGTTTGCGATTCCAATAATATTCATATTTAAAGATAAATCAAAAACTACCCAAATGAAATATCAATTCGTGGACACTGTTGTTATATAAACTATTTTATTGATAGGATCAAACTAAAACTGGAACTTTTACACAACTATTTTGTAACTCATAGAATATTTAGTTGCGTATAAGACCGCAGCGGGTGAACGCGAGCCCCACCTTTGAAAGCCGTAACTGGCTATTACACATTTAGTATAGAAAACCTTTGGCAAGAATTACTAAGGTCAAATGTAATAAATTTAGTTTTAGCCCGCAAACTATGTGGTCGGAGATTTTCGGGGCAGGTTCGCCTTTTGTTTCGCCGATTCCTACTTTATTCCCTGTAATCCATTAAGACACATAACGAATAGTCCGAGAAGGGGATTCCATTGACAGCCCTCTTAACTGCGCGTTGCCACGGCAAAGATTTGTAATGTGTTTACGAAACCCCTTTTTGTACGACACTTTGGGTTGGGATGCGGTTTTCTAAAAGGCTATTTGTTATGATTTCAAACAAGGTCCTGTCAGATAAAATGGCTTTTGTTATTTATTTTCTGGACCGGATATTTTTAAAGCCTTCGCGAGAGACGAAACAAATGTTTGGTTCTGTTATAAATCGGTGGCAATGAAGATTTTCGGGTGCTTTGCTTTTCATCGATACTTCTAGCTGGATTTACTTTTCTTGATATTGAGAAATATGACGTATAAAATACAGCGTTTATTTTTACGAAGGACGATGAACAAGAAACGTTATAGATATTTATGCCCAGTCCGTAGGCGCTGTTTTAAAATATACGTTGTAAGGATAAACAGGTCCCTTATCCAAATAAGGGAGAGATGTAGCAAAAAGTAATTTATGGAACCAAACTTTTTGAATGTTTTTCATATCAAACCAAAACGCAATAAATAATAAATCAGTAAGATACACAAAGCTCTCCTCAACGTTGTTTTTAAGTTCAGAAAAGATGTTCCATAGAATAAAAATAAATCACTCCCGAAGAACTTGCACAATTGCTTTATGTTTTTCTCGAAAAGAAACAGAAAAGTAATAACTTCTCAACCAATTACAACACTCTAGTTACATTAATCCAGTGAACCCGGCCATTTCTTCCGAAAAGGAAAGTTTCAAAACAACTTACCCTCGAAAAGAATCCCGAAAAAAGCATAAATATCAATGGTGAGGAGGGCTGGAAGCGATCTGCGCACGATGGGGACAAACACCCGCCAAATGCGTTTTACGACAAATAATACCGAGATTTGGAACTGATCAATATTATATTCTTTCCTTACAGAGACCAATTCTACCCCGCTACCGACAAGAACATTGTGAAAACAACGTTATGCTTGTTACCGGGAATACTAATTACAATGTAGGAATAACCGTCAACTTTATGAAATCGGTATTTTTTTCCCCTGTGTACTGTTACATGATTTCATTATAAACGTTTATTCGCACGCACACTAAACCCACTAAATAAAGCCTACACTTTGATATGATAATAAATTAAATAAGCGTCATAAATACCACCACCGAAATTAAATTAACGGATTATTTGCGTACGCAAATGTAAAGTAAGTGATTAAGCGTTTCCAACACGTGTTCGCTCCCAAAAGACTAATACGTTATGTGGCATAATTACTTTAGGTAAAGCGGCGCGCCAGTTTAGGGTAAGATGAAGAAGAATCGCAGGTGTAAACGGCCGCCTATTGCGCTTTCCATCACCGCAGCCTCGTTTGTGTGCCGCGCGGCTTACCCTCGAAAATCAAGCTTAGATATGAGACTACGCGGTCGATTTTGGTTCGCACTGCTCAGTGCTGTGGACTACAACCGCGTAGCGCGTTTGCGGTACGGCCATAGCCCGGACAACGGAACATTTAGAGCCAATTCCCGGCTGGCTTGTTGTATGAACAATTAAGTGTGCCAACCTGCCCCCAGGCGGGAAGAAACGTAATGAATGTTTACTGCTGCTAAGTGGTATGTCTAATGCCAGTATTGTAACACTCTGGAGGTGTCCCGTGACACGACTATACGTCTACGCGAATACGATCGTTTTACGTTACAGTTCCACTGTTATCTTATATAAAAATATTCCCAATACAATTGAAAATGTAACGATAATACGACACGGGAGCAAATGCAACATCAACATTATTAAAATGATGTAAATACAAAGATACACTCTCACCGGAGCGCCATTAAATAGCCGCAAACGAACAGGAACTTACCTGTAATGATAAAAATAAACATATAAAGAACATTGAGCTCCATCGGGTGTAACAATATGTTGTCTAAGTCTGAACAAAGCTCCGTTGGCCATAATGAGCGTTGCGTGCGCCGCGTCAAACATGTAAGCAAACAATTTAGGCACGCCTGAGTAAATACGACTGCGAAATATCTCGGGCCGGGCCTGAGTGCGGCTTTTCTCGAGTTTGCTCGTGGGCGACTATACCTCGAATTTGCGCTGAGCGTCATCTTTTCAACAAAGCTTTTGTTGATAATGAAATACAAACACTATTCTTCAGTCAAATTCTCATGGCGGAGCGGATTGTTTGAGGCGAATGTAAAGGCTCTTTTCATAGCTGTTACATTTTAACTATTTACATTTCTTTATGGATATTTTATACTTGAGCGCATTTGTTTTGGGTTATTGAGGTTAGGCTTTGTAAAGTTTCTTTACATACAGTCAGCTGTAAATATTGTATCAGGCTCGGAGCGCGGTTCATGAACTCAGCTTCCGCAATCCCTAGTGTTTAAAAACGCAATTAACAACAGAATAAATTCACATCGAAAACAATAAAGATTACAAAGGATTATTCTACAAAATTCTATCATTTACACGCGTGAAAATAAGTGGCTCGTAGGTGGGTCATATTCACGGCTAAAATACGACAATGAAGTTTACTCCGAGGCAGGATGAGTAGAGAATAAATTAATTTAAATTAACTAAGCGAAAAGGGCCTAAGAAATGGCCCCAGTTGCTAGAATCCGGAAGCTTGCTTGTATTTTAATAGCGTCGAGACAAAGGTGTAGATACAAAGGGATTAGCTGTGGTATTGTTCGTGTGACAGCACGGGCTTGAAGACAATGAATCGTAGAACTAGACAAAAATAAGTTGAGGAATAACGAGGGTGCGTTATTGCATTTAAATTGTAGATGTTCACAGCGAACTCACAAAGGGGGAAAATACCCGGAAAACCAAAACTTATTCAATTTATTTACGTTTCAACTGTCATAGCCGGCCGTCATATTTCTCCAGCAGTTACAGTAAAGCTCAGTGCCATACTAATTTAACCAACAATTTATTATAAACTCTCCACACATCGTAAACGCCTTAATGGCTCCTAAACATCTAAAAACAAGCCGCATCTAACACCGAGCGCACATTACGCGAACTTGCGACTTACGAAGTCTAAATAGAAGCGCTCGACAAACTCGGCATTAGGCTACAATACGCGGAGTGCACGATTGCGCATACATTAGCGTCTTGTCCTTTCGCCGGATATCTTGCGAACTTCGCCGTGGCTCGCGACGATTTACATTGCTTCCGAAATGTAAGTCTCGCTCCACATCTAACTCTCTACCCGACTATGCGTTAAACTATTTTGTGTTTACGAAAGAATGTAAAGAACCAAGAGTAACGCTTTTCCGTGTTTTTTACCTTGATAGCGTACATGAAATTTTGCGAGTGTGTTTGAGCGTCGTCGTGCAAGTTTTTTAGAAAACTGTTCCGCATTTGCGTTCAAGTTTCTAACTTTTCTGGAAGTAATTCAAGATTTAGGAACAGAATGGGCCGTGTAGTACTTCTAGATGTTTTGATTTATGTTGCTTCTTGAGTTGCCTTCGTCTCTTTCAGAAAGTAAAGCTTGCCGAACTAATTGACACTAATGCTTTTTCTATGTTCATTTCTAAATAGCTTTTCCTATACGTAAAGTGGAAAATCCGATTCAACAAAAAAATAAATAAAAACTTAAACCCGCCTACCGTTTTGTTTTAGCTTATGTTACCCGGGCCATAATAACGAATCGATTGCCACCTTATTCATCAAAATCGGATGAATAGTTTAGGCGCTACGGAGGAACATAGTAAATACAACGTACATACATAGACTTCTAAAATCATAACCCTTCCTTTTGGATTCGCCGTAGTCGGGTAAAAACAAGCCAATTACGCAATAAACAAACACAACAGCATCCCGATTACACATGACACAATAATCACAATACCTGTTCCGAGATATCTGTTTAATGTTTAAAGCAAAGGTTAACAAAGCCGTTCTCATTACGCTAACGAGACTGAAGCACTATCTAATCACAGTTCACTTGCCAAATTACGCGGTTCACTGTTTAAATGTGGGCTTACTTTAATCTCGCGATGTAGACAGTAATGCTTGTGGATGCCTACGTTTTGCCGAATCGTGGTACTTAGTGGAGGTTTAGGATGGCGTTTTAAAAGGCTTGTGGTTTGTGTCTTGATATGTTTGGGCTTTAATTGACAGATAGTTAAGATGCGAAAGACTTATTTTGGTATAAAAGTGTTTTGATGAATGTTCTCGAGTTAGGACGTTCTTAAGATTTAGAAATAGGTGCTTAATAATTTGATGCAATGTAAATCAGAGCAAAGATTAGACAAGTTGTGTAAATAAAATAGCTAACACGTAACTTAAACATCTCTCACAAATGCTCGTGTTTATTTGGCGCGCCAAATGCAAAGTTGCCGTAAGAGCACTCATTAATTCAGTGCCAGGAACGCCTCTGAAGATAAGGCTAACACTGGTTTCTGGAAAACATACGTGGTTCTGCGAGCACACCCATCGGCTCAGATACGTTTATCGTTCGCAGTAAACCACTACGATATGTCAGGCTCCATGGGCTTTGAATCACGGGACGCATAAACCAACCAGTTAAACAGAACCACAATTTGTACGAGTGCCAAGAAACGCTTCTTTAATCCGACGTCTTTGTAACCATTTTTGCTTGCAAGCGCCGATCATTTACTCAAAGCTTACGCGTGTAATACGCCTTATTGTTTTAATTTACTACACGTCACACTAAACGTACACATGGACGTTACCTTTATCGTCGGATAACTTTGCAAGAGTATTCTTCTGTTATCGCGCCATGACACTCTCTAACTCTCGCTGCTCCTCTAACTGATATTTGTAGAAAACAAACGGTAATTGTTTACACAACTTGTGTATTCAATGTCTTGTCGTGTGACATTGTAAGTTCGCATCGGCGGGTGCGCCGTTGGCTAACTTATCACTTAGCCACGAACAAATTAATCCAAGAAGATTACCGTCTTAGTACTATGACCTGTCCCGATAACTCAAGAGGGCTGCTCGTCCTTTATCGTTCTGGGCTCGATATTGCCGTAATTTATTCCGCAGAGAGCCAAATTAAATATAAAACGTCGTTGCGGTGTATCACTGTTAGTGACTGTGATAAATGAACCCATTAGTAACGCGAGCTGTACTTTTTTCGGTTCATCCGGCGGCGTCGACGGGCCGGGGGTTGCGGCGAGCGGGAGTTTGTGGACAATTTCATTAGAAAACGTTATAAGTGTGTTGTCGGGTGACGGGGTGACGCGGGTGACGTTGCGGGGTGGCGTTAGCGGGGCGGAATTACAAGCGGCGCGATAAATTTCGTCGCCTCGCGACATTAGGCTCGCGGCGAAATAGGGGCGCTAGACACCGTAGTAGGGCCTCCGTAGCCGCTGGCGGCCGGGAAGCGTTGATCCTTGCGAAATTAAAACAAGGAACGTCCGCGGCGAACTATAAAAACGTCGTATAAATCTCGGGCGGCGCTCTCGATGTGTGGACTGCGGGGCTTTATCAAGACTCCTTGGTTATTTGTGTTACACGGCGTACAGGCGTACGGGCGTACAGGTGTGCGACCCGGCCGATATTGATCGCGATACGCCCCCGGGGGATACGACTTTTTTAAACTTCTACAATAGTTTTATTTTAAACGTTTTGATTTTGTTTATTCACTGAATTGTCTTTTATAGAGCTTGCTAACTAAGAAAGAGCAGTTTGTATTAGTTACAATAAAGTGCTACATTTGCCTGAAAACTTTAGTTTTCCTAGTCCTATCAGAAAAATGCCAAATGAAAAGGTCAAAATCCTGTAAACGAATTTAGACTTTCACTGTTATTTTTGTTTTACATCCAATAGTGCATGCATTCTGTTATACGCCATATCAACTCGCAAGAAAAAGCCGCGGTGTAGATAATACACTAAAACAAAAGTCTATTTGGCTGAAACTATGGGCTGGCTCTCCATTTACAAAAACTAACACAAAACGATCTAAAAGTGTTGTAACGGCTATTCTGGAACCTGTCATATTCCTATGTTGTTACATTTTTAAAACGGTTTACGCTCAATGCCTTATATGTTACACTACACATTTTTATACAAAAATACAATTCACTTTTTTGGATGTTAACTAGAGTTGCAGAAAAAGTAAACAAATAACCGAGAATCGTGTTTTACCATTTGAAGATTATTTTTTAATTGCTAGTTTATTTTCCAGAAGAAATCTGTTGAAAATTCCAGCAACGATAATTTTCTACTATTTTTACAACATCAAATCCAATTCTTAGCAAAGCTGGTGTAAGCTTCTAACCGAAATTACAATAATTTTCTAAAGAAATAGAAGCTTATCTAGTCTATTTTATTCTGATATATAAAGCATTTTTTCTTTCTTTCTCCATTTCCACATTAGCCTAACTAGCTGCAACCAAATTTGAATATTTGACAACGAGCAGCTGTCATCTAATCTACTCACACTGTCAAACTTAAAAACTCAACCTTAACCTCAAAGACAACAATTCCTTTCATCTTTCCGCATCTTACCGTCACATCAACCGCACATCAGTGTTATACGTAAATCGTCCTTAAAACTACTAAATAAAAGAGTTGTCAATGTCAAATTGTTACTTGATTACCACAGACGTGAGCTGTTGAATGTATAGTCAATGGTCTAAAGTGCAGTCGCACTTTACCAAAACCAAAGTGTCTAATATTTGAAGAAGAGTTTCAATGTTTCACGACTGCTTAAAACTATAGGAAAAAGTGTCGATAAAATCATTTTGGATCCTTTACACAAAAGCTTTAGACACTTTAGTTTTGGTAGAGAGTGACTGCAATTTTGACCCTTGAATGAACACTTGTACAGTCGCGGCCAAAGCCACAGCTAGTTTAATATTAAATCATTAGGTACTGAGCTGGCTGGTCTCTCCATAAAAACTACGACACCAACTATCAAAGGCACTAATAAAAGAAAACTGTAAGAACAAAGTACGATTGTAGTGACTGCGACATTGTTATAGTTTGTTTACTGAATTATCGCAGTTATGCGTCGCGTGGTAAGCAGGGATAGAAGAATTTTGTAGTTGTTGTTTTGATATCACACTAATATTGTCACATCACATCACACTAATTATAAAGGCGAAAGTTTGTGTGTGTGTGTATTTGTATGTTTGTTACTTCTTCACGTTCAAACGGCTGGATGGATCTGGATGAAATTTGGCAAGGAGACAGATTATAGTCTGGAATAGCATATATGATACTTTTTATCCCGGGATTATGTTACCTTGGGATAATTTTCGAAATTCACGAGTAGCCGTAGTTTGAAAAATTAAGACAGCAAGGTTTGTTGTACAAATAATTCAAAAAGTTCCTATGATTTGCTTCTCAATAAATTACTCTGGTATTTAGGGTCCCGTACCTCAAAAGGTACAAAAGTAATTCTTATAAGATCACTCTCTTGTCCGACTATCCGTCTGTCCGTCCGTCTGTCCTTGTCACCACCGACTTTCTCAGAAACGGGTGGACCTAGCAAGTTGAAATTTATACCAGATACTGAGGCCTATAGTTCCTTTTAATTTTCCCTTTACTTGTGCTGTAAAACCTTGCTTTTAACCAAAATTGACAATTCTAGGTCAACCGGAAGTACCCTATAGGTTTTGGGTCGAAAACCTATAAGGTAGTTTCCGTTGACTTAGAATCACAAAATTTGGGTAAAAGTAAGGTCTTATAGCACAAACAAAGGAAAAAATCAAAAAATATAAACACGGTTGAAAATTAAGGTAAATTTTGGTACTTACAAGATTTCGCGGAGTTCTAAATTTGCCCATATATTTCTAACGTGTTGACTCAGGACCTTGACTTGTATACCCTGTACTACCACACGTTAGCAACTCAACCATTACAGAACACACACACTTAAAAATTAGCCACCAATAAAAATGATATTCATTATGGCGGTTTAATGGGTAAGTACGGAACCTTCGGCTTCGTTTAAAAGTGGTCGGATAAATAGGTAATTGCCATGAAATATACAAAAAAAAAAAACTAATTGTTTCTTCTTAAAACTACCAACTCGACATTAAACATCACACTAATAATATAAAGGTGAAAGATGTTTGTTACTCTTTCATGCAAAAACTACTGAACGGATACTTTTTATCCGGCTCGGGAATATGATCCCATGCGATATTTTTCGATATTCACGCGGGCGAAGCCGCTGGCAGAAGGGCAGGGGATTCCACTCTTTTGCAGTGCGCATAAAAAAAGTATTCCCAAAACGTTTGGTGCGTATGGGTAGGATGTCCACCATGTTTCGATGACGCATCGCCGTTCGTCTTGTAGTCTGATGATGGAACTGGCTAGGAGGAATCAGTTCATGCAATTCCAACGCACACTCCCCGAAATGTAACCGATAAAAAACCGACAGACTGGAAACTCGGCGCCGATGTTCAAGGCTCTGGAGCCTAGACTCGACCAGTATCTCATTGCCGATAAGCCTCTTGGTATCTGCATCTAGCTGGTATTTGGCAGATCCGTCCCAGAGATGAGAACAGTACTCTATGCATGATCTAACTTGCGCTTGATACAATTTAAGCAACTGCTCGCAATATTAGGTATTCTGTTTGCAGAATATCTGCTGAAAACCCCACAACGAGCGATACCTTAAACTGTGGTACGTGGTAAGTAGGAAACAATTGATTTTCTATTGTTAAACACCTGATTCAGGTTTCATCACAGTTGAGAGGTACAACCTAGCAATTAAACCATCCTTTCTTAATCAATAACTACATCAAGAAAATAAGTACAATAACACCTACAGTCTTATTACAGAAAGCGGTTTTACTAAAAACCCAGATTTAAACCTTGTTCACGCCATACATTATAGAGGTTTAAACCTGGGTTTTTAATAAAACAGCTATTTGTAATAAGACCGTTAAAGTCCAGTATCATCCGTAATTAGTACTTCCTTGCAATAATCGTTGTCTGTCAGCAGCCCATGCAATGTTGCTCCGTAATGAAAACGTCCTAAGTGCTTGTGTTTAATGTTTATTTACTTCCATTTTGTTTTTTACTTCCCCCAGTCTTATGGTCTCTTTAAAAGCAAGCGACATTAAAGGGTAAGAAGTCAGAAACTGATTTCTTTTGAATTGTCCGGTTGAGTTACAAAGGTCGTTCTAAATATGCGGGTTGTAATTTTACTTTATTTTTGGTGGAACGAAAACTTGGAGTTTGCTTTGATCATGATTGTTAAGCCACTTCAGAATTATCATCATCATCTTGCTGCCCTTAACCCATGTTACTTGTGGTCGGCGCAACACGTTTGTTCTTCCATGCCGTCCTGTCCCCCGCCACGCTATTGCTGGCTTCGTTTTCTTTGACCTTCCTCTTCTTCTCCTTTCCATCCATCCACATTCATATTCATAACTCTTTTAGTAAACGTAATTCTGAAACGCATCTTGCGTTTCAGAATTGTTTCTCAGAATTTGAAATTGGGATTTGTCAAAATATTTTTGGCATGTAGAATATGGCTTACGATGGGTTTCGTCCACCCACGTAATCGAAATGATGCCCGTCGAACTTCCAAGGAAAAAAATATTGAAAAGCAGAACCCGAGTACACAAGCAAGTTCCCAAAAATGTTAACGAACAATTCAAAGAAGAAAATCAAATAGACATTTTACACATCAATAAAATTGTAACAAATAACGTGCCAACTCCCAAGGACCTCCACTAGATTTGTTTTCATAAGAACGCTTTGACGAATGCCAGAGTCAGCCAACCGAAACAAAAGTTAGATCTGTTTATTATAAGACAAAGAGATTCAAACTCTCTCTTAGTGTAATTGAGACAGCAAAATGTACTTCAGTATTCTAGTCCTCTTCATGTATGTTGTTAGTGTGTTTCTCTTGTTTGTTATTGATAAATGCAGTAGTAATGTTTATGTTGTATGATCAATGAGCTTTATTATCTTTTTCGTCGTTTGAATCGCTTTCTGTGTTATTCTTCGTGGTTAATGATTAACCGTTTCTAAGTGTTTCCGTTTTCTGTTTTGGTGTATCTTCGATTTTTCATATACTGACTTTTACTACCAAGTACCGAATCTATACTTAATATTATAAAGCTGGAGAGTTTGTTTGTTTGTTTGAACGCGCTATTCTCAGGAACTACTGGTTGGAATTGTAAAACCCTTTTTTAGTTGGACAGTCCATTTATCGAGGAAGGTTATAGGCTATATAACATCACGTTACGATCAATAGGAGCGGAGCAAAAATGAAAAATGTTGCAAAAACAGGCAAAATGATTCCTTTTTGAGAGCTTCCGTCGCGTGCGCTGCGTAAGCGGTTAGTTTCGCAAAAATCATGTATGTAGTACCTACACTACATACATGATTTTTGATAAACTTTGGGTAGGCTAGGTAGGGTAAATGGGTAGGTAGGTAGCCAATTAACGGGAGCGAAGCCGCGTGGGACAGCTAGTATTATAATATAAACGAACTCATTCTTTGTCGCCATATCAAAAGACTTCAAGATCTGCTTACCCCGGGAGGGCTACATCAAAACCCATACAAGTGACGTTAAAAGGGTTCCCGCTTCCGCCATACCTACGTCATAGTGTCAATTTGGTGGAGGACGCGAAAGCGGTGACGTTTTTTCAGATTGACAGCTACACCCGAATCTAAATCTTGCCCACCGAAGCCTTGATATATGAGTTGATATGACAAATCAGACAGTTTATGACACAGAGAATAAAGGTAAATGTCGTGGAAGTTTCACAGATTATTGTGGTTTTATTTTTAGATTTTACCTTGTATTTGTGTTGGCCCCATTTTCTGGGTTTCGATTTGTGCTTTATCCCTTCGGAAGTTCAAAGCTCTTTCGGCATATCAAGCAAGGTTAGGCCTTCTGAATATATCTGGTCCAATAACAATAAGCAATAGGTAGCAAATTTCACGTCCCGGTCTAGTTTTCTGCTACCTTCCCATTCGACTGTCAACACTACGAGAATTGATAGACTCTCAATGTCGAGACCGCACATCCCGATCACATTATTATTATTGCTGGATTTGGCCTAATCAATGATGTATTGCGTCAACAGTAAATCAAAACCTCAAAATGTATGACGCCAAGAATTTGGTTACACGGGTACCTCAGTAAATTGTAAGGATCCTTATTGACATGCATTACGGTGCGCCCTGCCCTATCGATATTCAGCGCGACACGCCGCTTCCACGCCAAATATTTATAGCCAACAGCAATTAGATTTTTACAGCTTTTAACTTAGTAAAACGAACTTTTCACAAAGATACATTATCTAATTCCATCGCCGCGGATAACAGTTAAGCAGGTTTTATTACTTGGACGTTGATGAAAGTACGCCCTTATTGATTTTAAGGACGGCATTTGAAAGTATTTAAAGCTTCGTGTTGGGTCATAAAAAGTTTTAGGTTCGGTAGTTAATAGACGTAATTTTTAAAAGGCGAGACTGAGGAAATTGTGTACGTTGAACGCTAAAGTATTAAATATCCGAACAGATATTTCCCTATAATGAATATTTTGATACTTTGAGGGTTCTTATTGAAATTTCAACGAGGATCAAGTATAAGATGATAAGGATTTAGCTGTAGGTAATGGAACAGATAAAGTACACGAGAGATGTATGGAGGACTCAAATCATCGCATATCCCGAAAGATGAACGTACGTACGTCCCCTAAGCCTCTGGATATATAAAGATGGGGTTACATTTGAATAAAATTTTATTCGTAGAACTTACAAAGACCATAAAAACGTACATACGCGCGGCATTCGATTCGAAATCATATTATGACTTTTCAACATGTATGAATGCAACTCGGCTTCCTATTTCTCGTTCCTTTGCTATATTGAATCCTCCATGTAGTTTCTCCGTTTTCAATCTGGTACGTACTGTTACGTAGCTTGATGTTACGAAATACAACAGAGATGAGATGATATAAAACACATGTTGCGCGCAGTATGAGATCTACCCAGCATCCAATAATTCAAAAATGAGTTAAGCTCCACCATCACGGTATGGTTTATTGCAACTTATTTATTGGCAATTCCTTGATTTACGATCTTTTGTATTATGACGAGCCCTATGAAATGAAGATTACGCCTTTACGTATTGCGAGACAGTTTTCTTTTGTGCTATAGCTCTGAACGGATTGGATTTGTGTCAATTTTTTTGTCTACTCTCAGACTATGTCTAAAATTCTTTGTATCTTCATATCTACTATCTTGGTTCTTATGAGCTTTGGTTTTAGTACTGTCATTCTTTGACTCTTGTTTTTCCATTCTGAAAACTGTATCAAAAAATCATAATATCAACACACCGCAAATCACTATCATCCACCAGAACCTTTCACAAAGTTTTTGATTTCGAAATAACCACATTAATATCTTCATAGACCTTATCAAAAATCCTCTAAAAACTTCAAAGCCATTATGACAAGAATTTAGCGAGTCTGCTCTCGTAGTGGTCTCGGCGTGGGTAATTCCATTAATCTCAGACATTAGCATCGAGGGCAGGTCACCATTTGATCTGACACGAAACCAAGCTTATATACTTAGAATACTTCATATTAATGCCTCTAATGAAATATATTTTCTCTGCGGTTTCACTGAGGATAACGGCGAATATTATAAGGATCTTTTGTGGTTTATATTATTACCCTTAAAAAGCAAATGTTATTTGATATCTATGACTATAGAGTTGTGACTGAAGGGTTCAAAGGGACAATTTAAGCAGTGGCCTTTTAAATACATACATGAGATAATATTATTGGTTTGGGAAGTGAAAGAGCTTTAATACTTCACATTTATGTCCCGGTTTGATCAATTCTACCACAATGTAGGACGTAAGTCGAAATAACTGTGATTTTATGTTCCCCAGATTTTTATTGTCATTGCTAACTTTGTCTGTATCTTCTGTATTATTACCATTTAATGTACTGAATTTATTCGCAAAGCGGCAATACATGTAGGAAGGATTATTATTATTGCTCAAAGAACGGTAGTCCCAGTAGGATTTTAGTTCGAATAAACACAGACAATTGATACCCACAGTTAGACAAAGTTGCTCCACCCCCTTTTCCGCTTCGTCTGCATTTTGTAAGAGCTAAGCTTTTGTATTTAGTATCCACGTTTTGTAGATATTTTGTTTTCTCGCAGAAATCCTCATGTATTCTAATGTTACACATTCACACGATTGATTCTTGCACTATCCGATACAGTGTGCTTCCTCAGCCGATCGTGAATCTCCCTTATAGTCACGACACCTCCATTTATACCCAAATTCAGGCGAACCCACCCGAACACCCGAATAATCCACCGAGGGCCGTTCTGCTCTCTCGTTTGTTGAAACGCCAAATCGCAGCGCATTATTCTAATTCGCTTTCAGGATAGCTTTCGAAGAAGCTATTTATTTGCGTCGTAAGCTCAATCCACGCCCGATTTCTAACCACGCACTTTGAATTACGCGCATTTAAAACAATATTCCTATAAATGAGTCCTTAAAAAGTAACCGAAAATAAAATTTGTTACAATAAAACAGTTTTGTAGGCCTGCGGTATTGATAAACGACTCAAGTTAGTCGCAAATGAAATCGCGTCTACTTCCCAGGTCTCAACACCGATGGCACTTATAATAAATTACAAGAATGAAAGGAAATAACTTTTCTTATATATCATGATATAATGTCGGAGCACATGTGGCAATCTTTATTCCACAGAAGTGCCGCAGAAGTGAAAGATATTTCAGATATAAAAACACGTGCCCGATGCTAATAAAGTTGGGCAATATCGGAAAGGTATTTTGTATGAACGGTTTCCCAGGGAGGCCAGAAAAAAGGGACATAAAACGAGAAGAAACGAAAGTGGAAATATGGCCAAGTCATATTTTATTTACTGCATACAATCGAACCTTTATCACGGTTTGTATCGAGTTAGAGTGTTGCTTGTGGGTTCCTACGCTTAGGGGGATGGTTGGCCCGGGCGCTGTTGCGTTATCTGCTTGTTTATATTTTACAGCTGTCAATGGAACACATTCCTGCTATCTGGGGAAAAGTTCGGCGAGACATGCTTGACGTTGGATTGTGATGGCCGCTGTCACCGCGTGTCACACCATTGTATTTTCATCGGCGATACTTTTACGTCTCAGGAATAAATTATAACTTTGTTCAACAATGTTAGTCGCTTGGCAGATTTTGTGGATGTACCTACCTACTAAAGTATACGTCTGATTTAGATATTCGAGATTTTGTTCCGAGGAATGCAACAAACAGGATACCGAATTTGACTTTTAAATCGTCTAGCACGGTGTTCTCATAACGATTCATCTACTAAAACAATGCAGCGAAATAAAGTTATAATACAGATTTATAAATGTAAAATGTACTATCCTGAAAGCAATTTAAAATTCGCTTTTCAAATCAAGCAATAACAAATCCTAACGTATTCTTTGAATTGTTCTGGAAATGGTAAGCTTATTTCAACATCGCTCATATTATATCACTGAATGCTTACACTCACTCGCTTTATTTGATGCTTGCATAACAGACCAATTTAGGCAGCCTCAGCTGAACGAAATTGCATATCCTATTGTACCAAACGTGGAGCAGAATAAAATTAGAGCGCACCGAAAACATGTTTGCATTGGCAATATTACTCCATAAGCCCTCACCGGCCGCTCCCAGCCCACAGCGAAGACAATATTCTGTCGGCCTCTCCACGTCTTTTTCATATTTGCAACACTAAAACAAACGCCGAATGCATACAATTTACGGGAGCGAGCGCACGGCGACGCACGGGTTAAAAATAAACCGTGTTCCAACGTCGAGCGGAACAAGTAAATAAACCTCTCACAGGCCCAACTAAAGACACCCAAGTGTTCTATCGGTGAGGCTCAATAATTGGATTCGAAGGAAAGGAATTTTAGCGAAAAAAATGTTCGACAATTTGTCAGTCAGCTAGGTGGGGGTCTGGGCGACATGATCGTGCTTCATCATCGTTTTTTCGTCAAAGTGCCTGCCCCTGCCCCACGGACCGCCCCAGTAGAGAATTTTTATTACTTTGGATACATTCCGCGTATACTAAAATCAACTTTCCTTAAAAGAACTTTAATTCTCTCAGTTGTGAATAGCGGCAATCGAGAAGCTTTATTACTCCGCGCACGCTTACTTTTGTTTTTTTTTACGATATCTAAAATGTGACGTTACATACGTCAATACCGCAAGTGAGGAATGTGTTGTGATGGCTCAACTTGACGATGAGATTTAAAGGACACACATTCTTTTCTTCCACCGTGATAAAAACACACATCTTTTTATACTCAACAAATTACGAGCACTTTTTTTTTCAGTTTCAGTGCTAATACAAACCGTTGCCAATGACAATACAAAATGCAAATTACTTGAGTTCGTTTGTAAATTATTTTAATAAAGTATGCTAATTCAAATTCAATTTTAATTCGATAAAGCTTGACTGAGAAAATATCTTCAGTAATCTCGTCTACATTTATGCAGTTTGCATAATTGTAGACCAACAAACTATCTTACGTAATCGCAAGTATATAAAACGTTCAAATAAATATGATGATAACTCATGCATTGATAAGGAAAAGCTTTGCAGTTTAAGCCGCTGCGGGGAGCATTGGCGCGCCGAACACCGCGCGTGAAAAATACCTTTTCATCTTGGGAATTCGTGCAGAGATGCCGAACTCTTATATTTATAAGGTGAAACGAGAAATAAACAAACCGAATGGATAGAAAAAAGGAACGTTCGGTGTCTTGCTCGCTACGGCTGTAGATCTCGCTGATTGTGAGAAACACCGCGCCGCACCTTGAATTATTTGACACTTTGAATTGTCACCTACAGCCCGTTCCTGTTGTTATTTTTCGCCGTTACCTCCCCACGTCACCGGATAATGCGTAAGTGATAAAACAAAGAGAAACTTGTTAACAATACACCAGTTACTTTAGTTTGCGTACGGAATGTTAACATTAACAATATAATTCAAACTTTGTTCCGGATGAACCCGGCGCGAAGATACTTGAGTAAACATTGTACGTGTCGATCCCCGGCCGTTTTGAATTTAACTATTGAAAATAACAGTAACTTCGTAGTGAAACAGGCGAACCTGGATTTTTATGACAAAGTAACGATTATTTCGTGTGTTAAACTTATTACCGCGGGGCTGAGATTTTCGATAAGAAATTAAAATCTGCCGTGTGATCAGGAAAAAAACATGCTGTCTGGTAGAATTTTATCTTATTTTATGTATAAAACAGAAGTGCCGTGACCAAGATGCGTATCAAAGGATCTCATCCGAGTGAAATATTACCTTTCACGTGCAATTTCTTCCGGGAAGTGTCGGCGCGTCTAGTCCAATCAACATGGCCGTTCGCCTAATTATGTTTACCTTGTCCCGCTGCCTCTGTGCGCGACGTGGATTCATTCCATCCCCTCTAAATGTTTATAGGAACTGATTATGTCGCAGTACGCACACTGTGACAACATTTAGGCCAACTCCACGGCATCTACATAACGCGTGTCTATTTGAGTGGAATATGTATGAACATGAACACAAATAAACAAAATACTCGGATTTATTAACACAGCTGAATTTGACATAGGTTTCGAATTAGATTTGATTAAATTAAATCATTTAATTACAATAACATTATTTTTTCGTCTGCGAATACAAATGCCACAATGTGATCTTCATCACAGACTGATCTTTTCGTAGCGTTTTTCCTCAAACCCGTCATAAAATAAATGAATTAGCATACCTAATTGTCCCTCGGAACGGGAATGAAAAAACGAAGAGCCCCTCCGCAGAATCCGGACGGATTTCTGCGAGGCAATCAAAATTTAGGAATAATTTAACAGCTTGATCCACATGCAAAGCCGGTTTTTATAGGCAAACTTGATGTGAGAACAAAGAATTATATAAAGCACGAAGACAAGGGGATTGCCAAATTAAAATACTTTAATTAATGTCAGTTGGAAAGATATAAGAGACGTAATTGAGCCAAATCAGCTTTAAGTTAAGTTTAGTCCGCTGAGTGAATTTTCACACACGCGAGAAGCGAGCTTTTTCGATTCTGAAAAGCTTTGAATAAGACGGCTACTGTCTGTTGCGAGTTCATTCGAATGCTTTCACTGATTTTCTTATTTTAAACTGAATCTTATTATAATACCAAGATAATTGAAACATACCAGTCCGATAGAATAATCGATGTAACGCTTACATGAACTATTCATGAAATTGTATTGTATACAGAATAATGCTAATTGTACACAGGATATTAAATATTAATTTCACATGAATGCATGAAACGTTATTGTATGTTAGATATAGATTTGAATACATTAATAGTCATTGATGTATGATGACTGCGCTTCTGAGTTAGAATCTATGAAACTGCGTAGCGAAGTCGTAGGAACAAAACTTCGTAGCAGCAAATCTCGTAGGCCGTAGCACAATGCCGTAGCACGAGACCAAAACTGGATTTTAAGCTAAGTCTACATGCTTTGGAAAACCGAGCTTACTGCCAGTGTTCTGTACCGAGCCTCGTTTAAACACCCAAGGTAGTCGAATAGAACGTTTCATAGAACTAGCCTAGGTCTATGAGCTATACCTACCTGAATTTCTAACTTATCCTATAGCACATAAGCACAAGTTCTGTTACCGATAGCACAAGTTAAATTGCTACATATGGCAGTACGACAATGTCCTACCAGACTTGGTTCGTTATATAACTGAAGTAATTCCCTGCGAATGGCAACTGAGTTACACAGATTGCGTATCTCCTATAATCATAATAATTATTGTTAATACGCTCAGGATATTAATAATAATTTCGCGTGAACGCACGACACTAATTCAAAATTAGATACGACTGTTGTTGAGGGCAAGCGTTATTATTGTGTGGGTTTGTCGCATTGATTTGATTTCAATGTCTGGACATCTGAGGCTCTGATATTCTAGACAAGTGCCACTTGATGTCAGCTATGGCCATTTTCGAAATTCCAAAATGTAAAGGTTTGACTACGTGACATTTCGAAAACGATTGACATTCTTTTACATATTTGAAATTTTGCCAATCGCTATCACCACGCTTTCGATGATAGAATGTCACTTGTCTAGGGCCCCTGATGAATCCATACTAATATTATAAATTCGAAAGTAACTCTGTCTGTCTGTCTGTCTGTTACCTTTTCACGCCTAAACCACTGAACGCATTTCAATGAAATTTGGCAATTAGTAGAATGTCTCCTGAAGAAGGAAATAGAGTAATTTTCGTATAAAAAAATTTGGTTGTTAGGTAGGGCAAAAGTTAGGGTATGGTAGGGTAGGTAGGATAAGATAGGGTAGGTAAGGTAGGATAGAGTATGTACGGTTGGTTAGGTAGGTTGGTAGGTAGGATAGATGAGTAGGTAGCTAGTGTAGGGTATGTAGGTAGGGTATAGGTAGGAATGTGTATAGGTAGGGTAGGATAGGGTAGGTAGGTAGGGTAGGGTAGGGTAGGTAGGTAGGTAGCCAGTTGACGGGAGCGAAGCCGCTTGGGACAGCTAGTAGAAAAATATTACAAAAAAATATCGATGCCAACATGTTTCAATTCTTCGACCCACACATCAACCTTCTGACTTTAAGATGCTTTGAAGCATAAAAGACTTTTTTTATTGAAATTGTAATCTTCCAGTGAGTATTTTATGAAAAAACCTTATCAGTTGCCTGTTTTTATGTGTAACCTATGTAGGTTACACGTGGAGGTCGAATCTGTATTCGGAGACACATTTTTGTTATAAAACCAATCTATCGTATGATACTAATTGAAACCTATTTATTTTTCAGAAATAATTTAGCTAAATTATTGCAAAATTAAACTGGATTTAAATGTAGAAATACATTATAAATGAGTCCATTATAACTATGTACAAAATCACTTCACCTCACATTATAGAATCGATTATAGACCTCATTAAGTAGCACAATTTGTATCGCTTTATACTAAACCACAAATGCACGATATTGCTGATTAAACGGAAAATCTAAAAGCGGTATAAATTGATCGATTTTAATATTCTATCAGATCATAAAAGTACCTGAAGAGAGCAGACAGGGGTGACAATAAAGGCGAATGAGGGATTTTATCTGCGGGGAGCATCTTTCACTCTGCTATGTTTTGATTATCTGCTCTTTATGGATTTTAAAGACCTACAAAGCAATAAACTTCACTCAAAAAATCAAAGAAATACTTCAATAAAAATAAAAACACAAAAATCTTTACTCATAAAAGCAGAAAAAGTAGCACACCTTTCCAATTAAAATGGAATACACTAAAGGAGAATTAATAACATCAGTAGGTAGAATCGTTTCCCGTCGGGCCAGCAACTTTGCGTTTATTTTTATATTGCAAATGATCGGCTTATATCGGCCCATCAACTCGGACATTGTAACAGGATCAAGCAGTTGACGCGTGAATTGTATTTATAGCATTTCAATTGAGTTTATAAATTTGTATTCCGTGTAGCAATGTAAAAACATTTTATGCAGTCAAAAAGTATGGCGGCGATTTTTGTACAATGGTTGCTAGGTGGGCGTTTTATATGAATCTGCTTTTACGTTAATTAAAATTTAAAATTCAGTTTCATTTTTTTGAAAGTGTGTTCTGAATGTGTGTAGTTTTTTGGCGCTCAGTATGAGCCTGCCGATGACGCACTAAAATGTGATCACAGAAAAAAAAAAAAAATAAACAAAGGCTCTATAAGCTCACTAAACAATAAACTCAACATCGTAAGTTCTAAACGAGATATCGAAAGGGACTATCGGTTGGAGCTTCCTCATTACTTTTTTTCGGATTTGCCCCTCTTACGAGTAGAGAGTGCGACGTTGCCCGCGGCATCGACAATTTCGAGTACAGCACTAGACGGCTAATACAAATCGCTTGCCCGGGGGTGCGTTTATCCGGAATAGGGTTACCGTCTTAGGAAAAACGGGCTTTTTGAAGAAAATTGTGGTGTATGTGTTTTTAAATGCTGGCCCTTTTTCTGTGCAGGGGTGTGTAATTGTGTTTGGATGTTAACGAACAACAAAAGACAAGGAATGAAGGAGGGAAAAGAAGGTTTGAATTATAAGTCGAAATAAATTGAGACGAATAAGTTTTAGCTGGAGCTTTTTTCGGTACCATGGATACGTTCTTATGTGTTAAAGCTCGCTTACTGATCCGCTTAAGTATCAAAAGCCTTTAAAAAACGAATACTGGATTATCTGGACTTGACTGGCATTTTGATAAATCTAGTATTTCCTGACAAATGGTAACCCTAATCCGAACTCAAACCTCACCACATACTTCATGAAGAAAACTATTTCAACATTGTTGCCTTATTTAGCTCAAACAAAAATAAACCTAGGGCTCGTCATATTAGAATTCAATTTCTTTTTTATTTATATTACAAATCTGTCGTACGACAAAACAGTGCTGAATGATATTGTTTTTAAATTCATATGGATGTATTATTTTACAGAGTTGGTAGTAGTTTTCTTTGACCGTCTAGACTGTAAAATATTTCTTAAAAGCATAATAATTCTAAGTTTTGTATATTTCTAAGTAATCTGGTATTATTTATTTTGATTTCTTTAGATATTTTTATCTATCATGTTATTCACAAAAGCTAAAAAACAAAATAGCCTCCTTTATTCCGTTTATACCTAAATCTGTAGTCGCTATTCACCCTTACGATACAAAAACTGTACAAATTAACGTTTAGAAACTCCTCGAGGAATAATTCCGTGGTTCTATAAAGGAGAGTTGGGGTAATTAGTTCCCTATTAGAATAATATATTGGTACTGTAGGGGCGTTTTGTTCCGATGCTAACAAAAAGAAAACCTCTCAATACTGATTCAGGAATTGTTTGTAATTTTGTACAAAACTCGTGCTATGTTAAGTGTTTTTTTTTTTGCTTTTAACTTTCCAGCTACGGTGCGTTTTTCTTAGCTTTGTTTGTTTTGCTTTAGTTTAGGAAATCTCATAGGTTTTCTTTCTAATATTTTGACATTTGTGATTTCTAGCCTTTCCTATTTGTTGAAGACTGATATTCATTACCTGTGGTCTCCAACTATCATTTTATATTAGCTGTGTCATCTGTTATCATCGTAGGCTAATCGCAATCGCGCGTGTTCACGTGAACAGCGACGAATATTGTTCCCATCTCCCTCTTCCTCGAATTTTGTAAAAATCGTTTTTTCTTATTGAATATATACTCATTATTGAATTCATTTGAAACGGACGTATTTTTTTATTGAAGAGTTCCTCAACAACGGTAGACAAGTCGAAGGTCGGTAGACAGGTGATCGCACACGCCCCTACACCATTACTCTCCGTCCAGCGTGTATTTTACATTTGACAGCTCAAAAACTTATCATTTAGTGATGAACTTATGCGGTACCGAATCGATTTCTTATTACAATCGACTTTATCAATAAAGAAATTTTATCGATTAAACACGTGCATAATAAATTTTACTTAAGATTCAAGAGATGATTCCAGTTTATATGGAGGAGAATCTAACGATTCATCGTAATAAAATCGTAAAAATTTTATTGGTGTTTTTCTATATTTATATACCCAATATTTTTCAAAATCTAAACTTTACACCTTTAAATTGCGATATTCACTGCTACTTAAATTCGATTTAACTGTGAATTTTAATTTATCTAAATAACGGAGCGAATAAGCACGTCGCTTCACTACTGTAATCGTCCACACAGTATTGCATTTTTACCCGACTGCCGAAGAGGGTAATGTGTTTATCAGTCTATGTATGTTCCTATGTGGCGTTCTAGAGACCAAACGTGTTGGCCTTTTTTGATGATTCTTACGTCAATCGATTTGTCTTAACCTTGCAAGTGTCACTGGCTACATTAAAATTGGAAAATAGAAAAATGGCGGATTGTGGGGGCCCAATTTTTATTTTCTTCCAGACTCATTGTGTAGGGTATCAAAATAAAGGGTTGTAAGAAGGTATTTCAAAAATGTATAACACTACCTAATTTGTACCTAATTCGAAAAAAATGTTAAATAAAAAAGAATGTTAATTCGAAAAATCACTGAAGTGAACTAAAATGACGTAAACAAGAAGAAAATCATGCAGTGCAGTCGGAGGATACATCTGGTTTTGCTCAACCAGCTCGCGAATAACGTATCCTCCGACTGCACAGCATAATTTTCTTCTTGTTTACCTACTTCTTTTTAGTTTGCTTCTTAAGCAGGCGGGTATTTTTTATTTTTTGTTTAATTAATATTATCTATGGTTGCCCATTAATAATTATGAAACTTCTTAAGCGTGCATCTATCAAATGTAAAATAACAGGCTAGAGAGTAAGTACTCATTTTAGTTCGTCAATTAATCACAAGAAATACGTTTATATTTCAAGCCTTTCTTGTGTACGTGATACTAAAGCCATGTTTTTGTTAATGAAATGGTTGAACATATTGTTATTAGTTTTATTTTGAGTTTGACGTTTGTCCATTTGCATCCTTTTCCCTCTTTTTAGGGTTCCGTACCTCGAAAGGAAAAAGCGGAACCCTTGTAGGATCACTTTGTTGTCCGTCCGTCTGTCTGTCTGTCAAGACCCTTTTTCTCAGAAACGCATGAAGGTATCAAGCTGAAATTTATATCAAATACTCAAATCTACGGTCCCTTAAAGCTATGAAAAAATCAAACTTCTAAGCAAACGCAATATGCCGCAAATTTCCGCAAACTTTCGACACTCGCAAGGGAATCGAAACCTACAGGGTACTTCCCGTGAACTCAGAATCTTGAAATTTGGTACGAAGCAACGTCTTATAGCACGAATAAGGGAAACATTGCGAAAACCGTGAATTTTTATTTGCGTCATATAATAAACGTATTTTTAATAATTTTAAGCTTACTACCTCTTTCCTCATGAACGCGTAGAGGTATTAAATTGAAATTCATATCAAATACTCAGGTCTATAATACCTTTAAGCTGAGGTTTGTACGGAACCCTCGGTGCGCGAGTCCGACTCGCACTTGGCCGGTTGTTTGATTGGAAGACAGGTTTTCTAATATGCTCAACATTTTATTTCAATACAAATGAGTAAAATTTATACTGACATCCAATTGAAAGCTATTATTGTATTAACTATGTTCACGTTTCCCTTTAATATCGAGTCTAGGGAGGAATACCCTCCGGCTATAGATTGCCAATCTGTCAGTGTGCCTCTCTATCACTCAGACTCCGATCAATCTTCAGTGTAATTCCAATCGGTAGATAATTCTGTACGATGTAAACAATTGAGATGTCGGAATTAAGGAGTTCGGATAAATTGTAGTATTGTTTGACAGTTTTATTTAATTGAAACTGGTTTTTTGTTGGTTGGTAGCAACAATCAATTTATCGAATACAGTTTTATACCAAAATTTTATGGGATTATCTATTATTTGTGAAATCTTTGATCATCATAATCTACATATTTCTGCTGAGCATAACCCCCACTTTTCTTATCTTTAGATAAACATAAAAGCAAAACTTGTTTAACCCCCGACGGAAAAAGAGGGGTGTTATATTTTTGACGTATTTACCTGTGTGTTTGTTTATCTGTCTGTGGCATCATAGCTCCTAAACAGATGAACCGATTTTGATCTCGTTTTTTTTTTGTTTGACTTTATCGAGAGTATTCTTAGCTATGTTTGATGTAAATCGGTTCAGCCGTTCAAAACTTTACTGTTTGAATCCGGCTGTTTTCGCAAGATATCGCATTATACTTACGTATTCAATAGATTGTCGATCGTAGCGTGTCTACGACTAGATATTATTATTAAGCAAGAAATAAAAATGTGGTGGTGTTAATATGTTAATATTTTAAAAATTTAACTTGTTAAATAGGGATTTTCCGACTGTTGTTTCAATTAACACATTATAAAAGGCCAAAGTTTAAAATTATTTCTTGTAAACTATTTCTGTAAAATAGCGTGAGCAATAAATTGAAATCGTGTAATTATTGTGACGTTATAGAATCCGTCTAGCGTTTAAACTAACTAGTGCCCTTAGAACTAGTTTTAATAGCAATTGTAGTTGTAAGGCCTCAATTAGGTAGCCATTACCATAATACACGGCCATTTGTAACAACTATTTAAAAAAACTTTCTTTTTCTGTTCTATTTTATATGAAAGGAACTGTAAAAGTTATATCCGTGACTGGCTTTGACAAGTATTTAGTGGAATTACTTAGCTAACTCTTCAAAAAGCCCTTTTAAATTTTGTTTACTTAAGTAACCTACTAATAAAGTATTGTTACTAGGGGATTTTGAAGCTATGAGCCAAAATATTACAAGAAATAAGCGAACAAGTGATTGAAATTCCATTCAAAATTGATATCGAATTTACATGTAGCAACGCGAGTGTCGCCGGTGGTCTACGCTAGCAGCCTTCGATCAACCGTCAGCGCATAACCAAATTAGAGCAATTTAAGTCAGGAAATTGGAAATGCTATCGGGCGCTCGATGCGCTTGCAACAGGAACGCCACTACCGCACTGGCATTTCAGACATCCACCGTTTCGGCGGCCACGGCTAATGTCGGAACAATGCACGAATCTGGACAGACAGATCCGAGCGGCCCCGAAGATAAACGACAACCGTGGAGCGTTGTAACAACTGATTGATATACGGCCTCCGATGATATCGTAGCTAACTATCGTACACCGAATTCCTGACCCGCCTCAGTTACAGTTCGAGTACTGTTGACATTAAACGATGTTTAGATAGTGAGCGAGCGTTAAAGTTGACTAGATACCTATCGCTTTTCGACTGTTTGCTTTGGTCAAATACACTCGATACATCACCCTGAATTTTGCAATAACCATGGGGTTTATGTCCTAAAATAACATTATCTGTCAATATAAATATATTCTAAAGTACGCTTTGAGTCCACTTTACCAACGTTTTCCTTAGCTGACACAGTTACTCACATTTTCCCGAAGAGAATAATTTCATTAGAGTATTTCTCCAGGATATAATAATATTAAAATTGAAATTAACTATCGAAGAAACTTAGTCGAATCAGAACTGTTAGAAAGCAGTTGTACAAAGTCGTTCGCCCGGCCGTATGCAGAGCAAGTCTGTTCGCAATTCCCGCCACCAGTCGCAGTCAAGACTCGAAGAGAACATGTCGATAGCCGATACAAAGTTAACGTATGTTAAAGCGTATGTTGAGATAATAACAAGTAATCGTGCAAGTTGGATCGTACTTGCGTACAAGTTATCGACGAAGCGACGACGGTCAGAGTTTGGTCTCGCTCGACGGCTAAAACAATAGCGAATCAAGCATGCAACGGAACTTCCTCAAAGACACCCTCCTCTAGTGCGTGCCACGCTTAGTGAACGCGCTCGCAACTTTATATTGGTTGGGAAACTTGAGCGTAGCCTCGAGCCCTTCATTCACCAGCGTAAGGCGTTAAATTAGGAGAAAGTACTGCATTATGATTAAATTTCTAACCACAGAAA
Source organism: Orthosia gracilis (assembly GCA_947562075.1). Taxonomy (NCBI): domain Eukaryota; kingdom Metazoa; phylum Arthropoda; class Insecta; order Lepidoptera; family Noctuidae; genus Orthosia; species Orthosia gracilis. The sequence goes on from OX387274.1 coordinate 15,007,610, forward strand.
TTATGCTCACTTCCTCCTCCTAAATTATGATAACGGTATTTTAATAATTTCATATCACCTTACTTAATATTATAACGTTGGAGTAACTTGACGTAAATTCCCCCAAATATAAAGAAACAATTACTTCGGCGGATGAAAACATAATCAGTTATTTTTCTCGCGTTACCAAATCTAAAAATAATATTCACCGAGAAAAGCATTTTTACTTAAACATTCCGGCCAGGATTGTTGTGAATAAAGTTGTCCGCTTAACATTAAATATAAGATCGCTTTAGCGAGGCAGATAGACAGATAAAGACGGCATACATTTTCATGAGAAGAGAAAAAAATAAAATATAAGCAATCCGTGGTGAAATTGTGAGGGGCAAGTGTGCGTTTTCTGTCGACTGGGGGCAGAGATTGGCAGACAGGGGTTGCGGGCGGGGTTGTAGAAGAGCCTAAGCGCCAGGCGTCCGGCGAGGGAAAGGGCACTCTCGCACCGGACGATGGAGTCAACATTGCGGGCGTAGTGCCACCCAGATAACTCCTAATCGGTGCTGGCTTCAGTGATTACACCGGTCGTTCGGCTAATTAATTTTTAAGTCGGCATCGCGGACGCCAGCTTCGACTTTCAAGTGAATTCGACTACGATTTACATATTATAAGAGTTCTGTTTTCTTTCCTTTTTACCTCGCACACTGGTTTTGTAGTAATGGAAAGACCTTGTAGGAGTCAGCGGCTTGTCGTTTCGTGGAAATCGTAAAAAGTATTCCGGAAAAGGGTTGTTTTTAGCTTTGAAGCAATGACCTTTCAATACCTCTCTACACGTCAAATTACTACCGAGATATGTGGTTCTTGCAACTGTCTTGCCTTGTAATCGTTTTGTGGTTACGAAAGCTTCTTCACGGCTCACTTAGTATAAAGAGTTCAGTAAGTATCAGTATCAGTATATGTATTTTTATTTTGAAATAATACAATGGTTATCATTTTGTTTGCCAATATGCACGTTTAGTTAGCTACAAGACAACTAATTGAAAGAAAAGAAAGAAAGAAAAGAAAATGGTAAAGTTCCCGACACTAACAATTGACATGTCTAGTAAGTTAACTACCTTTACTATCTGCAATGCAATATTGTTTTAAGGTTCCCCTAGTCGACGGTACGAACTATTTTGTGCGCGAGGTTAAAATGCATGATAGCATGCATTTTAACCTCGCGCACAAAATAGTTTCATCAGCATCCGACAACACGTGCGAAAGAGATAGATGCTGTGATGAGCAGTAAAAAGCTAGGTCGCGTATTGTATACGCGAATTAGCACTTTTACAAATTTTTATAGAAATGGATGATGATTTAGGACGAAAATTAGCGCGCGAAATTTTATAAACAGACCTTTGGGAGTCTAGATATCATGAAAAATTACTATATGTATATTTTCAAAATAATAGTATATTATGCAACTAGTGAATAAAGGACGGTTTTAAAGCGAGGGCCATAGATGAATCACGAACAAGTGAAGGATTTTAACAACTGAATCACGACCGTAGGGAGTGATCCATGATGATTGAATCACGAGCATAGCGAGTGATTCAAGTGTTAGAATCCTGAGCGACGCGAGTGATTCATGGCCCTCGATATAAATCCGTTTTATTCAAGAGTTGCATACTATATTTTATACCATGACTACGAGAAAAAGAAGGATTTAAGCCAAAAGCACAAGGAATAATAATTAATAAATAAATGGTTTATTACCTTCAAAATTTACGGAAAACGAGATACCTCAGGGCTTCACATATTTTGTAAATTTAAGCTGAGCTAGGTAACAGCACCTGTGTTTCAGGGGCCAGTGACAACCTCCGTTACGTTAAATAATTATAATTAATTAAACACCAATGCAATTAATATTAGAATCACAATCCAAATAAGTATTCACTAAACATCCTAGACCAAAATCAATATCCTTATCAAAATCCTAAATTAAATCAACGAAGGAGTTTGAAATTCGAACATTCTTTGTTTGCACAAGAAGTTTGTATCGAGTATTTTATGCGCGAGTAGGTTGTATTGCATTGAGATGGAGGTCAAATATATATTGGTGTGTTCTAAATTCAAACACCAAAACAGTGATTAAAAGTGCTTTTTATTCACTGTTTTCAGTGAATAAAATAGTCTTTTTAGAGGGGGAATGGTATAAAATGATTTGTATTATTAAATTACTAATCTATGCCTGTATGGAAGCCGTTTTGCAATTTCCCTTCTTCTTATGGTATTTATTTCCGCCCAAAGATGCGTTAAAATTAGTGTTGCAATATGTAACTTTCGACGCTCATAACTTTCAAATATTTTATTTTTTACTATTTGTTTCCATACAGGGCTAGATAAAGATGAGACAAATTGATATCATTTTTTATTTTAAACGTACATCTTCAAACAGTGGAGTAATCGCCAGACTACGTTTGTATGGAAGAATGATCGACTAGTGTAACCTTAATTAGTATTCATTTTATTTTACTGATGATTTAATTAACTATTTTAATTTTTACGAAAAAATCTTGCTATCTTCGGTGATATTATCTAGGAACTCTTATATCATATCACGACCAAAAGCTCTTTATCTTCAGCAACACACTGACAAGCCCCATTATACTTTAAAATATAATTCATCACTTAATATTCGTACTCGGCAAGATAACTCAAGAACACGTGAGCGCTTCATACACAACTGGATTTGGCAAATTACCTTCATCTTAAAACTGTTTCAGAGAATGTATGCCCGGAAGTAATTTGCCGTACGTGTTTGTTTTAGCTTAAGCGTTCTCGCGCCATAAAATTAACCCACTGCAATCTGTTATTTTTTTACTCCCAACATCTGTGCAGATTAAACTACCGAAGGCACGTTATCTGCATAACTCTTTACTTCTATCCCGACAGTCCCACTTAAAAGTTCCCCAATGAAAGAATGCCCTCACGGAGAAATCTCACGAATATATGGCCATTATGTATGCGATAGGCAAAGTTGTGTCGTGACGGACAGAATTTGCGAAGACCGTTTGGCCCATAAATCCGGAGGTTCCTAAATCCTTGAAAGGGCACCGTCGAGCGGCTTTCATCAGAAAACTCACCATTATCTGAAGGAAATCGTTACCGGGGTCGAACCTCGCCCACCCCCGGGCCGACGGGCTTTCATTTACAGCGTTGCGTGCATGCGTCTCGGCCGCGGCTTCAGGTGGGCGTAGGCATTGTGTTCGGTATATAAGTGGCTCATTTTATATTCTGAGACAGTTTGCATTCGAAAAGCTCGCACGTGGACAGCCGGTATCGGGACATCGGAGTCACAGAGTACGCAAACCGGGGCTATGCGTAGTGCGTAGTACGCCGGCAGCAGTCACAACACTTCACCGTGGCCCGCACGTGATCGGGGGACTTCGTGAGATCGCTCAGCTCGCACGAGCCACACGCACGCGCCGAGTTTGCGCAATGTTTATCCACAAATACACTAATGAAGGCACCTACAAAAGCGACTAGATTGTTAATTAAACTTGCTCAAAATGTGACACCCTTACGAAATGTCGCTAACCCGGGAGCACAGTGCACGGCTTCAATGTTATTGAATTAATTTGTAATCAGAATTCTCGGTGTGCGTTCTTGAATGTAATAATGGTATTTCGTAATTTACTTCCTTAGATAACTATGTATAAATATTTAGGTCGGTTAAATGGTAAGCATTTGAGGCCATATTTGTAACGAGGCTTCGGAGGAAAAGTTTAAGGAAAACCTCTCACGATCCAAAATAAGGGCAATATAAAATAATATCAATTGAAACATGTAAATATTCTACAATCTCAATTTCTGTAATGCAAAAGCAAGATCTTTTCAAAAGAACCTTGTACATTGGTGTTGTAACAAAGTTATTTTTGTTACCCACGTGTACCAATCTGTTCTCATCAAAGTGAAACAGACCATGGCTCGGGAGTCTTTAGATTTATTTGTCTCGTCAGTTTTTCTTCGCATCTTGTTTTTAATTAGAATAATTGCGGTTACACAATATTTCGTAGTCACAAAAAGTAATTCAAAAGACCCCATCATTAGGCCGCCGACCAAAAGGAATAACCATTGCCTTAATCATTATTCTTAAAGAGTCTTCATTAAATTCCTTTTATCTCTCCCGGGATATTTCCTTCGCTCGGCATCAATCACATTCACTCCGAAAAACTCGTTGGCTTTATTCTAAACTCTCATAATAGGTAATGAAGGTCTTGATCGGCGCGGCTGCTGTCGGCTGGCTCGCTCCGATTACTTTGAGCGCTGGCACAATGACTCCCCGGCTGTAGCCAATGTTGGATTCTGAAAAGTTCCTTAGTCCGCATCCATGCTAGATACGGGGCTAATTACGACGAAACTTTTGTAGATAGACACCTGCGCTGAGTCGCAGCCAGACAAAGACCAAGTTATCGCAGACTTACAGGCACGCGCGCATCGCCACGCGATTATTAACTTTAAATAGTCACACAAAGATCCCTTTTCCTGTGACGCTATCCGAGAAACGAGACGATAGATTGGTGCTAAGACGACAGTCTTATTCAATATCGACCTGAGACAATAACGGCACAAAGAAATTGTTTCCTTGATTTAAATCTCTGTTTTATTATTTAGTATCCATTAAAACAACATTAATTTAGTTGAAAGGTTCAATTTCACATAATGGCGTTCGTTCGGAATAAAAAGCAGTGTACATCTATAATTTAATCGCGCGGAACTAAGCCGCTATATTATGAATTTCCATCAAAACAAGTAAAGCGGGTACATAATCACAATAACACAGTTTGCAAGTTTGACCGACGCGCCAAATTTGAGGGTAACGTGTTTAATTATTATGTGCACGGAATGATTCAGCTTTGGGTAAAATTAGCGTTGCCTAATAACAAATGAGACATGACAGAGCAAATTCAGCACACTTTTCCAAAAAGTTTGGTGTAAATTAAATTTGGCGAGCGAAGTTGTCTCAACTTTGCGCGGGCGATGCGGCTGCGATGCGTGGAATATGTCGGCTAAACGCTTCTATTCGTTCTGCTAATGGCCACAGCCACCGGAGCCTCACCAACCAATAGTTAGGTAATACAGAACCCAGCCTCAGTCAACGACTAGAAACAAAAGAATGTAAGTACTCACCGGTCCGAATTGTTCGAAGTAATTCTTTACGTCTTCAAGCGTTGTGGGTGCCGATAGCCCTCCTACGAAAATCTTCTTTGTCCTGGTGACCATCTGCAACAAAAAAACTTAGTCAATACACACGAAATATTAAAAAAAAGATATGATTACGATGAATCAACACGTAAATAAACAACTCATATTTGCAAATGGCAAAAATATTTTATCAACGAGTTTCAATTTTCAATGAATACCGCTTTTTCGTAGTTATTTATTTTTATATTGGACCATCGGCTTATATATGAAAAGTAAATACAAAAGGGAGCATAGTAGGTAGATGTGTCGGGATTCTGCATAATTTGTACGGATAGTTCATAACGGAAAAACAATTGGAAGCGAAGTGAAGGCAACGCACAGCGGGCGAGCGAAATGTTCAAATAATTACTGTTAATATATTATGCAATCCTCCCGCGAAGGTTACTCAGAGATATTCCTGAAGAACGCATAATACATAATGGCTCTGTGGGATAATAACAGCCACAGACTATGTTGGACCGTGTTCAGACTGGTTCACTGGAATTTGTTTATTTAGCTTAGTCTGGAAATAATTCCTTTGCTAAGTCTCACAGATTTGCTTATGAAAGTTGCGGGTAATTATGACTTATTAAACCAAGATTCAATACATAAAGCACAATGAATTCGATCGCTGAAAAAGTAGCTAATTTATTTCTTCGATGCATATTCTTACAATCAAAGCATAGACGTTTACAGGGAGATTTCATTATAATGTCAATATCGCTGCACAGCTCGAACTCAAAGGCGGGCTACCTTTCTTCTTGAATATTTATGCGCGGTAATAACGGAAGAAAAAATGCACGCCGCGTCAAGTTAACAATGGTCGTCGTGATTTTTACGGGGTTTCCTATCGGTAACGAGGCTGGAAGCTGAGTTCGATACTATAATTATGACGCCGCGACAAAGTCAGCAGATGTCGCATGAACGTGAAAGGGACCGGGTACCCCGAGTACCTGGGTACCTATTTACGTAGCACATGACCGGTACAGTTAACGACAAAAGTCAAACAATTAACCCCCTGTGAGCTGTTGTGCTGGCTTTTTCAAACTCAGAGGTCGCTCGTGGAAATGCGGACTCAATTTCCACGTATTGTTTCAGTTTACTCGTATAAGCTGATAGAATTATGTCAGGTGGTAAAGTTGAGCCTTGAGAATTAAAATGTTTATAGCCTTCGCCTACAGGTAGTGTCATAAGGAAAATTTTGAGCGACGGTAACGTACTGTATATGACCGAATAAATCGTCAGCAGTTCAACCGCAACTGAAGGACACAATCTCATATTAACCGCAGTGAGTTTTTAGTAAGATGAAATGATAAAGCCATCATATAACAATACATACAATCCCTTAAACCTTTGAGGCACTACAACGGAGAAATATTATTACGTCTCGGAAAGGAATCCCTATTACTATGAGTGGCGAAAGATAATAGCGCTGTGGAAATTGAATAAAACAAGATTCGGTAACGTCTAATGTAACTAATGTAAGCGAGTAAGAGGGCCGGAGTTCTGGGCCGATCCCAAACGAAATCACACTCAAATGTACGTAAATGATGAATAAGTGGCATGGCGGGGAGAGGCGCGGCGGAGGGGGGCTGGTCTACGTGTCCAAGTGGCGCTCTCCGCTCCCCGCTACCCCTCTTTCTGCCTTTTCCCTGTAAATCTCAAGTGTGACAACGCTTCCCTGTTTCCCCCTTCATGTTGTCTCACCGAATCAACGCGTTTTTCTACTGTTTATTTTTTTTCGTGCTTCTTCCAGCCCGAGTTTACGCTGCCAAAGTTAGAAAATTTTAGCTCCAAGGATTTTCTTTTAAATATAACCTATCGTTTACCTATAATATAATGTAACCAACAGAAGGAAATTCGATATTTTATGGTTAAATTTCATCAATACAAGGCTTTTCAATAACAAATCTCTCTTTTTAAAATTGAAATATTTCTATTCCCCATTCAAAAGAAAAAAACTCAGTCTCTTCGAAAATCAATTCAATTTGAGTAGGTGTATAAAAAAAAACTATGAAATCGTAAGATAAACATTTGGGCGGCAGCCGCCAAAACAAACAGTATCTTCATTGCGTGGTTCATTGCCCTCGGAATAAGAGAAATAAACTTTTGAAATTGCAGTAACCAACACCGGTTTATAATTACGAGCATATCCGTACAGAAATAACTAAAATTTTACTACCACTGTGTTACTTGACATACTTTATTCAATTATGTGCTATTAAACAATCAAGTACATTGTTGCGTTTATATAAAACGGTTCCATTCCATTTCAACTTATGTTGTTAAAATAATAAACAACACTTCATAATTACAAAATTTTCGCTCTGAAATACGGATCGTATGCATATTCCTACATATTAATTTCTAAGGGGAATTCTTTGAAAATTGTTTCCAACAAAAATATTTTGATTAAACCCTGAGCACCGTAAGTTACCTTTATATCATTATTATGTTGCTATAGTTACAGCCGTAAACCCAATGAAACCAATGAACGTATAAAATTTTAGGGGAATATTTTTCCGTGTTCAATATAAATTATATATTGCGAAGAGGCTATAAAAATAAGGTGTAAACGGATCATGATCATACTTTTTTTATTTACGTACACGGCGGCCAGTCTGACTGATCGATACCCGCAATGCCCGGGTAATATTTGAACTGATCATCCAACCCTTTCGACCGTAAAATATGAAATTTGATAGATTTATATTCAATACTAAGACACGCGATATGGGGCTTTACCTCTACACGAATAGCAAACGTGTTTTAGTACGTAAGTACGGATATGGGTCGCCCAATAGCGAAAATGATCGAATAAAACTGAAATTAACCGGTAATACACGGCATTATCATTACGGAATTTTGATTAAACTGATTCACAATAATTACTTTTTGAAGTTTGAATATTATAATCACGGATTCATGCGACCAAAATACTCGGGGAGCGATAAATAAAAATTTGATTAAACGGCATTTATAAATGAGATTGTAAAGGGTGGTCCTATGGGAGTGAGTGTCAGGCTGGCCGGCCGGCACGTCAGCCCAAACTGTTGGCAATTACCTTAAATGTGGACAACGCAATTCACTCCATTGGGAAAATTATTATTCACCGCATATCCAATTTTTAGCTCGGGCCTCTAAATTGGCCTGCGCTACCTTTGATTGCTCGTAATAATTGTCACGGCTGACAATTGCGTGCAACCCTAAGTTTATTATGCGTTACATTAGCCATTCGGTTATTCTCCTTATTTCATTTCATTAAAATATACATTACTCTGGTGTAATACAAAAAGACATCTCCATAATTGAATATTTTTATGAAACAGATGCAAACATTTTTCTATAATCTTTATGACAAGCTCTAAAAACAAATCGTTCCATTTAATGAACTGAAAATAAACGAAGCGAGCAATGAAAATATGATAAAGGTTTGTAAAAACAGAATTTGTTTATTTTGAATTCAACTATATCCGCAGAGCGAGACTCAAAAATTTAGCAACGTGCATCGTCCGCCAAACAACATTAGCTTCGTGCTCGTTAGGACGCGGCAGTAGCCGTCACAGTCATACTGTTGTGAAAAATACAACAATTTAATTTAGACTAACTTGACCGCGGGCGGCAAACACCGAACGGCTGCAGCACGACAAAAAGCTACACACACCAATTACGTCCGGCGGCAGCACGGCAGCGTCCCTTTAGCGACGTGCCGGACCGGCTTACGAGTTGCTCTAACTCAATTCATAATGTGCTACTACCGCGGAACACGCTGCGCACAATTTTTTACGTTCCCGACCAACAACGCTCTCGCACCGCACCGAAATTGTCGCCACCAATATTTTCAGTAATAAACGCCATAAACTTTATCGGTCGAAAAAATTAAAATATCCGTACCTACACGTGCATACATACATTTTGCAACCGTTTACACCGAAGGAAGTAAAATATAACAGTGTACAATGTTTTTATTCTGAACGTATTCCGTTTTGTAGCGCAATGTGACAGCGCCATGAAACTAAACGCATAAATGCATCCAACGTCAGCACTCGTACAATTCCTTCGAATAGTTATTTTTTATTGCTCTAAATCCACTCTGCGTCGCACACCTTTTTCGTTCATTCTAAAAAAAGTGTTACAGCCAGCGAAATCCAGTTGAACACATTTTCTTTCAAGAGTTGTGTGCAACATGAAAGAGTGAATATACCACTTATTGTGGCAGAGGCGGCTGGGACAATATTAATCAATTTTTACACAGAAAATTTGGGGGGATCGTCGCGCAAGCGAGGGCACAAAGGTCGGCCGGCCCACCCGACGCTGACGTTGCATTTCATTTTTGTTTGCCCACAGCCTCTGGCCCGCTTGTCTGTTCTTTGTCTTCCTGAATAAATGCGTATTTTTGAAGCACCTATTTTTCATTATTACTACACCCACAGGATAGAATGTGACCTGATATCATTCATTCAACTTTTTGTTCACTCCACTTTGTGCGTTTTTTTGTCGGAAGCTCTGGTGAAAGTATTTTGGTGGAAACGAAAATTGATTTTCGTATATAAACTGACGTTCCATCGTGCGAATTCTTGTTACAAAATTCGAACTGCGCATGAAAGCCTGGTATACTCGTTTACCGTATGCAAAGTTTATCTTATTCGTTGGTAACATTATAACTGTATCTAAATATGTATCGGTGGCGTTCGCCTCGGCGCAGTGAGCATTTCGTATAGATAGGGGATGATCCCGTCTTCTCGTGTGGCACACCTTATCTACTTCACAGCTCATTAGGTCCAACACGGGGCGCCTTCCAACAGATCTATGCCATTTGTAACAATACAGAGACCACACGGATGGCAAATGGTGATTCCAGGGCTTAGGGTGCCAGTCTCGTTAGTTCGGTGGGGGCGACACGACGTGAAATAAGTACGTCCTCGGTCGTGGCGTGCGACATCAAGCGAGTAGCGACGCAAGACACTAACCGCGTACGTTCTAAATGGGACACATTAACGAAACGTTATTGCTTCTCGGCTTCACCGACTCTTGCACAGTATTAATCTCTATCTAGTACTGATGCTGTCTGTCGCTCGCAGACTAGTTAATTCTGACAATAACAAGTCACCGCCGCACTCTGCTTGTAGAGAAACTGAAATGATTCATTGTTCTATTCAATTAACACCTGCATGAGTGCACGTGTACCGGCTGCATTGCAAATAAAATCTAACTATTTACTGAAAATGGAATACAATAAACGAAACCACTCATATAACATTGGAGTTTAATCAATCATAACAATGGAATTTTGCGAAACAGACGTACGTTTCCATTCAATATCCGATAAAGCAAACACAAATAAGTAAATACGCAAAAAACGAATACATGTAAATGAACAAACTTCTTAGAATTACATCGTGAGCTGAATAAATAACGCCTGATCGATGCGTTGATAAGTCCATGAAAAATTTAAAGAGGATCCGCACAATGGTGGAAAGAAACGGATGGAGTAGGTATGAAGAGGCTGGGATATTGCTTCTTTCAGTTTTTTACGTCCTATTACTCGTACGGCAGCTCTCTGCGCGCGAACAAAGGACCACTTCATTCTATACAGTTAAATATATCTACGTAGTGGGCGGTCCTAGTCTTTAATGCTGTTTGATTGTTTATGACATTTTCCCGTTTCTATCGATAAAACACTGAACTGTTCTATTCAAATAACTGTTATAGCCATCACAAAATCGATTGCTTCGTCGTTATACTTCAGAAATGCTCGCACGAGAGTTCTGGGAACAATAGCAGCATTTAGAAGCCTAAAAAGTGAACCGGCTCAGTGCACTTGTCATCGAAAGCCATTCGGGACACATCAGAGGCGCACATATGTAATGGTGGCTCGTGCAGAGTGTGTGCGTACTTTTTTTATGTAGCAGCACCCGCGAGTGGATGAAAGCGATACGTCGAGACGCCTACGCCTTGCCGCTAACTCCCCTTTCTTGCTAAATGGAAAAACTATGCCTATATCAACCCAGGCTATTGTAAGATTGACTGACGCTGCTTTGTTTCAAGTATGTAGACGTGATGTAAGTGCACGAGATGGATATGTAGTTCGAATTCCGCTACCACTTTGAATATTCAAAATCGAATATTTGTATACCATCAGCAGTTCAATAAAATTTGAATTTTGCGTGACTGAAATACAATTATTTACCCGAAAGATAAAAGTTCAAGTATTATGGATTGTTTCGAGAAAAACAAGTAATAAACAGGCCGTTTCAAAAAGCTGTATCGCTGAAGATAACGCAAATGAACTTTCCCAAGTAAATCATAATGCAAAGATTCCTCTCCCTATTAAAAGTGAAGGATACAAGATACTTGGAATTTTACTTTTTTGCTACGCATAATCAAATAAAACTTGATTTTATGTTTCGAGTCAAATTATAAGCCGAGGGGAAGGCGAAATAAAAAGTGAATAATGAATGTCGAGGCCGAATCCCGGACCGCGCGACCGTAGCAATTATTTTGTTTCGAGTACCATCAACATGGTTCGTTCTTACAAATTTTCATACATTAAGCAAATGTCGAGAATGCGTAATAAGGACCTAAACGTTGTAAGCCGTCGCGGGGTTGCCAAGAGCATTCATTAAAACACCGGGGGACTGGACAATCGGACATTCTTTTAACGAAACTTGAACTTTACATTTGTATTTATTATTACTTTTACTCAGTGGGAACGCCGTTTGTAAATAAACAATAACTGTCGCGGCAAAAAGAAACTATGTTTGAGAAAACTTTGTACTTAAACGTTTTGAAACATGCAGCATGTGTCCGCATTTGTTTTATCTGTCTGCGTTTTCTTGCGAAAATATTTTGGTACCTAGGTATCTACTTATCTTTTTGGTATAAATCTAACTGGGCTTAAGTAACACTGAACATTACAGAACCTAGAATATTCTTCTTGCTCAAAAGTTTTATACGATGTCGTACATTTTATTTCTAATACCTTTCAGGCTTTCGGGAAACACTGTCTCCGATTATCGCATTGAATAAAATATGTGCATACTTAACATAAACAATGGGATACATGTCTCTATTGTTTACCACTTTAAGATCAAACACTTAACCTATTTGATCCGTACATACAATTTAATTGATGTAAGACTGAGTAATGTCACGGGTAACAGAACACTTTTCCTTCGCCGACGTCGTGATACGAATACATTGTAAGTATCACTTAAATGTCCTCACGACGAACTACTTGACGTCACCAACCCTCCCTCGAACGAATGTATGGAGCTATTCGTAAGACTAAATAAATACAAACTACAGGAACAACTGTCGTCTATGACGGAGGCTGCCTACAAAACATGCAATCCTTGTGAATGATAGCCGACTGACTGAACTCTATATATCCCGTATATTTTTCTCTATCCCTACAAAAAGAAGACGGCGTCCCCACAACAGCACATTGGAAAACAAACCGTGTTACATAAGTATAACAGTTGTATTTCGAGTGACACTTGTAGCGCGGTTGAGCGCTTTCGTCTACACATCGGTCGATAGTGTTGACGAACAAAATAAGCTCCCCTCCGGGCGGAGTGCGGTGTCAAGAGGCTATAGGATTAAACTTAAACTGGGTTTGCCCGCAGTTTAATTATACAAAAGGTATGTACTCTGCTACTCATGAAAATGTTCTACTCCTCGCACACATGTTGGAAATTAGTTAAATTATATCCTTTACACACAGTTGAATGGCAAATAGAATTCAAAATTAGACGTCTGGAAAGTGGTATCAAAGGACGACAGTAAATTATTCATTCCTTAGAAACACATACAAATACTTGACATATTTATAATCGTCAGGCAAAAGGAATTTTCAATTTATATCGGCATCGTGCAATATTTTTTAATTCATACACGAATTCGGCAATGGCGCAATGCAGAATTAAACTTTGCACAAAATAATTACCTACGTAATATATAGCTTATATGTACGGTGGCTGAATTAAATCTAGTTTGTACTCGCCAGAAACGTAGTAAATTGTGCGTTTCGTGGCAAACTTTTGCACTTTTATAGCAAGGGAGGACCAGAGTCGATAAATTTTAAGCGTTCTCTTCAAACGAGCTTGGTGAAATAGAAAACGTTATATTTCACGATTACGAGATCGTAATCTCGTTTGAAATTTAATAATGGATATCATATGAGATGAAAATTTTATTACCTTAATAGCCGTGGAAGTTATAGATAGGTAGCTACAATACTTATCAAAACAATTGACTTTTATTAATCTGCATGTTTGCGAAAAGTTCTTTTGTGACATAGGGAAAAAGGAAATAAGTAATCCGACATTAACTTTCGGCGGTGGATATCCGTTTCTAGAAAAGAAATAAAGAAAATGAATCGGTGTCACTAATTGGCCAGCCTATGAGTCGGTGACGTGATGAATCTCGGACGAATGAATGAATGGCTCGGAAGCTGTGTCCCCGCGCCCCATACGACACATTCTCGCCCTCGCCCCCACCGATGGGTGTGTTTGACGCATGATTTATTCTCCATGCCGGTGGACCAGAATTTTGGAGTGCAACGTACAAAACAATCCTAGGTAGATAAAAGATGAAAATATTTCACGGCGGACAGCAAAGGATGAATTCAATTTAGATGCAGCGTTGTGCGGATTGTAAAGTTAAATAGTTTTGATAATGTGATTCACAGATTTTAATGTAAAGCATATTTTGTACTCTTTATTGGCTCTAACTCTAAAATATACTTTGTAATTCTGTATAGCTTAAGTGAACACAGAGCATACTAGACAAATGTACCAAGTTTTATGAGTGGTAAGACATAAAACTAGCTAAATGTTCGTCTTGTACTCGTGGTGCTGACGACGCTTCCGCTTGCGACCAGCTGACACGCCGCAATATGGCCGACTTCCGTGCCACGCGACCACGAATAACGGCACGTCCCTAAAGGCTTCATGTTTGGGATCTTTGAATATTTTCCTAGGTCTTGCGTCTACATTTCATTATTTTTATAATGTAGAACGTCTAATCAGATAATTCGTTTAAAAAAGCGCGTTTGTTCAGTCTCTAATATCAGCAGTAACTGGTGCCAAATTGAGGCTTAACTCAGCGTTGTAGTTAACTGTAATAACTTTCGAAGGATAGGGAGTTTGGCGCCGGGTGAGTGCGAAGTGGGCCGCGGGGGTGTGGGACGCGGAGGGGCGAGAGGGTGAGCGTTGCGCAGGCGCATCGAGCGCGGCACTCGAGCACGCGCCACTACTCAAGCGCCCTCGAGCGTCCACTCGGCGCTCGCCGCGTCGAATTGAAAAGATACCTACGCCGACACCGCACTGAATATTCGTTCAACGTATCAAAACCGTAAAATGCAAATCTATGCACTGCGGTCGTCTAGAGTGCTCAGCGAACCCCGGCTCGCGTACCGCGTTTCATCAAATGCAATATGACTCAAATCATACACGAGTAGTTTGTCAACGGAATCACATTATTGTGGAGATTGCCTACTACGATAAGACCGCCCATTGTAAACACTATATGTGAACGTTTGTCCTGTATGTTTTTTTTTGTGGTGTACAGTAAAGTATATAATAAATAAAAAATAATGACTACGACTTTTTTGACATTGTACTCCATAAAAAATAATCAGTAAATTCAGTTTACATTTTATAAAATTCGTTAACTTGAAATAAATTTTGCGATCTACTAAATTGCAATTGCAAATCCTAATGCTAAAACATGGCAGCGCGTCTTTGTGTGTAGCAGTAGTTTTCGTTTAATTCGGCAAATGTATACGAAATCAAATTACAACATCCATCTAGCTGCCCTAATAGTGTCCGGGACACGTTAATAGAAAACGCAAACGAATGTGGTGCGACATGAGATGGAACCGCGAGGTCGCAGGACCTGCCGCTCTGTGTACCGTCACACAAACAAACTTGCGCGTACATATGTACCTACGCCCCAATTTATAATGCGGACAAGCCACACTGAAATGGATTTACAGCTGCAAACCTGCTTGTCTTTGATGAAAGTCTATTTTAAGATGCGCCGAGCGCACCGACACATTCCAATATTTCCAGCCGATATATTATTATTACGTTCGAATCCGAATCGATGCCGTGTTATAAAATTTATTACACACTCGTCTCCTCGTCGTTTCTTATTTGTAAACAGGCGCTTGAGTAACTCCTCGCGAGGCCCTCGATAATGTTTGATGTCTCGTTAAAAATAAAATCACCCGTCGATCGACACTAACAAATCCGTGACTAATTTGTCGACTGACATGTGGGGGACAATCTAGAAATAATACGCTGACGTCCGATGTAAGGTTAGATTAAAATTTTAATGAGATTAGCTAAAACGAGGTGAGCTTTTTGTAAAGAAGTGTCAATAATTAATACCTCTATATTTTTTCTAAGTCCGTAAAAATAGAACTACATGAATTGAATTAATCTGAAGTATATAGTGGAGTTGTGCTGTTTAGAATTGGGCTTTAATTTCACGTAGTTAGATGCTCGGGTCCGTACAGCCAGTGAGCTAAATGCGTCGGTTCTAACGGTTTGTCGCAGATTTAGGTGGCATGTTTAAGTTTCGTGTAATCCGCTGTAGGTAAACTAAAGTCCGCAGTGTCTTTTAGGCACGCCTACTCAGTATGCAAGCGTTTTCCTGCACATCCGTTGTACGCGACCGCGGAAGGAGTTCCGTACACAAAATACTATGTTTATGTTCAGTTCTTTTAGAATTCCTTGTCGCAGTTGACTCTTCGTGCCGACATGTTGCGACACTGAACACAAAATATACTTAAATACTTTAAAATCTTCACAGAATTACCAAGTTTGGAGCTATTTAAGTTTTACTTTATCTTGTACATTAAAATGCATAATGTTGTTTCTGTCTGTCGCAGTACAAAGTCTCGTTTTTCAATCCTGCTTGTACATTTACTTGTAAAGAATATAAGAATGTACACTAAGATTTTTCTCAGATAAATCACCCTTACTGCTCCCCGACTGAATATTTATCCCAAAAGCGGTGTAGTGGAGTAGTGGCTTTATGAACGGATAGCGTAGTTCGAGATATTTGCCGCACTAATCTCCATTTTAAGAACGGTCGTACGATGCTCAAGCCTTGGATTATGGAACTTGCGTGACACTAATTAAGTCGGAATTAAGGTCGAGCCTATATCAAGAACCGCAGCGGGAGTTATAAATGAAAGGGTATTACGCGTGTTTACTATAACAAGCAACAATACGCCGAGAACCGGCAAAAACGATTCATAACAAATAGATTGTACGCCCACATCCCGAAACACTATAAATTACGTAACGCTCCAGCGAAACAGATCTCAAATTGCTGCTCAAATATTCATTCAAAACCACGATGTAATCTATCAATGTATCGGAGATAAAATCGAACTTACAATCTGTTAAATATGTCGTCGCTATTACTTTAATCCTACCGAGGAAACGTAAGTTTAACACAAATCCTACTTACCGTTAACTTTCACCAAAGTAGACAGTCGCTGATGGCTCTCAACATTGATGAGTTAAGATGAGTTTATTCAAACTTTTCTACTTATTAACTTGTGTATTAAGGACTTATTTGTGGAAGTTGTTCGGCGGTATAACTATAAAGTTAGTGTGGTGAATAGATAAAGATTGGGCATTGGTTGAGCGTATTATTGGGAGGGGTAGCCGGTGTAAGCTGCGCTCTAGACTTAATCCGCGCGGCGGGCTAACGGCGGCGGTTAGGCCCACTACGTAAATTTGTGTAATTTGGAATGTAGGCCAAGTGCCAAGGGATCAGCTGGTGCTCGGCAATGGTGATTGATATGACGCTATACTGAGCAGCGTCTTGCCCCGCCGCGTCCTGTCAGCCCACGAGACAACCCGTTGCATTTGTAATGGGATCGCCGTCTATGTTACTGTAGTTTTGTCGCCTCAATATTGTCAGGTGACTGGGTTTGCTCTTTGATGTTATTTGTGGGTCGCGAATATTTGGTTAAATTATATATTAATAATTTTGACATTCAGCTCTTAAGAAAATGTAGTCGTAGTGTGCTTCAATAATAAACATGTGAGTCATTAGAAAACAAAAATCAATTAACAAAATCACTAATCAAGTCTTCCGGATGCTCGTTTAAAAACCGATCAATCTCACCAAACCACTTATAGCTAAACAACCAATCTATCTATCCAAAAATAGAGTAATTACACCTCCAAACTGCGCTTCGAATTGCCGAGCACACCGTGAAAATTTCGCAAACACGTTTCGAAGCACACCACTTACAACGTTTCACTACTCCTGATACGTAGAGATGCAAATTTCAAATTCTGGTTTCCACTAGCGAGTTTTAAAGCGATCCATCTCCTTCGTTCTATAGAAAATATAACGTGGGGTCTACAGCGATCGCTCCGAAGCGTAGCCATGCTCTGCACAACGAGTAACTGAATTTCAAATACGCAAAATCCTGTGGTTGCTTCTAGCGCTCGCTCTTCAATTTATGCCATTAGTAGCCTTCCGCCCTCTGTAAAATATATAATGTGTACGTGAAAATAATTTGAAACCAAAGGGTAGGAGCTGATGAATTTGTTTACCGCAGGTTACAAAAGGTATTCGTATATAATTTATTAGAATTTTGCAAATTTGTTTTATTTTTGTTGTTCTTTTACAGCTGTAATTATACAAGGGGCTTCCATTTAATTGGACTATGAAAAGTGCTGTTCAGGTAAAATATTTTTGTGCTAGCTTTTAAGTAGGTGTAATAAAATGTAAGTGTGTTCAAGAAACGTAATCCTAAACCTGGCCATGTCTCGAAAGCCGAGGTAACAAAACAAACGTTCAGCGAAATGATAGCAACAAAACCTCCGTCAGTTTTGTAAATTACAATAAACCTTAGAGCAGATCGTGGGCAGAATTCGAGATGGCTCCTCGTGCGCGCGACAATAGGCTTAGCCGAGACTGGCGCGCTGCAGATGCGAGTCCAGCCAACTATTAACACAACCATTTCGCTGATACTAACGCTCGCCGCTACCAACTATTATAAGCCACGACATTATCGATCAATATATTTATTTCATCGTACAACGCGTACCATTTTATGTAACATGAGTGAATACAAAAACGATTGACTAAATAACAATGACATGTATTATCATAAAGTACAAAAGATCGTCCACGATTGTTACCGAATAGATCGGCCCACGATATCGGGCGCACCGTTGGAGAAGGACGACCTCGTTATTATTTGATAGGTCCCATGATGAAAATCCTCGCGGCACGCAACTTTCTTGGCGTTCACTCGTCAGAATAAAAACGACATTGTATGGCATTTCGTTGGCCTCGCCTACCCTGAACATGAATATGAATAGAACGCCTGGAACCCGACAAAATGACACAATATCCTGAGAAGCGTTGAAGGATTGTCCTTCATCACGCACAAATTTAGGCTAAAGAGAAGATGAATAAGCGCAGCCGACGCTCCACAAGTACTTGCTCCTCGGGGCGATCGTAATCGAGTACGTCGATAAAAATTGAATTTCTACCTTTTACCCGTAAACGACGCGAGGACACGCCGAAGATTTACCTATAACGCTATCCTATTTACAGACTGGGAAATTCTATTTGCTTAAAGGTCGAATGGAGGCAATAACGTGGACGTCGCGACGCTGCGGGCGGGGGATGCAATAAGCGGAGCGGCCAGCGGCGGAGCCGTCGCCAATTTAAAGAAAGCCCACTGAACCGAAAGACAAGCGCATTGGCGGCTCACTAGCACGGCGAGCCCGCACCGCCTCTCCTAGGCTCCTCATATAATTTTCAATCCAGCGAGCTTTAAAATCGATTGCTCTTTGTAAGTGCAAAACGAAACAAGGGGCGGGCAACTAACGTACACCTCCGCTAAATTAACGCTTTAATCCAACAATTTTCACCGTAAAACTTAAATTGAAAGCTGCATTAGTTTTTAAAATTAACAGTAAACTCACTAATTGTTAGGCTATATTTATATACGTTTCACTTAAACTTCGTCTCGTTAAAACCTTTTTCGGTTTAAAATGCACCGTTTAAACGCGATAAAAGTGAATTATTTAGTTCTAATTATTGTGTCATAAACATTTATTATCGACCATCCATTTTTGACGTTGAAATTAAAGGCAAACTGAATGGTGTTATCGAGTGGATGATAGTTTATGTATGAACTGCATTATAAACATCTATTTGACTCTTTTTGGTTACTCTGTTTGTTTAACTGTTTCAATGTTTGCGTTAATTGCGACGAAAACCGCAGCGTGGACTTTATTCTGGTTTTCAACACGATATTTTTTTTTTCGACAGATTTTCTGCTTGACACTTTTAATATATACAATTGAGTATTTCTAATCGTATGACTAATAACAAAAAAAAAACTTACTTACAAAGGGGAGAGGGAAAAGGGCTCATTGCGCATCAAAAAATTCGTCCACATCGTTGTCATTGCCACGTTGAATGGCAATGCTGATTCTCTGGCTGAAGAAAAGGCCAGCCCTCTAGTTACGCGAACAGTCGACTAACCGTTTACTTATGTCTCGAAACACTCGGTGAGCAATCGGACCCCATGGACCTAATGTCTCAACCCCAAACGGCTCAAACATATAACTGCAAATAAGGTTGTTATATTTGCGCCGTTTGAGGTTTTCTGCACCAGTAGCAGCCACCCCAGCACAGCCCGGCGTGCTAAGAAGATAGGATGACGCAAGGGTATCGACACATATTGCATCCCACACCAAAGGCTTATCCAACTTCCAAGGCATTATGTTCATCCCGTCCGGTCTCTTCCCATCGTTGCGTGCCAAGCCATTGGGTTCTAAAACAGCTGGCACCCCAGCGGTGACAAGAGCTCGACGTATGATGTCATTAATGCTGGCGTGCCGGGCTATCCGACCAGCGCTCCTACTGAAGGATAGGTGTCCATGTTGTTCGAGGCGGTCGACTGCTTCACCACATTGACAAAGATGTGGAGCTCCGCTGGGAGTACCTAGGCGCAGACATGTAGCGATCCAGAAGGTAGTGTCACTCAACATTGTACCTATGTTGGGTGACGTATTGCCTGTGGCCAGAGGCCCGACTCCCACTCACCCACAGGCAGTAGGCGAGTACGCTTAGTAGTATTGGTTCACGTATTTATGAGATTGTTCCGTACCGATCCGCAGAGCGGCTCATCCCACTGTCTTATGGAAGATCGGTTTTCGGGCAACGCCGTATTCGGGCAAGCCACTTTCCAGGCGCACACTGCGTCGGTCGAGCACGGCACTTCACAATTAACCAGTGACAGGGATAAAATTTTAGTGGTTAACGTTTCAGTGCTGTGGACCGAAAACAGGAACGCCGGTAGGCTTGTACTAGTAATTTTTGTGGATGCCGACCTCACCGAAGCGAATAGGTAGCGTGGCTTGCGTCCAGGCTCGGTCATCCAAGGCCACATTTAAGATGGATGTCAGAGTGCATCGAATAATTTCGTCACTTTATTCCAGGAGAAGTGGCTGCTTCCATAAAGGGTAAGAGCGGAGAAAAAACATAAAATTTGGTCCAAAACAGCAATACCTAATGAGAGTAAAAGGCGAAATAAAGTTAGTTTTGGAGAGTCTATCCGAAATATCATTAAAATGGTTAATTTTGCCATCAATGAATGAAGAAAAACTGTCTTCCAAAATTGAGGAACCTAGGAGGTGCAGTGAACTTTTATCTAAAATTTTGATCTCTGGGGGATATTGCATAGAATTTCTGTAGGGTCGGTTGTCTGTCGGTACTGTCACAAAGAAAAATTTCACATTTTTAGTGGTTGATGGCCGATGGATTTGAACTGCTCTTCAGGAATTTGAAATCTGCTAAAACGGTGTCTACGTCACCTCCTAGTGTTCCATCATCCAAATACCATACGTTAAATTTCGAATCTAGTTTTTGAATGATCGGATGAATAACCAGACTGAAAATGACTGGCCCGAGAGGGTCACCTTGTTGGCAACCAACTGAAGATCCCAAAACATTATCATTATCAACACGATTTTAAATGTTTTTCCGGTATTTTCAGCGTTTTCATTCTACGAATGCGCAGCCAGTGGCTACATTGAGAGGTAAAACGAATCTTACCCCTATTTAGTCAATCGAACTACACCAATAAGTGATAATGAACATTCTAGTTCAGAGTTAGCGAACGATAAAGTTGAATTACATTCCAAACTGTATTCAGCGAGACGAAATAGTTGCAATTTTGATTTTACGAATGTACCATTCGGTTTCTGTACCATTCCAATTTCTATGTACCATTCCGATTCCTCAGAATTGAAACCCCAATAGGTATTCAACGAAAGTTCGTACGTATATAAATTAAACCGCAACGTTTATGTATTAGGGTGGATAGTTGTATTGAGTGAGTCGGGTCGGCCAGTTTCATTGGTGCCTATAAACCTTTCATGCAAACTCCCAAATAGTATGAACAAGTGCGTAATGTACAAGCTTATCTGTCGCCTTAATACCTGTTTAATGAAAGGGTTTGATCGTAAATCTACATGGTTAAACTTAATACACCGTCCTATTGGGCTTTACCCCCGCCAACGGTTAGTAATTAATGTGCTACCATCATAGAGAAAGTTTTACAACTACGAGTATTGAAACTACATAAGTATGAAAGTTTGAATCGAGCCAAGAGAGGTGTTTGCGTTTCACTTTAATTTGAGTTAAAATAAGTTAAAGCGATTACCTGCAGGTATGTATATTTTAAATGTGTGTTTAAATAAGTTGTGTTAGCTTCGTAGTTTAATTATTTCGCTTGATTGTGTGAATATATTTTCATTAAGTCACTCATAAAAGAACTCAGCAAAGACCCTTATTGGTCGGATGTTTTAAACTTTAATTAAAACCAAAAATCTTCCTTGTTTTAATTTTCGTTTATTTATAATGATAGCATTAATAATGCTTGAATATTAAAGTGTTCATTACACAGTAAATGATTGCGAAAATGAGTTTCCAAAATACCAAGAATTATGTTGAAATATTAATCAAGCGGATAATATTAAAACTGGCTCATTTCAATACGGTTACTCAATCGTCTGTAGAAATGAATATTGCAATTACGTTGAAAAATTCGAAGATTATCGAGGCTTTAACTATGAGCTTGGGAAGTCATGAATTAATAAGTGGGGAACCGTGGCTTCCCACGGGAAGTAGAGGGCGCGCTATAATAATAAGCTTCAAAACAAACTACTAAGTAATTACAACAAGAACAACCACTATTATTCAGTCAAACAGCTGAAGGCTTGTTGTTTTATATTCAACTGTGGTCAATTACAAGGTAAATATGAGCTGTTTAGTTAAACGACTTGTTAGTCTTGCATGTTAGCTTCTGATCTTTGAACGGGAATATTCAATGTTCAATTTTATTGATTGATCATATTACGTACATTTGAGTACCTGGAAAATCGTAGCGTGTCTTTTGGTCAACAGTACGTAGTAAATTGAAGTAATTTTGTAGAGGGTTCAATGCGGAACCAATAAGTGAGGCTGAATTTCTGATATCCCCTCTTTAATATTTATACAGTCATGAAGAAAACGCAAGATTCAATAATGAAAATTAATAATACATAACTGAAAGAAATAAGTGAAGTTCCAGTCTGTTTTCTCAATGTTTTAAGTACTTTTATATTGGATGAGACAGGCGGAACATAATTTGGATTAGCTTTAGAAGTATTAGAAAGAATCTGTAATTTTTAGAATTAGAGTATTTTCTTAGTATTTAAAATGAACACGTAGAGGTTTAAGTAAAAAAACAAATCTATCCATTTTCCTTTCCTGGAGTTACGAGCAGGAAGAAATGTAGTGAGGCTATTTTTACGCAGTTCCACGTGAAACTTTTCCCTGCATCAATTCGCTCGTAAAGAACTTGTAACAGCGTTGCAAACCATCAAAATAGATGGGCATAGAACCTTGTTAAAGTGTTGTTTTCAACGAAACGACCTAGAAATTTCGAAGGATTTGTGTACAAAGGTAGCCAATTACGCTAAGTTCGCAGGTGAAGTTTGAAGAAAAATTTTGGTTGGATACGTTTTAAGAATTTTTAATGGCTTCACTTAAAGCCAAGTTTTTCTCGTTGCACCTGTTTCGCCGGTACTCGTCAGGTTTATATGGCACTTGAAAATTTTTGGCCCAAATACATAAAAAGATTCTAATGCTGATGTCTTGATGTGTACTCATCTTGGTCAAGTCTTGTCGGTTTTTTATCGTTTACATTTCGGGGAGTGTGCGAAGGAATTGCATGATCTAGTTCCGCCTAGCCCGTTTCATCATCTGACTACCAGACGTACGGTAATGCGCCATCGGTACATTGTGGACATCCCACCCATACGCATCAAACGTTTTGGGAATACTTTTATTATGCGTACAGCTAAGGAGTGGAATTCCCTGCCGGTGTCTGTGTGGCCCGAGAGCTACAATCTAGAGGCCTAGTGAAAACGTTTTTTCTAGGCATGCATGCTTCACCGTCGACCACATCATCGCTTATCTTCAGGAGAGATAGTGGTCAAGCGCGAGACTATAATCTATAAAAAAGATCATAATTACTCTCTACTTAATACATTCTTTGATGTATCCAAAAATAAAATGAAGAACTAGGGAGTTTTTAATAACCATCAGAAAGATCAATATCTCAATATTTTTCTATCTTTTTGATCTTCGGTTTTTGTAAACAGTATGAGAACTATTAACGTTTCCAATTCATAAATGTGTTATCTGCTATGACCGTTAACATCAAAAGTATGGTAGCTGGTAGTTTATTATAAAGTGATCGATTATTTTTTTGTTCACTTCGATATTTCTGGCCGGTGTTTAAGATTGAATGGTAATTACAGGGAACGTTGAACTTTGGTTGCAGGTTGTGATTTTTTTTTAATTTAGTAAGTAAAAATAGGGCGGTAGAAGTTTTTTAATACATGATTTGAATTTAA
The DNA here is from genome assembly GCA_947562075.1 of Orthosia gracilis. Taxonomy (NCBI): domain Eukaryota; kingdom Metazoa; phylum Arthropoda; class Insecta; order Lepidoptera; family Noctuidae; genus Orthosia; species Orthosia gracilis. The sequence continues at coordinate 15,031,774 of OX387274.1, forward strand.
TTTTATTTATAACATTTTAGGAAAGCTTACAGACTAATTACATTAAAATAGCAATAATATATGACTAAATTGCTAATGTCAAGCATCCACAGAAAAATAAAAAGAAAATGTATTACTTCGCTATAGTCTAAGATACGAGTACTTCGTAAAAGTTGACTAATTTTATTGCTATTAATTTTAAGCCAATTTGGACAGTAAATGGTTCAAGTGCAGGCAGGTGCCTCTTGTACAAAAAATGGCTTTGCTTGCATTGCTGCAGAATAGATCAATGCCAGGTTCACAAGTAATCTCGTTAAAACTGCGACTGGCTCTCGGAAAGTATGCATTACGCCTTTGATTAGTATTTGCATACGTTACATGCGTAGTGGTCACTGTCGAAGCCCCATCTGAGTAGTGCGTTTTGTTAATTTCAAAACAGGTTCAGGACAGTCGACTGAACCATCCTTACATAGTTTAAAACTAAGTTGCTTCCCGTTGTCTGTCTGTCCCTATGTATCATTAGATCTTTAAAACTACGCAACGGATTTTAATGCGGTTTTTTTAAATCAGTTGCTTCCCGTTGTCTGTCTGTCCCTATGAATCATTAGATCTTTAAAACTACGCAACGGATTTTGATGCGGTTTTTTTAAATTTAAAGAGTGATTCAAGAGAGAGGTTTTTATGTACAAACACACGCGGGTGAAGCCACTGGAAGAAGGTAGTTAGCGATATTAAACAAGTAGCATTCGTCATTAATATAATGTCTAAGGTCAAGTGGTAGAAAATCGTACCTTCTGTATCGGTGAGTGTAATCTACAGATAATTGCTTTGCCCTCCAATCAAAGTACTTAAAAAGTTTTCTCTGGATCATAACGAGACTTGTAGATCTCGTATTGATGGTTCCTTGTGACGCATACTGAAGGTAGCTGCGTACAAACGGATATATAGGACTTAGATCCATTTTAGTGATCGGAAACATGCTGAGGTTCATTATGAAACCAAAAGTATGTGTGTATTATATTCTATATTTTCCATTTTTTTTACCATTTGCATGAAAATACAAAAGCGAACGCGGCCGTTCTTCTGCTTTCGGTGTGTCTCCGATTAATATATCCGAATAGTTTTCCTTGTCCTTTGCGACATAGAACAACTCAAAAGCTGTCGTGAATCCGAAGTAGGCTACGTTATTGATTAAAAAAAAAACTGTACTGTTAGATGTTTACAAGCTTTTCCAATGTTGTCTCTACATTTTACTCAAATAAACCGCACTATGAAATTACAGAAACCAAAACTACCTTCTCAGCGACTAGAACGAAGAAATCAATACCAAAACATAATTATCTGTATGATATATCATACATAACAAACAAATCTTAGTGGGTTAGCTGTGCGTAGACATCCAAGTTTCATCTATCATCATCCCCCCCTCTTCGATCATTAGACATGTTTGTTTCTGCCCAAAGACAAGGTACACCATATTGCTGTTAACGTTCATTGAAGTTTCTCGATGTTTGTCTATGGATTTATAGGTATAGAGTGAGTCGCGAAAATGGCGCGCAAAAATGTTGATATTTTTGCTATTGTTTTAAGGTAATATTTGCAATTTGTTGTTATGTGAGCCTACATGCATTGCTGCATGCAACTTTATTTATGGGAACTTGTTTGTAACAAATTATCTTAAAAAGTTTATCCTATCCATTTTTTCCAAGTAAGTGAATCTAGTTTCCACAAAAAGACGATGCTTTTCTATGTATACTTTTCAGATTTAAAAATCATTTTGCAAAACTAGCGTATTTCTATCATCTATAGCCAAAATTCTCGTCAATCGACACTTCTAATCTGCGTAAAAATGAAATCGGCTCATACTCTAAGTATTTTATTACTCTTGAATTGGCGCAGTTAATAATAGACCGAAAAATCAAATGCATTTAATAGCGTCCGGCAATGGAAAGCGTACTCTCGATCGAGCAGTTTATTTTAGTCACAGTAACTCTTAAAGATATCTTCTATATTTATATTTTGAGTTGACGTAAGCCGTAATCGGTCATCCTCAATTCCTTTTTTGAAACACATTCTAGAGAATAGGTCACGCAAAAATTTTATCTATTATTGCAATAAAAAGTGTTTAGTCGACTGTTTTGAAATCATTTGCACGCAAAGTTTGTTTGTTGATGTTTTACTTGGCACTTCGACTTATTGTAATGGTAGCAAAAATATTATATAATTGCCTTCCTAATTTTCGTTAAGTGGCTTTCAGAAAAAATAATTGACAAAAAACAGGTGACGACGTTGAAACTTATTTCTCTTTTATTGGCTTAGAGGGGGAAATTTTTAGTACTTAGCCGAATTATTATTTCCTATACATTCATTATGTTTAATTTATATCCGTCTTTTTATTTATAAACGAAGTTTTCCTTGTGGGTGTGTTTTCTTTGAAAATTAAACCTATCAATATATGCCACCTGTGCGTGATAGAAGCTTTCCCAGAAAACTTGATTGAACCTTCATAGGAAAAACTGTTGATAGCTTCGTGTTTCAAGTTTTGACGTTTTATCAGGAATAATAAGTAGCTAAGTTAGTAAACTTTATTAAACTACCACACAGTGAATTTTAATGTGTTGTATTTTCTCCAATTTCATATTGGCTGGAAATTACCTTTCGTAGAATACTTTCGCCGGTATGTGGGTAATTGGGTGTAACATTGCTGTAGTTCTTTCTCCGGCCTCGAACTAAAACCGTAAGTTCGAACAAAAAATCAATTTGCTTGAACAATTACTTACTAAGTACCCACGTTTCACTGTTACAATCTAAAATCAGATTTTCATAGTGAAACGCAACAATGAAATATAAGGTTACACAATACATTTTTTTCATGGGGCATCACGCAAAACGTAAATTAGCTGTCATAATAATGCGAGGAAATGTAATTGTATCATCTACATAAACTGTTTTGATAGTAGCACTTGAGTGACGGAGTCGGAAATACTCTACAAGGCCAGTAATGGACATATTAATATGCAGATGGTCGCGTATTACTCATTACGGACGGTTATAGAATTATATGACGTCATTTAGCCGTATGCATCATCATTGCTTTGTTTTTCTCATAAATGTGCTGAGCTTTATGAAACAGTTTGAGTAGATGATACTTATTACAAAAAAGTTATTCCATGTATTGTAAAAAGTTTGTTTTAGGACGCAATTTTTGGTAAAAGTTGATTTTTCACTACAAATGTTTAAAAACACGCTTGGACCACCAAGCGTGTGTTAAAATACTTCGTCGAGACTTAATAACCTTCAAAACAACCCTCAAATAAAATCTAGGGTTAAAATTTGCGCCCGGCAGACGACAATAGGATCGCCCCCTAACACATGGGACGAAATGCCGTCTACAACGATGTTTGTGTGGCTGCACATCCCTCCGGGCGCCAACAGAGGAAAATATGTATAGGGAAAAATTTAGGACGGATAGCTACCATACGTATACTTTTTTCTCCAAGAAAACCTTGTGAAAGGCAATCTGGCCATCTTCCCAAACATTATAAGAGTTAATTGAGGGTAAAGGGTTAAAGCGGTGCTTGCAAACAATGGCTGGCAACCCGTAATTATGTGTGCACTATTACATCCTTTTAACCCATACATTACGCCTATAAGTGGCTTCAGATGGCACCAAGGTGTATGTACGTATTTTTATCCTACTAATATTTAAGTCTTGATATTTGTTAATCAATCACGCCTAAACGGCTGAAGGGTATTTGCCAAAACTTGGCATACAAGTAGACCATGACCGAAGCGGTGGGCCAAAGACTAAAAAAATTGGCAATTATTTCGATGAAATCATCTACAATTTTGAAGAACTTGAGATCCTAAAGAGATGGTAAAGAGTTATTTTACCGCATTTGAAAGGCGTGTAATAACGTGCGATTTCTGGGAAGCCGTTAATGACGGAATCGCGGCAAACAATGTAATTTGTATCTTTTTTGTGATGGAGTGGTATCAGTAATTAGCGAGATGTTTTAGTAACATGAACGTATTTGTGACAATTTTATTGCTAGTTGATGATATTATTTACCTACGTGAGAAAATATTATGTTTTACAAAACCAAACTGAAAGTTGCAGATTTTAGTTAGCCATAGTAATGTTTATATTGTCTTTCAAGGTAATAAAAATATTTATTTAAATTTTTAGGAAGTTAAAATCATGTTATTAAAAAAATTTAAGCAGAATATTCCATTTATATGTTGTAAAAATTTATTTGAAAGCCAAACCGAAACAAGTTTCTAAAAGGTTGTTTTCCGCCATTTAGCCGTTTGGAATTAGGCTGAAAGATTTTCTACATTTTCAACTTCCTAACTGTTCACCTATCAAGATGTACTAAGCTTCAATTTCCTACTCACATCTTCGTATTTATTTGTAAGCCTTATTAAGCTAGTAATTTAAGTTCTAAATAAAACTGGAAAAATTGATACGAAAATCTTTCATGGGGATAGAAAGCAATTTTTTTTTTTTTTGTTAGATATGAAACGTTTTCTACGTCGTAGGGTTGAAAATCTCATACTTTTATTGATTTCGTGCCCATAATTCATGTCTTAAGCATATTAATGTATATCATCGATATTAACGCGATATATTAATTAACATAGCACTTGTATTTCTGACAAATTATGCCTAAATTATTATTCAGAAGGGTAGGAATTGAATTGTGAAACTAATTAACTGATCGAAATGAATAGATCTCTAACCTATTCACTTCGATACCAAAAAAGTAATGGAATTTTTCGTTTTTACAAACAGTACTTTCGTAGGCGTTTTTAAGGAAGTACTTATAAACAAAATTAATTAATCTTTCATCTCCATAGGATAGATTCTATTTCATAGCAAGAATTAAAAGAAAATATTTTGTCTTGTAATATTTTATTTAGGATATTTACAAACAATTTTTTTTTTAATGTTTTTGATAGTAAAAATAAATTTTATCAGGTTGAAATTTACTTTTAGAAGCGAGGCGCGTCTCTTTAGTTGATCACGGTTAAATGGAGACATACACGAGTTAAAAGCGACGAAATTGCGACGCGGCTAACATTTTGTAAGCGACAGTCAGTGAAGCAAGGCTGACTAGAACCCACGCACTCTCCTACAGGTGTCATGATTGCAGCTGCTGAATTTCAGACACTTGTCAAATTTTATATTTCAAACGAATAAAATTATTCATGAAAATATCTGTGTCTCAATTACCAGCATTGAAATATATAATAACGAAAATCTGTGATTTTGCTGCCCTATTTTCAATTTATGAGGATAATCATTTTATTTCAATGCTCCTGTAACTTCGTGTAATAATAAGTTTACAGTAGAGAATTGAAATGTAGTTACCATTTATTGTCATTTTTCGTTTGAGGAAAAATTTGAGACAAGACATTTGGGTATGTTTTTAAATATTTTGCAAAAAGTCTTAGTATTTCACCCTTTGAAATAAAATATTGTTTGTATTTAACAATATTTCACCTGAAAAGACACTTGATCACCCACGAAACACAGTATTTTCTAGTTTATTTTGTACTACAAAATATAAGCCATAAAAAGTATTCTGGCGAAAATTCAGCCCGCCAGATAAATTTGCGAACTTCGCGAACTCTAAAACTTGAACAGATGGATGCAATACCGCGCTTATTTTGTTTCGTGAGCTAAATGCGTGCCACGTTTATTTTTAGGCCATTTCTGTTTTAATTTCGAAGCATTAATAACTTTTAATATTTATTCTGACGGCACGCTAATTTCTACGCGCTACGCGCCATAACAAAACAATACAAATAGATCTACGAATTTTAGTTCTCTACAAAATTGCCCACCGACTAATTTAAGAAAAAAGTAGGTAAACTTGAACCGTTCACAGCTAATATCACCGTTACATGCGATTCCACAATTTTATTTCTAGCTATTAGTGTAGCGACTCTTATCTTATCGCAATATTTAGGCATAAAAACAAAATATCGTGGTTGTTGTGAGTCAATTTGGACCCATTTGCGCCCAGCAAAATAGCCGGCTCAAGATTTGTATTATGAGTGTCTGGATGAATATAACAGGTCGATTGATCTGTTTGTTGTTTTTAGTGAGGGTCGAGAGGAGGGAGCGACACGACGGCGCCGCCCCGATAGGAACCACTTGCGGCTGGGGCAATGTGCATCCGACGCGGTGCACTCTTCAACTTTACCAAACTTTGTTCCCGAAATAAACTTTTTACAATGGAACACTGAAACCGGTCACTGTACACGGAACTAACTGTCGGTACTAACCCTGAACGTTGTGCAGGTGGGTTCCGTCTCGAAAAAAGGCTGCGGGAGCACTGTCGTGTGGATGGGAAGCACTGAGTTGAGCACTTTGGACATGTAACGTGGAGCGGGAGAGTGGAACACGCGAATGCGCGCGGCGCGGGCCGGCGGCGTGCGAGCGGAGACCGAGACCGGGCGACAGCGACGAGCGAGAGCGACGGAGCCGCGCGGAGTGTGGCCGGCGGCGCGCTCCGCTCGGGGGCAGGTTCGCGCACGCGTCGCCCGCCCAGCGCCCGCCCCCCGCATCGACCGACCACCCCCACCCCCGCCCACCTCCCCCGACGCCCGACCGACTGTTTTTCTCTCCGACCGGGGGACGCACCTGATTTTTTCCGTGATATTTTTTCCTCTTCGCGACGCGATCCGTTCGCTTTCATTACGGTTTCGAGTTTGATTTATCACCGCGGCGGCTCTGAAATATTCTTATGGAACTTGGTGTCGAACGCTTACCTTCTAATTAGCATCGATTGATCGTAATAAATGAACGCTAATAAAATGCACTCTAACCTAATAAAATCGAAGCCTTGCGATTTATTGGCAAAGATTATGCACTACATACATTTTCCCGAAAAAGATCCATGTAATTATTCTCAGCAGAACATTTACATTGCAAAACGAAATCAGCTGTTTTGCAAGGCCTAAGAATTTGAGAAAATGCAAACAAACTTTTCTTCAATATAAAAATAAATTGTTATTTTAATAAAAATCACATAAACCAAAAATATTTCAATAAAACGCACCCACTTCAATATTATTCAAGGGCAGTTAAGAAGCTAAGTACGCTCGTAGCAGCAAGCCTGGCGCGTAGCACGTGTCTACGGCGTAGCATATCGTAGCAGGGTCTACGACGCCCAGCGATTAGTAGTCGCCGACCACTCGTGTCCTGCATAACCCGAAGAACTTAACATATTTGGCCGCGATTCAAATTTAATGTTTTCATATTTGTGTCATAACTTTCGGTAAAGGGGAAAACAAAAATTACCCCTGCGAAGGAAGGGAGTTATTTGTAAACGGCTGACGTCTCGGCATTTTTGTACAAAGTACGGGCCACCCTTGTTCCATTTTGAAATTGTTTAGGCAGTCGGTATGCGATTTTGTTTTATAGTCTAGATGAGGAATAGTAACGTGATTCGTGGACAAGATTGTGGTAGTATATATCCATCATGTGCGTTGCAATAAAAGTTGTAGGACACTGACGAATGTAATATGGAGTAGAGAGTCGAGAAGCATAAAACTTGGTCTTTGAAACATTGTGTTATTTTACAATAACTTAGAGCATTGGAGCTATTCAGAACTCAGTATAAAGCAATATCTGGTACAAATATGTCACGTACAATGTGTTATATTTGTTTGAAATCATTTATTATTTCGACTACTAAGGAATGAAATTTGTTGCCGGTTCTTGTGTTCTTATAACTTTGTTATCCTGAGCTCTTGTTTCTAGGAAAACATGTTGCAATAATTATTTGTCCTTTATTTGTCATTTCTCGATGTTAATTTCTTAAAAGCAGTTAATTCTGATTAATCAGGGCTAATTTAAACACTGTAGCGTAATAAATTGTTCTTGTAGAGCTTGATGAAGCTTTTGAAAAACTATAAAAAATTTGATCAATTATTAAAACGATATAATTGGTAAATAAACGGGTATGTGTGTGAGGCGTAGTTATGTATGTTTTCTCATCTATCTGTAGTTTTTATTTATTTATTTATTGGCCTATCTACAATTGTTACACTGTTTATTTTAATAATACAAGCAATATGATAAAAGCATAGTATACAATATGATGCGATAGACACAGCATGCAAAAACAAAATTATAACATTCATAAAATTACAATAACAGTGCAAAAATAACACTTACTCAACGAGTGGGTAGTTTTAGAAACACAATAGGTACAAAGATGACAGGAAAAAAAAATATATGGTAGTTACTTTTGATGGACTTGGCGCTTGAATTTTTGAAGTGTTGTTGAATAAATATCTATTGATTCATCGCAATTACTTAGCAGCCTGCAAAGTCTGGGGTTAGGGGAATTGGATCCCGATACAGTTTTGCGGAATGGAGGACGCAATAGTTTTATAGGGTGACGCGGATAATTGTAAGGTAGATTAAAATTAAATTTACTTAACAACTTACATTTATCGATACTTAATATCCACTTTAGCTACATCTTGCTTTGTAACTTTCAGCCCTTCATGCCAATAAAAATTAACGAACACCATTCTAAATTCAAACAAACGAGTGTCAACAAATTGGTAGCACTTTCCTATTTAACTATCGTGTGAATTCGACCTAAAACACACGTCAAAGCGGTAACTCGATGGCGTTCATTAAAAAATATGTTCCACAAACAGTTTTTACAATGTACAACATGCTTTTCAACGGTTGAAATTAAAAGTAATCGTGGGCGCTCCACGGAAGCAGAGATATGAAAAATAATAGCCATGTATACCTGAGCAGGCGGATATGCGGGCCCGATTAAAGGTACATGGCTTAAATCTAAATGCTTCTATTTTTGTATTTTTTGGGGATGAATTTTTCTCCCTTTTTCGAGTCATCATCAGCTTCTGTTGTTCATGACTGCTTAAATTGTTGTTTTTGGAGGGGTATTAAATTTTTATAGGCTTGTATTTCCTAGGGGTATCGTTTTGCGTAGTACCTGAGTTGTGGGGGTCGGACAGGTCGTTGCTCCATGTGAAATACCTACTAGTATTTACCTGTATCTGGTACGACTGGAAGCTGATTCCTAAAAAGTTGGGAAAAGGCTAGACCGATTTTTTTATTTTGTATTACTGGCCTTCCCCACATTTTATTTCAATTACTAGCTTCTGCCAGCGGCTTCGCCCACGTGAATGTACGAAATTATCTCAAGGGAACATATTCCCGAAAATATAAATAAAAAGTATTCTATGTGCTATTCTAGACTATAAACTATCTCTTTGTCAAATTTCATCTGGATCCATCCAGCCGTTCTGGCGTGATTGAATAACAAACATACATCCATCCAAACTTTTGCATTTATAGTATTAGTAAAAAGTAAGATATATATTATATTTAAATTATTTGACCTATGTCTACCGCCAGTGTGTTAATTTTCTTTTCTTCCATTTCTAAAGAATTGTCTCCAATTTTTGCTACGCTTGGCCAACAGATTAGTGGTCGCACTATGTTGTTATAAGGATGCTGACCATAACCCTAACATAATCGATAATGCATATCAATAATATTCCTGTCAACCCTCTAATTTATTGAATGTGTTTGTTATATTTCTTCTAACCCTTCGGTTTTGGCTGTAAAGTTAGAATAGAGAAAAGGGTGAATAATAAAATCTATGAATTAAAAAATATATATTTTTCTAGTTAGAGAAAATCCGCATTATTCGAAAAGCTCGCTATTCTTAAAGATGCAGAAGGCCTTGACCTTTTGAGCCTTTTGAAGTTTTCAATTTTTTGCTGTTTCATTGATTAAAATCAGAAAGAGAAGAAAAAGAAGATTCTAGAAAACCCAGTGTGGAATGAGAACATTTGTCTACTGAATTTCAGAAAACATGAAAATATTCAGTCAAGTTATATCGACGCATATTCAATGCTCCATCGCCGAAATAGTTCCTTGGTTGTATATTATTTATTTATGTATACGGCGATTGCAATCGGGATATGAAAAATAATAGCTTTCTTTACCTGAGATTGGGGTGGGCTGAAGGGTCCAATTATAAGTATGACTTTAATTTTTTCTGGACTGTTGTATGAATATTAAAAGACAGTTTTAATATACAGAACCGTTACTCTTATGTGTTAAAGGGTTTAGTTGTGGTTGACTATTTTAAAGCCGCTTATAGTGGTACTGATTTACTATGAACATTATTTTTTCATGTAACTATAAAAACCATGAAAATGAAACGATGATAGATTCTGTGGCGATTACTAAACTATAGTTAAATTTTTTCTGTACCTTCTATCTATACCAATTTTGTAAAGAGGAAAGATCTTTTTGTTTGTTTGTACCGAATAGGCTCCAAAACTAAAGGACCGATTTTAATTTTTTTTTCACGTGTTTCAAGCTACATTATTGCCAATTACCTAGGCTCTAACTTATTTTCAAAAAAAATTGAGATCCTTATGAAAATCGCAATAACGAAACCAAAGTAGTAAAATATTTTTTTTTATATTTTTTCAATTTTTTTTTTATTTTGCCTATAATATTCACTATACATAAAAAATATGTACTACATGATTAAAGTACTCATTATTAAGTACAAAAAAGTCTGCGAAAGAATACATCTCACTATCATAGTTAAGTCACATAGCAGCTTTTGTGTTCTAAAATTTAATTAGATCGCCGCCGCCGGTACAAACAAAAGTTGGTTACATTCGTATTGTAGTATTAATTCTTATTCAAATAAATAGTTAAACAAATTAGAAGGTAAGTAAGTTAGGGTAGGTTAGGTAGGGTAGGTGGGTAGGTGGGTAGGTAGACGGGTAGATAGGGTAGGTAGTTAGGGTAGATAGGAAAGGTGGTAGGTAGGTAGATAGCCAGTTGACGGGAGCGTAGCCGCGGGGGTGAGCTAGTATAATATATTGACCATAGAAAATGTATGTTGCCATTGCAATACTAATCAAGTTCGAAGTTATTTGTTTTATTTTACACTGAATAATCCTAATCGAGTATCTGTCCATCTATATATGTTTGTTTTGGGTAGATATTGTAGAAAACAGTATTTATATTAACAAAAAATGTATATATCCTAAATTTAGGCCGAAAAATTCCAAAAGCCTTACTAAAAACATCAGCTAATATTATCCACTATAGTATACAACATCAATATCATCAGATTGCAGCACAAAATATCGATAGAAAATGTATGAAAAACAGCGTCAAGTCGTATTACATCAGTAAAAGGCTCCTTTTGTCTGGTGGCGTGATTAATAGTATGGTGCGCAGCGTGACAGCGAAACTGTGCATTGCGTGACAGTATACACTGTCGCTCAGAAACACTGAATGATTAGCTGGGGTATTGTACGATAGACATAGGAACTAGGTTTGTAATTGGATTATTTCTAATAGATACCTGACGGGTCGATTTTTTTTATCAATCTATGTTTAAAATATAAGTTTGATATCGCCAACCGTCTTGGACAAGGGTGGTGATCAATGCCCGAGCCTTGTCTGTATGAGAAACGGCCCTTTGTCCAGCAGTGTTACAGTTACAGGCTGGTATTATAAGTAATCTCATCATCATCATTTCAGCCGAAAGATGTCCACTGCTGGACATAGGCCTCCCCCAGGCGTCGCCAAATTGATCGATCCCGTGCGTCTCGCATCCAGCGCCTTACCGCAACCTTAACCAGGTCATCGGTCCACCTAGTGGGAGGCTTTCCAAAGTATCGTCTTCCGGTTCGCGGTCGCCATTCCAGAACTTTTCGGCCCCATCGGCCATCCGTTCTGCGAGCAATGTGTCCTGCCCACTGCCACTTAAGTTTGGCAATTCTCCGGGCTGTGACGGTTACTTTGGTTCTCCTGCAGACATCATGATTTGTGAGCGACCACGTCTCGGTCCCATAGGTCATCACTGACAACACATACTGGTCATAGACTTTTGTCTTGAGACACTGCGGTAAATAAGTAATCTAATGAGACGGTACATTATGCATTTCGGGTAAGAGATACTGGGGCATAATGGTGTAGTTATTTTTTGTCTATTACCATTTTTCTCAAAAACTACTAAAAAGTAGCAGTGTAAAGTCATATGATTAATTTTAATGAATGTATGATGATTTGTAACTATCAACTTGTTATTTTATATAACTGGGCTTTTGTGCCTTTTTAAAATAAAAGGGTTTTGTATGTTAAAATGTGCCAGAAAGCGTTTTATACCATTAAAGATTACGTTGAGGACTAAAAGGCTTGGGATTGAGCTGCTCCAAGTAATTTTGTTGTTTTTTTTATTTTGCACCTTGAACGTTGTTTTTTTTTGTTTTTGTGCGATGACAAGAATATTTACTTTTTAAAGTATTATATTATTTTAGTTTATGCGGCCTACCTGAATGTCCTCTCTTTGGTATTGCTCGTCAAATCGTTGAGCTCCTTAAATTCTGAGTTGAGCTGCACGGTTATTGACAAATGCGTGCACTGACTGGACAGGTCGACTCAATCTGGCTGGTTCTTTCCTCAAAAGATCATTTCAGACATCAATCCACATGGTTTTCACATGATACAACCAAGACTTTGTCTGGATACACTGCTTTTTTTGTAGTTTTTGAGGAAAATGGTAAAAGACATAAAATATCATGCATTGCATTACATTAGCCCTGTCGCTCATAAATATTGAATTATTAGCTGGGTTATAGTACGATAGACATAGGAACTTGGTTTATAATTGAATTACTGTGATGGAAGGTCATCATCATCATCATCATCTTCCTGCTTTTACTCCATGTTACTTGGGGTCGGTGCAACACGTTTTCTTCTTGCATACCGTCCTGTCCCCCGTCACGCTATCACTGATTCCCTTTTCTTTCATATCACTCCTCACGCAGTCCATCCATCTTTTATTTGGCCTTTCTCTCCCTCTCAATCTATCCACATTTAAATTCATAACTCTTTGATTAACATGCGTTTCATCCCTCCTTATCACATGAACATACCAGGACAAACGGTTTATAATATTAGCAAACTTCCTAAAATAAACTCTTTTGCAAAAAAAAAACGTTTTCTCTACTTCAATGAAGAAGAACAAGAAATAGGTTTTATTAATTTGACGATGTATTGGCATGTCATTTGAAGCATCCTGGCATGATAAGTTCCAAATTTAAATATTGAAATTAAAAAAGAAAAATGTTGGTTATTGTGGATTATTGTAAAGTTGCTTTCCTAATGGCGCGAATTGCTGAAACGATTTTTTTACTGAGTACTAATTTTTTTTTTTTGTGTTCTGCAAATTAAACAATTTATTCTTTCTTTTTACATGAAATACCACTTTTTGATACGAGTGATAAATCGATAAGGACCGTTAAAATTATAGTCCTACTTGAAGAAGGTTGTTCGCAAACTTACGTGTCTCAGCGGCTAAATGTGAGTCGTTCATCTGTCCAGAGGACTTGGCAACGGTATCAAGAGACCGGTTCGGTCAAAATAAGACCCGGTTCGAGAAGAAAACGATGCACAGACCCGATTGATGACCGCTTTTTGGTGAGTCAGGCGTTGCGGAAACGTAAGGCGTCAAGTGTGGACCTGAAGAAGAGCCTTGAAGAAATAAGAGGAGTAGTAATTAGCTTTTGGACGGCCAGGAGGAGGCTTTTGGCTGCCAGTATCAGGAGTTACCGCCCGGCTCGGGGCCCTAAATTACTCCGTGAGAATCGTTTAGCTCGACTTCAGTTTGCTCGAAACTGTGCTTCATGGACTCTGGAGGACTGGAATAAAGTATTGTTTTCTGATGAAGCAAGAATCTCTTTGTGTGGAGAGGACCGACGCCGGCGAACGGGAACGCTATGCGGAAATGTGTTTCGAAGAAATCACTCCTTACGGTGGAGGCTCCATTATGTTTTGGGCAGCAATTAATTCGACGGAGCGTACGGAGTTAGTTTTCATAGAAAATGGAACACACACACCGGTACATAATGGAAGTCCTACTTCCATATGCACAACCCGCATTGACTGCACTTGGGGAAGATTCCATTTTTATGGACGACAATGCTCGCCCGCACCGTTCTGGCCACGTGGAAGCTTACATGCAAGAAGTTGGGATCCGTCGTTTAGATTGGTCAGCTCGATCTCCTGACCTCAATCCAATTGAGAATGTCTGGGCTGTTCTAAAGAGACGGGTAAGATCAGTGCAACCTGCTCCACAAAACATCAGGGAGCTAAAAAGTGCCTTTATAGAGGAGTGGGAACGTATACCTCAAAACGTTATAAAAAACATGGTGGAAAGAATGTCCAGAAGGATTCAAGCTGTGATTTCGGCAAGAGGAGGTCACACTCGTTATTAGGTTTTTACATTTGTAACTTTATTAAATAAAAACAAGTAAAAAAATCTGCTTGTTTTTATTGCCGACCACTTCTTATTCATTGGCCGTGTACTTCGGTTTTAAAGAATTCTTCGATTTTTTTTATATTCCAGGATTCACTTCACGCGTATTAATTTACACGATTACAAGTTTACAGACTACGTCAAACAATTTTATTTTATTTAATTAACTCAAATCGACCTTAGAATTTAAATTTCTTTAGGTGCCCTTTTTTTTGCAAAAGAGTATATACAAATTTCTCTTTATTTTTTCTGCTACATGCAATCTCTTTTCATCCATCTTTTTCGCAGCCCAATATTCTGATCCATGCGGTATGACAGGTCTAATCACAGAATTGTAGATTTCCCCTTTCATTTGAGAGGCATCCGTGTGTCGCAAGTTGTTCCAGTGATCTGTCGCCATTTCATCTGTTCTGAGTTGATCCGGTGCGTTACATCTCGGTCTACCTAAACATCCCCTTGGACAAACGACCCTAGGTACCGGAAGTCGGAGTAGTGATGGAAGGTTTATTTTTATCCTACAATAACCCACCTAATCATGCAGTGTTTCTGAGTGACATTTTACTGTCACGCTATGCACAGCCTCGCTGTCACGCTGCGCACCATAGGGTTAATAATAAACTAGTCATTACCTGATCTGATACGATTTGACACCGTTACGTTTATTAGTTTCTGAGGAAAATGGTGACAAACAAACACAACATTATACCCCCAGTATCTAATACTTCGGGTATGCATAATATATCGCTGTATTTGAGTTCTTGAAAGTGTTTTTTTTTTAATTTAATAACGCAGCTTGAATTATTTCGAAGGTAAGCTTCTTTGTTTTTTTTTTCATAAAGTTGTATTTGATTTAATTATCAATTACGCTTTGATATCTTTCAGCCCTGCGTGCTCGACTTTATTTTCTTCAAAATCTTTCTTGTAAATCGATAAAGAAAATGTAGTTTTACATAAGATTTGTAGTCCACCTTGCTGTTTTCCTAATAGATGCAAATATACATCAACAATAACACAAAATATTACCGTCGCAATACGAAGCAAATATCAAAATATTTCATTTTGAAAACTGATCTCGTAATAGAGATACGGAAAGTTACACGTTTTTCAATATTATTTGCTTCTTATCTTGGAGCACCTATCTTGAAGTTGTTCTGAACTTAATATATTCCCAAGATACTTTCTCCGTTAAACATCTTCAAACTTTATATCGCTACACTTTGCTACATATTTTTGGTATCTCACAATTTAATAAACATATTTTCTAAAAAAACATTGGAGGTGAAGTGTTTGCTGTTTAGTTGTAATTTATGGGAGGTGCTGAAAGTTTCGTAATATATTTTTGATATTATGAGTAATTACATGAATTAATATTTTCACAAAGGTGTATTTAAAAAAGTTTTCTGTTTATTATTTTTTGTGGTGTGCCTGGTGGAAATAGTCACTTTTTCTTCAAGACAATTATTATAAAGGCTTTTTAACTAAGAAAAACTGGCCAAGTGCTAGTCGGTCTCGCGCTCTGAGGATTCCGTACAAACAGCTACATTCATCAAAATAATTGAATAACATTACTGAAGTAGTGAACTATGAGAGCACCGAAAATTTCTGTAAGTATAAGATAAAAAGTATTGAGTAACAAAATTAACTTTGCCGTTGGAAAACTGTAGTCCCCATACATCAACATAAGTCGCGGTCAGTTTACCAACGACAAATAAGTTTTTTATTTTTTTATATTTGGATACAAATTTACGGTTTTTGGCTTTTTCTTTTACTTGTGCTATAAGACATTGCTTCTTCCCAAATTTCATGATTCTAGGTCAACGGGAAGTACCCTTTAGATTTTGATGTTCTTGCGAGTGTAAAATATGCGTCATTAACGGCTGTATCTCTTGATTGATCTAGAAGTTTCACAGCTGCAAGCGGTTGCAAATTTGATTATACGATATTAATTTCAACTCGATACCTCCACGCGTTCCAGAGATAAAGGGTCTTGACAGACAGACGGACAGACAGACAACAAAGTGATCCTATAAGGGTTCCGTTTTTTCCTTTTCAGAACCCTAAAAACTAACAGTATATAGTTATTAAAAAGTTTTCTCATTTACAGAGGAACCTTTGTTTACCTAATACACAAAATACGTTTCCAAATATCTTTAGCCAAATAACTAAATAATTAAACTGCACCCACACATAGCACGAGTTAAACTTGCACGTTAGAATGAGAGCATTCGTTAACAGTTAAATCAAACGCCTGGTTTGGAAGTGATACTAAGTTAAGACGGCGAACGGCGGGACTTTCCTAAACGTCGAGCGCACCAGTTGGCCACAGTTAGTTTTGAAACGTAAAGATGCACAATTTGCTGCAGTCATCGTCAGTTTAAGTTGGCTTGAAGTTTGTTTGTGCTATGGGAATTATAGTAGTGAGCTTGGTTTCAATAATTTCACTATCACAAACAAGAGGCTCAAGTCAACAGATCTTAATATAAAAAAAAAAACAAAAACTGATTAGCATATTATACTAAATTCAAAACCTCCATTAAAAATTTGAATTTAGAATCTGCCAGCCTGTGTTTAAACTACTATAAATGAATGTATCAAACGTCCTATTTGCAAGACGACCTGTGAGCAGTACGTCATATTCTCAAAATAATCTATTTCGTAGACTAATCTGACATTTGGAGGTTGCCACTTTATCGTTACATAAAAATAGTGTCGTATCCTGAGTGATTGAAAATCGAAGTAGATCGAAAATGGCACTATTTCACGGCGAAAAAAATACATTTGTTAAGAAACTTATTTAATTTTTACTCATTTATGTCAGACTTCATTCTATCGATTGAATTTATTTTATTGTAGATTTCTTATTTATTACAATGAAAGTTTATGTACGTATGTACTGTTATATTTTAATATATTACGTTTATTTTCATGAAACATTTATTTATACCAATTAGTAAAATGAAATGTAGAAGTCATATCAAATCGATTCGATGAATCACTTATATGATTGAACCTTACCTACAACACATCTACGAAATTAAAAATCACAATATAGCAGCAAATCGTCCTATTAGCAGAACGTCCCACTGTCAAAGTACAGTTATACTCAAAAATACTATCGATTTTTCGTCATGGCTCATTATACAATTTATTTCAAAAGTCAAATTAAAACAAAAAGAAGATTTAAAGCTTTATGGTGAATCAAATATCTGATGACGGTTTTAAAAACACTTCCAGACTGATGAAGGGTACGATGGCATAGAAAAATGTAATGCAGGCTCACATTCGAGAGCGGAGGCGACGCCCCCTAGTGAAGTTTCCAGTCTTGGTTATGCAGCTCCTCGCAGCCTCGACCTCGGCCTGACCTCGTCCCAGCGGTCGATGCTGTGAATAAGGACTCACTTCGGGTCGTAGTCCAGTCCAGGGTCGGAAGTGACAGCGCGTGGAACGCAAAAGTTACTAATGTGAGGAAGTGATGGCCGCAAAAGAGGCGTTGGAAGGGCCCGGGAGGGTACAACCTCCTTTTAAATCCATAGCCGACACACCGGGCACCAAAAATCGTGACCTGATGGACGGCCAGCACAGTGATGGCCCGCAGGTGAAAAACTTGGGAGATTGTCGCCTAAATTGACCGCGCCGTGTTCCGAGCTTACCTCCCAAGAGGAACTGTGACAGTTTACGGCCGCAGAGGATGACGGGGTCTGCATCAGGTCATGCGAGCCAATACGATGACGACGAATAATGTGATGCATTGCGCAAGCACTCCAGGTCAAAGGTATGAGTCTAAAAGACCCCTACGCCCGCTCCAGCAAGAGAACATCCATAAGAATTTTTGCACTAGGACCAAATTATAACTTAACCTGGAAATGGTTACTTTCGACTGAATTGGATTTTACTTTTATTTTTTATTTTATTTTCAATTTAACAGTCTCAAAAAAATGTTGAATAAAATTGCTCCCTTAAAAATCTCATAGGTATTTGTGTACCATTCCCATTCTTTTGTTTGTAAGACCTTTTGATACTAGGTCATTCTGAGAACAGGATGATCTGCTCATAATTATGTAGTTTTGCGAATAGGACATTTTGATACGGAATACAATAAATAAGACTGACTGAGACAATTTACCAGCGGAAACGACAACAAAAAATCAAAATGCATGAAAGATTAACCATGTGAAGTAGTGTCAATCCGAGATATTTTGGACTTTTCGACAATACAATTCTTGTGATATTCTTCTGTTTTAAAAACGTATCTTTGATGAAGTTTGAACTCTTCAATGCCTACTACTCTGCTTAACGTTTTTTTTTTAAATATTGTTCGATTTGGGTTCCCTTTTTTGGCATTGCAACTGTCATGATTATATACGGTTTCTCGCTTTATATTTCAGTTAAAACTTTGTAATGTCTACGCCAAAATACCAGACACACAAATCTTACTATCCTTATAAAACAATAAACTCCCATACTCAATCCCTAGGGCTGTCACTGACCTTTGTGAGTCTACCAGCAAAACGATCTGTGTGCCGTCCAGTTAAATACGTAAGAGGAAGCGCAATCCCTAATTGGATCACAATCGCACTGACGTAAGGTACGCTTCGCCGCCGGTCTATGGGGACCGGTAAGAATCGACATCTCCGTCGGGCTTCCATGACATGCTTGGATAGTTTTGAGTGAGCACCCCTAATCAGGGCTGAAAAGTTTACCGAATGGTAAGCGTGCGTGAATACGTTCTGATTCTGTTGTATGGGACGTAATTGTTAGGAGTTCGATTTTTGCCGGAGGGTTGGAAAAAGGAAGATTTTTTCACTATGAATATTCAAATTCGAAGGAATGAATTTACGATTACCTGCTGTTGAAATCTAATAAAACAATAGTCTATTAGTTATTTCATCTTACAATTATACCCAGTTTAATTATATGCGAAATAACCAGTGAGCCACGACATTTCGATTATTGCAAATTTACTGCGACCGAAGTAATTAATCGTATAAATCCCCACTAAAAAGCAGCTGTAAGCAACAATAATTAAGATCGCAAACAAGTCTTAAGCCAGTTGATCGACGCGACTTCAAATACGAAATAACAACAATTAAACAAAGGCGAACAAAGTTAAATCGGAATGATTGCGCGACGATTGCGCCGCCTATCGAACAAAACAGATAAAACTCTCATCAAATACAATCAGTGGTTGCCTGGACAGAGCTTAAAACTAGGCCTCTGGATCCCGCCATTTCCTCGGGGCGAATTTCATTACCACTAGCTCGTCCGGTAATCCCAAGCGGACAAGTGCCTTAATCTACCCGCTTTCGGTTCGATTCCGACTCTTAAACGCGCCACTTGCTTAATTTTTACTTATAATCCATTTTTAATTGCCTTCTCACTGTACCATTATTAAATTTTCAAAGAGAAATTAATTACGTAGATAAGTTTTGAAGGCCGTCAATGCGACAATAGATTGTATCGGTGTTAATTTAGTAAAGAAAGCCGAGTTTAGAGAACACTGTTGTCATTGATTGACGTAATTCTTGGATTAAGATTTTATATTAGCAAAATGATCCGACATTGTTTGACGACGAGATATAAATCTATGTTTGAAGTTAATTGCTATTAAATGCAGATACAGCCAATTATTTTGAAGCTTTTGAAATTGATAATTGATGGGTAAACTGATAATAATCCCAACCTAATTATTATGTACATTTTCAGTCTTACGGATAAGCTACTATTAAACTAATTTGCATTCATAACAAAGCTTAAGAAACGTAACAATGTTTAAGAAGTTATCGAAGATTTCAAATGGAATTCTCATGAATATTGCTTGATGACAAACCGATAGCTTTTAAATGTTCAGACAGAACATTTGGAGCGCATACACAGTTATAATAAAACGTGACGCGCGATCGACGCGCATCTCTGTCGGTCCCTGCAAATGGGCGCTGATAAATCGAAGACTGCAGTTACGATTAGTCGATGATTAATGCTCGCACTGCGACGCCATCTGCTGAATTAATTGCTTCATTTCCTCTCGACGGCACCAAATGGAATTTTGTATTTCGATTCGTAAAACGTTCGACGTTTTTGTCCGCCCGGTACACTTGTTCAGGTGTGTTATGGACTCTGTGATTTATTATTACTTCACGCCCAAACGAGAGATTTTTGACACATTTTATTTTCAGTTCCGCGAAGTGCCTATACGAGGTTTTGGAATGCCAATTATTTTTACCAACAAATACCCACCTACACAAAAGGTGCCATACACTGGCGCAGAATTTAGCGTCTTAAGAACGAGTTGTAGACCTTTGTGCGATTCGAAAGTTTCCACAAAGAGGGCCCCGCATGATTTGTGAATGCGTGTAATTTTTCAAACGTCATATTTTTTGCAACAGTTCCACCGACCTACGGAGTAAACTTTGCTATTGTAGAGGAACGACTTTTTGGAATGTTTTCGTCTTTCCCTAGCGCTTTGTTATGGAAAGTTAGATAGTGTTGGTCGCGGGAGCACCGGTGGCATCCGTTTTCGCTTAATAAATTTCGATGTTCAATAAGGATTCGGGTTGGAAGTTCTGCTATGACAATGTTACTTGATGTCAAATGGGTTCTAGAGATAGTACGAGTTTGTGGTCGAGCGGTGAGAGTGCAAATATTGGATTTTTCAGTTCTGAGACGTGATGAACAAAACGGCGATCGTATGAGTGAGTAATGGACAGGTGAAATTGCTCGCAGCCTTTCTGTTAGGTGATCCTTTGTCGGATTGGTTTGCGCGGAGTTGGAGCCGTGGAGGCTGTCGTGTGTACCCGCGGCTATCTGTTGATAGCTGTCGGTGCATCTCGCTCAGATTGACGGCTTTTCAGACCGAACTAAATAGAATTTTACAGCGCTGTATTGTTGTAGTGTCAGATATCGCTCTTTGGTAAAAACTGAAGTTCCGTTAGATGCCTCTATTGTATTGTTCTATCGGGGATTTTATAATACAAAATGTTGGATGGTTATGTACTGTTTTATGTAAAGTACAGTACACAAAAAATACTGAACGATGTTAGACTTGAAACCAAACATATGATGTAAACTCTTATAAAAATATATAATATATTTATAAAAATGTATAATATACTTTTCGCCGTGTTCAATTAAGAAAACACATCTAATAGTTTTTATGTGAAATGTGATCCAATCCAACACAGCAAAGCGCAGCATAGTTGCAAAACACAAGGATCAAGAGAACACAAGGTACAAATCCCCTGGTTTTATGAAAGTGCGTCTAGTTCAAACAAATGAAGTAGTTTCCGTGGAAACTCGTCAATTCCAAGACAAAGACGCTCTACGTTTGACATCATTAATATCCAAGGAACACGAATAGCAGCGGGTGAAAGGAGTGCTTTCACGGCTCGCGACGATGCACTCATATTTCCGGATTTCATTCCATCCCGAGCGCACTATATTACACATAGCAAATCCAAATGTCATCATAACGTAACCCTGCCCGTGTTCCCTGTAGATTGTATTAAACAAAGGGGAATTAAATAGCAGACAGTGCGGTGTACCGAGCCGCGACCAGCGCGCCACGAACCACTTTATTCCACCTTCTGTACCGACTGCGCCCCTAGTACTTACGTCACGCATTCCAATTTTTATTTTTTGAAATAAGCCAACGTGAGTGCGAGTAATTTTGTTTGTGTTTTAAAAATGCTGCGTATTTTTGTGGCACAGTTTTTGTTGCACCGCTTGTTGCCATCTACTGCGAATATTCCAGCTGCATTATCTTCGTGACAGTCCCGCTCTTTATTATCCTCATGCGCCGTGATAAATTGTCGCATACCTTTATTATTCACGAGTCAAAAGTAGAATCAATACAGGTACCTACCTAACTATATATGGTGGTGCTTGAAATGTAAATTTCAATTAATTTCATGAATTCGTCATTGTATTACAAAACAAACTGATTAAGTAAATAAACATTAGGCGTTTTCGATTACAATTTCACCGTCGAAATGGCAGCTACTTAATTAACATAATCCCGTTGCGAAAATAAGCAAAGTTAATTTTAGTTAAAACATGGCGCATTTAACGTTTTAAATTCGGCGTGTTCGTATTCACGGGCGCGCACTGATCATTTCGAATTCGCTATGTAGTTGGTCGTTTTTCAAAAAGCGATTTCACCTCCAACTACATTCATTTACACATAATAATTGTGTTCGGTCGCGGCTGCCGACTCATTATCATATAAATGAGAGAGAAAAAGCACCGGTCGGCCATTAATCAAGAGAATGGAGCAACAACAGTGGCTAATACACTTATCAACTTTAATTCAATAATCCAGCGCGCGGCCTGCCCTCGACACTCGACTTTTCGTAACGTGAAAAATAAGTGGCAAATGGAACGCACGACTTCACACACTAATCCCAATTAATTACAATGCCATTGGAAGCGTCACTGGACTTTCATTAAAAACCCTTTTTTTACTAGTCTAACTTGCAAAGCTTTCAATACATTTTTGTATAAATAAAAAACGAGTTAAAAATGTTTAATAAAAAGTGGCTCTAAAATAAAAATCATAATAAACTGAAAAATGGTTTTTATTCAAATGAAATTATTCATAACAAAGTTAACTGAAAATGTGAAAAAAAAATGTAACGGATGTAATAAATATCAGCTACGCATAAACCTGTATGTATTTATTTTAAAACAGATCAGCAACAAAAAACGACGATAAACTGCCAATAGGACAGCTAAATTACATTTCTTGTTTTATATGTGAACTGAATTTACTTTTTTGTTCGTTTGGGATAAAAGATTTGGGAACTAATTCAGTCTGTTTGTATACGGCAAAACTACGTTTAATAATAAGCTATTCGCAAAACCATTTAAGAAGTAAAATTAATTCAATTCTTGCAATTACAAAAATAATAATATGGTCACCGGAAAAACATAGTTAAAAAGCAAAAAAAATATAGTTCTGATAATGGTATTACAACAAAATATAAAAAAATAAACTTACAAATAAAACGATTTAACAATACACTAACAAATAAAAAAATGTAAAGTGTTAAGGCTGTATTTCCGCAATAAAATCCCCGTAAACATAAGGCAGTAAGCCATTAAAGTTAACTTTTTGTTTCACAAACAGGTAAAATTGTTACTGCTATACCAAGTTGCCTAAACTTGCAAAATTATTACAAGGACATAAATAAAACGTAGAGGCGTAGCTCGTAGCCTTCGTAGCCGTCGTAGCACCGTAGTGCCTCTACGGCGTAGCACTTGCTACGGCGTGAACTGAAAATTTGGAGCATCTAAACTGTTAAACTCCTTAAAACTATTATCATAATTCTGAGCTAACATTCTGTCATGGAACTGGTCTTAGCTCTGTTTTCAGCAATTCCCTGCATCCTTTACACTACAACTATTAATTTAAACTATAGACTGGACTATGTATTGTTTCGCTATTTCAAACTGTTGTTATATCAATTGTTGTTGTCTGATTTTAGTTAGCTTCCAGATATTATGATTTTCAGAATTTGATGCATGCTCTAACTTTTTAACACATTGGAATGACATTTTTGACACATTTGGCCATACTTAATATCAATCTAAATTATATATTTTTTTCATTATATTCAAATCCCACATAGCATTTTGGTACTTTACTAATGAATCCTTGTTCGCATAAAACTCAAATTATTCAAAGAAAGCCCAAAACTATCACAATGGTTCCTCCTCAAAGTATCATAACTGAGACAATCGCCTCAGCATTAATTCTCGAACAAAGCCGAGGTAATTAGGCAAAATATTACATTATTATAATAAGTTCGCTTTGTCAAAATTTCGGTATCAGCTCCGCTCTAGTTAGGAAGGCGAAGCTAAGGTTTTGCGAAGCAATTTCATGCTTTCGTGAACTCATGCACCAATGGCCTACCGTCTACGGTCTACGGCATTGGTTCCCAACCTGCGGTCCGCGGACCATAGGTGATCAGCGACAGTTAAAAGTTTAAACTAAAATCTTCAATTCCAAATTTAATTTAATTAAATAAAAAAAAGTTAATTTAAAAATAAAAAATCCGACTGTTTAAAAAGCGAACTAAAAAGCTGTAAACACGAAAAATCATGCTGTGCAGTCGGAGGATACATATTCGCGAACTGGCTGACCCTCTGATACGCTACCTATTCGGTATCGCTAAAATTTTTGAATTTGTATCGATATAAGTTTATTTATAGATTAACTAAATTATTTAATCACATTTTCTTCTAGACGTTTGATCGCTGCTAACAACAAAGAAATCAAAGGTGGTCCCGGATCAAAAAAAGGTTGGGAGCCACTGGTCTACGGTCTACTCACTGGAGAAATTTCACTAACACAAAGTTATGATTAATTGGGGCAATAACACGAGGACTGGTACATTGTCCTGACCGTCCGATCCTTAGGGATGGAGTACACGGGCTCAGTGCTGTGATCGCCTTCTAAGTTGCTATCATTCATCTTGATTCATTAATTTTGGATAGTGTGCTTAAAAATTGTGGGAATATCATTTTATGGTTGATATTTTAATACTTGACAATTTTGGAACTTGTATTGTCCCGAATAGTGGCACTTTGTTGATTTATAGACAAGAAAGTGATATTAAAATTGACTTTAAATAACGAATGTCAGTATTTCCCGTGTCTGGTAAGAAGTGAATCATAGGATGTGTGTTGAAAGCGTTGTTAATTTTACAAGCTTTTAATTAACTTACAATGTATGTATGTAAGTGTGTTCGGGTCAAATCTTGCAACTGAATTTTAAAGCAGTTATCCTCCACCAATTAAGATGAAAATTTGCATACACGTTTAGTTTGGATGACAATGTATGGTTAGATAAGTGACGTTATTCTATATCCACATCATCGCTTACCATCAGGTGAGATAGTGGTCAAGCGCGAGCTTATTGACAAAAACAAAAAAAAAAACCAATATGGCGGACAGCCCAAGATGGTGGACTAGTTATTTTTTGTGCACTGCCCTGATTTGGGTATCAAATGAAAGGGTTTGCTGAGAAGAATACGAAAAAAGCAGGTTTAAAAAAAAAAATGACAAAATTATTATTTTCTTTCACGAGACGCAAATAAACGACAATCGAAAGAAAATCTAAAAACAATTCACCATCTTCTTCGCATTGTATGTTATTAAACATGTTCCATACCGAAAGATACACGTAATTTATGCTCACGGACTTTCAAACTTGTATTTTGAATGACACGACTGTCAAGCCCTCCCTCATAACTTTTAACGTTCGACCCTACTTCAGCCGAGATTACTACAAAGTTAATACAATGAAGCTTTAACGCAAGGAGGTATAATAGTTGATTGGCTAACGGTTATGGTGTAACGAGTTTTTAATTAAACGGGAGTAGATTTCATTACTTAGCGTCGAGCGCCACGTGTTGCTCCCAGACGTAGCGCAGCAGCGCAAAAGTGTAAGCTTAGAATTTTTCTCTCGAAACAATGCCTACACAGCTCCAAGCTGGATATTCCTTACAACAGTTCTGACTTTCATAGCGGAGACAAAGGAACTTCCTACGTCCCAACAAAAACTCATCCACGCCAGATGATGTGTCTATGGCGAGAAATTGCAAAAAAAAGAAAAAGTAACTTCTACGTGGTTCTATGTATGTATGCGTGAAATTTTAAAACGAGCCGTATTTTTCCTCCTTCTGAAGAAACTGTAGCGGATGCGAGAGGATAGACAAAAGAGGCTCTCTATACTTTGTTAGGTATCTGTAGAAGCGAATGGAGATGAGTTGCCGCCGCCCCGCGCCCCTGCTAACTACTCGTACAAACACAAAAGTCCTTACATAAATCTTGTCCTCGGGAACTCGCGGCGCCGGCTCACCTCTCTACAGAGGTAACTACGCACTCTCACCCTCCGATGAATTCGATAACACAACAAATTAGAATTTCTCCTCGCACCCGCCCGAATAATGATAAAAATTCGAATTTACAGCCCTTAACGCGTAAGTACGCTTTACAGAGTTACACCTGAGTGGCTTCTTTATTTTGTCGACACGTTTACATACTGTTCATGAGAATATAAAACTGCTTTGAAGAAACATACGCACGTTTTTGTAGTGAAATGAGGTTTGGGGAGGCTACAATAATGATGATAATGTGACTCGTTACTGCGTTAAACTCATAAAAAATACATTTACTACAGACTTATACATTACTCTTGAAATATACTTAAGCAGAGTGAATGTCAACCATAATAATGCACCATTTCTCCTTTATGATAAGACAAATGTTCTCAACTCAATAGATAAAGAGCATGTGCATGTCACAACAAGCGAGATAGTTAATCCAAGTCAATAATCACAATAGGTGAATTGGATTCACAAACACAAGCTCAACCCCATGCAAATTAGCACCTTCCATTCACCATATAAAGTTTATAATCCATTGTGATTAACAATACTGTCAACGTAATCTTACAAATACCAGTGAATGTTCATAGGGGAACTTTTATGATAGCAAAACCACCTTTACTTAAGGCTTTTGGATTTAATTAACAATTTCCTGAAAGTCTTTGTCATGTGAACCACAAGATGGTGATATATATACAGATGTAAGTATATTTTTATGTCCGTTAAGCTAATTAATTTTGCTTTATGTTGTACTACGTTTAGATAAGGTGTATTAGACGGCTTTTAATGCATCTGTTTATTTAAGCGACAGACTGATAGCCTATTATTATTTATGAGACGTTTTCAGAGTCGAATTAAGATTTTTGGTCGCCCCAAGCGACAAAAGGGTTGCGTTGGAAAAATGTAAAATTTATTTACATAGATATTAACTGCTCAACAACTAGACAGTTGAAAGGTTTATTTTAAACTCCGAAACTTTAAAAATCTTACAGTAAAATTATTTGAAGTACAACGGTACCAGACAAAATCTAAATATTGAAATACGGTTTCAAGAAGTACTGAAAGCGTTACAAATTTTTAATTTAATTGTAACTTTTTAAACCTTTTGTCCTTTTCTATTTAACTGAGTTATAAAATTGATAATAGATTTTATAAATATAAAGGACACCGATAATAAACGACAATATTTTTTTGTTTAAAATTTGACAAGCGTCTTCTCAAATTTTAAACAAAATAAAATATTTTTTTGAAGACATCATGGCTGAAAATAAATCTACGATAGTTCCTACATTTAAAAACTGAAGAGGGATTTTGGAAGGTCTAAAATTTATTCCCACACACATAAAATCAGTTTCCCCAAACCACGAGCCTCCGGTTTAAGGGTAAGCTCTTTCGCTAATAATTCCTCTATGTACCCTACACTTAGATACATGTACCCGTATGTATCCTACACGTATGCTACATCATCTTGATACATAACGCACACACGGATCCCGGTTCACAAGACTAAAGGTGTCCGGGCTTACTCGCAAAATGGATGTGTACACATTGCGTTTAATTATCATCAATTAATTATCATTAAGCGGCATTGCCGTATAAAACACGGAACGCAAACAATTGTGCGATGCTTTGAAACAAACTGTTGTACGTTGTGAGAAATTTGCGTGAATTTCTATAGGTACAAATTTTTTGTTTGTGTTGCAGCGTATTTTATGTTGTTCGTGTGGATTTTTAAAATTCTTGAGTTTTGTGGGTCTTTTTAAATGTTTGATTATTTTCATAAGTAAATATATAAGTATTTTCATCATCATTCATTCATCATTTGAACACAGGTCTCTTTCTTCTTGTGTCAATTCCTACGTTTTTGTGCCAGCCTTATCGATGTCTACCCGTGATATTATTTTCATAGACAATGTAAAATAAAAAGGTAGCCTAGCATACCACCTTGTGCTATCCATTTCGTTCGATTAATTCTAAGTAGCAATTTAAAACTAATGTACCCCCATTATTATACCACTTTCCTAGACTAACGTGTAACCACTTCTTTAAGTCATAACTTCAAATAAAATATTACTCGTTCTAATTTCGACACTGTGTAATATTTAAACAATGATGAAAAACTGTTGTCAAGGGTGGGTTGATGAGTCGTCCAGGGGACTCCGGAGATTGTTCCCGTTCGTCGCGGCCGTGCATCAAATATTCTACAAGTTTATTCGTACTAAACGCTTTCACTGAAAATGAGACTATAAAGTTTCCGGGCGACGCGAAATGATTCTATTACGAATATGAAATGTTATTACCTCGGACGGATTATAAGCAGGAGCAGGTTCTCACAAATGAAATTGCTTCCCTCCTTTGGAATCCATTTTAAGGATGAATGATATAATTCTTACGAGTAAAGACTTTGTCGACTTGGATGCGTTTATTAGAATCGTTCTCGACAATGGTGATAGCATTCGCAAATGATGTTGTTAAAATGATCACTCCCAATCCCCAAAAAAATAAAATAAAAACGTCAGATAATTTGATTCAATCAGAAATATCTTAATTAACTGTTTTTGTAACAGATTATCAGATAATAAAATATAAACGTCGATAAAAGCTGAATTCAAATTGAAAGGGCTCATTGGATTTTTAGAAAATTGGATTTTATGTGGAGGGGTGGCAATAACGCGCTTACTCGTATATTTTAAAATAAATTGCTTATTATAATACCTACGGCTTATCGCATTTTAGCTAACGTAAACTGCTGTGAAGGCAATTTAACTAACATTGAATAGTTTGGGGATGTAAGTAAGGCGGATATGGCGTTACAGGCCTATTGTTAAATTTGCTATAACGATATTGTAAACTAGTCATTATGATAACGGTATTATTATTAAACTTTCCTATTTCGATCCCGAAACAATTGTTCTACTTCTTGCGTTGCTAGGTTACGGCTCAATATATGGTTTTGGGTATGTTTTTGATCAAAGAAATTATTTTATTGAATACACTAAGTTAGATTGGTTCTCTCTGCTTTTATTTTGGCGAAAAAATAGTATTAACAAATTGGCAATAGTTATGTAAATACGAAGGCATCAATTTCTTTTTTCACCTCATGACACAGTCCTATCAAGATGAAATATTCCACAATTTTTGCGTATAGCTACTACATTCTGAATTGGAAAAAATACTTTATTTGTTACAGCATATTTTTATGTGTTGGCAGTGATCGTTCAATATTTTTATAGGCTGCGAATGAAAACGGCCAGATGGAGCGAAAACCTATCCAAAAACACATCATGAATTATCAGATACTGAGCACGATTCACGGTTTCCTCATCCTGGCGTTTTCCGGGACTCGTTTCTATCTAGAGCCATATTCTGTTTAGCCTTTTAGGTCAGGTCATGATCACATTATCCTGAAGATACCTGGTTCATCATCATCATTATTTCTGCCGAAAGACGTCCACTGCCGTCGCCGCACAGATTGTTGATGTGCCTCTCGCATCCAGCAGATTTCCTCATCCTTAACTAGGTCATCGGTCTATAAGAGGCAGGCCTTCCAACGCTACCTACCTATTTCATACACAGATCTAAATTCCTGATTTTTTTTTCCTGCTTTTCCTCTCCGGTCCTGTCCTATCGCACTGGAAGTCAGGAACCGTGCATTTTCCGATACAAAAATTACATATGATACTCAGTTAAAGTGAAACTGGGTGTCAAACTTCAAACTCACTCTGTGCTGGGGCGGCTGCTACCGGTGCAGAAAACCTCAAATGGCGCAAATATAACAACCTTATTGGAAGTTATATGTTTGAGCCGTTTGGGTTTGAAATATTAGGTCCATGGGATCCGAGAGCACATCGATTTTTTGGAAAAATTAGCACAAAGCTCGTCGACTCTTCACGTGACCAAAGGGCTGGCCAGAGATTCAGCATTGCCATCCAACGTGGCAATGCTGCCAGCGTTCTGGGCACGTTTTCCGTTGACAACGCCGTTTTCCCTCTCCCCTTTGTATTTGTAAATAGTTTTTTTTTTTAATATTCAATTGTATATTTGTTACTAACTAAGGGAATAAGAACAGTCGGTATAGTGAAAGTTTCAGTGCAGGAATGTTTGAAACCGGACGAGTAGTTTCAGATATTATCTCCTACATCAAACTTTGCCTCTTTTCAATATTACGTAGATGTACAGTAAAAGACCTAACGTGCAGTCTTACTCTCCCAAAAGTCAAATGCCTGCATTTTGTAGAAAAAGTTAAATTATCCACAACTGATTTAATATTTTGTTTAAAAATCAAAGTTTAGATTATACCAACTAACCGTGACACCAACAGTTTAAATTATTCTGCCTAAGAAAAATTGCCGCTGCTGTTTTTGTAGAGTGTGACTGCACTTTTGACCCTTGACTGTACCTAATATTGGTGTAGAAAAAAATTACCTTTACTTCTTCAACTTTCTCAATGAATCTTACCTGGAAAACAAAGAAAACAAACAATTAATATCACAGGCTTATACATTAAAATACACCATATTTATTGCAACAGTTATCCGTTACAGGGTGGGCAGATTTCCAAGCGGATTCGAACCTAAGACCGTTGGCATGACTTGAGACCAGATGTTATAACGCATTGGCTTTAACGACCACGAGTATTTATGCCTGTTCTGGTTAAGCAAAGGTTCAAATTGTATCTGTCTTGTGGCCTAAGCTCGGAAAGTACTAGGTTAATCTAAATGTGAATTCGTTCAGTTTTTCTAAAAATTCTTTTAACACTAGGATTTATTAATTTGTAACAATTGTATCACTTAATATTAAATTCACAGACAATGCAAACCTTTAACTGAAAGGTCTAGAAGCATTTAATTTTTCACACGAGTTTCTATTAAAATTACTGATCACTAAGTAAAGATCACTCGCTAATAAAGGATTAAAGCACGAGATTCGATAAAGAACATTTAGTTGATTCCACAAAGTTTACAAGTGGGGTTCATTGATGTTAAAAGTTGTATCAAAATATTACACATTGTATCATCAAGTTGTGCACTGTAATGCTCAGTTCTCTTCCCTCTCTAAAGTAATGCTCGAATCTGTAAAGTTATAGGTAGCGCACTGTAATGCTCGGTTCTCCTCCCTCACCAATGTAATGCTCGGTTCTTCTAACTCACCAAAGTAATGCTCGACTTTGTAACGTTACGTTACAGGCGAGGGAGCACCTTTAGAGATTCAGCTTGAAATTCGCGCATATTCCAATGTAAATAAAGTAAACATTGTAAATAAATTATGACTTACATTTTCATTTTCACACAAGTGATTTTTTATATACTTAGATCAGATTATGTTTCAACCTAACCTAAGACACCTTGACAACTTTAAATAGGATTTTTTAATTATTTCATACATAATATAGGTAATTATTGTTAAAACATACATATTATAAACACAAAATTTATCAAACTATATAGTTCTAAGATAAGAAACATACCCAAATCTTATCCCAGAATCACTTGAGCGTAAATTCTAAATATATTTCAAAGGCAACAGTTACAAGTCCCCACCTACTTAACCCATTAACTCTTGCTTAGGATATGTTTTTAGTGGTCTCAGCTTACTAAATGCTTGCTATCTGATGTTTATTTTGTTTTGTCAGAGATTTCCTTTAGTAGTTCTGTTTGCATAAGTGTTAGAGAGAATGGAGGGAGATAAGGTTGTATTTGGAGATATTATAAACCGAAGAAAATTGTTTTGTTGTTTTCTATAAATTGCTGGTTAGTGATACCGATAATTTGATATTTACTTGTCAAAGAATATTGATATTGGCAAAATGTGGGCGTAGCGCCTACTGTGGAATACCTACAAGCGTTATACTGTCGCATCATAAGGTAACTTTCTTGCAGATTCTTCTCCATAGACACCTACCGACGCTTGCTTAAGTGCAACTAACTTCATCTTTTTTATCACAAGATGTCACTTACCAGAGAATGCCACTTGTATTGCGAAGATGAAAATTATCCTCCGTTTGTTCAATGCTAATAATACCTGTCTAATCAGTACACGTGAAAGATTTTCAAGTTATAACACCTTTCCCTTCCAAAAAAACAATCTCTACCCGCTCCCGCCCCTAACAAGCCCACTACCTAAGGTCCAGTGCAACGGTGCGTGAGGCCCCACAACCCACGGGCCGCGTGTCTCTGGCAGGCCATGAAAACAAATCGTTCATAATAAAGCATTAGGTGTAGACCTTGTACTGTCTTCAGTGGCTGTTCTCGATAATTGGACCCGTCGAGGGTATGTTTACAGCTTTATTGTAACAGTAGTAAAGGATTTTTATTGATATTATTGTTCTGGAAGTGGGTATTGCGATCGGAGAGGAATTTATGAGATGAGGTTTTTTTTTTCGATGGTTGTGATATACGTTGACTATTTACAATATAATCATTATTCATCAGCCGTTTAATGTTTCCACTGCTGGGGTACCTATGTAGGCTTTCTCTTTGGGAGAAAGGGAACAGGCCTTAATCCATCACGCGGGCCTAGTGCAGGTTGGTGGATGTCACAAGTCTTCGAATCTTTTTAAATATTAAACTATATTACATACGAGTACTTCCAATAAATATAAGAAAAAGCAGGCTTTTTACCCGACTGCCGAAGGAGGGTAATGTGTTTATCAGTCTATGTATGTATGTATGTTTGTTCATATGTGGCGTTCTAGAGACCAAACGCGTTTGCCGATTTTGATGATTCTTACGTCAATCGATTCGTCTTAACCCTGCGAGTGTCACTAGCTGCATTAAGATTGGATAATAGAAAAATGGCGGATTTTGGGCGCCATATTGTGGGGGACCAAATTTTTTTTCATCCAAACCTATCGTGTGGGGTATCAGTATAAAGGGTTTTAAGAGGTGATTTCATAAATGTAACACTTATTTGTTTAAATGTACCTAATTCAAAAAAAAAGAACTAAAAAGTTGAAATGAAAAAAAGTAAATCAAAAAATCTAAAAACCTGACTGCTTTAAAAGCGAACTAAAAAGACGTAAACAAGATGAAAATCTTGCTCTGCAGTCGGAGGATACATATTTGGGATCTGCCTGACCAAAACTATTTTTTTTTATATCTAATCTTTAAGTTTCTCTAAGTAATAGTAAGTTGGTTAACCATCAACAGAACACGATTAAGTAGTCAGCTCAGGCTAGGAAAAAACTGGATCGAAGAAACGTAACAAAATTGCAAATAATAAATACCGCTCAGGTTTGTACCTAGCTTAAACAAGAATAAAGTTTATTTGTTCATTGTTATAAGTATGACCACATACACATACATTACCTTTCGGGGAGTGTGCGATGGAATTGCATGATTTAATTCCGCCCAGCCCGTTCCATCATCGGACAACCAGACGCACGGCGATGCGTCATCGGTACTTGGTGGACATCCCACCTATACGCACAAAACGATTTGGGGACACTTTTATTATGCGTACAACTAAGGAGTGGAATTCCCTGCCGGAGTCTGTGTGTCCCGATAGTTACAATCTAGGGGTCTTTAAGTCAAGAGTGAATAGGTTACATCTAGGCAAGCGTGCTCCACCGTCGACCACATCATCGCTTACCATCAGGTGAGATAGTGGTCAAGCGCAAGCCAATTGAGAGTAAAAAAAAAATTACCTTAATTTATTTACAGAACTGTTTTATCTGAATTAATTTTTAGATCGATTGACTCTCGCGGCTGTAATATATCAGCAAACCTCCATGCCAAAACCTTACTATCAGTTCACTGATAATCTAAAATTGTTGAATTACAAAGTCAGCAAAACAAATCTTTGCCTATTTATTAAGGTCTATTTTATCTTTGTCTCTGACATCTGGTGATTAATAAATTCCATCCATTGCCTACGCACTTACACACCACTTTGTAATTGTCGCTTATAACGTTAATTATCTGTATCGCTTTATTTCAATTATGTTCCGAGAGATTTACAAGGAATATTATTTTGAGAATGACATTATATTGCAGTTATTTTTAGAGAACAGCAAATGAGTCGCTCAAAATATTTGACTATAATTATAAATGTCAAATTTATTATAAAAATGTTTCTCTTAAACAGATTCAGCAAAAACCAGCCAAGAAATACAAAAATGAAATAAATTATGTAAGCAAAATAAATTTTCTGCTATCACATCAGTAAAATTCCACAATCACTCATGAAATACGTCTACCTAACGTCTTTCTAATTACAGAACACATTTCAGAAGTGCTGAAAATTACGTTTTTGCGAATCTGTATCATTAGTGTTACACTGAGTGAAATTGACTTAATATCTCATGAAAATATCTGAGTAATCGCTCCATATAATAATTCCTGTGGCCGCACCATCTTGACAAATTAGATTTTTAGCGGGTATTGCTGGCTAAGACTAAATTATAGCTGACTTTGAGTCGAGTGCAGGCTTTTAAACATGAATTAGAGGCTACGTCGCTCAAACCTTAATGGCGTATTGTGACTGAGTGAATGTCACGAAAATTATGTAGCCGTATCGAGATTTTTAACCGTAGCACGGCACTGATGGTTAGAAGGATGGAGATTAATTTATGATAGAGTGTTTAAGCTTTTACTTGTAATTTAGTAACGTTCAAGCAACAATATTTATTTTAGCTTCAGTTCACACGATATTATTGTTTGTAGAATTGCATAATCACAATGAGGGCCTTGCCAAAAACACGAGTTCGACTCACGCAAGGCCGAAGTTAGGGGCGAGCTATAACAACCACATACAAAATGGATGTTCCATCATACCTTTGCGTCCATATTAAATATTAATCCAAACCAAACCGAGTTAAAGCGATCATAACAATTGCGCTCACAAACTTTTTGTTTGTTTTTCAAAATCCGCTTAACAAAACATACGTTTTAAATTTTACACGTATGCCTACAATTGTTAGGTCGGGTTATATTATAACATTGTGGGCAGCAACGCGCGGCAGCGTAGTAACATAATCGTGCAGCCCGCCATCTGCCGGAAGTTTTACAATGTTTATGAGTTCCATCGGGAAGCGTACATAAATTCTGACATTTGGACGTGTACAAACGATAACGATACAATGGTTTGACCATATTAAGCTCCGTAATTGTTTACATGTAGCCATTATCGTGGACGAAGTGTTTGTTTGACCAACAATCCATAAAGCCTTATAACGTGCACTACCAAACATTTCGTCCATCTACACAGTTCATTGATCCCGTATCTTCTTAGTTTCTTACAAAAGACATAAACTTCGGAATATTTTTACAAATAGAAGGATTGTAAATCTTGTTAAACTCGCAAAGTTAAAGTTAGCCAATGATATACAACGTAACAAAGTTAGCGGACATCTACAAAACAGGAAAGAGTCCCAGAATCATTTTAAATTCAGTATTAATCCTCGAACCCAGTCCCGAACATCGTTTCTTCCATACTTTGTGGGATTTCCGAAAGAAAGCTGCTCCTACAAACTTCTATCCAAACTCCCGTGTAATCTTACTTATAAAAATAAACTTTTGCATTAACTGATTTCGAATCAGGGGTGAGGAAGTTTCGCAAGGTAGGCTGGCCTGCCGCCTACCGCGTCGCTTCCGTACAAGTTGCCGAGTCAATCAGCTAGAAAATAGAAACAAATGAATATACGCTTAGGTAGTTTTGACTTGATAAGCGTAAGTAGACTTGGGCTCAAATTTATGGAAGAGTTCGGCAGATAATGTAAAAGTTGGCAGATAAGACGGGCTTTACTAGGCTTCGGCGCGCGCTCAGAAAAGCCGAATATTACCGACTGAGCCCGAGTACTTGGGACAGGTTATGTTATAGCAATATTTACGTGGCACATACACACGGACACTTAGACAGTTTTGTGGTGCTACAAATTGAGCATTCTGTTTTCGTAGAAAATTACCACGTGTACGTGTGTACTCGTTTCCTTAACTTCAATATTATCTGTGTATTCGACTTATGAGTATTACGTATTTAATTGGCCATCACATCAAAAGCGAGTCTTGTTTTATTTGCTACGGTGGCAGCCAATTGGCAGATTTAACGATATCATATTAAGTTGAGTTCCTGGCAATTTCAAATTTGGGTAAAAAAAAAAAACTGAAATCTTTTAATGTGAGAAAGATTAAATTATATTTTGGTATTTTTAATTGACAAAACCCCCGAGGATTTATAAAATTGCTTTGATATGAAATTGGAAAATCGTTCTTTATTTATTTTCAGTATGTTTATCGGTGTAACATCCGTGCGCCCAATGGGATTTCCCTTAAGAAAAAATGACGTACTTTCATACAAATTTTCCCTCTCCTATTTAACCCCTTGGAATAGAGTTTTCAAAAATCTTTCCGTAGTGCACACCTTTGCTATATTGGGAAATCTTGAAAAGAATTTCACGCTTTTACACTCAGTGGTTTAGGGTGTGTGTTGTCTGTCTGTCAGTGAAGTTAAGATTTTCATTAAACAACATCTGATTCTAATGTATGTACAGTGTTTAAACACATACTACATATACCAAATGTATAATGTTCCTACGTTTATCTGTTTTTATTTGATATTTTAAAAAATAATGCTCAAACCGAAATTAATTTGAATTCGAATATTTATATCGAGTATGAAAAACGTTACGTTGGATAATCATGACTAATTGATTACATCAATACTTATTGCCAATCCATTAAATCGTAGATAAGTTTGTGAAAGACAGTGATTTATTAAAAAATGAAATTTAACTAGATTAATTTTTCTGTAACCAAACATTGATTTGTCAGAGAAATGCTTGAACTCCACATTTCGGAATGTTATATTTTTTTTTTTATTGTAAATAGGCTCGCACTTGACCACTATCTCACCAATCAATCAGAAAGAGAAGATTTTCCTTATCTTTATTTAATATTTCGGATAAAACCAATCGGATCAACCCAAAAAAATATACCTTTATTATTATAACTTGAAAGTTCTAGAAATTCGGTCACAAAGCAAAAGTTCTGATCCAAAGAACGAAATCTTTGCAAACGTTTAGCATTCTGAAGCGTTTGTCTCTGCCTCGAGTCGCCTAAAATAAAATACATCAAAGTTAATCGAAGTCGGCTCTCAATTTGAGAGCAACATTCTAATGTCTTAAAATCCTCTGCGAAAGGCTCTCGGCCTTTTCATGCAGAAAGGTCTTGATTTTCGATTTTTTTTTCATTCCCCTTTCTTTTCGGTGAGCGTCGGAGATACGTGTCGTACTTATACCGAAGCCGGGTGTAATTAAGGTGCAAAGATACCCGAAGTCTACCGCGTAGAGGGGCTCAAGGGCCCTCAATGGACCGCTGTGTACTCAAAACCGATGAGTGTTGCGTATTCTGACGTTGCTGCTCTATCCCTGCGTTCAAAGATTCAAACCGATCTTAATTGGGATAAAGTTGCGGTTTTTGTTGCCATTGCCTCGTTGATATTTCTCTTTGAGTTCTTTCTAGCGTGGCTTTCAACCTCCGTCTATCTGCGTATCATAATCGTCAAAATAAAAGTTACTTTAACGACGTTAGGTCGACGAGACGGAGCCGAGTCAACTTATTACAAGTTACGCGCACTAACCTATTATATCGCGCACCTAAACGAACTAGCAGATGAAACAGACAGAAACATCGAACCCAATCTTATTACGGTGCCCTAACTTATATTCCACATTACATTAATTTCTCCGGAGACGTCTCGCAAACGAAGCAATAGCAGCTGCCTGCCCGGTCGCATGTTTATTGAGAAATTGCCTAATCTCGAAGAGCTACAAAACAAAACCACATCGGAAATGTTGAACTAAAGTATTTCTTCTCTCTAAGGATGCTAGTGGTGGTACCCTTGTCTGCGCTAACCGATCACACCCTTAAGGCTCCCGAATTACTGTCCGGGCTGATTACCGCCCTCCCCCCGGCCGCGCGCCCCTCGTGCTCCGGCTGCCCCGCCGGCCTCCGCCCCGGGCCCTACGTCAACTATTATTTGTGTTCCCTACTTATAATTTGTGCGCTGGAAAAGTTCCACAAACACCACTCATTTTATTAAATATAAGAAAACTTCCTCGGAACTTTTGTAGTGCGCTCCGGGATCGCTTGTTATTCTATTAGTTGTCCAGTTAAACCAGATGAGATCGGACAATCGTAACTGCCCGATTATGTCTTTATTTAATTTACGAGAAACATTCAATATTACACGATTCTTTGTGTAATAAATCTCATTTGAATAACTCGTAGACCTGTTTAATGAATTGTTACTGAGTTTAAAAAGTAATAAATATTTACGTTGGTGTGTGTGAGCGTTCCACGGAGAAAATAAATTTCAATTTATTGCCTCCTCTACTTATTCTCATTAGACTAAAAGATGAGGAAAACATTTTATCAGATGATTTCAACGAATATTATCTATCGCAAATGTCGTCTTCTCAAGCCATAAAGGTACACACAAAAAGGCAAGAGATTTTAATGCTCTTATATTCTTGATTTCCCTTCAAAATGAAAAAAATGTGTTCATTGGCGCGAAACGAAATCATCGTCCCAGATACGTCTTTCAACAACAAAAGCCACCCGCGTGCGTGTTTAACATACTTTTCTTTAAACAGAACGCAATATTTACTGGCTTTCATGTATCGTCTTAAGGGGATAAATAATGGAGTTGCAAATGTGTGTTTGGCATACGAGGGTAGAAGAACAAGGCTTCTGTGGAAGGAATATGATAATTTGACGTAAAATACGTTGAAAAGAATACATTAGGTGGGAATGCAAGTGGCTATGTTATTGAGACTTTAAAGGTAAAAATAGTGGCCAGTATTCCGATTCTCAATTCAAAAATGTAATGGATATTTCAGAATTATGAAAAGAGTACTCATCAACATACTGAAATGTGACTTTTCCCTCGGCTTTGCCCCTCATTTTGGAAGTGATGGACCACACTACATATTGGCTAGACGGTCATAGTACCGTTTATAACAGAACTGATATATCAACAAAGTTTGTAATGAACATACATACGTTGGAATTAAACTCACGTTAAAGTTATTATGGGAACACCTATCTTCTTGTAAAATAACTATCGCGGTCGTTATCGTCTACAGTCGAGGAGCGTTTACACTGTTCGAGTCCGATTGCTAGTTTTACTTGCCCGTTATTTTTTTACTCAATGATTGAAAAAAAGAAAAAAAATAGTTTAAAGATATAATATAAGATAATATAAGATATAGTATTTTCTTATTATTTAGACTTAACAATCAGTCTAGCAACTCACCTACCAAATATTTCACATGTCGTATTTCTGACGCGTGATTGCCGCTGGATAACCGACCGACACACGGTTTAGCAAGATAAATATGGGACAAGACTAGAAAAGTTTTACCTCGGATAAGTTACTTTTCTAATACTAATTATAAGATTACTATCAATTTAAGGTACTGCATAAGAGAAAGAAAAGAAAGAAAGAAAGAAACGTAGCATGAAAGTAAAACCAATATTTAAAATCAAATCGAACATTGAAGTTTCAACACACCGAACGATGTCATCTACCTTGATATAAATTGAGTACAGTGACTGTAGCGTAAAAAAAAAAAATTGTCACTACATGTGTCACGTTTAATTTTGACGAATAAAAGATAAAATAAAAACAAACATTGTTCAACATAAAAAATATACAAAGAAAAAAAGGAATGGCGACGTAAAGAAAGACTATCGGTAAAGTTGGGAAATGGATTGTCTAGAATAAAATTTGTAATTTTGGAAAATAATGCCTATAGGAGAGAAGGGGTTGCAACCGCTATCCGGCCCTAGGCGCGATTAAAATATAACCGTGCATAAATGTAAAATTAAAAACGGTTCATTTCACGACCTTTTGACACGAATAGGTGATACATATAAAAAACTATTCAATAAATACTTCGCTATTGCTACAAATTATAAAAAGTGAATAGGAACAAAATTTTGGGATCACTTGACGCGGAGCGATGTCACGACGTCCTCCCGGGGTCTTCACTCGTATATTATGGAGTCACCCCCGCAAGCACACGCTTCCCGAACTCAGTCGGTGTTGAAATAACTCGGAACATCAGTCCACAGCTTGTTATATATTCCAAGAACCGATTCTGAGCGAATCTATGGTGAGAAAATAAAAGGAAATAAACACCACAATACTCAAAACAGAACCTTCCAAGCAGTTAAAATTTAAAATGTTTTAAATACATACCGGTTCTTTGTAACAGACGGCCTTATGCGCCGGTAACTCGGAAACAAATTAAATTCCTGGTGAACAATTGACACTCTCAGAAAGAAATGTCCAATAATGCTGCAGAACTAAATGCAACATATTGGTTTGCATGGACGCAATGCGATATAAATCCAACGATTTGCACTTGAAATTTTCTTAAAAAAATACTAAACGTGTTACTTCCAAGTAGATACGTCGCCAATCCACAAGAAAAATTTTCTCTGTCATCCAATGGAATGATCAAACTTCTAAGTTTGAACCGAAATAAGAAAAAATTAGAAATGAGGTCGACTTACACGAACGGAATAGTTTTTATTCAGCCGAATCAATAAGCAGCGTGATAATGCTGCAATACCCCCTTTCTAAGAAAAAAAAGGACGAAAGTACGAGTGAGAAGAAAGATAAAGCTGGAACAGGCAATGACAACAGCAGGAATCATTTCTGAATCAAACGATATCGAAGTGCAAAAGATACTGAATAAACACGGTGGCCACCACATCTAAACGTTATCCGCGCGAACTCGCGATATCTCGATTACATCTATGGAGAATATGAAAGAAAATAACAAACTCATAAATCTAAATATATATTGTTCAATTAGAGACAAACACCAACAACTACCACATCCTAACAACTATGAAGAACAACCAGGGAACTATACATCTAAGTAAAGCTAGCCTAACTTAACATAAGACTTAACTATTACCTAACAACAATAAGAAAAAACCCGGGGATCCCCAAAAAATAAATAACGTCAACACGTAAAGTCCAACCTTAGTTATAGAAACGAAAGACAAGTTGGACAAAAAACAAAAAAACAAGTTTGAGAAAGAAAACTTAAGTCAATTAAGTCAAAGAAGAATTCAAGACAAAAAACTCAAATCAGAGAACTCAAGTCAGAAAACTCAAGTTTAAATTCAAATTAAATGTAGAATGACACACCATTTGTGTTAAACTAAAAGAAATAAAATAACCTGAGAACACAGGTTGACACAACACAGAAATAAATAGATGTCATTATTAACAGATAATTCATGAAGTTTTTAACATAATCAAAAACTTATGCAAAGAAATATTCCCATAAACCAAAGAGGAAAAAGGTTTAGAAAGCAAATGTTAACGTTAAAATGGAACAAAGAGAATTCAATCAAATTCATTTTAAGATATCTTTGATATGATATTGTCCGGAGTGGACTGAATCACAATCCTGGAGCAAATATGTGGTCCTAGAAATGACTCTTATTACACGGCACTTAATAAAACGTGGAGCAAGCTTTCCAGAAAAAAAATCATTTCCAGAAGACTTGGAAAAGTTCTTTCTCCATACAGTATCACCAATATTCAGAGTGATAGCTGATCGATTAGAATTATATGCACGAGAGTTACGGAGGAAAGCTAAAGAAAGATTATCAGCTACCTTTGCATAAACTTCGCTGAGAGAGGATAGGTTTGAAGCATGACGAGCCCGACTGTCTGCCAAATTAGAGCTTCGAGTCTGACTATCTACACGACTGCTATCCATAAGGACCTCTCTACCAAACATAAGAAAGTTAGGCGTAAAGCCAGTAGCTAGATTAACACAAGAATTGAGGTAAAGCTTAACTTTAGGTAACATTTTAGCCCAACTTCTTTGGTTTTCACCAACCAAAATACCTAAACACGTAATAACACTTTGGTTGTATCGCTCAACCGTATTTGCTTGGGGTGTATAATATGGCGTAAAAGTAGGTGATTGAATATGAAAAGATCTGAGAAAATTAAGGAATTGATTACTACGAAAAACTGTAGCGTTGTCGCAAAGAATAGTACGCGGAACCCCAAAATTAAAGAAAATTTCAGACTCTAACGCTTTTATAACGGAAAGAGCGTCAATCCTTTTCAGAGAAACTAGCCAAACATATTTGGAAAAAACATCTACCATAGAAAGGATATATTTATAACCATAATAAGCACAGGGCAACGGACCAATTATATCGATAGAAATCATCTGTAAGGGCAAGGAAACCTCTTTAGGGTAGCACATCTGACCGCGAGGTTGCGTGTTCGAGATTTTATAGGCTTTACAAACCTCACATTGACTTAACGTCGAAGTAACGTCACGGAACATATTTGGCCAGTAGAACAACTCCCTAAGCTTTAGATACGTTTTAGTAACACCGGGATGTATCGAAGGAAAACTATTGTGAATTTCCCAAATAGCGTCTGGAACCTTTTCAGCTGGTAACACCACGTGCCATGG
The DNA here is from genome assembly GCA_947562075.1 of Orthosia gracilis. NCBI lineage: Eukaryota > Metazoa > Arthropoda > Insecta > Lepidoptera > Noctuidae > Orthosia > Orthosia gracilis. Next base: position 15,074,457 of record OX387274.1, read on the forward strand.
TTCAGAAGATAAAGGACTAGTAACAGGCATGCGTCTCATAAGGATACCGTTATTTATAGCGTATGCTGGGAACATTTGTGGCGTGTCTCGAGCACCTATATACACCTTCTTATACCAACGGTCATTAGTATGTTCAGGACCCTGGTCAAACGACACAGGATTAGCATAGATCCTGGATAGAACATCGGGGACTATATGTTGCGAACCTTTACGATGCACAATATCAAAAGTATATTGGGAGATAATAGTAGCCCAACGAGCTAAACGACCAGATGGGTTGTTAAGAGTGAGGAGCCACTTAAGGGCCATATGGTCTGTTATGACTGAAAACTTCATCCCATCTAAATAACATCGAAAATGTTTAATTGAATCCAAAACTGACAAGAGTTCACGTTCTGTAGTACTGTAATTGCGTTCAGTTTGAGTGAATAAACGCGAATAATAGGCGATTGGGTGCTCAACATCGTCTATCTTTTGTGTCAGTACCGAACCAAGACCAACAGCTGATGCATCACACTGCAGGATGAACGGCTTGGAGAAATCAGGACATGCCATAACAGGCGTATCGATTAGCGCTTGTTTCAACTTAGTGAAAGCCTGATCGGCTGCATCATTCCAACTTATTGGATCATTACCCTTTCTCTTACCGATAAGGGCAGTAAGCGGAGCAATTATAGAAGAAAACCCTTTAACGAAACGCCTATAATAGGAACACATACCAATGAAACCGCGTAATGACTTAGCTGAAGTGGGAGTAGGATAATCTTTAATAGCATCAAGTTTGCCGGGATCGGTTTGAAGTCCCTTTTCATTAACTATATAACCCAAATATTTTAGTTCGCTTTTGCAAAACTCGCATTTTTTCAAATTTATAGATAAGCCTGCTTCTTTAAGTCGAGCAAGCACCTTCCTGAGCAGCGCCATATGACTAAAGAAATCTTTAGATACGATTATCAAGTCGTCGACGTACCCAAAAATACAGTCGTCACTGGTAGAAGTAAACTCGAAATTAACGATCATATCAGTAAGGCGTTGCATCTCCGAAGCAGCGTTCGTTAGACCAAAAGGCATCCTAACAAACTCAAAGAGACCACGTTGTGGGACAATAAATGCTGTTTTCTCACAACTTTCTCTATCAGCAAGTGGAATTTGCCAGAAAGCACTTCTAAAATCCAATGAGCTAATATATCTAGCACCACGAAGGTTGTCGAGGATATCGTGAATACGGGGAAGAGGATAAGAATCTCTGATTGTCACACTATTCAGTTTTCTACTGTCGACACAAAACCGAACAGAACCATCCTTTTTTGTCACCATTACCACAGGACTAGCCCATGGAGAACGAGAAGGACGAATAACACCCATATCTAACATTTTGTCAATCTCTTCATTGAGAATCTTCAACTTGACTGGGGATAAGGGATAATATCTTTGACGGATAGGGTATCCCGTAGTATTAATTTTATGGGACAACCAAGATGTCTTTCCAAGACCAACTTTTTCCGAAGAGATAACTTCATACTCCTTAATAACTTGTTGAAGACAAGACTCTTGATCCGGCGATAGGATGTTACGAGGATGAATATAACGAACCTCACTAACAGAGGAAACTTGAGGGGGAGAGTGCTGAACAGAAGGGATAAACATATTACCATCAATATTTTTATCGAAAGCCTGACTAAAAATAGACGTCAAACCGAATTTATTCCAAAATTCGATACCTAAAATAACAGAAGATGACATCGAACTTGCCACTAAAAACTCATGAATAAAAGTTGTACCGTTAAATTTAACTGGAAGATGTACAGAACCAAGAATATCAATCGGTGAATTATTAGCCGATATAACACGGGGACAAGCGTCTTTTGATGTCAAAGAAATACCAAGTTGCTGAATAAAATTATCGTTAACAAGCGAAATCTGAGCACCAGTGTCAAGCAATGCTTTAACAACTCTACCACATAATAATACCTCTATAAACGGTCGGTTATCAAATGAATCTGTAGTAAACACTGGGGATACTGTACGAAAAGAAGCGTATCGCCAGTGGTCTATGCATTTTTTGGATTACATTTCGGACATTCTCTAGTAATAAATCCAGGAGTGCGACACTTAAAACAAATCATGCCTGTGATCTCTGGGCAAGAGCGGTAAGAATGACCAACTTTGTTACATTTTAAGCAAAGCTGAGACTGACTACAACTAGGACAAGTCCGAGGCTTACTAGTTGTTGGTTGATGGGAAGTTTTGTTCGGCCTGGGTTTTGGTGAGTTAACAGCCTGAGAAGTCGACTGGTCGGCAACACAATCGAAACTGGCTACCGCCTTTGGAGGTTTTAGAAAGGACTCGAAATGAGTAACAGCTTCGATTAAATTATCGATGTCATGAAATTTTTGGATGGACAAGCAAGGAGTGTACTTTGGCAACATGTTGTGAGTGATGATCCGCAACAACTCCGATTCTTCAATAGGCTTGCTCAGTTTAGCATTTAAGTAAGAAACCTCGATAATAAATTCTCTTATTAGCTGTTCCGGTCTCTGCTTGAGGTTACGGACCTCCTGGCTTATCTTAAATTCAAAATCGGTCGTACCGAATGTCCTAAAAAAGGCTTCTTTGATCTCAAAGAAGGAAAGATCCGGACGACGGATTGACCTAAAATATTGAAGTGCGACACCTGACAAGACTTCATGGAATCGCCTAACTAAGTAACCATCAGACAAATTGTCGGCCTCCCTGCACTCTTCTAGACTCGTGAAAAATTCCCGTACGCAGGTCTTTCCATCGAAAACAATCTTCCACTTAGTAAGAGAGAACTGCCTGGTAAATTGTGGGCATTCATCAGATCTTATTGGAGAAGGAACAACACTTTGTGAGGAAGCGCGAGAAGCTCTTGGCTGAATGGGACGAGGTGGTGGTCGCGAAATGATGGGACTATCACAACGTGGAGTCTCACCAATAGGGAACTCCTCTTCTGACATGATGTAACTAGTATAGACCTAATAACGAATGAAAGAACAGACAAAGGACGATTGAATCCTAGCGAAAAAATAAGCACGGCATGAACAGCTGGACAAAAATAATCCAGCAACCAGCAGTCAGCGAACGCCAAGCTAGTAAACAAAGATCTAGGCTAAATAAGGAGTAAAAATCAGGAAACCTATCGTTATATTTGCTGCCATAAGTGGATAAAATAAAAGACGGTTATGTGTACTATAGTTCACAAAATTAAATTCCATTAAAAAACATTACATTTCATGAAAAAAATATGTCAAGGAAAATAACAGCTTCACAGATCTGTACTGGTGGTATAAATCCTAGAATACCTTTCTTGAATGGAAGAATATCAGCGTCCTGAAACAAATAAGCTTAAGAATCATTAGCTCCCAGAGGGAGTGACCATCCTCAATAAAGCAAAAAAAATAAATTATGTCGAATCATTTAAATTTCAAAGTTATTAGGTAAAAACACTTACTTTAGTTGTTCGGGCGCCAATTTGTAGATAAAAAAAAAAAAATTGTCACTACATGTGTCACGTTTAATTTTGACGAATAAAAGATAAAATAAAAACAAACATTGTTCAACATAAAAAATATACAAAGAAAAAAAGGAATGGCGACGTAAAGAAAGACTATCGGTAAAGTTGGGAAATGGATTGTCTAGAATAAAATTTGTAATTTTGGAAAATAATGCCTATAGGAGAGAAGGGGTTGCAACCGCTATCCGGCCCTAGGCGCGATTAAAATATAACCGTGCATAAATGTAAAATTAAAAACGGTTCATTTCACGACCTTTTGACACGAATAGGTGATACATATAAAAAACTATTCAATAAATACTTCGCTATTGCTACAAATTATAAAAAGTGAATAGGAACAAAATTTTGGGATCACTTGACGCGGAGCGATGTCACGACGTCCTCCCGGGGTCTTCACTCGTATATTATGGAGTCACCCCCGCAAGCACACGCTTCCCGAACTCAGTCGGTGTTGAAATAACTCGGAACATCAGTCCACAGCTTGTTATATATTCCAAGAACCGATTCTGAGCGAATCTATGGTGAGAAAATAAAAGGAAATAAACACCACAATACTCAAAACAGAACCTTCCAAGCAGTTAAAATTTAAAATGTTTTAAATACATACCGGTTCTTTGTAACAGACGGCCTTATGCGCCGGTAACTCGGAAACAAATTAAATTCCTGGTGAACAATTGACACTCTCAGAAAGAAATGTCCAATAATGCTGCAGAACTAAATGCAACATATTGGTTTGCATGGACGCAATGCGATATAAATCCAACGATTTGCACTTGAAATTTTCTTAAAAAAATACTAAACGTGTTACTTCCAAGTAGATACGTCGCCAATCCACAAGAAAAATTTTCTCTGTCATCCAATGGAATGATCAAACTTCTAAGTTTGAACCGAAATAAGAAAAAATTAGAAATGAGGTCGACTTACACGAACGGAATAGTTTTTATTCAGCCGAATCAATAAGCAGCGTGATAATGCTGCATGACCCACTAAACTGTTTAGTGCATATTGAACGGAGCTCCCAAGACGTAGGGCGGAGCATGTCCGACGCATCGGAAGATGGATCGCACTGGTAATCAGTTAATGCATTATGCGGTTAACTACAACCAAGATGGAAGCGCACAAATATTAGTACGAATTTACCAGAGACACCTCTTGTGTTAGCAAGTGTACTTAGCTGAAGATGAACAAATATTTTAAGAAATTTATCCCGAACATTTTGTACGTAAACTGAGCTTGTTAGATTAAGTGCAACACTGCACTATGTTGCTAGATGGATTCGCAAGCGATGATTGATACGATAATGATTGATAATATGTCATTAGCACTGCTATAATGAGATGATTGATTAAGATCAAATTACGGCGATAACGACAAAACAATTAACGCATATCAATAACCAGACATTAATAATAATTAACACGAATTTAAACGTATGGAAGACGTTAAATAACATATTGCCAGTTTTAATAATTGATGAACAAACAATACATGAATATTTAAAGTCCTTGCCAGTATTGTGGGTGTGACACCAACAACGTACAAGGCCCAAAAGTAAGGTGCACATTTAAAAGATAGATGGCGTCATTCGGATAATTCTGTTATCAGCTGCGAGAGGGCGCCCCTGCGCTCGTATACTTAGACGGCCGTTTCCTGCGACGTTAAGTCCTTATAAAGGTAACTGTTCCTCTGAAAAACTCCTATTTCAGTGACAAAGCACGCTCTTAACCATCCAAGTGAAAATTCTAAGAGATTTTGTGTTTACTCGACGAGATACTATCCCTATTGTTGCGAGCGAATAAAGTTTACTTGATTTTTACCTACGCCTATGGTTTCCCCATTATGTCGCAAGAGTAGAATGAGCGACAAAACAAATATGTACGATTATATCATGTCGCACATTCAGCAGATTACGAAGTGTAGCTATCTCTGGAGACAGAAATATCGTATGAGCATAGAAACAGAATTACTTTCTTACAAAGTTTAGATTTATTGGCCATTGCGTAAGTTCGCTCGGCAGCGTTTAGTTGTTCTTAATACTAAATCATATCTGTATGATTACATACTGCTGATGGCTGAAAATAAGGTGAGCGACCGATATATCGGCGATTAATAATATAATTTGTAATTGATGACCTTTGTGTAAGTATCGGTTCAATATTGTCGAGTTAAAAATATGTCAGGACAATATGATGAATAGGCACAATGCGAATTAAGATTGGGTTCACATTTCGACTGAAAATGACACATTCGTTAGCTACAGTGGGGTTCGTTTTATCGGTTCAATTCTCCCATTCAGCGTGGCATGCAAAAAGTAATTTGAAGTAGTGTGACGCATGAGCGCTTACTTATCTATTTTTGAAGGAACGTAGTCCGCGATCCGTTAAATAGACTTAAAGCGAGTGGGGCCGACTTCCGCGCATGTGTGCCGCACGCACCGCCTCACTCGTCTTGTCGCCGACTGCGAGAACATTACGAGAATTATTCTCAACACTGAAACTTATTGCTGCCTTACAAATGAGACTTCAAGTTATGGAAAGCATTTGTTTTCATATTTTGATTCTAGCCGAAAAGTTAATGTACTGAACGTCTCTATAAAACCTCTACTATTAGTGTCTGCCAAACTGAAGTGGCAGTGGGCAGGGATGGTCTATGGGGCTGAAAAATTCTGGAGTAGCGACCGTGAACCGAAATACGAGGCCTATGTCCAGCAGTGGACGTTTGTCGTTTGTGAAATGATGATGATGATGATTCGTTTCTATCAAACATGTTTGTTTTGTAAAATAAAATTACTACAAACCAACTAATGAGAACAAAACAACAACAAACATCGCTCAGCCATAACAAATCCACACTTTTACGGTTAGTTACAATAATTAAAAGCGCAAATCTGATTTAAACTAATCCCACGCGGCACGGAATTTAACATTAGAGGCTTGCGCGATAAACACACTGTTATGTCTGAACACAACCATACCATTAATACCATAACAAGGTACAATCGCAGGTAAGAGTGCCGTCTGACCTGCCCAGTACCCATGGAGTGGAGGGCAAGGCAGAGCTCCGCCAGTGGCTAGTAACAATGACGACGCAGATAAAGAGGGTCGATAACGTGAAATAGCAACGTGAAAACGTGGCGAGAAAATAGCATTATTAACCTCTCGGGCATAATACTCGCGCCACTGCGCCAGATATGGTAATGATTATGTAAATCCTACACTCACAGGTACATCTCAGGAACGTTATATACTTATTAAAACCAAGATTGCCACACCGAGGATCCCATCTGACAAAAACTTTGGGACAACCCTCAGTTCGCAAGTGTTTACAGGCGCTCAATTTTTACGACGTTAGTAATTCGAAATCTCGGGTTCCCTGAAGTCGGACCATCGGCGTTGCAGTCTTACTTGGCGACTCTCTTTTCAATTTTCTTAGTTTCCCGCTCGAAGCAGGCAAGCATTGTATGGTAGATTCTTATCTCTCACAAAAGCTATTTAGCTAAATGGAATTTACAGAGCCCGCACTGCAGTTCGACGAAGTACATTGTAATATTTAAAATCTTGAAATTTGAGTCTAAATCTAGCCATTGTATTACGTGTCTAAGATTTTTCAAGATTCATTTTACTGTGTTCCGGTTGCGGTTTCTTTAAATTATGCACTTTGCCAGATTGAAACGGTGAGTCCTTTTTGTAATGTTCTAGACTTACACAAAGTACGAGTCTAAAGGAGAGTTAAGTATTATTTTAAGCTTCTTACTTAGAGTTTTGTTTCTGTAGTCGATGAACATTGCTAAACAATTACACAGCAGCGTTGTTGGAAATGTTTAACTTTAAATACCTAATTGAGCCCCGTTAATCAAGAGAACGAAGTTTTCGCAAGTGCTTAAATTATTTACCTCAAACATAAAACATCGACATTCAAAGCGTTTCTTGAATATTTTCGCTTACACAGACGTCGGGAGTCGGGCAGAACACAAAGTGAATTATACGAATAGAAAATATTGAAAGCGAGCTGAGAGCATCAAAAATACTGACGCTGAATCTTGTTAATGAACTTAATGAGTGAAGGAGCCGAGAGTTGTATAGCGAAGGAACTTCACGAAAGCATCTTGCAAGTTTCAATTCCGAATGCTGTTACAACAGTGGAGAAGACTCGAACTAGTAGGGAACAAAATGAAATGCATCATAAAATAAACGCGACGTAATTTCTGTCTCATATTTCAACATCTTCGGTTGTGCACGGATTGTTCATACGGTTGATTTTTATTTTACCTACCTTGTGGGTCGTACTGTTGTTTTGTTCCGTTTGTTGGAGGAAATAGATTTTTTCGTGTTCAATAAAATGCTTTATTTGTGCCTTAACTATACTGACGTCGTACTGACTTTATTATATCTACAACAGGTGTGAGTGTATCTTCCGACATTACTTTATTTACTTTTCTACAAACACACCTTTGTAACTCGTTACGTACATACTCGTAGCGTAGCGACGGGTTCAGCTCACGCTGGCACATGCAGGAAACGAGCTACACTTTCCCCTTTCACGTCGAGCAAGAGATCATCTATTTCTTTACATGAATGCTGTACCTGAATTCGACTGTAATTCTAAAATCTCGCAATATAAATTGCTACGTGCAGCACAATCCAACCCTACTCTAAATAAAATGCATTTCAAAAGAAATATGCTGATGTAATTAATTTAAAAGCTACAGAAAAGAAAAAATGAAAATGTTTTCATCGTATCAAAACTTCACTATTTCAAGCCGAGATACTTGCGAATAAAGACTTTTTTATTTTAACGTCAAAGTTTAGTTCGAAGTTCACTAATTTAACATCGAACTGGGAGTTCCTAAAATAACAGATTACAGCGGCACAATCATGAAGTTTTTACTGTACGATGTAACTCGTACCTACGTAGTTATGCAAATGTGTGAGGCTCGTTTTTGCTAGGATTAAGGTTTTAGGGTCTATTGTAATGGGAAGATTTGTGTCAAACGCGGCAAATCCAACGACCCGAACAATTACGCGAGTACAAATGATAATTTGAAAGTTAATTCAGAAATAAATTAAAATATTGTATTGTGTTTCCACACAATTTAAATTCCGCAGCCATAATAAATTTTGAGAAAACCACTTACGCCCGCATAGACTGTCGGAAATATAATCAATCTTGTTTGCAAAAAAGACACGTTGAATAAAAAAGGCATTGATAAAAAGGAGACAGCAAAATTGACACTAGATGTAATAAAAAGATTGGAAAATAATTTCGACAAAAAGCAAGTCTCCAAAATTCACGTCAGACACTCAGTAAAATGAAATACGTAGCCGGCACCGGCCTTCGGCAAATGGTTTAATATCGAAATGTGATCACTTAGCGCAATCTCTTACAAAAGAAAAAAAAACACAGGAAAAGCTCCGAATGTACTTAGCTTTTACCAGAAACCGAAATATGTTTCAATTTTTATTAAAACTGGCAAAAAGCAAAATTGGATTGATAGCTTTTCAATCCAATCCTTTATTTGGATGATGTGCAGTTTTACGTTTTTGTCTGTTTGGTTGATTTTAAAAGAATGTTGTTTTCGCATTCCGTTCGGTTGAGCAGCGTTTAAATTAGAAAAGGCTAAAGTTGTGGAGCACAAAGTTGTGGCTGGAACACGACCCCTCTTCGCCACTTACTCAAATGAAATGCGTGCTTACCGGGCCTTTTGCTTGAACCCTTGATGTATAGGCTCTTTACGAAAACAGCTATTGGTTATGAACGAAATTAAATCAATTCTGCCGCCCTGTTTGCTAACGTAATTATAACTTTTAGGATTTGATTTATTACAAAATATTATATACGAGCTTCCGAGTGGTATTAGATTATGATTTTTATACATTAACACTAACTTTTAAATCGCACAAAAACATAATGCCTTATTATTTTGTAAGTTCGATTATGGAAAACCAAAACCTCATTGTTTCACTTCATTTTCCGCTAACGGAATCCGAAAATCCGTATCTCGGAAAAACATCACAAAACGAGCGTGAAACGCATTCGAAATTCACCTTTGAAACCAACACTAAATTGCATTTACCTGTTATAACTTTTCCGGAAAATACTATTGGCCCAGTAAAAGGCGATCCATCACGCCATTCCATTGATAACACAATAATCCAGCAGGCATCAAAGCCTTTAGTCCTTATATTGATTCCGATGTTATTTTAGGCCCAACAAAAATGTTTCCATGAAAGCGAATAAAAATATGAATAATAAAAAATGCGTTTATTTATACGAGGGAAATGAAATTCGTAATATTACATTTTAATAATTCAAAATGTTGCACGGCCATTGAATTCTTCAGAGCTGCAAAAGCACCCAGGAGGAAAATATTTACGCTTTTTCGAAATGCAGAAATCAAGTAACAAGGAATCGGTTTTAGCGGGAGAAGCGTTAGGGACCGGCTGCTGAATAAAACGAGTGGCGCCGATATAATGCTTACCTTTCTCAAGTATGAGCTGGGAATTGAAGCTGCACTGCCTGCTTTTATTGAAATGGTCAGTAATTAGTGCGTTTATAGATATTTATTTTAGAGATTAAAGTATGGCTAATTGAGGTTTTGTAAAATCTATATGCTGGTGAATTAAATTAAAACGATAATAATGAGTATTTAGACTAATAAAATAATAATAAATGGGTGTTATTATAACAAAGTTTTATTTAGTTATAGTTTTTCTAGTGCAGAAACCTGTTTTTCTACATTTTTTTATTTAACTTGTCTGTGGAAAATTTAGAGAGCAGTGGTGGCGCAGTGGTATCGGCCGCGACTTACAATTTGTAGGTCGTGGGTTCGAACCCAGGCAGGCGCTTTACTTTGTGTAAATTATTTCATCACCACTACTCTCAAAACGGTGAAGGAAAACATCGTGAGGAAAACCGGCATGTCCTAGAACCAAAAATTCGAAGACATGTGACATCCACCAACCCGCACTGGGCCCGTGTGATGGATTACGGCCCATTCCCTCTCACAGAGAGGAGGCCTGTGTCCCAGCAGTGGGAACATTAATAGGCTGATGATGTGTGGAAAAGTTTATAAACAACAACCGTATATTAACTTAGTCAAATAACTATTGTTTGATATTCCTAGTATCAAAATATTATTTACTTGAGTTTTCCTAAAGAGCCTTGAAAGGTTTTACTAGCCAAAGATTGAAATGCACATTGCTAATATTGTCTTTTTGTATGTATGACACAAATTTCTCTCCACCAAAAATCCACCATACCATATCTCAAACCAGTAAATCCACAAAGCCATAATCCCACCCAATATTTCTCCATCTAAAAGAGAATAGGCGTTGCCCACTGCAGTCCCCGACCTAATCACGAGCGGGTCCCGCGTGCTATTTGCCTGCCCACTACTTCGATCGCTCACTATAACGATACATCCACTATAATGATTACCTCACGTTTTACTATCATTTATTTTATATTAGATTGTCTGTATGAGAAATCATTTTTCTTTCTTTCTTTCTTTCTGTCTGGCTAGACAAAATTTCGTTTTGATTTTTTGCAGCGTTTTGAATTAAAGTTAAAATCATCATCATCATCATCTTGGTCTTGTCGCAATTAATTTATGGTTGGTGATACTTGGCTTACTTTCTCTATTATTAGGCTGCAGTCACTTCATTACACTACTGCTATGCATTGTTTCTTAGGCCGTCACCTACTGTTTTAGCCGTACATTCATACTCAAAACTGCTTCTTATTCTGTTAACAATTAGTTTGTTTTTAGTATGTCGGCTTCAACTTGAAGTAATCCATTATTGAAATAAAATGTAACGTCCTCATTTTTATTAGTTGTTTATTGATCGTGACAAATGTTATCTATTGAATATTGAGTTTTCCAATGATTTCGAAATTGGGATTCGTTTTTATTAGATACCTACTTCAGTCAACATTTTCAGCCTTTGTAGCCATATAAAAAAGTGGGATCTATTCAGGCAAAATTTATTTATAGTACCCAAGCATCACTATAAGCAATTTCACTAGGCGCGTAAGTCAACAGTTTAAGCCTTGGATTAGATACGAGACTCCATCGAGTTCTTTTCTTCATTGTATTTACTGAGAGACAGTGTAGTCTAGCCTAATCCCGCTTAATCGATAAATAAGCACTTACTAATGTTATTAAAAGAATATAGAAGAGTATTTTTATTTAGAAGTGTGGTTTCAGGTGGTTATTTGGTTTTGTTTAGTTGGTGTGTCCTTCATAATCTAAATGCGAGTAAGTTTAAACAAATCATATCTAAAGTTTTGCGACGGGTTATATATTTTTTTTAAATGCTACCAAAATAAAAGATTTATATCACAGATCAATCCGGAAAATAAATCGTTTCGATTCAATTTCATCCCGATATCTACGTTCCTGCTTCAATCTAAAATCGTCTTTCATTCCAGATTAACCGAGAAACATGTACGCGTATAACTGTATAAGTGAACACAATAATATAATTTTTATCCCGACTCGGATCTGCGGTGGGGAAGCTAATATCCTTATTTATTTCCGTTGGGTGTTCGGCCGCTAATTGCGACTCGCTACCCAGTGATTTTCCACGATCTCGCTTCTTATTGTAATTGCTTGCTATATTTATGCGCGTCTCCCGGTATTAATAGGAGATTTTCCCATTTAAAATTCTTTTTACTCAGATATTAAACACAATCAATGTCTTCATAATCACATATAAAACATTCCCATTTCAACACTTAACGCTCTTTCTCCGACACTTAACGCTTTTAATCCGTTTATATTAACAATGTCATTCAAACCGTGCATTTCAATGGTAAATGCATCAGAACTACTAAGTTAAATAACAATTTAGAGTTGATAGCAAAAGCTTCATTATCCTGGACGCTTCTGGCTTGGCACGCAGTTAATAAACGCTTTAAATACATTTCGACAGAATTTCATTCACAAATTCAGTGTTGGGTTGTAGCATTCGACGCGGCGAGAGATTCGCTATAATGGCGACTACTGAAATGCAAATAGAACTGATTGGCTCTCCTCAGTACGTCCGCACTTTCATACCTGTCTTTTGCCGTCCATATTCGCCAACATGTTCGCTTTAAACACATGATTGGGTGGACCGGGCCGAGCTGGTCAACTGTTTGTCATTATTTTATTTTATACTGTGGTTTCATCTTGAATTTCGAAATGAATATGGATTTTCGTGACGTTAATTTATTTTCAGGTCAACATAATGCGCTTTTGTACCATTTCAATTTGTTCATATAATACTATTTATTACTTTCAAGTCATTTGGTGTAAGTTAATTGCATTCATAATTGGAAATATGAAACGGATAACTTGACAGATTATATTGATGTTAGCCATAAGATCATAAACCACACAGACTAGAGGAGTCCAAAGTCCCCAAAGGCTATCGAATCCAGCTTCACAACACTAAAACAGTCTCCGGCATCAAAACAATAACATAGCCAGCCGCCCGTCTGTTGTCTTTCACGCACAAATCTCCCAAGTCTATGCACGTTTACGCATTGCAAACACGTATGAGTGCATAGGGTGAAACACATAGCGCTACTCTGAATGCGGTATTCAAATTCTAAGCAACGTGGGTAAGCTGCCGTTGTGGATAGATAAGATTAATGTAAGCGAAATCGTTGGGTGGATTGACGAGGCCGCAATGCCGATGCTGGGATGATAGGTAGTCATTGATTACTGGATGTTTGCCATCTGATGCGTGCTCACGATGTATTTCAATCGGCTAAGGCTTTGCTAAGCAGGTAATGTATGTGATGCGGTGTGGTTAAGCTAGTTTCGTGGTGTGGGTTTGTGTCTAAGCTTGGATTGTAGGAAGCGTATAGTGTATAAAATTGTACATATTGCTTATTCGAAACAGCTGTCATTCTTTTCACTGGAATTCATAATGGCGCATGTAATATGATGGCCAAATCAATTTCCAACTTTGACCTAAAAATAATAATAATTTGAAGACATTTTTTTTTCAATAGTAGTGTAAATACCCATTTAGGCAATCTTAAAACATATTTCAAATGGCTATAATTTATTTACCAAAACTGTGCGATGCAAATCGAAAAGTTTAAGATTTCAATATCGTAGGAGGCGCTGATAAAGAGAGACAAAGGCACTGCATATCTGCTAGATATCTCAAGTGAGGGCTTACGAGCATAATACACGTTGACAAAGCGTAGTAAGCTGTGTCGCATTTCACCCGTACTTACTCTAACTTATTATTTTGTTGCATGGCGGAAGAATGGTATGGGGATAAAAATCTATTTACTGTATGTAAAAGGCTGAAAAGATCATGATTTAGCTTAATGAACAATAATTATTTATTTCAACATTTTATTATATAAATAATAATTGATTTAATTATTTTAATATTGTTTCAAAAATTTCCAAATATGTGTATTGTTAAAAAATTGCCGGATAGCCAATTCACAGAGTTTTGGTGTTCCGACTCACATATTAGATACTATTTAATAATTAAATGTACTGTAAAATATAAACATAGGGATGTATTTTCGAGAAAGGCAATTAAAATACAATGAAGTAAACATATTTTCAGTATGTTTATGTTTAATCAGATACAATTCCATATTCTCAGTAAAAGGAAACAAAGCCTAAATATTTGTATAAATTGTACTTTTGCTTATACAGGGTGGGCCAAAAATCGTGGATCAAACGAAACAGGGCGATTTTTGAGGCTATTTGCAGTAGGTCAAAAAAAAAAATCTAATGACCCCGACTATCGCCCTGAATAATGTGATCTAAGCTTATTTGCCCATCCTGTATATAGATATTTATTGAATTATTTGCCATTTTTCTGCGGAAGATATTAAGGTATGTACACATTGCTGCATCGATATTTAATTACTTTCCGTGAAACGACAGCTATTTGCGTATTGTTACACGGTTAATGGTTTAAATTAATATTATATTCAGTTTGCCTTTCACATCGTTTTCGGTAACGTCACTTCTTAATTTATACAGACGTTCTTAATTCATTTACTGGACAGTTTTCATGACTACTCAATATAATATTCAATTAAATTTAAATTACATTATAAATACATTTTTGGTGCTATTTTTCTCAATATCTTTTCAAGTACCTACCTATTTGATTTTTAAATCAGTTATTAAAATCTGTCTATTCGTTTGCAAGATTCCATGCCACAGACATACAAAAGATTCAAACTACCACCCATCTTATTGCGGCTGGGGTTACAAAATGATAGACAAGACTACCACAGCAATAAGTCGGAAGACAGACATCCAATTTACCAGCAAAACAACTCAAACTCAAGTTTCAATCCACCAAAAATGGTTAGTTATTAAGTCAAGTCGAATTAGATTTCTAGTTCAAGGAGCAGGTGTGGTTTTCGTATCGTGAAATCTTATTTAATTGAATGATAACAGCCGCAAGACAGAGTTGTGTTTATGTAAATTTGACTCAGTTATGTATAGGGGCGCTCTCAGACGATTAGCTGTTGTTTGACCGAACCGATGCTTTACAATGTTTCATTTTAGTTTTGATTGAAATTTAGCTTGTATCAATTTCAATTTGTGTTTTGAGGGTAGATGTAGCTTTTGGTTTGGTATTACTTCATTTTGGTATGCAGTCGTAGTTTCTATGTAAAGCAAAATAATGCATAGTTTTGTTTTATTTTATTCACAAAACAATTGCGTTAGTCAAAGCCCACGTGCGATGATTACCCGTAAAGACATCGATTTTATTTTTTCATTAAAAATAATGTTATACAATAACGATTAACATCATCTAAAAACAATTTGAACTACACAAAAGGAGTTAAGTATGTATTTTTATCAGCCCATACAAACGGCCGTAGAGAAATTTGCATTAAATCCATTTACGGCGAAGATTATAGGCTCTCTGAATAGTCGGCTCGGCGCCGCGGCCGTATTCCGTACGGGGACGCACAATACACCTCGATTCGGATTACGCTATCGGCCCCCGTCGGCGTAAGTGGCTACGTAGCCTTAAATAGGCACTTACGATGCCGCAATGAGATGCCTCACAGCTTCCTTAGCTAGATCGTGCGAAGATTGTGCTATCACCAACGATACGTGACGCGTTTTTTTGCCATAATTCAATTATGACAGGCCGTGAGGTGTTCGAGAGTGATATTTACGATCGCGCGATACACTGGCGTATCAACGAGTCGCGTGAGTTATTGTTATGTTTGTGATAAAGTAAAGAGTTTTTTACGGTGCGTGGGGAAGCTACTGACTTCTTGATAGTAGGTAGGTATTTTTTCTTTTTGGGATGAATGAATATTAAATAGTCTTCTGTAAATTTATTAATATTAAAGACGTTTATCCTATTTATTATCAAGTAAATGTAACTGAAAATTAAAGCACCTACCTATAAAATAGAATGATAAAAGCGTTCCCTTATCGGGTCATGTTAGTTTACTCCGACTATATGATTGTTTATTTAGGTTAAAGAAAAACGTGTGTTGTACGTGTCCGCCTCATATATTTCAGTTTGTATCGATACGGTCATATTATGTACCCTTTGTGGCAAATCAGAGCTTATTTTCATCGAAAAAAGCGTAACACTCTACCGTAACTCGGCACCGGGCGCCATCAAATTCTATGCACATTGTCGGAAAGCAATTTTCACTCAATCCCCTCTCGTCAACAAGTACAAACTTACGCGGCGCACGTGCGTCCGTATCAATAGTGTAACAAATAGGCTGATATTTCGTCAGAAATAACCCGAATCAAGTTTCAGTGCGAAAGCTTTTGTGTGTGGCAGGTGAAAAAGTGTGAGACTTGATTTATTCGCCACGCCGCCGCCTATCGCGGGATGATTGAACGGGAACGTGTTTATACAGCATCGGCCACACCGTGAAATATGACAACTGAAATACGCTCAGGGCTTTTCTCTATTTTTAATAGTTGCCGTCTGTACGGGCGATCTTGCGCGACGTGCGACCCGCGTGCCTCGCCTTTTAATATCACAAATATCGAGTCCGTACGAATACAAAAATTTGATTTATGTCAGTATTGCGAGTTGTATTGTTTCTTGCGATCCGAGCTGGGTTATTCTGTTTCTGTCAAACGCCTTCGTAGCGTCATGCACGGCAGCGTTTATTGTATGCGTTGTTATTCAAATAAGTTTTCTGACGTGTGATAGCTAGGGAACATTTAATACGGAAAGCTGTTCAAAATTCAATTCCAGATGTACCTATTCGGTTTAACAAAACTTTAATTATGATGTATTTTCCTTGAAAGTCGTCGCGGTTTTAATTACGTTTGGAGCTAAGAAATAATATTTACAATATTAGCATAACATTTTGCCTCTGAGCTGAGGCTGCTATTTAGGTACTATGTACGAATATATTTTAGATGCCTTTTATAAATATACAGATGAAAATGTTGCCTACATAGATTTATGATTTGTATAAAAATCATACGATTGTGTGGAGCAATTTTTTATCTGCGGCTTCACTCGACACCTCTTATAAATTTGGGATATTTATTAGTTATATGGCTCGGGGGAACTATCGACCGGGATAAAGAGTAGTTTATACCTTAAGCTAGGTACTAAGCTGTCTTTTAGTGAGGAATCTTTAGATATTCTACTAGCGATTTTCTATTTTCCAGTGTAAGTACTTCTACGTTTTACCTGCTCACCTTGACTATAGATTCTTGTCAAATGGTAATTGCATCGCGATCAATAAATTAGCAATTTTGTCACGTCATTATCAAGTAATTTGTTACTGTGATAGTATATTTTGGTGCTATATTATAATTATATTGATGTCTGTTATCGAGTGTAAAATTAACTCCAAGCCGATAATTTCCCGAAAAATAAGCTTTAAATAATATTTCTTATACATACTCGATATTTTGTTCAGAATAATTTGACACCTCTGTATTAATCTTTTACCTATCAAAATTTGATTAATACCATTTTCTCAGAATAATATGAAATTGTTAAATGTATTAAAGAAAGTGATTTTCTTTTGTAACGCGTAAATCAAATAAGATTCTTTGTATTATTTCAACAATATATACTATACCAAATACATTTTTCTTAGAACTTATAATAAATATCATTTGAAGTTGAAATGAAATCGAAGAATTTATCAAAATAAATATAGATATCTTTCGATAAACCTGATATTTTAATGAAGAATAAAATTATCTTAGCTCATTTAATAACTTTTATGAAGCCGAGATGAGTAACATTTAAGAAAGTAATTATATTTAAAACTTTTATAAAAATCTTTTTAATGAACCTAAATTTTATCTAAGTCGTAACTACGTCTACTAAAGTCTTAATTATTTTACTGAAGAATTAAAATATATTAATATAATAATTTTCATTGAACTCATCTTCTGAACATCGATCAACTGATATCAGAAAATATATTTTGTTAAAGAGAAAATATTTCAAGGCAACTTTTGTTTAAGTCTTAAACAACACTGAGACTATTTATCCGCAAAAGTAAACGTTGATTTTTCTAGTAGAATGATAAACCGTGTAAAGAGAACTGTGACAGGCTATAAATGATAAATGATTTATTTCTGTAAGTAGGTTTGTACAAACACTTTTACATGTCGATCATATTTTTAAAACTTGATGAAGTCGGCGTTTCCTATCTGACTACTCTGAGAAGAAAGGCCGAAACAAACTCAGAGGTCACAGTCTCTTTTAAAGTCCAGACAAAATCTTGCTTAGATCATGTGAAGACCATGTAGACTGACGTCTGAAATGGTCTTTTGAGGAAAGAACCAGCCAGATTGAGTGGGCCTGTCCAGTCAGTGCACGCATTTGTCAATAACCGTGCAGCTCAACTCAGAAATTAAGGAGCTCAACGATTCGACGAACAATACCAAAGAAAGGACATTCGGGTAGGCCGCACAAACTACTCAAACTGCCAGACCATGATTAAAACTAACTTAGATAAATTAAAATTAAAAACAAACAAAAAGTATGATCCACATACTCTTCACATTCACAACAATTAAAAAAAAAAAGAACTTAAAATAAAATAATATAATACTTTAAAAAGTAAATATTCTTGTCATTGCAAGAAAACAAAAAAAGAAAAAAAAACAAAATTCATGGTGCAAAATATAAAAAAAATCAAAATTAATTGGAGCAGTACTATGTTATCCGTCACCATCGACAGGTCACTTACTATGAAGATTGAGCAAAAACTTGTTAGATGTATTGTAACTTAGGTAGACATAGCTAAAGAGTTAGAATGTACAGTACAACTATTTTCTTAATGTCAATCGGCAATCATCGCATTTCTGAATACAAACGAATGCTTATTTTCAAATTCATCATTAATAGATTTATCGTGTTTAACCATTTGAATTCAGAACTAAGTACTTTATTGTTGTTTTGTTGTGTGAACTATGTAGAGCTGGAAAACTATTTACCCTTTAACCGCAGCAGCTTTCCTCCCGTTTTAAAAATAAATTATATTAAGTTAAAAGAGTATTAACAACTCTATATACTTCCAAGTTGAATGAAAGCGTCCGGTCTTCCCCGAGTGCAAAAGGCAACTGATAAAAATCCGACGACTGACGAAACACGAAGTTTGCCGAAGGTGATTAAGAAAATAGTTGTACTGTAGGTGTTTGTTATAATGAGGAGTAAGGCAAGAGAGCCTAAACAAAAACCCGCGATTGCCAAAACGAAACGAAAAAAACATGAAACTCTAAACAAAGTGACATTTTACATGCATTAATTATTGCCAAAAATCCCAAAATGCATTGGATTGACAGGAGGTCAATCTCTTTAATTTTCAATTTTCGATAGTCGTATTATCATTATCATAGCCGATCTCAACATAATTGGGCAAAGGCTAGGCAGATTGATTGATTGACAGTCGTATTATCACTTATGGAATGTCACTTTGTCAAGAGGTCCTAGAAAAGTGACATTCTGTCATCGGAATCGTGGCGATAGCGAAAATGTATGGGATTGACAAACGCTATCGAAATGTCACGTGATCAATCCCTTAAATATTCACATTTCGATTTTCGCCATCGCTGACATCGAATGACATTGTACAGAGGCCCTAGATAAGTGACATTCTATCGTCAAAAGCGTGGCGATAGCGATTGGAAAAATGACAAAAAATGTACGGGAGTGATGAACCCTATCGAAATGTCACGTGATCAATCCCTTAAATTTTCGCATAATGATCATTGCCATCGCTGACATCGAATGACACTTATCCAGAAGTCCTAGACAAATGAAATTCTATCGTAGAAAGCAATAGCGATAGCGATAGGAAAAATGAAAAAAATGTATGGGAATGTCAAACGCTATCGAAATGTCATGTAATCAATCTATTACATTTTGATCATTACCATCGCTGACGTCGAATGACACTTGTCTAGAGCCTTAGAGGGCTTTATATCTTTGCTATAAAACAGACACTACAGACAAAGTGACATTCACAAGTGATCGTGAACATGCTCCGAGCGTGGTACAGGTAAAGTCTGCTAACATTGTGTCTACGGACGACCTGATGCTCTAGAGTATAGAGCGTTAGGTCTAGAGTCAAGACAAAGTGTCTAACGACAGACATCACTTTTTACCTACTCTACCGCAGACGCATGAAGAGATGATCTATATTGTAATGGTAATGACTTCGTTTCAAGCTTACTCATGCCTTTCCTGAAGACGAAACAGTATGAAGCTGAACAATCGTTTTGATGTTTAGAAAATATCTTGAACTAACTATTGAATAGGAAAACAAAGCATGAAAGCAGCCAAAAGGTCAAAAGCTTACTCTACCTTCAAAGCTACCAACTCCAGCAATTTTTCTAGGAAAATTCTTGTGAATTGAAACGCTTTATTGAATGCCATGAAAAGGAATCAAGCGTTTAGGAAAACGCAGAAAAACGGACCCTAGTACCAAGAAAGACTGTCACAGTCATCAACATATCCACATCAATGAGTCCAAGAAGTCACGTGTTATGAAGCTAAAGGGTATGTATATAACAAATATATAGCTGTCTATTTACTAGGAAAACGAAGCAATAGCAAGTCGAAATCAATAGTCGAAAGATCATTTGTACTGACTTAGCCTTCAGAGAACTACCAAAGATTTTCCGTAAATTAACCAGCACATAAATGGTATTCAATCAAACGATGTCAAGAAAGACGTAGTAACACAGACCCTAGTACCAAGAAAACTGTCAACAGTCCACCACCAATAAACCATTGTCAAGGATTTTTTCGAAAATCATGAGGTTTTCGATATTTAACATCCCATTCAGGTTATTTTTAAGAAAAATCCCCAGTACTTTTCTGCCATTCAATCAAAGGATAACCAAGAAACTCAGACCCTGGTACCACGAAATACTGTCATCAGCCAGCAACATCAAAATCAATGAGGCCAAGTACACACGCGTGCAATAATACGAACGCAACCTACGGTACCCACATGTAGGTACATACGTCGACAGACGATATTGACTTTGATAAACGAGCCAGTCAGTGTCGCCCTACAAGAAGCCACGTCACTTTGGTGCATTGCGGTTCCTACATCTTAACCCAGCCCTTGTTTACACTCAATCCGCGTAGTTTTTACGACTACTAACATTATATTATGTCCGACAGAACGCTTATGGAAGTCCTTTATTTGTTTGATACAGTTTATGGCACGTAAGTGGAATATTGTAAGTGGGCACAATCGTCGTTTTTAGACGTTGAGGTATATTTTGATGTTTTCTCGTGAGATTCGGCTTCGCTTATCTGTTATGGGATTTTGTTTTGAGTAAGTATTTTTCGAGTTTTGTTTTTCGCTACTTGATTGCTTGATATCTAAAGGATTGGCTAGAAATGGGAATGGAGGATATGAAAGATACAGGAAAAAAATACTAAAACTAAGATCTTAAATCGTTTTTTAAAGAATCGTTTTCACTAATTCTAGGTGCCTAAAGAACAGCGCACTGCCAGATTTAAATGCTCAGCTCAACGCGAGAATTGATAATCCCACATAGCAATAAATATAGAGGTTTTTTAGGTGTTACGGGCACAAGATTTATATGTTGAAAGATCCCAGTAGTAGATTTAAGGTTGCTTAAACGTATAGGTATATATGGCCCCAAAACTATTGCAAATCATATAATTCATAGACCTATTAAACCATAAGCTTTATGCATACTTTCTTAAAAATTCGTGGCCAGCAATAAATTTTATCATTCATACGTTATATTAAAGACACACACGAGTTCACGTCACGATATCACGACATCGCGGTTCTGTTCAAGGTTTCTTTCGATACTTAATACTTACCCAAATATCTTTTGAATATAGTAATGCGTAACAGAATAAGTGCAAGAACGGACAATCCTAATATCCCAATCACAATAATGTTTGTATTTCCATTAGAATTGTCAAACGTTCTTTCTGGGATGATTTTCAGTTCAATTTTTACATTAAAACTTATTTCTTTGTCATAGACTTGTATATAAAAACATTGATGTTATTTGGCTATCAAAGATGAAGTAATATTTTAATTTTAAATGTTCAAAAACAATATTCCATGTCAGAGTTATTATGAAAAATCTACTGCGATGACACCGTAGTAAGCAATAGATTATTCTATTGCTTACATACTGCAAGCATAATGCAACAGATTATTGTATTGCTTACATACTGCAGGCAGACTGCAATAGATTATTCTATTGCTTACATACTGCAATAGATTATTCTATTGCTTACATACTGCAAGCATACTGCAATAGGTTATGCTATTGCTTACATACTGCAAGCATACTGCAATAGATTATTCTATTGCTTACATACTATATCATCATCCTTGACTAATCCTAATTTGGGGCAGCGAATTATTTCGTCCTGTTCCATACTTCTACCATCTATATTTACCGTCTACTACACGCTGTATTATTATATCTATATTTCTACATAATATATCCCCTGCCCATTAAAAGCCAACCGTAACAGAATACCCTCACACAATTTAAAACGTTGCTCTATTAAAATTATGAAAATATACCTATTCCGTATAGTAAAGGCTTTCGTTATCGTTAAGTAACGTTAGCGGAGAAGGCCGGGAAGGCTTTCAGCCGACTAGCTGATAGCATTTACATAATATTGGAACAGTTCCGATACACCTAGGGATCATTAGCCATTGATCGGCTTACGATATGGAATACGGCTTTGGCTAGTGGTGTTGATAATAGGTTCAGCTTTTGTGTTTTGTTACTAACAAAAGGTTGAATTTTGTGCGACAATATGTGTATGGATTTTGTATTGGGTAAAATACAGGTATTGTTTTTCTTGGCTGTATTTTGTGATATTGTTTCTTCAGATTATATTTTTCTCAATGCTGTAATGTTGAATTTTAAAATGATCACCTTGTAAACATAGTTCCTACCTTTGATAATAATGCATACGGTAGTACCTACACGGTATCAACGTTCAAAAGAAAGCAAACATAGACCCCACTTCACCCCAAGCCAACATACCTATGAGGCTATGACACAAAGAAAGCTAAACTGCATAAACACTCGACACTCATTACCACAACCCCTTAAAATATCACAGCCGATTGGATACAAAATATTCGACAAATTGCGCAGAAACTTAAAGGTGCATATCTAGCGAATGCCCGCTGGTATTACTCAGCAAATAACCGTAAGCCTTAGCATAATATTGAAACGTCAGCGATATGGATTCAGCAGCTCATTAACGTAATTGATCAGCTCTCCGCTAGGCCCGAATCAATCGCACGTCCCACCATTGATTTGCATTAATTACCGTAGCGAATGTCACATATCGCCCTCATACACCAACTCATTATTTTGATGGACTCCGTTTCGACTATCGCCGATGGACTCTCGAATGCTTTTAGTCAAGCTCCACGTAATTAGTTGCTTTCGAAGTCGTATCTACAGTTTCAAACATCGACAGTCCTGTAATGATACAGTAAACAGATTAGTTGTTTTAGCTAATCCGTTAGTAATGAATGTCATTAGTGCTACTCGATGCATGTGCACAACTGATGATATGTCGCGGTTAGCTACTGTATGTGTGTATGTAGGATAATGCACACATGACAACAACACATATAGGTAACTAATACCATCTATCTGGAAACAAACATCGCAAACAACAGTGAGGCTCTGTTTCAAAACATACAACTTTGACATCTGCCAAACCAGAACAAACACAATCCAGCGCAAGGCGGTGGTACACACCCGACTTAAATCAAATAACTGTATTGCTTTTAGCTTTGTAAAGCTTCAAGTGCAATAGCGTCAGTGGCGGATGTTCCACCCCCGTCTCTAGTCTGTAGTCTATGATATTGCTCCACGCCCTTTACATGTTCGGTGGGGTCTGAAGGCGGGAGGCGCGCGGGCACGCACGCGGCACGCCGCCGCCACGCCGCCACCACGCCACCGCGCCGCCACCTCTCCAGAGATATCGCAAGCGTGACGCCCGACCTAACTGCTCCAGTTTATCCCTTTAATTGCCTTTTTTCTGGAGAGTGGCTTTAAGCGCTCCCGCCATATCTCCTCACGTCGCAATTACGGAGACGTCTTATGATAAATCTGCCGTAATTTGCATGAGATAGCATACGCTCTCAACTTTCACGCGAAGCTTCCTACTCTTGTCGTTTATTACGTTAGGGAACGTTTCCAAGAATGAGAATGAGCTATTTAACTACTAACTAGATAGCGTTAACTATCGTTTGCGGCTGAAAAATCCGAGACGTGAATTGTCGGTCCCACTTTTTTATTTTTCTTGTACCACGTTTTTATTTCGCTTGTAATGGCAGTTCTCGAGGGAAGAACTTTGTTTTTCGTGAGAAAATTTGGGAAGTCACAGAATAACAATTTTAAGTCAGATGCACTTTCATACAATTTCTGTGCTGGAAATAAGACGGTAAGAGGCAAACAAAACAGACGGCACAATCTCCGTGTTGCAACGTGGCGAATTGGCGGCCGACACCCCAAGGCTGCGCAGCTCTCCTCGCCAATCTCGGCATTTTTTTCAAGTTGCCGGTGCCAGTGAGCTGGTGCGCCTTTGAGCGTGCTGCGCGAGCGAGCGCCGGCGGCAGATATTGCAGCGTCAGGACCGCCCTGCGGACTGCGACGCTGCGCGGCTATTTGTCGAACGATGCGCCAAAACATCGCATCGCAATCGCACGGAAAAATTATTCCCCGCTAGATTGCTACTCTTCGCTTTTTGAAGGTGCATTCACTTTGCAGGTTGAGAGTTTTATATTGTACGGAAGATGAGGTACAGATTGTATTATCTTGTTGGCAAGCGTTGCGATGCAATTCTCATTTCCATTCGATACGAAAGCAAAGCTTTGTAGAGTTTTTGAAACTTTGAAACTCGCTGATGTGGTGAATTCATTGAGATGCGTGGAAGGACTGGTCCTACTCAAGGAGTAACGGTGCTCATTTATAGAAAACTGTTTCGAAGTCTGTTAGGGAGATGCATAATAGATAAACTTGACAAAATGTGTTAGACGAGTTTCACGCCCTCTGCGAAGGAAAGTCATGACCCCTGCCAGGTCATAACAATTGCTAAAAGGAATAGAGATTACTCAGACACCTTATTAGAAGAAATAACAGGTATAATCAGAAATAATGTAGTCGATGAAAAAGTTTCTTGCTTACTCAATAATTATAAAGTTTTTAAAGGTCTCGTGTCGAAGAAACTAGAGCAAGGCACTTTTATTTCAACTGATCAGGTTTGCCTGAAGTGTGTTCAAGTTTTGACGGTCTGAAAAACTTGAAACCAGAGCTCCTCGGTTTAGTGCCTTAATTAAAGTTGGAATTTTGGTTAACCCCGAAGAAAAAAATTAAAGACAAAGACTAACTATATTTTGATAGGATAGTATTTAAACGAGTGAGTGTAAATTAAAGTTTTAAGTGACAAAATTAATTAATTTACGTTAAAGTAATAACGACTGACTGCGAGTGACGAGAAACCAATAGAACAGCAACATACAAACATTGATTTGAGTTACTTAAAATACAGAATGACAAGCTTCATAATATTTGACTTGAAAATAAAAGTTTGTCGACGGAGTCCCGCTGCGGGGCTCCTTTTTCTGTCTGCAGGGTCTAAAGTAACCTAACATGAAGGAGATGACGGAAGCTAAGTTTGCTCGCTTTGCTCGCACACTTCAGCTCCCGTCATCGCCTTCGAACCTAACCTATCCGTGTCGGGGTGCCTTATGTTCTCGAGCTCGCTTCGCTTGCTCTTGGACTAATTCGTTATAAACACGAACACATCCGAACTCCCGCGCATTTCTAGTCGCTCACTTAGTAATTTAGTCGTACGGCTAGAATTTTAATATCTGAAAAATATTTATTCACAATCCACTTTTTGTAAGCTCGTTCTGGATTTTATTATTAATCGATATTCGTCGTTAGTTTAATTAATTTTTCGTTTACTCGTATTCATACCGCTCAAGTTGTCAAAACTGATCTTTCATTGATCGCTCATCATCAGTCGCTAAGTGTTTTTCTATTCGATCGTTTTATAATTCTCCTTTTTTATGTATCATGTCATGTAAGAAGTTAAAAAAATATAGAAATGGAAATTGTTTATTATTCAGACGATAGCTGGTACACAGTTATAAAAAAATTAAATGTCTTTAATTAATATTACTTAAACAAATTATGCCAATGAAAGCCAAATCTTTACACAAAATGCATTTCATAAAATACACCCGTAAAATGAAAACAATAATGATTTCCAAAAAAAGAGAACATCAAACAGTCCTTAAAACAAAGTTCAAGTCTAATAAACTAGGATAGTTTGAAGCATTAATGCTACCTACCCGAGCGGTTAAAAAGATGAAATGAGCTCTAGTCTCGATGGTCGATAAACTTATTACCGTAGAAGTGTTCGGAGATCGTTGGAGCGTGTGGGCGGGCTCGTGCGATGACGTGTCATTAGTCCTTTACTCTCGTGTTATATCGGACGAGGTCTTTGTAAAATGTTTTGTTATTAAAAGAGTTTTATACGTCTTGCTTCAAACTTTTTGGAGTGGCGGGCTGTAAAGAATTTTTGGAAAGTTTTCTATAATATCACTCACATGTGTGAAATGTTTATTTATTTATTTATTTAAACTTCATGTACAATAGTGGTACCGTCATGTACAATAGAGAATGCCTTGTGGCATTAAGTCCGCCTATGGACTTAATGCCACAAGGCATTCTCTACCAGTCAACCTTTGGGTTAAAAAGGACAACTTTGTGAAATGGGTACAAAAAATATTTAAAAATTACAATTTGTATACCAAAATGTATATACTCACATAAATATTAATAATACACATATACAAATAAATGTTATTTTATGGGTGTCTACAAAGTTATTTAATGTAGTCTTCTTAATATTCGATTAGGTACTTTTTTGTTAAATAACTAAAAGAAAAATCTTGCAGATCTTCAATATTTTACCAAAAATTTCACATCACTTATCTCTGTCTTGAATTACCACCCAAGAATGTCCTTAATGGGAAAAAATGCACCTAGGTAACATTTTTGATAATATCTCTAGTCTAATCGGAAGCCAGTAATACATTAGCTACTTCCATTGCGCCTAGATATGTAAAAGGAGCTACATTTGGAATAAGTAGCGAATAATTTTTCTACCTCCATCATAGAGAACAGCCGGAAAATGAGAATGAATAAATGAATATTTCAGTATCACTTACTCCTACGTTATTCTAGTATTTGAACCACCACTCCACCTTTTAGGGAGGTCATTTATATACCTGTTTCAGGCGATAAGATCGCATTAAGAAGAAAATATCGCTAGGTGTATAACCGACCTAAAAGCTGCCACTATTTTCTTGTTACCTCAGTCCATATTTCAGCGTGAAACTAGTGTCAATAAAAGGGTGTCGGTCTCGTTCGTCGGTGCTCCTGATGAGCCAGTAACTCGTAAGGCGGACGACCCATCATGTGCTATGACACCCCATTAACCCAGGGCGGACTGCGCTTGCTAACTTACTTCACTAATATGTTTCGAGACTCTACTCGTGTAGCTATGTCGACCGGACACGATGCTTGGCGCTTGTAAATGAAGCGACCCTGTATTATGAAGTTATTCCTCACCTACCTACACTTAAAATATATGATATGTTTACATTCAACAGCTCCCCTTCGTGACCGCGCCCCGAACATATTGTACCAGAATTTAAGTTGAAAAATACGCGCTTTACTCGGGGTGTCGGCAAAATAAAACAAACCGTGTTTGACTAATAGTGTGAATTAATTTTTATTACAGCGGACCCAAGTTTCCAATTTCATACATGGGTCGGACGAGCTGCAACAAAAATATTAAAGTGTTGTATTAAGCTTTGTCCTCTTCACGTTTCGCGCGTCACGGGTGACCAATTTAAGTATTAATAAAATGACAAAACGTGACCCGGGTACTGGCCGCCATCCATCACGACCGCACGTCAAGTGGTGGCCGAGCGATTAAAAAACTGTACCTAACCAATGTACGCCTCTCCGCAGATAGCGAAAGTATTTCGGGACACACTCGCCCGGTAAATGTTCTAGACAAGGGTGAGATTAAATATTAAATTCGCGGTTAGGAATTTTGGGTTGAAAAGTAACGGTGGTGGGCATGCGCAAAGCCGCACTGATCCCCGGCCTTTTCAAAATCCAGTTTACAGCGTTAAATTCGGACTGAAAACAAAGGTGTGTAATTTTTTATCAGGTTCGAAATAACACCGGTTGGAAAGGTAGCCGGTAGTCGTGTGGGCGCTGGGGAGATGCTGGTACATACGTTTAAATTAATGAAATTAGCTCGTCTCTGAAATGTTCAACAAATAACACAAACATGAGATGCCGAAGTTGGGTGAAGGCACGTCGTGTGGCTCCGCGATAACGCAACTAATGATTGATATACTCGTGCGTCTCTGTTCAAACTAATGACAGGGTGAAGCGTGTTGACTTTCAAGTTATTAATTAATATTGCTATTATTTAGGCGGTGGTGATTACACATTTCCCGTCACATCGCCAATGTGTAAAACTGGGATGATGTGAAACAGGATTTTGTTAATAAAAGGGTGATACAAAAGTTTGTAGAGCTGTTTTTATCAAGTAAAAATGACGTTAAATGAAAATTTACAAAGTTAGACACGAAGTGCTTGAATAGTTTTGGTAAGTAAGTAACATCTCCTTTATTTCACTGTTTTTAATTACTTTATAAATTATTAAATATTGTATTAAAAAACTAGAAAAAATTATAATATTATTTAGACAGTGCTCTACGAAAACAAGAAAATACTTCTGAGATTCCTTTTAGGGAAATAATCCAAAAACTATTTCTGCATTTTTAGAAAAGTAATTAAAACTAGGCGACCAATTTGAAACTACCCACGGAACACTAAAAATTAAAGGTGGAAGAACAACTAATGAAAAATAATTTGTGTAGCAAATCTGCAGTACTTACTCAGTTAATTAAAAGTTTCAACGAGATCTCGTTCAAAGAAATAGTCGCTGTCCACCGGCCTTAGGTCATAAAAACTATTGAGAATCTACGCCTCATGGATCGCAATACTGGTACTACAATTGGAAAGTTTTACTTAAGGGGACTCGTCCCTCTATCGAAATAAAACATTATTTTCACAAATAAAATAATAGTTGAGCTGTATTTTGAATTAATTAGTCATCATCTAGTCAAAATGTTTTTCAAATAGTATATAAAGTAGGTTAAATAAAATCGTCTGAAAACTTGTACCTTACTTCTTAGCTTCACGGTGTAGTACCGGATTTGGCTGATCGAGAATTTCAAACACAGTGAAATTAAATAACTTTCATTTCACAGTCGAGTTATAATTCAGATGTAATTTCTCATTTTGTAAGCAACACATCACCTTAAGCTGAAAGTTGTGATGAAAATTACTCTCTCACACACACAAGAAACAATTTAGCAACAATGAACCGATCAAGAGCGAGTACTTTCATTGAAACTTTTTAATTTAACAAAAGTATTTGTCGTAAAAGCCTAATAAGAACTTTTTTTATTATTAAAGTAATTGTTGACGAGAAGTATGTTTGAAAATTCATAAAATGTACGAGGTAGGAGGGAAGTTATGAGGTCTGAACATGATTAAATGCAATTTCTTTACGAAGTATGCTCTACCCAGTTGTAGGCGAAAGTTTGCCTTTAGATGACCGGATTCTTGCTTTCCACGGTTTCGGTGATATTTTACTATGAGCATAGACTACGCTTGTAGAATTTTCATATCATTTACAGTTATGAGATTTAGAAAAGTGAAAATAGAAACGTTTGCATTAGGTATGGATACGGAAAATATAAGGTTTTAATAAATTAACTCTAAGAATTTTAAGGAGTTGTGTTATATAATATTTAAAAACCAGCCAAGTACGAGTCGGACTCACACACGAAGGGTTCTGTACCATTATCGCAAAAAAACGGCAAAACAATCATGTTTGTTTTATGGGAGCCCCACTTAAATGTTTATTTTATTCTGTTTTTATATTTTATTCTGTATTTGTTGCTATAGCGGCAACAGAAATACATCATCTGTGAAAATTTCAACTGTCTAGATATCACGGTTCATGAGATACAGCCTGGTGACAGACAGATAGATAGACGGACCGCGGAGTCCTAGTAATAGGGTCCCGTTTTTATTCTTTGGGTACGGAACCCTAAAAAGTAATCAGGAACAAAAAAATAAAAAAAAGAGCAATCGTTCTAAAGATATGCAATTATTTGTATTACACGTAAATGACTAAATTTGCGCACCATAAAACGACAGTCAGCCGGTCTGGCAGTCAGCAACCCGCACCACAGAGCGCAATAGGTACTGGAATACGCAGGTAGGTAGTGTTCGTACGTAGGTATGTTATTTTTGTGAAGTATTAAAATATATTTTTTGTCAAGTAATAGTTTTGTGTATTTCATTTTTTAACACCTAATATAAACAAAATGTGGGTTGTTGAGAAAAAGTCTAAACCCAGAAGTGGATTGTTATAGGCCTATAAGAATGCTCATTTAGAAGATTATATGTAATTAAGAATACCTCTTCAAATGTCACCAATTTTAAAGAAAAAACAAATTACCTTCATAGGTGAATTTGAAAAAAAAATTAGGCAACTAACTAGCTTTACTTTCCATTTTAGTAAAAATATACACACTCTGGGGTTTTTGTAATTTGCACGTGCAAATCTCAACACTGATTCTGAAACTACCCCCTATTTTTGTACGCTTCCAGGCTCACGTTTCCAATGTTATAATTCATACACATCTTGACAAACGATCTGGTTTGCAGCTCCATATGTTCTCGTGTCTACGTCAGGTGTAAATGGTAGTAAAACTTACAACAGTAGACCGCGGGTTTGCCCGTCACGCCATGCCCAAAGTTAGCGTGATACATTTTGCTTTCTTTACGAATACCACGGATAACGGGTGGTAAACAGTCGCGTATTTTGTTAGTTTATTTATAAACGTTGAAAATAAATTGAGTGCCTAAACCGCTTTAGTTTGAGGTTTTAAAAAAGGATTTCGTACTGAATTATTCAGTGAATTTTTGTGTTAGAGGGGTTATGTGGAGCTTACCTTGGTTACGTTGGCTTTAACTGAAAGTTAGCTGCTTAAAAAGTCTATAAATAATAGAATTTCCAAGCTACCCATTTAAAACTGCATGGCATTGATTTATTCTGCACTAAGTAACTAAAATAAGATCAATAACAAAAACACTTCTCACCCTAAAACGTTAATCGCGAGGGTATTTTACAAAAATACGTTACGTTTAAAAAATGACTCAACGATGACGCAACACTTACTCGTAACTTTGACCAGCTGTACCGAGCAGCACATGATTTTAAAATTATGGTTAGAATGAAATTTTTTCATTATATTACATTGCAGTAGCAGAGTTTAATGCATTATAAAGTTGCAAATAACCGCAAATTTGTAATTTCCTACTAATATTACAAATTTGAAAGTTTGTGAGTATTATGGATGTACCTAAGTTTGATACTCTTTCACGCAAAAAAATATTGAATGGATTTTGACAGTAAAATAGCTTATATGTAGATACATAAAAATTAAAAAAAATATTTTAAAATAACAAAAAACCCGACTGCTTAAAAGCTAACTAAAAAGTCACAAACAAGAAGAAAATCATGCTGTGCAGTCGGAGGGTACATATACGCGAACTGGCTGACCAAAACCAGATGGATCTTTCGACTGTACAGCATGATTTTCTTCTTGATAAGTCTTTTTAGTTAGCTTTTAAGCAGTCGGGTTTTTTGTTATATTAAAATATTTTTTTATTTTCAACTTTTAATTAATTGTTTTTTAGAATTAGCTACATTTAAACATATAAGTGATATATATTTTTGTAATCACCCCTTAAAACCCTTTATTTTGGTACCCCACACGATGAGTTTGGAAGAAAAAAAATATGGGCTCCCAGAATATGTCGCTCAAAAGCCGCCATTTTTCTATTTTCCTATTTTAGTGTCACACTCGCAGGGTTAAGACGAATCGATTGTCGTAAGAATTGTCAAAATCGGCCAACGCGTTTGGTCTCTAGAACGCCACATAGGAACAAACATACATACATACATAGATTGATAAACACATTACCCTCTTCCGGCAGTCTGCTCACAGGCTCTAATTTAGAATTATATTTTGGGAAGTAACAAATTCCATGTGGGTGAAGCCGCAATGGCCGCTCATGTAATGTAATAATATCTAGTTAAGTGAAATTTATTTTTTAAAATACTACTAGGTTTTGTGTTTTTTTAATTTATAATTCAATTTAAAATATGTAGTTATTGTTTTTCAGCTCCGCTTTCAATAAATTCACGTTTTTAAATTATTCTTCAAGGGGATTGTTTTCCTGTAGCCGAGTGAGTGGGCTGGGGAGCAATTTAACAGTGTAACGACTGACTTATGAACGGACGGGAGCTCATAACATCACACTTGCCCGGGATTCAGTGTACTTTAAAAAATAATTAAGCCCAGCAACTTGTACTTAGAGTATTAAATACAATTAAACGTATTAAAAACATGAAGATTTCCTCTCACTAGAATTTTCTCAGAAAGGAGACTTACTTTGTTTTAATTGTACGTTTTAATTCTTACATTTGTATCTGTAACAAGCCATGAGTTGTTTGTTGACACATCAAATTCTAAAACTTATTAATAAAATGAATATGGCTTCTACTGGAGGTAATTTGACTTACAATACTTGCGGCAACTCTTGTGATTCAAATAAATTATTAACCCTTCTTTTAAGAGCCTCCTCAAAACTATCCACCCTCCGGGGAGAACTGGACCACACATTACTATTATGTTTAAAATTCTTTGTGAAAATTTAAAATTAATTCTGTATATTAAGCTAAATAATGAAGGGGAGAGCCGGGGAGTGATGGAACAGATGTAACAAGTGACTTATGGAGGGGACGGGCTCATAACTACCGTCCAGCGGCGCATAAGTCCTACGACCGCACTCTGAAGCTGCACCCCGCTCTCCATCATTCACGGCGATGTTGTATTTAACGTGGATATCTTGATAGAATTTGTAAATTATTACGCGTTATAAAGGGGGTCTGTTGGGAAGTTAGTTTTTGGGCATGTGTACCTTTTGGCTATCTTGTTTGCACATTTTCAGCAATTAATACCTGAGTATAACAAAAAAATCCTATTTATAACTGAGCGGAAGATAAATAACTGATAGGAAATTAAATTCAAAACGAAACACTACAAAGCGATTTTTTTTTTCTTTTCCGAAGTCTTTAGTACCTATTGCTTTTCGCCACCGACTTCGGAAAATAAAGTTATTTTTCGCTTTGAATTTTTTTGTCGGTTTAATGTATTTGTTAAAGTTTTTTTATTTTTCCGTTTTTAGCTATGGTACCTCAAATTACCATGAAAGTTATTTATACTCAAAGTAACTCTCATGAAGATTAAAATAAGCCCAAACACGACTTGGATACATTGTTTTATTTCGGCGTTCCAGTGCCTACCTTCCGGATTCATAATCAGATCAGTTCGACGGTGCATTTTCACCTTTAATTTTTTTTTGTGTTTTTATTTTATAGATGTTTTGTTTAGTACCATTTATTTATAAGTATTTGCATCATCATAGTTGGTTAACTATTCGAGATATTTTATACCCATGACATTCTTATAATTAAGGAGTTCCAGTGGCCGTCTGTGGTCTTCTTCATCAGTGCCACTTCACCAAATGATACTTTCTGAGTGCAAATGATTGTATTGTTGGTGATAATACCAAAATCGCTGTATGTATGCCTATAATATTTGAAGAGTTCCCTCGATTTCCATGGGATCCCATGATTAGATTCTGACTTGGTGACAATGGGACCACCTCAAGACTATACCATTTCAAACACAAAAAGAATTTTCAAAATCGGTCCACAATTGACGGAGAAATTGGTGAACATACATAAAAAAAAAGTTTATATGCAGTCGAACATTGGACCCC
Organism: Orthosia gracilis; assembly: GCA_947562075.1. Classification (NCBI taxonomy): domain Eukaryota; kingdom Metazoa; phylum Arthropoda; class Insecta; order Lepidoptera; family Noctuidae; genus Orthosia; species Orthosia gracilis. The sequence goes on from OX387274.1 coordinate 15,108,500, forward strand.
CGCCATTTTGGGAAGACGGTTAAAAGAACATCTTCCAACATGTTAATATCACATCAAATAACCAATTTAATGAAGCGTTATCGCATAAAAAGTTTACAATTTCATTAAATCCTCCCTAAATAGTTATAAAGAACTTCGTTATTTGTCTGTCAGTCAGCTTTTAAAAGCCCGACAACAAAGTTAAAACGAAGTAATTAAAAAAGAAAACACAAAATACTTACAAAGTCGGAAGCTCGGCTCTCTTCACTTAAATTACTTGCGATTACACCGACAAAACGTTTTAATGAAACACGTTAAATCGCGCCAAGTGGGCCCGCCGGCGCGCCCGCCTGCGCCCATACCCACCACGTCTGCCATAGTTCGGCAACTTCACCACTTACTGCGGTAGGTGGCGGGTAGTTTTTCCTCAAATATCTTAGCCGTAAGTAGAGTTGAAACTACTTCTGCAAAGTCCATTAAAGAGTATAAACTCACGCCGCGGTGATTACAAATGCCGCCGATTTCGGCGACCGTTTCGGGGTCGATTAAAGCTTTTTAATTGAAATCACCTGTGATAAACTTTGAGCAAACGATGGGACTCGTGTTAACCAAATATAATCGTAGCTCTGTAAATCAAATTACCTATCGATCATAGGGTTACCGTGAGCAATTCAAATGTAGGCACTTGTTTCGGTAAATAAGTTATTTTTGGAGTTTATGTTTGCGGGAAAAGGTGTACCTTTGATCATCCATTCATCCTTTTGTCTTTGGGTATCATATTCATGGAAATGTCGATATGTTCGAATCTGAGTGACATTTTTATTTCTGATATTGTTTTTGACAAGCCAGTGATTTTCTAAATGAAGGCTATATATACCGAAAATTATTCCAATGGACTAAGAGAGCATAAAGCTGCGCATCTGTTAGAATTAAAAGCGTATATTATTATGTATTATGTTATGTTAGAACGTTGGAGAGCCAGTGCAGTCGCTCCATATAAATATGTAAGCGGAGGAAACGCTGACGTCTGCGTTCCGCCGCGTCGTTGCGGAAACCGCGTCAATTAAGTTGCCCGCGATGACATATTAGCCTTTGTTCCCCTGCATCCCCTCTCCCACTACGACCGGTATTTACTCGCAAGAAACTTGCAGTATGTACTACCAGATAATAGATAGGTAATGTTGCTCGCGGCTGTGCGTGATTTCCTATGCACTTGGTTCTACGTTCCAGTTTATATTCTATTCATCTGCAGCCGAGGTTAATATGTATTTCGTTTTGTGTTATGCCTTGCATTATGGCGGCGTATTTATAACCATATGGCTATGTTAAATCAACTGAAAGCAGTCTCTAATAAGAAATATTTGGACAAAAATGAATCGGAAAAGTTGTGACAGTTATGGAAGAACAATGGCTCTTCTTCGTTTTGACATGAAAAGATAATAAAGACTCAATAAAAATATTTCTAAGAATAATCCACAGACAGGTATAAAAGAGAGAGATTAAAAAATATATAAAATTTTAATATCTGCCGCAGTCATCTGCCAGATGCTGACTGGACAATTAAATACCGCTGAATCAATTCTAAATTAAATAGACCCACTGTGAAAATACAAAGTTTAGTGACAGTCAATGTCAAACAAAGAAGATGAAAAAAGTTTTTTCCTCCAATTCCATTTTGCTTTCACGATTCCTCTTTTGCAGTCTCTAAAACTTTTCAAAATAAGAGGTTTTCCAGGGAGTCTCAATTATCGATAAAGACGATATTAAAAATTCGTTTGTTTTGTTCTTAGCTTGCGCCTTCGAAGCGGTGTCCCCTTTTTTCCATTGTTTGCGTAAGAAGGGAAAGCAGAAGCGGCGGCAAACGATAATCAGAAATTTGAATTTCGCCCCCACAAGGCACTGACAAAATCATCCGATTTTGTGCGTCGTTTATCATAGCAATTAATTAGGCGAACAAAAAATATTATGTTGGTTTTTCCGAAAATGGTTGATGTCAGCAAACAGTTTGTTGTGCTGGAACTTTTCTATTTTGTTTTATCTCAAACCGCTACATCGTGCGGCTAAGGTATTCCGTGAGCGATCGATAGCGAGTTATAAGCGGAATCTATATTCATAATTTACATATCTACATAGTAGCCGTTCGGTGGTATGATGAAGGAACATGGTCTAAATTTATTCGTGAGCATTACAGTGTAACATGTACGAGGCAGTGCTCCCTTAATGTATTCATGTAATTCGCATAGCCGGCATCCCCTTTGACCGGCCACGCAACACCGCACTGGCTGCCCGGATAGAGTAACATAACGTGATGTTTTAAAACCATCCATCACGTGTAATGTCCATATAAAAAGAAGGAGGTAGCGTGCCGACTCTATCCGCAAATTTTTGAATTTGAGCACGGTACGATTTTTTCATTTAGTTTTCCTCCTAAAACAAGCTAGACGCGCCACACTCACTTATCTTTAGCATCTCTAAAGGAAATTCACTTGTTGCAAGACGCCCCGACAACCTCAAGTTTTATAAATGTTAATACAAAACAACACCGTCGACGTTCTCATTTTCACCTCACGAACGTCTCTCCTGTCCGTTTATTGCGGGTGGAAATTATCAATTGACTACACTCTAGTATTCAGCAGTGCAAATACAAAAGCAAGAATTTACCGTCTATTCTGTACGGGGTCAAATAAAACCTCAAGTATTAGCTACTTGAATGTAAAAACGTTGGGATGCGGCCGGCGGGCGGTGAGCCTGACGCCAATTTACATTAAATGCGGCTTGCACCCACCAATGGTAACTTACACTTGCCGGAGCTGCAAAACTAGTGTTTACTATTGTGAGCTTAATATTTTGTGTTAAGTAAAAACTTGTAAAATTATGCGCAGAACAAAACTCGTAGCTCAGCGAAAAATCTTGGTTCTCGCGGCTTCAGCGAAAATTCACAAAATAGCTAAGATATAAAGTGAGAGATAAGTATTGCGGTTTTTTAAATCAAAACACTTGCGAACTGCATTAATGTATTTTTAGAAGAATGGTCCGCGGTCAACACAGACGAAATAAAATTCAATTGACAACTAATTTATTATCAACTCTGCTAAGATCATTTCAAGCGAAGAATTACGTTAAACACCTGTCATCATAATTGATTGCTACTTTATGCAAAAGATGAAGTCAAACAAATGAATTAAATCTGACGATTGACATTGTTAACCAATCAAATTGCTACATATTCATCAAGACCAAGTGTTGCAGCGCAATTTGGGCAAGGTTCTCGAGCTATAAGTGGAATTGATTGATTCATTACGGTAAACTGGTTATTCACTGCACATTGCATAATGAACTGTAAATAATTTCGTCTGTAATTCCAATTATTTTACTTCTCATACGAGTACATACAATTAAAAAAAACTACAGCAGAAAAATTAAGCCTTATTTTTTTATTTTCAGTAGCAATTATTAAATGCCGAGTCAATTTCTTGGAATAACAACAAATTAACTTTATTATTGTTCAAATATAATTATTGCTCTTTATTATTGTTTGATAATTACCTTTATTACTCTATTGTATGCTGATTATCCGTTTCATAAAATATTGCATTGTTAATCCATCAATTTAATTTTACTATGCGCACACTATTTTGACAGCATATAGCTCATCAAATAGCTGTCAAATCCAGAGACATTTTGTTATTTTGGGTGCAAATAAACCGTTGGAAAAACATTATCAATACAATTCTCTCGTATTCGCATCGCTGTTGCATTTTGTTTTAATGTAGGGAAATTAAAAGATTTCGCTTGAAATGCGTATACGATCATTCCTTGAACGTACCGGTATTGCGATATAGATCCTGTTTTTGTTATCTATACTAATATTATAAAGAGGAAAGATTAGTATTTTTGTATGTAACGAATAAACTTAAAAACTACTGGACTGATTTCAAAAATTCTTTCACCGTTAGGAAACTACACTATCCCCAGTGGACATAGGCTAGTTTTTATCCCACGGGAACGGGAAGTAAGCGGGTGAAACCGCGAGGCGTCCGCTAGTTATTGATATTCTCGCATTTGACCACGATCTCACGTGTTGGTCGGCAATGATGTGGCCAACGATGAGGCACGCTTGCACCTATTCACTCTAGACTTTAATACTCCCAAGTTGTATGAGCTATCAGGAAATAAAGATTCCGGGAGATCTTTTACACAGTTTGAAATTACTTTTTACTAATCCAAAATAAATTCAACCGCCAGACGCCCTAAGATTTTAACTAAACATGCTAAATTAAAAGTACCTCTTAAAAAAAACATAACACTGACATGAACACCTTAGGCTTTGATGAACATCTCCTTACAATAAGCAACCCTCACAGTACCTTTGCACAAGTTCTTTTGCCTCCTCCACGTTTTTTTTTTCATGAGAGCTACTTCTGAATTCTATTGTTTTTATTACCCTAGTAAATATGTGCCGAACCCCTCTGCAGGCGAAGCCATTATAGTATCGTTGCTGAATTCAAAAATGTCTGCATTATGCAGGGTTTTAAAAGAAGCCTTTGAGTTTTTACAAGTATGAGAATATAAAAATTATACGTACCTAAATGTTAGTACCTAATAAATAATTTTTCGTCTCTCGCGACTATGTTTTGTATGGTTAGGCAAATGGGTACGGTTTGGCAACCATAGTTTGCTGATGTTTGGTCCTTAAGGCGTATATATTCTTCAGTGATAACACAGTACTGACCGTGCACCCGCTCGGAGCCAGAATATCAATATTGAACCTCCTTTTGGACAGCTTTGTTTGCAAAATATTCTTTTATTTACATATGCTATTTCAGTAATGAAGAAATTCTAGCCATCAATTTTTATGTGTGAAAATATTTTTAAACATCCAAGTGGTTTTGGAGGAGTAGGTATACAAAATTAGCGAAAAATATCGTGTTGTTAATTATTTATTTAAAGCAAAACTATTTTTACAAGAAAAAAAACATGTTTCACAAATAATGCTCATGAATCAATAATATTTTTTTCAAACCTTTTTACCTAGGCGTTACTAAGTAGTATGCTTTATAAAGTAACCGCAATACAGCACTAATGCGGTGGAATAGAAGGCCCTTAAATGATAGGGGACCACCGTCATAGCCATTTATCAGTCGCAGTTCCAATTTCCGGATAGAAGTTGGACTTTTAATTTTAGTGATTGGGAGCCCTGATTTGGTTTTGACCATTGATTTGTTTTGGGTTAAAGGTCTTATAAGTTTACTATTTCTATCTGTTATGGCAATTTAAATCAAAGTGTTAAGCTCTTAGAAATAAATTACCTTTACAACTGTTATTTATTTATTAAACACAAAATCCATAGCTCTTCAAAATACCTTAACACAATTATTGTACTTCTACTAAAGCCAATTACGTACAATACCCCACGATTAGATAAATTGATTGATTAGTATGATACGATCGATGATAAATTAAGCGATACTTAATAATTTTGATTTTGTTTGTAAAACATCAGAAAATTGTTTTTATAAGATATTTCAGAAAGATGGTTTTCAAAATATGAATAACATTTATTATAATATCTACGTTTATCTCCCTCCATCTATAACCCTATTTGTACAGAATATTAAATAAACGTGCTCACGAACGGGGGAAAAAGGAAATGGACTAAATAGACTTTTGTGCGATTCAATCACAGGAGCATCTAGGTTACGGACGGCCCCGGCATCACCGGCCGCATACTAAATTATTAGCCCTTAGTTATTTATGCACCGAGAACCAACATCTTAATAGCCAGCCGGAGTTATGTCCAGCCTAAAATAATATTTTGAGTAAATGTTCGAAAATAAACAAGCCGCGTTCAACCGCTTGCTTTACAGTCACAATATGTCGTAACTTTGCAACGCTATTTCGCCGTTTTGTGGCAATCTAATGTCGGAATGAGTTTATTATAAAGGTTTAATTTTCAATTTACGTCTAACCACAACGTGATGAAATGTTATCAAAAGCTTACCTTTGGGTGTGCTCTCCTGGGGAAGGCCACTTTGGGGTCTATCTGAAATTGAAAACATAACATTTTAATATAATTTGAATCAAAGGAGATATGGTTAATTCGGGGTTGTGTTCTAATTTTGCGGGGCGGTTTGGTCCGGTGACTTTGCAAATGTAAAAAAATCACTGAGACGCGTCGAGCCCAACTAATCATGGAGCGCACGTCCGCCTGGGAAGCGGGCACGATAAATTCGCATCGCCTCTGCGGCTGCAATGTCCAGTCCTAAAATCCCGGCTGCAAAAAACCATCGGACTGAAAATCCTGCGCCGTGGTCCTGTCACTCGATTTCGCCTCTCGTCTTTTTCATGTAACCGAGCTCTACTATTTCATACGTGGCACTGTTTAAGCCCTCAGATTTTCTCCCGGCAGCGAGCGGTCGCTCCAGGTCTTTTTGCTCGTATCTCGACGCGCCGTTGACCGCTATAAACGCAAAATATAAACCCAAAGAAGCTACCTTTGACATTTTAGAGGTAAAACGTTTCATTTCCACTCGTGCTAACCGTTTTGTCGAACGTTTTCCACATTCAGCAGAAATGCTCCAGGATTTTTTAGTGCAGTTCTTACTTCAAAAAATTACGAATGTAGAAACTGTGAGGTTTATAGGCACGTACACACATACATTAAGACTCTGAGGATTAATGTAGGATGCTGCCTTACAATTAAAATATTCTTTTTATTTTGTTTGAAAGAATGTGAGTAGAATACAGTCTAATTCTATTCAGCAAAGTATAAATATTACGTACATTTTGAAGTGGTAGCGCGCACAATAGACGCGCCGGTAGGCATTCACGTCCGCGTAATTACGAAGCAAAAGCGTGAGAGAATAATTTAAAAGATTTCGCCCAAGAGGACTGCATTATTACAATATCAGGGAAACCGCTTTACAGCGTCATTCATACATTCTTAATTATTTAATTATCTTCTGAGTGCGCCACGGCACCCCACGACAGCACAAAATCCGCTGTAATTTGATTAAATCGGATTTAAACCAAGACAATTTGTATTTTTTTGATGAAAATGTAAATTGTAATTATTATAGCGAACGGCGGGCCACGTGTGGTTGACACAAAAAATATCACTACCCGCAAAACAGGAGATGGTAAACGTTGTTGGAAAGCTTTTAACCGCCTCACGCAAGCAATTTTGTAAACGTTGTAAAATGACCACGAAAGTATACAGAGCAAGCAGAAAAATCATAAAATCCCAGATGGTGGCGCTAAAGCGATTAAGCGGGTCGATGATAAATTTTAACGAGTTATTTTAATGGAGGCGATCGCAGTCAGTGGCTAGCCGGCAGCCTGCGTCGATAGAAAAATAAAACCAAACTCACCAAAAAGACTGTTTAATACGTGACCCCGTGATTTTTTTATTGTTTCGTAAACGTTTAACGATAATTGCTTTTTGAAACGACGCCTTTTGTACATCCAAAATGTCATTCCATTTGTAATTGAATACATAAAATGTGGTAGCGCCCTTATCTACAAGTCCATTGCTACTTTGTAACAAAAATGGATAAATGTGAAAAGAAGAAACGGAAAATGAATAAAGGAGGGTAGTAACGTGAGCTGATCTTTGATCAAGCAGAGCGACACAATCTACATTGATTTGGTTTAAGGACATAAAATGTCTTTTTACCGTCTTACTTGGTATATTTCTCTCAATACTGATCTATAGAAACATTATATTGAAATCAATATAGTAATATATACAAGCTGGATGGAGTCATTATTATTGCCATATTTTATGGAAACACGGAATAATGCTACGGCGTAGCAGTCAGTTGATCGGCGTAGCAGAAGCGTAGCAGCGCTACGCTCTAAGCACATTGTTCGCCAATGAAAATCTGTTCATAGTTCAAAGAACAATACTCTTAAATTAAAAAGTTCAATACTCCTGCGCAAAATGACAGGAAAGCATCGATACGAATGTGACATTTTGATATGGAGCCATTTGCGTGATTACAATCGACGCAGCGGCGCACCCTCAGCCGACTTCGACCTCCCCCTTCCTACAACTTCCCTTACGATAAAGATTGACATCACCTACCTTAACTTTCGAATTATCCTAACTCAAATCCCACAAATAAACTAAATCCAGCCCTAATCTATACCACATAGAATACAAATTCATTCAAACCACAAGAAAATTTTAGCGTGTCATCGCAAGAAAAGATTGTAGGCGAAAGCACATTAGTGGGATATCACTACTGGTAGCGAAAGAGCATGTTCACTTTATGTACTCGCTACGATCGCATCGACGTAAAGTCGATTACGTTAAATTTTATATTAAGCAAACAGTTTTATCGATGTGTTGTTTATTTTCAAGTCATTGCGGTAACGTGCCGCAATGAAAGTTCATTGTATCAATTTACTGTCAAACCTATGACACCCGCACACCTGCTGTTATTGAAGTCAAAATATCAGTTCTGGATAGTATTTCGTGCACGAACTTTAATTTGTTTTCAAGACGTAAACCAATAGTATTCTACAGCCAAGTTAATAATCAAACGTTCTCCGTATCATGTGCTGAACCGGAGTTAATAAGCGAACATTCTCGGAACGCAATTCGATCAACATGTTGTTAAATCCTGATAATTAACAAACGTCACACGTCGGGCTTGAGTTACGGACAAGAAAGTTTAATGACGCGCACTCACTGCAAGCGGTAACTGAATTTATTTACGTGCAGACGACACGTAAGTGTCGCCCCGGGCGGCGTTAAGTGGGGACCGCATCATTTGCTGTTCAGTCAGCAACGCGCACTCTAACTCCTCCTAATTGGAACGAATTTGGCTGCAGGTGCAACACTCGACTTGGCTCAAGATTAGGGGCGAGCTATTGCGAGTATATTCTGCGCCGTTTCCCCTTGAAATATTCGATGTGCAGCGCGACTTGCGGCTCGCAGTGCCACCGCGCCGTCGACACCGTCGCGCGCGCCGTCATCCGTGTGCGCCGTGCTCCCACTAACTTGAATTAAATTAAGAACAATATTTACCCTCCACGCCGAGATAAATGATATTGCACACTTAAGCCCGAGTTAATGTTTAGTGACGACTTATGTACCCACATTCTTAGCATAAGCTAGTGAAAATGCCATCGCGAGAACGAGACACCCTCATGCATGCTCCAAACAACAGAAAGAGAGAGCTGAACAGAAACACCTCGACAAGAAAGACTTAACGAGGCACGCTTCAACGTAGACAAATAACAGTATGCCAACAATGTTACGTGGCGTTATTTTAATTGATACAGCTTTAACTCATTCTGTACAGAAAAATGCAAACAAGTTGCGACGCGATCGGAAAACACTTGACACAGATTGTTTATAAAGTAGCGTTTGCTTTAACGCTCGGTGAGACAAGCAGTAATGAAAGCGGGCTGGGGCGGCTCGACAAACGTCATTACTGGGGCACGCATAAATATGCAAGGCAGGTAACGCACATTTTCATGCGACGTCGCAAGAATTTTATCGCTCGTTTAATTCTGTGAGAAAAAAATGGGATTCTTTTGGGTGTAACACGAGATAGCGGTCGCGTGGGAACCGGCACGCTGCCCTTCTTGGCCAGGCTTCGGATCTAAGTGCAGCCGAAATATATTTTATCCACTTTGTCAGATATTACTTTCTCTCAAGTATCGCATCGAAAGCGTAAACGGCGGAAGAGGCGAGACGTAATCTTATCCATCAGAGCACCTTATTCGTTAGGCGTTAATGTGGGCGCTTTGTGTTGTTAGACGTACGCCTATTAACGTGTGTTTTATTCATCGCCCTTTTCCTCCGTGTGTTCCACGTCGGCTACAATTGCTAGGGACCTTAACGACATAGTTCTCTTTTCTTAATGCCCTTGTTAATTTCGTTTACATTTGTTTAAGTGTTAGCGTCGTTTATTTACTTCGCCCCAGACGGAGCTGTCACGCTCTTCTAGTTTACGTTATAATCGTTTACTTGTGAATGATGAATTGTACCTGCTGTTGGAGTAGCTATTATTATATTTTTGTTCTTTGTACAGGTACGGAATAACATTATTCTTGTGGAACAAGTTTTTCTTTGAGCTGTATGCAGATCCTTTCTATTTCAAATTAGTAGATGTTAAGTTCTAGTCTTCAGTTTTCTAGCCTTCAAAAATATATATCAAAAGAAAATGTACATTCGATAATCACTGTCCTTCTTAAAAAAAACTCGTATTTTCAATACTAAAACATAACCCTAAATTCTCTACAAACTCCAATTCATCCTACCAACTCAACTTAAAAATTCAATAGTTCCACAATTGACAGTGAAGGTACAAAGTTTAAGCTTATCTAGCGTTTCAGGTCAGTACCAAAGCCGGGTGGGCATTAGCACAATGTGGTCGGTATTCTCGAGAGACAAAGATTACGCACAGTTCGCCCGGCTACATAGATAACGACGGCTGGCTGGCTACTGGATGTGCTGCACCTTTTGTGTAGCTTGCTTACAATTTTGGTGGACTACGGTGGACGAGTTAGTAGATATGCGCTGGATGTATGTGTTCGTTTAGGGGAGTTTGGAATATGTCGGTACCACATGGAATTTGCCACAAATTACTAGATGTTTTTGATAGACAACACATTACCCATTTTTTTGGGTTGCCGTTATAATGACTCTAATGAGAATCTTCGAGATAACTTTTTAGCACTTGTTAGACATTTTATCAGAAACATACTGGCAGCTATGTTACTCAATCCATTAAATGTGATCCAATCCATAAAAAAATGGATGAAAAGAGATTGCATGTAGCAGAGATGAGAATGTTGAAATGGATGTGAGGAGTGACGAGAATGGATAAAGTGGGAAATGAGTATGTTAGAGGCAGTTTGAAAGTGCCGCGAGTGACAGAAAAGTTAAAAAGAAACCGTTTGTCCTGGTATGTTCATGTGATAAGGAGGGATGAAATGCATGTTACTAAAAGAGTTATGAATATAAATGTGGATGGATGGAGAAGGAGGGGACGGCCAAAGGAAAGATGGACGGACTATGTGAGGAGAGATATGAAAGACAAGGGAGTCAGTGATGGCATAATGGGGGACAGGACGGTATTGCAGAAATAAATGTGTTGCGCTGACCCCAAGTAATATGGGACAAGGGCTGGAAGATGATGTGGAACACGTCTACTAGCACAGATAATATATGAAGAGCATGTAACCATAAACGCCATTACAGGCCTGCATAGCATACACTCCAATATCCTTGGGCCAACTTCATAAATCCAAGAACTCGATCACGTCAAGCGCAGAGCCGTACCGCTAGGCAGTTCTCTAATCCTGTTTGTTTGATTGATCAATGACCTATCTAGTTACCAAACAATCTACGTCGGCCGCCCGGCAGACATCCGGAGCAGATATTTGCAGTCAAAACAGACTTAGGGCCAGTACGAACTGCACTCTGCGCATGTCACTCCGCTTCTGTATTATTTATTAACTCCAACGAGCTTCCGATGTTACTTTATTCCATTGTGCAACTATCTACAATTCGTGATGTCCGAGCCCCGGGAAGTTCCGAACTGACACGACTGGGAGAAACGAGAAACTTTTCGTGCATAGAATGAATGCCTGTCAGCCCAACGTAAACATGCAAGCAAAATACTTGGTATATTATTTAGTTTGCGGATTGCGGATAGCCGTTGCTACGGGCGTCGGATTGTTTGCAATGTCACCGCGTACGAAAATTCTGCGTCGAAAACTTTCCAGGTTCTTTTAATTTTCGAGTGTGAATTTTTCTTGAAAATAAGAAAGTGACAATTTTCGCCGCTACTTTCATTTGGAATGGAAAACATTGTAGGTAAATAAAATTGTTTACTTAGTAAAATGTAAATGTTTTTACAGTGGAACCCCTCTGAAATAATATAGACAGAACTGAAGAAAATCTGTCACAGGGAGAGAGCGGGGCGTTCGTAGGTAATGCTGGCGAAGTCGGCAATGTTATTTGGCGAGCCGGTGCAAGTAAAGGACTCTATATTAAGCATTCCTGTCCCCCCAATCTCTTCAGGTGGGCGGGCGCGACATGAACTCTACTTCAACTTATTATTTCGGGGCCGCATGCGAAGCGTTTGTTTTTCTCCAACCTACGCCTCTAATATACATTTACATATGTATCATAAACTTAATCCCTTTATTAAATTCTCCGGGAGGATTTTTTTTCTTACCAATATTTCTTTTTTATCTTTTTTTTTTATTTTAAAAGCCAATCCTATAAAAGCCTAGTGCTCGGAACGGCGTAGTTGTTTACAGCCAGCTGTTATCTTAAACTAAATAAATGCCCACAGTTTTAAAAGTGCCTTTATATCGTCCATCATTAATGAACTCGTTATAACGCTAATTGTTGCCACAATCGGACCTGGACGTGACATTAAAACGACATCAAAAATGTATGTACACTATTTAAAGATTCCCATTTCGCGGTGGTCGCGTGCAACCGATTTACGAAAGCGACTGGCCCCGTGCCCATTAAAGCAGATTACGGACGAAAAAAAATCAACGAGCTCTTGGCGTTATGAGTTAATTTTGTAAGAATAACGCGGGCGTCGGTTAGTATTTCCCTTTATTTCGTGTTCTGGCTGCTCTGTTTGTTTAAACGGGTAATCCAGCGCAAAAACAAGCTGAGACTACGTTATGTAGTACTGCCACAAATGTGTGTTCCCAATGTTGTCGGAACGTAATCGTCGGACGATAAAAATCACTTAGCGAACCGAGTAGCCGCTCTAGACGTTACCGCTAACTAGTAACTACAGGGAGTACAACATAACAAGAGCGTTTACGTGGAACGAGACGTGTTATACTTATTTGAAAATTAACTTTCACTTCAGAAATATTCTGCAACGCTCGGTCCGGAGAACCTCTCTAAAACGAAAGAAAATGCTAAATCCCTTGAAGTAAATGTTGTGAACTATAAGTGGTACAAGGAACGTCTCTATTATGGTCAGAGATTTAAGATGCTTGTAACGGAGATTGTATAAAAAACCTTTAGGAAAATTTTGCTCTTAAATTAAAAAGTTGATATAATGCAGCCGTGGCGCGGCATTCAGTCGCGAAATATACTTATATCGCGGAACGCGTGCGCTCCATATTTTAAAGGTGTCGATAAGAGAAAAAAGTAATGTCCCCGAGTTGCAAGCGCGCCTGGTCTAAACGTGTTTACAAGTTATGCAATAATTCAAATAGCGTACTACAGCAAATTTATGCTGGTGCACGGTAACATACTTCAATGGCTGCATTGGAGAGCATTTTATTTCCATGGACGTCGGCGACTAGTATAACCGTCGTATTTTCGAATTCAGCCAGGGAACGGTGAACGTGTTAGGTGGCAATATGAATTTATGATCATGGCGAATTAAATGCGTTTAAAGGGGAACGTGATTCAGCGGAATACGCATCGGAAATTAATTAAGGACTTTTTACACTTGTATGACCTTCCACTGACTGCTTCTCGTGCTTCTAGTATATTGTAGTCGCAATTCCGTGTTATTTATTGCATTTTGTTGTACTGTTTGATTATCGATGATGACAAAAACTGTGTACACATTTAACGGTCCTTGCAGTTTTGGAATTTATGGCCACTTTGATATTAAAATTGTAGCTCCACTTCTGTCATTAATCTAAGTTAGTTCTGTTGTGACCTTTCGAAGTAGAAAAAATTTCAGTTACCATGTACAGAATACCTATATTATTAAACAATCTATAAGCAGAACTTCATTAAGTAGGCACGCATACCTTTAAGCCAAGCGAAGGTATTTTTGCTCCGAGTCTCGATAAATTTCTGGCAGTTTCTCGTTGTCTCGTTAGGGCTCACTAGATGAAATTTAAGAGTCATCTCAGACTGGCGGGGGCTGGTGGGGGCTCCACACAGATCCGGCCGCGACAAAAGGGAGCCCTAGAGACCGCGTACAGCGGGAAAAGGAATTTTTAATTGGCCTCCAAATAAAAGACCATATAACTTACAACATAAAAGGCCTTTTTCACGGCGCAATTCGTTATGGACCGCGGTTTTAACTATTTTAGCGAAATGTTTCAAAAAAAAATAACGCTCATTTTTTAATTGACTGTCACGCAGACTTGCTTGTTGCCGTATCGTATTTTCGCAGAGAAAGATTGGCCAGATAAGGCGTCAAAGACAGACGGTGGAGAAAGAAAAAAATACGGTCCTCTTCCATAGTCATAATGGCTTGATAGGCCCTAACGGCCACTTAAAATGAAAAGTGTGTTCCATTTTAAACTTTATTCATTATACAAAAGTTCTTGTTAGTGTAACAGACATTTTACTTTCATATTTTGGAGGAAGTCTGAAACAATTAGGACAGTTTAATCGCCACCTCTTTAGGGCGGTCTGTTATTTTAATGAAACGGAGAACATTGTATTACGTTAACGTCGTGTATGTATAGCTTTAGAAATCCTTATTCCTGGGTTATCTACGCCTTGTAAATGTTAAAATGGGTCCTTTCACTTCAGCTATATCTTCTATAATTGTTTCTATTCTCTGTTACTTTGACGATAAACTTTGAGAAAACGTGATCATGAATATTACTATCTTTGCAACATTTGAATGAAATTAAAATAAAGATATAGTTTTAGCAAAAGTTGATTATATTCTTCAGCAGTATCTGTGTGCTATTATTGATTAAATCAACACAAAGGCTCGCTACGGCATTCCCTTAAAAATTAACGCGAAATATAATAATCATTATAAATTCCACAAATAAATGTTGGTCAAACACATTGTCACAGCGTTTCCGTCACTACCGCGTTACAAAGTGCATCATATTTTTAAACAGCAACCGATATGAAACCGCATAAAACATCGAACATTTCCTGTGGAAGTGAAAATTTTAATTTTCCGAAAAATTCCGCTGCTATATTTTAAAAGTCGTGATTTATTAATGCGGGTTCGTAAACGCCATTTATGCCGTTTACGGTGGATGAGAGCAGACATTTGTGTCGGCATGTGTCCGCATGTGTCGCGCCCATGGCTCGTCAATGGCCACTCTGCGTCGGTTCCTATTCGTCTATAAATCTGGCGGTATATGTCTGTCAAGGGTTACTTCATATCCCGACATTTCTACTCAATTTACCTATCGATTTGATCAGATTATGCAAATATTCATGCACAAACATTTTGGAAAGGTTTTATGACTGAATATTAAGTCTCAGATTTACTAGATTAGATAATTCTCGGCAACTAGCAACGGCAATAAATTTTAAACTAGTTCAAAACGTAGCGTCTATATTCCAAGATGTTTTGTTAACCTTAAAGCAAACATTAGTCTGAAATATCAGCTCCAAATCCCTACTAAATCAGTGTAAAAGTAAAACACAGTACCAGCATCTTCTAACATAAATTCTAAGTCGACTAAGCGGAATTGGTTACTACAAATAGTTGGAAGTTATGGAGCAGTGGGCTGTCAGTTCTAATTCAGCGTAGTGGTAGAGCACCAAGTGTTTTATTGACGTACAATGCCTCAAGCTGCGCCAATCTTGTACTGATATTGTTTAGTGGGTTATTCACGATATATGGTTCGTGGTTGTTCAGGTTTGTGGCTTTTTTCTGGCATATACCTGTAGTTTAGAAGGTTATTCTTCAGCTTTGAATGAGTGTCGGGCACCTAAATATAGAATATAAAATCCCTATTGCCCAAAGGGGAAAAGGCTAGTTGCACAACTAGCACAATCGGTTAGGTACCATTGCAAATTTATAAAATGCAACAATTTGATCCCAAAACGAATTATATAATAAAATTTACGTGTATTTTTTATCTCAATCGCGCCTGTTAATAGCCTGAAATAAAACCTTATATTTTTCGTGTATTTACTAAAAATGCAAACCATTTTGTAGCCTGTAAAAATAAATTTGGTGAAAATCGGTGTATTTTTTGTGTTCGGCCCTGAAGCAATTTTAATTGTGGGCCTTTGAAAGAGCAGTGTTAAACCTAAACTCTATAAAGCCTGTATTTATTTCATGAATCAGTGAAGGCTTTCATATTAATTTTCACACTTTATTCAGGACAGATTTTGATGTTTATTGGTCACACCTTTTCGGAATAATTTTCATTAAAACAACGAAGTTTAACATATTTTCAGCAATTCATAAAAGATTAGGTACCTAAAAATAAACATGTTCTAGTTTTACTGAGACTATTAGAATACAATAGATAGTAAGACAATCTAGATAATCAATCGACGAAACCTGGTCGCGTGTTTCGTGTCAGTATCAGACACATCCCGTATAACATAATGTAAGATCACGCCTGTATTTTCCGAAGGGTTGGACAGAGGTCACTATAGTAAACCCTCACTTCAACAGTTATGTTTAGTCTACCGCTAGTTAGAGAAATGACGATGAGTCAAAACGTCCCCCCAACTCTTACTCCGACCAATAGATTTGAAATGTATCTCAGTAAAAACATCTTAGTAAGTTAATTTTTTACTGTGGCGACATCTCTCAAAGGTGCGGTGCATCTCTCAAAAATCATTTATTCTTTTTATTTATTATATTATTTTATTTATGTATTAGTTTGTATTATTATCATTATTTTTGGCATAAAATAACAGTATTTGTTACAAATTATTATTATACTTACAATTATTTACTTTTTTAACAAACATATTAAATAAATAACATTGATTTAAAAATACTTTTTTCAGCGCCTTTCAAAGCCGGGACCCTAGGATCCCGAGAATCTCAAAAACATGCTCTAGTTTTAGTAAGACTATTAGAATACAAAATATCAACTATCCAAAGACAGAAAGACTTCATTAACAATGAAAATAAAACATTTAAAACCAATCGTAGCAAAGTTAAACAAGAATATTTCTTTCTTAACCATCAACTAGTTATTTTGAAACGTTTCAAATCGATGAGCCTTGGAACAAACTTGGATAAGGAACTAAATAAGTTTCAATATTTCTTCTTAATAAAATATAAATGGGGAAAGTTTAGTTATACACTGAGGGATGGAGCGGCCGCGGTTGTACACGTTCAATATCGAATTGAATTTATTATGATATATATTTATTGTTAATTTATCAAAGAGAATCAAAGTAAGAAAGCTGTTTCATGATTTGAAGATTGGTTAGTTAGTTATTTTCGGATATCTTAACGTTTAAATGATTGGTTTTTGTTTTCTTGGTGTATTAGGGCCGAATTCTGATTTGAGTATTTTGAGAAGCAGAAACTAGAGATTAACAAATATTCAATAAAAATAATAATATTATATCTTAAGCGTGATTAACCATTAAGGTGATTTTGTATAAATGAGCTACCTTTGATTTTTAACTGACTTTCCAAATAGGAGGAGGTTCTATGTTCGACTGTATGGTTTTAGGGTTCCGTACCCAGAGGGTAAAAACGGGACCCTATTACTAAGACTCCGCGGTCCGTCTGTCTGTCTGTCTGTCTGTCTCACCAGGCTGTATCTCATGGACCGTGATAGCTAAACAGTTGAAATTTTCACAGATGATGTATTTCTATTGCCGCTATTACAACAAATACTAAAAACAGGATAAAATAAATATTTAAGTGGGGCTCCCATACAATAGTATATTATGCAACTAGTGAATAAAGGATGGTTTTAAAGCGAGGGCCATAGATGAATCACGAACAAGCGAAGGATTGTAACAACTGATTCACGACCGTAGGGAGTGATTCATGATGATTGAATCACTCGCTATGCTCGTGATTCAAGTGTTAGAATCCTGAGCGACGCGAGTGATTCATGGCCCTCGATATAAATCCGTTTTATTCAAGAGTTGCATACTATACTTTATACCATGACAACGAGAAAAAGAAACATTTAAGCCAAAAAGCACAAGGAATAATAATATGTAAATTAATGATTTATTACCATCAAAATAAAAAAAAAAATAGAAACTTCAGGGTATACATTTTTTGTAAATTGAAGCTGAGCTAGGTAACAGCACCTGTGTTTCAGGGGCCAGTGACCACCTCCGTTACGTTACATAATTATAATTAATTAAACACCAATGCAATTAATATTAGAATTATAATCCAAATAAGTATTCTCTAAACATCCTAGACCAAAATCAAAATCATGATTAAAATCCTAAATATAAACAAACTCAAAATTATATCGACGAAGGAGTTTGTAAGTCGAATATTCTTTGCACAAGAAGTTTGTATTGAGTATTTTATGCGCAAGTAGGTTGTATAGCATTGAGATGGAGCTCAAATATAAATGTTGGTGTGTTCTAAATTCAAACACCAAAACAGTGATTAAAAGTGCTGTTTATTCACTGTTTTCAGTTAATAAAATAAACTTTTTAGAGAGGGAATGGTATAAACGTGATTTTTTTGACGATTTTGCGATAATGGCACGGACCCCTTCGTGCATGTGTCAGACTCGCACTTGGCCGGCCTTTTTTTGTATGGTCACTAATTCTCCGTCAATTGTGGCTGATTTTGAAAATTCTTTTTTGTTTGAATGAGTATGTTCCCGAATTGGTCCCATTGAAATTTGGTGAAGAACTTCAGAGATATAGAACAGAACTCTTCAATAAATGACGACAAATTTATCGGGATTGCTGCAATCGCATTTCTGTTTATTGTTTACACCATTTCATAACATTCTAATGTTTCATGCTGATTATTTCGAACGCAATGTAAATTGTTACTGAATAAATAAATTCAATTGAAAAAATATATAACATCACACCAGTAGCCAAGAAACAAACTAAAAAGTGAAAAATAACTTCAATTTCAGAAGTTGGTGACATAAAACGTAGAAACGAAAACAGGAACACCGACTTCCGAAATAGAAGTTATTTGTCATGTTATGGTGTGTTTTTTGGAAGTCTGTTGTATTTTTTTGTAAAAAGTTTTTAAGTTCCAGCCCTTTAATAACAAAGATGGCTGGTCCTTGTAAAGATAGTTCCTGGTAGCCTTTACATTTCATTCCCAAACATAACAATAAATAAGAAACAAGAAAAAGCAATAGAAGATATATTATTTAGCAGCAGAATATCGCATTATGACCTTTGATGCCGTACACAAAGGGGGTCGGCACCATGTGCGCTATGTTTAGTGGTACAATCGTAAACCTTTCTATAAATATTGATGACCCTGAAGGCTATTATGTTCAGGCATACTCCCGAAAAATGTGAACAATTTACGATGTAAAGACATGCGATTAACTTCTCTGTTGTACGGAATTGAAACTGTACATAATGTTGAGGGGTCATGTCATATTTACTCAGGAATTTACCGTCTTCATTATCATTGTCGACACAGTAATGTGTGGAGGTGAGATGTAACTAGACTTAATAAAGAACCTATACGAGGTACATTTAAAAATGCACCGATCTTCGATAAAATTACTGAAAATTGCCTCAGATAGTATAAGCATGAAAAAAGACATCCTGAAGTCTATTTGAACTAAGTTTCTTTTTACCTGCAGGTACAAAGATAGTTCCTTCAACCTGGTGGTCAATCATAAAGAGAGTTCTTTTGCAAGCCAAATAGGTGTCTGAACCTACCACCCAAGGCATAATGCCTTAGTGCAGAAACAAGAGAGCTGATATAAGAACACCATCAGCCAGACATATCGAACGTAAATTATTACATTGGCAATACTTTTGTATAATACGGAATGGTTGATACAATTACGTTCCTCTTGTGTAATTTAGTAGAAACTTCTTAGTACTAGAAAGCTATAATTTTGCATGGCTATACATATTAATCACGCCGACAAAGTAGTAAAATTAAGTTATAAATGGCTAATTCTTGTTCGAGTAAAGTACCCCCTTCCAGCTAAATGGTTGCTTTTTTTTGGATATGTGAAAAATATCACTGCACTAGTACCTATATATGAAGAAATTAAAAGGAAAACTATCACAGCTAAATCTATCTAATATATAAAAGCGAAAGGTCACTCACAATCACCTATCATGAAATATCGAAAACCGCTTGACGTATAAATATGAAAATTGGCAGGGTTTCTCAAGTGACGTGAGTGTGCAATAAGAAAGGATTTTTGGAAATTCCACCCCTAAGGGGGTAAAATTTCTACACTTTGTAAGTTGGACACGTGAAATTTTAGATTTACGCTCTTGGTTGATAAAAAGAATTCAAGTATTTATTGGTTTTTTGAAATTTCACCCGTAATGGGGTAAAAAGGGGGTTGAAAGTTTGTATGAATTTTACAGTTTGTAATTGGACACATGAAATTTTAGAATTACGCTCTTGATTGATAAAAAGAATTCATGTATTTATTGGTTTTTGGAAATTCTACCTCTAAGGGGCAACAACAGGGGTTGGAACTTTATGAGAAATTAAGGTAAAACATCTGAAATTGTTGGTTTAAGATCTTATTAATAAAAAAGAAAAACATTTTTTTTAAATTTCGGTTATTCTACCCCTAAGGGAGTAAATACAGGGTTGAAAGTTTGTATAAAATTTCTACAGTTTGTAAGTTGGACACCTGAACTTTTATATTTACGCTCTTGGTCGTTAAAAAAAAATTAATGGATTTATTGGTTTTAGGCAATTCCACCTCTAAGGAGGTAAAAAGGGGGTTGAAAGTTTGTGTGTAATTTCTACACTTTGTAAATTGGACACGTGAAATTTTAGATTAACGCTCTTGATTGATAAAAAGCACTCATGTATTTTTTGGTTTTTGGAAATTCCACCCCTAAGGGGGTGATAACGTGGAAATTTGGTGGGTTAATATATTTGAAACTTGGCATAAATACCAACCTAAGTAAATAGTAAAGGTTTTCATTATTAGTTTTTCAAAACTAATCCTAAACGACGATTTAGGGAGTGTTAGGGATTTTATTTAGGAAAAATCTGTACAAGGCTTCTTCTTGTGACAGGGGAGAACTAAAAAGCCATCTGTAGGATAAAATACGCACGCGAACGAAGTCACGGGCGAACTGCTAGTAAGTTATAAGTTTTCGAATAACTGTCTACCAACCTATAAAATGTACTTGGAAAAGTAAAAATATTGAATATTGATGTATGGAGACAACAGTTTTCGAACGACAAAGTTCATTTTGTCTCTTAGAGCAATGTTTGGTCCTTTTTTTAATTTCAATGCTTTCATTGTTTATGAACGTTAGCCATCATAATCTGCTTAGCCTTTTCCCAACTATGTTGGGGTCGGCTTCCAGTCTAACCGGAATCAGCTGAGTTCCAGTGTTTTACATGGAGCGACTGCCTATCTGACCTCCACAATCCAGTAACTGGGTAACACGCTACCCCTTTACTAGACTGGTGTCAGATCTCAGGATTCTGACTACCCATAACGACTGTCAGAGATCTTCAAATGACAGCCGGCACCAACGGCTTAACGTGCTTTCCGAGGCATGGAAGAAACTCGCTATGTAAAGATGGTCACCCATCTACAGCCCGACCTCGGCAAGCGTTGCTTAACCTTGAAGATTGACTTATGCGGCTGTTATTATTTAGCCTTGAGCTGCCACTTTTCTTTATGAACGTAAGTAATGTTACCTATTTATTTTGGTGAATGTAGCTGCTAATACGGAACCCTCTGTCCGCGAATCAGACTCGCATGTTTCCGGTTTAATTACATACTAACAAGAAAATAAAGAAAAGCGAGATGAGAATACATTGCCATAAAAAACCAAATCTCAAATTTGATGATCAAACTTATGATTAAGTACATACAATTGTAATGCAATTCCATGCACCAATTGATTAGAACCTATCTAGAAAAAGCTTCCCGCCAGAAATACATATTTGTCTTATTCTACGCAATAAAAGACATAAGAAATAAAAGCCATTATAAAGTCAGTAATAAGTTCTCAGAAAAACACTACGCGGTTATTTCTAACAATAGAAAAAGTGGGCGGGGTTAGACTTTAACACCCTTGTTAGCCAAGGGTTGGTATGTTTTATTTCTTGGAAGGTCACTTTTTATGGCAGACGTGGCTTTTATAAGTCAGGAACACCAGGAAACTATACATAGGTAGTTCAACTCATCTTTGCGCGCGGCACCATGTGTGCGTGCGCTGTGCGTACGCTTGTTACACAGTTTTAATTTGTGTGGCAGTGACGTGGCAGTTTAAACAACCACCCACACATGGTTACCCACACATAGAGCCGCGCGCATAGATGACTTTAACTATCTATATCTATCGATTGTGGAGGTAAGATAGTCAATTCCTCCTAATTAGCGGTCAGATGGAAATCGATCCCAGCATGTTTGGGTAGTGACCCTAACATGCTGGGATGCCCATCTAGGCAGATGGCTAATGCGAATATATTTCTTACCAAAGCTACTCCTGAATACGTCACATCACATAAAAAACGTTATGCAAATTATCTTGCTTTAGCTGAAAATCGAATCAAAATAACTTAAGTAACTATCGGTCTATCAATTTTTTAACCGTTCGCAAAAAATCTATAATCCCTTAAATTCTATACCCTTTTTAATATCAGGATAATAAAATTCTAAGCAAACCTTATGATTTAAAAAAAATAACTGGATTATCCGGAGCTTGAAAAATCCTCTTAAAGGTTTTAATTTTCTTCCAAATCTTCAGCCAACGCTGTATTTTCTAATAATGAATTTTCGATTAATACTTCCTCTTTTTTGTATCGAGGCTTTTTTGTTAAACGGCAGATTTAAAGCATTTTGCAACCAAAGTGATTTGTGTAAATTGTATTGTATTTGTTTACAATGTTTCCGTATACAATTAAAGCCACCATTAATTCAGAGTAATAATAACAGCGTACAGTCGTTAATAGTAACTGTCGCGAATAACAATAGTGTCAATGGTCGATATAAAATCGTGTCGTGTAAACACAGTAGCAATCTTCCGCGTTCGTTCGTTCTATGTAAATTGAGAAAATGCTCTCTCTTCTCGCTCGATTTGCGAGGCTTCGGCTAATCTTCCGCCAGTCGACTACAATTTAATCAAAGTAAACAACGACGGGAGCCGTAATTTATCTGGATTATTTCGTGGCGAGTGATAGTAATCGACTTTTTCTCCATCTGTACACAGCGAACGCTCCAAGCAGAGCTCGTAATGTGTCTCGAATCCCAAGATACAAAGATGATTATTATCTACATAAATGGCAAGACGTTATATAAATAACAGTATCTCTTATGTTTTTACCACTACGCTTGGCGGAAACTGTACGCTTTATCGAAATATTTAGTTATATTTGTATAATAAAACATTCGCAACAGTTGACCCATTCGTCTGTTCCTAAAATACATTCGAAGCCAGAATAAATGGACAATGAACGTAACAAATTGGCGTAAATACAAAACCGTTTCCATCATACGAAAATACTCCTAGTTTTTTTACGAATCCGAAACAAAGAAACAATACAACTTTTGGTAGATGAAACGCAAAAATGGTGACTAAACGAAAATTATAGAACATACTTTTTTTAAACATTACGCTTGGTACTCGTATTAATTAAAAATTCGCAACTGTAAGTTTGACGCAGGCCACAAGTCAACCGGCCGAATTAAAATTTCACGCAATTTAATTGTAGGAAACAAATTTTCGTGTATAAATATTAAAAGCAGCTGTGATTTAACACTATACGGTGGCGCCGGGCTTATATGGCCGGAGGAGAGGTAAAATACAACACCATAATTAATGTTGCCGTGTCTGTTCACTTGCGCGTATAATTTTACGTTTATCGTGGATACTTTTTCCGTTTGTGTGGAAAACGGTAGCAATTGATGTTTCGCACGTGTAATGATAGCTTATCAAGTATTGAAATGACAGGTCACGGCGATATAATGAGCGGTTGCTGTTACCCGTTCATCCCACCCTATTTTTCTTTTGTTTTATTTTAATCATGACAATCCAAGAAGTTCGATGACGTTTCTCATTTAACATGCCGCGATAACTTTTTACGTAATAAATTGAAAAATATAATTCATAATTTTTATTAATTACTACGTTACCTTTAACAATGAGTAGCAGTTGTAAGCATCAAGATTAATTATTATCTATACACATATTAATAAAATTGGAGTGTCTGTTTGTAATATTGAAATAACCGTTTTTTACTACATGTATATGAATATATATACGGTACATACACCAAAATAACATTTTTACAATTTTTGTCTGTCTGTTTGTTCCGGCTAATCTCTGAAACGGCTGGACCGATTTTGACGGGACTTTTATTGGCAGGTAGCTGATGTAATAAGCAGTAAGGCTTAGAATTAGGCTACGTTTATTTTAGAAAAATTGCTTAATTTTAGAAATTTGTTAGGTGGCACGAATTTCGCCGGGTCAGCTAGTTATTAAGTATTTTTATAGCTGTCAAATCCGACTTCTTAGATTGTCACGATTATATCTATGGGGAATGTTGAGCAAATAGTATTTGATGATTCATAACATTTAATAAAATATACCAGACTAAGATTCAAGGTCTAATTTGTGCTTTAAAATCAAATTTGAATATTTCAAATACCAGCCTTCTGCTGTTCCACAACAGGGCAAATGACTCTTCTCATACAAAGAAGGCACGAGCATTAATCACGATATCGGACGGTATAATTTATTTATTTATTTAAGGATCACCAACGAGTGTAATAAAACAATAAATTTACACAAAATACAAAAATTGGTACACATCAACATTATCCTGTAATGCACACAAACTTATAGGCAACCACATCTGTTACATCGAGTAATGTATTATACGTACAGGGTACCTCACGATGTCTTTCTACATAAGGTATGGAATATTGACAGGTAATTTAAACAGCCATTGCAGTCAAAAGAGGAATCAGTAGCTGTGGAAATCTTACAAATATACTCTCTTTCCACGAAACTAAAATCTATAAGAAACAGCTTTTTTTTTATTTGTTATAGGCTCGCGCTTGACCACTATCTCACCTGATGGTAAGCGATGATGACAGCTCATGAATAATGCCTGGAATGATATTATCAAGAACATACAGCGCTA
This sequence comes from Orthosia gracilis, assembly GCA_947562075.1. NCBI lineage: Eukaryota > Metazoa > Arthropoda > Insecta > Lepidoptera > Noctuidae > Orthosia > Orthosia gracilis. The sequence goes on from OX387274.1 coordinate 15,133,444, forward strand.
GTTTTGAGTTACCCAATAGTGAATAAGATTGTTCATTTCTTGATTTGATTGACCAATCTAATCAATTTTAAGAATCGCTCCATTGAAGGCAAACAACATTTTATCGTAATATATTTTAAACTAGTCTTTTTCTCTTTTTTCTGTTCGTTTATATGTCTCTTCTAACTTTACGAGACTTTAAATTTTAGGTATGGTACTAGATAATGCGAATTTTGTTGCTTATTTCACTTCCAATATATGTACTATCAAGCAATGAAGTTTTCCTATTTTCCTATGAGTCTGGCTTTTCCTATTTCTTTTACTACCAGTCAGCAACAGTAAAAGCCTTTGATTAAATATCGTATCTATGTACGAGAGGGCTAAGAAGATCATATATTTTGTGAATCAAGGCGAAGAAAAAAATGGCTATCCGAGCAGTTTCAGGACTAAGGCTAAATAAAGCTCTTGAAAATACGACGAACTCAGTTTATTGAAGGGTTATAAATCTGGAACATTTCTGACAAAAAACTGCCTTACAGCAGATATAAAACGAGAGAAAAAATAAATGAAAAAGTTTATTTTAACATCTTATAAAATTATTTAAAGTAAAAAAGGACCTTTTCTGTTAGACGTAAGAAATTTATTTCAGCTTAAGTTTATATGCGTCATTACAATGTGTTTTATGAAAAATTATCATGATATTTTTTTTAAGATTAAGTAACTTAATAAGGTTTTAATCACACTTCGATTATGTTACTGGTGTTATAATAATAACAAGGCTTCTCTAATATGTTTCAAAGTGGACAAGAACTATTCATAAATTCTTAACATTGATTTTAGTTAAATATTTAAAGAAACTGAAGATGAAAGAGGCCTAGTACTATAGCCAGCCCAGTAATATAACTTGCTCACTCAGCTGTGCACAAAAATTCTGAATAAGAACTCAACAAAAAGCACAAAATGAAGTTTAAAGTATGACTTTATTATCCTTCTACTTTTTGTAAATTACTATCAAACCTATTTTGCATAGTTCGCAAGTTCTTTCGGCGAATCTTTGAAGTAAAAATAACTTCAAACTAACTTAAATGTTCGCATTTTATAACACTGCTATTGAACTATCGCGGTGCATTTTTTCCTGATTCTTTTTTTATCCAGTTCTACGTTTGATATAATTTTATTTTCGAAGGAGGTTAAACGAGATTTGAACACTTACCTTTTTGCCATCTAATTCGTGTGTTGCTTGAGCTAATACTTTGTCTACGCTAGCTGGGTCGCCGAATGTGATGAAACCAAAGCCCCTGGAACAAATAAAAACACATTTAGTTATTTACTTTAAGTCAAACACTGAATAATTGATAAGAGAGTTTAAAAAAAAATATGATAGGTTCAAACGTGGACAGTCGAATCTTATATTTTTTTAATTTACGTTTTTGACAGATAAATGTGCCATTTATCGGCTTAATTGAAATAAATAATTTGACTTTGAAAATAAACGCAATACGTCTTAAAAAAATAATGATGATTTTATCGCTTTGCTTGCACACAACATGGTGGAATACTCTTACTGTACAAATACGTCATTTACACGTGCAAAAGTCTGTAGAAAAGATTTTCCTACACAATTCTTTAATCCTACCTGCATTTAAAACTCGCCGTGAAACATTAGATTCGTGTAGTGTCCACAGAAACAGGAACAAGTGGACAAGCCGATAGGAACTGTCTCACTGATTGCGCGACGACCCGGTACGGCCACCCTAATGACGCTTGTATTTGTTTTGCACAACCTTCAGGTTTGTTCAGCTACTTTTTAAAAGTAAAATACTGCCTCGGAATATCTTATCCTGGATTTAGTTTTAGTGATGGAATTGAAGGTAGATTTGCTCTGAGATTTAGGTTAGAGCCTAAAATTGAACCAAGCAGACAAAGGCTATATTTTTGTCGTAAAACTTAGATGGTTTAAGTATAAGTAATCCAGGCATTTCACGACATTAACTCTTGACGTAACATTGTTATTTTTTTTATAAAAACTAATTTTCCTAAAACATGAATAAAATATACGCCCCTAATTCTTTTTGGCGTAATAATCCGAATTAATTCAAACGACTTGTCCTAAAAACACAAGTTCATAAAATAATAACCAGAAGAGTGTCCAGTCCAAAAGACATGATTATATAAAGATTATTCACATCGAAGTTAATATTTCAAACAAGTAAATTGAATAATAACACAGCGATTTTCAGTAAGCGGGGCGCTGGCCGCGACCGGGAGGCGATAAATAATAAAAAGCCTTCTCCACTTTAGGACTTGCAAAAATCACAATTTATAGAGCATTTTAATTTCACTTAGCCGATCCATATTTTACATGTGGCAGAGCGCCCGACCGTTCTCGGGCCTCGAATTAATACTAAATTGAAATTGTAAAAATGGAAATACAATTTTCTCGTTGTACACCGACGGCTTGCTGCCTACAGGTGTTGCCAGAAATGTGTTATAATAATAACAAGGCTTCCCTAATATTTTTGAGTGGGTTTGTTCCCAGAAAGCTGTCACGCACGGATGAAGCTAGCTCGGTTTCTTTGTGAGTTCCCCGTAATTCCTCGATTTCTCTCGAATTAGTATGATTCGGACAGGTTTAGGTTAGGCGTTCTTGACTCTAAAAAGAAATTACAGGTAAAATAATGGTTTCCGGGATTTTTGTTTTATAATTTCGTCAAGAGTAGTTGTTACAATTACTTCTTACCTTTCTAGAGTCATCTATCTACCTATTTTACTTCAATTTCAGTATCCGACTTCAAAGAGGAGGAGCTTTGAATTGTCAACAATTGAACTTGGTTCAGGGTGTAATGACCCGAGCATAACTCAATATACCTCCAAGAGTTTAATTTTTTTGTTTGACTTTATGTTACAATATCAAGAGAATTCTATCATCGTAGTAAGTAGATAAATTTTATTTATACCACATAAACGTGAACGTTTTTTTAAGATTGAATTGGTTTAACGGTATTTTCTTTTCAGGGCATTACCGTAATATAAAAATAGGTTTAGCAGTATTTTCTTTTCAAGGCATTACTGTAATATAAAAAATATCTGAAAAAATTACAAGTTATAAATAGCCGAGTCTTCTAGGAGTAATTTAAATTCAATTTTATTTTAATAAGCAAGCAGCAGAATTTTTAGTCCTAGTGTTTCCCGGCTTAATGCCAAGACACGCTTCTCTTAAAAGAATCGTGTACCTACTTACTTAAAAAATGTGAACAGTGGTTTTCTGGTGTTATTATGAAAGCTGTTTTTTTCACGTTTTTTTTAAACTTATCAGTAATTATCTATGGTCATAGATAGGAACTATAATGGTTTACTATTAGCTATTGAAAAAAACCTTCATACTGAACTGGATTTATCTAGTTAATAGGTATATTTTGTTTACAAACCAAAAACCTGCTTGCAAGTTAACTAAGATAATCGTTACAACATCCTACGCTGAATACAAAATAATATCCCGACACAATTATCAAATCCGAGAAGTGTAAAATTTAATCAACCCCCAACATATTAGCTAATGCATAAGTACCCATCTCATTTTATTATATCGTGCACTTATACACAAACGCTCATTTCATTTTGCTAAAAATTCACGTAAGCGGTTTCATAATGGAGTTTTCCTGTGATACTGTATGCCGGAAAAGACCTTTTTTTAAAAGCTTATGATAATGTGAAATGTATTAAATTAATTTGAATTTCACCACATTTCGACAGACAAGTCTTATCACGTGTTTAATTGGTTTTTCTCGAGTAATGTATTTCAGGGAGAAGCGCCGTGTTGTAATGTTGTTTCAGGTATTTTCTCGTTTCATATTTCCATGAAGGAAGTAAGAGGTGACTTATGGATTATATAAAATGAATGGGGCTACCCGTAAACTGAAAACGCCATGAAGCAATGCCAATCCGTGTGCCAACGAAATTATGTTCATAAATTATTGAAATTTTATTCCTTCCGAAGTTCCACGCAAGCGTACCGTACACAGAAGCCTGTCGTCGATAAACTGCGTTTTATTAGTATTTCATACATCCAAAAACAATCGTACCCATCCTCGGGAACGTATTAAATCAGCTCAGGTCTTTATAAGATTCATGGCTTAATACACTCGCATCTCATACTCGTATACGAAAACGTATAGAGGGAAGGGCGTTCGTGTATGGAAATTGAAAATAACGAGGGCCCCCGTTCACACCGCGCATCAAGCCGACTATGTGCAACCCGACCACTTCTAATCGACCCCCAGTGCACCTTCCGATAACCCCTATCTGGCCCGATCTTCACACCGATACGGGGGGGCGGGGGGGCTCTCGTAAACTTGGAGCCACTACGCCAGCTACGAGTGGAGAGGCCCTTTACCGAATGGAGTTACGTCGTACTTATCTTTAAGGGGACGTGCCTTATTTTCTTCCACTTGCAAAAGAGGAACAACTCAATTCTCTCGTACAAAACGGTGGTAATAAGCTTATGAATGGTTTTTGTTATTCCAATCGGTGTAAAACATTTTATGTGAGCTTCATAAATGAGAAATATATATATCTGACAAGTTCACATCTGTTTAGTTTAGTTCATCATTCCCATTTATAAGATAAGATATGACAAGAAAATATATATTCATTTACCCAAACATGTGTATACATACAACAAATCATTACACTTGCAGGCAGGATGACTAAAAAACAGAATGGTTCAGCCATATTTGCCATTAATAGGCGTGCAATTATAATGAAAAAAAAATACTACAATGAATTTTGAAAATAAAATAATTCCAAATGTCAATAGCAAAAATAACAAAAAATTAAATGTAAATGTCAAAAATATCAAGCATATGTCAAATCTATTTAAAAATAATTCCGAATGTCAACAGTAAAAAAAAAATTAATAATGTCAAAAATATCAAGCAAATGTCAACAGTAGAAAAATATAAAGTTTTTTAAATTGCCCCATATTTTCCCCTACCTGCTAATATTTATTTTTAACTAATCTAACCTTTTGGTTTAGTACAGGAAGCTGTTGTTTCGTGTCCCTCTTTGGTTATGCACAATAGCGCTTAAAAGGCTCAGCCGGTAGCAGGCCAAACCGCGCTCCTTTAATTTATGTATGAAGAGATTTTGATACTAGCACCGCCGTAACGGTTATCCGGTTACTACTTAAACGAATCGCTTGTCAGTGTCAACTAGTGCTGACCAATGGCGATCCAGGGAAAATAAAAAGGTATGGACGGACTAATTTGGACTTGCCACATTCTCTACTAAAAATTGCTCGGGTTTTGTCTGTGTGTTTGTTAATATTTTGTGAAAGAATATCTTTTTAGGGTTCCGTACCCAATGGGTTAAAACGGAGTCCCGTTTTTTATTACTAAGACTCCGCGGTCCGTCTGTCTGTCTGTCACCAGGCTGTATCTCATGAACTGTGATAGCAAGACAGTTGAGTTTTCACAGATGATGTATTTCTGTTACCGCTATAACAACAAATACTAAAAACAGAATAAAATAAATATTTAAGTGGGGCTCCCATACAACAAACGTGATTTTTTTGCGGTTTTTTTGCGATAATGGTACGGATCCCTTCGTGCGCGAGTCCTACTCGCACTTGGCCGGTTGTTTTTGTTGATTATAAGCTCGCGCTTGACTATAATGTCAGGGGATGGTAAGCGAAGATGTGGTCGACGGTGAACCATGTTTGCCTAGCAGTAACCTATTCACTCTTGAATTAAATACCCCGAGATGGTAGCTATCACATAGACTCCGGTAGGGAATTCTAATCCTTAGCTGTGCGCATAGTAAAAATATTCCCAAAACATTTAACAGTGCGTATGGGTGGAATGTTCAGTATGTTCAAACCGGTTTCCGAAAAGTTTCTGTTTTACGAAGTGATAATACTAAAAACAATCGAAAACCCATCAAAAACTCAATCTCACCTGCATTCTAATTAGTTTTCCCAGAATTAATTAAATCGAAACTAATATTTTACAAAATATTCGAGCGACAAACACAAACTTGATTCCACAAATATTTGTATTTATTTTTAGGCTGTTAATTGTAACACACAATAGTGTTATTTGAAATAAGCCCATTGTTTTCCGCGGCGTTAGGCTCGAACTATCGAAACCCAACGAAAATCCACAGCTATTGTTTGGACAAAACTCGAAGAAAATAAATATACGGGAGAGGGGTCGAGGTAAAACCCTAAACCGCAACGTCAGGAACAAATAGCGGTAACTCCCGTATTCATGGTTCATGGCTGCAGCCTCGGGTGGAAACCGATAGCAATTACTGACGAAATTAATATCACGCCCCAAATACTGCTCGCACATTTATACGTATCGAGTGCAATATTGTCTCCTTTATTAGTCCCCGGTACAAATGCTGGCTGTGTCGTAATTCCACCCTTATTCACCCCCATTGGCGCCATTCTTATTTAATCTTCAAGGTAATTAATGCTCCTTACTTTGACCTGCTTGTGACGCGGTCAGTACTCTATAGGTTTATGTTATTAGAACCATTGATAAATGAAGTAGATTTACTGCTCGCCGCAATTCGGTCGGCATGAATATTATCAATGATGCAATTTGTAAGGTAAACAATATCGAATTTGGCTTCTCTATTACGGTAGATAAATCACTATGTATGGGTAGTTGTATGCGATATATAGATATTAATTTCACATGAGTTTAACAGCGATAATTCTCGTATTCCATAGACCAATATTGGGTTAATTTAGAACGTTGGAATTTAACTCTTCTACATCATGTTTGATAATTGCCATGTCGCGGATTATTTAAATATTCTATTTCAGTAATAAGGAGTCTTGTTTTTAACCGATTTCAAAAAGGAGGAGGTTCTCAATTCGACTGTATTTGTTTTAATGTGTGTTATGTCAGAACTTTTTAATAGGTTATCCGATTTTGATGATTCTTTTTTTATTTAATAGCTGATGTTTCTCATCTGGCCCAATTTAATTTGATTAAGATCTGATGAAGAACTTCGGCGATATACAACAGTACTCTTTAATAAATGACGGCAAATCTCTCGGAATTATTGCAATCGACTGTCTGTTTACTGTGTGTTTATATTTGACACCAATTCATAACATAACATCACGCCGGTACGCTCTAAAGGGAGTACCAGATGTGTACATGTCACCTTGGTACACTTTAATTTCACCGGTTGTGTTCAATTTTCATGTAATCGGATAATCTATCCTGGCATAACTGTGGGCATTATAGATAATTAAGTACCACAACTAAAAAGTGAAAAATGAAAGTTTTTTACAAAAATAAATTCAACCGAAATCCAAATAAAAACAAGAATACCGACTGCCGAAAAAGAAGTAATTTTTCACTTTGTAGTGTTTTTATTTGGAAGTCGGTTGTATCTTTTTGTTCTAAATAGCTTTTTTTATTAATTTAGAAGAAACACGAAATGTTTTAAAAATAGGTTCTAACTAAGTATCTACCTTGTTAATCTCTTGCAACATTATGCTTTAGCGGAAGCCTTGAAATAATGATGAGAATAATATTTCACTCCAGTCAACAATCAGAAAGTAAAATTAGAAAAATGTCGGAACTCCAAAACTAATTAACCAACCTCTATCAACATTAAGTACTACTAAGATTAAGATGCGGGACTAAATACGGACTTAGAAAAGAAAATTACCCCCAAGGCCTACTCAAGTACTCACACAGTTTTATTTCTATTACATAAGGAAATATCTTCTAGTAGGTACACAGCCTAATTGGCTTCAAAAACAAAACAGTTCTTTTAGCTAAATATTTTCTATACAACGGAGGTATAAAATATACCGCAGCGAAATTAAGTAATCCAATAATTAATCTAAATGGACCGTACAGCCGAATGGTTCAAAACAATCAGCTCCGCCGCAAAATACGCGCATTAAATGAAGTGAATGGCCGCCTCCGGGGGGATCCCTGATAAATTAAATTGATTAGAATCCTGTTCGATACCGGCCGTCGGTGTAGCTCCGCGTAAAAATAAAGTCGGGTGAAAAATAACGCTCCTAGCTCCACGATTACTGTACAAACCACTTAGAAGAATAATACATTTTGCATTACTTCTTTTTCTAATCTCTTCACTTAGTATTCTCATCCGATTCCATAAATACGAATAAAGGCTACACAACACTGTCACGCTAACGTCTCAAAATTAGCCTGATTAAAAAGCACTCATTCAAGAAAATGACGTCGGAATTTTCAATATAGAACGGAGGAACTCGGTACGGGCAAGGTTTAACCGGCGATTAAAATTTAAGCCCGAATTTAGACGGCCTAATCTCATCGCAGCGTTGGTTCACTGCATTTTGTGTCCTGACAAATAAAACAATAGGGCTTGTGTAATGTATAATGACGTCTAGGTGTCTATCGGAGGGGTGCAGGGGGCGCACGTCGCTGCGACTCAGTCTTATCGGGCTGAACACACACCCTGTTTATTTATTACCAACCTAGTAGCCTAGTGGTGGCTTCGCGACTGCTACAAGTTTGGTAGTGATATGCCGTCTGTTGTGAAATGTTGTGTTGTACGTCGATAGTGCTGGCTTGTACAATAGATACTGTTTGATGTTAGTGCTCTGCTGAAATACGAGCTTCTGTTTATTTCCTATTACTGTGGAGATTTGTTTACAATTTGACTCTATTAATGCCAAAATTTCAGGCTTACCTTTTTCTAAATATGCGTTTATATAATGAGAGTTACTTTAAGCATATTGAAGGAAAATATCAAAAACTACAACTTCCGCAAACATTTTTTCTGAGACAAAACTCAAGAATTAAAGTAGTTTACTTTTTCAATCCTTCACAAGTAAAAACAATACCAGAACTAAACACGCAAAAAGAGAATTACTTAACTCCAGCTAATTCAGCCAATGTGCTAATTTACGGCATTTTCTTCTGAATTCCCTTTACGTGTACTCGCATTTTGCATCATAATAAAGCCAGACCGTCACTACCCCGTATTTGCCGACATGGCATTGTAATGAACCTCTTGCTAAGGTGCGTATACACCGTATCGATTAGTCTGATTTGAAAGACGCGTCGACCGTGACGGATTTGATTCATTATTCAGTTCCGTAAGTAAAAATTTATTGAATCTTTATTTACAGTAGTGTTAGGCAATTTGATTCCATAAGGTTTCTCTATCAATCAACTTATTTATTTGTTTAACTTTTTAATGTAACTTTACCTTTTTAACTTTTTATTTTTGGATTAAGTAGGACTACACCTACACATATTCATATCTATCAGAAAATGCAATTATAAAATTGTCAAGTTAATAACTATGATATTATTTTGTATAAAACATGCTATTGAGGACCATAATTATTTTTGGTTGGTCTATGAGATCCCATAAAGGCGTATTGGTCGATAGCAAGGCTATTTTTGGTACTGGTGAAAGTTGAACGTAAATGCAACATAAACGCTACGAAATCGCCGCGTCAACGCGGGGTTCACGCGGCACTAGCGATGCATAGTAGTTTGCAGTGACACAGCGTCTACGCTCCGTCAACGTTAGACACACAGTGCGAAGGCACTCTAAATCTGTCGATCTCGCCCGACGATATCAAACAATAATCCAGCCAGTCTATATGCCCCTTACTCCCACGTGCATGTTATGGTATACACGAATCCGATTAGAACGATTCGAACGCTATGTTAGTTGACAATGTCGGAGTTACCCGCTTTTGTTTTGCCTATGTTTGCCCAAACTGAATTAAATCGGATGAGAATTATTGTTCTGACTGTTATTATGATGCGTTGCGCTCGCGTTTGAGCAGAAAACTGGATTATATAAGGTAATGTTTTATGTAAATTTTGTTTGTTTATATTTTAAATTAAATTGTCAGATTTTAGTAGGTACAGTTTATTTGGTTTTGCGTTCGAGCTGTTTAGCTTTCCCATGAAGATTCAAAAAAAGGATGAGATTTTCTTACATTTTGCAAAAAAAAGTATATAGTGTGTTTGTGACAAAATATTGTCGTAATATAACCTAATAATAAAGCCCAAGATTTAGGCCGTTATTTCACGACGCGACACACGACACGACAAAAGGTGGTCACGATTCGGTACCCCATATACCGTATTTTCAATGCACGACACCGCACTACACGCAACACGATTTACAAACGGTTTTTCGGCTATGTCGTCGCGACATTTTGCGGTGACAATTAACCGGCTGTACAAAACAATTATTAGCTTGTTGACGACACGACACACCGCACCGCACAGCTCACGCGTGGTTCGTCACTCACGCGCTTATAGAACAGTACAAGTGCACTGCAGTGTCTTTGCAGAATCGTGTCTACAAACAACAAGCGAACTGACGACAGATCATCTGCAGAGTGTCGTGGGTTAAAAATCGTAACCGCAAATCGTGTCGTGCGATGTCTCGTGAACAACCGACCTTATTCCCAACCATCACACACTACACACAAACGTCATAACCAGGTGACACAACATTTTCTTAATACCCCGATTACGAATGACAAGTCGACAACATAAGTGTCATAGCCAACTTAACGGCCATAATTCATGGCATATTATTTGTTTACCGTGCATTGGACATTGTTTGTCGAATGAGTACAAGGATACCGCGATAGAGGCTGTGTACTTAGTTAATAATTACATAAGCTGCGTCCATATTCCAGGTTATTGATTATACGTCTAGTATTTGCAAACATTGGCGATTGCCGTAATGTTGCTAAATAATTGTTATTTAATGCAAATATCGTTGGTTGAGAGGTTGGTATTTCTGAAGCTGTTAGATTGGTATTACAACTTGATATTAAGAGAGAAAATTGCATCGCTTTAGTTTACTATCTATTTACGCTTTGTTTAAAGATCTATACAAAAGCCTAGTTGACACTTCGCGTGACCCAAGGGCTGGCTTTTACCTTGGTCAGAGAATAAGCATTGCCATACAACGTGGCAATGCTGCCAGTCTTTTGGGTACATAACCAGTGGACAACGATGTGGAGGAGTTTTTCGACGCCATATTTTAGTTTAAAAATGTTGAGGTTTAGTTAGTGAGTATTTTTTGGTTTAAGTGTATATGTTTGTAGGCAATTGTTAATTAAGTATTTTTTACACTGTATATACTTGTACCTGTGTAAATAAATAATAGTAAAAGAAAAAAATTGAATGCTGCTGATTGACTACTTAACGACACTGATTACAATTTACTTTAACTAATAAAAGCTCAATCTTTCTACCAATTTATACGGAAATATAAACACTATATAAATACTGTATGAAAGGAACCAAATAACCATATAATTTTCACAATATCAAAGACATTTCGACTATATTAATACTTAGGTAATTCACGGTAAAACCAGTGTAGTATTACTACGATTTGTGATGCAAAACTAATACTTAACATTAACACACGAAGAGAAAATTTTAATTCAATGAAATAGTATCACGATTCGCGAATCACTTTAATATTTCATGTGACAACTCAATTATTTAATGAACATCGCAGTGACAAACAAAACGTAAACGTACTGATTAAATTAAAATAAATAATTATAAAAGTTACTTGAAATAGTTGTAACTGAAAATGCGTCAACCATTTTAAAATGGTGACAATAAAACGCTAGCAATAACGAAATTGTTAATGTGTAAATTATTCACAGTATGATTGATGAGAATTTCACTAAAAGTGGGGTAATTTTTTAAATAATATTTCAAAACTCATAGTGCCTAATTATGACTTGTAATTAATGTGGCTTTGATGACTAGGTACTCGTTAATGAATTAGTTTTAAATTGTACCTTCATATGCTTTGTGTGTAATGTCTTCTAAATCATAACAATATTTTTGGCATCGATGAATTTTACCAGTTAGAAAAATCATTATTTTACTAATTTGGTAACTTTTGCAGGTCTTTTTTTTTGTCATAAGTGGATCACCTTCCGAAACAGATATACTACCTCGTGTGCGAAAATACTACCACACCTAAAATGTATATTAGTAAAGACTTTTTTTTTCTTTACAAATATACTACACTCAGAATACCGTATACAATGAAACATTTAAATTTCTTCGTAAAGGATGCGTTCACACGATTGCACATCGAGCTTGACTGTCTATGAAACTATGATAGAGGCTATGTCTATGATTTTCAAATGTGCTTCCTACATTCAGATGATCAAGATCATGATGTTTTAGACACATTTCCCTGATTCCACATTTGAAACAAAATCAAACAAAAAAAAACACTACAATAATTTATCCCACATATAAATTTTTAATAAAATAAACCAATAACTGTCGAAAAATTAATGAATAATGAGTCTGGTAACATTACTGGCCACACGAGTTGTACCTATTAACCAGGAAACCATCCGTCAGAATAAAATAATGCATTCGTAATAATTATTCAGATGTTGGTAATCTATGTACTGTAATGTAATTAATTTGTGGGCTGTAACGGAAAGCTCTCCTGTTGTAGATTAATGGTTGGTGATTATTGCAACAGGGTATTTTATTGTTATAGTAGTTGTTTACTGTGATGTAATGCTCTGTTTTTTATTGTTTCGGAGCTGGTTTTAGGAAGCCCAGTACATTTTTTTTTTTCAAACTAATGTTAGTTAGATTTAGAAATTAATGATTTATCATCATCATCATTAGCCTTTTAATGTTCCCACTGCGGGAACACAGGCCTCCTCTCTGTGAGAGAGGGAATGGGCCATAATCCACTGCGGTCACATGTCTTCGAATGTTTGGTTCTAAGTCATGCCGGTTTCCTCACGATGTTTTCCTTCACCGTTTTAAGAGCAGTGGTGATGAAATAATTTACACAAAGTGCCTGCCTGGGTTGAAACTCACGACCTATAACTTGTAAGTCGCGGCCGTTACCACTAGGCCACCACTGCTCTCTATAAATTAATGATAAAGTAGTAAAGGTACGTAAAGGTAGGTATATACAGTTTTAATATATACCTACCTTTACGCTCATATAGGTGCAATGTATATTACAATTTCGATTCGTATTCAAAATGACTAAAACTAAGACAATGACTATGGCTATGACTTATATGGTGTACATAATTAAGAGTATTCAATTCTATTCTATTCTAAAACTATCGAAAACTTGACTGAAAAATCAGCAGAGAATGGTATAGCCAGTGGTTGTTCGTTGAAACATTGATAACTTTAAGGAATTTCCAAAATAGAAAAGTTAAATCAACTGCAATTTTTCTTCTTATTTATTTAGTTTCTTTTTATCTTACTAATATTATAAATGTGAAAGTGTGGGTGGTTGTGTGTGTGTATGTATCTTTGTCTCTCAATCACGCCAGAACATCTGAACGGATCTGAAAGAAATTTGGCCTAGAGATAAATTCTAGTCTGGAATAGCACATAGGCTACTTTTCATCCCGGTATACATGAAAATAATGAATTGTTAAGCAACACATTTCACACTATAAAACTTCTAATAACAATCAATTGATCAAAAACATGATCAATACAGCTCGAATTTCTATTTATAAATAATACATATTCCTACTAGGTTTTGAGCTATTTCTGAGAACAACTCTCAGATGGTTTTATTTACCGCAGCTTTTAATCTAATAATTTATTACGTGTTGATATAAGATAGTTTAATTTTTGGTGCCTAAAATGGACTAAGAACCAGTTTTACATGCTAACTGCGAAACCTGAAATGTATAAAAGAAAGTTAGTTTTTATTAAAGTTACATTTTACTAATGATTTTATTTTCCTCCTTTCAAAATTTAGCTTGAAATATGCCAAAAGAAAAATAAAAGTTATAGATATAAAAAGTTAATTCAAAAGCGAACTAAAAAGACGTAAACAAGAAGAAGAAAATGACGCTGTGCAGTCGGAGGCTACGAATTCGCGTGCCGGCTGACCAAAGCCAGATGTATTCTCCGACTGCAAAGCATGATTTTCTTCCTGTTTACGTCTTTTTAGTTCGCTTCTTAAGCAATCGGGTTTTTTTGATTTTTTAATTAACTTTTTTATTTATAACTTTTTAGTTAACATTTGTTTTTTTTTCGAATTAGGTACATTTAAACATATAAGTGATATATATTTTTGAAATCACCTTTTGAAACCCGTTATGTTACCCCACAAGATGGGTACGGAAACAAAAAAACATTGGGCCCCCACAAGATGGCGCCCAAAAGCCGCCATTTTTCTATTTTCCAATTTTAACAAGCCAGTAACACACTCAAGGAACAAACATGCATACATAAACTGATAAACACATTTCCCTCCTTCGGCAGTCGGGTAAAAAGAATAGTAGGTTAATATAGACTAGCATCTTCGCTACCGTGGCTTGTCCTTCTAGGACAGTGCACTTTGAGGATAAAAATAGCCGTAGTCACAACTGTGTAGCTTTTCATTGGACTTCCTTCTACAAATACATACCGAAAAAACCAAACTTACTAACATTATAAATGCGAAAGTTTGGATGGTTGGATGTCTGTTTCTTACTCAATCACGCCAATATTAGGTCCATGGGGTCCGAGTGCTCATCGAGTATTTCGAGATGTAAGCAAACGGTTAGTTGACTCTTCACGTCGACCAGAGGGCTGGGCTTTTCCTTGGCCAGAAAGTCAGCATTGCCATCCAACGTGGCAATGCTGCCAGCGTTCTGGGCACTTTACACGTTAACAGCGATGTGGACGAATTTTTGACGCCTAATGACCCCTGCCCTTTTATACGCGTTCGTAGTTCTATTTTTATTTAAGTATTTATAACAATAGGTAGTTATTGTTAATTAAGTATTTATTATTATTTCAATTTATATTTTGGTAATAAATCAAGATCAGTATCACGCCAGAACGGCTGAACGGATCTAGAAGAAATTTAGCAAAGGGATAGAATATCACATAGGATACTTTTCATCCCGATATAATGTTCCCTTGAAATAAAAACACTTTAAACGTGAGTGCAGCAGCTGGCAACCGCTAGTATCTTTATAATATTAGTTCAGATATGAGATTTCAATAGACATAAAAAATTCTGTTTATTTGTCAATGTTCTTCTTTCAAGATCCACAAAAACTTAAAAGTGTTTTTAAATAGTATAATTTAGCCTTCTGCAGTTCAGATTCTATGTATGTTTATATCCCTTACCTCCCTAGTAAATAAATGTTAATTTATTAGGGACACCTCTGTTTTATTTCAAGTAGAAATATGCAGATTTAAATCCATTATCCATTTTAATATGTATAAATAAAGGGGGTACCTGTAAGCTTAGATAAAGTTCTGAAGGAATTCTTGGATTTCGAAAAGCAATATCTACTGAACTCTTTGCAATTTAGATCAAGTGCTTTACAAAATGTTCTGTGTGGAGTGTTTTATTACATTAACTAGTCGTATTTACATTTAATACTATTTCTTAGAAATTTTATTTCATTTATAATTTTAGATCTTTTGTATTTCATTTCTACTATAAAAAATTGGTTTGCTAAAGGGTTGTTTTGTACAGAATCTTTACGGAATATGTAGCCGAAACCTTCAAAAATATACTTCCAAAACATTCTATAAAAGATCCCGTTTTAAACCAACATCGTAATAATCTTATATCTTAAACACAGTGTACAAAATAAGATAATGTAATCAGAATTCTAATTTACAATGTAGAGACTGCATCCTAGAGTGCGCTCAGCTCCGGTAAGTCCAGGGTCTTATTCATAACACCATAATAACGTATTTTAATAAACTGAAATTGAATAGCCGGCAGTGTAGTCTCGACCGTCTCGACTGTAGTAAGCACTATCTAAATCGCAACCTCCGGTAAGGACGGCCCCGGCTTCTCCAACATTATTTCCATTTCGCCAAAATACATTAGGCAATAGTTAGCCATTAGGACGGTATTATTTGACCAGGCAGAGGTGGCGTGCTGCCTGGTCGTTTTGCTTCTGCGAAATTTACACTGGCAGATACGTACCACGCTACCAGACGGTCCGATATTAAAACGTCTGCAGCTTTTGTGCAGGAAACTAACTGGAACCGTTTAGAACGAGAGCCTCATCCGCGCTGAAGATAAAAGTTTATGAGTTATACATAAAACGATTTTCAAATCATATTTATGAGTGTCGTCCAAACATCTGCAATGGCTAGTTCGCGAGGAAATTGAAACCGTCGAGTGCATAACGTTTTCACGAACAATTTAAGTTGGTATTGTGCTCAGGACGCCGCGAACGATGCGCTTTTTGCAATGGTCAGCAGATCCGACAAAACTTTATTGTTGTTTTGTATGTGCCTCCCCCCCCCCCTCCATCGGTGTCTTTTGCGGGAATGTTTGTGTAGTTATATTAGGAAAGTTTGCTGGCATACCCAGAATAGTCTGGCAGTACATACGGTTGGCTCATTACAGATTAGATGCACGATATATATTCCGTAGCAAGCGACAAGAAACGAGTTATCCTTCCAACAGTGTGGCGAAGTCAGCGAAACTTGAGTGTAATTTAATTTGCATCGAGGCCAAAATAAAGGCGTCAGCGACAACGACGGCGCAAGTATAATGACTCGGGCGGCTTGCATAAATCTGTGTAGTTAGTACAACGAGTGGCGACCGACAGAACTGCTAATGAATTATTGTCACTGTGAAATATTCAGCTGACATATCTGTGAGCTTCGTATTAACTGATTAATAGAGGTATTACACATCAAACGCCGCTTCTATTTTGGTCACAAATCACAATATGTGCAACATGTCTGCGTTTGTCTACTGGAACATTTAGATGTTCCTTTTAACATGTTAACTGCGTCCTTTAAAGTTTCAACCGGGGTTGATTTTACGTATATTATAACTAGTGTATGACATAATCCTCGCAGCATCGCACTGCTCCGTCACGCTCCGCGAGTCAAAGTTTTCTGTTGCAACTAAAACGTTTCTTAAAATGCATTAATCATAGTATTCCGACTCGCTTTGATATGAAAGTTTCGATCCTATCCCCGTATTTTAAAGTTTATAATGGCATGCACTCAATCTTGCGTGAACTTGGGCGTATCGCATGCGATATCTTACTTCGCTTTCGGTCCTACCGCATGTTTTGCATTTTCTTTGAGGGTTCGAGCCACTGTACGTCTGAGAGGGTTTCACTTCAAAAAAGGGCTCATGTATAATGGGGCTTAAACGTACATTCACGGTCTCACCTTGATAAGAAATTCACTTAATTAAAATAAACGTTGAAGACAAAATAAGTGGGTACTTAAGTTCACAGTAAGAGGAGCACCCACAATCATACTAATATTAACCGTAAAGAGCCATCGCTGAAAATGAAACGCTCCTTTAATTTTCTCGAAATCACCCGAGCTCGATCTCGGTTTTAATTCGACAAGGAGAAGCTAGCAATCAAAAGAACTAACGGCGGCTCCAACGAGGCATTTCCATACGCGAGGGGGCTTTGCGAACGACACGGTATTAGTTCGCAACTGATTACATTCCTCGCCGCCTCCGCTGCAAACGACTCACAATGAAGTAGCGACGAATAAACTTCATTACGCCGAGTTAAGCATGGGAAATTATAAGGAGGAATTATCTTCGAATGGCGGCGGTGGCACGTACGCTAACACTTCGGGATTATGGCCTAAGGCACTCGTAGGACACGTCGCCTGGCCCGCTCACCCGCTCATTGTCGCGCCGTTTACATTATACGGCTTCAAAGTTAATATGTACGAGGACGAGGTACCTGGAATGTTCGTCGTATTCGATTTGGGGAGAGCGGCACCGACGCGATGTAAAGCGCTGCTTTTCGCTTTGTAAAATTGGGTTCGGACGCCACTAGCTGACGAAGTGCGGTCCCTTGAGAAAAGTAAATAGTGGCCCGGTAGAAGGCTTCGCCAGAGGAGATCTAAATCGGTCTTTGTCTCGTGCTAAACGCTATTCTTTTGAGAGATTTTCCATCTTTACGGAAGCTCTGGGGTGAATTGTATTGGATATCGAAATTGAAGGCTGTAGCGCATTTTCTGAACCTATATTTCATATTACATACGTAAGCGTAGATATGTGTCGAAGCTTATTGCAAATGTGATTTAGATGTGATTCATGTTTATTTTTATGGAGATATGTAGCATTGCAAAAATCAACCCAAATAAGTTATATTTATCAAACTTTTCCCATTATTTTCACAAAAAGCCTAAGTTTTAATCAATGCCTCTTAATCCCGCTAATCTATTATCCAAATGTGCTCCATAACAGTAAGTGGAAGTTGGTAACAAGGCAGTCGGCTGTTTACCGTTCAGCGATCGTGTTTACCGCTACAAAATAAGTTTTAATTAATGGATTGGCACTTGGAGACACGCGTGCGGCCAGGGACAGCGTTCAGTTACATACCGTCAACCGGACTCTGCTGACCTCTCATACATGTTACTGTGAAAGTATGGTGACATTAATTGCCCCATTCCCCCGGCACGAAGCCACAGAGCCCACACGTCATTTTATTAATAAAAATGAACCTCTTAATTACACACACAAGATAAACAAACCCGTAATAATTCCTCATCCGATGACAGAGAATTGCACAAGTTTTTATATAAATTCGATACTTAACCAAGGTGTAAGTACAAAAGCGTAAGAAAAACAATTTGCCAACATAACTAATAACAGGAAGTCACCTCGTTACTCACGAGTGAATGGTAGGTCGCCAATCTCGCGAGCGCGCCCTCCACTTCTCGACTTAATGAATGAGAATAATTTTGCCAAAATACTTCGGAGAGACGGGACACACGCCCCGGGAATTTTTCAATTTGCAACTGACATAATGTAATAAGAGTTACACCGTGAGGATGCCGGCGTAACGTAATTAATAACCTGTGAAATATTACCTGTTACAATGAATTTAGAGGATAAAAGTTGAGTGATAAATTTAAATAACAAGGAGAGCGGCGTGTGTTCGGAACGGAACCCGAAATACTTATGAATAGTTTGTCCGGGGTGATAAGTGGGTGTGTCTGGAAGCTTTACGCGAATCGCAAGTTTGTATTCGCCAGCCTAATGAACGCGTGAACGCGGAATAACTTCGCGAAAGCTTGAATAATGTATGCTTTAACGAGATGTTTTTCTTGAGCGAATCTCATTAACCCACTTTCTGATTGTGTGAATGTAAACTTTGGGAAGTTCTTATTCTTTAGTGAGAGGAATCTTTTATGAGTTCCGTAAATCAAATCATCCTCCCCAAATTAAAAGCCTGTTTTTTCGTCCGTTTTAATGTTATCTGTTACATCGATAATGTTTTTAGACGTCGTTTCATATTGTTCGAGATAAATTCAAAATTTAATAACGGTACCCTCTGTATCAAACTGGGGCTTACATAATCACATACAGATGACTGGCTAAAATCGAATTCCCTTTATTACGATCATAAAATTTACCGATATTATCTCAAGCG
Source organism: Orthosia gracilis (assembly GCA_947562075.1). NCBI lineage: Eukaryota > Metazoa > Arthropoda > Insecta > Lepidoptera > Noctuidae > Orthosia > Orthosia gracilis. Next base: position 15,152,840 of record OX387274.1, read on the forward strand.
AGCCAACCGAGCCATAAAAGTAATCCTTCTATTTTAATGGTCCTCCAACCTGCGGGATGCAACAATGTGTCCAATTTGCTTCGCAGTTATCCGTTCCTGACACCTTCGCCAATTTTATATGAGAGTACAATTTGCATGTAACAATATCTAACTTTATCTAACACGGACGTTTTGATGTTCGTTGCTCGGACTACACTCAAAAAACTTGCTGTAATTCCACAGAACTTGAGATGTTACTTCCCACATAAAAGTTTATTGTTGGTAAGCAGTAGCCATAAATTAACGTAACAAGATGTTACATGAACAATGGACTTGTTTTTCCGCTGAACTAGAACCAATATAGCATTTTAAATATTCACATAAAATCCTTCGCCCGGCGTTGTTTAATCGGCGCGTTAAATTCGAGAAAAGTCGAGAACACATCAAATATTAACAGAGCTCGAGCGTTGTTTCGACAAATGGGATAATATCGCGCTCATGCATCTAAATCTAAACACGCTTATTTTCAGATAGAACTAAACCATCCGCGTGAAAACGATTCGGTAATTCGTTTTCTATAGAAAATCGAACGGCCTAAAATCGTTTCTTTTTCTCGGATCCCCCCCGAATCACCATTAATCAAGTGGAACTCTGAAGTTTCACGCTACCTTCCGAATCTAATTTCGCAAACAAAGAAAACGAAAACCTGTCTACCTTTATCAATCAAAACTGTTTGAAAATTCTATTCCGTTAGTTCGCAGTGAGGAGTCGTGCAACGGAGACAATTGGAAAAATGTATCACGAATAAAAAGTCGTATCGGAATGTAATATCGAGAGGACGCGGCTCGGCATATTCTTGTCAAGTGAAAATAAAGGGTCAGGAAAATACAGTGACAGGTTGTGAGTGGACGGTGGTCATCCGAAACGGGCACAAGTTTCGAATAAATAAACCCGGGAGCAAATAACGACGTCACCTTCACGTGTGCTGCCTGTCACAGAGCACCTGCTCCTATGACACATTTGTGACAACGAACTCGGGCTATTGTTAATTTTGCTTCAAGTGTATTCGTTCGCGAGAGGGACTTTCTTTGAAAAGGATTATTATTATGTAACATGTTCGAATTTTGAATGCTTACGTTTTAACAACACGGCGACGTATTGGTTCTAGTATAATATTGCATGACGGAAGCAACGAAGCTATGATTTATAATCTCCGCTTCGACTTAGAAAGGTTTATGTCTTTCGAATGCTGCAATAAAAAGCGTAATACTTAAGTTTTCAGATTTTTAGGTTACGGCCACGACGAATGCCAATGTGGAAACTTTAAAGGTTTACATCCAGCGTGACAGGTGGTCCTACTATCATCGTTTACGATTCCGACTTTGAACAAAGTGGGGTTTTACGATTTTTCTTTTCAAAAGCTAATGAGAAATTAGCCCAGTTTGCAATACTTCCTTTAACTTACTGAAAGGCAAAAAAAACATTTTCCACTATTCATATTGAACAAAATGACAATAGATACCAAAGCCATTTTATTGTTAGATAAATGGGAAAAAAATAGACAAGGCAAACTGCGGACCTTTCCAATCCCGAACTTTTACCCGAAGGAAATATTATGTTCGTTGTTATGTATCTTCTTTATTTCCCCATCTACTTCGCATCATAACATAACTATGATGGACTAGACATGACAAGTCACCAGGCTCACACAAGTACTATCAAATTACCTATTTGTCTGTCCCCACTTGGGCGAAACAAAACAGGTGATCCTTCATATTTTCTTTATTCAGACAACAGTCACCCTCGGCAATATTCTCTGGGTAGGATACCTCGTAGGTATATATTATTATGTACGTAGGCAACATGACAATCTGGATACTGACAGGTATCTGATATGAGAGGTGACTCATCAATCGAACAAAATACTTTTGTAAAGACTTGTATCCTACGATATTTCGAATTGCAATGTGCACCACTCATTATGATTATTAATGAGGCTCGTGTTTATTTTAATATGTTGGTATATTTGCATGATCCAGACAAAAAATCTATTTAAAAATATTCTTCTTGGAACCTCATAAAAATAAAACTATGACCACCACAAAAACCAGAGATGATCAGAATCAATCTAAAACCGTAAGACCCTGTCCTTTCTAGGTACAACTTAATAAAAGCGCAAACGCATTAAAAAAGAAGACTAGCCAAGAATCCGAACAGCGCATTTCCATCGCATTTGACTAGGCAAACATATCAGACGCAGCCCACTATCGGGCACCACTGACTTCATTGGCTTCTCACACTGAAAAAAGCAATTTCGCCAGTCTTTTGTCGGTGGTTGGCATATTAAGGAAGCAATATTATGCAGATTGAACAGAGAACCATGACTTTTAAAAATCTGGAGTATCAAATTAAAAGCTCATTAAACTTGGCAATTTTTGTACGTGAAACAATCTCGTTAATTGTTCCACGATATAAATAGACGCAGCCGCAACCTTTAATATTTAATGACGCACATTAAATTTTATATAAAAAAGTACCTAACCTCACAGAAGCTCTGTCTAAATGTACGAACTTTTATTTTATTTTCGGCAGTCCGATGACCCCTGACTCGGTACCCCAGGGCTCCTCATTCTCCCGCATCTGTAAATCCCCTCCAACCCTAGATGTGTTCCGTTTTGTTTCATAGTCCTACAGAGGAATGTTAAGGAAGCAATATTATGCAAATCCAAGCGTGGATGCCGCAAATATAAAAAGCTCTCGTTTGCCTCACACTTTGCATCTCAAGGCTATGCATCCCACTGATACCGGGATGCCCCAAGAGAAAAAATGAAAACGCAATTTGAAATTCTATGCGTTTTAGAAGCACCTGCGTAAACTCTGTTACAGTGCTCGAGAAAATAAGAATTTGCTAGGATAAAAATTCTACTTGCTACTTGCTTTACTATGCGCGTCTACGTAGTAACTTAGTATATTTTGTTCAATAAACTAAATAAAAGCACCAATATATCAATATATATTGGTAGTTTTACTTAAGACTTTCAAAAGAACGGTTAGAAAAAGTTCTTAATTTGACTTTGTCTCTATGTGTTTCAATATTTTTTGTCCAAAATAACAAATAAAATTAAATTTTTAAGATTGAAATGTTAAATTTCGATGGACATAATATCTCATTTTCGTTTACAAATAAATACTCCACACAAAAACTATCTGAAACTAAGCATAGATAAAATTCCATTTTTAAATTCACCAATGTAAGAAGACAGGGTCGTAAGTTCGTAAGTCGGGGTATATAATCTGTAATGACTATCGCATCCCTCGTCATATTGCCCCTAGCTATCAGCACGTAGGGTGCGGGATGATACACTGTCAGCCAACCAAGGTTACCAGTCTCTACGAAATTTAGGATCATCCTAGGATTTACTTGTATACAGTCATTAAAGCTGAAATTCTTTTAGACAGACGTAAAACTTTTTTGTTTTAATTCTAGGTTGTATTTTTGGTCTCATTTCTTAGGGTAAGATACGGCAATGTTTGAAGTGCACATTGTTCTCAAACTAGACGAGCCTTTGTCTCCAAAAGCTGGGAGAAAGCCGAGTACAATTTTAATCCTGGAATATCTAACAGAAACTATGTACTGAAAAGGATAGGCAGTTAAGGTTAGATTTCATCAAGAGATGGTCTGTCTAACTTCATTTACGTAATAGCAGGGGTACGTTAAAATCAAGCTAACCCGAAATCCTAACACTGACTCCTGCCAGCCCTGTAACAAGACTAGGGCCAGTCGAGTGGATTCATACGATGTGGGGCTGATAGCTACAGCCGATGTCGGTCGTCAACGTCGCTTTGTCTTGTACACTGACGCCAGCAAACCGAACCACGAGTATTTGCATAACAATGGTCCGAATTTGATGCGTACCTACAAAGCACTGCTTCGTATAGAGCTAAAAAAGGGTAATTTTAGGCATCATCGATGCTGGTCAAAGAATTTATGAAAGTGCTGAATTTTGGTTCAGAAAAGGTGAATTTTGCTGTATAAAATCTCAACATTTCTATAAAGCATCAGTTATTTATTCGTTAGTTCGATACAACTTCTTCCTGAAAGAAAACATTATCATTCGAAATAAATGCTTCTGAAGATACACTAGGAACGGTATTCATAGTACATTATGTGTAAAAGTCCACTAGAATTTTTATAACATTGGCAAATACTGACCAGCATCCGACAGGAAAGTTTCCGAACAAACCATTGTCCAATTGACAAAGTGCAAGCGCTTTCAATTGATAATACGTAGACGTCGATCTCGATCAAAATCAAACCTGGTATAACATTTCAATGCGAGTTCGGCTCTCAGATTCATAGCTTGTTCGTATTATGCCAGTTAGTTTTCCTCGTATGGAACAAGATGAAGCTACTGACATTATAGTCCCATTGTCCGCCACTGAAGATGTTATCATAGAATCAATTCAGCCAAGAGAAGCTGACATTAATTGATTTAAACGTCAGCAATAACTGGATGCAGGACTAGTTTTATTCAAGACGGTGTCACACGATATATTCGCAGCTTTAAACTTTTTAAATGACGTACAAAAAGTTAAGCCACAAAAATGAATTCCGTCTGAGAGTTACATTTTTCTCGGAGATACCGCCAGTAATCTGCTAGAGCAGCAGGAAATCTTCAGCCTCCACTCCTTCCTTAATTAGCAGAATATTTCAGAGAAAAAAAGAAGCAACAGGAAGCATTGCAGAGAGTAATAAAACGAAGCGGCTCGTGACCGTTATGGCTGCCTAATGGAGTCACGTTATCTGGAGAGGCGAGTAAATAAGTTTAGAACGATAATTTAGTTAAAATCAAAATTGATCGTGTAATTTATATTAAATTAAAGATGGTGAATTTTACTCTTGATTTTATTTACATTACCGCTGTTCACTCGGAGTCGCGGAGTTCGTTTAGAATTTGAATATGGATTTCGCTTGAAGATGTTGTTATTTTGAGCGATAAAAGACGGCGTTCGCAATAGATTTATTTGCTAAGTGTTGCTACTTCTTTACGTACCTATAAAAAATTTAAAAATAAATATTGAATATCATAAACACTGCACTAATTGCCAATATGGATATCTGAATGAGTATATTGATTAACTAATTAACTACTAAGAAACTGAACGCTCCGATTGCATATTGGTGAATCTTATATAATCGTAGTACATTCATTACGATTACGTCAATAATTATAGAGTTGCAAATTACCAAAAGAAAGCTAATCACGCGGCTAGATATTTTCAAAACAATATTTTATGCTAAGAAAGATAGTTACACAATAAAAAAATAACATAACTACTCTTCCCTTACAACCAAACAGTATAACCGATCACATTACCTAAGTTCTGTTAATATAACTTTTTTACAAATCCCACGTAAAAACGGCCAAAAAGAGAACTTGATTTGCGACTTAACTTCCATGCTTTGGCATTTAAGTCAACCGTAAAAGCATCGAATAAATTGTAGGTCAGAAGGGACAGATAAAACGAGAAACGTATTTCCTCTACTTTTTTTCTTTTTAACTTATTTTGTAGAATATTGACTAGCTTACTTATTTCTCTCCATTTCTGCTTGCTCTGTGATTTTGTAGTTTATTTGTTATGCATGATTTGGCGATTTCGGTTTTAAGTTAGGATACGTTTTATTGGCATATGATTATTTTGGTTATGGTCTATATTATTTAAATAACACGAATCTACGTGCTGCGGTATTCAAGTTACTTACGGACACCATTGAGTTTGATGAAGCTGGAGCTGCAATTAACGTGGTCATCTACTTGGCCTCAAATATTTTAAGTCCATGGAGAACGACTAGAAAAGGAGGTAAAGGGACACTATTTTACCTATCCTATACCTCGATAGCTTCTGGCTGTCCGCTGATTTAACTTAAGGGCCTACATACGCTTTAGTGCCGTAAAACGGTAACTTTCTAAAGCATACTCCTTAGTAACGGCTAAGTCAAAAGGTTTGAAAAATATGTATATTTATTATAGTTTCATGTACATTATTTTTTAAACATGGTTTTTTCGTGTAACAAATAGTTTTTCTTTAAAAAATTAATTAGCGACATGATATTTTTCGCAACTTTTGGATACTCCTCCAAAACGACATGGATGTTTAAAAATATTTTTACACAGAAAAATTGATGGCTGGAATTTCTTCATAACTGACATAGCATATGTAAATCAAATAATAATTTGCAAACAAAACTGTTCAAAAGGAGGTTCAATATTGATATTTTGGCATCGAACAGGCGCACGGCCAGTACCGCGTTTACATTGGGGCGTATATATCACCTTAAGCAAAAAATAACAGTCTCAAAGCAAGAAAATTAGCCGTGATCTGATTTACGTCGCAGATAGGCGGAACGAGCGCTTAAAATACAAGAGAGGTCCTGTTAAAGTATCGGCGCTTCACACTTTCATAGCGCACTTAGTTTCAAGCATCACGACTAAGACATCTGAACTTCATCCTCGAAATGAGTATCGAAAATTTACATCAGCTCGTAATACCGTGCCGGCTGAGCCTTTATTGTAAACGCCGTAATTTGAATTTCGCCTTTTGATATTCAAATGAACCTCTACTTGAGACACTGCCTTAGTTATTTGAGTTTTTGTAAAGCAATCAAGTTTGTTTATAGCAGACCGTGTAATTGTAAATCTCGGTTTGTGGTCTTAATTAATGCATAAAATCACTTTCGATTCCTTTGACGAGACGCCCTTCCGTAAAACTGGTATAAACAAAGGGAAAATCGACTCCGGCTCTGTTAATTCTATTGCTACAATAATCGAATCACTGACAACCGGCTAAGGCTTTTATGCAGTTTGAATAAACCTCAAATTTGTAACTCAGAGGAAGAAGGCTCGCTCACACGACATAACGCTCGTGTGGGTTTCCCAATACGTTTTTGCAATTGATGGATGAATGATTTATGATGCGGCGACGTGACTTCAACCCTTTACGACGCAAAACGGAAATTGTCATAATCCCCAAGATTTATTGATAAACACATTTATACTATCGTGTGCCGTCATGACATGTATGTACGTCTAGCATTTACAAACGATATTTAGGGTTCCTAATTTCCATGCGGATAACGGTTTGCGTGCGTTCGATCACTTTCCGTGTTGTAAACTTTTCATTTGGGCCGTCCGTCTGTCTTGAGATCGAATCGATATCGATGCGGTTTTCGACGAGTCACGAATTTGACTTTAACATCAATTGCTGCAAACGTGGAAGCGTCCGATGACGTACAAGGTACACGATTCGAACGTGATTTTGTTAGCGAAGTTAACTAGATAAATTGTCACAAAAGGCAGGGCGATGACACCTGCTCGCCTCACGTGTGTCGCGCACGATTGTGTCAACGATCGAGTAAAACATCACGATACACCCATCGTGAACGCGTGTCTAGACGCGCTGAAAGTGGCGTTCATTAGTGAAAATTATAAATAAGTTTTTAAAATTTCAAACCATCGTGGCAGTAATTACAGAGGAAGCGAAGCGAAAATATTGCAAGCTCGACAACGTGTCGACAAGGCGTCGCGTTAGCACGTTAGCGTGCATTCTTTGCTTGCGTTCATTAGCATAACAAGTAGTTTCGTTAATCAAATGTACGAAATTAATAGCACAGTTTAGAGTCGACGTTCCGCCCGGCAATCACACGGCCATTACAAATTGCTAGCAATTACAGCGACACCACCCTCCCCTCACCTTTTGCGTTCGTGACGGTTTTTTTGCGCTCATACGGTAGGTAAATACTCTTTAATAGTTGGCATATGTACGTCATTAATGAATAATTGAGAAGCAATGCCTTTTTATTTATTTATATTGGTAGGTGAGCTTTATTTTAATTTTTAACTTTCCTAGTTCTGTAAGTTAATGGGCTGTTCTAGTAATGTTAATGGGCAAAACTGCTGATTGCAAAAGCTGATTTATGAGGAAATGATTTGACTTCATCTTCTTTTATAAAGTTACTCAAGATGTTTACTAAATAAAACTTACCTAAGTTTACAGTTAAAACACAAATTCAAATTATGTATTTGTAAAAAAACATAGTTACATTATAATAAGATTTAATTCTAATGTCTGGATAGCTCATGTTTAACTTAATAGGCATACAAATTTTGAATGCATATTTAATTCTACTTTTAAATATATTTATGTTTTTTAATGCTTTATATTATTTAAATTATTATTCAAATTAAACTATGTACTATTAAAACCATTAAATAGAATTGAGCTTAATATTGTTTTTTAATAAAAAGGAATAAATTCACTAACATAAACAACCCTCCTAACTAGAATACTAAGTAAAAAGCAGTAGCGAATGTTCCAAGAACTAACGTTCGTAGATCCACGGATATTTATTTTTACTTACTCAAAGGTGTATAAAGCTCACCATTCCTCATCCTTTGAATGATGTTATCGCGATTTCCCAAATGTTTCGCTCTTTTTGATCTAAATTCTTTATACTTGGCTTTGCGTTTCGCCTTTTCCCACAACACATCACGATTCTTTTGTGGCGCGATAAGATTTTGTAAAAAATCTAATGTTTATTCGAACTGGACTGCATCCTGAATAGTTCGGCTTTTCTGTTTTGTTTTTCTTTTTATTATATACTATAAGTTGGTCGAAAATTAAGAGTTATTTTGGATGCTTCTAATAAAATTAGGGATGCCCAAAAATACATAATATGAAGTCTATTTGCATATGTATGATGACAAGAAAGATTTTAATTTAATCACGACATCATCAAAGTATATGCCACCCTCAAACGTTAAAAATGCAAAATAGAATTGAGGTTAAGTAAATCTTTGTGTTATTAAGCCGTGCTTATCATCAAATTTATTCACGGTCAAAGTTTTAAAGAAGCCGCTTATTCAGAGATAAAAAAATAATAAAGATATTCATGCGATCAGAAAGTGAAGAAACCTCGAAAAAGAAAACTTTAATTAAACTTCCAAAAATCATTATCAGATAACATTATTCATTAATTTTAAATGGTCTCAGCCGAGCCGATGCCTGATAATTTTTGCCGAGCACCAAGAAGACAGGAAATGACGTAAAATTTATCTTCGAACCGGAGGAATTACTTTCTACCAACTCTGCGAAGAAATGGAAATCTGTAGGTTTATAACTTCGAGAGAAAATTGTTTTTTCCGAATCGGAATAATATTAGCTTTTGGTGATGCGGCAACTTTTCGCTACAAACGTTATTAAATCTTTTTTTTTAAATGTCACGTCGCAAAATGGCTCATTTGCGATAGAATCCCTCGGTGGGTTTTCATTAATAAGGGCTTACAGAGAGTCAACATTTTTTTCGCGGCGCCGAGTATTTATTGAAGGGACGGTCGGTCATAACCCGAAAGGAATATAACGCATTCAAATATCAAGGAAATTTATCAACCTCCTAGCATCGGGTCCAATACGTTTGGGTCGTTTATGGCATATTACAGTCCAGGACTCGTCAGCTCTCTGCCGGAAAAGTCAATTTGTCGCAGATTACGGACGACGACGACGACTGACCAGAATCTTACTACGTGCATGTTTGTACCCCTTCGTTGGATATGAATTATGAATAAAAGAAATTGAATTCGTAATATTTATATCCATTAGTTAGGCAACGACTACTTTTAAAGCTCTTGTTTATTACGCACTTGAATACATAAAACATCCAACATTATTTTGCATAAAATTTGCAATTCCCTTTTATAATTCACACGTGTAGAACATGGTTCCTGATTATGCAAACGTCTTTTAAAATAGCTTTATGAAATGAGTCTATCATAAAGTTTTAATCTAAAAATATTTCCTTAAATGCCGTAAAATACACGTGAAAAACAAATAAGTTACGTTTAAAAACACGATTTGTTATTTGGATTGCGTGTCACGAGACCGTTCGACAATCCGATGGAATGTTCTACATGACGTACAATAAATAATGCCGCAGCTGTATACTCGTGTGCACGGGGCCTAAGCGTCCACTGAGTGGGTAGTGTAACTCCATGGGCGCGTTTCGCGACGATGTTCTATTACAAAAGGGAATTGGATCTTGATTCATTGGTTCGGAAAATCGGCAGCGTACCTTGATAATTTCATTTCTGTACAATTTGACCGCGTCCGTGGTCAGACGATTCTTGGGGGCCTCCGCGGACCCGAACACAATACAGGGACTCCCCTACGGTTCTCACACACAATACTAAGCTTTTATTGCCTCCTTTTACAATCTCCCATTACCTCCAAGGCTTCAGCGCTACTGGGAATCAGTTTTGTTACAGTTTTTTCCTTTTGAACGATTTTCGTGTCCATCAAGTTTCGACGCTGATCAATGTTATTCTACGGAGTCGTAATCCTCTTTCACGCTATTAGTTAAGAGGATTTTTGAGAAAGGATTTTTAAAAAAAACTTCCTAGTTTCTGTTCTGGTTTGAAATATTTAATGTTTACAATTCTTGAGATAAAATCTAAAACAGAGCTCGCCACAACAAGAGGTACAATAACGGTGACACAGCTATTGATGGCGGCAGTAGCATCAAAAATATCGCATTAGAGGCTAGCTTTATCGCCGGTTTGTGCCGCGGCACGGACACGGCTACTCCCCGCTCAGCTTTTACACAGATTGTATTGGCGCAAATACGACCTGGCAATACTGTAAATACACTTGCTGGCGGCACAAATTGAAAAATTTGTAAAATTCATGAATATGAATAAGTGTTCCGTACCCGTGAATGGGGCATCAATTATGCAAAATGTAGGCACTCGTATTGCATTGATCGGTCGTCGGACTGCGCTGCGGACGGCCCCGGGTTCGATTCACTATGACGAGCTGCTACAATCGATATCTCGTATTCATCAACTGCCGAGTTATATCGATACTCATTTAAATGTCCTCCCTTATCACATATTGGCAATGTTCATCCAACAATGTTCACGTAATAAACGTAACAATGAATGTGACGGTTCGATGTGATCGCTTAAAGTGCCCACGCACAACTGTCGCAATTTTACGTCGAAATTCGACTTTAGCGCCGTATAAATAGGAGTGCAGACACTGTCTATAATTTCATATTTTTGGATGGATCAATTTAGACCGTTTTATTGGAACAATCTACACCAAACAGTTTAAATGTGGATGTGTTTCAATTAGAAAATGTTGTTGTGCATATTCGAAACCTGTGAAATTCTGTTCACATGTATAGTTTATTTGTTGGTTGAGTTAAATATAGCCGTGGTTTTAACAAGAGAACAGTGAAAGATAATCCAGATAGTGGCAATAATGTAGTAACTCGGCGGTGCCCGGAGCGAACCATGTCAACTTCAAATTACAGGGCGCAGGAGGCGTGTGTCCCGCGCTCGCTTCGCACTTCTTCCATTCAAAGCTTTGTGGGCTGCGGGCTGTTTTTCAGCTTAACTTGCACTCTTTATGTTCCGATAGACTAAATGGGATAACAACAGTTGCACACGTTCGATTAACGTCTGAATCTCTTCATAGACTATCCATATAAACACTTTTATTCAATCAGCTGTTTTTTTCTTTTCAGAAAGTCTTATTTCCAAACGCGGTTTTCACTTGAAAAGTCTTCAAACACTCGTAATGATGTAGTTAAGTCGAACTGCATGCCTCTGAAGTTGGAGTTTAGAAAATTTCTGCGGAGTGCGACTATTTTTTATTGCTAAGTGGATATAATACTGTGCGATTTAGATCGTTAGGGGTTTGTACTTGTAATAAACTTGTTTTAAAACTTTGAAACAAAAACACCCTAAAGCTCCCTTTTAAGCTGTACATTTAAAGATAAAACGAGTAAAAAGAATTCATTAAGCTACCCGCGTAGATAACATACAGCCAGTTCATGATAACACCGCGTCGGTATGTGCGAAATTTTGTAATCTCTCAAAAATACATGTAAATAACGCGTGCATTCCGCTAATGAAAGGCTCTCTTGCATTATTTTGCGAGTTAACAAACGTTGAAAATAATTTACGTTAAAAGATCGCCTACATTTACATAATTATGTAGGCACAACATAAACTTCATACACGATAAAGTCAAATTTATGTATACACTTGAAATGAGCGCGTGGATTTATTGAAAAAAAACTTAGAATATAATATTATTTAAATATTAAGACCTAGGTATTTATATTCGCCACGACTCAACATACATAATGTATCAAATCGACTTTTGTTACTTTTAGATTCAGTTATGAAACGTTCTTATTAATATTAATTGAATTGCAAAAGAAACTGGTGGATAAATGTAATTATTTAAATTAATTTAACGGAATTATTTTTTGGGCAAACTGTTTCTAGAGCACATAAAAGCTAATACGTTTATTTGTCAGAGCTCATTTTCTCGCTGGAATTTTAATTCTGTTAGCGCTTTACGTGAATTAAAGTTACGACGAACAATATAATTTTACGACCACTAAAAATAATGCTCTTAAAAAAGTTAGATTTACATTACAACTAGAATGAAATTGGCGAATCGAAGGAAATATTCGAGTGGCATTAAATAAAAGCAATCGATTCGTTGCGGAGCTCGCAAAGGGCTTCGTCTGATATCCTCCATGTAGTCGAGCCCGCTCTATCCCGGCACGTTCCGTCAATAATTTTCTTGAAACATCACAGATCTCACTCGAGAACAAATCGAGGTGCAGTAAACATCGAATACAGCGACTTGTCTATAAAATATCATTTCGAGCTCTTTTGTTTTTCCATCGAATCCCGTTCCACAAGTGGGCAATAATTGAAAACGAAACTGTTTTGCGCGGGCGGCGGGGGGCGGGTTCGCGAGACACAGCATAAAGGCGCTCCGAATAGATTGAACGTATAAAATTTTCAGTTGAAATTCGCACGAACCGCCGCCGCGGGAGGTGCTCTGTATCTTTTTACTCTGTAACCTTAATTTTTATTCCATTAGCGCGCGTGTGAGGCCCCTCTAGCCAAATATCGTCGAATAATAAAAGCTGTTTAGTAATGATAATGCGGAACGCAGCTCTTGCTACACTAGCCTAACTGAATTAAACTTGTGCGATATGAATTCCGTGTTTATGTTTATTGCTACGACGAGTTTTTTTTAGGGAAAAACCTCAAAAGAAAAAAACGGAATCCTTATACGATCATTTTGTTATCCATCTGCCTGTCAAGACCCCTTATCTCGGGAACGCGTGGAATACCTCCACGAGTTGAAATTAAACTTACAAAAAAAATCATATACTCAGGTCTACAGTCCCTTGAAGCTGTAAAAAATATCAAACTACTAAGTTTACGTAAAAAGACGCGCTAAAAAAACCACGAAAAACTGTGAGACTCGATTCCTGAACTATTTATAATATGTACTCACAAATTTGTACGGAACCCTCGATGGGTGAGACCGACTCGCACTTGTCCGCTTTTTTCATCTAAGCTATTATTTTTAATTAAAACTAAAATTGCATTAGAGGTACTACAAACAGCACTGTAATATCTTGAATTATAAGTGCCTACGTCAGAATAAAGTTTTAAAATGGATGTCTGATGTAAAAAAGTTAGTCACATTTAAGTCTGGAAAATCCAGGAGGGTTTCAAATAGTGATCCTCTTGGAGCATTCTCTTTGCTTTATATGCGCATTGTACAATGCTATTGCTCTAACACAAAACTTTTTATTTCCGTTTATAGTGAGTCAATCGTCCGCGAACATTTTTCAGGCAAACTTTAACAGTGGAGGCAATCGCTCCTGAAATTCGAAAATGAAATCGTTCCGAGCGTCGCCAAGATTTATCGATGGATGTTCGAATTTACTTTGAAACTTTCGGGGCATAAAACTTATGACACGTAATCGTATATTCCAGTCGAGATATCTGCGAAAGGGAATCTTCTAGAAAATTAATCTTGTTTCGTATATTGTTTACTCTGTTCGAGAAGTGCGTACCGTCATCTCGATCCGAGATAAAATGTATAACTTCAATATTGAGATAAATTTACGGTGTGATATGAGATATTACAACGTTCAGGTGAAATAACACATTTACTTGATATAAAATTATCGGATTTTTTACATATACCGTACACGTTAATCCAGTTGCGCTTGCGACGAAGTCAGATAGGCACTTAAGAATCTTTAATATTTTTTTAGAAGCCATAACTCAATTTAAACACCCAATTCATCTAACAGCATTATATTTAATAACCGATTTCTGATTTAAAGTCCAGTATTGTCAAATTCTAGCCTGAAAACTTGTAAAATTTCTGGTATTAAAGTAGGGTTTGACACGTTCTTAACTCTAAATACTCAATTAAGGAATCGGCCTTGAGTCACCCTGTGTTCTTGTCATTTTCATGTAGGTTACACGTAAATGACTGGTTTACAGTGTGATTTAATTCATTGGCAACTTTTGGGATATGAACAAATTACTGTATGAGATCAACTCTGAAATATGAAAGGAATACTCAGCTGTTCGTACGTTTATGTTAACTTACCTCGACATAATATGACAACTTCGTGTTATCAGCGTTTCCATTGTAAAACTTTATTATTCATTCACCCTATCACCCCCTAAAAATTGTATGAATGAAGACGCCCTGTATTAGTACGGTTTGTGATATAGATTTTTAAACTGATGATACCCAAACAAAAACAAAAGCCAGTTAAATACAACATCCATCATGCTTGTATAAATATTTTCATTACCAATTCTAAGATCGTAAAGCAACAGTACCTACGCGCCAACTGCACCTTTCGAAGCGCCAATAAACCTGAACACTTTGTACCGAGTCGATATATTTTCCATTAATTCATCTCATTCACACTACGTCTAGACTTCCAATGGTAAGATTGCTTATCTCCCAGTATAAATAATACATGAGTTAGAAAATATGAGACCAAAAGTCGTGGACTTTCATTTTGTGCAGACCAGTAGAAATTAAAAGATTTTATTGGCATTCTTCCCATGGTCAACTGAAATAACAGGAGCCTTTTGTAAACATTGAATAAAATGCAATCAGGGATGGGTTAAATCCTTTAGCAAAATCAATCTTTTTTTTTGCGCAAGTTTTTAGGGTTCCGTTCCGCAAAAATTAAAAAAAAATACCATAAAGGTTCACTTCGTTGTCTGTCTATCCGTGTGTCAATACCTTTTTCTCTGGAATGCCTGAAGGTATCAAGTTGAAATTAATATGACATACTCAGATCCAAATTTTCTTGGAGCTGTGAAAACACCAACTTTTTTTATCATCGCAATCAAAAGATACAGACAGTCCTTTATGGCGTTTTGAGGAATCGTAATGGACCATATTTAAGGAAACCCTAAACGGTACTACCCGTTGACCTAGAATCATGAAATTTGGCAACAAACAATGTCTTACAGCGCAAGTAAAGGAAAAATATCTAAAAACAGTAAATTTGTATCTATATTAACCCATTAGTGCATAACGTCCGATAAATCGGACGCGAATAAAATTGTTATTTTAATATAGATATTTATTTTACTGAAGGTTTGCCCTCTTAAAATATTAGTATAATATATTTTCTAACGTGCCAACACTGGTGTTATAAAATGTATTGACGCGCATGCGCGTCAGCTGTCAATTCGCAAAATGGCGGCACGCGGTCAAAATTCTTCGCGGCGAAGGTAAGATTATATTGTGTTTTTATTGAATTTTGTTTAGTGTTAAGGGTAAAAAATTGATGTGTTGATTGCTAAACTATTTCACTATTTATTTTCAATATCATTTATACTTAGCCACTGTTATTTTGAATGATATGCTTGCGAATTTTGTACCGTCCGATATATCGCACGCTATGCACAGCGGCTACTGCATGTGGTGTTTTGTTGAATTGTTACAGGCTGCAAGTTCATGAAATATTATCTGCTTTGGAGTGTGAGGAGTATGATAATTCGGAAAATATAATTTATGTGGAGCCCCCTATAGAGAATGCCGATCAGATTACTGACGAAGACAGTGACAAATCTGATGAAGAGCATGGTGCAAACCTAAATCACTTAGGACGAAGACTACTGCAAGCTAGCTGTGAATTGCGACGTTTTCAAGATGATAGCAATTTTTCTACTACATCAACGTCTACAGCCCTCGTTTCAAATGCTCAACGATCGTCGTATGAAAATGCTTTATCAAGTAGCGACAGTGAAGACGAGCAGCCCCTTTCTACTTTCATTTCCCATAACAAGTCTTCAAGGTCTGCACCCCCAGCTAAAAAGAAAAAGCCTACACACTGGAAAAAAAAGGAACCCGCTTTTATCTGTACTGAATATCGTGTACAGCCACCATCAGATGAGAGTAAAGCATGTCAAAATCCTCTGGAATACTTCAAATTATTTTTTCACAATGATCTTATCAAGCACATAGTCAAACAAACAAACCTGTACGCTTTGCAAAAAAATAAACCTTTGATGGCAACGGAAGACGAGATCTACGTTATTTTAGGAGCGATGCTTTTGTCAGGCTACGTCAAGTTGCCAAAGAAACGATTGTATTTTTGCAAAGATAATGACGTGCCTACAATTCTACAAGATAACATTAGATGCAATCGGTTTGAATTGATTCTGCAACATGTGCATTTGAACGACAATAGCGAGCTTAGTGAATCTACAGATAGATTGCATAAATTACGTCCTATTATTGAAAGCCTAAATGAATCGTTTCAAAAACATTACGGAATGGATGAGCACTATAGCGTAGACGAAAGTATGATCCCATATTATGGAAAACACTACGCCAAACAGTTCATTCGTGGAAAGCCAATTAGGTTTGGTTTCAAAAACTGGGCCATGTGTGCAAGTACCGGATATATGCTAGCTTTTAGTATATATACAGGAAAGAGTACCCAAAAAAAAGATTTTGGAGTAGGTGGCGATGTTGTTCTCAGCCTAATTACATTGAGCAAACTTCCGCCTAACAGTGGTATAAAATTGTATTTTGACAATTACTTTACATCTTTGAGCCTAATGAGACACCTGAAGGACCTTGGCTATTATGCTACAGGGACCTTGAGAGCTAATCGCACTGAGAACTGCACGCTCAAAGACGTAAAACAATTCAAGAAGGAGGCCCGAGGTCATTACGATTACCGACTAGCTGATGATGTCTTCGTATGCCGGTGGAATGATAACAATGTTGTCACAGTAGCCACTAACTTTGAAAATCTTTCAATTGCATCAGCAACCCGCTGGTCAAACGAAAAAAAAGCCAAAGTGCAAGTTCCTCAGCCATCACTTATTTCAAACTACAATAAGTATATGGGTGGAGTAGACAAATGCGACCAGGCTGTGGCAAATTTACGAACTCGGATGCGTATAAAGAAGTGGTGGTGGCCCATATTTGCATATTTAGTAGACGTTTCGGTAGTAAACGCCTGGTTACTTGCTCGGAAGAATGGCTGCATAAGAGACACTGAGTCCTTATTCGTTTTTAGACGCTTTATAGCAAAAAGCTTACTTTCCACCCATGGCACACCACCACATCAAGGTCGCAAGCCAGCAAAGCCATTATCTACAATGAGATACGACGGTAAAGATCATTGGCTGATCCCAATACATACTGAACGTCGGTGTGCAAACCAATGTGGAGGGAAAAGTAAATTTCAGTGTCAGAAATGTGATGTAGGCCTTCACCCGAAATGCCACATGGCATACCACGTCGTAAACTAAAATATATTTTTTTTCTGTTGTTTTTAATAGTAAATTTCTTCATAAAACCCGTACTTTTATTTTAACTCTTTTTAACATCAATTGTGTCCGCCATGCATAACGTCCGATTTATCGGACGGGCTATAAAATCTGAACTTCCATATAAACTAAATATTTTATGTCAATTAATCGTCAAAGTAACTCTAAATAATAATATTTTATAGTGATCATAATGAAAAAGGCGTTAATAAACTTTATGCAGTAATGGGTTAAGAAAAAAAATGATATTCCGTGTGTAAGGAAATTTTATCAGGAACGCATGAAGGTATCAACTTAAAATAAATAATTATGATATACTCAGCTCTACAATCTTTTGGAGATCTGAAATAAATAAATATGTAAAAATAAAAAAAGAATGTCTTAAAGAACATTTAAAGGAAAACATCTAAAAATTGTAAAACTGATATTTTTTTGCAGTTATTAACTTATTTGCAGTTGGTAAACTGACCGCGACATATAACGATGTATGGGGACAGCAGTTTTCCAACGGCAAAGTTTATTTTGTCCCTTCTTTATTTAGAGCAATGTTCGGTGCTTTCATTTTTATGAACGTCAGTAATTTACCTATTTTGTTGAATGCAGCTGTTTATACGGAACCCTCGGTAGGCGAGTCCGACACGCTTTTGGCTAGTTTTATTTTAATTTTAGTTTTATCAATGATATTTTTTTCTTAGAAGATGTAAGTATCTATCACCGGATTATTGCGGACACTGTAATTTTGTAAAAATTCTCCCGGGATTATAAATTCTCGTCATATTGTGAACAGATCGTTTCATATACGATACATCCCATCCAAATTTGATAGTTTACAATACAACTATGTCTTTTTGAGATTCTAGAATTAACAATATCACGCGATTTATTATAAACGTACGGTGTTTGCAATAATCCGGTGACATATCCAATACAAGTTTGATAGAGAATTTTAAAAATAAATGGACCTAATGATTTTTGTAACATAAATCACAAATTTTAATAAAATCATTAGATATAAATCAATTTATTAAATAATAATATTAAATAAATTGAGGTTTTTTTATTAATATTTATCCAATCCATAAATAGAGTACCTAATTATTTGAACCAACTAATTTGATTTATTCTGGCTGATCTAGCTTTGAATAGAATCAAAAAACGTTATGTCTATGACGTGTTTGTGCGGAGTTGAGCCAATCAAAATCAGCATTTATGTGTATTTACTTACATCATATTATGGAGTTATCACATACTGGAATTTAATGCGTACTCCCACGGTTTATGGAAGTACTCTGGCCTAATAGGGTTAACAGATCCCGGTACATAAAAATGAAATGATTGAATTACAGACAATCAAGATAAATATATGTTATATACTAGCTGTTGCTTGCGGCTTCCTCCACGTTTAGTTTTTTTGTGTTGTTGCCAGCCGTTTCGAAAGGCCAGAGCAAACAGACAGCCAGACAACATTTTTATACGCGTAAAGTATATACGCGTTTAGTACAAAACTTTTATTTTGAACATACTAATAGAAACTCAAATTAATTTGTATAGATAATTTCCTAAATCAGGTATTATTTATCTATTGCGCTTAAATAAAACGGAAATTCAACTATTTGTCTTTTGGATAAATCAACTAATCTCAAAAAGAAACCTCATGTCTTCATTCGAAGAAAAATCCAAACCCAATAATTTATATTAGAAATAGCCTTTTCTTTACTACAAAAGATATAATAACATTTCGACTTATCCTCGAAAAAGATAAACAACTGGAAATTCTGGACCCGTTTCGTGAGATAGTCTTTAATCCTATTAACTGAAGCTAATGTTAATATTTGAATTGCTTTTAAGAAAGAGACTATGTTGTGACATCAAGCTTTATTTTTGTTGAAAATTCATCACATTTAAGTCGTCTAAATATAGACTGCGTTAAGTAAGAATATTCATTACAACATAGGAATTCTTACAATTTTAGCTTATAAAAACCTGGTTTATGTAAATAAGAATTTAATGTCAATAGCTGTTGTAAAAGGAAGACAGTGAAAAAGCGACAGATGAAAGGACGGAACGGTAGAATAAAATCAAATGAAATCAAAATACTTTATTTCAACTAAACCATTAAAGTACTTTTGAAACGTCAAAAAAAAAGATGAATCTAGTTGCACATTCGCAAGTGTCAGTAGATTCTCTATGGAAAAGAACGTGCAAGGAACTCCACGGACACTCTTTTCCATCGGTTTTAATTACAAGTATTATATTTGGTTACATCATTCTTGTTGGAAATATACATATATGTGAGAACGATGTAAAAAGACGTGCACGTAAGAGCGTCTATAGTAAAACAAAAAATATAAAAAATACCAATCCTAACTGATGGCGCCCGTTCGCGAACAAGACGCGTGGATTGGCACCACACAGCTCAACCATCATGAAGGAAACCAAATGATCCAACACATGTGTCACCATCAGAGTACATTAGAGAGAGCATGACACACAATACGTGTAGCACCTGTCCCAAGGCACATGAGACAACGGCAGGAAGATGATGATGATGACGATGAATTGTCGTAAAAGTTGACTAGATTCAGAAAAAAAGTGATTTGAAAATTACTTAATAGAAGAGAGTAAACACGACTATGTAATCATCGGTTGACAAAAGGATTTTAGGAGTCTGTATTAAGAACAAACCAACTCGAATGAAAATCAATAGGTATTAGATTTGCAACCAACAGACTTATTTCAGTTATCACGACGACACAATATAAGTCCGTCGCCATATGAAGCAATATTGACGCGCAAATCAATCACCACTGATATGTAATGATGCCTATTTGTTCCTGTCCGACATTGCAATGCTTAATCCTTGGCACGCTGCTAACGGCATGTTCGCATAAAAATATCAATTGGTATAGAAATCCTCCACTACACAATACCATCAAGCAACTATAGATAATAGCAACCCAGGAATAGAGACTATTCTTCCATAAAAGCAACGCAATTCACAGATTGTATAACTAATTGCGTTGGCGACTGTATCCGATTGGACTTCTTTTTTTAAATTTTAGAGTGGAATATCAAATTTCGCTGATATAATGCTGGGGAATTGAAAATGTATGTTTATTCTTTATGAAAACATTCATTTTAAATGTCTACGTAGTTTGCTCGATAAATTATTACTTCAAATAGAGTAGTCATTTATAAAAGACTAAAACTAAACGAAGCAAAGATGCGAGTGCCCATTTCAAAGCGTAACAGCAATTTCAACGTCTTAAAACTCATTACGTTTGATTTAATTTTATGATTTCATATTCTAAATGTTAACTTCTTCGACATACCTTTAAGGATAATAAAACAGAATACTCATTTTATTATCTTAAATGTTCTATTTAAATCTTTAGAGAGGTTTCATTAATATTGAAGTATTTAATAAAAGAGAATTTCGTTGTCCTATTAGAAATGAACGGTTAACAAAACAGTGCCTTCGTACCTTAATACTTGGAGCCAGAGAAAATAATAGAATGTTTTGCATTTCGTTTGGCACAAATTAATGAACAAAACTCATATTTCAATTTCAACTAGTGTTTTGTAGAAGTGTTATGTTTACACGTGCGTTAATAATTTAAATTAAAGTTTGTCCGTGAAAATGCTCATTTATTTTCTGCTCGTTTTGCCAATAAGTTCACAGGAAAGTGTTGGGAATGTTACACGAGGCAAGTAAGTTTACGCCGAATTCAAAGAATTACCTCATAAATCAAAGAAATAATAAAAATCCACCCCTACGTTGCTACTGAAGCAGCATCTGACCGGTACTAAGAGAAGTCGTTAAGCAATATCGTTATACCCACTTACGTTGCTGGGATCCTGGTAAATTTAACCAAATAGGCAATAGGAGTGAGTGGTGGCATGCAGCGGGCGAATGCAACAGTATCCGGGCGGTCTTGTTAGTCCGACCCAATCTGGTTCGGCCCGACGCGACTGTTAGCCAGCGCGCACACTCACATTCTTCGTGTTACAATTTAATTTTCTGTTGAGTTTTGTTTAGGTTTGCTGATTGTGTAAGTTTTTATTTTTGTGACAAAACTATATATAATCCAAATCATTTTAGGACTCATTTTTATCTGCCAAAGGGATTCGTTAATTTTCTTTGTAAAGTTACATGAAATGCGTCAAAACAGTATCTGCATTCAAAACAATTTTAAGGATTCATTAACTGAAATATCATGGTTTTTTGGGATTTGCCAAAAATACAGAGGACCTAAAAATCTTAAATGTTTATACTCTATGAATATAAGATCAAGTATATCAGATCAAATATCTGAACTATGAATAAAGAAAAGTGATAAAGTGATGCAATGAGCTCTATTGGACGTTCTTATGCAAAACGGACACAACCCACAAATTTGTTAAAATTGAATTAGGCCTACAGGAGGCCTTTAAAATACACATTCTACAATCCCAATAAGTTTCAAAGAGGTTTGACAACATTTGCTTAACAATACATTATTTTCATAAAGTTACCAAGTTATCAAACTGCAGTTTCCAAATTAAATGTGTAGTAAAACTCATGCTGTGTGGTAAAGTTCAAAACTGCAAATCTTAATAAATTTATTGTTTGGATAAGTGCCTTGTCACGTGATTACCTAATAGGGTCCCGTTTTTACCCTTTGGGTACGGAACCCTAAAACCATACAGCTTTATTTTTATTGGGGGATTATGTGGTTTGGTTCCAGTTTGCATATTAAAATTTCTCTATGGTTCCTGGTTGCAATAGAGATTTTATGTGGGTTGGTTCTTTTTAAAGCAACAGATTTTATAAGAGTGAGTGAGGAAAATAACAAAATATTCATATAATTCAATGTTTTTATTCAAAAAATTGTTTACTTACCATAATTGTTAATCAAATCAACTAACTCGCTAAAAACATCAATATATATGTTACTTAACTGTATCACATATCTGATCTTGATCCGGCTCAAAATCAGGCTGCCCTGAAAATCCTTCTATATCATTATCTATGTTACTGTCTCCCACAAGTCTAACATTAAAGTCGTGAGGGTCTTGCGGAATAAGGTAGAGAAGGCTCTTTAGGTCTTTAAATTTAGGTTTAGGAACGGGCTTCCCATTAGGCCAAAGTGGTTCCATAGTCTCCATTGAGATGTTAAATGTAGGCCTACCGCGTTTCTTTTAATGCTTACCTTTTTAAACTCTTCCTTGAGGTTTCCCTCATATACATTGTATACATTTCCTCCTTTTCAAGCAAAATTTTCATTTGTAAGCCAAGATACTTTTTCACCATTGTCTTCTTCTACGAGTAGTTATTTTTTTTTCCAGCTTCCACTTCAAGTGGACAAAAAATGACGTGCCTTTTATTTTTTGTGCAACTTGTCATTATGTGCATATAATCTTCAGGTATATAAATTTTTTGTTGACGTTTTAAAGCATTTTAATTTTTTCCCAAGTCGGTATTATTGGGCAGAAAGCTTTGTCCTGATTCTAAAAATTCCATGCATATTAAAATCGAATAAAACAGAGATTTTTTTGTCTACTTCAAAGCTGAAAAAGATATAAATATAGGAAGAAGACTGTAGTTGGTGGAAAAGTGTATTGGCTTACAAAAAAAGAAATTTTACTTAAAAAGCAGGAAACGTATATAATTTATATAAGGGAAATCTTAATGAAGAGTTTAAAAAGATAAATATTAAAAGAAACATTCGCAGTAGGCCTAAATTTAACATCTCAATGGAGGCTATGGAACCTCTTTGGCCTAATGGGAAGCCCGTTCCTGAAACTAACATTTAAATACCTAAAGAGCCTTCTACATCTTACTCCGCAAGTCTAAACTTGTGGGAGACAGTAACATAGATGATGACATAGAAGGTTTTTCAGGGCAACCTGATTTTGAGTTGGATCAAGATCAGATAATTACCTTTATTATTTTTATTAGGGAGTTAGTTGATTTGATTAACACTTATGGTTATTAAAATATATTTTTAATAAAAATATTGAATGACATGCATATTTTGTCATTTTCCTCACTATCTCTTATAAAATTAATAAGTTCATAAAGAACCAACCCTTTCAAATGCTTGATTGCTGTAAGGAACCAGAGAGATTTTTCCAAAGAAAACTACTTAGGTTTTGAAATTGACTAGATTTTCTACTCTAATGCGTAAACCGCAGTATCTAATACCATAAAGAAAACTAGCCTTATCAGAATTAAAAAAGTTTACTTTGTTTACTTCGTTTTATTGAAAAGTTTATTTTCTCGAAACTGGCAAACCCACACGATGACAGTTTCTGTTTTGCATAAGCACGATCAATTTTGGAAAATCTTTAATATTTAATTTAAACGTAAAATATTTACATTCCAAGTGTGGAGCAAAGTATTATAAAATAAAAAATGGAATTTTTCATTATCTTGATTTAGTTGATACGAATAGCAATAGTCCCAATTAAATGAGATTACACGAAATAAATGACAAAATGTGGATCTTACTGCACCTCTGCTAGCTCTTATCTGTATATAGGGTTTATGTTGTTACAATATATTACGATAAAACATTGTTACAATAAATAATATGAATACAAAAAAATATATATAAAGAAAACCAACACCGCCCAGTATACGCCATACTCAATTCGATCGAGCTCAGTGACGAACCAGAACTGAATTGTTAGTTCGCCGTCAGCCGCGATCGGTCCACCGACTTCACCACTCCCGAAGATTGCACGAATTGTAAACCCATCGGCGCTGTGTTACCTGATCCTCCAATTTGTACTTAGAGGTAAGGAAAGTTGTACTGAATGAATTAATTGAGTGTTTAGAACGGGCAATCTGTTGTAAGGTTTTTTCGTTTGGAACAACATTTAAAAAAACTACGTATGTTAACGAAATATATTCACTGCTTTGTCCTGTTGTACACACACTTAGTCCTGCTATCTCAAGCGTTGCCACATCGATAGGTTCTGTGCTTCTTGTATCCAGCCGTGCAGGTTTTGAATTTGCAGTTCTCTCAACTGATTGCTGAAAGCTTGAACTAGCAGTTTATATGTTGTGTATCGAATGTCAAAATAATGAAAAGCTTAAAAAAAAATAACGTCCTTATCGAAAAAAAATTGTAACTAACAAAGACACCGGCACCCAAAAAGAAAGTTATTTTTCACTTTGTAGTGTTTCATTCGGAAGTCGGTAGTACTTTTTTGTAAAAAGCTTTATATTTTTCACTTTTTAGTTGTACCTAATACGCAAGTTCTTTAGTAAGGTACCAATACTGGCAGAATAGATTCCCCGAATATCATGAAACTTGATCATAACCGGTGAAATAAGAATGTACCAAGCTCAACTGTACACATTTGCGTACCCCTTTAGAGCGTACTGGCGTGATTTTATATTATGAAATGGTATAAACAATAAACAGACATGCAATCCCGAGAGATTTGCTATCATTGATTGTTGAAGAGTTGTGTTGTATATCTCCGAAGTTCTTCATCAGATCTTCACCAAATTAAAATGGAACCAATGAAAAAGAAACATACTCTTACAAACAAAAAAATAATTTTTAAAATCGGTCCACAATTGACAGCGAAATCGGTGAACATACACAAAAAAAAACAAACATAAAGTCGAACATAGAACCTCCTAGAAGTCGGTTAGCAATAGTCTGGGCTCTTTCTACTTAGATGTACTTGTCAGTCATAACAGCAAGACAATAGGTTTATTTAAACAGAGACCAACCGCCAAAATAATATAAGCCATAGTTGGTGGCCAATACTACCCTCTACAATTACTCTCCAAAACATTGTCGTCAAAAATGACAGCAACTTAAAACCTAATCTGCAAATATGCAAATTGCAAGAACCAACCAATCACTTTTGAAAACTAACTCTTAACCTAACCCCCTTATACCTACACGTGGTATCCGTGCGATATGTCGACCTCCGTCATATCATAGCTGCTTGATAGCTTCATACGATGGCCGATTAATGAAGCCGACGTACCACAGAACGTTGCCGTAATAGTTTTACGACTAACCCTCCCTCCTCTCGACCTAACCCCATACGGGCAGACTCCACTACTTGATTATGCATCCGCGGTACTTCAAACCGATTATCGAACTACTAATGAACGTTACTACGAACATTTTAGTAACTGTTGTTTTTGCGGGAAAGTTGAAGCCGACAGTGGCTGAAATGAGGATATTTTTCTCTTTACGTACTAGTCATTATTGCCTTTATTTAGCTGGTGAAGTTTCAGCTTCCACTAACTGTAACATGGGCGTGTTTCAGTATTTCATTCTGTACTTTGACGCCATCTTGATTCTGGGAAGGCATCGATGATTAAACACTGCAATTAATAGTTTGCATGTAGCATCTAAAGTTGACAACTCATAGCTCTACACAAGTGCCTATATATTCTGTCTCTAACTACTAATAGTCGGTCATTCCTCGAATTTATAATGCAGTGACGACTAACAGCATAATTGCATCTTAATAGATTGCGTCTCATTATATCAATTAGTAGCGTGAATTTACAACCAGCTTCAACATAGGGTTGGGAGCCTGTCGATAACTCGATAGTGCAATACGGCTGCGCAATCGGTCAGAATAATGCGCCGATGATGCCCCAGCATTGTTATTAGATACGCTATCCTAGCATAGAGATTTGATGCTATCCAACCTATTGCTAATACGATATTGAATTGAACGGAAAAATTGGATTTTCGGCGATGAGGATGCAGATTTTTTTCTCTTAGTTCCGAATACGATGAAAGTCGGCTATAGGATTACTTTTGATTGGATTTGTATATTTTGATATAGGTACAAAAACATTCGACTACCCTGAAACCTTAATTTGAATCAAATATTTTCCTAGTCGCGAACAACCTACAGTTCAAAATCAATATTGCCAAGAAAAGTTTTCTAACTACCAAGCTATCAAAGCGAGAAAACTAATAAAAACAGTTGAAAATCCTTTCAACTATTGCTTAATGATTCGTTAAAATATGAAAAAGTATTTCAACCATTTGTGAGGCAGCTACTAATACGACGTCGTCTTAAGTAGAGGGGAGGGGAGCGGGGGTAGGACTCGCAATCCCTCTCATTTAACACCGCTCTACTCCTCTGTAGGTGTTTGCCGAAGCGATTTCAAGCAAGGATCCTCCTTTTATGGTGCTACTTACAGTCTCATAGTGATTCGCGGTTTTATTTCGGACGGCTCATGTAAAGGCGCGTACATTTTTCATGTTACGAATGAAGCGAACAGTAATCTTTGCATTTATGCCGTGATCCTTTATTGATTTTAGATTTTTAGTGGAAAGCGAAACGAATGAAGCTGGTGTGAATGGAGACGCGCCCGCTAAAGCCGATGTAAGCCGAGAGATGATATAAACTGCTATTCACTGGGGAACATATCAGAGAACCCTGAAGTTATTTCTATGTGTGTGCGCGGTTTGTGTTCAGCAATTAACTAGGCGGTTTGAATGTGAACGATGCAATCGTATTTGAATTACGTTGATTTGTATTTGGAGCATCGCTATGTTTGATATGTAATAGATATTGTTTTGTTTATTCGTTTGAGATTCAAAATAATTTTCAAATGCCGAGAAATGAACAACTTTCCGTAAATATCAGAAATGTGATACACAAACATCTGACAAATAACAATATGATTTATTTATACTGGCTAAATCCAATTAACGCTTTCTTAGCGTTGACAATAAAAAACGTTCCCCCAAAAAGGCCTTTCATCAATATGAATAAATCTTTGTGGTTCCGTACCTACAACAAAAATAAACAAGTTTGTTTTTAAATTGTGTCCTTTTGTTTGAATATGTGACGCATGCGAGCAAAGTCGCGGTTGAAAGCTAGTTAATTACTAAATCAAATCTAATGGAACCCTTAACACGAAGTAGAAACTTTAAGGAGCTGTGGCTCGTTAAATTATGATAAAAGGTTTCGTTTTTACGACTTGAATAAAACCATGGCTTGTGGTTAAATACTTAACGCCTACAAATAATAAACTTTCCGGGTGTTATCAACACGATACTTTTCTGAAACTTGTTTTCATTTATTTATTAAAAATCCAACGTCATCATTCAAGTCAAATTAGCTTTAGTAATAGTAGGTTTATCATCTGGATATTATCTTGAAAAGTACTGAATTTATCTGTAAAAAAAACGCGCTTTTCCATCAAGGAAGGAAGTAAAACAAACATTTTCGAAATACCCTCCGGTATCGTTAAAACTCTCAGAATGTCACATTTCATCTCAAAACCTTCATCCATTTAAGAGAAATCCGATATAAATCCGATTTTCCTGTTCACAGAGAGAACTCTAATACCGTAATTAATTTTCTTTTTTACAATCATAACTAAACCAATTTGTTTCACACCTCGGTATAAATTCCGACATTTATAACGATAGGTACACAAAGTTAACACATTTTTTTTTCTTCACGAATACCCTCATTTCCCTAAGCCTTAAAGAAAAAACAATGAAAGGAGACCTACCATTAAAATAAATAAAAGGAAATAAAGCACCGACCGCAAATTATTTCACTTACCTACTTCTTTTTATAAAAATGCGAACGACGCATTAAATTTTGGGGAGAAAGGAAACTCCCTTGTAAGCAATATCGAGCAGGCAAATTTTTCAGATATTGCCTTCAGGTAGAGCACATTTATTATGTACCCGTATATATTACTCTTGATTCATTGACTTTCGATATTGATTTACTTTGCTTGCATAAGCTGTAGTTGGCCAAGACTGCTGTAGGCAAACTACACGGCCTTTAACATGAAGAATTAAGGGCGAAGTTGGTGTGTGCGGACACAGCCAGAATCTCAACTTTGACGAGATATAGATGAGCAGAGATAGATTGAAACCGCACGAAAAGATGATAGACGCCCGACACTTTTGAATGATAACCTTTTTCGTTATCATATTTCGTCCAACAAACTTCAGATTTACGGCCCTTGTATCTCTTTATCATTAAGTTGTCCAACTTTATTGCTGACTGTAAATATCTACGTCTAACTATGCAAGGCACGGCCTCCTAATATCGTTGTTTACGGCAACAACTTCTAAACTGTTATCACTTTCAGGACACCAGGACGGTACATCTCGGCCGTTGCCGATGTCCGCCTGATTTACGGTTACGATAAGGTGTCGACCTAAAAAGTTTTGTGCTTCCCTACGCGAAACGCAATCGCGTAAGATTTAAAACCAGAAAATACTACACAGTTTTTTTTTAGTCTCACTTGTTCTAAGGTGTTGCGATAGTTTAAGTTAGAAGTAAAATATTAA
The DNA here is from genome assembly GCA_947562075.1 of Orthosia gracilis. Lineage (NCBI taxonomy): Eukaryota > Metazoa > Arthropoda > Insecta > Lepidoptera > Noctuidae > Orthosia > Orthosia gracilis. Next base: position 15,181,824 of record OX387274.1, read on the forward strand.
TAAATCAATATGGTTTAATTAATAGGAGGTTGGGCAAAGTAATACCCTTAAACAATAAACATAAACAAAAGACGTTTACGTTACATTTGGCTGAGAGGCGGAGCACGTAATGGCGGGCAGGCTGCATTCAGATTCCCAGCTGAGGCGCTCCAATATCGGCTCTTGGTATATTATTTCAGGGCGGAGGGACGCGGGGCAATATTGAGTTGTGAAACCGACGATTTACCTAACAGGAGACGCTGCTAACGGAGCAACTTTAGCTCGACACTTTGACAACTTATTTCTTGTCTCCAGAGTTGCTAAGCCACTCAGTTTGTGTACATAGCGCCTTGATTGTTGTTCACCGAGATAGTGATTGTAAAAGCTTGTGTTCACACTTTCAAGGACGTTAACTATTCAACTTCAGAACCAATAAAGTACTACGTATTTATTTACAATTTCCGCATCTATATGACACGTAATGAACGTTTAAAAACTTTAAGGTAAACGAGGGTTGGAGAAATACGCAGAGAAATATTCGAGCTATGCCCAAAGCTGTACGGCTATTAACTGAACTTAGTTTAGCAACCTGTAAAGTGTATACCGAAATCCTCATTCAACTCATCCAAACGCTTAATTCAGTTGGAATAATTCGAGTTCTATTGTTAAGTTCCTAAATTTGAAATCCAACATTTAACTGCTTACAATTCAAAGGTAACCGCAAATTTCGAAACGAGTGTGCCTCTCTATAGAATGAAACTTATTTGCAAACCGATAACTTTTAGTCGAGTCGAGTTGGTCAGTTCACGCCGTCGTGGGCGGCCGACCACCGCTCCCCAACTATGCAACAAAGCATTCCTATGCCTCTGATATTGTAACAATATTTCAAAATCTGCCAATTAGGTTCATGTTCTATTAAAATTAAGGCTATCGTTACCGTTAACCTGGATTATCCTGCAATAAAACTATACGCTCAGCCTCGGGGGTATGCTGAAACTTTTCCTGAATAATTCTGTGGTTTTCATAGCAATCTGTCAATTTATCTCGGCTTCAGAGCGCGAAGTACATGTAAACAAGATGAAGTTAGTATTCCTGGGAAATGCCGATAGCGAAAGTTAGTGAAGTGAATGTATCAGAACATACCTCGACCGCCTCGTTGTGGGATCTTTCATAACCATAACTTCTGTGATTTCGCCGAATTTGCTAAAGTAGTCTCGGAGACTTTCTGTAAAGGAAAGAAAATTGTGTTTAAACATGGTGAATATTTGATGAATTCTCAAACATGTGGGGTATTAAAGGATTTGTTTAGGATATATTTACATTTGTAACTATAGGGGCATCTAAAGAGTTAAGAGAGTTGTTTTTCAGTGCGGTTCTATAAATTGTACATTGAATGCCTGAGCGGTAAGTGCACTTAAAGAAGGGTTTGTGAGTGAAATCCTTACAACAACAAAAGAAGTACGCCTTCTAAAACACTGCTCTCTAAACAAAAACACAGGTAGGTATTATTACCAAATTCGGTTTTATTTTTGGACCGGAGACCTTCTTGGGTATTTTTCCGAGGTACGTATTGGTACAACGACAAAGAACTTTCATGGCACATTCACTCAACACTTCTACACAATAGAAGGGTCTCGTTTTGTAACGTTGAAGCCTTTTCGATTCGCAGTCCATAAAAGTAAAACGATAAGAGTCATTCCCTTCAAATGACTGAAGGAATCGTCAGGCAAATGTTTGAGAGCGCACGCTGCTCAGAAATGTTCGTGGTGTTTATCGTGTCACAAGAGATTTGGTTCGACAAGACGCTGGATTATTTAGTATCATGTTTCTCTATTTATATTGGCTTGTTAAAACGTCTCGTCTGCCTTAAATACATGCAAGGAGCATCCGCGTGGAGATTTGTTTGCGACTGGCTGTATGACTCACTAATGGATGGGGCGGGTAGGCTCTCCCTCTAAAATGAATATGCTGATTTCCCACGTCCGTGTTTTTAGGTGTATTTTACATAATTTCCGGTCAGCAACCGACACGTTACACTGTTTAATCACTTTCGGTCTTCGCAGATGCACCCTACCTAAGGTCTACGAAATAATTAACGTGCTAAAATTATGTGAAGGATATTGAAACTCATTTTGTCGTGTGCCTATCGACCAATATTTACTCGATCTAGATTGTGATCATAACCAACCCGAGGGCAGTAAACAAGCGTCAATAATCTAGATATCCTGCGTAGTATTGTGTACTTACCACCTATAATAACGATCGGAATCGGTTGAAAACAAAAGCCCGATACTAACTTACTGTAAACCTGTGAAGTTCCCGATTAATACTAATTAAGAACAAACAGGCCAATCACGAGAGGCTTATTGCGGGATACATTCCAATTTAAACTTGCCTTCAATTCGATAACATGGGGCGCTTCTAAAACCAAATGTTGGTCTATGTTTTTAAAGTCGATTTTAGATTTGTTTTGCACGGAACTTTTCTAATCTGACCGCTGCCCGGCCTTCGGTTCTGCACTTCCAAACAGTAATGAAAAGTAACGATTGCATGCTGACTGTACCATTAATCACCACCAACATTGTGTGAGGGTTCGTTTTTAGATCCGTGAAGAATGACCTCGTTGTTTAATGGAAACACTTTTTTGGCTACGGCGATCTAAAACTTCAATTAGGGCGAAAAATCCTCACGTAGTAGGCTTAAATTGCCACTTTATTTTTGCCTTGCGGTCACTTTGCAATCATGTGTAAGGAAAAAGTCCGTGTCTAGATTTTGGTATCTTCGCTAAAGGCTTATATATTCCCTAACGTTAACGGAGTACTAGCCATGGCACTAAATTCTACTTGATAGCTCTACTCATTTAGGAGAAAAAAGATTTTGACAGACGGACAACACAGTGATCCTATAGGGTTACTTTTTAGGGTTCCGTACTCAAAGGATAAAACGTGACTTAATACTAAGATTACACTGTCCGTCTGTATGTCTGTCTGTCACCAGGCTGTACCTCATGAACCGCGATAGCTAGACAGTTGAAATGTTCACAGATGATGTGTTTCTGTTGCCGCTATAACAACATATACTAAAAACTGAATAAAATAAATATTTAAGAGGGGCTCTCATACAACAAACGTGATTTTTTGCCTTTTTTTGTGATAAAAGTACGGAAGTGTTCGTGGGCCAGTCCGACTCGCACTTGGCCGGTTGTTTGATAGGTTACACCTAAAGTTCACATCGAACTACCCACGCACCAAACATCAAAAGCAGCACAACACGAAAAATAAATTAATTAACGCACAATGATGAGTACACAACCCGCTAAACTATTCGCAACCCTTGTTATCTACCCTCCGGATTTATATTTTATTTAGATGACGCCTACCAGGCAATACTGCGAAGGACAGCGACTGGATTCGGCACACTTGTTCAACCACCATAAAATTAGCATTTGCTGGCGAGTAGCATTTTCATCTGAACGCAGGCTGGGCTACCTGAATTATTCGGCCGCTCTTCTATAAGGGTTTGATGTGTTATTTTTTGTATGTTTAGAGGACTGTGCATTATTTTTGATTTTAGATTGTTCTTGAAAGATATTCAAATAGTTTATTTAAAATGTACTCCTATAATCTACACACACTTTAATTTGGGTTACACGTTTACCTAGTCTTTAATCTTATTATGTCGCACTTATATTGTAATATTTAACTGTTATATGTCCCAATAAAGTAAAATAAAAAAAATGGCGGTTGCCCAAAGATGGCGGACCAATTATTTTTTATGCACCCGTATGATATGGGTACCTACTTTTCAAATGAAAGGGTTTGCTGAGAGGAATACGAAAAAGCTTGATTCTATAAGATTTTTTAAATTTATGTAATATTTATTTTAGAGAGGTTTATGAAGCTAATGTAGGGTCTTTCAGTGTGTATAGTTATTAATACTTAACAACCATAAAATTAGCAGTTGCTGGTGACTAGCATTTTCATCTAAACGCAGGCTGGGCAATCTGAATAATTCGGCCGCTTTTCTTTAATCGTCTTATTAATAAAAATGGCGTATTCCCAGCTTACTCTGAAGTTACTCTTGGACTAGCTAATCCCGGAGTAACTAAGGATTAACATAGATCTAGCAATGTTATTAATAAACATGGAATAACCTCGGACTAACTATTCATTTCTTAGTCTTGGACTTACGCGTAAACTCTGGCAACCCAGTTGAATTTAAAAGTAAAAAGAATGAACTAGTGAATGGAAATAAACAAGTTGAAGACATTACGTAGAAAAAAAAAAACTAAAAATGACAGCGGCCTTAGAGATTTGACAGTAAAGGCGAAGGAGGGAATTTTAAATTATCTTAATAGCTTTAAACTTAAAAATTACTTATAATAATAAACACTTAAAATATGATAACATGTCTTATCAAGGCCTACCTTAACAAATATCTATTTATTAAGGTGGTTGTCATTTCAGGACCATAACTATGTGAGCGCCAAGATAAGTCTATCGAGAGAGATCAAATTTGAAGAACATAAGAGGCGTATGGAGATGGCATAAGAATAACACAAAGAACAATTAAAATGTGCCTTAATAGAAAGAGAAATCTTGGAAATACGAAAATTTCAAGAAAAACATAAAACATAATTACATTAAATATATTTCTACATTTATTTTGCATTTTATTTTCGTGTTCATTCGAACCTTCAACTTCAGATTACAATAATCTTAAAACTTTAATCAAATCAGTTAAAAACAGTATAACTACACTCTTTTACTGTATTCAATTCAAACAACAACAATGTCACTGGATGCATATAAATATTTTGAAGAGGTTTTATATCCGGTATAAAAAATCAGAGTCTATGTAATAATTGTGGTTGTGAGAGTTTTTGGCGGGATTTTTTTGAGCGTAGTTCAGCGGTTGTTAATATTATTTGCAAATTGATTCCTAGTTGATATTGTGATATAAAATTGGTGTAGTTTTGTGGAAGTTTTGTGCAACTGGACAATATGTGAAATCATTGACAGAAGCAATCTCGGGATAGTGGAGCGGAGAATTTTATTGTAGTATTGACTACCTCTGCAAAGTTTACCGGTAAGGCTGACTTGATACAATTTGCTGACAAATACTCCAAAAAACATTAGAATCTGTTACATCCGCATTCTAATGCATACTAAAGAATTCAAGAAGGATATTATGCACTGAAGACAAGGCGGTATGGTCCAAGACCTTAGCCTGCCGAGTAGGGCGAAGGAAAAAATTTGTGGTTGCCATAGTTACACTACTCTTATTCTGAACTTAAACTAGCTGTCACCATGGTTTAAGTTTTAGTCCGAGACTAGTGTCAGATTAGTATAATCCCTCCTTATTCCGTGTTTATTAATACGGAAATTTGTTAGTACCAACCTAATTCTTGGAATAAAGTTAATCTTACCTTAGTCCACGTTTATTAATAAGACGGTAAGGGTTTATTTATTCTGTGTTAGAGGGGTAGGTACGTATTGTTATCGTATTGCTACTTGCCTTGTTAATTAGTCGGTTAATACGAGTATATGTGGGTCAAATCTTGAAAATAAATTTTAAAACAGTTATCCCGCACCGATTGAACTGAAAATTGGTATACACGTTTGGTTTGGATAACAGTGCGCGGTTAGCTAAGTGATATAATTTTAAATCGACAAATATATCAGACTCTCAACGATGGTAGATCACTTTTTAACCTCAACGAAACTCAACTATATTCATATAACAGTACTGCTATGTATATTTAATTTTAAACACCACCATCACCGCAGAAAGCGCCACGAAAAACATTTAAATTCGTTTTTATAAAACATTAACAGTTTAATGACGTATTGCGTCTAGCTTGCAATAAAATTATTAATATTGTCAGTGGGGGGGAAGTGGGGAGGCAACGCAGCACTTGCTCAGCCACCATTAAATTGGAAGCTGCCACACTTCCTGAACTAGCACCTTGCTACTGGATTACACCGTCATTATATTAACAGTTTAATTTTGATGAGTACGCGCGGAACTACTTCGTTTATATATTTATAATTAGTGTTGTGACCAAGTTTAGTAGACGAAGAAAAACAACAACACCGACTTCCAAAATTGAAGATTTTTTCACTTTATAGTGTTTTTATTTGGAAGTCGGTTGCTTTTTTGTAAAAAAGTTTTTATCTTCTGGTCTATTGTAAAGAGAATCTTAGGTATTTGATCATTTTGAGCATCACATTTTAGGCGTTTCTTCTACTCTTTGATTTTTGATCAAATCTCAAAAAATATCAAGATTAAATACACTAATTGTTCAAATCAAGTAATATAGCTACATAAATATGCGCTCTGCATCAATGAATCCACAATAACAACCATGACTGACAGTCCAGTTATCAAAATAAAATAATGTCAAATATCCATTCTGGTCCTCTCTGTAATTGTTCATCCAACAATAATTACGCGAATTCTAAAACAACTTGGAATTCAAATGCTCCCTAATTGGCAGTTTTAATCTACTAACTTTTGTACAGAATTCAGCGAAAGTAGGGAACAAGTTGTCGTGGTTCGTGGCGAAACGAATCAAAACCTTCTAACTGAAATTTATAAATTTATTTTGCCAAATTATAATGACTGAAGAGGATAATTTGCTTGATTTAAATTCGGATCGCTTTTATGGTGTTTCAGAATAAGCTATATTTCTTATTAAAGTTGGACGGAAACTTCAGTCTTCGGTATTGTTGACATTGAAATTGCTAGTTTTTGAAATTAAAACATTAATTTATTCGGTGAGATTATCCGAGAATCCATTCAAATTATAAATTGTATTGAATTCTATTTTTGGATGAATTGAGAAAGCGTCGAAAATTGTATTAGGTATTCGATCTTATTTGTCGCATAGTTTATTTTGTTACCTTTTACGGAAGTTTGCCAAATTATTCGTCCTATGTGCACGGGGGCTTATACCACTTGTGCAACCACCATAAAATTGGAAACTGGCCGGCGAGTCCAGCCGAAATGAACGGACACATTACGTAAAAACAATATTAAATTCAACGATACAGGTGAGCTTTTTAGTTATACCTGTGTATAAGTGTAGTGGGAAAACTTAGAATATTATTAGAGTTAGCTGTTTCCGACTTGTACAATAATAAAACAACACACGATTATGGCCTCGTTTGTAATTCGTCAAGTGTACCTACAATAAAGTTTGACTTATCTAAATTCAGATCATACGTAAACAGTATTTTTTGATTTTTCTTATCAAAAGACTGACAGCATAAAAATGATTGAAAAAAACTTTTAACAAAAAAATCTTCAAAATGTCGTTGACATCGATTTCGTAAAAGAAAGTTATTTTTCGCTTTGTGTGTTTTGTTTTGCAAGTCGGTTTGTTTTTTTTTGGTAATCAAAACGACTTGCAAAAGTTTTTATCAAACTCTTTTTAGTTTTGGTAGGTCCAATTACCATAAAAATCATTTATAGCCAAAGTTCATCTCATGACGATTCCAATAAGCCTAAACACGTTAAGGGTACATCGTTTTATTTCGGAGTTCCAGTGCCTACCTTCCAGCTTCATCATCAGATCAGTTCGACGGTACCATTTTCATCAGTACCTACCATTTATTTAAAAGTATTTGTTTCAACATGGTCGGTTAACTATTCGAAACGGATATAAAATATTACCCGTGGCATACATAGCATTAATGAGTTCCAGTGGCCATCTTTGGTCTTCTTCATCAGTTCTGCTTAACCAAATGATACTTTCTGAGTGCAAATGATTGCTTGTTGATGAAAATACCAAAATCGCTATATCTATTCTGCTATAGTTCCTGTATTATTCCAACATGTTATCCATACGAAGTATCTACTGAGATCGATACTACACGCATCGAGACTTATCCGATTGTGTAAACAAGCAAAAGGATTACCTAGTCGTCTAATTATACCTACTATGTTAAATAGATTGTGCTAATGAAAACTGCAAAATCCTGGTAGGATACGAGATTATTACAGTTTCTCTAAGTAAAACCAAAGGCACATTAAGTATGAGGAGGGTTGAATACCTCACCTGTCTCTTAATGCTTGATATTTTCCACTTTTTGCCAAATGTAAGTATCACGTACCCACTTAGGGTGTCTTGACACACGTGGATTTTTCCATTTTTCAGCATGCGTTACACATTATGCTTCTAGGTTTACTCAGAGTCCGCATGCGTGATAAAAAACATCACAAGCTTTAAAATTGACATCTTTCCACCCAGACAGTCTTACTGACGTTGAAATTTGAAAATATACAGGGAATATATGTCTATGCTTTTACCCAACAGCCCTAACAGAAGTTTTTTCATTTTATATGCGTAAGATAGGTACAGTCTATGCGATGTAAAGATTCAATTAACCCCCCTTTTACCCCTTAAATGTAGAATAAAAAAACAACCAAAATACAAACGGGCAGTTTGTATTTTGGTTGTTTTTTTTTATTCTGTTGAAAACATTACACACACGCTCGAATATTATACTTTTTACAACTGACCAATAATTCAAGTTAAATGACTTCTAATAATAATAATAATCTAATCGGAGACCACACGTAAAGATTGGACTATTGTTTTAGATTATTGGGCTCATATCTTAGATACATTTTATTGTTCTTGTTGTAAGTTCATTTTTTGTACGCATGAAGTTTTTCATACTTTGCGGGAAAACATTTCACTTTTTTACTCTGTTCACTTCCCCGTTTGTTCTCACTAGTTCGATTGATTAGTTCGATCGTCGAACTAGAGAGATTTTTTTTCTCATTTTTTTTTTGTTTTAAATTTTTTCGACCTTCGAATTTATTTTAATCGAGCAACAAAAAACAATAAAATAAAATGTAAAACACTTGTTTCATTAAAAAAGGTTTATATTTGTATATACATAATATGTATGTTTGTACATCTGTACCAGATCCTTGATCAAATACCTACATAATTGTTAATATATTTATCTGTCTTGCTTGTCTCCTTAACCAGGAACATTTTTTTATGCGTACGGCTAAGGAGTGGAATTCCCTGCCGCAGTCGGTGTTTCTCGGTAGGTACAATCTAGGGGTCTTTAAGTCAAGAGTGAATAGGTTACTTCTAGGCAAGCGTGCTTCACCGTCGACCACATCATCGCTTACCATCAGGTGAGATAGTGGTCAAGCGCGAGCCTATTATTAATAAATAAAGAAAACAAAAAATAATTCTACTATAAATGATCATTAGTCAAAGATCAAATTGGAAACATGAACTTGAAAATTACAATTAGACATAATTAGAATCTTAAAAAAATAATATTGTGCGTAAGTTTGATGAAATATACATGATTAAATATATTTTTCTCTGCCTTACTTTTCTCAATAAACAGAGAGAGTTTCCCTGAAATGCAAATAACAGCATATTTTCTGCAATTCAAAAGCTCTTCCAAAACTTATTTTCTTGCCTTTTGGTTGAGCGTTTGGGCAGTTCGTTTTATTTAGTAGTCCAGTTACCGATTGAACAGGAAAAAGCTCAAGATAAATCTTCGTTTACGGTTCGAATATATACCATAAAATCAGAGACTGCTCTGTTTTAGCTATACAAATCCTATTCAAGTCCAATTTCCAACGAACACGGATACAACGTCCAATTTTCCAAAAACAACGCAACCGCACATCCCAGCTTACTACTATATGCAGATAGATCCCTCGCCACTGATCAAGATGGATTGATGAACTGCATACAGCCGGCTTGACAAGCTTTTATGATACGTCACCGACATCATTGACTACACGACAAACTCATCAGACATCAATAGTAATGACGCAATCAATCAATATGTAAACGAAAACAGTCCGCATCGCATATTTTATCTTTAACAATCCTTCCTACAAAACCAATTAGTGTGAAAACCTTCCATAGTACAGTTCCAATGTTATAAATTTGGCACTTAGCCTGACGCAAATTTTCAGTGCTGTCAGCAAATAAAGTGATGCAGTAATAGTTTTGCGACGGCCCCAAACTAAATTGACACACTATAGGTAGGTACAAAATTATTTTTTTGGATGTACATTTTTCAATTAAACCATTCTCTGTTTTCTGTGTCTGTAAATGTAGTGGTGTTGCGTTTGAGGTATTAGTTTGAAGGTTAGCCCCGCTATTCGATTTCAGTGAAATAGAAATGAAAATATTTTTGCATTGCGTATACAGTGTTGATACATTTAATCAATAGATCTAAGTTATCTATGCTATCCACACTTTACTTTAACAGATGAAATGAAAATTTCCAAATTCGCTATTTTAAAATTCAAATCTACCCTCTCAAACAACATCGAAATAATCCTCATTATATTTTCATCTTACGCCCACAAACGTATGAAACACCACGAATCAGCGAGGATAACATCCGATATTTGCATCTAAACTACCGCACCAAAACGATAATGAAAAGCAAAACAGGAAAAACAAAGCACTACAGTTACTTAATGTTACTTTTAACATTTATAGACTACTTTAAAATTGTGTCCTGCGTATAAAATCACCCAGTTAAATGTGTATTGTGGTTGGAAACCTGCCAACCTCGTCGAGGCACACGTCCGAACCTGAGAATCTCTCACTCCCCGCTGCATTCGTCTGCGATGATTCGACAATCGACACATAAATATTGAATTATCTAACGGTTGTGATTTGAATTTCTATGAAGGTAAAACGGTGCTTTTTATGGTGCAAGTTTTCGGGCAATGTAACTTATCTGCAGCTATATAATATGTCACGATTAATTTTCTTGATTCCGGAATCACGCAGTGCTGGAAAATAGACCTCCCCTTTTCACCCGACTGCCGAAGGAGGGAAATGTGTTTATCAGTCTTTGTATGTATCTAGGTATGTATGTATGTTAGTTCCTATGTGACGTTCTAGAGGCCAAACACGTAGGCCAAATTTGATGATTCTTACGTCAATCGATTTGTCTTAATCTCGCAAGTGTCACTGGGTACATTTAAATTGGAAAATAGGATAATGGCGGATTTTGGGCTCCATATTGTGGGGGCTCAATTTGTTTCTCTTCCAACCCCAAATTTTTGAAGGTAAACTAAAAAGTTAAAAAAAAGTCGTTTAAAAAAAAACCCGACTCTTAAGAAGCGAACTAAAAAGACGTAAACCCGAAGAAAATCATGCTATGCAGTTGGAGGATACATATTCGCGAGCTGGCTGACCAAAACCAGATGTATCCTCGGACTGCACAGCATGATTTTCTTCTTGGGTACGTCTTTTTAGTTCGCTTCTTAAGCAGTCGGTTTTTTTTTCAATCGACTTTTTTTATTTATAACTTTTTAGTTTACCTTTAAAAATTTGGGGTTGGAAGAAAAAAAATTGAGCCCCCACAATATGGAGCTCAAAATCCGCCATTTTTCTATTTTCTAATTTAAATGTAGCCAGTGACACTTGCGAGATTAAGACTTTTTAACACTTGGATGAGGGACACACGGGATCGGGCCGCATCCAAATATTACCCGCGACTTTGACGATATTGGAAATCCAACACGCTATTAGAAGATCCTGGTTCCTTTCGCCTAATCTTGTTCTCCTTTCTTTCAAAGCTTTACTTCGTCCTTCATCCATTCCTTGATTTTTTACGCATAAAAGTCCACACAAATAAGACAGAAAGAAGATTCGAACCTCTTACCTAAAATAAATATCACAGAATTTGATTCAACAGAAAAGATGAAAATTTTGATACCACTTCAATAAAAATATTCTTAATATTAAAGGAAACATTCGCGTTTCAATTTCAAGTGGGCCTCCGACTTGAAGCCCAACCAACGCGGAAGGGACGCGCGTACATCAAAGTGATTACGAGCGAAAAACGCCACACAGTCAAGTGCGAGCGTTGTAAAAATCACTACGACGTGTGAAGTGCTATCGGGGGCGTCTCAGTGGAGTGGCGATCGCTTGTTTTTCCCACTTTCGATGAACGCCGCGGGCCGAGCTCATTCGAGTGCCCTCTGATTTCGTCCCTGCACAGCGCTGTGTTTTATGAGGTCAAGAGAACCTCCACAAAAAACACGTACCCCGATAAATTACGCACTGACACATTCAGATTCGCCCATAATATACACGATCGTAATATATTGTTTTTTTTTTTTTCGTTTTTGGGGATTCGGTGGTCGTTTTTGTGGCAGGTGCACTTCATTTTTTGGTAAGCATTTTTGTTGGTGCTATAGCTGAGTTTTAAGTGCGTTTTATTATGAAATATTGGATCACTTGTAGCCCTTGGTCCCTAAAGGATAATAATTTGATACCTTTGATCCGCCATTACAATAGGGCCCTATTATAACAGACCTTACTTCCACACAAATACAATCCCACATATTTACAAAAGTCCACCATTGTAAATAGAGGCAGCACTCGTGTGCACTGGACAATTATGTTGCCACTGTACGAGTATGTCCTTCACTTTATGCACTATTGAGTGAAGACTCAATTAGGTTGAAAGTTCAAACCAAACCAGTCTGGTCGAAATTTCCCAGGGTTAAACCACACTGTACGTAACAACTTTGTTTCAAACCCAGAAAGAGGAGTCATTCGTTTTTTACATTACGTAATTTGGATCAACCTTGAAAGAAACAAATCAATTTTCCATTAAATATTTACCAGTAAATTAACTAGCTTCTACTGTCTTAGAATTAACGAGAACTTACATAAGCAAGCATTATTTGCCTCTACATAATTATAATTTACTTCTAAAATATAAACCCGATTTCTGAAATTAGAATTTGATGTTGAGTATTTGTCAAACTATAGCCTGAAAAATTATCGAACTTTAGCATTAAACTTGTGTTTGACATTTTCTTAACAAATTCTCGATTCAGAAATCGACCCTTTTTCTAAATTCTTCCTGAGACAATTTCGTAAATATAGGTACTTAGGACATCTTCATCGGCCTTTTTTAATGTTCCCACAGCTGGGACACAGACCTCGTCTCTATGATAGGGAGAGCAGTGGTGGCCTTGTGATACAAGTTGTAAGTTCGAACCCAGGCTTTACTTTGTGTAAATTATTTCATCACCACTGCTCTCAAAACGGTGAAGGAATGGAACCGGCATGTCCTAGAATAAAACTATATAATACATATTGAAAACTAATTAATACACTTTTTATTTACCTACCTACAAAGCAATGGTTCGTTCCTTTCTTCTTTGATTTAAACCTTGAAAGAAACAAATCAATTTCGATCAATCCAATTAAATATTTACGAGTAACCTTACCCAGTTTTAACACGCTTTAGGTTTCTTAGAAGGAATAAATTAACTGTTACTTTATTTAATAGAAAAACTACTTTAACCTATTTTTATTCAATTTATTGCATCTATTCCTTCATCATCGTATCATTTTAGGCGAAAGACGTCCACTGCTGGACATAGGGTATGAAAAGGATCTTTTCCTTAAACTGTAAAAAACTTTCTGCAATCACGCAATAGTCCAATCGTCGCAATAGTAGTTATTGAATCAATCATCAATTTTCAGCTCTATGCGAATTATTGCAAAATTCATCATCATCATCTGCTTTATAATGTTCCCACTGCTAGGACGCAGGCATCCTCTCTGTGAGAGAGGTAATGGATCTTAATCCACCACGCAAGCCCAGTACGGGTTGGTGGATGATGTATTGCAAAATTATTTCTATTTTAATTTCGTCTATTTTAGCAGGAAAAATATTGGGAGTGTATTAAAATTTTTGTTTTTTTACCGACTTCGAAAAAAAGAGGTCTTCAATTCGATACTTTGTATGAATATTGTTGGAACTGCACAATATTCACATATGCTACTCTATGTATTAAACATGTGTGCCAAATTTCATAAGTGTATGTACCTATGTTTGTCCATGCATTTCTCCGAAACGTTTCAATTAATATAATAATAAATAATTAATGCAAGTTTCATTAAATCCGGTCCAATATCTTTCAAGATGTGGAGCATACAACCGAACTCCTTAGCGACAAACAGCACGAATGTGTGTTGAGTTATTGTGAGTATTTATTTTGTCAGTCCTTTAGGTACCGAACAATAGAACTTGCTCATTTTTAATGATAGTGAACTAAAACTAAAAAAACAGTAAAATGTAAACTTTTTAAAACTGCAAAACTGCAAAAGCAAAACACCAAATACTTTGCACAAGTTACTTTCGTTTCGGAATTTGGTTGTGATAAATGATAAAAAGAGGTACCAAAGACACCGACTTCTGAAACGAAAGTTACTTTGCACTTTTTAGTTATTTGCTTTTGAACTCGGTTCATTTTTTTGTGAAAAAGTTTTAATAATACAGTTCAACCTCTTGACTTGTTTATAATAATCAATGTTTCAACATAGGTTGCAATGAGTAGGTATTATTGAATCGAATAATAATATTCAAAACTGTCTAAAGATAGGCTGCAAGATCAAACAACTCCTGCACCGATTTGTTTTTCTTATATCTATACTAGAATAATATCTATACTAAAATAGATTATAATATTTAATAACAATAATAATGATATATATCTATACTAATATTATAAATTTGAATGTAAGTTTGTTTGTTACGCTTTCACGCAAAAACTACTGAACCGATCATCATGAAACTTCGTACATATATTCTTGGAGATATTAGAAGTAACATAGGACACTTTTAGTTAAAAAAAAATGTTTTTTTAATGGCTTCACTGCGAGCGAAGCCGCGGGTAAAAGCTAGTAATAATAGAAAGTTGAAAGATTGTTTTGTTTGTTTGTTTGTTTGTACCGAATAGGCTCCGAAACTACTGGACCGATTTAAAAAATCTTTCACCAATAGAAAGCTACATTATTCCTGAATGATATAGGCTATTTTTTAATCGGTGTGGCCTGTAGGGTGGTCCACGGGAGCGAAGCCGCGGGGAAGAGCTAGTTTGATATAATTTTACTATAGAATTTCTTTATCGACAGTAGCAGTTTTTAGCCACCTCACAGTCTATAAAACTCTTCATAATTGCGACTTCTACCAACAATATCAAGCCATTATTACTTTTCCTCAATAAACCGTAATATGAAGCCAGCATGTGGGTCAAAGACGGTAGTTCCGTAATTTATTCCCAATAACTATCACGGCATGTGCAGATGCTGTACAGTTTCAATTTAAGGGAACTTGCACAGATGAACTTACTTTGAGGAAGTCGCTCCGTATGACATTGTCAACTAATCTTGGGACCGCCGCGCGCTGGGAACAAACGTCGAAGTAATGTTGCTATTATCTTCAATAAATGTTGATAAGGATGGTTGGTTTGATATTTAATATAGGGAATACCTGATGGGAGTCATTGTTAATGTTAATACACTGTTTTTTGTTAATCAAAATCGATTATATAACTTATTGTTAGTAAGCTAATATACATACCTATATAATACCTTTTTATCACAGGGCCTTCATACAGGAATTGTGCGTTTCTTTCGTGATAAAAATCTATGGCACTTAGCAAAAGAGTAAAGAATTTTTATATCAGATCAGGCTAAGATTGAAAATCATACAATACAAAAATTTTATAATTTCTTTTATAAATTTAATGTTAATGTCGTACCTCATTCGTCGTCCTGACGCGAAATTTGACGTTGAAGTAATTTTTTGACAAATATTTCGCATTGCACTTTTACACACAAAATACTCGAACAAACAACAATTTCACTTTTTCATAATAACTATTGGTTTAAAATTTGGTACCAACTTGAAATTAAATACAAATTATTTAGATTTGAATATAGCTGAAACCACTACTACAAATAACTAACAAAACATCTACAAAAATTCTACAAATGTATGTCGAGGCCAGATCTTAGAATTATTCACTTCATGATGTAGCCAAGCATTTCATGAAATGGTAGTATTTCATGATATGGCCAACTAAAACTGATCATATCGTTCAAACGTCAACGTTTGATGTTATGGCAATCCACGTTTGCCCATATCATTAATGTAGGGTTGCCATGTTTTCGTGCACGATTTTTGAGTGACTTTCGTACAATTCAAGTAGTTTTATAAGCTAACGACATTTCACTTCACTTTTATCTTTAATTGGCGCCTTACTATTAGGTTTTGTAATCAGAATAATTTGTCCGCCGCCATGAATCAGAATCAGAATATCATTTATTTGCAAATATGGGTAATAAAGTGGGTAGTAGTGAGTTTACATAGAGTTCTGCCATATTTCACCATTCGGCATGCAAACATTTTCATTATCAATATAACACAATTAAAAATTTTAAATATATTACAAAATTAAATAAATTATCATATCATTCTCATTCAATAGATTATTAAACTTCAAAATTTCATTTAAACATCAGCCTAATCAATACATTATTCCTAAATTTAATATAATAAATATAAAATGTCAATGAAGTAGGTACTTAAATATATCAGAAACAAAAAACCGTCAAACAAACATTAAAATTCCAGGTCATAGACAAAACATCATTCAGCAAAACAGTAATACATTAATTAAAATGTCGAGGTAATACGAGTATTTATTTATTAAAATTGTCAGTTAAAAACTCAGTTACACTATAGTATGCCTTATCTATTAGTAATTTACGTAGTCTACTTTTTAAATGCACCGTATTCAAGTCTTTCCAAGAACTTGGCAGTTTATTATAAATAACAGGGGCCATGCAGTAAATACTTTTGCGCATCATAGTAGTTTGACACGGTACATTGCATAATTTTGAATTATCACGTCTATTTCTTGGGTATAAGTCAGCGACACGTTCAAAACGATTTGGATTATTCTTAACAAACATAGCTACCTCTAGAATATAAATACAAGGCAGTGTTAATATGTTGTACTGCTTGAAATACGGCTTGACATGATGCATCATAAAAACAAAACGATATCAGCGCTCCTAACGGTGGATAAGGTAAACTATTCTAAGATATGTTCACTAATAATTGACCATTATCATGAAGTAGCCGTGCGTTTAGCTGTTCATATCATCAAACACCGATCATTCATTGATCTGGCCAGACGATATCATGATGTGGGCAGCGGGTATTTGCCATTTCATGAAATACAACTATTTCAAGAAAGGTTGGCCACATAATGGAGTGACCATTTCTAAGATCTGGCCACGACATATATATTCAATACAAATCCAATACCTCCAATTGAAATGCACAAACAATTTCCCTTTCTCAAGGCTGAAACTGGTGGAACATCTGAGTTGCTTCAGATACTGTTGTCGGCATTCCTAGGAGGTAGGCAAATATGTAACTTGAGAGACACAGAGTTATTGTGGCTGCTGTATCCCGCCTCGGCGAGATTAGTTCACAATGTCATGACGAACTAAGTTTGGGTAAACATTAACTGTGTCATTTTGATTATTATTTAGTTTTGTTTTGAGAGGGTAAACATACATGATTATGCTTAGTAACAACTCTTGAAATGAAGAAAAGGTTTTTTGACAATCTATCTATCTACGAGTACCTTGCTTGTTTATTGTCACACTGCAGGGAAAATGCATCTGCCATTGCCACAAAATTATTTTATTATATTTAGAGCACCACATTATTTCAGATACCTAGTTGATAGTAGTTGCAATTTGAACAAGTTATTAAAGAAAAAAATATTTATAAATAGCAAAAAACCCGACTGCTTGAAAAGCGAACTAAAAAGACGTTAACAAGAAGAAAATCATGCTGTGCAGTCTGAGGATACATATGTGCGAGCTGGCTGATCAAAACCAGATGTATCCTCCGACTGCACAGCATGATTTTCTTCTTGTTTACGTCTTTTTAGTTCGCTTTTTAAGCAGTCGGGTTTATTTACAACCTTTTAGTTATTTTTTTTAGAATTAGGTACAGTTAAACATATAAGTGTTCCATATTTTTGTAATCAGCTGTTAAAACCTCTTATTTTGATACCCCACACGACGGGTTTGCAAGAATAAAAGAAATTGGGCGCCCACAATATGGCGCCCAATATCCGCCATTTTACTATTTTCCAATTTTAATGTAGCCAGTGACGCTCGCAGGCTTAACACGAATCGATTGACGTAAGAATTATCAAAATCGGCCTACGCGTTTGGTCTCTAGAACGCCACATAGGAACAAACATACATACATACATAGACTGAAAAACACATTACCCTCCTTCGGCAGTCGGGTAATTAAAAGATATGAGATTTATATAATTAGTTAAGAGAGTAAAACTAGCTTATTTCCAAAATATTTGTTTTTGTAAATACGACTTTACTTAAGTCAAAGCTTTTAATCAAACACACATTTATACGAGTACAAAACCGAAAAGTTCTATTCAGTACTGTGTGTATATTTGTGTAATTTATGCAAACGTGGCACGATTTATATCGTTTGACGTGACGTCTCACAATGATTGAGTGTGCGATAGTTGCATAGCTCACCTACAATATATTATCAGGTAATACCGTATAATTGTCGTGATCTCTGCGAACAACCGCCACTGTCTCGTGTGAGATATGAGCTGGCACACGATACGTTGCTAATTTCGTGACATCCATTCATTTCCCGATCTCGAACGTGAATGGGATCAGACAACAGGAAACATATTCTATATACTGACTCCCGCGCAGTTATTCATCTACGTCACGGTTGCACTTGCAGTTATTTCAATTCATCTATGACGGTATTCTACAGTTTATTTTTGATCGGCAACATAAAACTCTAACTGGCCTCTGTATGTGCGACTAATTTATGATTGGCCGTATAAATTACATTGGAAATAGAACCGGCAATTAAATACACGACAATAAATAACAGGCCTATTATGTGTTCCAGCTATTTATTGTTCCAAATTCAAAATCGACCAACGGAATTTCAAAATTCGATACGAATTTTGCCAACTTTATTACTTGTATTGTAAAATAATTACCTACTTCAAGGTTTCGCATAACTTGTTGAGAATGTTATGAAGTTTCTGTTATTTCATCATCCTGAAACGAATACTTTGACTGAATAGTACAATAATTGACGATTGCAGAATATCCTAGTGTGTAATTGTGGAATACTAAATTTTAATACAGGTTGTGAACATAAATGTACGTCATGGACTCATGGTATGGATTTTAAAAGATGTTTAAAGATTCATAAACGTAAGCTACCTCAGTTGGAGTCGTAAACTTGAGTGTAATGTGTCTGAATATCGCATTACGTATAATATGGCGGTAACTTGTGGCGTTAGGCCGTCTTTCTACACCTGGTGACATGAATAAACTGTGCCGTTGTGGTCTAATATTAAGTTGGGCTTGTTTATAATGTTGCTTCCCCACAACGCCTCGCTTATGTAGACATGTCGTGTTTGCCTTAACTTGGAATCTCTTGTTTGTACCTACATATACGCTTGTAGGCGCGTATGATATTGTTACCGATTTAAACTTATTGTTTTGTATTGTTCTCGCTTATATGGATAATCCTGTTTAATCTAAATACCACAGCGTTAAGCAGATTTCTGTAACTGCACAGTTTGTTGAATCAGTTGATAAAGGATTTGTTCGATTGAATTTTATGAAATAAAAGCAGAGTTGTTTTATTTTATTCGTTGTGAATAAAATATTTCACGTAGATAATGGATATTTTTGATTGTTCATTTGAACAATACCGGTGGAAACAATAATATTATTTTAATTATTGTGGGTAAACATAACAATGTACTGAAAATTAATGTGCCGTTCGCATAAGGAAATTGTTGGATCGGTTTCATATTCTTGTGACACTTTTTCTTACGATATACTAAAGTAGTATCTATAAACCTGCTCCTGGCCTTTGTAAATCCATAATCTCTTCCATTTTTTATATAAAACACTCCTATTTTTACCCGACTGCCGAAGGAGGGTAATGTGTTTTTGTAAGTATGTTTAATTATGTATATTGTGGGGACTCAATTTTTTTTTTTCTTTTAAACCCATCGTGGTGGTATCAAAATAAAGGATTTTAGGAAGTGATAATGTATAACACATAGAGGTAAAAATGTATAACGTATATATGTTTAAATGTATCTAATTCGAAAACAAAATTAACTAAAAAAATTTAAATAAAAAAATTTAATTCAAAAAATCAAAAAACCTGACTGCTTTTCGCTCTTAAGCAATCGGGTTTTTATTATTTTTTTAATAAAAATGAACAATTTCTCTTCGTTTCAAAATTCCCTCCACAGAAACCATAATTTAATTAATTCCCTACAGCAATACAACACAAAATACGATTACAAGTTACAGCATAATCCCTGATACCAAGATTGTCAATTCAATTTCACGAAATCTTACCAACATTAATATTCAAAACTGGCAACCACAAATAAATTACTGTATCCGAAAACCGACTGAATCTGTTACATCTAATACCACTTGAAGTAATATCAACGCAAACAATTAATTACAAAACCGAATTCTAAAGCTGTGTCTACACAATAGGTGCGAGTATCTCCTGTAGTTCTCCAGTCAACTAGTCTGAGTGACTTTAATTCATCGGCGAGCACGCCATCTGGGATTACTTGAGGCTGTCACGGCGAGGACCGTCCGAGACGTTCAGATCTTTGATCGGAACTTGTAGGTTAGTTCGAGGATCAAAATTGAGAGGGCACGGCCGGGAGATTGAGTTTGCGCGTGTGAGTGCTCCGCTTTATGTTAAGGGCTTGACAATACTTTGTTAATTAAGCAAATTAGAGAGATTTACTTCAACAGTTATCATTCGGTTTTAGTAAAAGTATTTAAAGTTCACCAAGCTCAGATAATTATTTAAAATTAATATTCTGTGGGATAGAAAAATATTGTATGCTTTTTAATTACTAAAGTAGGTCAAAGAAATATGCAAGGTATCGTAGCACATATTGAAAACAAAATAACGAGTAATAAACTTAAAAACTCATTTCGATATTAATAATTAAAGGCGGCCAGAGCAGCTGTAAAATATATTGTAGTGGTAATATTATATGTTTAATTTTTGTAAGAGATATTATTTAAAGGGCGTTTCAAGACGGCTTTCATGTATCTAATATATAGGTTTAATTTCGAGTTTAGCAGTTTGAAATATTGTTGCAGTTTGATCTATTCTTCGATTTTTTTGTTTATATTCGTAATAATCAGATCTTTCTTTTGATCAAATACTTTTTCCGCTTTTCTTCTCATTCGTGTACATTAAAAAAAAAAACATTTGGATGAAAATATCATCAAAGTGTCTAGTATCACGTAGACAGATCAATAGTTTAGAATAATAACATTGCCCTTAAAAAAATAAACCATACCGTACGTACCATACCACAGATAATATAATACTAGTTTACAGATGCCTCTTAGCTAGACTAGCTTTTTCGTCTGATTAAGATGATTATTTTTATAAGTACTTCGATCGCGTTCGGTTTTGTTCCACGGTTATAGATAGTGCTAGCAGCGACTTGCAAGTAAAAGGATTTTCTCAGTTCATGACTATTTTTTTCTTTAAATACAGTGACGATTTGTTTTGTAATATTTTTATGCACGTTTTTACTGTGTCAAAATGTGTTACAATACAAAGTTAAAAACATCGAATGGCCTGCCTTAGAAATTTAAAAACACGCCATCTATTGGAATCAATTTTAAATGATCCGTTCAAATAATCTTTGAAATGTGAACCAATATTTTTTAATTTTGTGCTTTGGAGAGTTGATTAAAAAAGAACATACAATTTTCGCGCCATCTATCCGTTTTTTAGCGCTGTGACCCCGTAATCACACAAAGGTATAGATTGTACTTAGTTTCGGGATCACCTTCCATACAAACTGATTGATTAATAAAAAATTGTTACAGATAAGATTATTATGTTATAGTTTTAAGATTCATTAGGTCATCATCAGTATTTTAAGGACACTGGCCTCCCCTCTTCAAGAGATTGAATGGGCCTTAGTCGACCACGCGGGCCTAGTGCAGGTTGGTGGAAGTCACACGTCTTTGAATTTTAGTTCTACGACATGCCGGTTTCCTCACGATGTTTTCTTCACCGTTTTTAGAGCAGTGGTGATTAAATAATTTACAGAAAGTGAAGCGCCACCTGGGTTCGAACCCACGACCTACGAAATGTGAATCGTGGCCGTTACTACTGGGCCACGACCGCTCCTCATTCAGTAGATAACAATAACCAAATAAACTTTATTCTTATTTCTACAAACGCCCTTCCCATAATTTTCTAAACTTGAACGCCTCAACAAAGTTATGTTCCACAAGTCAAACGATTAATACTTTGTATAGAGCTCTCAAAACATCTCGGTGTCTAGAAGTGTATCTTGTAGATTTAATAGACAATACCACTAAGGATAGAGTTTCTTGTAAACTTAACTTGGAACTTGGATAAGTTTCTGTGCAAGCCCTGTCCTTAAATTGAAATGGCTACCAAAATAGCTCCAGTTGCTTCATTATCAACTATTGAACTAAACTATTGGGGATATCTTTAGTCTTCGTTGCGAGGTTGGCTCTACACTATATACTTGTTTTAATTTGATAGCGTTTGTGAAGGATCTTATGTGAATTTGACATCTAGCTCATGTCAAATTCACTTAAGATTCTTCACAAACGACATCAAATTTTGTTGGACTTCTGGTTTCTTATGTTTTGCCTGTACCTTTCATCGAGTTTCTACATAAGATATTCGTAATTCGTATAAGAATTTGTGGTTTATATTTGAAATCTTGACCAGTTTTTATACTATCGTAATTTCGTTACAAAGACTGATCTCTTTGCCATTTAAAAACTGCATAATATTTGTCTCAATGTGACCTTCTAACATTTATATAGCCCTATACAATAACACAATTCTCTCATTACTAAGGCACATCTCGTAACTGCGCAGACTACGTTACTGCAGAATGCATCTCACTCAAGTTCACTGCGTCTATGGGGATGCTCCCGCCACTAATGTCTTCAATAATTGCCAGTCGAACTTCCAATGTACCCAATCACGAACTCAATTCGATAAAGACCCACCAGCGAAGTACCAAGTAACCTTCCACATTATTAACTAAACTCTACATTGTTTGTATTCACGAAAAAGTATGACTGAGAAATGACGCATGAAATAGAATTTCTAACCAATTACATTACGGCAACGCTACCTTTTCTTCTGTTTTACTTTCTCGGGCAAGTACAACTTAGGGAAAAGAACAAATAAATCTATTTTTTACTTGTACGCTTTTAGTAAAAGCGCTGTACAATTTTTGTCACAAATTTTCGCGTGTTCCAACACCAATTTCGGACAGTCTTTCATGTTACTGAAAACCACTTTTATGGCAGCAACCAGTATAAAATTCAATTACCTAATTCAGTTTTAACACTTAAACATGCATTGTTAGCTGGCAAACGATAGACCGCGAGGCCGAGCCTACAAAGGCTTTGCGGGGGTATGTTCCCAAATATTTTACACAATAAAAGCAAGATTAACAAACAGTGGCTACTCTTTCTGGTCGAGCTGAGGTATGGCGGCTTGACACGCGATACCCGCTAACACTGAGAAAATAAAGAAAAAATGAGAATAGATATTAGGATTCGGACGATTTAATACCAGTTTATTTTGGGTGTTCACTAATTTATGTTGTAGATACGACATTCGGGGAAAATGGTTTGTTGTTCTGAAAATTAGAATTGAACTAATTTGTTGACGAGCATTTCATTATTATGATTATTATATATGTGGTTTTTCAGCGAATGTTAAATGATTTTGATAAATATGTGATATTTTGTTATATAACATGTGTTTTTGATATTTACAGCTAATGTTAGCTCTAAATTAATCACGGCTTATCGTGTATTATTAATTATAATTCAAGGATGTTTTTGTGAAATATTACTAGTTTAACACATTATTTGATACAGCCACACCCCAGATCCAAAAGAGAAAACCATCGTGATTTGCTTGCTACCAATAGATATTTCCTCGTCCGAAAATTCAAAGACCTAGTTACAAACCCGTTGTCCACTGCATTACTAGAATATATCTTATATTACACGCTATACGGCGTAGAAACGGCAATCTTGTCCGGCAGCTTTGAATGCGCCTGTGAAATATAATTTCGATCGGACGGCAATCAGGGCCGGTTGAAGACGGGGCGTGATGGGACTTCGTAAAATATTAAATGTGGCGCTTGTGAGCAAGCCACAGTGCATCGAAGTGGCTTGTAAATATTTATTATATCTATTGTCGCTGGAAAAATAGCCGTTACAGCACTAGTGCCGTAAAATTCTGTAGACTCATTTTTTTTACGACTTAATTTGTTTTTTCAGATTTGTACTGTTATACGAGAAGCTGTATGTGTTAGATTGTTTATTATTAGTTTTCTTGGACTTAGTTGTAACTTGATGACTGAATCAAATTCAAAAGAAAAATCGTTTTAATTTCATGCCCTGCATCTCCAGACGAGTTTAACACTAGACTCATTAGAATTGTCATTTTCAGTTCATTTATTTAGACTCCAAGGTCATAATTATGATCATCATCGTTTCAGCCAGAAGATTTCTTCGGTTGGTTACAGGGCTTCCTCCAATCATTGCTATATATCGACCGATCCTATGTTCCTCGCATCCAGTACTCATGAGGTCATAATGCACCAGGGAAATTTTGATCTAGGTTTTAATATTTTATCAATTGAAATTAAAACATCGTAAATATCAATCTGTATTTTCAAACATCCTTCATAATGCGCACAGCGAATGAATGGTACTCAATACCTGCGTCTGTGTTTCCGAACGCATTTAACCCGAATCTCTTCAAAGTTAGAGTGAACAGGCTTCTTCTGGGTAAGCTCACTCCATCGTCGACTCTGTCTTTGTCATTGACCTAGACTAGAGTCAAGAGCAAACCCATCAAAAGTAAAAAAAAAAAAAAAACAATCATAGATGGTTTCTTAATTATGATGAACCCAATCTCTTTTTGACCGAGAAATTACTCTATAGTGATCCGACTCAGTAGTGATTTCGGCAAGTTGCCAATATTCCGAATACGAACTTTAATTGTTTTGGTCAAGTATCTCCCCCATGTGCAGAAGTGGAAGTTTCCCCTTCTGATTATAACGGTATACTTAAACTCTCAAATCCGCTGTCCCAGCACATTTACCTGAAACAAACAACAGGACATTCAATATTTGTTACATGTTTAAGAAGCATTACGTAGGGTTGGGCCCTGATATAAAATACCGCGGATTATATTTTACGACATAAACCCCAGCGTCTTTACCAGCCACCAGCACACTTGTAGATCAACATCTAGCTCATATTTATTCGGGACACGGAAAAATCTTACTTTTTATATATTCCGTACAGTTTATTTGCCTCTTAAGATGTAGATGTGTTCTTATTTTCAATAGGTTTATCCTGTTTTGAGTGGCTGTTTATAAAATTTCGCGGTGGTTGAAGTAAGTGTAGATTTATTATTTTACTTAATTCGAGATTCAAATGAGTAATGATGAACAAAAACATCATTATTAACCCTAAGTATATATGGACAAGCTCTTGAAGAAACCTAGATTAGTAGATAGTTGTTGTAACTCTCTACTTACTAGGAAACTTGAAACCCAAACTGTACAGTCATAGATAAATAATCGAGTAGTACATCACAAGCTGTTTATCTCAAAACGTTTTAAATTTTAAATCCCCAAACTAAACTGAAAGACCTGCTTAACATCGTCAACGTAAGTGCATAGTAGTGAATTTTAACGTCCAAACTTGTCCGTACGTGAAAAATCCTTGCAAGTGAAGCTGTATCATGGTGGGGGTGGAATAGATCACTCCCTGTAGGAAAGCGTCAATCGCCGGCTGATTTATAGAGGGCGAGCTTCCTCGGCGGCGTCGACTAAACTGTCCGGACTTTTGCTCGTGTTAGCGAACGCGGCCCACCGGCAAACAAGTCACTCACCTGCCGACTCTCTCATCGAAAATGCGAACCCTAGTAAATGCCTTTATAAACGAATCCATTTTAAATTCGAATAGTCTACCGACAACACGAACGGGACTTCCAGACATGACATGCGTGTTTACGAAATGTTGGCGCTTGGTCAATTTCAACGTGAAAATTTTACACAGTTTACCAACGTCGAAAATTCGTGACTATATTAAAATAACATCCTAATGGAGCCTTCCGCACCCGGACGCTCGGCTACTAACTGATCCTGCTTCAGTTTCTACTTTAATTACTGAATTCAGTCTAAAATAAATAAAGAATCCTCTGTTAATTTGCTAGGGGTCTTTTATGCAAACTTTCAGCGCAAACTTGACCTAAGAATTAAATCAGGACTCCGGTTGGCAATTATTGCGCGATCCGACAGTGCACTAATGCTAAACTTTTCATCGCGTTGTTGGCGTTCTATTGAAATCATCTTAACACTTTTCGTAGTTCTACACGCCATGGTAATAAATTGTCAGCGAGTAAACTACGTACAATCGGGAGAAGTTAGAATTTAATCTCAAAATGCAGGCAGAAATTTAAAATTACGACATGATTTAAACAGATTGTCGAACGAACACTTAAAACGACGTCATTCGAGCAATCTGCTCGCGAATTTTAGTATCGAAATGAGATAGCCGGAGGATTAATGTATAAAGTATAAGATCAACATTTGCATTTACGAAAATATAGATATAATTGAAACGTTTTAAGGGCATTGAAGAAGTTTTTAGTTCAATTTAGCGGCAATCAGGACGGCCGTTGAAGACGGAGCGTGAGCCGAATGCTTAAAATATTAAACGTGCCGGAATGACGGGACGACGGGACAGCGGCCCGCCAATTTGATATCTATGTCAAATCAAATGAGCGCCAACGTACCCCAAATATATGATGATATCACACAAAGGTTTCGGCATTATTCATTTATTTCGTGCAAACAATGTTTTGATAGACAATAAACGTGTGAAAACTGAGTGTTTTTTTGCCAGTAAAGATATCAAAAACCACTCAACTTTTATTTTGAAAGTTCATTTTATTTCAGCAGATTGAAATGTTACCTGTCATCGCGCGTTCATTAAAATACTCCCATTTATTTAATGATCTGCTTTCGCGTAAATTAACGTCGGTTCTTTACAATAAAAAGAAAAGTATAAAAGAATACAAAGTCAAATTAACGTCAACATAACGCTAAAAACGGAAAAACGTAAAGCAGTTATAACTAAAAATAGGTAAAGATAAAATTGTGACAGCTAGAAGGAAACGGGCCCAGCCGAGCGTATCTCACGAATGCAGCGGCACCCGTTTTGATTTTAATTCAAGAAAATATAATTTTATAATACTTTGTTTACTGTATATATTTTCGTTGAGTTTTTAACGATTTCGCATTAACAAGAAGACTTTCTTTAAAATATTGGCAGTGGATTATTGTAATTGCGTAAATGAGGATTTTCAAATTACCTGTACATTTTTAGAGACACTGGCTTTTTTTCGTAAAATTGTGTGACTTTA
Source organism: Orthosia gracilis (assembly GCA_947562075.1). Classification (NCBI taxonomy): domain Eukaryota; kingdom Metazoa; phylum Arthropoda; class Insecta; order Lepidoptera; family Noctuidae; genus Orthosia; species Orthosia gracilis. The sequence continues at coordinate 15,209,237 of OX387274.1, forward strand.
CGGAGATATATCATCCATAATCTATTTTTGGGTGCGTCCAAAATCTAATCAACGTTACAATCACGACCTAACGCACTTCAAGTAGACACAACTGTATCATTCAAGCCGCAAGTCAAATAAATCCTTTATTTATCAAAATAAAGAAAATCATAATTATTATCTACTTTACATTACCGCTGCAAAATAAACCTTAGTATTGTAACCACAGTATTTTTAACATTTCCATTGTTTCAAACAGTAAATCATCGGTTTCATAGATTGAAATCAACCAATCGTTATTCCGTACATTGTTTGGTTTGAAATGGCAACATCAATATGTGAATATCTCATTCAAAACTCCAACGGTGCCTGTCGTGAAATATTTATCATACAAACAAATGAAAAACAAACCAATTAAAACGAGGTGCATAGCTACATTAAAAATTTAAACATGATAGCAGATTGGTTGTGATGGTTTCTGAAATTATCATTTAAAACAATATTTTGGTATAGGTCTACTTATATTTGGATCGCTTTTCTGCAGTGTGTGAATTTAAAAGCTTTCAGACCGATTTATTTATTAAGTACCTCTCTTTCTCCGAAAGAATTTCTCAAAATCGAGCTAAGACAAGTATATATTTTAATAGTAGCTTTTACCCGCGGCTTCGCTCGCAGTGAAGCCATTAAATTTTGTGTTTTTTTTTAATAATAAAACGCATCCTATGTTACTTCTAATACCTCCAAGAATATGTGTACAAAGTTTCATGATGATCGGTTCAGTAGTTTTTGCGTGAAAGCGCAACAAACAAACTTACATGCACATTTATAATATTAGTAAGAATTAACGGTTTTCTATACCCACTTTATCCTACCACTTAAAAAGCTCACAGAAAACTGAAGATAGCAAAAATAAATAATCCTAGATCTGGAAACTGAGATTACAAATAGAAAAGTGTCATAGAAAAATAAATATTACTATTCTAGGAATTAAAGCAAAGCGGAGAAACTGTGAAAATAAATCAAAATACAGAAAGAAAAGCCAAGTCGCCTGTAATGCAGAAAGCGTACTATTTCATATTTCTACTGTAAATAAATTTGACTTTTTCACATTTAAATTTACAAATTTTCCGGAATGCTAGGCCGACGCAATCGTACTACTCGACCGACGTGCCTTCTTGCTTTATTTGCTTCATTTTCAACGAGATTCAGATTGCCAAGAAGTTTTGCGTTCAATTTATATAATATTACCTACCTTCTTTTGCGATGTTCTAGTGAACCGTTATACGGCTAAGTTAGTTTAAAACACTCTATATTTTGATTGTGGAGATCTCTTAAATTATTATAATCTATACTATATAATATAAACCTGAAGAGTTTGTTTGAACGCGCTAATCTCAGGAACTGAAAATGAAATGGTTAATAATGGTTAATGGTTTGAATTGAAAAATTCTTTTTGTGTTGGATAGTCCATTTATCGAGGAAGGTTATAGGCTATATAACATCACGCTACGACCAATAGGAACGGGGCATAAATGAAAAATTTTGCAAAAACGGGAAAAGATATTCCTTATTGAGAGCTTTCGTTGCGTGCGCTGCGTAAGTGGTTAAAGTTACGCAAAATTCATGTATGTAGGGTAGGTAGGAAAGGGTAGGTAGGTAGCCAGTTGACGGGAGTGAAGCCGCGTGGGACAGCTGGTAGTAAATATTGCGAGTGCATACACTGTGGCAAGCATTTGCGTGACGAAACAATTAATACTATCTGTATGTAAATAGCGGTAGCTACATGACTCTCTCCTCTAACGTATCGAGTGACTACGATTTCGACGCAACCCGATCTTGAGCCTTCAGTGAAAGGCCATGATACCATTACCCGTACCCGTAGTACCGATGGCCTCAAATCGATGAACTATAAATCCATTGTCTAAGTTTGCACAGACAGAGCTCCTCTGGACTCAGAAGATTAATTTTCTTAGTTTAGATTGTTTCGTGACCCATTGTGCAAGCGATAATTGGATTTTCTCGACTATCTGTGATTTAGTTACCTCTGGGCTCGGATTTGTCGTAAAATTCAATGGTGTAATACTGTGGTACTTAATTTATATGGAGGTGCGTGTCTGTGGTTTTGTATAGCGTGGAATTAGTAAGTAAAGCTCAAGTGTCTGTCCAGAAACAATAAGCTCATTATTTGGAACTTTCTATAGAATCTGTTAGTAAGTACATTGTAGATCCTACTTGTAATTTAATTGAGTTAGAATCTTTGTATTTATATATTATATAACTATATATATTACACAACTGCCCCAGATAGAAATATACATAGATAGATTTTGAGCTAGCTCTAGTAATTACGACGTTCGACCTACGATGAATTAAACGATAAAATATTAAATTTATAAAATTTAAGAATTACTTTTGCGCCAATTATTATTTCAACATGGATTTCTTAAGCAACAAAGCCCTTTCATTAAATAAAACAAATCTGCACGCAAATCTGCTCAAAGCTTTTTGTAACAAGGAAAATAATAAAAAAGCAACTGTAATAACACTAAAAAATAATTTCAAACGTACCCCTTTTCGCCGTAAGGTAAATTTTTGTGCACTTATCTCAAAAACAGCTGTACCGTTTTCAGCAAGGCTGTTACATTAATATCGTGTCAAGATGGCGCTGGCATTAACATTGTTGGCTGACAGCAACGATGTCTTTTTCTTAGCGGTTAGCGACAGCAGTAAAATTGTATCGCTTTATGGTGATCGTTAAACTAAGCTCGGTGTGTGGTTTCATCGCATGTTTTAAGGTACTTTCTTACTGGAAGCTAAACGGAAACTTACTTTTAGCTTTTATGTTAGTAGAAATTCCTCATTGCTTCTACCGACCACTCTTCAAGCATCACTAGTAGAGTTACAAATAAATATTTGATATTAAGTGTTGTCATTTTGCACTTGAAACACTTGTGAGATTAAAAAACGGGCCAAGTGCGAGTAGGACTCGCGCACGGAGGGTTCCATACCATTATCGCAAAAAACGGCAAAATATCACGTTTGTTGTATAGGTGACCCACTTAAATATTTATGTTATTACAAGCTTTTATTTAACTTGCAATGTATGTATGTAAGTGTGTTTGGGTCAAATGCAACCGAATTTTAAAGCAGTTATTCTCAACTGATTAAGATGAAATTTTGCATACACGTTTAGTTTGGATGACAATTCATGGTTACATAAGTAACGTCATTCTAAATCCAATATGGCGGACGGTTAAGAGTGTGGACTAGTTATTTTTTGTGCACTTCCATGATTTAAGTTTCAAATGAAAGAGTTTGCTGCAAAGAATTTTAAAAAGATTTTTAATGAATAATTTTATTATGTTTAATATTTTTTGTCATAGGGGCAACAGAAATGATCTGTAAAATTTTCAACTGTCTAGCTATCATGGTTCATGAGATACAGCCTGCTGACAGACAGACAGACGGACAGTGGAGTCTTAGTAATAGGGTCCCGTTTTTACCCTTTGGGTACGGAACCCTAAAAATACTGCTAACTGAACATTAGATGACATATTATTGCAAGGCAAATTTTCTTTTAATAGATTACTAAAGTAATCTGAAAAATCAATCAAATAGTTAATTACGAGAAGGTAGTACCTACTCATCTCAACTACATAAAAAAATACTACACAAAAGTACCAACACCAACATTTCAATAGCACGTCAAACGTAAAACCCGAAGCTATAATTTTCAGCCCACTCACACTGGACTTCAATCACAAACCGCGTCACTTTTTAATTTTATTGATGCGTAAATCGTCAGGACTATTATGAAATGTGTTAAACACTGCACAGGCTGACAAATAAAACATGATTCAAGGGGTGAGGTGACAAAAGGTTTGGATAGTTTTTATCAAACGTCCTAACAACGTGTTGTCATGAAATATGCGCGATTTTTGACGTGTTCAAACGGTGTGGCGTGACCCTAATTGGTTGTTTTCATTAGTTTTTACGCCTAATTAAAATGTCGTGTGTCAACTTGTCGTAGAACAGAGTCGTTAGGATTGATTTGTTAAAGGATTTTGTTAGAGGATGCTTTGAAGGATTTACTTGTGTTTGACTGGGTGATTTTTTTGTCTTAGTTAATTGAATGAATAATTTTTAGTCAGATAAAACAGGAGGTAATAGGACTTCTATTTAAATTGACGCATAGACAATGAATTTGATTTTCCTTGAAAATTTTAAATGTTAAAGGCAAGCGCGGGCCCATAACAAAAAAAAAAATGTTGCCCTATATTTACGAATAATAAAGACTAGATTACAGATAGTATATTAGTCACTTTATTTTTATCTTTAAACCCATTAGGTATCTTTTACTGAAACCCTTACAAAACAGCCGATAAATAATAGAATAATTAAGGTATAAACTTTCAACAAAATAATAATTCAATTCTTATTGATTTTTCTAATTGTTTTACCTACGTGAATGTCGGTCGGCGCTTCATTAAATATTTGTTAAAACATCAAGTTACTTGTTTAGTGGAAATAGACGTGAGTTTAAACTTCAATTGTTTTTAAAACTATTGAACTATTGTGGTGTAACCGTATAAACTCAGATTTTTATTAGAAAGTAGCTTATGCCCGCGCCTCATCCGAGTAAAAAGTGTTTTTTCATCCCAAGGGAATACAAACTATTCTATGCCATGCCAAATTTCATCTAAATCGGTTCAGTATATCCAGAGATTACCCCCTAAAACCTCACAAACTTACCTCTTTATAATATTAGTATATGTCAGCTCTTTTCACGATTTGTTTACTTAAAATAGGACACAAGTAACTTTGTTTGGTATTGTGATGTGCAGTCTAGTTTCAGGTATGTTGTCGGTATGGTTAATGGACAGCGACAGTGATCGTTCGGATATGACCTTGACATGACACATACTGGCCTAGTATTTGATCAGTGTTTCCTTTTAAGTCCAGAGTCCCATAGTGATAGTAATTGACACTGTAACGAATTAAAACAGTGTAGAAGTTACAGAAGATATTTCTCTAGTTAAACCGTATCCCGAATTCAGATATGTCACTAAGTAGGTCAAGTCATGAACCTATAGACCAGGATCTGACATATAGATTACGAGTATGTGGATACATGACTATTTTATAAGAATCTTGTTAAACCAATTCAGAAAAAAAACCGGTCAGGTGCGAGTCTGAATCGCGCTTAAAGGGTTCCGTATAAACAGCTACATTCACCAAAATAAATGGGTAACATCACTAAGGCTCTAGACAGACGGACTGCATTTCAACTGCAATCCAACTGCAAATTTGCAGTTCGGATGCAGTTTGTATGCAGTTGACAAGACTGCAATAGAACTGCAAACCAACCGTCCGGTCCAATTGGAGTCGGCGTGCAGTCGTGTGAACTGCACACCGACTGCAATCGGACTGCAATTATTGTTATCGGCAGAAGAAAGGATTGCAATTACTTTGAGGTAAGCTTTTAACAATTTTAAACATTATTATTTATATTGCAAAGCTCGATCTGTCGCCATTGAATAGGCATTATGAATTAAATTACAAAAATAGTTACTTAAAAAATATATATGTATATAAACAGAAGAAAATGATTAACCGAATACGTCGTTTATGTATGAGCTATCATCGCTGCAATTATGATAACCGTGCAGTCCAATTGCAGTCGGTGTGCAGTTCACACGACTGCACGCCGACTGCAATTGGACCGCACGGTTGGTTTGCAGTTCTATTGCAGTCGTGTCAACTGCATTCAAACTGCATCCGAACTGCAAATTTGCAGTTGAAATGCAGTCCGTCTGTCTAGAGCCTTACGTGCATATGAAAGCACCGAACGTTGCTCTAACGTAGGGACAAAATTAACTTTGCCATTCGAAAACTGTAGACCTCATATTTTTTTTATTTTTTTTTACTTTTCCAACTACATTTTATAAGTTGGTCGACTGTTACTCGTAAACTTGTAACGCCTAACTAGCTGTGATAGTTTTCCTTTTAATTTCGTTATATATATACTACTGCTGTAAATTTTTTCACATATCTAAAAGCAACCATTTAGCTTGCAGGCTGGAGATACTTGACTGTAACAAATATTAGCCATTTAAGGCTTAATTTTACGCAAACGGATCCCTGAATCAAAAATTGGTTTTCATAAATCCGTAGTATCTTTGAATGGCCTATCCAACGATACCCCACACCATACCAGACGAGGAAAAACCATCTCCACTTTACGTGTACAAGAGGAACGTTATTCTTTTTCTTTACCACTTTGTCGGCGTGATTAATATGTATATCCATGCTTTCTAGGACTAAGGCTCCATGAGCTAAGCTGCGGATGGACGGACGGGCATAGCGAAACTATAAGGATTCCTTATAGTCAACAAGGAACCCTTAAAAGAAAACACAACATCGCCTTTCAAGAGTGTGAATTTTTTTTATGTAATAAAAATGTGTATCTGACATCTGTCTTGGACTGGAATCCCATTCTAAAGTTAAAAAACATAAGGTATATTTTTTCTCAAAACAATTTAATGGTGTTCCCCTCTTGTATCACATAACAGCCTACATGAGAAAAACAAGAAGCTCTTTCCTTCATTATTACCACAGTGACGTTTATCAGGCACATCTAACACCAACTTGTCTGAATTAGCAAGAGTCGCCATTTAACATGTCCCAGTGTTCGATTAGCACTATACGAGAGGGACGATAATTGGCAGGCTTACCACAAATCAGACACAGCAGGTTTTCGTCAAGACTTATCCTGAGAAATAACTGGTGATTGACTATTTTTACCCGACTACGAAATAGTACATATGGGTATTGCAGTTGTTTGACAGTCTGTGCACAAAAATTTATGTGTCTGTTTATTTGTTCGATTATAGCTCAAAAACTACTTATGAGATTTTGACTAATCAGGTTTGCGATTGAACCGAATTTTACTCGATATTGCCTGCGTGAATGTCGAAAATTATCCCAAGGGGACTTATTACTGAGATAAAAAGTATCATATGTGTTATTCCAGACTATAAAACCCCTGAAAATAACGAAAAATGATGACCGAAAAAATGGAGAAAAAAAAATGCCCGAATATAAATAAATAATAATAATAATAATATATCTCTGTGTCAAATTTCATCCAGATCCGTCCAGCCATTTGAGCGTGAAGAAGTAACAAACATACAAACACACACATACACACAAACATTCGTCTTTATAATATTACTGTGAAAAAACAGGTAAGTTCGTAACTATGTTACTTTGGTAAAGTGTGCTACGATTAGCACTACACGAGGGAGAGACGATAATTAGCAGGCTCATCACAAATCGGACACAGCAGGTTTTTGTCAAGAATTCGGTCCTTAGTGGATGCGACAGGCGGACGACTCTTTCCCTCGATAAGAATGATGATTTGTGATTGGTTGACATTTAATATATAGAGAGACGTGCTTCCACTAGGTATATTTGTTGATCGATGACTTTTTTAATGCCTAAGTTGTCTCTCTCTCTCAAGTACTTAGTTTGTTGCAGTCACAAAAGCTTAGAAAGGAAACCTCGCTTAGTGGCGTGGCAACTTAGCTTATTTTTATGAAAATGATCCGCTCTTATTAGTGGTTTTTATGCGTCGCTCTGAGAGAAGAAGAGAACATCCTTGGTGAACAAGCGGCCTATATACCTAATAGGTAGGTGCTCGCCGAATTATACTCACGTAGAAAGTGCGTTCAGTTTTCTTTTTAATTATACTGACAAATAGTCCTTCTTTTAATATAACGTTTTCCTGCAGCGCTCCATTGTTGCACAACGAGTTAGAATTATTCCACCGGCCAACAATGATAAACTGAGATTCCAAGATGAAGAGTCGCAACGACCATTAAAGTTTCAAAAGGTTCTCTTTAGAACAATACAGTGAAAATAAAATAATTTATACAGGAAAGCTTAACTTCAAAAGAGTCTTTCACTCAAAAATAAAGCGTGTTGTAGTACCTAAACAAGGTGGAACAATGTTTTGCATAACAAAGGAAAAAAAACACCGAAAGGAAAACATAAAGCCACACTTTATTCGCAGAATACTTATTCAAATGAGGCTGTCCCTTCTAAGTTTGTTTTCAATCAAAAACTCGCGCAGCTTTGTCCCGCTAAACTTTATAAATGAGGCGATTATCCGCGGCGTGGCGTCGCAGGTCCCTGGCGCGATAGGTGTGTGTGTCCGGCCGCAGCCGCCACCACCCCACCGTTGCACCGCTGTCGCCCCGCAGTTGCCCCGCACTCGCCCCGCGCCGCCTGCGCGACTCGCCGGCTGCGTCGCGCTGATAAACCGCTGGTCACCTGCGCTGCATGAATTGCAGCGCTTTTTAACTTTCATCCCGCTAAGTCCTTTAAACTTCATCCGCTTTAAACGCCCGCGTTTTATTTATGATTTAGACGCTGACAACTACACAGACAACTTTGTAAAGTTTTCGCAATATCCGACGAGGTAAAAAAACTGTGTTTTAAGTCACAACGCCATTATGTAAAGCGGAATTCTTCGTATAATTAAATAAATATCAACCGTGCTCGCAGACGGTATTATCTAAAAATTCACAAGTATATACGCAGCCGAGGTTGGTAATAACGCGAACGTGAAAAGAGTACAATAACACGAACACAGCCGAGCCTAGGAATAGTACATCAAGATTAGCTCGAGGCTGCAGTCTGATTACGTCGCTATGTAAGAAGAGAGCCCGTCGCAGCCTCCTCCGATTCCGAGATGAGGATTTGTTTACACATTTTCTGAAAAAAGTAACTTTCTTTTCTCAGAGTGAAGTCGCTAATCTCGAGAAGTCAATATTATGCTAATCTAATCCGTCTCCGCCACATATCAGAAGTGTTAATAAGTCGTGTTCCTCCGCTTGCTTCGTAACAAGATCTCTAGAAATTTTTAATAAATACGTGTAAAAAGTTTTCTTTTTATTTCAAAGTAAGGAAGGGGAAGTGTTATTATTGACGCTCGTACAAAGAAGTCGGCGCAACAAGGTGCTCTTGCATTTGTTCTATCTCAAGTATTATATTGTGCCCTGGGCACTTTTCCACTCGCGCCTTCCGCAACTTTCTTTACAATTTCCTTCTTGAGATTTTCTGTTCGATTAAATTATATGAATTCAATTCCGCAGTTTTTCACGGATCTATTTTGCGATCCGCGTTAAATATTAAGTTAGTATCGGAATAAAAAAATAAATGGAATAAAAGTGGGCAATCGCCTGTTCAAAATGAATTGCAAACAATATTACATTTTGGAAGCAATCTACGTTAACCCAAAAGGGAATGATGTGGCAGCTCTTTATATTGCAATTTTTGTGTCCAAACAAAACGAATTTGCCGCGCAATCAAAGCGGGAATCCGATTGATGACATGGCGGAATAATTGTTTCGTGAAATTGAAAATATCGCGGCTTGTATTCTGTGTAACACCTTATAAAACATACTTTTGAACACAATTTGGAAACTCGCTGAACTTTGATATAAAAAGAATGTGGAAAAAGAAATAGGTATAACGTAGGTATAGAGGGTGGATGCGATAATCTAATAGGTGGATTACTTTTTATCTTTTCTGGGTCGAATTGATACTAACTTTTATCGCAATAGGGGAGTCTCACGCCATGCAAACATAATGTCTACCTACGATTTCTATTTCAGCATAACATGTAAGCTCACATACGAAAGCGTAAAACTCTGAAATACCGTCGCGTAACTCCAAACTCAATCTATAAACGGTGTAACGGTAAAACTAAAGTAAAACATCGGAACATCGCACCTGTGACAAGTACAATAAAACTTTACCAATAAGCCATATTTCACAGTCGACTTCAATCTCAAATAGCAATATATTATGAAGCGATTTCCTATGTAGGTACATAATTCAAAGAATCGGAGATAAGTTATCGGAGTCCCGCATATTCATAGTGTCGGGAGTCGGTGCGGTGTCGCGTCGGATTACATAAACTGCGGGTAGTCTCGATGTGTTTGTCCCCATCTAAGTAGGCAACTTGCGCCCGCAAAGCACTTTGGAAAAGAGACTCGTCGTGAAACGTTTTCTTTTTCCTAACTACGAGGTTTGTGTAGCGAGTGAGCGACACAGCTATAGTTACGTCTGTTATGTCGAACACGTGGGCCGTCGCATCACTGGAGTACAAAATGTAATGTAAATAAAACGCCACTGACACAGCTTAGCGCACTGTTGCAGTTTTTGAATATTCGAATTTGGAATACCGAATGTGGCAAAAACGGTTATTTTAAGCTGTCAGGAACTGGTTTCTATACCAGTTTTGATACTTAGATATAAAGTTTTTCTTTTTAATCCTATAATGGTTTGCTAATGAAAATATCACTTATGCATCTTAGAAAGCCTAACCGGTATTAAAATAACAAGAGGGAGCACATAATGTCTCTTCTCATAACAACTAACCTAACAGAACTAAACTCTTAATGATACCCGACTACAAATATAGAAAACAAAAGAGAAAACTCCACAATTTTTCCTTTATTGTGAGTATAGCCGATGCAGAAAACCGCGGTTGCTAATAAAACTGTTCATATGAACCTAAGTGATAATTACCATAATGTAATTCCGCTGGTTTTCTTTGCTAATTCCATAAACAAGGCACTTGAGCTCTGCGTTGCAATCCAATTAGTATTTATTGGCTTTGAATCGTTCGATGTAATGTTTTGTTATAGTTCATTTGTATTTGATCGTTCAAACTTATTACAGAGAGTTAATTGTGTCTTTTGATTGACGAAATGGCTAATTTTATTCGATTTCCACGCTGATTGAGCAGTTAACCATCGATATTTTATGCTAAAGGTTTTACTCCTAGAGAAGATTACTGAAGCTTTTGAAACCATTGTGCCTCAACTTTGTATGACATTTTCTCGGAAACCATACTTCATGTAATATATGTAATACATAGGTGGACTTAAAGGCAAGGCATTTTCTACCATGATATTTGGGTTGAAATGTACAAAATGTAAAATATGAACAATAATTAAAATCGGAATTCATAAACGAACTAATAAAATACATAAATAATAACTAAAACAATATACTAATGAGTGCTATAATAATAAATGATGAAAATTGAGCATAAAAAGCTTTTTAGAGAAAATTATGTACCTAAAGCACAAAATATGTACCTTCGTGATGAATAAGAATCCCTCTTTAGAAATAATAGAAATCTTTACCCCTTTTCTAAAAAATCTCAAAATGTTTGGCAACTGATTAACAGATTTTTGTCCAAATTTTCCATGAAGAAGAATAAAGAATATTTTTAACATTGCATAATTTTTTTAGGGTTCATTTTCGACCATAGTGGAAACTGGAAAATATAATGACATCAAGATTGATGGGTAGTCTGTAATTATCTGTGTTCGTACAACAGGTCCAATGCCTAATGTCGAGCAAATTATATATTAAAATACTGCCGCGAATTAATAGGTTACTGGTCTAGTAAATTGGTAGGTAATTGGTTGGTAAGGCTTTCTTTATATTAAATACTATTTGTAGAATAACATCATAATGTCTTACAACTTTTACATCTTTATAAATAATACATATTCGGGTTAGTTAAAGCATTCATAACTAGAGAACGGCTGGGCCAATTTTCATAATTGTACCGAATAGCAGAATAACTAATATAACATCGGAAAAACTAACGAATTTTTTTTATTCATTTTCCCTTCCGTTTTGCGAACACAGCGCCATCTCTGATACATAATACCGGGCAGTTCTAAAAAAAAAAGGTTAGATAGAGTAGGATAAGTAGGGTAGTTAGGGTAGGGCAGGTAGGGTAGGGTAGATAGGGTAGGTAGTGTAGGGTAGGTAAGGTAGGGTAGGTAAGGTAGGGTAGGTAAGGTAGGGCAGGTAGGGCAGGGTAGGTATGGTAGGGTAGGTAGGGAAAGGTAGATAGGGTAGGGTAGGTAGGGTAGCGTAGGGTAGCTTAGGGTAGCGTAGGGTAGCGTAGGGTAGCGTAGGGTAGCGTAGGGTAGCGTAGGGTAGGTAAGGTAGGGTAGGGAAGGTAGGGCAGGGTAGGTATGGTAGGGTAAGTAGAGTTGGGTAGGTAGCCAATTGACGGGAGCGAAGCCGCGGGCACAGCTAGTTAGCACAGGACAAGATATTTTACTTTTCCAAATCCAAAATAATGTATTGTTTGGCTTAGTTACATATTCTGGATGGCTCTGACAAGTGACATTTAATCAACGAAAGCGGCACAATAGCGAATACAAAAATGGCGAAAATGTATGGGATTGTCAAGCGCTATCGAAATCAATCCCTTACATCATGACATTTCGACCTTCATAATTATATCGTTTTGGCATTTCGTATCTATTGAGTGAAACCGCTATTCCAAAAAAGTTTCTTATTCTATCTTTTAACGATGCAACCAGTAAAACACCACTATCGCCATAATCCATATCCATCCCTCACAATTTTTCCATCGAACCAAAGACAAGCTATTTTAATTAACCCTGCTTTAGCAACATGTGACATGTTGTAACTAGTCGGAAGTGCAAGTTGGTCGGGTGCTTTGATCCCGGTCGTGAGGTGTGCGGTGTCGTGCCTCTGCATAGTAATCCATCTCGCTAGACAAACTCGCGACTAATATCTACCAGAACTTATGGATGGGTTTCAGATTTTAGACTCCTTTTGTGCTTTCATTTGCCTGTGAATTTGTGTGAAAAGGAACTCTTCGCGACCATCTTGAAATAATGTGCTTAAAAATGTACTTATATTGGCATAAATAGGATTAATAAAGCTCCTCCGTATATATCCATCTCGCTAGACAAACTCGTGACTAATATCTGAGAGAACTTATGGATGTGATTCTGGATGGTTCTATTCAGATTTTAGACGCCTTTTGTGCTTACATTTGCCTGTAGATTTGTGTGAAAAAGGGCTCTTCGCGATCACCTTGGAAAGATGTGCTTAAGAGTAAGATAACATTTCACAATTTTCATTACTAGTGACTTAAAACTAATTACGTTTACAATTATTATTATCAGAAGGATCATCTGCAGCCGTACTAGATGGGAAGACTTTATTTCGGCATACATGCAGCATGATATGCACACAACATATATACTGGTAAGAAAAGGTAAAGTTAAAACCAGCCAAGTGCGTGTTGGACTTCGCATATTTAGGGTTTCGTACCAAACCCCAAAAACAAGTTGGTTTTAAAGGAAAAAATAGTAATTAGGAATCTATTATTTATCAATATTTTGGTATTTTTTTAGTAACGTAATTTTTAACATTATCACCAAATTTAAGTTCATATTCAATTAATAGGTATTAGTCAGTTAATTATAAAAATCTTCGTTAACAATACTGTTTAACAATAATTATTAAAACAAAAAATGCAGCATTTATCTACTCAACAAGTTCTGAATAATGATACCCCATTCGATGGAGGTAATTTTTTTTTACGCTCGCGGTGAGCGTAAAAATGAACTTTTGCTATATTGGAGTTCCCCTTAAAAACCATCAAATTTTATTTTTGCCAGTTTATATGGCTTTGGGTCAAAATCTGTGTGTCAAAATCTGTTTGGCTGTAAAATCTGTGTGACAGACGACAAATAGACATACAGACGGACACGTGAGTGACAGCAATAGCGCTGCGTTTGGATCCTTCGGGTACGGAACCTTAAAAAGCTCCTCTGCCTGTTAATCCATCTCGCTGGACAAACTGGTGACTAATGTATACCTGAACTTATGGATTCTGCTCTACTCTGATTTTAGACGTGGTTTGTGGTCTCTTTTGCGTTTTGAATTTGTGAAAGGGAAATAATATACCTTCCCTTTGTATTAATATGCATAACATATGCACAAGTAAGAGGATATATTAAAGGGTGAAACTTTGTATGTTTGGATAACGGAGAGAGGGTCGAACGGATTTGGATAAATTTTGGTACACGGGTAGACCATGACCTGGATAAGGTCATGGCATAATGTAACATTCACGTAGTCATTACCAAACACTGTTGTAATCAAACAAATAACACTGAAAAAAAATGTTTCAGTTACTTACCAATAATTGCTGATTGATTGATTGTTTTTGTTGGTTGCGAGCATTATCTTACTAGTAACAAAACTGAGTTTAACTATTTGCTTGTATTATTTTACTAACCGACTTCAAGGTGTGGTTATCAATTTGACTGTATTCTTTTTATGTTTGTCACTTCAAAACTTTTTACTAGGTGAACCGATTTTGACGATTAGTTTTTGAAAGCTGGTGCTTCTTATGTCCTATTTAAATTTGAAAACGATCTGATGAAGAAATTCGGCGATGTAGATTAAAACTCTTCAAAAAATAACGGCAAATCTCTCATGATTGCTGCAATCGCATGTCTGTTTATTGTTTAAGCCACTTGATAACATAACATCACGCCGGTACGCTCTAAAGGGGTACGCAGATATGTACAGTTCACCCTGGTACACTCTCATGTCACCGTTTATGTTAGTTTTATGTTATACGGGTAATCTATTCAGGCATAACTTACAAATTTATAGTTACAAAACTGTTCGGTGCATTTCATAACAGAAGTGACAAGCAAAGCTGAACAAAAACATCATCAATTATTTTCCTAGAGTTCTGATTTCAATCATCTTTCAAAACTAAATAGTTATCAATGGCCAGTCTTATAATAGACAAGGATGTTACTTCTAAATAGGTGAGGAACCCTCACTGTACGCAGTTTTCTCATTTCACCGGATATATTCAAGTATATTGGAGAATCTATTCGGTCATTCCTTTTTTTAGTGAATACTTATTAAATATATCAATCAATCTATAAACCGAGACAAATAAAAGTCCATCAAAACCCACAATTATCCTTTACCAACAACAAGTTAAATACGACAGTTATTTACATAAACATACATCATTACAGCAAATAACAACTATTACTCAAATACCCGTCAATAATTACAGTTTATATGACATACATTATAAAAAGCTTGGAGCTAATAACGGTCATTTCGTTCGTTATTCATCTATCAAAATGAATGCTTAATGAAAACGTCGAATTTGAATATTGTCGAATGTGGATAGGTAGTAACTAAAATATTAATTGATAGATGCCTGCAGTCGTTCGGGGCTGGCCGATGATTGAATGATGAAATATTAACATACGTAATAGATACAGACTAAAACTATTATAGATATGTGTGAAGTCCTACCCCACTGTGGATTGCATGTAATGTAATAGAATTTGAATAGTAATAAACCTATTAAGAGACCAATACGTCTCTTTGAAAAAAATATTTATATTTTTCAAAGAGACTTATTGAGTTGTTTTACTTTTTAGGTTTAACTAAGACTCCACTGTCCGTCTGTCTGTCTGTCTCTACCTGATGAAACGTGATAGATAGACAGTTGAAGTTTTCACAGATGATGTATTTCTGTTGTCGCTATAACAACAAATACTAAAAACAGAATAAAAGAAATATTTGAGTGAAGCTCCCATACAACACGCGTGATTTTGTTATCGTTTTTTGCGATAGTGGACGGAACCCTTTGGGCGCGAGTCCGACTCGCACTTGTCCGGTTTTTCAATAAATATAAACTTCATTAACGTGTTCTGTAAAAAACACTAAATCAAACCATAGGCTCTTATTTTTTTTTCGAAATACGAGCACAAAGATTTGCTATTTCTTATAAAAACAGGTCATAAAATTCATGTCTTATCCTACTACTATTATAAACGTGAAAGTATGTAAGGATGGATGGATGGATGTTTGTTACTCTTTCACACAAAATCTATTGGACGGATTTTGATGAAACTTTTGCAGTAATATTACTTATACATCAGAATTACACATAGGCTATAATTTATAAAGATATTGGGAGAAATTCTAACTATACGCGGGCGGTGCCGCGGGCGATTGCTAGACAATCATAAATTTTCCATTGCCAATAAAAGAAAATCTATTTATTATTTACAAGTTTTGTATAAATTAGTCTTCAATTCATAAACGGGTTCTGTAAAGAAACTGAAACCATTCATTTTTCTTTTTCTTTCTTTTTTCGTAAAAAATAATCCGGTGTCTAAATCAGAGCATAAAAATTACCTAGTTCATATAAAAAACATAGGTACCAAAAAAATCATGCACTATCAATTATAAATTTATCATTCCGAATAAAAGAAAAACTATCACTAGTTTATTTGCCGCGCACAATTTTATGAAATTCAGCCGAACTTAAATTTACCATTTCAATCTTTGATCAAAAGTACAATGTTGATCAAAAATACACAGTGTGTTATGGACCGGAGATTCAAATTAAACTTCTCGATTTGCTTTACAATTGTTGCGTTTTTTATGTGAAAATGTTATATTGAAATTGCACTTTTTTATTTATTGGATAAGTGTATCAGTATATCATGATGTTTATGGAAGCAAAAACGATAAGAAAACAAGTGATAAACAACTTACAATACCTTATTAGAAAATACTAAGATGTTTTGCGGTATCTGTACTAAGGAACAGTCTAAGACTAGGCACTTATATTCAGTATTCGTTGCCAAATCATAGGATTTCTCTCGCGACTTCACTCCAAAAATCGTGTATTTTGCGGCAAAATAATTATTAATAGCATTCAGGGATAGTGACGTTTTCAATCAACCAAATAATTTTTGTATTGCGATCGGTACTACCAACGATGTTACCCCCTAAAAGTAAACCAAATATTTTTTCCTTAGATAGATGAATCATTTATGTCAATAAACATTCCATAACATTCATTAACAAAGACTAACATGCAAAGTCACCTTTCACATCACACAAAATGGCCACCTATTTATCTATGGACGTTAAATTATGTTAACTAGTGGCAATGACAGCTGTTTAAGCTCTTGTGGTATTAAAATAATGAGTGTTCCTCCGTGCAAGGTCACGCCGTGCAAACAAACGGATCCTGGTGTAATCTCCACTTTGCGACAGTTTTGAGTGTCTCGATGCCCGTCATTACAATGTTGGTGCGACGTCGTAAAGAGCTTTGCTTGATAGTATTGCTTCGGTATGCGAAAATAGTACTTATTTTATACGTGTTAATAAAGATAGAAATGTTTTTTGCAAGAATAAGAGATAAACGTAAATGATTGCAAATTAAATAAAGTATACCGTATTGGGAACACACATAAAAATGGGAAACCGAGGCCTTCATTCCTTTCCTTAGTTGGCGGGTGAAAAAAGAACGAAATCATGAGGAATAATAAGAATGTAAAGGAAATATATATATATAACCGAAGATTATTCAAAGGAAGCCTTAGATAAGAGGAAGTCCCTACAACCCCAACTTATCGAAGAAAGGAAAAAAGGGAATTTTGCTTACATAAAGCAAATAAAGTATGATCAACTAATTGTCAAGGAAAACATTAATATTAAGGATAAAAAGAAAAGAGAGATATCTATGTCCCCACAATCTGATTCGCAACCATGGAAATTACAGACATTTAATCCATCAACGATCAAAAGTATAAACGCATTTGATATGATGAGAGATCGATCTCTGCGATACTCCGGAAACCCAGCTACAAAGGAACAATAGCAATTAGACAACGGCGATCGAAAACAACAACCAAAAAACAAGAACATTAACACAACAGAAACAAATTAACCTCCCCCTAGCCGACTGGTCCTTGTGGGGGAAAAAGACCATAAACCTCCAAAGATAATCAAGCACACCTCGGATATATACTATAAAGACAATACAAGATCATTACGAACTACTGAAAAACGCATTGAACTCGAACTAGCCATAGCAGAAATAAAATGGGACATAATAGTAATAAGTAAAATGAGAAGACATGACGAAGGGATAGAAGACTATGGGCACTTGATCCTCCACTACAAAGCAGAGACACCAGGATTGTATGGTGTAGGCTTCTTAATTAAAAAGAGGCTTGCACATACAATCGAACAAATCAATGAGATATCTGAAAGACTAACAGTGTTGAATGTCACATTACCCTTAAATTAAAAAGAAAAATGGTCTATCACTCAAGCCTTCTGACCAACGAAATCGCATATGAGAGAAGACATAGTTAAAATCGAAAAGTTCTATGGTACACAGTAGGTTAATACGGACATGGTAAAAGAAGCAAGAATGGAGATAGATTCAGGTCATTTTCCACAAGAAAAGGAAATCAATGCAATGCACGTGGATTGCCCCGAACGGCCTGCATAACAACGAAATTGATTCAATTATGACTAATAATGCCAAAATTATTCAGGATATGTCAATCATACATAATCTTAACTTTTATTTGGACCATAAAATGACCATGCTAGACTGACAAGCACGCCCATAAAGAGAAAAAGTTTGTATCATAATGATAAAAAAGCAATAAAGGCTTATTTTATATTATTTTTATTTAATAAAGATAATAGAGTATAATGATCATACTTAGTTGTGATGTTTAAGGCTCACTGCGTTGTTGGTTTCAATTTTTGAATCTTGATGTAACACTTACACTCTTAGGTGATGCCAATCAGAAGACAAAGACAAATAATTTATTTGAATTAGACCATTAAAATTTAAAGCTAAAACTATTAGAAATATAACCAAAGTAGCAGGTGTGAGAGTGAAAACGAGAACACTGAAATGGAGATGGACGGGACAAATGTGGAGAACAAAAACAGAGAAGTGAACCGGAAAGGTTACGGAATGGTACCCAAGAAATGAAAAGAGACAAACAGGAAGACAGATAAAAGATGGGAGGTCGATTTGCCAAAGGAATGGAGAAGAATAGCACTTCATAGAAACAAGTAGAATTAAAGGAGGCCTATGTCTATAATCGGCTTGAGTCACGCCTTTTATCACGGTTTTTTTTTCCCAAACTGTGATAAAAATGTGAGAACCAAGCCTGTCACAGAAAACCTTGCTCGCCTAGCTGGAACAGTTATCATTCAAGTCAAGATGATTACAGAGGATCAGTTCATAAACCTTAAATTTATATAATATTTATTTTAAGTATAAATATCATAGACTAGTTATACGATTTTAAGATATAAAATTATTGTACTTAACCAGTTTACAGGCAATAAAGACTATATTTATTTTATTTATATTAAAATTTACTTTTGAATGACAAAACTATAATAAGAAAAATAATTAAATCTAGTGATATTTTCCATAAGGTACCGTATCTAATTCTGAATGGCGAGGTAATGTGTGTTTGTGAATTGTTGTATGAGTGTGAATAAGAGGTTGATTTTCAATATTCAGACAAGGTTTGATATAATTTCTATACAAAACTGTCAACCCTATTTTTATTCCTCAGTTAAAACTTACCTAGTTTACAATATCGACCCTTATAAAACAAAAAGTAGGTGTCTAATTGCATTTTATATCTGAAACAGTCACTTTTAAAGACACTGGGTGGATTGTAATAAGACTGTGAGATTAAAACGTATCTCGATATTACTATTCCAACTGCTTCTACATTTAAATATCTTCTCGGAGTCAGTAATCTACTTATTTATTTGTCTGCTGAATAAACCGAGAGTAGTTGCATGCCCGCAATAAAAATTAAACTTTTGCGTCTCATATTGCTTAGGGTTCCGCTTCTCTCCTAAGAAATCCACTTTTTTAATATGTTTTAAAAGATCTTTAATATACATTTCGTTCTAAATAAATTTGTATTTTCATTTTATTCTTTCCTTTCCCATTTAAGTATTTATTTGTTGAAACTATTTTAAATTAAAGAAGAAGAAAAGAATAAGTGTGCAACAAAAAATTACTTATTTTTACTTATTAATAAAAACTCTTAAAGAAAATTATTTTAAGAAAATCCTAAATATATTTCTCATAAAAATGTAACTAAGTTTTAACATAAGAATATGGATGAAAATGTAACGAACATACTCGCTCATGATTAAATCGCACTTGAGTGCTTTTTCTATAGCCAGACTTGAGCGGATAATAATGGAACGAGCAATTCGCAGAAGCAGACGATACGATATCGTCTAACTATATAATATCGCACTGTCGCGACATCTTCCAACACTATTGTTTCACTTTTACCGACTTGTATATATTACTATGCAAAACAAAGATAATTTCGCTAAACAAAAACCGATATATCTTCTGGGTTTAATGAACGCATGGGTGTTTAAACCCATTATGTTTTGCTAAATGAGCACAAAGAGTATTTTAAGTTACTTGTCTAGAAGTTTTCGTTAACTTTTTTAAAACATTGTCTATGAAACAAAAAATTAATTATTCAAATCGAGCGTTAATTTTGTAAAATTTAAGTAAATAATTGGAAATTAAAAATCCTTAACTGTCAGATTAACCGCTGATGAATTTTCAGTTCAGAGAAACACAGGTTTTCCGTGAACTCATTACCCACAAAAATTAGATGAATGTACCTCTCCTTATCCGGAATATTACATTACCATCAACCTCATTTCTCAAAAAATACCAGAATCTGTCAGATACCTTAAAATTCAACCAAAATACGTGAACAAAATAATCAGATTTCTCTGAAATTCGGTGCCCACCTGAGCTGAATCCCCGCTACGTGCAGTGCCTATGACGGACAGTATAATTTGACAAGGAAATGTAGTTTACTCGCTAATCGGCCTACTAGATGGCTATTGTTAAACTGGACACTGCGCCACCGAAATTTTGTCGAAACGAACTAGAAAATATATAACTTTTTTAACTTTGAACATCTGTCAATAACGTCATCAATTCTTGATATAAAGAGGAGTCATTGTATCGATTTTGTAGAATACAATACCATGATTAAATAATACCAATAACAGGGGTCTAGCAACTATATTTCAGTCACAATATGCTTCTCTAATCCTGAATACACTTAACCTAATCTACTTAATACCAAATTGCATTGTAAACAAGATGGCGACTTGTAATCGAGTACCGCTAGTATAACTAACTCGCGCGTACGAGCGGCAGCGTCGTCAATAATTCATGTAGTAGGCACGTCGTACCAGCCAGCCGTTCCTAATTGATTCCTGATGCGGTGAGCTGATCGCATCACTGACTCCTTGTACTGCCCTCCCAGGACCCGTCCGCCTCATTACGCACTTACAGGCTCGTGCAGAATGAGGAAAATCGTAAGAAATAATTTTATTATAAAATTTCATGTGAGCCTCTGTTCTCTCGGAGCGATGAATGTGGCTTTTTGCATTTTTTTCCCAAGTTAATTACTCGGTAACGTGATAAGCAGCTAAGCGTGATAAGTGGATTACTTTGCATTCGCTAGACTTAACTACGTCTGAAATTCTCTTAGTAACCTATTTTTAGAAGCGACGCACTTCACACAGAAAAGGTCGTATAATTCGAATATTTACGTACAAGAGTACCGTTGAAAGTCAAAACTGTGTTATAAAAAATCCATTATTTCAATTTCAAAAACAGTTAAAAGTTCCATTTTGTTGTCAACTTATGCAGTGCAACTGATTGTCATTCGTGGCACATACATAATCCCGACGGAGAGTCCATGATCTTGAACGGTGCCTGACAGCTGGCCGCGGCCTTATTCCGGAATACTATGCTGATACGCAACGTTAATCGAATTCGAATACACGGCCACCGCTGCCGTATCCATGTCCATCACGACTAACTCGATTACTTGCTGTCCGAACATGCAAAAACTTTAGTGCAGTAACTTAAATCCAGATTGTATTTTATGTTGTTTCTAATATATCTAATATGAAATAAGGTGTGGTTTCTATCATATTTGTAGTGTTTTGCGAAAAGAAAGACGGTGGTCATAAAATATAATGATCTCTCCTTGGAATTAATTTTATTAGATCCTATTCGAATGCTTTTCACTTCACGCCTATTACCTCCATTCACTTATACCACCACTAGCTTCAACCATCGGCTTCGCCTGCGTTAAAAATATACCAAAGGAACATAATCCAGGCATAAAAAGTATCCAGGCCATAGCCTACCGTGTGCCAAGTTTCATCCAAATTCGAACAGCCGTAAAGACATGAAAAGGTAACAGACAGATATACAGGCAGAGTAACTTTCGAATTTATAATGTTAATGATTAATATTAGTCATGAATAATTTGCACAGTTTTCTTTCAATCATTTACAATGTACACTCACTTGTCAGACCATAACCAAATCCATCAAACATTACTCCCTCTACTAATTGTATCTTCAAACCCAGTACCACGACATTCATTAGACCACACAAGAGAGCAACAGACAACCCGTTTAACTTCAGTACTGGTCGTAAATTACAGAATAGTACCGTCCAATACCCTTCGAAATTCTCTTAGTAACCTATTTTTAGAAGCGACGCACTTCACACAGAAAAGGTCGTA
This sequence comes from Orthosia gracilis, assembly GCA_947562075.1. Lineage (NCBI taxonomy): Eukaryota > Metazoa > Arthropoda > Insecta > Lepidoptera > Noctuidae > Orthosia > Orthosia gracilis. The sequence goes on from OX387274.1 coordinate 15,231,559, forward strand.
TAATTCGAATATTTACGTACAAGAGTACCGTTGAAAGTCAAAACTGTGTTATAAAAAATCCATTATTTCAATTTCAAAAACAGTTAAAAGTTCCATTTTGTTGTCAACTTATGCAGTGCAACTGATTGTCATTCGTGGCACATACATAATCCCGACGGAGAGTCCATGATCTTGAACGGTGCCTGACAGCTGGCCGCGGCCTTATTCCGGAATACTATGCTGATACGCAACGTTAATCGAATTCGAATACACGGCCACCGCTGCCGTATCCATGTCCATCACGACTAACTCGATTACTTGCTGTCCGAACATGCAAAAACTTTAGTGCAGTAACTTAAATCCAGATTGTATTTTATGTTGTTTCTAATATATCTAATATGAAATAAGGTGTGGTTTCTATCATATTTGTAGTGTTTTGCGAAAAGAAAGACGGTGGTCATAAAATATAATGATCTCTCCTTGGAATTAATTTTATTAGATCCTATTCGAATGCTTTTCACTTCACGCCTATTACCTCCATTCACTTATACCACCACTAGCTTCAACCATCGGCTTCGCCTGCGTTAAAAATATACCAAAGGAACATAATCCAGGCATAAAAAGTATCCAGGCCATAGCCTACCGTGTGCCAAGTTTCATCCAAATTCGAACAGCCGTAAAGACATGAAAAGGTAACAGACAGATATACAGGCAGAGTAACTTTCGAATTTATAATGTTAATGATTAATATTAGTCATGAATAATTTGCACAGTTTTCTTTCAATCATTTACAATGTACACTCACTTGTCAGACCATAACCAAATCCATCAAACATTACTCCCTCTACTAATTGTATCTTCAAACCCAGTACCACGACGTTCATTAGACCACACAAGAGAGCAACAGACAACCCGTTTAACTTCAGTACTGGTCGTAAATTACAGAATAGTACCGTCCAATACCCTTCGTTGCTCGTTACGTTCTAGGTGACTTATGGAAATAACGGCTTGTGACAGCCTGTTGACTTACAGCTCTAATTGTGATATGTACTGTCCTTATTGTGTGAAGTTTGCATAAAATTGTGGACTCTGATGTCAATTAACTCTGACACCAGTACATAGGTGGAAGACGCGATGTGGACGTATTTGTCATACTCTTTCATTGCGTCAAACCCTTTGCTTTGCCGAATTCACTTACGCAATTAGGCTGCCGATAGGCAGTAGCTCCATTTTAAGTTCTGGTTTTCAGCTGCTGCCGACTGGACGCCGAATCAAACAATAATGAAGTTTGAAAATACTAGGCAAACAAACTTATGAGTGGTCGCCTAGACCTGCGTCACTTTATTACACCTTGATTCTTTTTATTTACTTTCTCCTTTCACTGTAGCCTTTTCTCATCAAAAATCTAGTCATCCGACTTCTCAACGTCCCACAATTGACTTCATTACTTTTTATTCTCTTACAAGGGATGTGCCACAACTCTTCATAGCCCCCATTTCGTATGCAAGCGAGCGCATAAACAAATTGGCGCGCACATCTCATTAACGTCACTCATACCGCGGCGACGCCTGCTGTGTTTTTGTCCGCGTTGTCACCAGGTGTAAGCTTTCGCCTCCCGTATTAAATAACTACGTTACATTATATTCGATTACAATAACTGTCACTTAAAGCGGACGGTTGTTACAAGGTACCTGCTTGCTAGTGCTGGGTTTCGTTGATGCATGAGTGAGTATTATTAATTGTTGTATAAAATTGATACTTTCGTGTAATTTCCACATAATTACGGATATGAACTTTCTAATTCTATGGCCATATTGCCTGAAAATCTGGTGACAATCTATTGATGATAATTGTTACTGGTAATATCGAGGCCAAACAATCTCGAGGAAGAAGTCGTATAGACGATGGTCAGACCAAATCCGAACATAGCTGAACATTAAAACCTCAGAAGCCGAGTATGTTGCTGAAAGTAGGAGCTAGTGGAGAAACATAATCAAGGAGACAATCTGGATACCTTGATGTGGTAACAACCCCCAGCATTGATGATGAAATGGTGCAAGGCAAAAAGGATAGGTACAATATTTGTAAAGGGAAACTAACTAAACGAAGGAACTGGTTTCATGCTATTATTTTTATACACTTATTTCAATCAGAGCTTTTTCTAGGTTTCCGCCGCTTCATTCTCATAAAAAACAAATTCTACAGAAAACCAGATTCAATAAAAAGATTTCCACTAAAACTACTCCAATAAACTTCATTGACGCAAAGGATTCTGCATGTAAGAACGAGCCAAGTAAGGCGTTCATTGAGTTTGTTTGTATCTGCTTTTTATTTCGAATTTTCTTAAGCCACTGATAAAATACTCATTGTTTCTCTTAAAAGTTCTTTTGTTCACAGGTATTGTTGTTTTCATATTAAATGAACGAAAAAGGAGCCTTTTAGTGATGTGATTTTATCGGTACAAGAGGTAAAGCAAAAATTATTCATATCTCGTTTCAGAAGCCTAATTAGTGAGCTATTTTTACCTAATCGCCGAAGGAAGGTAATATGTTCATCAGTCTATATATGTATGTATGTCTGTTCCTATGTGGCGTTCCAGAGACCAAACGCGTTGTCTGATTTTGATGATTCTTACGTCAATCGATTCGTCTTAACCTTGCGAAAGTCATTGGCGACATTAAAATGGGAAAACAGAAATATGTCGGCTTTTGGGCGTCATATTGTGGGGCACAATTTTTTTTTCATCCAATCCCACCGTGTGGCATATCAAGATAAAGGGTTTAAAAAGGTGATTTCAAAAATATATACCACCTATATATTAAAATGTAACTAATTCGGAAAAAAATTATTATTAATAAAAGTTAATGTATGCTTTTCTTCTTGGGTACGTCTTTTTAGTTCGCTTCTTAAGCTTTTAGGATTTTTGTTTTTTTGTATTTTAATATGTTTTATTTAAGTCTCCATATCAGAATTTCTAGCCGGAATCCATTTTGCCCATGATAAAGCATGGTCCAATAAAGTTGCTAGAGAAACATTCTCAATAATTGAACAGACGCAATATGATATCTTTCAATCCATATGGACACCGGTCAGGTACATTTTGGTGCCGATATTTAGGATGGGTGACAGTTATTGGGGGCGCCGAATCTCTGTGGATTAGGAAGAGATGAACTGTCCGGAGATACGACGACTGTATGAGTTCCTGGTGCTATTGTGGGGTGAAACTGTTTGTATACACCTATCGTTAGATGAACAGTCACTGTTGATATAATTTTAGTCTGCGCTTCCATTAGGCTTCTGGATAAAGGATTATACAGAATGTGAAATTAGTAGAAAAGGTCTATCTTGCTACACTTGTACATCCTGGGTTATCCATTAGCTCCGAGTTAGTAGTTAATACGGTCAATTAAGTATTTGTTATTAAACCTCATGTTAACAACTAACTCTCGAGTAAATTTTTTGGCGCAAGTGGATCCAAGAAAATTGGTGCAGCCGGTCATTTTAATAAGATTTTTTAAAGATTGTATTTTATTGAAATAGATGCAGCCGTCTTTTATAAACTTGTGTAAATAAGTCTAATATCGGCAAACATGATTCTTTAGATTTAATTTAAACTTTTAAAGGATTCCGCAGCGACGGAATTACCGATTTGGCTTGGTCTGACCACTGTCAAAGTTTAAATATTCTTCCATTCACACCTTCCAATATCATCGTCCTGGGATAACACCCACCTGCAGCCTAATAGCGTAAGTGAATGAAGCCAATGGGTGATGAATGAATGAGCCCATGAGTCACTTAGACGGAAATCCACCTCGCGTCTTTGATCTTGCATGTGATTGGTCCATTGTTCATACTCTTTCATGAGGTCAAACCTTATGCATTTCCGAATTCACTTACGAAATAAGGCTGCTGGTCTCCTGGGCTACTGAGAATAAGCCTCTTTTCATTTCTCTCATAGTTCCCAGTTCAATACATCTCTCATCCAGGTATATTCCGCGAATTTGATGATATCGTCGTCCCAACGAGCTTTTAGACGAACACACCTTCCAAAAGACTATAACTTCAAGGTTTGCTGATATTTATTTCCAAAATTCCCCATAAGTTATAGGCGTAACAGTTGCGGCATCGTTTCGCGTCGTACGAAGCTCATAACAAGTTTGTAACTACGTTTTACGACAACACTCACCATCCTATCTCAATTTTCGCAATCGACTATACTACAAAGAAACAAATAGAGGAACTGTCGTCACTCGCGACCCCTGAGGGATTAGCAGGAGTAGTTGAGTGTGTGCAGTGAGATAACAATAAAGTTAGTGGTCTGTAGAATTTTATTTCTTGTTGTAATTAATTGCATAAAGTCGTAATTTCAGTCAAAATACTTCCCCTGTTGGACATAAGCGTTCCCCAAGCGTCGCTACTGGGCTGAACGCGTGAGGGAGATGCAACGAAGACGCCGTCACGCGCCTAGCCACCGCAGGAGATGCCCGGGGCGTCGGGAGTCGCGAGCCGATTCTCGGCCACCGTAGGCGCATGCGGACGGCGAGTAACGGGTAGCTCGCCGTCCAATAAGAACCAGGCCCGAGTCGACGGTGCGTTATGTTTCCCGCGCGCCTCATAGAGATGTCAGCAATACTGACGGGGTCCGCTAGGAACGATGCCTGTCTGGGTCACGGATAAATTTAAAAAAGAGTTACCGCGACCCTGGCTCGAGTTACTGAAAGAACACGGATGGGTTTTAGTCAGTAAAAGTCTGACACACCCTCCCAATTTACCCAGAGCGAAGTCAATGGATGATATCCCACCCCAAAAAAAAGCCTCGCCACTGAGACCGATACTCTGCTACTCGTATCTTACAGACTACGGCAATCCTAGTCAAGTCATTGGTCCACCCTTTACCTTTGTGGATATAGTATTTTGAGGATATCGATTTGTTTCAGGTAATTTTGTTAGGATCCCCATGAAAACAACAAACAAACAATAACAACAACAACAAACTATATATATATGTAATAATATGATTCTTAATTAATAAAACACATAAAAAATGCCTAAAATTAATAAAACACATAAAAAATGCCTTTCAATAGACGAAAAGGTGACATGATTGTGATGTTACATTGGATAACTTACAGATTTTAATGAAAAAAAAATACCTTGCGGACTTTTTTATTACTAGCAACGAAACTAATTTTGCTTTTTTTTTAAAGGTTATTTTCAAAAAACTAAAGTTTGCTTAAATTATACAAAACTTTACTAAAAAGACTCTCAGTGTTGTTGCTGCATAAAATACACCAAAGTTATTCAGGTATCATTTTGTAAGTACATTTATTTTAGCAATTGAGATTTAATTGTCCGATTCAATACAGCATTACTAATTAAAACCCCACCCATTACTGGCCAAGATCGGATCAAGCCCGCAACAAATATTATACTAAGTAATAATATTATAATCGTTGCCAGGAGCCATTTATTATTTCACTGTTCAATCACTATTTGCCCTAGTCCGCAAATATGGTATGTACCTACTAGTTGAGTAATGTCGTAGATCCAAGAAATGCTGGACATGACGTGTTAATGGAAACGCTATTTATACCAGCTTTATTGATGTCTTCATCTTTCGCAATTCCTAGCACTATCTTTCTTTAGGTGGGGTCGGCTCTCCTAATTTTCTGACGCCAGTACAATCCCTTAGGTTGTCAGATCAGGCAGTTCTTTTTCCAATAATAATTTCACCATGCTAGTCCACCACGTCGCCTGAGGTCCTCCTAATTTTTCGCAATGTTTTCTTATTTATTTAAAAATACACTTTACTGTACAGTAAATAATGATCATATAGGATAAACATTAATAAAACAAGTGTACAAAGGTTTATCGCACAAGACGGTATCGACAACATTCGGATGTACTGGAAGAAAAAAATGTTTTTTTTTCACTGTATTTGTTACTCTATAATTGGGAAAACAACTGTTAGATGTGTGTTTTTCCAGAAATGAATAAAATATTTACCTTATCACCACACTCAGTACCCAGATTTATCATTTGAAAGCCAGAAATTTGGAGAAATAGAGGCGCTACTACCACTATACAGAATCACAATTAATGTCATATTTTTTCAGCAATTATGGAAAGCCATTTCTTTACATAAACATAAAATAAGGAATGAAAGATTCTAGACAAAGTGATGTGAGTGATAACAACAAAAAAATTTCAAAAGGTCAAAATTTAAAGGATTGATCTCGTGACACTTCATTAGCTTAGACTGAACCTTTTAATTTTGTACTTTTTGCCAAAAGTTACCGTTGAACTGTATATTAGTTAGTTTTGTTACTCATGGAATTTATTTATGCAACAATTTCCGCACTCCTTCGTCATATCCAACATTTCTATAGTCTATGAGTAACACAATACGCTAGCCATAGTACTTGCCAACTATACTCGTGTCAAAGTTCTTGTACAGTTCGTACCTACACTGTGCTCAGTAATTGCAGCTGCTAGCAACTATGTACACTTAATATCCTATTAAATGTTGTTTTTAAGCTTTATCGTCGTATATATAGCGTCGTAAAATTGAACGTTATGTCTTGACAAGTGTCTTGCTTGTATGCTTAGGTGTTTGGAAGACGAATTGCTGATATTGGCCTTTAGACAAAGTGAAATTTATCATCGATAACTATAGTCGAAAAGTTACAATGTAAAGGTGCGAGTTCACCGCGCGACCGCGACGCGAGACCACGACGCGAGACCGCAACACGTGACCGAGGCAAGAGAAGCGCGACAACACTTGTCCTTGGCTTTGTAAGGGAGTGAGATAGCGCGCGAGACCGCAACGTTCGACAGTTGGTCTCGATCATGGACGAGAGGTGTACACGTCGCGCTCGAAATGCCCAAACATAATATCATTTTTCTTTTTTTTTATTGACTTAATATATATTTGGAATAATAACTTTCAACAATATAACTGATTTTAATGACTAAAATAGATGATAGTCTGTGTGCGACACACGGCTCCGTCTCGCCCGCGAACACACCTGTCGAGACTGCGACGCGACCTAGGCTGGGTGTCTCAGTCTTGCGTCGCGGTCGCGCGCTAATCTCGCAGCCCAGCCTCTATACACCAAGGAAATCGGAAAACTTTGGAGATACACCATAAATGAAAAATCCAATTTAACATAATATTAATCAATATTTATTATTAATCAACAATACTCTGACTCGTGAGCCAGAGAGTAGAGTACGAGAGGCGGGGGCGGCGGGACGGGACCCCCATCCCCGCCACCGCCGCGCCCGCGCGACAAGAAATCGGCAAATTATTTTTCCGAAGCACACCTACCAACGACCACGGTACACCAGTGTGCCGCAGCACACACTTTGCAGAACACTGCTCTAGACAATTGACATTGTTTCAACAAAATCGACTTCTAAAACAAAACACTGCAAAGCGAAAAATAACTATCTTTTCCTAGGTCAGTGTCTTTGGTACCTATTATTTGCCGTTTTTCGACACCGACTTCGGAAAAAATATTAGTTTTCGTTTTATAGTGTTTTGTTTTGGAAGTCGGTTTGTTTTTTTTTGTTAAAAAGTTTTTTATTTATCTCTTTTTGATTTTAGTAGGTACCTCCAAATCCCATGAAAATCATTTATAGCCAAAGTAAATCTCATGACGATTCCAATAAGCCCAAACACGACTAGGATTCATTGTTTAATTTTAGACTTCCAGTGCCTTACGGCTTCATCATCACATCAGTTCGATGTTACCATTTTCATCAGTACCATTTATTTATAAGTATTTGCTTCATCATAGTCGGTTAGCTTTTCGATAAATCTTATACCCGTGACATACTTAGCATTTAGAAGTTCCAGTGGCCATCTGTGGTCTTCTTCATCAGTCACATTTCACCAAATGACACTTTCTGAGTGTAAATGATTGCTCTGTTGATAAAAATACCAAAATCTATTTGTATGTCTATAATATTTGAGGAGTTCACTCGATTTCTTTGGGATTTCATCATCAGATCGTGGTTTCCTTATCATGGTACCACCCTTGGGATATCTCCTTTCCAACAATAAAAGAATTATCAAAATCGGTTCAAAAACGACGAAGTTATCCGCGAAAACACATGAAAAAAAACATATATACGGTCGAATTGAGAAACCTCCTCCTTTTTGGGAAGTCGGTTAAAAAGAGTAACGATAGCGCTGGGAAAAATGTCAAAAAAGAATACCAAACGCTATCGCAATCCCTTACATAGAATAACTCTTTGTGTAGTACCTCATGTAATATTTCGGAAGCGTATTACAAGCCCACACATTTTGAATTTTTAGACAATCGGTAGCTATTGTTCATCTAGAGCCTATTACGGCTTATTTTAATCCGTTTGATATCGTTCCGTTGACAGAATATTCTGGTTTGCATCTTGCATAATACCCGTACTATTTTGCAGCTGAACTAAACATAGTGATGGAAGCTAAGAAAACAGTATTGTTGTGACCGACGCTGGAGCAGTAATATTGCGTGCCCACAAATATGATGACTGTGTGATGCTGATGATAATAATAATAATACAACATAATATTCATAACAGGGAGCATGCTGAACACAAAATATCAATAAAGCCCTTATTTTTTACAACCTACTAGCTGTCCCACGCGCCTTCGCTCCCGTTAACTGGATACCTACCTACCCTACATACATGAATGTTGCGTAACGTTAACCACTTACATAGCGCACGCAACGAAAGCTCTCAAAAAGGAATATTTTGTCCCGTTTTTGCAACATTTTTCATTTATGCTCCGATCCTATTGGCCGTAGCGTGATGTTATATAGCCTATAACCTTCCTCGATAATTGGCCTATCCAACACATAAAGAATTTTTCAATTGCAACCAGTAGTTCCTGAGATTAGCAAGTTCAAACAAACAAAAAAACTCTTCAACTTTATAATATTAAAGTATAGATACCAAATTTTAATCAAAAAATGGTTTATCTATCGTCATTCGTTTCATAACAAATAGTAGTGCATTGTATAATTAGCTAGGCAATATGTATTGTTTATTGCAAAGCGATTTATCCAACAATCGTTATTGTAGAGTGCTACGATTGCAGATGAATAACGGATGCACAGCAGTTTATTTACAAAACAATGAAATTAATTCGTAATTGAACCTTAAAAACGCGCTTAAAACAGCAGTTTAAAGAGAATTAAATAATTTAAAGCCTTGTTGGTAAAAGGAATAATTTCAACTATGGGATATGGGATTAATAAGACTGAATATTGGGAATCAGGACTCATGTATGTCGCAAAAAGATGTACCTAGTAGTTATATATAACCTATATATAGATAATGAACAGACTCTAGTAAATAATTCTATTTGATAAATAATTAAGGCAATTTTAACTAATCCTTTTTCCTCTCAAAACCAGACGACATGACGTATAAGCTGCACTTAAGGGACTGCTAATAACTTAGCAGTACTCAAGTCAGTCAAAGTCACTCCAGAAATTGTACTGATTGCCAATAAATAGGCATGGGTCTACGCCCGTGTCCTGTTCGGTCCCCTACGTCAGACTTATCAACCGTCTTAGTTTAAAAGTCGCAAAATCTTGTTGTAAAAGGAAACAAGACAGCTAAGGGTTGATAAAATTGACAATTAGCAATGAGTAACTGGTGGCGTTCTGACTGTATGTGTGTAACAATCAGAAGTGTCTTTATCAATCGAAAAGAAGATGCAGTTTAAGGAAGTCCTTTCTATTCATGCTAAGTGTAAAGATTTTAAAAAAGTAATCTTGTCTGTGAAAAAGGTGAGGCAATTTTGACAAACCCTTTTGTCCTCTCAAAAGCATACGACATGACGTGTAAGCTGTACTAAACGGACTGCCAACTACTTAGCAGTACTCACGCCAGTCAAAGGCGCTCCAAAAATTGTACTGATTGCCAATAGAACACAGGATTGCGCCCGCGTCCTGTACGGTCCCCTACTTCATACTTATCAACGTCCGCAGTATAAAAGTCGCAATGTCTTGTATGTCGCACACAATAAATGCCCGTCGCGAAATCCAGTTACGGGGAGCGAGCCTCGACAATTGATAGAGAAACTGTGTGCAACGATGAAATTTAAAAAGTCATTTATTTCGAAATGCTTTTTCTCGGAGCGCCCGCGGCTTCAGCGATATCAATTTTATTTTCCGTTGTGGCTCCACCGCGTAAGGACAGCGGTATAGGGAGACAACTCCGAATGTGACCTCCGGCCTTACAGCGAATATAAAGTTAAGTTTTGTTCTATCGGTTAGTCGTTATTGTATATTGACAACAATGAATGTCGTACAAACTTGTCTGGACATGTTCAGAGTCACCTTATTGTTTTGTTGGAAAATATTTATATGTATGATGTTAAGTTTATTTTCTAATAAATTATTGTTGGGTCTAAACTACAATTTGGTAACCGATGAGTGATGACTTTTTAACATAATTATTTTACTCTATTTTATGCTCTAAACCTTCACAAGTATAAATTATGATTAGTGCATTCTTCAATGCAGTAATTACTCATAATTAACTAAATATAGTTACGGTGAAAAATATTTGCAGACACAATGTAATTAAAAGTATCCAAATTACTCCGCGAACAAAACAAACAATAACTCTATAGAAATTAATTTTACGTTAATTTATTTTAATTACAATTGTTGACATAGCAAAACAAACTGTGTTATTTCAACTCTTAATATTTGGGTTTTATAAAGACACATTACACATTTAAATAAAATATTCGCAAATAATTTGTAAGTCAACTGCTGGACCTAGGTCCCCCAAGTGTCGCCATACGACTTTGTTCGGTCTTGTGCATCTCGCATCCAGCGGCTTCCCGCAGCCTTAACCAATGTCCAGCTGTCTTTCGGAAATGATGATGAATTTGTAAGTAGCTGTTAACTATTTTTACAACTTATTTTTAGTTGCAAGAAAGCCTAGACCAAGTGATTTTCTAACAGAGATATCGATATTCGAAACTCCAAAATGTTTGTGATTGACCACGCGAAACTCTTATATTTTGTACTTTTGACAATCATCGCTATGGGTAGTGCCTCGGATCGTCGCTTAGTGTCGCTACTTGAGAGACATGTGTTCTCAACTTAAATATTAAAACATGCAACACTATTCTAGGGTGCGTTCACATACGCGAAAATACACAATACGTGACGCCAAAGAATGTCACTTTATTTAGCTCCTAAGAAGGTCTATTTAGTGACATTCTATCAGAGAACGCGTCGCGATTGCAATTGGTAATATGTCAAAAATGTACGGGATTTCCAAGCGCTATAGAAATATCTATGACCAGTGAGTGTTGCCAGTGATTACATACGGGACCGAAACATGGTCGCTCAAAATGGGCCTCATCAGAAGTTTTAAAGTCACACAAAGGGAAATGCAGAGGGCTATGGTCGGAGTTTTTTTTGCGTGATCGAATCAGAAATGAAGACATCAAACTTAAGTGACAGTGGGCAGGGCACATTTCTCGCAGAACGGATGGCCGATGGAGCCGAAAAGTTTTGGAGAGGCAACCGCGAACCGAAAGACGTTGCGTAGGAAGGCCTCTCACTAGGTGGACCGATGACCTGGTTGGTAGGTTGCGGAGATCCGCTGGTTGCGAGACGCACGAGACCGGTCAGTGTAACGACACTTGGGCGAGGCCTATGTCCAGCAGTGGACGTGTTTTGGCTGAACTGATATCGAATATCGCCATCGCTGACAGATTGTCAAATTGTCTAGATCCCAAGGTATCACTAACTCTTTTAGTTCAAAACTATGTCAACGAATAACAGCGAACAGCAAAATTACATTTTAAAAACCGAAGACAAGCGGCCGAGCCCAGCTAATCCAAAAGTCGATTTAAGGTAGCTAGCGACCATAGACTATTTTTATTTTATAATCCATTTTCTTCGTTGTCTGTGGATCACCGGACATCCGGCTGCGCGGTCAATGTAATTAAGCTTTGATCGCATAACGACACATTTTCTGAACGTTGTTCGTCCACAATTATGAAATACCGACGTTGTCTTTCTTTTTTAAAGTAATATTTTATAAAATTTTATTGAGATATAATGCACGACGGTTTTATTTTTGGAGAACGGTTTGGTTTATTTTAGAAAGGAGGAAAGGTGTATGTTTTTACTTCCTTGGTTTTTTTTTACATCTTCTGTTAAGATTATTTCCATTGAATAGATGCAAGATTGCTTTCTGATTAAGCGTCGCCGTCGTAATTGGATTAAGAGGTATTTTTTCCAATGATAGAAATACACGTCACCTAACGCGTCTTTCGACGAGTGTAAATTAAAACGCAAAATAATCACAGATTCAAGAGAGGAATCACGAATTAAATCGTCACTAACCTACTAAAGATCTGTTTACGTTATTTTACCAATGTCATCTCTGCCCAACCCTTTGGGGAAAAACAGGAGTGATATTTCGTATTATATGCAGTACCAGTAGGTACTAATCCGTTTTTTGTAGATAATTTTCTATATGACTATTAAATTAAGATACGCCAAAGGATTTATTTTCTACCGTTACCAAATAAGCCATACACATTATTTATGACTAAAACAAAACTTGACGAGAAAATACCTGAAGAACAAGGTTTTAGTTTAACAAGAAACTACTTTAAAAGTTAGTAACGTAGGTCGTTTATTACTAATACTAAGAGGTACTAAGGATCTCGTGAAGCAATAACATGTAGGATTCAAAGACGCTTCGTCTGCTGGCTAAATAACGGATAGCCTTCAATCGATTCTTACAACTGGCCTGTAATGATAAGGAGCCTTTACTGTTAGTTAATTTTAAATACCTATGCTGGATTTCTTTTTATGACACCTTACTTAAGATGCAAAGGGGAGAAAGTTATACGCCATACCTGGCGCATACAAATTCTTTTTACCCGACTGCAAGAAAAGGGTTATGTTTTTCGCTCATGTCTTGTATGTATGTTTATATGTATGTAGTATTCTTTATTACCTCATATCTTTCAAATAGCTTAGAGGATTTATATATTTAAGACATCGTTAGACACGTCTTGACCGCCCAAGTTTTCTTAGATAAGTGACGTATAAAAAAATATTCCGGATTTTAGGCGCCATAATGTGGGATCCCAGATTATTTTTCATCCAAACCCATGGAGTGTGGTATAAAAATGAAGGGTTTTAAGAGGTAGTTACAAAAATATTTGTACCACCAAGTAATCCGAAAAATAATGATAACCAAAGAATTGTATATTAAAAAAGTATTATTTTTCAAATGAAAAACCTGACTGCTTAAGAAGGGAACTAAAAAGATGAAAACGAAAAGAAAATGTTGCTGTGCAGCCGGAGGATCTAATATCAGCCAGCTCAACGAGTAGTTCCCTTCTTAAGGTTGCCCTAGTCGATCATTATTCCATACAAACGTATTCTGGCGAAAACTCCACTGTTTCATGGTGTACATTCAAACTATTTTACTTCTACTTTATTTTAATTAGAATAGGTTACTTCTAGGCAAGCGGGCTTCACCGTCAACCATATCATCGCTTAAGATCAGTTAGCCAAGTTACAAACGTTTCGTATCGCATCTCTTTCTACAATCGTTAACGCTTTCTATTTGTATGGTCTGACCACGTGACTTAACGTTCAGATTTGTCATTCCCATACATTGATTCGTTTTCTACAAGGCGTTATCAATTGTAGATTGTCAACTTGGCTACAGGCAGGCGAGCTTATCTCAAATAAAATTAAATGTACCTTTACACACAATTTTCATCTTCTTGGTAGGGATTGTCGAGGAAAAGAAATTAGCTCAATATATTTAAAGAATTCAAAGCTAAAGTTCAAAATCCGAAGTAATGCGGATTTTACTACTGCATTAGTACTTTTTTGCTCTCCGAACTGCGGTTTCAATTTAGTAATGGCTACTAATAAATTGTTAGTTTCTAGTTTAGATGTTTCTAAATAATGATATATGTTGAGCTTAACCATCGATGCGGCAAATATTAGCACAGTCTCTATAATTTTAAATGAACTGCATGCCTAACCATCCATGTTACTAAATAATGCAGTTATATCATAACAGTATTATTTGTATTGCGAATATGAATGTTCGTTACTTATGCACGATATTTGAAGGTTTGACATTCAGGAATATTATGACCTACGTCACAATAGCCACAAGGAGTTAATTATAGATAATTATCTTCACGTATGTAGACTATAACACATAACATACTTTTATCTGGATGCAGAAACTTTCCATAGTGAAACAGCAGGTGGAATTCTTTCAAAAACACTACAATACATAATTATCACAGCAGTCCACAGCTGGACATAATTATGCCTCTCCAATCGCATGCTATTCATCTCGATTCTCGGCAATTCTCGTCCAGCAGCTAATTTTGGTTTTGGTTTCGTAATCACAGTACCTACGGATCGCTAAATAATCCCGAATAAATCCTCTTTTCGACCATCTCATTGGTATTCAACTACTTCCATTTAGGTCTCTGTTCCTACATCATCTGATGTAAGATCAAGTCAAGGTGAACTTGTTTACTTCGCCTCCAATCTAACTGTCACCGGTTTTGACTTTTAAAACTATGCTAATGCCACCAGGCCGTCCATCAAACGGACCAAGTGCTGAATTCGCTCCCTTTAAATAATCTCTCATGTATTTTATTCTAGTTATTCTGTGATCTTGATGCTGAGATAAGTCTCTGTGTTGTTGCTCGAGATTTAACATCTGCTACGTCAAGTTTGGATGGGTATGAAATTGGATTCCTGTTTTGGGTTTTTGGAGTCAACCTATTGGATAGGTAGGTTTTTTGTGAGACATTACTAACTGATATCTGAGAAACTACGAAAATAGCTACAGTAAAATCACTAGGGCAGAATAATTTAACTCTTTGAAAATGATCTTAGTATTAATCTATACATATAAATAAAATTGGTTGTAATATTGAAATAACCGTTTTTTACTACATGTGTATGAATATAATATATACGGTACATACACCAAAATAACGTTTTTTTTTTTATTTTTGTCTGTCTGTGTGTCTGTATGTCTGTTTTTCCGGCTAATCTCTGAAATGGCTGGACCGATTTTGACGGGACTTTTATTGGCAGGTAGCTGATGTAATAAGGAGGCTAGGCTACGTTTATTTTAGAAAAATTCTAGAGTAATGTTGCAATGTCAAAGTACTGTCCAGTACCGCGCGCAGCTCAAGCGCATGCCATCACTGGGCTGTCACGTCGTCAATACAAATATAACTTAATTTGGAATAAGTAAAAATAAAATGAAACTAAGTAGGTATCATAATATAAAAAAACTAAAAAATTTAAGAATCGACTGTTAGGCGGAACGAAGTTCGCCGGGTCAACTAGTCTGAAATAAAATTTATAAAAAAAATAAAATCCTATCTTCTTCCTCGAGCCCGTAGCCCGAAACTAAATTTGTTTACAAACGGAACACTACAAGCAGTAAGACCTCATAGCGCTGTACCTATATTAAAAGATTACGCAGACTCTCAATAGAATGAAAATATTTTCATGCCGAGTCCCGGCACCACCTTGTTTACTGAGATAACCTCATCTACAATACGGTATCATTTTCAAGAAACAATTTCCTTTGAGTCATGCTCAAACAAAAATTAATTTATATCGTTCCCGCTCAAAATGAAATCATCACGAGCCCTAAAAGCGTTGAGAGGCTCAACTGGTATGACATATTACCGAAATTTACGTAATACTAACACCATTCGGGCCCAAGGCGTCTATTACGAGATATGAAAAGTAAAACGTTTATAATACGAGCGAGAATGAAGTATGGGCGGTGGAGTTAGAAAAAGAAAAGATAAGAAAATAATGCGCCCTCATATATCATCACAATCGCCAGAATTCTCGAGTTGGTCCGGGGATGGCCGGCCAACCCTCCTCACGCGGCAGGATCGACCGAAAATATTTAACTAAGCAAATCGCGTTTCTATGGTGCCTAACCACTTGTTATAATACCCTATTTTAATACGGCATTAATAAAGGTATTAGGGATTTATTACAGCGAGCTTCCGTGGCTAAATTCTAATCTAGGCATCAGTGATTTTAATCGTTTATCCCAAACGCAAGCACTTCCATATTTCATTTATAATTTTCCTATTTACTACACTGCTGCTGCAAACTATCATTAGGTTCTTAATTACTATTGGTAATGAATAACCTGCCCTAAATCGCCGATAAACACATATTCCGAACGGTCCGCAATTTCTAACAAAATCATTAGCACATGATGTAAACCGACGCATTTGTGTAATCGGTTCAAAAAGCCGTCATCGATAACCTAAATTAACTCAGCACTGAATCTTGGCGTCAGAAACACGAGTTGGTTAACGAGTTCCGACCAAATGTTTGGACCATTTCATTTGCGTGCGCATACAACAAACTATACAAATTATTTCTGAGAAGTATTTCGTCACGCATACTTGGGATTAGTTCGAGCCGAAACCCGGTGACTTCGGGCATCATTCATTCAGGAATTGACTGGACAACCCAATTCCAGTTAATGGCGAAAGGGTTGTCAATTATATTTCGAGTACGGTACGTACGAAAAGCCGCAAATAACGGTCTAGAATACGAGTTCGAAACTCTAATGCGTTATTGCTTTACTTCTAAAGTCGTCTTTAGACATGAAATATGTACGTTAACAACACAAGAAACTCAAATATGCTTAAATACTTGTTATAATTTACAACAAGAGCACCACTAATACTTTTGTAACAATATATCTGCGTGCTACTCGAGTTAAATTTGGGTGAACCCTTCCAGGTTATAATGTGTTTAGAAAATGGTGCTCATAACAAGCGCTAACAAATTCGTGACCTTCAGAGCCTAATGATTGTGAAAACCCTGTCATTTTCGCAGCTAAGCCACGATGAGTGGCGGAAAATTATTAAGAAATAATACGCGGCTAAAGAGGCCACTAAGTGAAATTACATAGGCCGATGACAGCGCGATTTCAGAATGAGGGTAGATAAATAACAGAATTAGTAAGGTGATTGATAGTTCCACCAGGAACTAAACTTGGGATAGTTATCTAATACCTTTTTTGTTATAGATAGGTGAGATTCCTTTTCAGTATATTGCCGTGGGGTGTTTACTTCGTCATCATGATTTCACTGAATGTTGGTGGAATATTAGCGGTTTTATATGGGCATTCTAAAAGCATTAGGACACCGCTGATGTGTTTTTCTGTGAGGTGCTTACTGAAATAATGTTATTTGGAGTTTGTGTATTTGGAGGTATGCGGAACACCATCTGGTCCGGGAGGATCCTCGGACCAGATGGGTGTTGTGTCTGGCCCGGGTAACTGCCCAACGATTATTGCCGGAGTGTTGTGTTTTCAAATCGCGCCGAAAACTTTGCTTGCGCGATGCAGGGTTTGTGTGACGTCATGTCATTAGTTCGTAAGTGGCGGCGTTGGTGCCGCTACATATACTTTTATATCTAAGACTATTATATCCATTCTAAATAGCAAAATAGATATACAAATTGTATAGAATTTATAATTGGCAACGGTTTCATTGGTTTAAAATTGCGTGGTTGAAACATCATACTTTCTCTTGTCCAATAATATTATAATGGCACCACCAATCCGCTTGCCAAATGTGGTTATTATATCTAATTACAATAGTAATATCTATCTGATATCATTCGTTGCGTCTCTTTTTCGAAACATCACATCACACTTCACACTAATTTTATTAAGGCGAATGTTTGTGAGTGTGTGTGTATATGTTTGTTACTCCTTAACGCTCTAACGGCTCGACTGATCTGGATGAAATTTGGCACAGAGATAGATTATAGCCTGGAATATCACATAGAATACTTTTATCCTGGGAATATTTTTCCATTGGGATAATTTTCGAAGTTAATACGGGCGATGCCGCTGGCGGAAGCTAGTTAAAAATATCATCATTATCATTTTAGTTGGAAGATGCCTAATGCTGCATGTAAGCCACATTAAAGGCCTCTTTTCTTATAGAGAAGGCGCAAGCATTTGTTTATCATAGTTGCTCAAGGTGATTGGGCGATTTCAAACTTCTATTGACTATAAGTCCAGGTTTCCTCACGATGTTTTCCTTCACCGATGTCAGCGATGTCTAAAATAAACTTAGAAAATAGATCTAATCTAATGTTCTTCATAAATGAATTGGAAAAGTTACACCATCGGTACTTATTTGTTTCGATTTGAACTCATGACCTCAAGCACGTGAGGCAAGACGTTAGCCAATGGGCTATTACTGCCTTACACAAAATAATAAAAAGAAAAATAAAACACTACTTAAAAAATATTCAAATTGATTTATAAATTAAATAAAAAAAAATAAAAAAGACGCGTTTGTAGAGTGAATGTAACGCAGTGCGGTGTCGTGAGACTCCCATTCATTGCGGTCAATTTGGCGTAATGTAATCAATTGCCGAACCAATAAAATAAATCAGAGGCGACAGTTTTAATTGATACCGATCACTATTTACTGCAAACCATAGATTTACTAGCGAAACTAAAAATCTGCTAAATGCCTAGTAACTTTTTTTATTTGGTAACACAACTTTTATAAGCAGTTTTCCTGGAAAAAAATGAATAGAAATACTTAATATTTTGTTCTTTTTTATACTGCGCAGGAAATGTAGATAGGTATCTAAGACAGCATCGAACGTAAAAAAAATATCATCAAGTATTTAAAACAGCCCAGATAACAGGACACTTCTAAAAATCATTAAATTATAAACTCGCAATGTATCCCAAATTGATTCAGTTCCAAATGAGTAAATAGATAATAAATTAATTATAACACTGTATATACCACAAATTGGAACGTGACCGCCATGAATAGTTAAGTGATATGTCATTTGTACTGAATAAAATTGATATTAACTACTGATAGAACATTTTGCATCACCTATATTTGTTTTGGCAAATTAAAATATCAACTATTTATTTTGTAAACGGTTGTGGGTAAATAAAATTTTGCGTCAATGTTCATTCATTTGCATTTTTAATACCTATGTCATGTTTTTAAAATGAAACCGGATTGTATTAAAATAGAACTCAAATGCGGTTTATGTAAACGTTATTACGGTGACCATATTTTTGTACTTTGCTATTGCGTTGGTAAATAGAATTAACAGTTGGAGCCCCTTTATACAGTTACAAATCATCATCATCTTCCTGCCCTTGTCCCATAAAACAAAGTCAAAGTCAAGTCAAAGTCAAATGTTTTTATTTCGACTAGGCCATTAAGCGGCACTTTCGAACGTTAACAATTAAAATAAACATTGATTATACCGTGCATTCGGAAAAGTAGATTGTTATGGAGAAGAACGCACAAGAAAATCCATACTTACTCTTTAAAAAAAAATAAGCTTTTATAATGTTAAAGTACATACATTTATAAATTCATATACGTGAGGACCATGCACCTAGCACTACTATACTACATATAAGGATTACAAGCACTAACAGGTAAATTCCTTCACTTGAAAAATAGGAGCATGGTTCTCACATAATTCAACAACAAATTATCTAATTCAACAACAACGGAACAATGTGCGAGTCATATTTTTTTTAAAACAAAAAATGTAGATAGATATAAAATAAAGCGTTAGTATAATTATGAATATAAAACAAATCAACCAGTTTGACTTTGTCCACACTAAAGATTATAATTAATACTTGGGGTAGGCGCAACACGTTTTCTTCTTCCATACCGTCCTGTACCCGTCTCGCCCATCACTGACTCCCTTTTCTTTCATATCACTCCTCACACAGTCCATCCATCTTTTCTTTGGCCGTCCCCTCCCTCTCCATCCGTCCACATTTACATTCATAATTCTTTTAGTAACATGCGTTTCATCCCTCCTCATCAAATGATCATACCAGGACAAACGGTTTCCTTTCAACTTTTCTGTCACTGACACCACGTGCAAACTTCCACTAATATACTCATTATACAATGACAAATAGGTACGCAAATACTTACGCAGACAAACTGCAAAGCAAAGTTTGCTAACAATCAGAGCACTGCTGCACTGGTTCAAATAGCACTACCCTTTGAGTCCAGCAATGATTGAGTGAGGCTGGCGGCCTATTTATTTACATATCGACTCAATTAACGAATACACCGGCGCTCATTATCCATTCAAATCGCAATCGCAGCTTTCCCACGTTAGCCGATTTTCGAGCGAAAACTCAATGAAAACTTCATAACAGTGTTGACTTTACGCTCGGAAACGGATCGCGTAATGGCCTTTGTCGTGCACAAAAAGCGACTGATCCGGCCCAGATCCGCTTTGTATAGCCCGCTTGCTTTAGTCAGTTGACAACATAATTATCGACTGTTGTGCAGCGAAATGGGCCGGTCAACGCACCGGCGACGTCGAAATAGACGATACCACGCTGCTGTTGCAACCACGCTCTAAGCCTTTAAGGGCTTCCTTGTTTTTTTACAAGGAGTCCTGTACACAAAGTAATAAAGTCCAAAATACATTGATATAAATTCAGCCAGGAGGCAAAAGATTGTGGGTAGTTGACGTTCAGTCTAATTTTATTAGGTCGCTTAGGTGCATACCAGTCCATGTCTACATTGTCTACTTATAGTAGTTGCGCTTACATTGAAAGCAGTAAATCTAATCGGCCGTCTATTAATGAACCATTGGCAGAATGGATGGTGCAACTATCCATCTTCAATGTTTCATTATGTCTGTTTAAATCTATGGTCATTTCGTTGGCGAATGTTGTTTTAATAATATAATAAAGTTAATCTGAAAATGATATGAGTCGTGAAAGACAAGAGAAGCAACAATTTTATGCGGCGAACATCTCAGTTACTCATAAAAAAGTCGTTTTCCAAACCTCGGGCTAGAGATGCACTTTAATGTGGCTCGAGGCATTGCAGTAGAATGTGACTAAATGACTCCAACTTCGTTCCCTAGATGGCGGTGTATACAATCTTTAATTTCAAAGGGAGGCTGAAGTCTCCGTTTTAAGTGATGCGCCAATAGAGGTCGTTTTTTTTTATTTATTTAACCTTATCTATTGCTATTTCATTAATTATTTTATGTCACTGAGCTATTTTTCTTACTCAACTAAAAATGATTACGTGTAAATGTAGAAACGGAGTGTCAACAATGATTCGTATCACTTTAATATATAGATACCTTTAACTTTACAAAAGCGACTAAATAAATAAAAACTTCTACTCTAATATAATTATGTTTCAAAAGGTTACAAACGCCCGCTGAAAATTCTATTGCTCACATTTTAATCCCTTCCGGCTTGGTTAGTCCCAGAGAGCATACCTACCTTTTTGGAAACCACACCTCATAAACAAGTACATTTATATTTTATACGAAGCCTACGAAAGTTGAGAAATTAGAAAGAGCACGCTTTAATCGCGGGCTAACCCTTTAAATATGTTAGCACGTCTTCGAATAACCCAAAACAATTAAGAAGGAGGTAATAATTTAGCTAAGATGACATGTTCCTTCTCAATAATTCACGAGGGCATGTTAATAAAATAATCTTTGGGCAACGAGATTTAAAGTCTGGAGCAGTTTACAAATAATATAGGTGTCTGATTTAATAAATCTGAATGAACAACCGAACAAAGATTTGGGTGTAATAATTCAAACAAAATGTTAATGATGACACGCGCATCCCATAAGTCAGTGGAAGGTTAAGAAAATAACATTTATGATATATATTAAGAGGTATAATTAATAGTCTAGGATTTATTTATTTACCTACATATTTACCTATTACTTACTTTTGTTCTACATCTATTGTAGAACATAGGAACAAACTGGCTATAGATGCGGATAGGTAGGTGCGTAGGTACCTACACATTCAGTAAGAATATTTTTTGGGGAAATTAAAATCTATTTTAATAACATAAGGTTATCAGATTCCTCACAGTTATTCTCATCATATTTTTTTAGATCACGAAGAGCATAAATTAATGTAGCATCTCATAAAATTAAAATGTCCTCACATTTTCGGATGACCGAAGTAAAATCAAAATGCCATAAAACTTAACTATAATGTTATAAATGACAGTTAGTGACGTTTCAAAGATATTATGAGTTTAAGGAAATAAACTTTTCGTAAAATAGTTATGGCTTATAACATGTTCGACCAAACTCAAAGAAAAAATAAAACTGACTGCAAATCTTGCCAAGATGTCCTGGATTTTTCAGAAGCGTGTTGAACTTTTACCAATACATAATTATTTATGTCATAAAAAAAAAACCTTTTTACAAAAAAATACTACCGACTTCCAAATAAGAAAACTACAAAGTGAAAAATAACTTTATTTTTGGAGGTCGGTGTCTTTCGTAGGTAGGTACCATTATTTTGCGTTTTGGACACCGACTTATTTTTTTGTAAAAAAGTTTTTTATTTTTCACTTTTTAGTTGTACCTACCTAATAGGCAAGTTGTTTAGAAGTTACCTTAACGCCAGAATAGATAACATTAATGTCATGAAACTTGAACATAACCGGTGAAATGAGAGATCTGCGTACCCCAGAGCGTACTGGTGTGATATTATGTTATGAAATGGTATAAACAATAATCAGATAAGCGATTGCAGCAATCCCGAGAGATTTGCCGTTATTTATTGAAGAGTTATGTCGTATATCTTCGCAGTTCTTCATCAGATCTACACCAAATTAAAATGGAACCAATTTCTAAAGATACTCTTTCGAATAAATAAGTATTTTCAAAATCGGTCCACAATTGACGGAGATATCGGTGACCATACACAAAAAAAAAACAAACATGAAGTCGAACATAGAACTTCCTCCTTTTTCGTAAGTCGGTTAAAAATGAAAATATGCTAGCACATCAAAAATACAACAAAAAAAAATATTAAGAGGTAATAATTCAACCAATTTTTTTTTAAGATGACACATGCATCCCATATGTTAGAGGCAGTTTATTTTTTATTATAGTTATTCGGGACAAAAATAGGTCCCGGTTACTCTGTTTCTTTCTGGAATAAGGTATGTCACTCGTCAACTTGGGACAGATACTCTACGACGATTCTGTCTTGATGACTGTGACGATGGTCGGCAAATAAAGCATATGCGAGAATATCAAATGTCTTACCAAATTAGACTCTGGGTAAAATATTTGAAATATATTATTTGAATAGTTAGTCGAGCGGAAAATTAGTAGAACTTTTCTTTTAGAGTTAGAAATCAGATTCTTTTTTATAGTGTCAAGGAATTTAGTTTTACCGGTCATGCTTTAAGCATATCAAAAAAATACGACGGAATTCTCAAAGCCAAATTTTGAATAGGACAAATATTGATCAATGATTTTGAATACGTCAATAACATATAATTATTGAAGTTTGTCAGAAACTATAGAATTTCACGTGTCACGAAAGAACATGAGTACTTCTGTTTTTTTTTTTTAGAATAGTTACTCGTAGGTACAAAAAATACCAACGCTAAATAAAAATCAAGTCTATAATTTATAGAGCTGGATTTTTACTCATCTATACACCCTGAAATTTAATTGGTTGTTTTCCCGCGGCAGAACGACTTGCCTTAAGGAGTACTTTCGAAGTATAGAGTTAAAGTAAATAAATAATGATGTTTCTGTTTTAAAATAATTAAAAAAATATTCATCAACTCGAAAAAGTGAGTAACAATAGTAACTCTAGACGTAACTTGTAGGTACTAGGCAGGGATGTTAGGGAGCTCCGTAACCGTAACCGAAACTATCGGATATCCGATATAAAAAATCATCCGTAACCGTAACCGAATCCGAAATGAAAGTTTCGGATAGTATCGGATAGGGGCGGAGCCTAATTGAGACACGTTATGACAAGTTGTTTTGATCGGCCGGCCGCTGCCAGTGCCGACACACAAGCTGCGCGTATTGTTTGTTTTTTTTCTTCTTTGACAAAGTGTTGGTTGTGTTACGGAATCGATTGAATTTGTACAAAATGCGTCCTAAGTCGAGTGCAGTTTGGTCGTTTTTTGATGAAATGACCGATTCCGCAAAATGTAAACAGTGTGGTAAAAGGTTTTCAAGGAAAGGAGGTGGGACTACATCGCTAAAACTTCACCTTAAATCACAACATAGTGATAAGTACGAAGAACTTTTGCTACTGGAAAAAGGTAACCAACAAAATAACCTACAAACAGCCAAGCAGCTGACACCTTTACAAGAGTGTAAAAAACAGTTGACACTCAAAGATTCGTTAAAAAACAAAGGTGCCTGGGATGAAACTAATACCAAACAAAAAGAAATTGATAAATTAGTGGCTGAAATGATAGCGTTACAAAACTTGCCATTTAATTTTGTAGAAGGTGTGGGATTTCAAAGATTAGTGCAGGCAGCCTTACCACGTTATAATCTTAGAGGTCGGCAGTACTTTACTAATTTACTGTGCAATGATATCTACAACAAAATGAAGTTAAAGATTCTGGACTTATTGAAACAATTTAAGAAGTTATCATTTACTACAGATGTGTGGTCCGAGCCCAGCGCAAATGTCTCGTTACTTAGTCTTACTGCTCATGGCATCACGAATAATTATGAAAGAGTTTCTATAATACTCAAGTGTGAACAATTAGAGGGTCGGCACACAGGTGAAATTATAGCGAATAATTTAAACAATATTTTGCAAGATTGGGGCTTAAGCAATGAATCAGTTCATTGTATTTTACGCGACAAAGGATCAAATATGATAAAAGCTATGAGAACGGCCAATTTCCCTGATGCAAACTGTACTATTCATCAACTTCAATTATGTGTTAGGTCAGCAATGGAAACCGAAGAATTTATCTCGCCAGTGATTACAAAGTGCAAAAAAATTGCTACTCACTTCCATCACTCACTAATTGCTCAAAATGAATTAAAACAAATTCAAACAGAAAGACTGAACCAAACAGAGTTATGTATCTTTCAGGATTGTTCTACAAGGTAAGATATTTCTATTTTAAACTAAAATAATTTTATATAAATGTTTTTTTTTTCTTCTGTACGTTGTTTAATTTCACATATGTTTTATTTATTCACAGATGGAATTCGACTTATTATATGATGGATAGAATATTGAAATTAAAAGACTCCTTGATACTGTATTCGGGCGCGCATACTATACCGATTCCTACTGCTGATGAATGGCTCGACTTGGAAAAGTGTATTGCAATATTAAAGCCATTCGAAGAAATTACACAGGAGTTAAGTAGTGCAACTGCGACAATAGCTTCAGTGATTCCTTTAGTCTATACTCTTAAAAACACATTAGAAACAGAAAAGACTAAACAAGACACATCAGAAAACTTTAAATTAATGATTACAAATATGGTCCATAATATCAGCGTCAGATTTCAGGACATTGAGAATAATAAAATATATACAATAGCTACTTATCTAGATCCACGCTACAAGCTCAAGTTTTTCAATGAAATTACTAAGGAACAAGTACAGACAGAGATTCTAGGAATCGTTGGGTGTTCAAGAACTTCTCATGATGAAGGTCCTTCTTCACCAAAGAGATCACGGACTCAGCTGCCATCAACAAGTTCATACATTCAATCTTGTCTAGCTGAAATATTAAGCGCAAGTGACGAAGAAGAGCACGTAGGTGGTGATGAGGATGATACAGTACCCAATCAATTAATTGTCAAAAAAGCATTGTTAAATGAATACAATAGAGAGAAAAGGTTGACACTCAGTGAAAATCCACTTTTATGGTGGAAAATGCATACGAAGTACAACAGTTTAAGTGCTTTAGTCAGACAGTACCTCTCTCCGCCGCCTGGCAGTGTACCGAGTGAACA
Source organism: Orthosia gracilis (assembly GCA_947562075.1). Taxonomy (NCBI): domain Eukaryota; kingdom Metazoa; phylum Arthropoda; class Insecta; order Lepidoptera; family Noctuidae; genus Orthosia; species Orthosia gracilis. The sequence goes on from OX387274.1 coordinate 15,257,402, forward strand.
GCTTTTCAGTGCTGCTGGGTTAATTTATGATCCTTTAAGAAATAGACTTTCTGGTGATAAGGCTGCGAAATTACTTTTTGTCAAGTATAATTTACCTTTGATAAAATTTGATTATTGAAAATGTTTAATGTTATTATAAATTAATGTAAGACAATGTATGATTAAGTTCAGAATAAAAAAGGAAGATATGATTGTTATGTTTGCACAAATTATAAAAAAGGAAGCTATGATTGTTATGTTCGACTTAAATTATAGTTATAGTAAACTTAATTTAATTCTGATTTCAATATTTTCTTTTAATACGAAATTACTGATTCAGTATAAGTAATAATTTTGTTATTACATTTTCATTTTAGGTGTTTTTGATCTAAATCATCTAAAATTTAGATAATACTCAATATAATATAATTATTTATATTTATTTTTATTTTAAATAGCTGTAATAATTACTCACAGACTGATTGTAATTCCTGCCAAAAACGAAATAAAACTACTTTATTACCTATTAGTATTTTACTTTTAAAATTCCTTAAAAATATAATATCCGTAACCGAAACTAACGGATAATCCGAAATAATTTATTATCCGTATCCGTAACCGTATCCGGTATAATAATCATTCCTATATCCGTATCCTATCCGTAACCGAAATTTCATATCCATAACATCCCACTAGGTACTACTCGTGTCACCACCTACAAAGAAAACCGATGCACAAAATAATGTCAAACCCAAATAAGCTCTCGCACGTGGTGATACGGCATAAAAGTTTGCACGCAAAACAAACGAGCGAGCCACAAGCCGACAAAGCAAAGACCGATTTATTAAATGTTTAAAGTAAAATAAGCTCTCGCGTGTAATTATACGGCATAATCTAGCCCGCGCGTAACATGATCAAACGGAGCCGCCTTCGAACCTAATCCTTTCGACGGTGACCTAGCACCCGGGTCAACGGCCTGCTGTCGTTCGGTCGTAGATATCGGGAGGTACACTATTGGTTCGTGATCGCTTTCGAGTTTAGTTTTTCACAATGTTAAATATGCCAGTTTTTGTTTCTAATATTTTATATAACTACGAAACGATTGTATTACATAGACAAAACCATTTCGCTGCGGGAAAACAACCATTTAAATTTCACGGTGTATATATAAAAGGCAAAAGTGATTGACTGATGTATCAACGCACAGGCCAAACCCTTAGGGCTAGAAACTTAAACTACTCTCTGGATCTACTGAACCGATTTAAATGAAATTTGGCATGGAGATAGTTTGAGACCTTGCGAAGGATATAGGGTATTTGTATTTCCTTGGGATAATAAAAAACTTTTTACGCGGGCGAAGCCGCGGGCAGAAGCTAGTTAAGTATAATAAGTGTTTCTTAGGAATCCCACATTATTACTAGTAGGCAACTCAATAAAGTTTTTAGTACACATCACGATACTTAATACTGGTCACTTAATTGAACTGATTGATTCTTTTTCTTTTAAGTCGACCCGAAAGAATAGAACGTAATGTTTCATCCTAATTATTATATACAACTTTATTTATGTTGTTGTAAATATCGATCGCTCATATCACTCTTTTGTTAATAATCTCCGTGCACTTTCCATGACTGGTTTTCATTTCATCGTGTTGTTATTGTGACACAGAAGATCACAACTGTGAGCACAAGGGGTAATGGAACCTTTTATATTCTTTATTCACATTTTGATTCTATATATCCACACACTTATTTCATATTTATTTCCAAGATACTTTTCATTTTACACGTGTTGAACCATTGTTCTGCTATCGGTACGTTCACGACATGTGTCAATCTCCCGAGGGTCGATTATAATTAGACAAGCGGGTGGACATGTTCTACATATTTCTATCGTCGGCTACACGCTAGTTACAAACAACCCGCTTTAATTATAAAGCGATAATGTTTATTAATTAGTTAACTATTAATAGAGTATTAGAGGGGTATCGAATTACGTTAAACCAATATTTATGTAGAATCTGACATTAACTTCACTGTATTATATTTTTGTTTTAAACCAAGCTATTTATTATTTAAACACTAGTTTTTTATCTGTGGTTTGGCTCTATGGCTCATTCTCACAGGAATTGTGCATTTTTCGAGAAAAAAGTAGGCTATTTATTCTTCTTTGTTTGTGTGTGTATTTGACTCAAATTGTATCCGAACAAAATGTGGCGTGATACTCAACGATAGATTAGCTTTCAATCCTTGAAAGATTTTTTATAATTGGTGCCACACTTCCAGAGAAAAGAAACTAATAATTTACCTCTTTATAATATTAGTTAAGATAAGCCCTTGTTATTGTTTCTCTATAAAAGGATAAGCCCTCATTTATCCGATTAAGCGTAAAACAAAACAAGAAAAAACAAACTAGCAAAACGCAATATCATTAATTCAGCTTTAGCTCAACCTTTTTATTTTATTTTTCGCAAAAAAATAAACATTTACAATGTGCCGAAGTATTGTCGTAATTTTCAACTAATGTCTACAGTTAATTCTATAATTTAATTATCCTTAGAAATAAGAAAGTTTCTTTGGGCGAGGCGTCTTTAACGCTTAAATAAATGAGCATCATTGAACTGAACCCCTTTTGTTTCACAAGCTTCGACCGCTTTTGCAATTATTACTACGTTTTTAACAATACCATTTAATGTTTTTTTTTTAAATCAGTTCGGTATCAACCAATGGCAATGCCTTTTATTTTGACAATTCGATGATATTCATTGTGTACGATTACATCGCACATTTATTAAGAACGCTAGCATAAGCATTTTTACTTAATGTAAATCGACGTTTTCACTAATATTGTTGAGTACACTTTCGACCGTTCTATTGTAAACAAGTACAATCAATAAATATTTTATCAAGAAATCAGCAAGAATAGTTTTCTTCCATCTACACATGTATTAGCAACCAAGTGCTCGTACATATTGGTCCTTCGAGCTATGTGTTGGTGATTTGTGTTCTCTCGTGTGGCTGCGAATCGGTTCCGTTGGCCTCCCACAAGCGGGAATCACTAACGTGAATTGAGAAGGCGCATAAGGTCGCACGGAAGAATTTCGGAGCACCTACACAGACCAAGTGACAGTGGGCTAGCAGTCCAAGATCAACAACAGCATCAAGGCAAAAATCAAGTAAGCATCTTAGCATCAAGGCTCCATACAAGACAAGACAAACACATCAAGAAAAAGCTATATAGTAACCCAAAACAGATCGATCTTCAGCAAGATTCAAGAAAGTTGACGGCGAAAGAACTCCACAATCAGCAGGGAAAATCAACCTAGTTATTTGAATTTCCTATTTTACAAGTATCAAGATGGAAGAACTATTTCACAACCAGCAAGTTGCCATCAATGGCATGCGACAACTTTGGTCAAATTTCAAAAAAGATGGACCAGATCGCAAAACATCAGAATACATCAAGAAGAAAACTGAGACTCTGAACAACTATTGGATCGAGTTTCAAAAAAATCATGAAAAATTGTGCAGGTACGAAGATAAAACGCAAGATTATTTTATCGGAAACCACTATGAAGAAACGAAGGCGTTCTACATAGAAGTCAGAGATTCGATTCAGAGAGCAGGTCTGATCAAGCCAACCCTGTTCGGCCGTCAGCAGCCAGGTGCCTCGACCGCAGAGGGTAGAACTACTCCAGTGAGTCCAATGCCAGCTCCGGAGTATACTACTCGAGGAACTGATAGCAAGTTAGATGAGAGGTTGCGTAAACAAGCCAGCAACTTCAAAGCCTTTTCTCGCTTCGTGACTAACATAGATCTGTCAACCATAGAAGAAAAATGGGAGTTTGAAGACATTTTGAAAACTCTAGAAACCCGTTGGAATGCGGTTGATGGTCTCCACTGGAAAATAGACAGCGAATTTGATGAGGTAGACGAAAAATACGAGACTTCATACACGCAGCATGAGCAGATGTACTTCAATATTAAAAAAGAAATAAATCGTAGATTATTCTCTGCATCCCATCGAGAAAAGTCTACGCCGCAGCTGGATATTCCTATATTCAACGGAAATTACCAGAATTGGGTATCATTCAAGGACTTGTTCACGGAAGCAATTCACGGCAACCCATATTTATCTGCTGCACAGAAAATGCAATTCCTGAAGAGCAAGATTAAAGGTGAACCTGAACGCCTAATACAACATCTTCCGATCAGCGCGGATAATTACATCGCTAGCTGGGATATATTAAACCACCGTTATAACAACAAGAAACTTATCTTTACTACTCATATTAACACCTTGATGAATATCCCAGTTACGCAACAAGCGACATCGAATCACATCAAACGTATACATGACGTAACAACCGAGTGCCTTAATGGTATCAAGAATTTAGGTGTCAACATTGACACCTGGGATCCAATGGTAGTACACCTGCTCACTCAAAAAATGGATTCCGAAACATTGAACGAATATTTCACTTCACTCAAACAGCCAAGAGAACTGCCATCTCTGAAGGAGTTTTTAGAATTTCTGGAGAACAAGTTCACTACCATGGAGTCAGCACGTCGTAAACAAGATGCGATTCAAAAATCTACAAGTCCTCCTTCAAATTCAGGGAACTCGAGATCGAATCAGGGAAAACAATACTACGTCAGCAACAAGGCTACATCAAAGAAGACCCCTTATGTCTCCTGCCCCATCTGCAAAGATCATCATGGCATATATTATTGCAATCAATTCAAAGAAATGGCACCAGGGCTAAAGAGAAAAACTATAAATCGACTCAATTTTTGTACAAATTGCCTGTACAATCACAACGAAAAAAAATGCACGTCCAGCAAACGTTGCCGCCAATGCAACGGACAACATAATACGGTGTTACATGACGCCTATGCAAATGAAAACACGACGTCATCGAACGTTTCCGGCCACGTGCCCCTCCAGCAAGAATCAAGCCCCGGAGCTCATGTTGCACAGCAAAAACTTGCTTCGACAGTTCTTTTAGCAACTGCAATTATCAAGGTGACAGGAGCTGATGGAATAAAAAGAACGATGCGAGCCCTCATTGACCAAGGATCCCAAGTTTCCTTGATCACCGAAAACGCAGCGCAAGAGCTAAGGTTACCACGACAGAACTGCAAGGGAGTTATTACTGGCGTTGGTATAAATGACAAGACCTGCAAAGGAATGTTGAGTATCAACTGTACATCATTGGACGACAATTACAAGTTCAGCACTAATGTTCTCATAATGAACAACATAACAAGAAACCTGCCGAATTCAACATTTTCTAAACCATCATGGGTATTTTTAGAAGAAATTGACTTAGCCGACCCTCAGTTCTACGTTAGCAACCCAGTTGACATATTATTGGGTGCGGATATATATGCTAAGATCATCATGAACAAGATTCACCGAGATGATTTAGGTAGCTTTATTGCGCAGCAAACACGCATTGGGTGGATTTTGTTCGGCGGGGTCCAAAGTCTTCAATGCAACCTAGTCCGGAATAATATACAAGACATTCAACAATTTTGGGAGATCGAAGATATTCCTGAAGATGATCAAATATCATTTGAAGACGATGAATGCATTCAATTTTACAAGTCGACCACGATAAGGTTGGAAGACGGAAGATATCAAGTGAGACTACCACTAAAATCAACTTTCAACAAGGATATTGGGGAATCTAAACACAAGGCAGTCGCTCAGCTGTATCAGATAGAAAGAAAGCTCGCAAAAAACAGTTGTATTGCAAAACAATACAAAACATTTATTGATGAATATTTATCTCTCGGTCACATGAAACCGGCGCATAGCAACAAGAAACTAGAGTATTTTCTACCGCATCACTGCGTACTACGTAACGAGTCAACAACTACGTCACTCCGTGTAGTATTCAATGCATCATCAAAAACTTCTACTGGGACGAGCTTAAATGATTGTATGTATACGGGACCCAATCTGCAAAAGGATCTTATGACACTTATACTGAAGTGGAGACAACATCGCATAGCCTTTATCGCGGACATTGAAAAAATGTTTCGCCAAATTTGGGCACATGAAGACGACCAAAACCTCCAAAAAATCGTTTGGCGAGATTCTTCTGATCAATACGTACAAGAGTATCAACTTACTACGGTCACCTACGGCACCAAGGCCGCGCCATTCTTGGCAATGATGACCCTAAGGCAATTAGCGGATGACGAGAGATCAAATTACCCATATGCAGCTCAAGTCGTCGAAGAATGTTTTTACATGGACGATTTGTTACACGGTTCAGACTCGGTAGCATCAGCAAAACAAATACAGCAAGATGTGATGGCAATCCTCAAGACAGGTGGTTTTAATTTACGAAAATGGAGGTCCAATTATCAAGAACTGCAAGACAGCACCAGCAAAGGCGACCAGGAGCGTTACGACTTCAAACAAGCTGAATCGACAAAAACATTAGGCCTTCACTGGAATCCGCAACAAGACATTTTTACATTTCAATCAAGGATTGAAACCACTACCGGTACGCAACTCACGAAGCGGAAGTTACTGTCTGAAATGTCCAAACTCTTTGATCCCCTCGGTTGGCTCACTCCAGTTTCTACCAAGATGAAAATACTGTTTCAAGACATCTGGAAAGAGAAGAATTTGAATTGGGATGACAAGATTCCCAAACAAATTAACCGAGAATGGACAAAAATTAAACATGACGTAGAAAACATAAATCAATGTAAAATACCTCGATGGATAGGTACGGCATCGGCCGGAAACAATATCGAGTTACACGGATTTTGCGATGCATCGCAGAAAGCGTATGCATGTGTCGTGTATTGCAAAATTACAAGTCAAGGTGTAACAAAAATAACTTTAATGGTTGCGAAATCAAGATTGGTTCCATGCAACAAGAATATCTCTTTGCCCAAATTGGAATTAAGTGGAGCTCACCTACTATCTAAACTAATGGTCAAAGTGAAGGAAAGTTTGATCGGTCATAACATTAAAGTTTATGGGTGGACCGATTCTATGGCAGTTCTGGGATGGATACAAGGCGATCCCAATCGCTGGCAAGTGTTTGTTGCCAACAGGGTGCGACAAATAACAAAGGAGATACCACCTCAATGTTGGCGATATGTGAAGTCAGCGGAGAATCCTGCAGATTGCGCGAGCCGGGGATCAACAAGTCTGAAACTAAAGGAAAACAATCTGTGGTGGAATGGACCCACCTGGCTACCTCACTGTACGCCGGAAGTCCAAGCAAGTCGCCAAACTTATTCAACAGATGAAGAAGCCCTTAACAAGCAAGTAAATATTGTGACCCAAGAAAAGTCACAAGTAAACAGCGTTATCAAAAGACTTCTTAGCAGACTGAGCTCATTTACAATGATTCTGCACGTACTAGCACGTTTACGGCGCCTGGTTATCAGAAAACCAGAAAACATATCAAAACCCTACATTACCTTAGCGGAGCTACGCAAGGCCAAGGTCGTAATAATCAAAGAAGTTCAGTCTGCGGAGTTCCAGCAAGAAATACGTGACCTGAAGAAAAAAAAACAAGTGTCCACGACAAGCAAGATCATGAATTTGAGTCCGTTCCTAGATGAAGAGGGAATACTGCGTGTGGGAGGGAGGCTGCATCATGCAGCGATCAATCCTGAACTCAAACATCCTATAATTTTACCTCATGAACATCGTCTGACGGAACTAATAATAGAACACGCACACAAACTCACATTCCACGGCGGAGCTCGAGTTACATTAGCATGTATCAGGCAAAAATATTGGATAATCGGGGGAAATAATGCAACGAAAAAACAAATACGTCAATGTATTACCTGTAGAAAACAAAATCCTGCCAAACTACAACCCCTGATGGGAGACCTGCCTGCAGCAAGAATCAATCCATCTCGACCTTTTATGCACACCGGCGTTGATTTTACTGGCCATGTCTATATCAAAACCAACAAGGGCCGTGGTGTCAAGACCACCAAAGGATATGTGTCAGTATTTGTTTGCATGGTGACGAAGGCCGTGCATTTGGAACTAGTCTCCGACCTCACAACGTCATCTTTTATCGCTGCCTTACGTAGGATGGCAGCTAGAAGAGGCACACCTTGTCACTTGTATAGTGACAACGGCCGCAACTTCGTAGGAGCCAGCAGGGTTCTACAAAACGAATATGAAGAATTGCAGGAAATCATTAATGATAAGCTATTGGCTGAGATAACGGATATGGAGATCTTATGGCATTTTAACGCCCCTTCATGGCCATCAGCAGGAGGCCTATGGGAAGCTGCAGTGAAGAGTTTCAAGCAGCACCTCAAGAAAGTGATCGGTGAACAAAAATTGACTTACGAAGAGTTCACCACACTTCTAACACAAATTGAAGCCTGCCTAAACTCAAGGCCACTGTGTGCAATCTCAGAAGATCCTGAAGACCTAGATTTCTTAACACCTTCTCACTTTATAACTGGTGGACCCACGTTAACGTTAGTTGAAACTGAAAGAGATCTGCGAACACGCTGGCAGTTAACACAGAAAATACTACAAGATCTGTGGAAAAGATGGCGCACAGAATATTTAGCGCAATTAACTGCAAGAAGCAAGTGGAGGCAACCTCAATCCAACATCAAGTTGGACGATATAGTACTCATCCACGACGACAACCTCCCACCCGGCAAGTGGGCGATGGGAAGAGTCGTAGAACTACATCCAGGCAAGGACGGCCACGTCCGAGTCGTGACCTTAAAAACGAAAGGCGGCATTATTAAGCGTCCCGTCATAAAAGTTTCCATACTTTTAGAACATAAAAAAGTTGCCCCACAGTGCGACACGGCACGAGACAATAACCAAGACGTGGAACACCAGCAAGCCCAAGCATCCTCAACAAGGAGGTCAACGAAAAGCAAGTTCAACTTGACAACCATGGTCACTGCTCTCATGTTATTTTTCACATTCATTACAAGTGCAGAATGTAACATGAAGATAGCCCCATTCCAAACAAGTCAAAGCTTGTATTTTGACAAAGTATCCGACATGATGCTTATCAGAGACGATTGGAATATTGTGGTTTACTACAACTTGGATACGTACTGGCAATCAACTGCAAGGTTCAATGAATACATCCAATCGCTCAAACAAACATGTGATATCATACAAGGTCAAGTTCACTGTGACGTTATTATACAGCAGCTACGTCATGCGTTCTCAGAACTCGAGCACTACAACCAAGTGTTGCAAAGTCAGCATTCCGGCACGCGACCCGGGACTCTGCGTCAGCGCCGAGGCCTTATCAATGGCGTGGGATATATCGCTAACAGCCTATTCGGAGTGCTCGACGAAAGTTTCGCTGAAAAATATCGCAAGGACATTTCTCTCATTCGAGAAAACGAAAGGCATATAGTTTCTCTCTGGAAAAATCAGACTTCACTCATGGAAGCAGAAAACAACCTTCTTAAGCGCACAGAGCATGATATGAACCAGCAACTTAAAATGATAAACCGTCACATGAATAAGTTACACGCAGCAGTGGACCAATTGAAAAACAACATTGAAGCTAACAGCATCATTATTGACTTCAACATGGGAGCTATTATAGCAAGTAATATGATGTATAATTTAAAGAGCATTCAGAATACGTTATTAGACACCGTTACTGACATATACAATGGTCGTTTCAACTTACATTTGATTACACCTGAACAACTCATGAAAGAGTTAAGCACGATTTCTAGCAAGTTGCCCAAGGACGTCTCCCTGCCAATTGACAACATACACTCGGACCTTCGGAAGGTATATGATCTACTGGAAATAAAAACAAGACTTCTGGAAGACATTATCATCTTTGAGATCAAACTACCTCTCATCAGTCGAGATTCATACGAAATCCTCAAGATAATTTCGATCCCCAAGACAGTGGGCCAAGGTGACATGATCAGCATAAACTCAGTATCCGAGTTCATATCTATCAACATGAAGAAAGATACCTATATTAACATTTCGGAAGAAGACTTGAGATCATGTCAAACCGTTTCTGGCGTTTATTACTGCCACATCTTACGACCCATATACCAAATTAAAGGAGACAAGAATTTCTGTGAAACGGAAAATTCGGAATGCAAAACAACATCAAGTTTCTGTAAAAATAAACTACAAGAAACATATACATTGAACAGATATTTTTACTTTTGCTGCGATAGGTGTAACGTTCGAACAATATGCGGCGATCAAATAACCGCACATCAGCTGACACAAGCCGGACTATTCAATATAGGCCAAGGATGCATCGTGAAAACAAATAACTTTACCCTGCATTCACACAAACTTCACATAAGTGAATTAAGGACGAACGCAGCTATTTATGCACCAATGATTGCCCCTATCAACCACATTATCAACATCAGCATACCTAAACTAGTTTTGGACAACAAAACTCAAGATTTAGAACAAGAAATCAGCGAAGTAGACAAAAGGATCCAGTCTATGAAAGCGGCAGAAGTGATGTTACCTGATGATCTATCGTATCATGATATTCATCACTACGCTGTGATCTACACTCTAGTTGGAATATTGGGCATCGCTGTAATCATCATTATGGCTCGCCGTACGCGATGTCGATGGCGAGTTCCATTGTCACCACCACCGTCCGTTGCTGAGGAATCAAGAACAGGGCCTGCTGCGTCGCGCCGCGGGAGCAACAGCGATACAAGGGAAACAAGTGGACACCTCGACTGCGTACGCGTCCATGGTCCTCGCAACCCTCGCGTCCATACTGGAACTTCACCTTAATAGGAACTACCCCTTAATTAAGTTTATATAATTTATAGCTCTAAACTTTCATTATCATGTCTAAAACTTTAATCTATTTTTCTAAATCTAGATGCTCTTCATCCTGCCTATCTCGTCCGGGAATATGTACGATTACATCGCACATTTATTAAGAACGCTAGCATAAGCATTTTTACTTAATGTAAATCGACGTTTTCACTAATATTGTTGAGTACACTTTCGACCGTTCTATTGTAAACAAGTACAATCAATAAATATTTTATCAAGAAATCAGCAAGAATAGTTTTCTTCCATCTACACATGTATTAGCAACCAAGTGCTCGTACACATTGCGTTATGTGCATAGACGAGAGACGAATCTTTCGAGTATATTAGAATTAAGAATTTTAGAATTGTCAGATTTCATTCAATTACAGAATCAGATTGTGATAAAAAATTGTTACGAGACCCCTCGTGAATAATACGGAGTAATTTCGCAATTGTTAATAAATTATTATAAACCAGAAATTTTCAAAGTGCGTAATGAATAGTTGCACATTTTTAAGCTTTCTTTAGTACTCAAAACATCTGAATATCGATATCTCTACCCAATAATGTGATTTGACACACATGCAGTGATATTACTATTCCTCGTATACCTGTAATTCAGGCGGTCTATTCCCCAGCAAAGAGCTGCTAAACCCCGGTTCCTTTAAGTTTTCCAGTCAGGTGTTAAATTAATGAGTCCTTTCAAATAGTGTTCTCACATTAATTAGTTATTTCCATGTAGAACTAGTTCGTAATTCAAGAAGCAGTTGTTTGCGACAACGCACGTGACTTGAAGAAAATTATGAGAGACCATTCCATGCACTTGTTTTACTTGGGATATCTTTTTTGTAAGAAGATCGTGTTCTGTTGGAAGATTGGGGAAACTAAACTTGTACAATGAGGGGCAAAATTGTTTAATAATAATACTAGCAACCCGATCCGGCGACGCACAGGTCTCAATTATACATCTAAACCGTTCTCATGAATCACTCCGTCCATTGGTGAAAACCGTATGAACATCAGTTCGGTAGATTTTGAGTTTACCGCGTACAGATATACAGCGGCGGGGGGCTTTATTTTATAATATACTAGCTTCTGCCCGTGGCTTCACCCGCGTAAAAATTGTTTTATTATCCCACGTGAATACAAACTATCCTATGTCCTTCCCAGGGCCTTAAACTTCGGGAGTCGCAAGCCGATTCCCGGCCACCGTAGGCGCGGGCTTGCGGACGGCGAATAATGGGTAGTTTGCCGTCCGATAAGGACCAGGCCCGAGTCGACGGCGCGTAGTGTTCCACGCGCGCCTCATAGAGATGTCAGCAAAAATTGATGGGCTCCGCTAGGGCCGATGCCTGTCTGGGTCGCGGATAAATTTGAAAGAAAATTACCGCAGCCCTGGCACAAGATCGTGAAGAACCACGGGTGGGTTTTAGTCAGTAGAAGCCTGAAACGCCGTCCCGCTTCACCCAGAGCGGGAGAAGTCATTAGATGATTTACCAAACAAAAAAAAACAAAAAAAAAGGGCCTTCAACTATCTCCATGCCAAATTTCATTAAAATCGGTTCAGCCGTTTCGGAGTCTATAAGGAACATACATACATACTTTCTATATTACATATTAAAAAAATGTATATATAAGTGAATAATATAATATTAGTATTTCTGAAAAGGACCTACTGATCCGATTACGTTATTTCATTGATATAATGCTACAACATCGTTTACATGTTAGTTTTTCCCGGAAAATATACGGTTCGTGTAGGATAGGCCATGGTAGCGAAAAAAGTAAAAGCTATTAGTAAGTTAATAAAGAAAAATTAAATGATTTAAAAATACAACCAATTGGGTACATCCTGAACCTGAATTCAGAAGATCTCTTTAAGATCAAACAAAGGACATTCTACAGTAGATATAAAATGACCAATTATCAATGATCACGTAGAAAGTTTAAGGTAATTTTTTAACGAGAGTCAAGATAGGGGGAATTCTCATGAAGTTTTTTACCGACAACATAATCAATTTCTAGAAAAACACAAACCTTACATACAGAAGTACATAATCAATACCTATATTATATATGAGTATTTATATTCAGTAGTAAGTAGGTAGGTACATAAATTAATTGCTACTGATCTTTAAACCCTGTTAATACTTCACGTGGCTTCTACTCCTAATGGAGTATAATATATTATTCCGTTAATCCCATTTGAGCACTCAAATCGGAATGTAAATTGGACCCATCATTTCTAGTACATCTCCGCGCTCAACCATTTAAATCCGAAAGAGTATAATTGAATCTTTCAATTAAAAATATTAAAGCAGCCGAGATGATGAATCGAAATTAAAATCTTCACTCTATCTCTCTCTTGCGTCGATATTGTCAACAAAGTTTCCTTTGATTCTCTCTAATTTTAATTGAAAATTCAATCATTTATTCATCTGATCGGCATCGTTAAGGTTCTTTAATGGGTCGCGTGCCTTTTTTACTTCATTTTTACTCGGTATTGTAATGGGCAGCTAATTTTCTTTATTGAGGATCGAAGGTTATAGGTATTATATAGGTTTCAGTGAATATTGTAGATTAAGGCACCTTTTGCAGGTAACAAAAGATAGTTTACATTTGAAAGACAAAGCGGTGTATTGATAAAGTATTTTGCCTGGTTATAGAAATGAACACTTTGCCACAATATGCTAGTTAGACTAGGTCCTTTATTTTGCATAAACAATAGCACCAACTTACATTGAATCAATTTTCTTTTTAAAATGTAATTTTGACTGTTATATTTCTTGTATTTAAATTGTAATTGTAACTTCATGGGTCTTAGAGCCTGTAATAAATGTTTGTTTTTATATACTTACAGAAAAAGCTTATCCATTAACCATTTTATTAATTCCTACTTATTTGTTCAAAATATCATGTGCCTTCATAAGTCCGGTTGCGTATAAAGTAAACTCTAGTTTATTTATCCCTTATTCTAATAATTGTAGCAATACGTTTTCAATTATTGTCTGTTCTTTGTCTTGTTCTTTTATTATTATCCTTTGTTTCGCGAAATCATTACCATCATTTTGTCGTATTACTTGTTGCCTACCAAGGATATCTTTTTACTTATTTTTCTTACATTACTGGACCATAACATTAATACAAAACCGTTAATAAATATCCTGGCCACAAAAATATTAAGAGAAAAACATCCCTAATTTATCTGGGAGAGAGTTCAATGCAGTCTTTCTAAATCCGATAAGACTGTAAGTTTCAGAAGTTGCCATCATATTTTTATATGAGACTCATGTATTTATTGTATCTTTGTGTTTATATACACAGATACGTTATCAAATACAAATTACAATCTATCACATTTTCTAATGATGGAGCTACCTAATTTATTGGTTAGGTAGTATAAGTACCAATTCTAATTGATACATTCCTCATGATAACCCCTGCATCTTTCCATTATTTTCTGGCAGTTTGAATTAGTGCACAATTATTCGATTATTGTCTTTGGCTTTCATTCAGCGAAATAAAATGAGCATTAAAATACTTGTCTTCTATTTGGCCCTCATTATTTGATACGAAATGGAAAAATTTGAAGAGAAGTCTAACTGATCTTTTTAAAAAAAGTTTTCTTTATTTTAGATTTCCTCCTAAAACATCACCTTCTAATTTAATACATGTACTAAACCTTTACCGGATCTTATATAAGTACCAAACTATAACTACCAAAATCGAGTGCTACCAATAAACACATCGTCCGTTTCTAGAACATTCATCAAGTGATTTACAGTTGCTTCTCACGTTCCGACCGCACTTTTCGTTTCGTCATCACTCATCCTTGGACCAGCGGGCTTGACTTTCGTTTTCCACCTATCAATAATACGGTTTTCCAATGGTTTATGTAGGTACCGAGTTTATTGACTACTATTAGGTAACTAGGCACTGGGCCTGAACTAGTCAATATTTCATGAGCATTGATTGATAAAAGTGTAGTGAATTTTATTACCTACATTTATATTAGGAGCTCCTTATTGTGAAATCAGTAACTAATTTAATGGATGAATATTCCTCTACCATTATGTAACTGAATATTCAAACAAGTTATTGTTGTCATTCAATCGCACTAAATCTCCTTAATGAATTATCGGTGCCTAAAACGATAATTTGCGTCCGAAATAAAGATATTCTATTCTATTCTATTCTAAAACAATATAATAATGTCAGTGAATAATGCTTTGCTGAAAACGATACTAAGATAGATACCTAAGTTAATTACGAATATTACTTTCACGGGTTCACCCCTATTTATGTAGCATTCCTATTGTATAAAAATGTAACTATAAAACTTACAATAATACATTTACAATATCTTTCATAGGGACCTGTAGGACAACAAATTAGAGAAAATCCGTACAAAACCAGATTGGGAACTAAAGAGCTATTTGCGGTATTGTGTATCCCTTTCAGACCTGATGCTAAACGGAAAGATATTTTTAAATGAAAGTTACTGTTTCTAGTTAATTTGGGGTAGGTAAAGAAAAATATGCTACTGAAAAAAATCTAGGAAAACTGAAAATCGGTTTTTCACGATACTCACGATTGTGAGGGATTGGGCCAAGTTTTCGTACACTCACAATTGTGAGGGTTGAGAAATAAGACCATTTAATATAGGAAATTAAACTGTAATTATCATTATAACAGTAAAAATCTTTATAAAATGAACAGTATTAATCATTTAACATTTATGGCTTAGAATAAAATCAACAAAACTAACATTTATTACTTATTAGGAACATTTTTTCAGTCTTAATCATGATTCTCTTTTTGGACGCAACTTTAATCACATTTTTTTAACATTATAACCCCTTCCTTATTTTTCATTATGAAATACGTAAAAACAGTGGTTATCTTTAGATAAACAAAGATAAACGTTGCACTTTGTGCATCTAACTTTTGATCGACTGCTGCAGCTCTTCAGTCTACAACATCTTGGTGCTTTTATTGTGTCACATATTGGCCAGTGATTGTATCCATCGAGTCTTTTATCCATTGTTGGAATCGTAGCTGGTTTGTAATGAGACGTTTCAGGCATCTCAGCCAAATCGTCTGTAGGATCACGTTGTCTCTTTCTAGTCGTTCCACCAAGCAAAAAATCTGACACAGTCAGCTTAAAATCTAAAAAATCCATGGGTTTCTGTCTGTTTGACTGTGCCGCCTTACGATATTCATACCATGCGTTAACGAGCGACATATCGAAAAGATGCATGAATACTTTTAGAGGCCACTTCCGTGTTTTGTGCCAAGACCTGTATGCTTCCAACATCTGATCACTGACGTCTACTCCGCCCATGTTCTCGTTATACTTTTTGACGATATTAGGGCATGGGACAGTGACATAGCTTTTACTACATTTATCCCATCGCTGTACATTCTCCACAGGCTGAGCACCGAGGCACGTGGAAGACATCAACACAGATTTGTTGTCCTTCCATTTAACTACGCAAATATTTCTTTCCGCGTTCACTATTTCTTCATAATCACCTCGCCTCATTTGTGAATCCTTCTTAAATGTATATCCTTTAAATCTGTTAGTCATCAGAGTCCCGGTGCCATCAATTTGCTCAGCAATCAATTTTTCCATCAGGGGAATGGTCGTGAAATACCGATCAAAAAATATAAAACTACCTTTAGGTAATGTAGATATCAATCTGAGTACAACAGATGGACCTAGACCAAGTGTAGTGTCAAGGAAAGGCGTAGTATTACCTTGGTATATTTCAAAATCTATAATCAAGCCACTTGATGAGGTAATCACAAAGTTTTTCAGGCCCACTGGTCTAGGTTTACCAGGAACATATTGTTTGACTGGACATTTTCCGAGAAAAGGTATCATTTGTTCGTCAATTGAATACGTGCCATGATTCCTGGGCAACTCCAAGCATCTGTTACGAACCGTGTCAATCATTGGTTGAACTAGCCATAGCCGATTTTGAGTTTTCTCTTGAGCTGGAACAGCTGTCTTGTCAACAATGTGTAAATTGGTCCTAATCAGAAAGAACCTGTCTCTCGTCAGTGCATCTGTAATAAACGGCAACCTAAATCGCTGCAGCCACGCCATCTTGATCCTAGGATATTTCACACAGCCAAGGATACCATTAACACCAAAGAACTTCTTTACATCAGCTGCAGTGATAGGATGTTTCAGCACCTCATTCTTAGTTGTCTGGTAGTATATATTTGTGCACAGTGCGAGTTTTTCGAACACTTCTTCTGTGAAATACTTCTCAAAGTATTCAGCAGGCGATAGTACCTAAAAAAATGAAACCATGTGTTGAAATAAGTAAGATAGTTCATAGAGTTACGTAAAACCAGATTACTAAACAAAATGCATACTTCTTCCACAGTTGTAGTAACTAAAGGCATAGGTTTCCCGCGAAACATCCGTCTGGTCCAGGTATTTCTAGCAGCTGGCGCTGCCACAACAGGAGCCCTATCGTCTTCCTCCTGGTCTTCATCAGATGAGCTGTCGGGCCCATCCCCTGGGGGCATCCAATTTTCGTCTTCATCGGACTCGCCACCGAAGTCCGAGTCATTTAATGCGTCCAAAATACCATCGTCGTCTTGTAATAAATTTCTTCTACTCATAGTGATTGTTTAACATCGAAACAATACCTAAAACAAAGCACAAAACAGTTTTTAATTTGTATGAAAATACCTACAAATATTAAAGTTCAAACCGAGCCCTCACATTCATGAGGGTTATTTTTGCGGCACCAGAATCCGTTGAAAGTAATCAGTAATCCACTATTTTTAATCTTACGGGCTATTTTCCACTCATTCTAAACACAATAAAACAAGAACATACCTGAATAATACTTACCAGAACAAAAGAATGAATCAGCCCGGTGACAGGTCACGACACGTTCGCGTCGCTCGAACTCGATCGCACACTGACCCACAGACACGCCACCCTCCGCCGCGAAAAAAATCGTAGGCATAAACGACTGCCCTCACTTTCGTGCGAGCTCGTCCCCGTTCGCTTACCGTTCCCGAGTAAGCTTATAAAAAATCGTAAAATCATACTCACAAAAGTGAGTACAGGGCCCGAAAGGGGTAAAGCAACAGGAGACTGATGGACCGTTTCGGTCTGTGGCCACTACCAAAGGCTTTACCAACGTCGCTTAGGTATCTACCGGCAGTCCATTTAACCGTACACTAGCCGTAATAAAAGGACACATTTTGGTTTAAGCCGTTTGTCTACAACGCTACTGCTAGCGCCATCTATGTGGCGCGCGTGGAACCAGATTTTCTTAGTGTGAGATTGCGGGGTGAAATTTGGAATTGAGTTATCAATTGTTATGTGGAATATTATAATGCTGTTTTTGGGATAATTTATACTAACTACATTTGTTTTTTTTTCAATTACATTTTCTAAACCAAGATCTACTGCAAGGAATAAAATTAGTTTCATTGTAGAATAGCTACTATGCGCGCACTATTCTTAGGACTAACTGATATATGTATGTGTTTGACCATTTAGTATAAAACATTTATCAAAAATCTGTTTCCGGTCAAAATAACAGACGCATGCAAAACACGTCTTAGAAAACATTTTCTCAAATGTGAAACAATAAGTGCTATCGCAGCTTTCAAGCCAAGCCAAGAACTCAAAGTTTGCGAGAATTTATTTCATTCTTATGGTCCTATTATGCCGTTCTCAGCTACACAACATAAATAATAATGCGAACCGTTATAGGGTCATTACAGTGAGAACGGCCGAATGACGAGGCCACGCCCATTCACGTATCGCACTAAGGTCATTACTTATTTTGACTGGGTTGTAGGAAAAAGGTATCTTGTCTGTACTCCAGTCTTTTTCTTTTCGAATCAGTACACTGAATGAAACTATTTCAGGCTTCATAAGTACTCAACATCTTTATGGTCCGCACCACAAATTAGAAAAAAAATATTGTATTCAAGAAGTTGATATACCTAACAGAAAGGCCATTATTTATTTTTAGTAATACTTCGAACGGCAGTTATTAAGGTTAATAGTAGGTAGATTACTTAATTACATAAACATAACATAAACCATCGTTTTTGATGTCTTACATACGGTACTTAATTAATTTGTTGAAAAATTAAGACCTATTGACTACAATATCTCTCCATCACCCAAAGGACGACTGGTAGAAAATGCCTAAGGCATTAAGTCCGCCTCTGTACTTGTGTGCATGAAGTATTAAATAAATATGGATATGAGTTATTTTATTATAAATATAATTTGTTAAAAATTATTTAAGTATGTAATTGATTCTATTCCATTAAAAGATTTTTCTGAATATTATTTCAATTATGGGGTACACAATAGAAATGATATATATACAAACTTGAATCTAGCAATCTGTAAGCTCTGTAGTGTGCCCCATTTATTCATGTTTCAGTTGCCCTATGTTTCAGTCACGAACCTCTTTTTCAAATGACCTTTGTAACAAGCCTATTATATGCTCTATTGTCTGAATTATTATTGTCTCTGAGCTTAGTTAGGCACTGTTTCGTATAATTGAATAGCTCTACGTATTGTATTCGTAGTTTATTATAACAAAAACTAGATGTTCAATTTCAGTACTACTAATAGGTATTTGTTTTAAAAGATCCATCACTTACATTGGCTTTAAAATTTTAAATGCGAAAGTAATTTGTCAACAACCATGATTTTATTTTCTTTTTACAGGCTTAAGATCTGAGCAGCCTCCTAAACTATCTACATAATGTTTGTGTTATTTTGCAGATACCTTTTCATTTGTTTCAGTTAACAACTTACCGTTTTACAACCCACAGCTACGCATAAATATCTAACGGCAGAACAATCGGTGACTCAAAAACATGTCCGTTACTTAGTGTGGAGGCAGACTTGCGACGTAGTCGGTATCTGCGAACTCTTTGCTCGCGCCCATTGAGTCCGGGATGAAAGCGGGGTCATTACCTGAAACAAAGAACGAAAGCCGCTCAAACTGCGCATAAATCGTGCCACCCTGTTTACCTACCATAGCCCTTCCTACCCAGCCGCCAAAGAAAAACCCAGCCTACTTTACCTACGTACCATGAATGAAGCCTTTTCTCAACTCTTAATACATTTATATGTTTTTAAAGGCGTTTCAAAACCGTATACTCGGCAAACTGTATTAGAATTTTTAAAATTAGAACACTTTTTTAATGGAACACTCGCGCCTCTAAACTAAAAAATGCTTTGAATTGTAAATTCGCGATAACAGATTCGGTTTTTGAATTGTGTTGAGGTCGCGTTTTAAGCATTCCACTCTACTTTAAAAGTCATAAATAAATTTTCATTTATATAAATTTTAAGTATTGCTAACACTGTCGTTTTGCATTTGAATGAGTGTTTTTAAAAGTAAAATGGATCTCTTTTAGACGGGTAACTATTACAAGTTCATGAAAGGGTTTTGTGAGAGAAACGAAGAGATATTTTCAATGCATTTATTGTGACAAACGATGTTCATGACAATGTGTACAGCGTGTTGGATATAGCGGGTAGATTTAGTGTATCATATATATATTTGTAGGTGGCAGCTGTTGATACAAGCAATGGTAACAATTGAATATGGCTGTAAATCAGTGCGATAGCAGACCGAGCTGACCCCTCATGTAAATGGCGACTCGCCTCCACCCACCGTCTCAGGGTTATGGTCCAAATATCAAGCGTTAGCTGACGACCTACAAATATTTATTTATTTTATAACAATATTTGTATACTTCTTAATAATGTGTAAGCGTTCAGATTTCTATTTCTAGAATAGATCTCTAATTAAGAACATTTTGTAGTATTTCTATTGAACTTTAGTCTTGAACAATAAAATCTTACTAAAATGTATCTAGCAAAGAGATTCAATTTAATACAGTATTTTTACAAATTTTACACCAGCTAATCTTGTTAGGTGCTTCCAACATTATCGGAACACGATTTAAGTAATTTATGTATCTAAGCAAAACCAATTCAAGGCTAGTTTTGAACTATAATCAAATAATACAAATACTGTTTTTGTGAATAGATCTGTTACGATGTTGTTTTATCCTGTTATCGAAGATATAGGATTTGACCCGAATACACATCTTTTAAATTTCAAATGACCTACCTGTTCACTTTTAGCAAAAGAATTGATTTTGTTAGGAATATCTTACAAGAATACAGATACAGTTTTTTCTTATTTAAATTCAAAAGACCTACAGACTAAAATTAGGACATTATTGCCAAAATCTTAGACTTAGATTGCCTGGACATATACCTAAACGGAAAACTACAAAACAAAATAGCCTAATTAAATGATACAGGTATTGTTAAACATATTGACTAATAAGGAACCTATTTGTTTAATCAAAATGATAGAAACAACCTACCCAATTTAAAGTACTTAATAAGAACAATAAAAAGATGATGTATCTCCGGCTAATTCTAGTGCTACACTATTGAATATCAGTGCGTTATTGAGACACATACCCCAACTTTCTTATCGACTGATTTATTATATCTAATGGAACTATTGCGATAAATTGTATCATGTAAACTAACCATAAAATCACTCTAAAATATATGACACAATAAACGTAACGTTAAACACCTGTTGGCGGTCGAAATATGTGTTTACTAGTTTTAGAACTTATCGTAAATATCATGCAGCATCTTCCACCGAGATTCTATCTAATGCTTAATTAATGTGACGCATGAAACAAGCCGCGACTACACTTGGTTGGGCACACGCCAGCTTGATCTTTTTGCTCCACACATGTGAAACTCACAACATAACTATGTATCGCATACTCTCTAGGAATGAGACACTGAATGCGACGTCGCCGACGACCACAAATCAGTAGCCACTTTGTTCTTTCACGGTCTCGAACGTTTCTCTGCCGAGAAATCATTATTGATCTATTTTTAAAGTGATTACTGTATGTTTGGTACCGTATTGTTCGCTTTGCGCTTTGTTTTCGATAGTTAAGCCTAGAATAGTCGTGTATCTACCAAAGCACGTACATTGAAAGAAAGTAGACTCTCTACAAACGCAGAAAGAGCGAAAGCTAATTTAGAAGATTCTACTTATTGTATTGTTTCGGAACTGTTTGTTATGCAAAAAAATGTTGCCTCATAATGAGACGGAGAGATTCTATTGTTGTAAGAGGTAGCCTTTAACAAAGACACGTTTGAATTATGTTTACCTGTCAGAAAATATAAAGAAGGTTATGAATCAGATCTCAAGTAATCATTTCAGTATACTTGTTTTTATATCAAGAGGTATAGACGGATGAAAATGCCTAATATTTGAAGTCTTTGTGTAAGATCGTACAAAGGTGAGGTGTAGGAAAACGTCTGAAATTAAATTGAAGTCAGAAAAGGACGAACACAATGGTAGTCTGTGTTGGAGGCTGGAGGCCGAAGTCTGAATGCGACTACATGTTTATAATGCTGACGGGACACAATATACCCATTTATAAAGCGTTTTCCATACGAGCTTAAATTCAAAGTCAGATTCACTAGATGCCTTTCAGAATTTGGAAAATTGATTCGATGGAGAAGTCTTAAAATATTTTATTTTCGCATAGAGATATTTAAATTCAAGAGGAAACACAGATTAGCCGTAATTCAAATACCTATTCAAATGCTGAAATGTGAAAATCTGTCCTAAGTTTCAATATTGCATCTTTCAAATTATTATTTCCCAAGTAGGTACCTAAGCTTGATAACAAACCCATGGATTGAGTATTGGATATTGCTGCATCTATTGCCAACTTTTAATCCGTCCTCTAATTTTTTCTTTCTATCTCTTGGATTATAAAGAAGAAAATTAACCTTTCTGCTTCATGATGACTCACATAGACCCGCGATAATTGCTTTTGTACTGCCGAGGACGTTCAAGGATTAATTAAAAATACATACGGCAGGTTCCCACTGGATAACATTTACTGTTTGCCAGCTATTTTAACGTGATGTTTACTTTACACGCCTTAATCCCCAAAATGAGGTTGTATTGGACTTCTAAAATGTGGAAAAAGTTTGAAAAATAGATGTAGGTACTTATTACCTCCATTTTTATCCCTGTTTACGG
Source organism: Orthosia gracilis (assembly GCA_947562075.1). Lineage (NCBI taxonomy): Eukaryota > Metazoa > Arthropoda > Insecta > Lepidoptera > Noctuidae > Orthosia > Orthosia gracilis. The sequence continues at coordinate 15,280,303 of OX387274.1, forward strand.
TTAGATGCTCATGTTAATCTCGCGGTTGATATGTAAAAGTACCTATTTTTTGTTAGAAGGAAAAGTTTCGATGTTATTTGGCGCTATAATGATTTCAGTTTTGTGCTAATTGGATTGATTGGCTTCAAATTCCCGCAAACCATAAGATAAATATTTCCTTATGGTTTCTTTACCATTTTATGTTTTTTTTTTTCTCATGCGAATTATTATAAAATGATTCGGATGAGGAAATATTGAATGAATTTAAGCTAGGAATTAGTAGTAATGTAAAATGGCAAGGACTTTTGTATCACTCCGCCATTACTAAAAAATACGCAATAGGTAACTAATTGCCACGTGCATCCAAATTCCAACGGAATGACTATTTCTTTTTAATTTACCGGGTTTCAAACACTGACATGTCTTAGTTAAGTGACTTAAATCTTCTTAAATCTTTTGCAATTAGTACTCAAACTACTGACTGATGAGTTTTTCAGCAGAATTCTAGTCACTATTGACGATGCTATTTTTTTTTTACCTTTCTTAACCACACCTTTTTCTCTTAAGTAGGTATGCTCACGGCCTAGAACTATCAAAATCCCCTCAACATTTTTTACCTCGAAAATACAGCACACAGACCATTTTTCTTTTGCTTACATTGATTTTTCAACCAAAACCAAACAGCCCACAAAATAAATTTAAACATCAAACCAAAACTCCTTATCTACCTCCAATTGAGCGATAAAAGGCGATATATCCCTTACATATCACTCTATACATTTATCTTGGTCTAACTGCGATTCCAGTAAGGGAAGGGGAGATAGCAAGGCGTTTTCAAACTTGTAAAAGAACTGTCTCCCGTCTTACATTCGGTCGTTGGAAACTTCTACTGTCCTTAGGAGCAATAAATGGCGCGATCACTACGGAGTGCACGAGAAACGATTTTATTCATTCTTTTGTTCAACTATATATTGTTTGCATATTATGATGGTGGTATCTACATAGGGTCTGTTATTTTTATCTGTATTTTGAGCAGACCATAAGTTTTTAAACTAATATTGATTTCTGTTTGAAAAAAAAATAGAATTTGCTGACATCCTGAAACCGATCGATGAAAGTTTATTTGGTACACACAGATACACACAATTTAGGTACAAATAAAAGGGAACTTGATTTTAAAACAATTACATAGTGTGCCCCGCGGCTGCGCCACATAGGTCTAATTCAGCAAAATGCCAAACAACTAGTAGTTGCCTGATGCTGGTTTTCAATTGAACCTTACATTAAAGTGTACGGATGTGAATCAGTTTTCACGGTGTTAAATATACATGTTAATAGGTATAATGAGACCTTAACTATAATCAGGTACCTTAATTTGCAGGCCTATTTATTTAATAAATTCCAGTTAAGCATGGTCTGCCTTATCTTTCAGGAAATACCTACAGGTGTGATGTTATGTTAAGACGGATACAACACTTACGTGGCGTGGCGTGTCGTGGCGCCTTCCCACGCAGTTGATTGGCTACAAAACTCGTTGCATTATGACGTAGGCTGGAACAGAGTCGTTTGATTGGTGGATCCCACGCCACGCCACGGCACGTAATTGAACAACAGGAAAATCATTGTAATTTGGTACATTTTGCCCTTTCGAGTTACACCTAAGACTTTACCTAATTAGTTTTGATCTTACTTTAAGAATCCCGATTTGAGAAAATCTTCAAAGGATTCTAAAAATATTGTTACAGTCAGAAAATATATGTAGGTAAGTAATTAAAACCGGAAACGCAAATGGACGAAAATACTCACGTTTTACGTCAATGTCTGTTAAACACACGTGTCTTGCTTGTTAATAGATAATTAAATATATTAATTAATAATTTACTTTAGATTTTAACTTAAAATAACGACGTTGATATCTATTAAGGAAAAACTAATATTTTGGAATTTCATAGCAGAGTTTTTTTTTTAAATTTCGTTTGACCACTATCTCGCCTGATGGTAAGCGTTGATGTGGTCGACAGTGAATCAAGCTTCCCTAGACCTGTCCACTCTTAACTTACAGAATCCTAGGTTGTAGCTATCAGGAAATAGTGACTCCGGCAGGGAATTCTACTCCTTAGCTTTACGCACAGTGAAAGTATTAGCAAAGTATTTTTACTTTGTGCTTATGAGTGGAGATAAAAATAAATCTTTCGAAAAATGGTTTCCATTCCTAAATAGGAAAACCATACTACTTCGTTTTCTATTCATAAACTGTATGTTCATTAATCCAAACTATATGTATCTATTCCTTTTAAAAGTTACGTATGTGGTATTATATATTCCTATCATATGATGTGACTTGCCTGTCATTACACACAACCCATCACGAATTGAGGAAGTCGCAAAGTGTCAATTTCACCGGCGCTCATAACGTTTTAACCGGAACATTGTCATACTACCTTGTAAAGATATTCTTCTTTATATTCTTCTTACACTTGTAGAAGCAAGTTTCATTATCACAACCTTGTGAATCATCATCATCAGCCTTTAAATGCTGGAACACAGGCCTCCTGTCTGTGAGAGAGGGAAGAGTCCTTAATCAACCACGCGGGTCCAGTGCGGTTTGGTGGATGTCACATGTCTTCGATTTTTTGGTTCAAGGACATGCCGGTTTCCTCACGATGTTTTCCATCACCTTGTGAATGAAAGTTTATATTTCTGAAAAACTCGGATACCTTGTCATTACATATCTACTCCATATGGATAAAAGTTACGTTATATCATATGATAGAACGTAAACTGTCGTCTTTTCGCATCATCGACGATCACGGTCACATCGACGGCGATCATCATACTGATTCATTGTTGATTCACTGTTTCATTTCATACTGATTCAACTTCAGTGATTACCATCTGACATTTTTATATCTCACATCTGAACACAATATGCCAATTGCAACGATCTCTACGCTCTTCCTCCTACTCCCATGTGTTTGCCATTAACAATAATAGTATACAAGTAAATGAGAATCCTTTGCGAACCACAGCGACAGAAATAAACTAGGAAATCCCTCTGTAATCAGGGACAACACTAACAAAATTACTTTCACACATACTCCTCACTTTGTATTTCCAATTGCCATTGTGGTAACGAGGAATACGCCTACTAAATCATCTATCCCATGTCACTAACAAACCAGTAAATCATGAATGCTTATACAAAATAACACAGTTGTCAGAACACGACGTTTCTGTCTAAGTCGGTACGCTCTGATTCCGTACAGTGAGCTATAGAAATAACCTCAGACGTTGACAAATAACTGTACGGCTTCGAATTTGCGACGCGGTGCGGTGCACGGTGCAACAGATACTTGTGTACGTCGATCGCAATAAGCGATGCTCGTTCTTATTACGGCACGAAACAAAACGAGCGTGCGCGATGCTTGGTTGAAGCGAAATTATACATAGTTGACAAATAGAGCCGACTGCGCCGACTGCGAGCCAATTCACAAAACGCTGCGCTGCATCTTGTCAATAAATTTTCACTCGCCACGTTGCCAATGGCGCACAATAAACCCGACTTCAGTCTTCCAGTATTTTTATCAATTCTTACGTTTCCCGTCGCTCCGCTGTCGTCATCATTCGCATATTGACTGAGAAGGTTATCCTCCGTACTTGCCGATAAAAAAATCTTTCATTTTACACACGAAAGCGTATCGTAAGTATAAAATTATTCCGCTATCTTCTGTACTGGAGTCCCGATTTAACATGTCGTAAAATTTTTACTCTCCCAAGATTTTTATCGTCATATGAGTCTAAAATATGTTAAAATATCGTCGCTTACTGTAAGCTGACGTGACGAACTGGCGATGCCTATCATTGTAGTGCATGCTTTTAGAAGGGACGCACCTGTTCTGGACTTATTTATGTATATCCTGGTGCAAGAATAGCACCATTCGCGTCGTATGACAACGTTTGTTTGACATTTGCAGCACTAATGTATGAAGATAAAAAAGTTGGATACTTGTTACAATGGTTGTCTTTCATACTATTTATTTATAACGAAATATATAGTTCTGCAAGACAATACTTAGCATTGTATCCAGCATATGACGAGTTTTTGTACATTTCAATCTCTATATTATAGACTAAGTAATTGAGCGACCGAGCTCTGCTCGGGTGAAAATAAAGAAAACGACGTTTTCTAAGAATAAAACCTAGATCGATTAATCGCCCCCTAAACTCCCGGCATACTAAATTTCCTGAAAATTGTAGGAGCCGTTTCCGAGATTGAGATTATTTGTTTATTTATTATATGCTTTATGATTATATATATACAAAAATTGCTCGTTTAAAGGTATTAGATACGAGCATATTCGACATTTTACTTTTCAGACTTCTATGTCAGCTTTTCAGGATTAAGATCAATCGCCGTGCATCCAAAACGAATGGATCAAATAAAAATAAACTATTACCTACGTACCACATCCGCACATTAAAAACCTGGAATATTCCATGGATTAAAAAAAAATCAACATGATCGATTCGGAACGTCGAAAGCGACCGCGTTTCGATGGGAGGCACGGAAATAATTAGAGACGGTTTAAACCAAGCAGATCGCATTCACCGCATAATGAATGAAACGTCACTGTTACGTCAGCCGTCGGCCCTCCACCGATGACGTCATACGACTGACTCGAATCGAGACGTAAACCGTTTACGTATATTGCGTAAGTGAAAAATGCATCGCCATTTCGTGTTCGGCTTTTGAAATTCGAACGTTCCACGATTATTTAGATCAGCCATAGAGCTATTCTGTATGCTTTTCAAAGCAGAGATTTGGCACTGAAAACACAGGCTCAACGTGTTTTACATTTAGACTAAAAACCGTGGTTTATGGTATAAGATTACAATTTGAGGTAATTATTAACCTTTGTAGTTAGAAAGAATACCACAAACTAAAAATAACTTCATTGACTTTTGACCTGCTAAGCTTACTTATGTAAACCGTCGGTTTAAGTAGTGGTCACACCGTCCTTTAACTCAAGTATCACTATAGTTTCAAGTAACCGAAGGTAAATTCGTAAGGTAATAGGTGTTCAGAAAGAGAAATCACGCAACTAGTGTAACGAATCCACGGTATTTTCTCATGCAAGTTACTATGAAATGCAAGATACCTCTATCTATTTTATTTCTCGTTACACACGACTTATTTGTCGCATTTTCTCTCTGTGCGGCTTCTATAAGAGTCTTATTAATCATGCGCATAAGCTCTTGCTTCGTAGTACAAAGTAATTTTTGCATCTAATTTCTGCAATCATTTCTAATACTTTTGCTAGCTGCTAGTGAGTTTCCTTTAAGTGTCAAAGCCCAGGATTCTGCTTTAATTGTAACAATTTTACTTTTAAAGTTGCCGCACACTTAGAATTTCTTCCTGTATCGTGGGTGCGTTCACAAAATTAATAATTAAATAATATTAAATATAATAAATATTTTATACCCATGGTTTATCTCGCAGGAACCAAGATTTTTTTCAGGGTAAAATAGTGTATGGTCACAACTATAATGGAGCGTGAAAAAAATCTTTACGGTATTAGTACTTTCAGAGATTATATTTTACATACATACAAACATCCAAAATAAACAATATAAAAAAGAAAAAAAAACGTATAAATAAGTTTTTCTTGTAAATGTGTAGGTATAACTTTTATGGTGTACAATAAAGTATATTCTATTCTATACTAATTTTCCACAGATTAAGGTCTTTTCGAACAAAACAGATAAAGTTAGGTTATCATCATTATCAGCGTTTTAATGTTCCCACTGCTGGGATACGGGCTTCCTCTCCGTACAGGGCCATAATCCACCACGCAGGCCTAGTGCGGTTTGGTAAATGTCACATGTCTTCGAATTTTAGTTCTAGGATACGCCGGTTTCCTCACGATGTTTTCCTTCATCGTTTTGAGAGCAGTGTTGAAGAAACAATTTACACAAAGTAAAGCGCCTGCCAGGGTACGAACCCATGACCTAGAACTTGTAAGTCGCGGCTGTTACTACTGGGCGAGCACTGCTCAATAACATTAGTAACTATTTACAACTCTGGGCCCGACCTCCACTTTATTATAGTTACAAACTTTTGAGTGGTTTCGCAATTTTGTATCTTTGAAATTTATGTGTGACGGATCTGTCAAAAACACTCCGTCGAGAGACCTCTGAAACATTTTTCGATAAATTAATTTGGGGCCCTTCTAAAATACAGTAAAGAAGAATTAATAAAAGCCATATCGAAACGAATCGAACGACAAATGAGTTACCGTGACGTTTGGAATCTAGAGACCGCTGGCCTTTCTTGTCAGCTGTATTTAAAAATAGGCTCAATGATTAATTAATTTAGAAGCTCGTCTCTCCTAGTGAGTGATCTAATGATGATAGAAAAAATACAAAGTTCACTTCAAACAAGATGTTACTATTTTTATAATGAAACGCACGTGTGATGGAAAATGTAACTTTACACTGTTAACATTTTGGTCACCATATGTGGTCGTATTTATTTGGATTATTATTGTATTGTTGCGTAGATTCTGGATTTAATGAACTGCAGGTTGTTACTGCTCCATGTCATTAAGCGGCTTACCCCCGATTTTAGAATTAACAATTTCAAGTTGAGTATTCGTTAAACTCTACTTTCGCCTGTTAACCTATCAAACTTAGGTAAAAGGTTAGGGTTATAAACATTCTTAACACTAAATACTCAAATCAGCAACCGGAGATATATCCAGAAGATAAGTGGAATATTCCTGTGTATACAGCAGTAATTTCAAATACTGTAACCACAGATATACGCCTATTTTAATGCAAATAACACCAATGCACATTCTACAGTTGACCTATATTGCATAATACTGAACATCCGATATCATTGAACAGTAATACGGAACTGATCGGAAATCAACATGAGATAACATACCTATACAGAATCAAGCGTAATATCAATACATGGATAATAACGTTATCATTTCAGTAATATCCGTTCAAGTCAACATCAAAACAATAGCAGCATGATAGGAATGTGCATCATAGCACATATCCACGCATTATACCAATTCAGTCCACCCTGACGTACACACAACACACTGTATACCATGTTTCATAAATCCAAAACATCCATAGAGATTCGATAAATGAACGGCAACAGTTACAATCGAACTCGAGCCGGGATTTGGAAAAACAAAACAAAACGTTATAAATATCGTCAAACCGCAACGGATAGAATCGAATATGAGGGAAGTAAAAAAATATTAAAATTTTGAACGATCGCAATCCCGGCTATCGGTATCAAAGCACGTCCAATCAAAACGAGACGTGACAATGAATCAGAACCTTTTCGATTCTGTGAATAGCCTCGCTAACTTATTGGCGGTCCTTTATTTGCTGATTGGTGTTTGACACCTCAGCGGGAGCTGATTCCGTTGGTATTTTTATTTAATTAACTTTTGCTGTTGGCTGCGTTTGTGGGACGCGGGACGCGACAATGAAACACAATGCCGACTAATTTACGCGCGGTTTCACTTTAATTTTTTACGGTTATTTTTCTCTGTTTATAACCCGTTTTAATTAATTTTATAACTCTTTAACTCCCATGTTTATGCAAAATCTCTTTGTTAACGAATCAAAATTACGGAAGGCTATCTGCAGCGGAATTAAGCGCTATCGAGCGTTGAATTGTCAATTTTATAAGGCGACTCTTTTGCACTGAGCAGGGGCGAAGCTCAAACTAATTGAAAGAAACTGCACCGAACGAAAATACAGGCGAAGTTGAATTCCCTCCTCGGAAAACTGTGCGGAAGATAAGGCGATAATAATTCTTCGTAAAATGTCATGAAAGTTCATAACTGATAAAAGTTTAGTCCCTTTTCTGAAATTTTAATAGAGATTTAATTTTTGCGAGTGCCCTAACCGCCGTCGATATCGGCATTAGCCCGCACCCTTGCGTCCCTCGCACACATAATATACATTCTGTCAGTGCGTTATTAACTTGTATTGGATTAAACAGAACATAGTGTTAGCATTAGGAACGAGCACATGCCCTGCGTATGACGTCATGTATGCGTCAAAACTCAAAAGCAAACAACTTGGCAATTCCTACGCACCGGATATATTAGATGCCATTTTCCTCTGTTTGTTTTACTTTTTTGTTCAATGTATTTTTTTATGATCCAATAAAATAAAGCTGCATGGATTTATTGCCATTGAATTTCACCCCATGCCACTCCCTCTTATAAGCAAGAAGAGAGCTATCAAAAATATTTCTCAATTTAATACTGATTCATCTTTTTAAAACGGTATTAGGCTAAGCCGCTAAGATATCATCTAAATCTGTTTAAAAAAATGTTTTTACAATCTCTTTCAACATTTTTAGTTCTGTTTAGTAAGAACTGAAAAGAGTTGCAAAGTTTATTCTTTAGTTCTCACTAAGAAACTATTCCATAAGCGGTACATGTACTTGGGTGAAACAAATTGAAAAGCAAATAAAAAGGCTTCCCGATAAAAACGACGTGAACTTTTTCAATTACAAACTTGCATGGAACGGCTGATGTTAAGTATGGAAGCTATAGACTTTATTAGATTGATTCTTGGCGATATGATATTTTGCCATTGTGATACTGAGACGGGGTTTTACTCAACTACGGCGAAGACAGAGGGAGGGTAATTTTTAACGTGAATAAAAGTACCTATATTGGGATGTTTTTGTTAAGGCAGACAGGGGTATCTCCGCCAGTAGCTGATTTTAAAATGAGAATCACGTCTAAACGACTATTCGTAATTTTATGGAAAAAAATATATGTTACATTAGACCATTTTCTTAATAATTTGATCGTTTAATGTTTTGAGGTTTATTCGTATATCATAGTGTAATTAATTTGTAAAGTTCTAAGTTCTATATCTAACCCGGGCAAAAAAACGATGAGCACACCAAAACCGCCGGGCGTATTTTAATGAAATGTTTACCATCTCAAAGACAATTTAATTATCTACATTTTGATCTAAGGCTTTTTAAAATACAAAAAATGTTGAATTTTGGGTCGCGCGGGTGTGAAACGAATGCGGTTTAGTTCCTTCGAGGTCCAAGACAGGTGACATTCTATCATCGAAAGCGTGGCGATAGTAATTGTCAAAAAGGCAAAATTGTATGGGATTGACAAGCGACATCGAATAATCACGTGATCCATCCCCATTTTGACATTTCGAATATCGCCTTCGCTGACATCGAATGCCACTTGTCTAGAGCCTAATGACGTTGGCAACTGTCGTCGTATTAAACAATAAAAAAAACAATTAGAGATTGTGGTAGCAGTCACTGAAAAAAAACCGCTTTTGTACTTCTCGTCTTCTCCAAGTCGTCTTCCCATCTAGCTTGACTCCTCTTTTCCTGGATCAAGTTCAGCTTTCGATGGCAAGCGGCTCCAACACCAACCTACCTCACCCATACTTACAATTTCGTTTTATTTTCTCACGTGATAACCACTTCATCTTAAACTATAATACGCTGGGCTGGCTAAACATATAGCCATAAATTCTCGTTGTTGAGAAGCTTTTCGCTTCCCTAGACTATACGAACTGCTTTTTTCCACTTTCTAAAATTTGTAGGATAATATTTCATCATAGCATCACCCAAACTTCCCAACCCATAGTACTAACTTCTATTCCCACTCCTTCTCTGTTTATGCAGTACGACTGTGGAACTCACTTCTACCTAAAATTCTTGATTCCCAAAATGTTTATCTATTCAAGAAACAAGTCAAAGATCATTCATCCTCGCCACTATATTTTAATTAAATAAATAAATAAATAATAAAAATGTTTAACCATCTCCACAAATTACACATTATGTATGAGGACAATCTTAAAGTAAAATATACAAGTTGACAGTTACGTAAATGTAATTTTTGGGAGATCTGGAGTCTAAACTAAGCCTAGGCCTGTACTATAGAACTCCAGGCCCCCCATCACATAATATTTTATTCTAATTATAAGTCAGCGGGTAGGTTCTATATATTAAGTTAAGGTTTATGTTTTTTTAAACATCATTAGTTATTATATATTTTATAGCTAAGTTTGCTCGCTTTGCTCGCTCACTTCAGCTCCCGTCATCCCCTTCGAACCTAACCTATCCGTGTCGGGTACTCTAAGCTCAAGAGCTCGGTTCGCTCGCTCTTGGACTAATTCGTTGAAAACACGAAAACAATCGAACTCCCGCGCTGCACAGCGATGTCGCCTCGATGGTTTTTCAGCTAGTTTTCAAAAGAATAATATGCTAAAATAGAACCCCAAATACAATTAAAATATGTAACAATATTATTACCGCAGCTAACAAAAACCTCCTAAAAGATATTACTCAAACCGGATAAATAGTTACTGAGTACAATAGTCGCCCACATAGTATATTTTTCGCCTAGTTAATAATTTCCCTAAAAAAAACAGGTTGTATATTCGCAACTTATAAACGCAGCATGCGTTTGTTATACACTTCAGACACTATGCGACCCCTTTAATAACGTCATGTCTCTTTTCCATTATAAGTGATGAACCGCTGTTACTTAGCTAAGTATATACTAGGTACGTACTTCTACTTTGTATGCACATACTAGCAGTAAGAAAATAGGTATCGTTAACGTTATTATCGCTTGTCGTCGTCACCTTCGCTCTCTGTCATGTAAAACGTATTTGTCCACAAAATGATGCGAATCTCAAACTGTATTTATTCTTTTCCAATTGACGTCAGTATTTTACCCAATTCCATAATTCATCAGATATGTAAAGTTACGTAGTTTTTATCAGATTTGTTTGTTGTTGTTGTTCGTGCAAAGGATTTGCAAAATGATGTTATATGAAGTACCTAGTTGGGAGAAAACAAGATCTTGGTTGGTAGGAAACACATTATGTTTTTAGAGGACTATATACAGGCTGTCCCAGAAATCGACGTCAAGCCGTAAATGGGTGATAGACCAAGTTATAACAGTTCTCAGAAAAATACGAAAAAAAATCTATCTCATGTTTTTAAAAAATTATGTTCACTTTAAAAATTTACTAAAAAAATCAATCCCTGTAATGGTTCTTTAACTCCAATTGCTACAAATCCCATAATTTATCTAATTTTTTATTATTATGTAATCTTGAATAATGCTTGTGTAGATTTTTGCCTAAAATTTAAAGCCAACTCCTCCTACTTAGAAGAAAATTAAACTTTTTCAAAACCAAATTATTCAAATTTACTGTTTCGCCCAACTTTAACTGACTGTACTGAAAAAAAAATGTACTACGCTAGTTTGGCAAGTAACATGAAAAATTGGCGCATTTAATAAGGATTCAAAAATGGTGTAACACTTGCTAGATTACGTTTTCAATAATTGGTCAAATTTTTTTTTGTAAATAGCCTCGGTTTTTACACAAAATGTCCATACTTCCTTAAAATGACTTTAGCTTACCTAAAGCTTTGCTAAACTCCGTTTCTAGTTCGATAGAGACGTTACGTAATTTAAGAGCAAAGTTATGATAGTGACTCAACCTTTTTACTTTAAGTCAGGACCAGTTTTCTCATCTTAGAAAAAAAAAACAAATTATCAGATTAATTTTTTTTTTATTACAATAAATGTTCAAACTGCCTTCCTTCGACGGCAATGCATGAAAAAATTTTTAAAGTGAACATAATTTTTTAAAAACATGAGATAGATTTTTTTTCGTATTTTTCTGAGAACTGTTATAACTTGGTCTATCACCCATTTACGGCTTAACGTCGATTTCTGGGACACCCTGTATACAGTGGGATGGTATCAGGCTGGTATTATTTTTATATAACAACAAGCGACCCACGCCGCTTTGCCCGTGACAAATTATATACAAAAACCTTCATTGTTTCTCACTCTTTCTATTGGTGAAAACTGCATGAAAATCCGTTCAATAGTTTTTTAATTTATCGCGAACAGATAGACAGACGCGGCGGGGGAGTTTGTAGTGATGGAACATCGAATATTTGAATTATTTTTGTCATCAAAAAGTATATCTTCCTTAATTAAAGAAATAAATACACAATACAGCCCACAAAGTTTCCCTTTATAAAAAATAATTTAATAACCGCTTAAATCATAGGTGAAAGTGAAAAAAGTTAAATAAGTGACGTGAAAAGGAAAATAAATCTTCAAATAAATACATTTACGACAAACCACTCAGAACCTTCATAAAATTAGCTTTTATTCATTTACAAACACTATTTCAATTCAACAATTAATAGGGCGTTTACAACTTGTAATTACAGTCGCAAAAAAATTACTTGATTTAGCATTATGGGTCTTCATGCGATGAGCTGTACCTGGCCTTACACCCAAACGATTTCAAACCATATCACTTTGATCTTAAGGTTTATTTTCCGTTGCTGTAAACTGAAGTATATAAGATCTTTTCAGTGTGACTAGTATGTATAATTGAGTCATTAGTACCAGGGTAACACGAGAGGTGCGAATGAGTCAAAGGTGCACACGATAAGTAAATGCAATTTCCTTCTAGGCTGTGATCTTAAATAACTGCATTTATTACGGTGTAGCTTGCTACAGTCACTTAAGCGATATAAGGCTTCGTACAAAGGCACTGAACTTAGACTTCATGTATTTTAATAGGTTATATTGTCATAGTATGTAGTTAGGGTTACATGTTTGGGTTAGGAAATTGAAAGGTGAGCCTGAAAAAAGAGGTGACCTGAAGGAAGCGAGACCTGATTTTTTAGGATTTTCAGACTTATGAAGCTAGGCGGAAACATTAATATAGAATAAAATATCTTTATTTCGGACGCAAATATCCATAGGGTGTTAGTAACATAGAAAAACTTATTACCTAGTGTTAGTAACAATCAACCTCCGCACAAACTGCTGCACAATCGGAGAGCCGGAGCTCTCAGCTACAGTTTTCAGGATGACGTTTTGACTGTCCTCAGTAGCGACGCTGTTTTTTTAATATGGGTACATAGATTAAACAGTAAAAATACGGACGTCTAAACGTTTGCTTATACGCTTTTACCATACAAGAAACACGGCGGCATTTTAATGTATCGCGCAGACGACCGCTTCCGAAGATAACCGACCGCGTTACGAGTTCGCTTCGGTCTAGTATCTATGACCAAATTGTGGCGTTGTAGGTAACACGAGAGGTGTGAATGAGTCAAAGGTGCACAGGATAAGTAAATGCAATGCAACTTAGACTGCATGTATTTTAATACGCTATGTCTTAGTACGTCACAAATTTTTTGAGTTAGGAAATTGAGAAGTTCTCCTCTGAGACCTGAATTTCAGGATTTTCAGAAATCAATCTACGCAGGAAGGAGCATAGTTAAGAGTAGGTATTTTATTTATAAGTATAATACTCGATTTTTCATGTATAGTAAAAAAGATTAGGTCTTAAGTATGTTTATGGACTTCAATTCAAATCATTTGCTTGTTCTGAGCAAGATAGAACCTCTCAATATCTTAAGATAAACCGAAGATTTATGGAGGGAACTGTAACTATGCAATCTGTAAGATACATAATAGTAGTTTATGCAACACTCGTGTTTTAATACCTTATTATATGCCGTTGTATACACTATTTTATCTTCACTCATACAGTTGAAATAAAACAAAAGTGGAAACGGTAAAAAATATTTGGTATGGCTCGAAATTTAGATTCTCTTTGTGCATATCTACGCAGCGCGCGCATCCATAGACAATGACACTATTTTTCCAAATTAAGTCAATGAGCACATACGCATAAAAAGTAAAAGAGTGCTGTAATTTTTTTTAATTTTTTTTTTGTTTTGTCTTCGCACGGTTTGTGCATTTAGCCAGTGTCACGTTAAGATGTTATAGTTCCTTTAGATTTTAGTCCAATGTCCTAGTTAGGTCCCAGCAAAATGGCGGTAACTTTATTGGAAGCTTCTACGGAGTTTTGTCGACAACATGAACAAACTCATGTACTACCGTTGTGTTTTACTTGCCCAGACTCGTGCACGTTCACTTATATTATTAGAATAAAAAACCACCATTTTTACACTATTAATATTCAATTTAACACAATTTTAGGAAAATAAAACAGAGAAGCAACAAAGATGCCATCACGTTCCCGCCGAAACTCTAAAAATATATAACTCTAATAATATTCTATATAGTTGTTAAGTCTATTTTGATTAGATAAAAGACACCATCAAAAATCGTAAATCCATCAAAAACCGTAAAATTCAAAAACCGTGAACTACGCACGATTAGGTTCCTGACAGACTGTGACTTTTAATTAAATATATCATAATCTTACTGTAAAACACCACACAAATTCTTTGCCATATAACAATTTTGTAACTAACTCTTAACTTTACGAAACACACATTTTCCAAAGAAATCGAACTTATTTAAGTGATAAACCATCAAAAGTGTTAAAACGAGAACAATGCAAACAACGAGATGAACTAAATAATTTATTAAACACTAATGATGTTCAAACACCAAACTAAGTACGTAGAAACACTTAACTAACCGTACTGTGATTTTCATAAATATTTAGAAAATTTAAAAAAAAAAGTGATTATCTCCACAAAACTTTTTCTGATCAAAGTACCCACACAAGGAACTTACCCAAATAACCAGCAATCTCTCCCTCCATACATCTACAAAGTACCACAAATGATCCAATAAGCCAGATATAATTCTAACGTCCAATTGAAACAGTTCCCCGATATCGTTGAAGACATTTATCATCGGCCAAACATTATTACATTTAATTAAACTTTAAAACAAGTGTCGCCCGATATCGGAGGAGGGATTATCAGATCTATTTGCAAACGTCCAAATATCCCTAAATGGATTTTGGTAGATTGTGGTATAGGAACCTACCTTCTAAGTTTATGTAGTTATGAATGGAAATCTTTAAGCAGATGTTGTTTTAGATTCTGAGGCTGTTTTTCTTTCGTTCTTGGAAATTACACTTGGGAAGCAAGAAAGCGAGTTTTTCGTCCGCCTTATCCAGAACCATAAAGTCAAATTATTTTATTCAATGATATTGTAAGTCGTAATAGCCATCTTTTAATCCATTCAAAATTCTACCAGATGAATGCACAACTACTTTTATAAAACATGCTACAAAAACGGTAACACTTTTCATCCGCGAGAACGCTGCCTCATCAACTGAACATACTTTACTCTCTTGAGGTCACAGTACACTAAATCCCATCTGCATAAAAAGCAAGGATCAGCGAATGCAGAGTCTGCAAAATAGGTCCAGAAATCTCATTTCATACAATGAGCGAAATACAGCCACACACACACATAGACGATGGATATCTCAAACTGGCTCAAACAAATGACAGTAGCGAGTGCGCTTGAATCGCTGTACGTGAAGCGTGTCTATGTGTGCGTCAGTTTTGGCTCGTTACAAAGAGCCAACCTTCTGTACTTTATCTATTTTGCCAAAAGCAGAGTCAGCAAAATCAGGGAAATGCATTGTCTGGCGGAGCGTAGCGCGGGCGGTGACGCGAGTCCGCGAAATGGCATTCGTTTCGCCCGATATGCGTACTCTGACCATTTTAATTGGTCTATTGTTAATTAAGTAACGTTTCAACGTTCACCGCAACGTCACCGGATAGCATTAAAACTGTTATAATAACTTTTAATTCCGATCATTCTGATTTGAGGTGGGTCTGCCAGCGATTTTGGTGGAAATGTTTAATGAGAAAATTGTTTTATTTTTTATCGGTAGAATAAAGTGATTTGTGATGTTGTGAAACTTTTTATTAACAAAGGTCTACTTTATTGCGAGTTCAAATAATGCAACAATCTTAATTAGAAATGCTTTATAAATTGATAACAAAAGTAATTCTACTTTTCGTAGATCGACTCGTACCATAGCTAATTGCGCCATCTGCCGTCGACATCTGAAATTACGATACGCCCAATCTTATTACAGTAACTAGACAATTCAATTCAATGAGTTGCGTGAAATAATCGGCAAATAACAAATTGAAAGTTATAAATAATGTCATCACGGCGTGTCCAAAGAAATTCGTCTCAGTCGCCAGTGGATTGAGAAATTACTATTACAACAATTAGTTTTAAGCGAAAGCTGGTCATCATTTATCTCCTTGGGACAATCGGATTGGTTACACGGCGACGCGAATAGAATTTTTACTGTACACATATTTAAAGAAAAAGGTACCCGCTTTTGGTTCTTACATCTTCGTGAACGTAGTATGCGTCACTAAGACGCGTCGTTGCGTCAAAGTATGATATATTTATTGATAATTATAATTGCTTGCCAGTGTACCACGTAATTGGCCTCAATCTTGGAGTTAAGAGATACCTCATATTTCGCAAGCCGCCCTACAAATAGCTCATTTACCTACGCCCTTCATTTACACATGCTTGAAAACAAACCGGGCATTAATATTTGTATCTTTATTAATTGTATCTTTTATTTATGAGACTTTGATCTTTTCTCTTTTAATTTACGCCAACCTCCGGTACTTTCTTTAAGGTGATGAAAATTATTCCACTAAGCTAATTTTCTTTCCTCGTAGGCATTTGAGTAATGGGCGTTTTACACACGCTTTCCTTAGTTTTTACCAATTTATGCAGGAGAAATAAAAATGTTCGGTTTGTAATGGATGAGTTATTTAAGTAATAATTTTGAAAGAACGATTGTCATGATCGTGGCGAAGAAACATGTCTTTGAAAACTGAGAAATAATATTGGAGAAATCTGTAATACGAGTGCATACAGGCTGTAACGAAAAATCGTGATCATATTTCAAAAACCGGTCGTGTCCATGTAAACGAAGAACTTGCTTCAAGGAAGTCATAGGCAACTCAACCAAAAAATAGAAATGGTTTTTCCATACAAACATTTCTATGGGAGATGTATTTTTTTATCACACCTTTCCGTTACACCCTTAAGATAATATTTACTATACTGGGTTATTGGTATAACACTAACAACCTTGCAGAGATTTATTACTAACATCATTAACAAGAACTTTAATTTATAAAACTTAAAAAAAAATAACTGAAAATAATCTGCTGATCTATACATACAACGTTTCCCAAAATTCAACGAAAACCGGACCCTGCTCTTGTGTACTCGAGAAAAAAAAACAAAAAAATATGTATCTCAATCTGTATTGATATTACAAAAAAAAATCTTCGAAAATCGACACCAATGGTATTTTTAACTACCATGACCACAAATTATCATATAATTCTTTTTTTTTGTATCCTCAACTTAAGAAGCACTGCTACCCACCACAACCCTTAAAAATACCAGAATACATGTAGCTTTTACACAAAAAAATAATCAATAATTTATAAGCTCGCGTATCTCGCCAGAATTAGATCAACTGTTTTTTTGTTGTTTTTTTTTAAAGCAATAAAACAAAAGTTGTTATTTATGATTTTAGTAATACAGCCATGCAAGGTTGTTAGAGTTTAACCAATAACCCTGTATATCAGCTTCAAAGGCGTCAGCAATATAGCGTGTGATTGGATTAACAACCGCAAGGTGCAACTCCAATAAATTATTCCCCAGCAATTTACCTCAAATAATTGTCAGAGAACAGTCTAGTCTGACTTACTGTCGACAGCAGAAATTAATACAAGATGTTTCCGGCCTTACCAACTATGATAGAAGTACCAGTGTTCTGATAAATCATGGAACCATCAGAAAGATAGACGATGATAGTTTTATTGCCAGAATTGCACTAACAACACGATCGTTAATCACTTGGAATTACTCTTGAGACAATAAGAAGAAAAGATTAGAGTGGCTAAAAATATACAGGCACCTTGTACGCAGGAAAGTCTAAGCAAAGGTGATATGATTTTAAAGGAGCCTGTTTTATTTGACTAGGCCGTAAGATTTTACCGCTGATTTTGGTTTAAAAGTATGTTTATTATTTTAAATTAAATTACTAGCTTTTTCTTGTGAAAGATAATCCCCAGGATAAATTAATTTCTAGAGATCCGTACCCAAAGGGTAAAAACGGGACCCTATTACTATGACTCCACTGTCCATCTGTCTGTCTGTCACCAGGCTTTATCTCATGAACCGTGATAGCTAGACAGTTGAAATTTTCACAGATGATATAAATATTTCTGTTGTAAATACTAAAAACAGATAAAAATAAATACTTAAGTGGGGCTCCCATACAACAATTTTTTTTTTTTGCGATAATGGTACGGAACCCTTCGTGCGCGATTCCGACTCGCACTTGACAGCTTTTTTTAATCTTAGTATTTGGTACTTAGCTATAGTGTTGCTTTCTACAAATGAAAGAATTCTGATCAGTATTTAAAGCGTAATTTTACGCAAACGGATCCCTGAATCGAAAAATGAAATTTTTCGTACAGACCCATAGTAATTTGAATGGCCTATCCAACGATACCCCACACCATGAGATAGACGAGGATAAAAAATATTTTTTAACACTTTGTCGGCGTGAATAATATGTATATCCATGCCAAATTATAGCTTTCTAGTACTAAGAGTCTCTGAGCTAAGCTGTGGACAGACTGACGGACAGATGGACATGGTGACTACGGAACCCTAAAAATGAGTGTAAGTTTGACTGGCATACTGAGCAATTTCCAGACAATAATCAATGGCTAATTGATGTTTTGTTATATTTATTTAATTAATTTTTTAATGTTTACATTCTCGGTATTATGTATGTATTAAAACTACACTACCCAACACCCCTACACCCACCCCTCACTACTGTATATTTGCACAAAACCACACGTAGGTATACATACACATTTTTAGTATTGTTTGGTATTAGAACATACATCAAGACATTGTATTTCATAGTAGGTCCGTCTTTTTGCATGTCTATTGGACTAAATCTAATAACCTATTTTGAGGGTAGATTTATTCTTTTCTAATACCAAAAACGCTTTATATGAAAGTATAAGACCTAAAATTGAAAAAAAAGCAGATAAATCTCTTCCTAAAGTGTTTGTTAGCTAAGGTCTAATTCAATAATAAAATATGATTAATTATCAACTTTATTATAATTTTAGTCCTTGTACCTTTCTTGTTCCTCATATTTTTTGCATCATATTCATTTTATTTATTTATTTATAACTATTGTAAAATATCATAGAAAATCAACTTTTTGTATAATCAAATCAGTCATTCGTGCTCAGTCATTGCATGTGTTCAAAAGACTCGTAAAGGAACATTACCTGTCGTTGACTTCGTCTTAGCGTGTTGATTTCAAACAGACACTGTGATTGTGATTATCAATAGAGTCATTCATAATTTTTTTAATTAACATTACATATTTAGTATGTATGTATTTATGTATATATTACATAGCATATGTATTTATCTGTGTATCTATTAAAATATAGTATGTTAAAAAAAAACATTGTCATACCGATGACTACCCCACTTCATGTCCAGACAATTACTGTCCATACCTGGTTGCCTGGAAGAGATCGCAGATTGTGATAAGGCCGCCCATTGTATATGTATTAATTTCAAGTTTATTTTTATAATTGTATTTTAAGGTGTACAATAAAGCATATAATAAATAAATAAATTCTTTACCTATTTTTATCCTTTTTATTCATATTTAGATATTAGATCGGAATAAATCCGAGGGTTCCTATTCTACCATGATACTATACCGTTAACTCCACCCGTGTACACCAGGCTTTAGGCGCTGTTTGCCGAGATACAGGACTCGTCCTAGTTCGGCTACAGATGCTTTCATTTTGCATAATTTTAAGAACTGGCCTCTAAGAATACTGTAATTCGTTGATATTACTTTTGATAAAATAATTAATACCTATATAAAAAAACAAACAACTTTAACTTTTTTAATATTAGTTTAAAAAACAGTTTCTTTATACAAATAATTCCAAAATCGAATCTATCTAATACCTTTAAACGAGCCATTCTTGGATATATATATATATGTAATAGGAATCTCGGAATCGGCTCCAACGATTTTCATGAAATTTAGTATGCAGGTGGTTTCGGGGGCGATAAATCGATCTAGCTAGGTTTCATTTTTAGGAAACGTCGTTTTCTCTTTTTTCACCTGAGCAGAACTCGGTCGCCCAGGTACTAATTTCAAATAAAAGAAAATAGAACGGGTATAGAATACCCCGGTTTTTCCGCAAGCATACGCCGAAATTACTTGAGAAGTTTGAAAATGTAAAAAGTTAAATAACAGCAAAAACAATCTGTACGAGTTGTTTCATTTCCGTGTTTGTTATGAAAGCTTGTTACGTAACTGAAGATTTGGTACAACTACTATTATTTTAAGATTATGTCTACAAGATATCTTGATTGTCAAAATTACCTTTAGGATGCAAGACTTAAGTTGCAACGGACGCCGGAGACTGCAGCTTCCAGGATCTGAATATTGCTAATGCTTTGTGCCCTGCCACCTGCACTTTTCAGAATGTAAACATGACGAATGGCAGAGCCGTTCAGGTGATAGGTATATTGGACAGACAAAATTTGAGAATAGTTGAGACAAAATTTGAGTTCATCGAAACGAAAAGAAAAAAATGAAGCATAGAAACGAATAAAGATGACGTACAATATGTATTAGACATTCCTCATGGTGAATCGCAAACATGTTAGACTTTTGAGTATTCGTTTTGGTTGATAGAATGTCATAACAAGCCAGCAATAATATGGAGATGAACAAAAACACAGGAAGCTATTAAAATTCCAGTTTTAATTATTGTTACCAAATCTTTATAAATATCATCATCATCAGCCTTATAATGTTCCCACTGCTGGGACACAGGCATCCTCTCTGTGAGAGAGGTAATAGGCCTTAATCCACCACGCGGGCCCAGTGCGGGTTGGTGAATGTCACACGTCTTCGAAAAAATATAAATATGGCATTACTATAAAGATTTGGTGTTTTGGCATTTTCGTACGTTAAAAACACTCATTCTTATCGCTTGAAATCAAACCAAAGAACCAATCGATTCACCACTACATAGTAAAAAAGTTCCTCACCAACATTGCCACCTTCACAAATTCTAGGGAAAAGGCAAATCACATAAAATATTCTTTCTTTATGTACTTTGCACTAAATAACATGTTCCAACCATCAATTCCCTGTGTGTTTAATAATTCAATGTATTTCTTTGCGTTCACACCGAGACCTTCGCATTTCACGTCAGTGTAGGACTTTGGTCTGTCATTAGTAATTATTTTCCCTTCAATTTATATAGGAATAGACATTCACAAATTAGTAGTTGCAAGTGTGTGTTATGTTTGAGCATACGAGGAATAGAATATGTGTCGTTTAGTAATCATACAGTGCGTTTGTTTATGGTGTATCTGTGTGTGTGAAATGAAGATATATCGTGGTCAGAAAATAAGTCCGACAATATGGCAGAGAATTTACAAAGTATAATGTATTTTGTTTAAGTTGTGCACTTTTTCACGAAGTTTCTGAATTTAGCAATAAATGGATGGGGGAGGAATGAAGGAGGTAATAGCAATTTCTTGTACAAAAATCTGATATAAAAGAGTACGACGAAGACGCAGTATTGGAAGGCGTTCTTCAAGATGGACAGGTTTTTTTTTTGGGTGGGTAATCATCCAATGACTCCGCCCGCTCTGGGTGAAGCGGGAGGACGTGTCAGACTTTTACTGACTAAAACCCACCCGTGTTCCTTCAGTTGCTTGTGCCAGGGCCGCGGTAACTCTCTTTCAAATTTATCCGCGACTCAGACAGGCATCGGCCCTAGAGGGCCCCGTCACTTTTGCTGACATCTCTAAGATGGACAGATAGCCTGGTGATGAGTTATAGACGCGAGAAGCATAGGGTCGGTCGAAGAGGTGACACTTGATGAAACCTACGTCCATCGTGAATGACTTTCGGCTTCAATGATAGTGGTAACGTGTAGTTAACGTAGCTACTTTTATAATTATTTTGATGCATACTAAAGAAATGGAAGAACAACATAGATTTACACAATTAATATTAATTCAGATTTCAGACTACATTACACCACAACATTATTCAGGCAGATCCAATAGAAATGTTTCCCAAAATAATTCTGCAAACACGCACCGTGTTCTGAAACCGCTTTATCCGAATTATTCCTGAAAATCATTACTATTTCGTATGAAATCATGGTAGTTAAACTATTTACTCGAGCTAGGTTACTATAGATTAGTGTTTTACGAGGCCTAAGTACTAGACAATACATTATCTAGTTGGAGAACTATGTTTATACCGAGAGAACTCGTAACTACAGGATTTGTAAGCGGGATTTAGATGTTATTGTTAACTTGCTGTGCGTGGGGGTTTTCTCAAGTGTTCAATTGAGTTTGTAATGAAGTTTAATATGAGAAATGAAGGTGTTTAATTTTGAAATTACTAAAATTTGCATTTTAAAAAAAAGGATCACGATATGATGTCAATTTAACATAATATCACGCCCGTTTTCCACGAAGGGCTAGTCAGAGGTCACCCAGATTACACTAAGTTCGAGACTTAAGGGCCTACATTCGCTTTAGTGCCGTAAAACCGTAACTTTCTAAAGCATATTCCTTAGTAACGGCTAGGTTAAAAGGTTTGAAAAAATATATATTTATTATTGTTTCATGTACATTATTTTTTAAACATGGTTTTTTCGTATAACAAATAGTTTTGCTTTAAAAACATAATTAGCAACACGATATTTTTCGCAACTTTTGGATACTCCTCCAAAATGACTTGAATGTTTAAAAATATTTTTACACAGAAAAATTGATGGCTGGAATTTCTTCATAACTGAAATACCAAACTGTTCAAAAGGAGGTTCAATATTGATATTTTGGTGTTAACATTGCACACGGCCAGTTCTGCGTTAACATTGGGCGTATATACCGCCTAAAACAGTTTTTACATCAATTTTGTTTGAGCATTCACCCGAAGAAAGATCACCAGAAACGATACTCTAGCATCAATAATATTATAATCACCAATTTATATAATTGGCTGGTACGGTACAACTAACAGAACAGAACAACTCACAGAATTGAGAACGATATAGTTCTGTTGGTAAATAATAGCGTGAACAAGCTAACAGAATCCTACAATTTATCTACATATACAGAAATGCAGATCGTTTTAAATAGACTGAATCATACTGTATATGTTCAGTACGTCACTGTTGCATACATGCGCAGCCGCATATGTTTTGAATCAGGCGCAATGTACCTTGTTATGATCAGGCGCACGGTTTAATGAACAGCTTGTTCTAATATAAAATTGCTAATAAAATGTTTTAGAACAATAATGCTTTTGTTGTAACAATAATTTTGTTGGTCTAACAGAGAATGTGTGTGAATTGAGTTTTACGAGTGAAGATTTCACTTTGCAAGCTTTTGTGCTAGACTGCAGATTGTTTTTGTTGGATGTTGTCGTAGATTAAAATGTTGTAATTCTGTTTTGATTTATTCACGTTTCGTTGCGGCAAGCCAAGACGATTTACTGTTTTATTAGTTGATTAAATGATTTAATTGAACAATGTGTATTTTTGTAACATGTATTTTTTAGGTACATGCTACATCTCTGCAAGCAACTTCTTTTAATTTACAAGAAACACATCTGCACCTGTTTAGCTTTATTTGAAAATTGTAGCTTAAAAACTTTTGTCAGTTAGGTAGCTACTTAAAAAAATATTTTGCTCTAATATAAAACTAAAAGATACTCGTAGTAATCGTATAAAAACGTCACAACCACAGCCATGAATCAGTAACTCACCCGAATGTACCCATTACAGTAATAATTATTAAAACGTAACATGATTTATTGATGTTACGTTAATTCATTATATTGTTTCAAATTTTGTTATGTGCCTTGATAATGAATGCAAAATAATCGATTTAATTTATTTGTTAAATATAGAATTAAGATTGTTGTTTTTGATGTTTAGTTTATGTAGGAAGGTTGTAGATCCACAAACCTGCACTATTTTTTTTCTCACTGTTTATTTGGTTTTGTAATTGAGTAGTTATAAATATGTTTTACTTTTGCATGCTGTAAGGTAGAGTGTGTTGGAACTGTTTTTATAATGCTTACATCTTATTTTGTAGCCACATTCATTGCAAAATAAATGATTTCTGATTTCTTATCATGGGATGGGCAAAGATAATAAAACCTCCATTATGTTATTTACCTCAAATCCTCTTAATTCACAGATAATAATTAATTATGCCGGCTGTACACTCTCGCGCGAGAGCCCGAGAAAACGCTGTACATGGAGTTGTTGAACAAAATATTTCGTGATTGAACTCAATACTGAGAGCAATGTACATCATCCTCGCCGGTTCTCGCGCAAGAGTGTACAGCCGGAATTAGTGTTTAGTAAAACAATCATAGGAATAAATCGGAGATGACAATATATTTCCTGGTTTCTACTTGTTTGCCCGTTTAGGTAAGTCCTGTGATTTAGGAGGCTAAAAAAGTATTATATTATATCTAATGACGAATTATTTAATTGCAACTTATTCAGTCACTGATATATGTTTTTGGACTCTGGTCTGATAATAAAATTGTATTAATTTATTATTGATAAAAAATACCATAATATATACTTACTAATCTTCCATGTTCTACAGTTCACTACATAATGATTTACAATTGGACCCCCAAGATACAGACAAATGCCTAGGTTGGGGTCACCGTCCATCTTATGTTGTTAATTTGTTTAATAAATTTGATTTGAGATATTAATTATGAAGCGGTTAAAAAAAAATTTACTGACTTCCTTACTTTCTATTTATTTCTCCTCTCTCCTCCTCTTATGGTCTTACCTAACTTAACCTAATTTTGAAACACTTCTCACTAGATGAACTTACAAGGATTTATTTTAAAGGAACTTTATCCAACAACCAGTTATCTACAGATCACAAAAATAAAACTTATCCGGTTCCACATAAATGTCATGAACTATAAAATTGCAAGCAAGCAACTCCTAACAAAATATAAGTCCGATACAAGTCAGTTAAGCCTTCTAATCCTCATACGACGTCACGTTAACTATCTATATGTTCTACAATTTAGTACAGGGATGGCGAAACGACAACATTTGCACTCTGCTCAAAGTGACCAAGTATATATAGGTCTAATGTCTCATAAATAAAAATGTATTGTTAAACGGTAGTCTAGCAAAAAATCGAATATGGCTCGACAAATTTGTGTTTTTTATTTCTTTGCCTCAATAGTGGGGTGGTTTAGGAAAACATTACATTAAGCCAAACTATTAAAATAATAAATTGTTTATCTAGGCAGCAAACAACCAACTTGAAGGCGAGAGTGTTTTTTTTCAATTTAAAGGCGAGGGATTCAAAGTACAAGTAGGACACTTTACTTTTTATCACCCTCTATGATAAAATAAGTAAGTGCAACTTATGAACAGAACGTTACGTTTATTTATTCACACACAATTAGGAACGATAATATAGAAATAATTAGAGGCTAATGTTTATATTTGAACAATTTTGAAAGTGCATCGTAATAATTTTATTAGTACCATACGTTACAGCTGTAGATTTATTTTTTCATTCGGCTCACACGTGGTTTTCCAGCCAGTCTCTTGGTCAATACAATGTTCCCGTGCGGTCCGAAATAGAATTACAATCGCTCATTAGCCATTCACCTCATACATTCGTCGGAATCGATTTTAGCAATGTAATCCTATTTTGGACTGCATGGTTTGTGATTCATCTCTTTGCTGATTGGAAAATTTAATGTTATTTGGAATCATCGATATGAAAACGAAGAAGTCAATTTACTTTGATAGCACGTCATGGCCACATTATTAATCTTTAAAAAAATAAAAACATGGCAGGATCGCCATCCCTGACTTTGACGCAACGAGTCTAACAAGACACTTGTCCACGGGAACTTTAGTTCCAGGTCGTTACGCTTCTTGTCTTACGACTTTAAGTCTTGGAAGTGCATTCACAATCCTAGCTCCTGGTGTGTTTGACTGTTTGTTCTGGATGTGAGTGATAGTCTGTTTTGGAGAATAAGGACTTTTTAATTTGTACCTACTTCTTAACCCGTCCTAATCATTTAAAATAAGGCGAGTTAGATATGAGACAAAATCTTCACACTCATCATGTTTTATAATTATGGTACATCTAAGTTTTAATTTTACTGTGTATTTGTGCTTATAAACTTAGTAATGTACATTAAGTGTTTACTACTGGTGTACTATTTCTAAGATGGATAAATAAATTCTATTCTATTCTATCTTTTTCTACTGCATTGACGAAATGTAGTTCATTTACCTAAGGCTCGTCAAATATTATTATGTACAAAATATTTTCTATTCATTCAGCAAAAAGTAATTAGTAGCTGATTTACCCGTTTGCGTCGAACGTGCTTAAGTATCGAAGATCTTATAATGCACTCTGAATAATTAAAAAAATGTTTAGTAGACAAAATAAGTTAATCATTTATTAGTATTTTTTAAATAAGCATTTTTCTCTAAAAAAGAAAGTTCTCACAAAGTTATCACACCTAATAAGTAGGCACAAGTTTCGACGTGAGATCATGTGCATAATGCATACGTTTTTAAATAAAAATAATAAGAAAATGTATTGTTTATTGAAAATTATTACATAAACAAACGTATCTTCGTGGGATGTTATAATGCTTTTATTTAATTGAATAAAATTTATGCACATGATCTCACGTCGAACAAGGCTCGGAACCGGTTTAAAAAATACCGGTTAAACCGGTTAATTTCGGTTTTCCTCCGAACTTTTCTTAAGATCGTGAACGTTTTAAGAACTTTATTTTAACCAAAATTAACCGGTTTATTCGGCGAACGGCATGTCGGTAAACGCGTTGCAACTTGTACGCGCGTCGTTTCTTTATTGTGCGTCCGTATTAACCGGTTTTTATTGCTCTAAACCGTTTAATCCGAAAAAACCTTTATACAAATACTCTTCCAAATACCGGTTTAAAAAAACCGGTATATGCGAACGAAACCTAATGTAAAAGGTTTTACGTCAAGTACATAATAACGGTTTGAAAATTTAACCGGTATCCGAGCCTTGTATGCAATTAATTAGGTATCTACTGAGTGAAACCCAGTGCGTGATTGACTAAGGCCCAGCTTTTATGTCGTAGTTAACTCAACCAATGGTTAATAATGCCAACCAATGGTTTGAAATTTGGGTAACACGTATTTATTCATCGATTATTAATCTAATAAATGGTCAAATAATTACTTCTCCAACTTATTTGACTAGGTATTTGTGATGCAAACAATTGATGATAGAATAAATTTTACCTTATTTACCTAAATTTGAAACCAGTGGTTAACTTATTAAACCATTGGTTAGTTTAACCACGGATCAAAAACTGGGCCTAAGGCCCCCATGCATGCAACACTTTACTCTGCTAAGTTTCTAACACGAGGTTAAATTGACAGCTTGTCATACAATATTGTCAATTTAACCTCGTGTTAGCAACTAACTCTGAGTTAAGCTAATCGTGCAAGTGAACCTAAGTACGTTTATTGGGGAATTCCGTAATAAGATAATCATATTATCTACGTGTTATCAATCATCACACTTATAATATTATAAAGGCGAAAGTTTATGAGTATGTGTGTTTGTATGTTTGTTACTTCTCTACTACAAACAGCTTTACGGATCTGGATGAAATTTGGCACAGAGATAGATCATAGTCTCATTTTTATCCCGGAAATATGTTCCCTTGGGATACTTTTCGAACTTTCACGCGGGCGATGCCGTTGGCAAAAGCTAGTATTAAATGAAAAGGTGGATAGCTTATTTGTCCACAGCATCCTAACATATAATTTAAGTTAATACCGTTTATGGCTGTCTTTATGACGACTTTATCTGTCAGAGACATCAAAGATGCTGCAAAACTGATCGCGGGGTGATTGACCCGTCTGTCACTCAATCTTTAACGCATTTGTCGAGGTACTCGTGGTTCCGTTCCCGTGTGAAGTGGGTCCGCCTGGAGTACCTGCGAGAGTTTCCTCTCAATATGGCCGCGACGTGCCCGAGATGCAAAACCGCAGGCCAAAGACAGACTTATGTTACCTCCGACATGTCATCATAATAAATAATGTATAACGTCCCCGGCAACTCTGAATTATTCAACGTTGACGGCCACTTTATTAAATTTGTCGTTTTATGAAAATATTAAGCAACCCTATATAGTTGAGTAAAAATTAATATGAAACGAAATTAACATTTACAAATTAAAAGTTTCGTATTATGTTGGCGGGACTAATTTAAATTGCGTTTAATTAAGTTTGGAGTAATAGAAAACAAAACATTAAATTGATTTTAGCATTCTGAATTTAACAGTTAACTCATTTAAATTAATTTCAACTGATGGCACAATTTTAAGCCCGATGAGCCTGAGTTTTTGATCAGAGGGCTCTTATATAAAAGCTTACTATTGTTATTTATCTTCTCATGGCTTTATAGAATCTTATAAAAGGATCAAATATAGCTTGACACACATTACATATAATGTGCGTCCAGTGTCTCATAAGACACAATTGCAAACCAATCTTGTATCTCAAACCTTGGATGAGACTTCACAATCGGTACCTATCATGACCGCCAACCTACCCACTGTACTATAGACCGACCGCGTAACTGAGACCATTCTGAAGTAGTTGCGCGGTACGGAAGGGGTGTATTTATTAATGTATTAAAACTTCATACAACATAAAAGTACATAGGAGGACTTAGTCACGGTAAATATATCTAACAGTATTCTATCTTCATACAAACGGTCGGAACGCGAGTCATACCTACGCGTCTCGAGTTCAGCCAACACTCGATACACTGCAGTCGCAAACAGTCACGATTTGTAAATATTTGATTGAAATAAGTACAAGTACTTACTTACTTAATATGGCAGAGAGCAATTATAGACTATATTGTACTGTGTTTGGTTGCTTGAATTCGTTTATATTTTTTTTTAAATTACCTGGCACCTCCGAAAGGCAGGACTATAAAAAAAAGAACCTAACTTACTAATAGGTACGTAATTTGTTTATTTTTTAAAAGGTAGTTATTTCGCTTTTTCCACCGAGTAAAATACCTGGATTAATAAATAATTGGATAGTGTGATAAAGTGACACACGAGTGACCTACCTTCGCTCGCTTTAAAAAGAACTAGTAGGTAGTTGCCTGGGCTAGGCTATTTAGATGCTTAAGTACTTAGCTATTTTCATATATTATTGAATTAGACGAATTAATATTATTATGAAATGATTACCAATGAAAGTAATAAATGGTAATGGCAGTCGCTCCATGTAAAACACTAGTGCTCAGCTGAATCCGGTAAGACTGGAAGCCGACCCCAATATAGTTGGGAAAAGGCTAGGCAGATTGAGAGTAATAAATGGTAGGTACCTACCTAAGATTTAAATAAATTTTACCTCAGATTAGAGATAGAGAAAATAATCTGAGTTATATAGAATCACAAATCTAGAAAGAAACTCAAGCAGGTAGAGGCGGGCTGCCCTAACGCGCGTTTAGGTGACGCGAGCTTATAGGCACTTATTTCAAGGACACGGCCGAGTCACAATACTGTTAGATATCTTTACCGTGACTTAGTTTCGCCGCAGATGTAGTGAGCAGTTCAGTTGATAGTTCGCTGATGGGTGTTACCATGTCTCTTGCTACCTTAGGAACGGTCTCAGTTAAGCGGCCTATAGCAACCAGGCGAAATTAAATCAAGTTTTATTCTTATTTGATTACGAACCTAAGTGGTAACCTAACCTAACCTTAACCAACTCAAGGTGACAATGGATATATAAATGTCACTTCCAAAATATATACAATACAACGCGCGTTAGGGCAGCCCGCCTCTACCTGCTTGAGTTTCTTTCTAGATTTGTGATTCTATATAACTCAGATTACAAACTTCAATTCCACACAAAACATCCCATTACACGTCCTTATTCCACACAAATTGTGATGCAAGAAAGGTTCAGAACATGAAGCCATAAAGTTTATTTTAAACATCTTCGGTTGCTGTAATGTGAGTGGAAGCATGTTGTGTGCAATAGAAGTACTAATGAATGCACAAAAGAACCAAATAAGCAAACACTTAATATCAGATACAATTAAAGTTCAATATTGATGCACAAACTTGGCTGGGACCACACAATTGGTACCTAATGCATTGGGAATCAAGCTATTTATTATTCTTGATTTCGTTGGCTTGTGTACCTGCCTTATTAATCAACTCACCATTAAAATACAGTATACAGTTGTCTCTTCCACCAAACAAACAGATCTTAATTCTATACATAACATTCCTAGTACCACACGTCCTTAATCCACACAAAATGTTATACAACAAAGGTTCAGAACATGAAGCCATAAAGTTTATTTTAAACATCTTCGGTTGCTGTAATGTGAGTGGAACCATGTTGTGTGCAATAATGAGGAATATTATAGCACCGCGGGGTAATCCTGGTCCGGGATTAAGAAACTTTGGAACCACTAATGAATGCATCGAAAAGTTTCGTTGTACTCTCTTGCAATCCACGAATTGTAGGGCTGCACTGTGTTTTAATGGCCTCGTTATTTTTATTTTAATAATCCGAATCGGAATGGAAATATATTTTTCCTGGTTTTCCTTTTTGGTTTAGGTTGATGGGTATTTACTTTGTAGTTTTTAGTTAGTGTTTGATTTGTTTTAAGAACAATTCCTGAGGGTTTATGGCAATATTTCCATAGAATCAAATTATTTTGTAATTGCGTTCTCATTAATTAAAATTATATGTCGTCTACAAATCTAACGTTTACCTAACAATTATTTATTCAACTTTATTCATTATATTAGGGCATCTACATAAGTTCAGTAATAAATAGAATCTAAATATATATGAGGCTCCATGAAATACATATTATTATTATTTGTAATGTTAATTGTTTTACTTACCTAATGGGTTTATAATTGTATATTTATTATGCAAAACATATTTATTATTTCTTTATGATTAATTATACCTTAGAGGTTAAACATATTATTCATTTAAGGTACCTATTTAGTATCTGTGAGCAATTCTGCGACGCATACATGAAGAAATCAAAAAGTTATATGTACTCATCTACATGTAATTCTGTGACTCAAAAGACGTTCCTAAAGCTAAACTTGAGACTAGCTACTTCCCATCTGTTTTCATAGGGTTGGCAAGTATGTCAATTTGCAAAAAAAAGTCTCGAGTTTCGACCGATATAGTCAAGAAGACAGGAATTAAAGTAAAAATATAGGAATCGTTATTGATAGCCATAGTGGTATTAAACTCTGTAATCCCGATAACAAAAAAATATCCCAGTAACAAACTGTCAATCTCCAAAAATAGAAGTATTTAAAGTAAACTAAAAAAAAAACGAAACTAGATACCGGTTATCAAGATAAATGAGGAAATTCTTAGAAAAGTGTTACAAACAGATGTACGAAGGGAGATATTAATTGCTACAAGACTACGATTCCCTTAGAGAAAGGTATTTTTTGGAACGTCTTCAAAAATAACTGTTACTAATGTACTTAATGTTTTACTGTATAAATCAGTCAAAGATTC
This sequence comes from Orthosia gracilis, assembly GCA_947562075.1. NCBI lineage: Eukaryota > Metazoa > Arthropoda > Insecta > Lepidoptera > Noctuidae > Orthosia > Orthosia gracilis. Next base: position 15,311,900 of record OX387274.1, read on the forward strand.
ATTAGTAGAGCTTTAGTGTAACCGAGAGTAGTTAACAAACAAATAAATTGTAAAAGAACGGTAGTAGTTTCAGTTTACATATGAATGTGATGTTTTGTTAATTACAAATGTTAATTGCGACCGTTATAGGTTTGGTATAGTCACAAAAATTATTTCTTTTTAAATCTGTGGATTTGGTTGTCAAATATAATTACGAATTTGTGAATGTATATAGACTTGTATTCACAAATTATCCAATTTAAAAGAGGATGAAGGAACTTTTGAAATGTAAACATAACTAAAATCTGAAAACTCATGATTCCATTGCCCAGTAACAACACCTCGTTCCACGAAAACCGAACATAACCCTAAAATGAGTGGAGTACTTAAGGTCTTGCGTTATGAAATTGAACGCGTCCAAAACATGTTGTAAACCGTTAATGAGCCGAACGGATGCCGCAAATAGCTGATACAAACGGGTGAATTAGCCCGCATACTTGCTGGCAAGCCACGAAGCGTTCTCGAGGGCCATCCAGATTTGAAAGGATGACGATCTCACCGCAAAAGTGCCGGCCGCGGTGACCGGGTCAAGAGTGGCTGATGAATTTTTATTTGACGCATTTAATGTGAAACGCTACCGTATAAAGACTTTAAAAAAGAGCTCTGAAATTCTAAGGAAAGAACTAGAATCTTTTGCGTTTAAAAGTTTTTGAAAAAAGGACGTTTTTCTTACAAAGTCATGTAAATAAGTTCCTAGTTAAAATTTTGAATAAAATGACTGCGGAAAACATCACAATAATCTCAATGGTTATTCTTATTTATTATTAGCTGTCCCACGCGGCTTTGCTCCCGTCGACTGGCTACCTACCTATCCATTTGCCCTACCTACCCTACCGTACCTACACTACAGACTTGATTGTTGCGTAACTTTAACCGCTTTCGCAGCGCACGCAACGGAAGCTCTCAAAAAGGATTTTTTTTCCGTTTTTGCAACATTTTTCATTTATGCTCCGCTCCTATTGGTCGTAGGTCGTAGGTGGGTCGTAGTGATGTTGTATAGTCTATAACCTTCCGCAATAAATGGACTATCCATCGCAAAAAGATTTTTTCAATTCCAACGAGTAGTTCATGAGATTAGCGCGTTCAAACAAACAAACAAACTCTTCAGCTTTATAATATTAATAATAATATAGTATAGATTTATATAATTTCTTAACAATCAAGCTTTAATCACAACAATCGAATTATTACATCCTATAAACAAAATTAATCATTAATCTTCCCAATTTTAATCAATACACGACCAAGTACCTCCCAGAAACTGGCAGAAGATTTAACTAGACGTTTCGACTACAAAATAAACGTTTTTGCGTACCTATTACGTAAATAAAGTAGTATTAAAGGCCATTGGGCCAGAGGTCAAGTGCACAGTAACGGAGCAACGAACATTCCTGGCCTTAATGATTACTATTAAGGAGGAGAGGGACGGGCCAAGTTCAATATAACGTTAAGTGTTGCTGTTGATTGTAATAGGTGACTCTGTTGTTGACAAATAATTGTGTTTTGTGACAAATTGATTTTAGGATAATTACGGATTTGATGTTGGTATATTTATCTCATCCACATATTAACACTACACACACTTCAACTCTTCATTAACACTTCACACATGCTACAATAACAATAATTTTGAAATCATTCTAGAACACAAAAGTTTTTTTTTTTTTAAATTATTCCTCAACATTTTAGAAAAGCAACCCATGGGACGTTGCGAGGTAACCCCATCACAAGTATCCTTATAACTTACCGGGGCTGCCTCAATTTTGTGCTGTAGAAGAACCAATAAAAACTTTTTTATTTAATAGTTGAAAATGGATCAGATTAGACTGGATACTTATTCACCTTGGCTATACTTAGTGGTGAAAGGGTTAAGTGTAGTTGTCGCGGTGAATAGAGGGCGAAAATGCAATATAAGGACACTAACCATCCGTTAAACTATAGCGAGAATGGGCGAATCAAGTCAGAAGAATGTTAGGCCAGATGGACCAGAGTCGTCACGCAGTGGCAGGCAGTAACGGCTATCGTTGCTGAGTGATGCCTAGGAAACACTGCCGTGGCCACTTAAATGTGTATATGGGCGATTAGCTGAAGAAAACAACACACAGAGAAGACTGGGATGCTTTGTGGGAGACCTGTGGCCTGCCTGGAACAATATATGTTCAAATAAGAGGACACCAATAAGGCTGATTTTAGAGTCACGCTGACTGTCGCTGAGTCGCTCGGCTCTTTGACGCTGACGGCCGTCAGCGCGGACGGTCAGCGGACTCTAATATCAGCCTAAGACAAAATCAGCAATACAAAGCTTCTCTCTCGATTTTAGTACAATAAGAAAATAATATCCTTACCAACTTTATATTTACAGAAAAATGCAACACATAGGCATAACGCAAACAAAAATAAATAGCTATTTATCTAGACTTCGTACTTTGTAACTGCTTTTACTTTGCACTTATAGGTACTTAAGTTTTGCACATTTATCAGAAATTTATTGTTGACATATCATCGGACCTGATGTAAATAAAGTTTTATGCGTAAAGATAAACTGATAAATATCATTTTTTATTTACTACAGGTTAGTACAACATGTTTACTGATAACGTATTACGTGCTATAAGGTCACGCCAATATCCACTGCAATCCCCTTTCTGGCTATCAATGAGATTAGGTATCCGTAAAAATACCGTACGATTTTTAGGGTTATTTTATATCTTTACTTTGAATTCACATTTATGCTTCACCAACACAGAGATCTCGAAGCATAGGAACTGTTAGGGAGAAGTTAAAACTGACAGGGAATAAATATAAAATCCCGCTGGAGAATCAACCTAATGACCTACCTACTACAAGCAACTATCAGCTACACTAAACGACTGAAATACCATTATATACAAAAACTTTTCGACAGATGGTGAAGTATGAAGGATCTCCTGCTGACGAGCTCCCTGGACAAGATAATCGATAGGGAACAAATCTGCTTATACTTTGGGAATAATCGCAGATAAGCACAAAAACCGGCCAACGCGAGACGGACTCGCGCACGAAGGGTTCCGTACCCAGGGTGGCGTCAACTATGTATGTATGGGTACACACTTTTATCACCAACCTTTTTTTTTTGAAATTTTTCCTTTAATTGAGCTGTAAAACCTTAATTTTTTGCCAAATTTCGTGATTCTAGGTCAACGAGAACTACCATATAGGTTTTCGTCCCAAAACCTATAGGCTACTTCCAATTGACCTAGAATTGTCAATTTTACACAAAAAAGAAAAAATTACGAAAAAGAAAAAATTGTTGAAAGTTGAGGAAAATTTTGGCACATACCAGTTTTCGCGAATATCTAAATTTGCCCATATATTTTTATCGTGTTGACTCAGGAGCTTGATTCTTATACACCTAATAGGGACTATTGACTTCAGTATCTGGTATAAATTTCTACTTGCTAGGTACTCCCGTTCCTGAGAAAAGCGGTGGTGACACACGGACAGACGGACAGATGGACAAGAGAGTGATCTTATAAGGGTTCCTTTTTCCCTCTTGAGGTACGGAACCCTAAAAAAATGCTTCTGAAATATTTGGTTCAAAGCTAAGTCAAAACTGATTTATTAAAGTTTTATTAAATAAGGAAACACTCGAAAACGTGATAAAGTTGAAAATCAACAAAACTATGAAAGTAGGAGGAAATAAAAAGGAAATGAAGTTGTACTTAATTATGACAACAAGTGAATCATAACATTGTATGTTTAATAAAGAATACTTGTTTACATTTTCGTCTCAGAAAAAGCCTTAAGGCGGAACCAACAAAAAAATGCAAAATAAAAATCAAGTTAGTACATCAAAAGGTTTTGTACTTCAGGATGTGAAAGATGGCGAGTGGCGTGGGGCCCCGAGCCTTGTATCTGTCAAAGAATTTTTAAGTGTCATCGAGCAGTGAATGGGTTCGCGTCAGGCGAGGCCACTTACACACGGAGCGCTTCTCGACCATCTACTTGCTTCGCCTAGAAAACAGCCGATGTTTGAAATCTGCTCATATTGCTGAATATCACTTTTGGGTTTGGATTTTTGAATTTCGAATTTTCGGAGTTCTTTTTTCGAAGGCGTGGGTGAATTTTGAAATAGGTTTCAGTGGTCACCAAAATATTAGATTGTTGGTCATAAAAGGCAAAAATATATAGGACATGGAAAATCTAAATCCGCGCAATACAAAGTTTCTTATTAAAACAGACAATTTGAGATGAGGAATATAGAAGCGGCCCAAATGTCTACCAACTAATTGCACACAGTAATTATTGAAACAAATGTTAGCTTTAGATCAAATCTATTTACGGTTGTCTCTAAGTTGATTTTAGTGTGACAGACTGCACATAATAAATTCAAATGGTGCGAAAATAATGGACGACATGTATCGGTTTTAGACCGTGAAGCTTCTAGACAATAAACTATCTTGAAGCATTAAACTGGTAGTCTACACGTGTTCACAAAACGATTTGCAAAACATGCTGGATACTTTGATTTGCAGGTGTTATTAAATATATTATGTTGACTATGAGTAGGTATAACTATAAAGCAAACCTGCCTATGAAACAAATATAATTTAATAAAAAGAAATCTAAGTACCTATATTTTTTATAAAAAATAATAACTTAATAAAAAAAATAATTAATGAAATTCAATGAACAAAAAAATTATTAGGAAAATAGCACAAGATTATTTGCCGGAAAAGTTCCAAAGGTCCATAGATCGGATAATTTATACAGTCGTTATACAGATTAATCGCATGACTAGAATATATACGATTGTTTAACCATAATGTGCGATTAGTCGGAATTTATCTGTTTTATATGCAAAACACGCCTTATATGCAACATAGGCATTAACTAAATTGTATCACGAATTTAGGTTGGGTTGATAAAACCTAGATTAAATGGCTAATCATGGTAAAAAATGGACTACATGTTTGGTGTTAAACCATGTTAATATTATGCAGGTATTATTTGTATTAACAGACAGTCTGGTTAGAAATGAGATACTGTATTGAGTACATACTATACTTACTGTATATTTGAATTCATTAGTTGTGGGTTAAAATAAATAAATCATTCTTGGAATAACTGAAAGGCGACAACTTGACTGAGTAGAAAAACATAAAAAATTTAACCTATACAATTTGTCCGTTCTTAACGTGAAAAGCTTCATAAACATTCATAAACTCATCAATCCATCATAACCAACTAATCCGGTTAAACAAAAAAAAAGCCGATTATAAAAATCAATTCGTGTAAATCGCTTAGGGCGGATAAAATAGGTCGCTTGAGGTCGAGAGCGACAATGCTTCGCGCGCACATCTGCCCTCTCAACCGGTAATCGTGGACGACTTGACTTCGTAGCAATGCTTTCAGAGAGCTACTGTGACGTGAATTATTTTAATTATTATATCATTTGTGTGAGAATAGTGTGGGAGGCTGCATTGATCATGGTTTACTGCTGAGGATTTGCAAAGCCTAAGAAAATCAACTAATTATGTATAATTATGTTTATGTGGTATGTTAAAATTTTCGTATAGCACTTTCTGGTCAGCCGTTAACTTGATGTGTTTTTCGTGTTCCTATGTTAATTAATGTAATAGTTGTTGTACCGTTTTAATTAACAATTAAATAAAATTAATCATTAAAAAAACATTTTTCTAAATAAGCTTTTTTCGTATTTTTCTCATCAAACCTTTCGTTTGATAGTCATATCATGACAGTGCACAAAAAATAACTAGTCCGCCATCTTGGGCCGTCCGCCATATTGGCTTTAGAATGACATCAGTTAGGTAACCATGCATTGTCATTCATCTTAATTGGTGGAAGATAAACACTTTAAAATTCAGTTGCAAGATTTGACCCGAACACACTAACATACATACATACATACATTGCAAGTTAATTAATATAACCTTGTAATAAAAGGCAAAATCCTTACAGGCATTATTTCCCAGCGCTACCTCATGGCCGATCCACCAGGCCTTTCCCAGTAGTGGGTCAGTATAGGTTATTCAAAAAAATAGTTTGATTTGTATATTTGGGAAAAAAATTACACAAATGGAGACAAAGAAATATTTTTTGATATCCAGGAAAAGAAAAACATGTGTGAATTTTATTAACAAACATCGTTTCTTCCATCTGAAAAAGACTGTCTCTACAATAGCAAACCTTTTGAAATGCCCAAATAAATTCTTCATTATATCAAGCTATATTTTCTCTACACGATCTTAACTTACGAACCGTTTCCGTGAAAGGAGTATTCACTTGAATAAAAGAAGTCTACCAACTAAGCGTCACAAAGAAATGTTGACGTTCCCCTCCAGGGAGTCTCTGATTATCTTACATTACACTGTACAGATTTCGCACCTACTCTATGCTCGGTTAAAGAGAATTACTTAATTAGATATTCCTGTGCTGATTCGAGTAAAATAAGAGTGGGATTCTGGTTTTTCAAGGAAAGTTTTTGCCTACAGTTTCTCATTAGTGTTTTAAAGCGAATAGATTCTAGCAACTTCTAATCAATGTTTATGTCAGGGTAGTGATATAAAAACTATAATAAATCTTACATTAAATTATATGGTACTGATTTTTAGGACTCATTATAGGTAATTTACTAAATTTATTGCATTATCTCGGAACATTAGATACATTTAACAGCAACAAGATTACAACTACCATAATTTCAGTCTACACAATTTATATAAATCAAAGTTCACAAATTATAGGTACCAATAAATCGTAAATACGTCGCAAAATGTAAAGGTACGCTCACACTGAAACAATAATGACTCCGATACAGCAATCTCCGATGGCAATTAAGACTGTGCCGGTCGCTACACGGCTAAAACGAATGGGCCTCTTCAATCAACGAATCAATCTACAATCGCGAATGGTCGCCACTTGCCAACGACAGCTCAACAAATTTATTGCCTCGAATGGGTGGTAATTTTCAAATTTCCAAGCCTGTTGATCGCCGCTCGAAAGCGCAACACTCTCTACGTGACTACCAGTCGCAAATTACCGCTTACTTTGTGTACCGCGATCGCATATAGATTGGAATCAGTGCCGATTGTGGATCTCTCGTAATTTGACTCACTGTTGTACCACAGCTTCTATTGTCTGTACAATTTATACGTTCGCAAATGAAGCGCATTGTACAAAAGTTTAGTCGGCGAAATGTTTATTTGCAACTGTTACTGTTAACGTTCGGGGAATATTTCGAAATTATACCGAAACCCTTGTTTGCAATTAGTTGGGAATGAAGAAAAAATCTGAAACATTGTCTGAGTTTTAAAAATTTCACATAAAATTTCCGAGTGGAAAATGGCGCTATTAACAATACTTGAGCAGGCAGAACGCCGCTAAGGCCGCGCTCATCGGTTCCGAGTCATTACGAGTTTTGCTCGTCTCTTCTGAGCTTAAGCCTGGTTAAGGTACGGCCTGATTAAGTCGAGCAGACGTTGGCCCGTCTGCTTGCCAAAACCACTTGAGGCAACACTGTGACGACGCCGAGTACTACACGTTATATTAAAGTTTGGCAATAGTCGCTAAGTGGATGCCTGATATTTGCTTAGTCTGCTTTTATCGTTGGTACCTCTTACTTTCAAGTTTCATGTAATTGCGTCTATACTGTCTCCGTTACGACCCTTTGTTGTTAAACCAGATAATATTCTTGCCACAATTTTATTATGTTCGAATAAAAGCTTAATCTGATAATCTGGTTTTTGCTTTAGGCTTTGCAATATTGATGTTATTAAAGAACATTATTTAGTCAAGTTAATATAATTTGCAATGATATCTAAATAAAACTGCTAAGCTATTCTGTCCAGTTTTTATTATGTGACCGACAAGTGCCCTTACACGTACAAATGTGTATTTAGTTAACATTCAGTACAATTCTGCCCCTACACGTCAATAACAAATATTTGTCATATTAAACTTTCGCAGCATGTAGACGATACGGGGATCACGACTCCTGAAGCTTCAGCCAGTTCCTCCGAGATCTCTTTCAGCGTTTTACCTGAAAACAATGAAAAAAAGGCGTTAATTTAATGCTTTGGAGATTGGCCAAAAATTTCAACAAGCCGTCTAAGTTGGTCTTTTCGCAAAATGAATGAAACAAGTCGACGTTTAGACATGTTGTATTCCTGATAGGATGATTGCGTATCAGGGCGGGCTGAGAGATGGGCTTAGGTGAGAACAGACAATATAAAACTCATTTATATCCCGTCATCGCCTGGCGTGACGCGTGAGGCGTGCCAAGGCGTTTTCCAATACGCTCATTTATCACACGCCCCTCGACATAATGAGACGCATCCCGACTCCACACACACCCAAAATACTTTAAATTCGTTTTTATTAAAATTTCCATTAATTTTGCCTAATAGAATTTGGCAACGGATAAAATTAATGAAATATCACGACTATCGTGACGGTCACGATTTTTCATTGGTTCTAATGGAGTAAGAAGATCAAAATTGAAGAATAAATTGAAACATTCTTATTTTAAAGTAGACAATATTATTGCTGAGACCACTTATCAACTTCTACTACAGACAAAATCATTGCATATCTTGCTGCATAAAAAAACAATCGAACTTGTTTTTTTATTTCAAATATATCACACCAAGTACACGATGTTCCCGAGTATATTGAACAATCATAAAAGCGATCGTAATTGCCATTGAAGTATATCTCGATATCGTTGAATAATGAACTGTCACTCATATAACAAGCTAATAAAGACAATAACGAAATCATTCTATCTGAATCTTGTGTTGTTACGCCAATAAAGTTCAATAAAACGTTATATTTTACGCACGGTAGTGAATCATGTAGATTTTCTTACCACATCTTACTCGAATTTTTATTACGACCGAATATATTGAATAACGACTGTGCATTACATCCTGTGTACCTAAATCTGAAAGCTTAATAAACTTTTTGAAATGTTTTGGCAAGCCAAATATTTCACAACATTTGTATAATAATTTTACCATTAACAACACATATTTTTAGAGTCGTTGATACCGATCAATTTTAGACATCGGAAAATAACGGGAGCAGTGAGGAAGTCACATGATGGCTTCACACACGTCTGGTGACGCAAGCGCACACAAAAACAGATTTAAATAAACCATAACAATTATGTTCGCGGTTTTAGTTTGAAAACTTCAAACTCATTCGGAACACGAATAATATTTTTCATTTCAATGGACCACGAAAATCTGCGTTATAGCTAATTCACATACTGCACGGGACTGGACGATCGTTGGACTTGTTGCCAAAGTATCACGGAGCTTTTATAAGGGTTATCTTTTTGTGCGTACGAGTAACATAATAAACATTTAGAGAGAATAATGGCTGTGTTAGACAATAATGTAACGCTTAATGCGTGTTTATTGTGAGTGACGAGTCATTGATAGCAATTAATGGAGCAGTGCATCATGACGGCGTGCTGGGTGTGAGTTTCAGTCACGCGGCGCAATGACGCGACGTGTGCGCGGGCGCGGCCTGGCGTGCAGCGCGCGTCACGCGCTTGACGTCGGCGTGACGCCACGCGCCCGGGCTCTGGCAACATCATCGTAAATCATGGAATATTTCACGACAGCCGTCCAGCGGCCTCATATAGAATACGCGATTATCCATGCCACATCTCAAAACAATAATCCCAGCGTTAACGTTCTAATTCCGACAACTCTTACAGATCTTCAAAACCCAATTGTAGAGAAAAAGAACGCACCTTGGCCTAAATACGAGTAAATCAACGCGCATTTTTCATACGCAAAACATTTAAATGCTAATCGAAATAAAACAATTGTTATATTTCGTGTGAAACTTCCAAAAAGGTGAGCAAATAAAAAATCTATCCAATTTTTAATAAACTCAATACAAACACAGGAACAAACAGCGATATTAAACAATAACGCTCTGAATTTGCTTTCAAAATAAACGTGCCAAAACAACAAAAGATAATCTACGTATAGCGCTGACAACAGGAATATAATTTTCACAAATTGACAATTAATATAATGTACAGCAGGAAATATAATGTTCAAGTGGATGAAAAACATCACAACTTGGTTGTAAGCAGTGCAACTGGCGACCTCACCTGCATTTTTGCGCAGTATTGCTCGATTAATGAAACAACGAAAATATTCATTGGTAATCAAACAGCCAGCCGGCACTTGCGCAAATATTGGCAGAGAGAATCTGCGTTAATACCCACTCGAATAAAAAGATAAAAACCCTTAAATTATTGAGTTTCGCACAGCGGCGCTCCGTTGATCAAACAGTCGAGAACTTACGTGCTCTGCTATTCGTTTTCTGTCACTAAATTGTTTACATGTTACTCGTGAACTAAAATGCTCCCTTAAGCAACTAATTTTGTTTAGTCTGGCATCGGAAAATTGACTATGAGCTTTGTTAGAGAATGGATTAAAGTGATCATCATTGATGATGTGCCAAAACATCAATCCTATACAACAATCAAGACAACCACTCAAAGTGTAGTTATTAAGAAGGGGATAGTTTGATTACGGCGTGTTCACACTAAACCGCTTATCTGATTGCCATGAAAGTTTAATAACACAAGTGTTAGCAGAGGTTTTATGAAAATATAATACAAAATGTTTCATCAAATTTTGCTTTGGAGAATCACTATGAAAAATCTCTGATGTCTTGGCTGCTCTGTAGCAATTTTGCGGTGCATAGTGTTTTAATTAAACCGACTATAGCAATAATATTTGCACATTAATCGAAAATAAACTTTTCGACGAGGAGAAAGGGAATACTTTAGCGGGATTCGTGCATTATTGGAATATTAAAAAATAGCTTCGTCAATTTGGGTTGTTCGCGCCGGTTCCATTAAAGAGCACTTATTGAGCGAACGTCCTCTGACAGGTGGTAACGATTTTGATTTATTTAATTCGCTACATCATGGGGAGAATATTTAATTTGTCAGATGCGAAACGATGCGAATGAAATTGCCAACGTAGGGTTTTTGGATTATGGTGTTTGCTTTATTTTTCAAATTATGTTTGCGTTCCGCTGCAGTTATGCTCATTTAATTTTTAAGTGTGATTAACGATGATTTATTCACTTATTATTTATTTAAAACTTCATGCACAAAGGTACAATAGCGGTCTTAGGCCGAGTTTCTCACCTTTAAACTATCGCAGAATTAATGTGACAAATTTTCAAGCACGCCTTATTTGCTGTTGAAAATTCATTCAACCAATCACAACAGATAACGCGTGCTGACAATTTGCACATTAATTGTGCGATAATTTAGAGGTGAGAAACTCAACCTTAATGCCTTAGGCATTCTCTACCAATCAACTGATGATTTGATGTAAAATATTTTAAACGCGCGGATTTTTCATTGTTATGGGTGAGGTTTATGATTCTAATAGTGTTTCTTCTCAAAAAAACACCCAGACTACATAAAATGCACAATAAAATTACACGTAGGTATATAAACAAAATATAAAAGCACACGATTACTTTTCGTATCATAGTTTCTCGAACAAAAACTGTCGTGAGACGTCGTAATAATAATTTTTACAACTTTGTATAACAATAATATTATATTCAGAGCTCCATACAACAACGTACATTCGTTATGAATATAATCTCTTCTGGCAGAGTAACAAAAAGAGATTGGGTTTTAATCCTACCGGAATATCTGCGAGATCCCCAACAAAGGCGGCTAATATTTCGCTGAAAATACATATTTTATGTGCCTACCAACATACTTATTGCTGATTGATTTACGGAATGGAATTTTTTCTCTATTCTCTACCCCAGTTGGATCGCGTTGTTTTCTTTCTTTCAACCGTCCACGAGCTTGCAAAGCATGAGAAATTTAAACAAATGATACAGTGATAAATTGAAAATGAGTGTTTAGGCTTCAGAAATAACGCATCGTCGATTAATAACAACTGCTTTTATATCATTAGGGATATTATCTCTGTAATTTAACAAAATAAAACATGCTATTATCATACGCGAATCGTAAAAGTCAAAAACGTGAAATATTGGTTTTTCAGTAGCGGTAGTGAACAATACAATGCAAACAATCTCTCAAGATTTTTTTGTTTGTAATCCTCAACAACGCATTGACATCATCAAGCAGTATTCTCGACGACGAATGCAGAGGCATCAAAATAAACTATAATCCCCACTAAGAGGATAAAACATGACTTTCTATACATTCCGACACTCGAGCACAAATACAAAACGGATGAGTGTAACCTTTTAAAATGACATTTAACTAGAATCCATTCGCTGTGCGTGACAGTAGTTACGAATAATACATTCGTCAAATTAACGAAAAAGGGGAGATAACTGGCGAGTACACGGGTACAATACTCGTAAGCTTTTTAAAAAAGCGCTTCGTTTTATGATTGCCAAAGGAATCGGTAGCATCTAATTTAATATTAAAAAGCTATTTGTATTAAAGGAATGTTAGCGTTAACCGGCGGGACCGCGGGACACGACACGTGGGCCGTGACGTGACCGCACGTGTCGCGCCGATAAAGCTCGCTAATTGAACGTAACACAACCCGCCATAATCGCGTGTAATGTGCATGTTTTGTCATTTACGATTGGCTAATTAAAGTTCTTTGGATTTTAACACAGTTTTTATCGTAGTACACTCGTTAAGCGTGGGCTTTATAATAACAGCCACATGACATGCTCCCCGACTTGCGGTTTATTTATAGTCCGCGCTCAAACTCGAATAAAAATAGGGATGTCGAACATTACAAATTGTATTATTTTATTTGGTGTGCGTGACAGCCAAGGCGTCCTAGTTGAATTTATTATTTGATCGATAGTAGATACGTTCAATACGTACAACCTCGCCCTTAAGCTCCAGGTTGATATTTAAGTTATTTAAATCTGTGCAGGCACGAATCCCGACGATATTTACTTTCATATTTTGGGTCAGACAAAGGTGGTTTAACCCGACTGCGGTAAAATGGAGTCTACGCCGGAATATTATTTACTTTGTCGTTTAGATTTCCTTTTAGGAATTTGGGACGAGCCTAAATATGAGTTGAGTACTCCGAGATTTTACTACTGTTTTTCTTGTGTTAATATTACACAGAAACAGACAGAATATTTATAGATAAATAAACGCGGCGCTCCTTTGTCTTAGGTGCCATTACGCACAAATCTCGTATACAAACAGAGTGAGCACAAACAAATAACCGTGTGCCATACAAATATTTACCCGGCTGCAGGAATCCGACCTGGAACTGAGCTCAGGAGGCAGATGCTCCACTTTGCGCTATTTAGAGTACTGAATACCTTTGCCTTGCGTTTCGTCTACGCATGTATGTATTACAGGGAGGCGCTTTTCAACACCCGAGGCTAGAGAGAATGAGCTTTTCATCACTAACCCCAGTTGAACTTGGCAAGACACTATTGACATCATATTATTACCTAATTTTTATACCTAGATTTTCATTTTCAGTGAGTATAAGTTATCAATTTCAACTTGATACCTTCAGACGTTCCAGAGAAAAAGTTCTTGACAAACGCACAGACAGACAGATGGAAAGACAGTCTTTTTGAAAAAACGGAACCCTACAAATTAATCTAGGTATTTCTGCCAATTAGAAACACAAAAGTTTCAGCCAGTCAAAGAGTCAATTATTTCAAAATAAACTTTGATTAGAATCAATTATTTGAAATTAATGTTTGATTTTTACAAGAACTTACAAAAATTGTAAACTATTATGTGTCCCTAATGCAGCTAAAAAGTAAACTACGTATTTATGCGACCAACTACTAATAGGCACAAACTAACAGTTAGCTATGTTAGTACTAAATTGCAAAGTTGACAAGATTTATTATACTTTTAATTACCACTGTTAACTGGGCGATGGCTAGCGATACTAAAAGGGGTTATACTTAATGCGCGTAAATTAAGAACAAATAAACTTTCGGTGACCGCTGACCGATTTTTATAGGATAGATACTAGTTTTTTTCTGAGGATTCGATTCAGTGGCCTATCCACAAGGAATCGAGCGTTTGTTCAGGATAAAGACCTACGGCGCTTTTTAAAACCCTACGGAAAAAGAGGGGTATATGTATATTTATGTATCTATCTGTGGCATCGTAGCTAACTAGCTTCTTCTTTTGTTTGAAAGATAAAATCATTATCGAAAGTGTTCTTAGCTATGTTTGATGAAAATCGGTTCAGGTGTTCAAAAGTTATGAGCATTTTACTGTTTAAATCGGCAAAAAATAAACTAAATTAAAATCGGTTCATCCGTTTAAGAGCTATGATGCCACAAACAGATACACAAACACACAGGTACACAAGTCAAAATTATTACCCCCCCCCCTTTTTCCGTCGGGGGTTAAAAAGAGACTACCTGTAGTGTTTCACTAAAAGGAAGTGGATTTTGCTTATTAAATTAATGAAAGTCTTCTCTTATTAAATTGTGTAATATGAGTGTGATGTTATTTGTTTACTTGACATCTTGATCTTATTTCATGTCGCAATTAAATGATTAGGAATAAAAATAGTTGATACATACACGCGTGTTAGAAAACAACATTTGATAAAGTACTCAATTGTGATAAGTTACCGATAACAAACATAATAAAAGTATTTTGTTGTTATTATTTGTAAATAACTATGTCATACTGTAGGCAATAAGTTACTCAAAGTTGAAGATCTTTAAAAAAAATTAAATAAAGGAAAAAGGAAGCTTTAGCCTGAACTGCTACTTATGAACTGCAATATTTACCCGAAAAAATTATGAAGCAGTTTTTTTTTATACAGGTTTAAACACATAAGTTGTTATAATCAAGAGAACTTTCGCCCCCTGAAAGGTTTACCGTCAAACGGGGTGAATAGGAACGAGGGGTGAATAGAAACAAAACTTTGAAGGGAATTTTAACATTGGTTTAAAAAAAATCATCATTTTTTAAAATAATTATTTAATATATTGGAGTACCTACTAAAATTCTACAAACAATTTTTAAATAACGTGAAAACTCCCTTCAAAGTTTTGTTTCTAGTCACTCCTGCGTTCCTATTCACCCCCTTTGACTATAGTATTTTAAATAACCCTGTATATTTGACTAGGGAACTATAGCATCATTACATACTCATACATCAATACTTAGTAAATTGATCAAAGATATTTGGCACAGAGAAAAATGGACAAGACTTGCCCTCAAATAGATTATCATACCTACCTACCAATTGTGGTAAGTACCTATAAGACAATGAGATCAATTGAAACAATCACGACCTACCCGAACCATCTGAGGATGGCCAGATCAATGAATCTTCACAAGGTCAGGTTTGACATTGAAAGTAAATTACATTGGCTTTCCGATTTCTCTTTGGTATTCAATGGAACTATACAACATTTTAAATAGAGAATTGATATTTATAATGTCGTAATAATTACAAAGTAATACATGAGAATGAGAAACAGTCGTGAGGAAAGTTATGCGTTCAATGAAGGTTGATCGAAGAAAGATGACTGTTGATGTTGATAAACCTGCACAGTACATATGTGTGTACTTTGTGACAACTGTAAATCTACCATTTACTGTACCTATTATATCGTTTGTTAATTTGAATGGACCCTGGCAGTTAAGAGCGTGTCATGCTCTCTCAAATGTCTCTCTGACGGTGGCGCATGTGTTAGATCATCCGGTTTCCTTCATGATGGTTGAGCTTAGTGGTGCCAATCCATGTGTCATGTTCGTGAATGGGCGCCATCAGTTGGGATTGGTCATAACTTGGCTTTCGCCTTATTGAATTTTGGGTTACTCTAGACGCTTTTATGTGCACCTCTTTTTACTTCGTTCTCACATAATATGATTTTCAAACAAGAATGATGTAACCAAATACTTGTAATTAAAATTTATTGATGGAAAACAGTGTCCGTGGAGTTTCTTTAAATTCTTCTCCATAGAGACCTGCTGACGCTTGCGAATGTGCAACTATCTTAATTTTTTTTGGTTGAAAATTCTCAAGTGTCTTTAAATGGTTTAGTTAAAATAAACTTATTTTGATTTTGGTTTGACTTGATTTTGATGGCAGAGGAAGATCTAAGCATCGATGAATGTACTGTTTAAAAGATGTTGTCTAGAAAGGAAATGTATTGAAGAAGAAATAAACTAGGATAAGTGAATGAGGATAATGAGGATAAAGTAACATAAACGGGGTATATAGCAAGGCCAAGGTTGATTACTTCGAGATTCTGAAATTGAATACCAGGTGAGGTGCTATTTAGTTTTTTTTTATTTTTTTGTAGTTAATATACACACAGTTTAACACATAGAGAAAACATATCAAGACAATAGAGTACAAAGGAACTGCTACTTTTTAGGGTTCCGTACCTAAAGGGTAAACGGTACCCGCCTAAGATTCCGCGATCCATCTGTCTGTCTGTCCGTCTATCACCAGGCTGACATATCATTAACCGTGATAGCTAGACAGTTGAATTTTTCACAGATTATGTATTTCTGTTGCCGCTATAACAACAAATACTAAAAACAAAATAAAATAAATATTTAAGTGGGGCTCCCATACAACAAACGTGATTTTTATGCCGTTTCTTGCGATAATGGTACGGAACCCTTCGTGCGCGAGTCCTACTCGCACTTGGCCGGTTTTTTTTTCCATTAAAAATATTTTCTTAAAAGCAAGCCACCTTAAATTGGTTAGGGTTAACAGGATCGCCCTCTATTTCAAAACTAGCGATTATTCACAGTATTCTCTATACCTTTCTCTACCCTTTCAAGAATAAAGGTGTTTTTTAGTATTTTTTTTTTTTAACAATATAGTACGTTGCCCCACACTAGGAATTTCTTCCTGTATCTTGGGTGCGATTACAAACATATAAACTCACATACACAACACCCAGAGCCGAAACAACTATCTGTAGGTCATACAAATATTTGTTCCGTGCGGGAATCGAACCCGCGACACGCAGCGCAGCAGTCAATAACTCCACCACGGCGCCAACCGTGCGCCCAAACACACAAGCGTACAGTAAGTACAGTATAAACAGCACAGTACAGTGCGTACAGTACAGTAGTAAGTTAATACAAGCGTTGTATATTTGTACAGTAACACCAAAGGATTACATCACAAGGATGGTTACTAAGACAGCAGTATCCAACTATCCACTTATGTACTAATAACATAGGTACGGTGACCACACCGAATACCAGTCAAGGTAATTATAGTATTATCTAAAACATATAGGTGGTGGTGAACAGATACCTAGTAAATGGAAGTTTACGCTGCAGGAGCTCATACTAGAGAGTAAAATTAACTACCGAAATTCAGAACACACGTTCCATCGGTAACAATAAGGCAAAAAAACAAAAAAAAAATCCGACTGCTTAGAAAGCGAACTAAAAGACGTGAACAAGAAGAAAAGCATACTGTGCAGTCGGAGGATACATTATCGAGAGCTACTGACCAAAGTCCTGTAACCTTCGACTGCACTGCATGATTTTCTTCTTGTTTACGTCTTCTTAATTCGCTTCTTAAGCAGTTGGCTTTTTGATATTTTAAAATTAATTATTTATTACTTTTTAGTTATATTTCTTTTCGTATTAATTTTAAACATGTAATTGTTATATATTAATCAACTTTTAAAATCCTTTATTTCGATACCCCACACGATGGGTCTGGTAGAAAAAAGGTATATATACCCCACAATATGGGGCCCAAAAATCGCTATATTTATTTCTTTAATTTTAATGTAGCCACTGATACTCGCAAGGATAAGACAAATCGATTGACGTAAGAATCATCAAAATCGGCCAACGCGTTTGGTCTCTAGTACACCACATAGGAACAAACATACATACATACATAGACTGATAAACACGTCACCCTCCTTTGCGTCCCGCAGTCGGGTCAAAATTACCCTTTTCATTTTCTATCTACGGAAAGTTAATCTTAGAAAGCTGCTTTTGGTATGTTCTTCTTGCCCCGTCCTGCCCAGAGCTCTAAAAAAGTCGACATTCTATCAATAACAATAGTCAAATACAAGGTCGACCACGTGACGTTTCTGTGGCACATGAACAAGTCAACCTCATACAATTTATAACTTTTTAACCCCCGACGGAAAAAGAGGGATGTTATAAGTTTGAATTGTGTTTTTTATGTGTCTGTGGCATCATAGCTCCTAAACGGATGAACCGATTTTGATTTAGATTTTTTTGTTTGAAGATGACTTTATCGAGAGTGTTCTTAGCTATGTTTGATGTAAATCGGTTCAGCCGCATTTTACTCTTCGAATCGGAGTATTTTCGCAAGATATCGTGTTTTAATTTCGATGGATTTTCGATTGAAGCGTGTTTCAATTAATCTGCCTAGTCTTTGCCCAACTATATTGGGGTCGGCTTCCAGTCTAACCGGATTCAGCTGAGTACCAGTGTTTTACATGGAGCGACTGCCTATCTGACCTCCACAGCCCAGCAACTGGATAACACGAAACCCCTTGGCAAGACGTAACGACTGTCAAAGATCTTCAAATGACAGCCGGGACCAACGGCTTAACGTGCTTGCCGAGGCACGGAGGAAACTCGGTATGTTGAAATGGTCACCCATCCACGGACCTCCCTCGTCAAGCGTTGCTTAAAACCTTGATGATCGACCAGTGCGGCTGTTATTATAAGCCATGCTCCTCGAAACATGTTTACTACTAGAAAAATTGTACACTTTAAAGTGGTATTTGTGTCGGGGTTTTTATTAATTTTATTTTTTTCTTGTTAACGGTCATTATCCCTGATATCATGTTTGTCTAAGCCCTTTGTTCTGTCATGAAAACTTCAATTGTACTGTAACTAAGTATAAATTAGTATGTTTAGAACTATGTCCTAGTAAGGGTATAAACCTTTTTTTTTGTTTACTTTGGGAAACCTTCACCTTCAAAAGGCGCTTGGAATTTTAGGGAAAATATCAGGGAGTGCTGCTTTTTATCTCACTAAAACCAACACGGTGATTACCATCAGTACGTAGAACCCCGTGACACCCAAAAGACCTCTCCGGAATCCCTTCCCTGAGCCTCAAGGATACTATTAACCATATTGTCCGAAAAACACTTTCAATATAAATAAATCAAATTTATATTTGTAAACTCAAAACTCATCAAGTTATCATTTTTGCCCGAAACTTTAACATTTAGTAAGTAGTATAATTTTCTTAAGAATCTATACTCCATTTGTGATAACATTAGACGTTTAAATTAGCCCATTTTACAGCCCGTTCAACCGATTTTGACTTCTATTGCGTTGAAACTACGACAAATGGTAGCTGTAGTAAACAATTGGTTTTGGTAATAGGTGTATGCTTTTTATGTCATCCTTATACTTATGGGATAGAACTCAAAATCGATGGAACGGACTGTAAAAAGATTTGTAAAATATCTTATGATATTTCAAATGGAGTTTAGGTACTGTGAAAGGTTTACAATATTATTGCCTGAAATTTTGAAATGTCAGGGTAATTACTAGTTTTTCACTTTTGATAACAGTTCTCAATAACTAAATTAAAACCTTACAAGGCTGAAACTATCTAAAGGTCGTAGCTCATTTACACGACCCCGCTCCAACACCACTCCCTCAAATCACCGCCGCAAAAGGAGATGACTGCTCGCTGTCCACGCACCGATAGCTAGCAGGCAAACAGCTGTCCACGCGCTTGTAGCTAGCAGTCAGTCTGTCTTCGCATAAAAACATTATTTTGCCGGGTCGGAGCGGTGTCGTATAAGTCGGCTACGACCTTTACAGTCCCATATTTTTTTGTTATTTAACACTTGTGATTTTATGATTTGTTAGTGACATACAACCTTTAGATGATAAACAATTAATTTCCTTATTTAACCTTCTCCTAAAGAAATTCCTTTTTACGTCAGATCGTACAATTTATTCTTATCTTTATGTTTTGAACATTAAAAGGGAAGCGCGAGATTGCCATCAACTGGAAGACTCAATTTTCTTTTTAATTCATAAACTTTACCGTCGCAGGCATTTTGTAATTTCGAATTCATCAACATTTTCTCAAGAATAATAATTTATTAAATAGTACCTATCTACTGAATCTTAAAAGCTGAAACGTTTGGTATTTGATCTAATTATTATTTGATCCACTTTTTACACTAATTATATAAATTGCTATAATATTAAAAATGCGATAGGAACTTTTCTGTCTTTCTGGTTGTTATGTTTCATGTCTAAACGGCTGAACGGATTTAAAGCTTGGCACTCAGATCATCACCTGGATGAAGACATAGGGTTATTTTGCCCGAATATATCTCCAGTTGGCATCATAAACAGTTTTAATGCTGGCGAAACCGCGGCAGAAGCATACAACCTAAAATTTTTACGAACCATTTTTTTGCGACATGGGTTTCCGAGTAAAGTAACATTCTATTCTATTGTATACCTAAGCATAGCATATTACTCCATTACAAACTCCCCACATCCACCATATTTTTAAATCATACGACCTATCTTGAACTGTCAATCTCTACAATTTGAAAGAGCGGCCACTTTCCTGCACATAAGGCGTGCGTACACCAGCGCATTGTTGTCTGCACTCAATACCGCACAATGAACCACCTATATCATAAAAGATACACCGGATATTAAAAAAGGACCGCAAACTCAAACTAATAGGTATATTTTTGTTGATGGTTCGCTTTTGCTGAAAGTTTCACTTTGATCTGGACATAAAGAAATAACATTCTTTGGATGGGTTGCGAGTGCGAGCCCTAAGAAAAATTACCAGAGCAGCATGACCACAAAGAGCAGATAGCAATTGAGCTGATAGCAAGCTCAAGGAATTCCAGAAAGAGTTGTATGATTGGTGGAAATGGAAAGCGGAAGTTCGATCATGTATGGAGTACCGTTCTCATATCTGGGACGGATCTCTGCCAAATACCAGCTTGATGTACTTGAGTCGATCAGAAAAACGGGCCAAGAAGCTCATCGGCAATAAGGTCGAGTCAAAACTCCAGCCTTGAACATCGACGCCGAGTTGCCAGCTTGTCGGTTTGTATCGGTTGCATTTACATTATCTAATTCCACCTAGCCTGTTCCATCATCAAACTGAAAGACGTACGGCGATGCGCCATCGGTACATGGTGGACATTCCACCCATAAGCACTTTTGAAATACTTTCATTATGCGTACAGCTAAGGAGTGGAATTCCCTGCCGGAGTCTATGTTCCCCAATAGCTACAGCCTAGGGTTATTAAGTCAAGAGTGAGTAGGTTACTTCTAGACAAGCGTGTGTCACCGTCGACCACATCATCGCTTACCATCAGGTGAGATAGTGGTCAAGCGGAACCCGACCGATAAAGAAAACTGTTCTCGTAGCATGAATGACGGAAATGTTCACCGTATATCATTATTAACACTTCGCTTAGTGTAGTTGATAAGTAACATCATAACTAAACAAGGGTTACCGATAAAAGACAAAATCATACCGCCTTGATAAAGAAAACTCCAACTTTCCAAAAGATATTTACCGGCACCGATATTACAATAATGATGATGACAGTATCTTAAACAGAAAACTTCATAATTTTTCAAACAGAAGATTACTTCGCAGGTTTTAGACATTTTTAAATCTAGCACAATACCTAGGGTTAAATAAAGTTAGGCTGAAAGAAATACTGTCTGTAACCTAACTATTATATCCCCAATTATCTACGTTAAAATAAACGAAATTATACATCGATCGCATCGTTTTAAGTGAACCTACATAGCAATTTACTATGAAGAAATTGTCTAGGTAATAATTTTAGGTCAAAACTTCTGAAGGCCGCTTTAAATACTCAATACTAGAACATCACTAAAGATATACCTGTTACTGTTAAAGCCCGAACTACGATTTACCAAGTCTTACTGGTAAAACTCCGAAATGATCTATATTAATCGCTAATTTCGGGCTTTTACCAACAATCACTCGGTAAATCTTAGGGTTTTCCTCGGAGAAATGTAAATATTGCAAAATTTTAATGTCTGTGACATACTATTTAGTAAATATAATTATTTTACATGATTTCAAAATATGCCTACATGATTTAAAAACATTTCCTGTAAAAAAAAACGAGAATGTTTTAATATCAATCTGGCATTTTACTGTTAATGAATGAATAAGTAAATCAATCAGTCAGTTAGTCTAAGTGGATTTACCACGTGATTGCTATTGAAAACCCGAACTTAACGATTATCCTAGATCATTTCGGACTTTTTTTGCTTTGATTACCAGTCAGACTCGGTAAATTTGAGGTTTTACCGTAGTTCGGCGTTTAACAGTAACACATCTAAATCTGGAGGATATTTAAACGCCGTTAAACATATTTATTAACTCTAATAACGACACAACTTAAACTTCGCCACTAAACTCAACAACAACTATAAAACTAAGTAGTCATACGTTCTTGAGTTATACTGAGAAATCGTGAGTCTGAATTCATTGAACAATTTTATTGAACTGTCCACCAAACACTAAGAACACTTATAAATCTAAATTATCTTCTTATAAACGAGTTTGACCTTAATCTTCTGCCTATCTTTATTGTTATAATGGGTGACAACGAAACACAAATTTTCAGACACTTCAAAACATCGATTATAATTTAGAAGAAAATGGAAAGCTGTTTTGTTTGACTAAATCAATCAAAAGTGTACAAGTTGAAGCGAAGTTCGGGGCTATCCGCCAGGGCTGACCCGGCTGCGTCATTACTGGCAGGGATAAGTCTCTTAATTAATGCAGGTGCGCCCCGAGCTGTGTCAGCCCTGTCCCCTGACCTCGTCGACCACACTCAAGTACCATTTTTATACTAATAGACTGGGTACAGTGGGTACAATCTCTTTTAAAATAATTAAAGTGTAACATTATGCAAGCACCGCAACAGTTTGCAGTGGTTGCGTGTGCTAATGTAAACCGTAATGTTTACCTTGTTTATTTACACTTGGAAATTAAATAGGTACGAGTTTTTTTTTAATTATTTTAGAACGAGTGAATCATGACTGTGATTTATTTCACAACGTTTCGTGTGTCACACGGCTCCTCAAATAGTTAGATCGATAGATCTACCTGCCAACATATCATTTGGCTCTGTTGATCTACGACGCACTTGTCAATTTGACAATGCAGCCCATACTGACGTGACCCAAATCGCACCGCATGCCTACCACTATTCCAATTTATAGATCCTGTACCTACATATACACGATTTCATGAAACTCAACATACAACAGTGTTATGCCATAAAATGTGACGTAAATATTGCGCACACGTCTCGTTTTAAGCAGGTTTTCCAAACTTCTCTCGTAAAATTTGCCAAACGGGATCTTAATTTTAACTGGTGGGTGATTTATGAATAATTAAAAGTGATGAAACAGCCTAAGTTTCAATTGTTTGCGTTTCTATGCACTGACTCATACGTTCTTTATGTCGTAAAATTTACTTAGCTATGTGCGTAAATGGTATTTCATGGAAGCAGTTTATCAAAGGATTATAACAACGACAAAAGTTTGCCTAAATAAGTTGAAAGCCGAAACGGATTTCAGTCGTAGACCGAATGTTCTCATAAAGTAATATACCGCTAAAATATTTGCCTGGAAATGTATATTTTTCGGTGACCTATAAGGTAACTGGGGGAATCCTTGCTCCTTGACATCTGATTTACACGCTCTCTAAAGGAAAACAGCAACAAAATATGTACGAGTATGTAGGAAAGTATATGTACCTTTATAATATGAATTCTGCATGAATAGGCACGCGTGTGGGATAAGCCATAAAGTTCGTTGGAGTCGGGAAAAATTCCCGAAACTAGTACCGTGTGGAGGTAAAATTCATAACGCGCTTAGCAGTTCGGTTCACCTGTCTCGTTAAACTTCGGAATTTTTAAATTAAATTCTGAATACCGCCGACTCAACAAAGTTGCGAATTCTTAAAATTCGGTATCGTAATTAATCTTTCGGTTTAATAAACAGATCTAGAGGCGGACAAAGAAACAGGAGTGGTTTATTCCTTATTAATGGTGGGGATGACGCTAAATCTTGTAATTAATGCAGGTGCTCGCGTCGGAACAAACTTACGGAGAGGATCTTCGGCAATTATCGGAAACTCGCTTTCTGTTACACGTTACGCGAGAAATTATTATGCTATATTAATTTTGTTAAAAGCTTTTCGGAGGGTTTTAAACGTCGTTCAAGAATGTAATTGTTCAATTGAAGAGCGGCTTATAACTTTATGGTATAAGTGCCACTCAGGATTGTTTACGGCCTTTCGCTGCCGTTAAGGAGGTCAGCGAACTATTAATTGGTAAGTGTGTACTCCGCTTTAATGACTTATTACGAGTGGCGGTGATAAAGTAGTAATGCAATCAGAATGGGATTACAGATGAAAATAAAAGGTTACTTTCCTGTGTTCAAAACAATTTTCATTGACTTTAGTTAGAAGAAGGCAGACTGAAACTAATAAATAGTGTAATCAGAAAAGTATCAGTATTTACTTGACCTAATAAAACCCTATATATCTATATCTACCTAAATAAGTATAGTAGAACAACTCTCATAAAGATTAAACATAGTCATGTTGCACAAGTGCGTTTCAGTCAACGCAGACGTCTATTTCCAACTGGCCAGTACAGCATTATGGCAGATATTACAATACGTATTGAAGTGACGTCACTAAACAGCTGATCGACCAGTCCCCTTCATAAAACGCGTTCAACGCACGAAGTGACTGTAAGCAGAAAATGTACATGTTGTCTATGCTTTTTGACTGTTACATCCGTCTGGTGGCAACGTCAGCAAGGTACGACACTAAACGCACTTCTGGAGTATGTTATTGATTTTCACCGCCCGATGGGCGGGGCCAATTCTGTGCGAAAGGGATCACGCGATCGCCTCCTCATTAAATCAGAAGAGGAGCATCAATTTCACTCCGTACAGTTTCTAATTAAGGACGTACCCATTAAACAACTATTTAAAATAGGTAGAGCCTAGTGGAAAAACATTTTCGCGAAAATTATGGATGTCGAAGTACAGCGTCACGAGTTCAGATATATCATTTTAATCTCCTTATATGTAAAGCTATTTGTGGAGTGGAATTACAGTAAACTTCGAGATATATTACGCAGTTAGTTGGAATTATTTTCAGTAACTTTAACCCAACAAACTTGCATGTGGGAAATAATGTTTGTTTACGTCGGAATGACACTGTGAAAATTTATAAAATCACTGCAATGGGGCACTTCTTTATAAATAGAAAAAAGCAAGGCTATCGTACCTCTTTTTCTAGGAATCAGATTCGTTAGTAACGCAAAGGATTCGTCAACGGCCGGATGGCTAATAGAGTCAATGACCAGGGCATCCATGTGGAAATGTCAGGCAAATTCTTTTAATTTTTATTAGACGATTACGTTTTGCTCGATTTTCGAGCAAAGTAATTTACTTTGTGATTTTACCAGTATAACAGGCAGTAAAGAACAGTTCAGAGTAATTCATAAAAAAAAATCTGTATCAAAATGTATCAAACAAACCATAAAACAATAAAAAAAACAATACAAGTACAACAACATTACACTAAATCAAGTTTAAAAAATCTGAAATCGAATCGAATCCCACCGACACGTGCCGAACGCGTTATAAACACGGCCACAGATAACAAAATAAAAATGGCGCACTCAACTCTTAGAACGAGAAAGGCGAAAATTGTCTCGTCCCGGTGACATTTCCCTGAGTTCATGGGGTCAGGGTTGGGACGTACCGGAATCGTGACGCGGCTCATTCGTGCCCTGAATAACAATACTACACGTTTAGAATCCTGACTTGGAATCTGCATAACAATATGTACACACAGTTCGATCCGATTTCGTGAACCGGTGTGAGATTGAGAACGCGACTTTTGTTCAACGTAATTTATGTGTTGATCTTCCTAGTTCAAATAATTTGGGCAGTGATAGATTATGAATTAGCTGTCGTGTCTGGCCTTATTTTTGATCTATGATTGAATCTGTTTTATATGTGTGTGTACAAACAGTATTCATTACGATGACATCTAAATAGAATTTTCAAAGACAATTTTGTATTAGATGAAAAACAAGGATCACATGATTGCGTCTTATTTATTGAAATCGAAATAGAATTTCTTTAAAGCATCTTTAATAAAGCCGAGGCAATAACCTCTATTGACGTCTGTTCAGAAGTTTCTAGTTCTCAACCATTCAGGTTATCCATAAAACTATCAGACTCAAAATATTGCAGAGTTAATGACTGGTATCAAAGTCTTCTCTGCTGTAATTAATTGCACGACAGTTAGCAAAATTCATTACATACAAATATTCCAAGCTTGCCGGACTTTACTACAAATGTACTCTACGCACGCGTCAAATAAAAGAAACAAAATAATTTTCGTTTGTGAAATTTAAAACGACAACAAAGGCGGAATGCTTTGAACATTTATCATATTAATAGCATGGAAACATTGTATGGAATTAGGTGACATTTGGAGCATAGACACAGACAGTCACAACAACACACATCTAAGGTTGGCAACACGTCTCGATGGTTCTATGAGAATTTAAACTTCGAACGTTGCCGGTGTGTTAATTAAAAATTCTTTACAACCATCAATTTATTCTTCAATATATTGCAAAGTGCAATTACAACGTAGACGAACTTTTGATGCGGTTTATTTAAAGAAAAAATGTCGAGAACTGTCACAGCTTATTAGAATTTGTGTGCAAGAAAGTAGAATTTAAATAAAATCTAGCACTTTCACTCTATTTGCAATTAGATTGGTGCCACTACGAATAAATTCTTTACGATCTCTCGGTGAGGTCATGGTGGAGCGTTTGAACCTGTTCTTGCAAACAATCTACGAAAGGGGCGATGCCAATCCGGTCAGGTTTAATGTTTAAACCCGGTTCTGTCTTTTTGTCACTAAAAAGAGCCAATTTCACCCGGCTCCGACTTTCCGTGATGTAACCGTGCCAATAACGGACCATCTTGATCTTCTTGGCATTACGTTGACATCGATTTGTAAAAATTTTGGTCCATACATTGAGGCAAAGGCTCAGTTGGCTGCCAAAAATTTGGGGATCCTTGCAAAGGTGAGAAGGTTTTTCACGCCGGAACAGATGCTGAACTTTTATAACTTGTATCAAGCGCAAGTTCGATCATGCATGGAGTACTGTTCTCATCTCTGGGACGGATCTGCCAAATACCAGCTTGATGCACTAGATTCGATCGAAAAGCGGGCAAGAGGCCCATCGGCAATGAGGCACTGGTCAAGTCAAAGCTCCAGAGCCTTGAACATCGTCGCCGAGTTGCCAGCTTGTCGGTTACATTTCGGGAAGTGTGCGATGAAATTGCTAATTCCGCACAGCCCGTTCCATCATCGGACTACCAGACGTACGGCGGCGATGCGCCATCGGTACATGGTGGTCATCCCACCCTTATCCACAAAACGCTTTGGGGACACATTTATTATGCGGACAGCAAATTCTGTGCTGGAGTCTGTATGCCCGATAGCTACAATCTAGGGGTCTTTAAGTCACCGTCGACCACATAAACGCTTACCATCTAGTGAGATAGTGGTCAAACACGAGCCTATAGACTAGAACAAAAAAAAAACATTCTATTATTTCTGCTATAGGCATAGGTATGTCTGGGGTTACCCTTTCCCCGTGACTGCTGAACCTTAACCACTTTCAATTAGGTCTCAGTTGAACAATGGCAATTCGAAACTGGGAAAAAGTAAAAAGGCGGCCTAACCCGGCACAATCAAGACTCTCAAGTGCAGAAACATAAATGAAACCATTAATTATCCGTGAACCCAGTTATTCTTCCCTTCTGCCCCTCTGCCCGCACTCCATTCCGCTTTTATATTTTTCTCTTTCCCGTTAATTTGTCCAAAGTTAATTGAAGGGATATTTCAGTGAGGGACGCCGTAAATAGCTCAAGTTGAAACAATCCAGTAGTGAGTTTTCAGAACTGCATAACAAGATGATCTCAAATTATGCTTCACCCCAGTTTTGTTCGCGACGCTGCCTTGTTTAAGGGAAAGAAGACTCTAATTTCATTCGAGATGTTTTTCTGTCTGTGACTGGTTATATTTTCGAAGAATTCTTTGATTAGTCATTAGGGTCGTGGTTTAACATGGCTGTAGACGAGCTCAGGTTTAATTAAACCTTTGTAAGGCGCGTTAAGCTCGTACATTTTTCACGTGAGAGCTAAAAGGGTCGCGGCGCGTCATCTAGTGAAGCAAATAACTAGAAGGATTGACGGCACGCCCGCCGTCGCTGCATTGTTTACCAAAACAATGGCCGACCTCTGCGGAGTCATTAACCTACCTCCGATGTCAGCGCAGCGCACCGAGTTTGCCGTGGTGCGGAATCTTAACTCGGCTTTAATACTAAAACTGAATATTTAAATACGTCATGTTTTCTCGTAAAATGAGCTCGTAAATTAATGTCTTAGTTAATTTAATCGTAGTATCTGAAATAATTGCGAGGTTATGAAAACAATCGATTATTTTGATTTTGTAAAAACGTTTATGATCGAGTTTTATCGTGACTGAGTCTAATTACAATCAAACACGGGTATTTTTTATTCATACACGTACTTTTGTTTATGAAACTTCGTTAAAACCTTAGTTCCAATAATAATTACTAAAACATAAACAAAAGGTGCGTATTGGTTTCACGGCAGGGTTTCCACGTTGAGGCTAATGGTACACGTGAACCTAGCACGTGCTAACTTCAAGAGTACCGTTATATAAATCCCAGTTTCTGATCCTGAATACGGCTAAAAGCCTTTTTTGTAGGATAATTCAGACCATATCTGACCACACACGTCACTGGGCAACATACTGTCAGTTAGTTGCATCATTACGACTTAATACACTCCGATTTGAAGGTCTAACTTGATACTTAATGATTTCCTGGTAAACTTTTGCATTATGACTATTTACTTGTATTATGTTACGAAGAGATGCCTATTGTCTTCAATGTCAAGTTGTCAACTTCATATAACGATGTCGGATTCAAATGCAGTTATACAAGCCTAAATTCTTCACGAGATCAGCTTATATTCATGGTAATTCTAATTGAAATGCAAATTTTTCGGAAGGTCTTATTAATTTCTTATCAAACGAACAATGTAAGCATGTTATTTAGGTACTTGCAGTTTATAGTGCACATAACTGGCACGTTTGTGCTAACATGTAAATCTTCAACAGTCCAACATTGTTGGTATATTTCAGTCATAGTAAGGCTAGTTTTTACGACGTTCTTTAACCGCGTTGATTGACGGTCTGCCACTGAAGTTTCCACAAAACTTATTTAGTTGCTTCATTTTTCCGATGCACTTTGGGACATTTTACTCGAAATAACAATACAAATGGATACCCGGCAACCTGCCGAACAATCAAAAGTTGTTATTTCACACTTACAATAAACCACGAAACCTTTTAAAGGCGAATGTTTTGGGGAGGCTATTAAAATGTAAAATGGCCGAACATGATGTTGTGAATATTGGCAACATGTGACATACTAGTAATATGACGTCGCTTGTTTCAGTGGCAGCGGGTTGAGTGGCGCGTCCTCTGACGGCCGGCAGTCCGGCACGACAATGAGGAGATTGGTGTCACACGAGCCAACAGCGGCGTCCGCCGGATGACGTCACGAGGAGAGCCACATCCGACGTTATCACCTGGACCTACCGAGGTCCGCGCTACAGCCAATTGTGTGGGAATTTCAATTACAGTGTTGCCAAAAAATTAATGTCAATGTGAAAGTAGTATTATGGAAATTGATTTAGGACTTTTGCAAGTCGTTTTTGTCTGTTCGAGGTCATTTTCGTATAGTCAAGGATATCTACGATCTTTAATTATAGATACCCGGTAACTTCGATGTCAGGGAGTGGAGGGAGTGTAAGAGTGAGGTGACTACAAGATAGGGCAACTCAGAATTAGATTTTTATACGACTGCCCAAAAAAGGTGTGTTACGTTTTCAGGGTTCATGTCCTGGTTGCCCTGTGGCTTAGACCTCACCTCTCGTGCTTGATGTCGTGGGTTCGAATCCAGGCAAGTACCAATGTCACTTCATATGTACTTTCTAAGTTTATCTTGGACATCATAGGCAACGGTGAAGGAAAACATCGTGAGGAAACCTGGACTTATATTGTTGATTTAAGTCTGAAATAGCCAAGTCAGAGGCCTGTGGGGTTACCAGAGGCGGCTTAATTAACTCTGACACCAGAGGTGGCCACATTATCACACGAAAAAGAAAAGATAGGGTTCATGTATGTTTGTGAGTTTCTTTATTCCACCATAACTTTTAAACTGCTTAACCGATATCAATGTATGTGTTATATAGAAGCGTTGCGTTATCCCGTGTAACATAGACTGTGTTTTTTTTTTAAATGAAATGGGGGGAACCAAACCATGGTTCATGATACATTTTTTTCATAAAAAATTTACTACGTATACTGTCATCGTCTAGGGTTTGCTTAGTACATAACAAAAATAGTATTCAATATGCATTCGTTCACTAATAACATAAAATAAATTAAGTATCTAAATATAACAGTACGAGTAGGTACTATTCAATATCCCATTGACAAAATTTAAAAAAAAAATTGTGTGCGTTTGCAAAAATATCGTTTTCAGTTTTTTTATTCATTTTTGAGAAGGCAGGCGCATTTTTTTATTATGCATATGAATCGAAACTCTCTTTGAAACTTTATAAATTTAATCATTGTTAGCACGACAAGCTGAGAATTATTGCTTCTGCATTTTCCTACTTTTCAGCTTATATTTATTTATTTATTTAAATTTCATGTACATAGGCAGACTTAATGCCACAAGGCATTCTCTACCAGTCAACCTTTGGGTTAAAAAGGACAACCTTGTGAACGGGTACAAAAAATATTTAAAAATAACAACTTGTATACGACAATGTATATACTTACATATATATTAATAATACACATATACAAATAAAATAAACTAATAAATACCTTATTCTATTAATTGGGTAAGTGTCGGTTTTTTTAACCACAGACTATTATTTCTAAGTCACTACTCAAAACTCAAAGATTCCCCTGCTTATAGCCATCGGAAAATGCAGACATGCCTTTAAATAAACTGCCAAGCATACATTGTCTTGTCAAGTGTTTCTTAGTTAAGTAGGTAAATACAATCTGAGTTCATGAAGTACAAGAACTTAGCTTAGCAATGGACCAGGCTAAGTTAAGATTGTTGATAAATATACTGACTCTTACACGTAAGCTGCACATATTTAACGGTGGACATTTCAGCAGCTGCTTCGGTCACATATGTGTGACCATTTTCTTATTTTTTTTCATTTTCCCACGGGGACCGACCACACACTATGTAACTCCTTATAACATCAGCTATCTACCAGTGACAGACCCGTCAAAACCGGTCCAGCCGTTTCGGATATTACCCGGAACAAACAGACACAGACAAAAATCTTAAAAATTGCGTATTTGTTAATAGTACCGTATATACGAGTACTTTCACGTGCATTAAATAAAACGTTGTTATTTTGATATTATGTTCATACAGATACTTCAAATTTACTTATTTTTATAAAGATGTATAGATTTGATTATTATACCCTGTGATGAGGTACGTTCCTATACTTCATAAAAGATAGCTTGATCTCTGCGACATATGTCAAACTGACGTATACGTTATTGTGAGCCTGTCAAGCTCTATTGGTACTGTATTGATACTGACAGCTGTCGCAGAGATCAAGCTATCTTTTATGAAGTATAAGTACCTAGGTATGCAAAACTATTTTTTTCTTATTATCTTTACCTGCACGATTGTTAAATACTAGGAAAACACTTTGAAAGATGGTTCAAAACAAACAAATTAACTGAAATTAATGTTTTTATCGTTCATGGGTTATTTATGGACTTTTTACACAGAAAAGTTACTATCATAATAAACATAAAACCCGGTGAAACCAATTTACTAGATTTTTTTCATAGATTAGCCTCTAATTACGGTTATAATACTGATGCTCTAGTGTCCTTCTGCCATCGAAAGCATCCAGATACCGATTGGTAATACCACAGATAATATAATACTAGCATAGTGGTACAAAACTCTCTTAGCAGCTCAATATTTCATTTACAAAGTAAAACTAGAACCATAACAAATTCTAATAGACGCGGTCATAATTGCATCCTTTGTTCGAACTCATTACTCTTGAGTTCTCAAACAAAAGTGAATTTTCTAGAAAAGAATAGACCAGAATGAAAAAGAAATAAAACCATTTTTACGAGTATTCCTGTCTGCGTACAGGCGATATCATTAATCCTCTCCCACACTACAGAGTACTTTGATGGTCTTTGAAATCACTATGTTGGTATTTTATAATACATTAAAATTGTAATGGCCATAGGTTATAGTGCACCTGATGGTTAACAGTCAAATGAGATGTTAATGTCGAAAGTAGTGCTGACGACATGGTAAAACCCGATTCATTAACAAAACGAATGTAAAACTATCATGTTTTTCGCTTGCACACTACAGATGGCGCTAGTGTGAAAGCAAGAGAAAATGATAAGCACCGCCATTTTAGATTCCTTTTTTCATTAATGAACCAGGTTATAACAGTGATTTTAAAATTCTAAATTTAAATTTACACGACAAAACCCTTCTGAAGTTTTGAGCAGACAATATAGTACAAATAAATTAGACTATGCACAGACTGAAACTGTCTTAGGCCCTTTCCTGAGGGCGGCGAAATTTAAATAAGCGTCGATATATTTAGAGTTATATGTGTATAGTGTAGATATGGAGTTTCTTGTGCGTTCTTCTCTATAACAATCTACTTTTCCGAATGCACGGTAGAATCAATTTTTATTACTTGTTAATTTTAATTTTAACGTTTGAAAGTGCCGGTAGTGGCCTAGTCGAAATAAAAACATTTGACTTTGACTTTGACTTTGATAGGCGATATCGAGAACGTATTTTCTGAGAAAATCGCCGTATCGGTCAAATTGCATCTAATTACGTCCATGTGACCTTTTTTTGGTGTGGTAAATCATCCAATGACTTCTCCCGCTCTGGGTGAAGCAGGAGGGAGAGTGCCAAGGCCGCGGTAACACTCATTCAAATTTATCCGCATTGAACATACCTACTTGCAATTTCGCCTAGTAACAAGAAAAAAATCCAAAACCCCGACAATTTTTTTATTTCATTCTTTTTAAACTACATAATTTATCTAGTAGTAGACAGGCTTCGATCGCCAATCTATCGGACACGTAATTATGACACGACATCTTGCGAAAATACCCCGATTCAAACAGTAAAACGCCCATAACTTTTGAACGGCCGAACCGATTTTCATCAAAGAACACTCCCGATAATGTCACCTTTCAAAACAAAAAAAAAACTAAATCAAAATACTCAAATACACAGGGACACACTTCAAACTTATAACACCCCACTTTTTCCGTCGGGGGTTAAAAGTCGCTCATGGCAGGCTCAGGCAAAGGCCATACAGTAAAACATCAACAGCTACTTGTTCCCAATCTCACCATCAAACAACAACACACACTTAAGGATTTTTATGTTTTATTTTTAACTGTTAAAGCAATATTTTAGATTAATTCATTACTATTGTATAAAAGCGATATCTATGGGAGAAGATACTGACTTCTGTAACACAGGTTTTTCCTAGATCAGAAGTCAGGGCTTCAAATATCTTTATGTGGTCTAATAAAAATATTTGAGAT
Source organism: Orthosia gracilis (assembly GCA_947562075.1). NCBI lineage: Eukaryota > Metazoa > Arthropoda > Insecta > Lepidoptera > Noctuidae > Orthosia > Orthosia gracilis. The sequence goes on from OX387274.1 coordinate 15,345,763, forward strand.
TTGATTTGATATAAAACGGACATAAATCTTGGAAAGCCGATCGAATACAGGTATTTTTATTCTTCTTACAAGACACTATTCAAAACGCAATCAGCCTGTTAATTTACTCTTTGTAGGTGTAAACCTTTATGCTTTGCCACAATGTAAACAATCAGCAGTTCTGGGAAATAACTGCACCAATAAAACTGACATGGATTGTGAAGCCAGATTGCAAGTGGAAGGCAAATTTTTATAACAATATTTAAAATCAAACGATATAATGAAAATACAGGAACGATTATGAATATCATTACTCCAATATTTCAATACGCAACAAATATCCTAACTGCTAATTTTTATTCATACATTTTCATGTAGAGAACAATTTTCCATTCGATTTGTTTCCAGAAATACACGCGAATTCGTGCAATTACACGCTTCGATATCTTTTTGACTGTCTTTTCATAGTTTTACCTCCTTTTTATTTTTATTTCGTCCATAAGTGCAGATTGGATTAGTCTGTATCGCAGGAGAATCCTTTATTCTTGAAATTACGGGATTGTAAGTGCATTGATTGAAATGTTGGAAACTTGCCAACGACTTGTCTTCGCATGAAACTGAATTCTCTAAACATCGTTATTACTACATGACGTGAGTTTGAGTGGTCAATGTCCTATAACGAAACAGTAAAAAGATATTAAGTGCCAATATTGTTGTGAGCACGTGCCTAAAATGATTTTTTTAAGTTTGGCTTTGCATAATTTTTCACCAGAAAAAATATAAGTACGTACTCATTTTCAAGACTACATTGGACCTTGAATCTTTACTAAATACATATTGTCTGCGTAGTACAAAATATAGAAACCAGGGACAAATCAAATTAAACATGACACTATCTATCCACATTCCGCACGACAGCTTCCATTTCATCTAAACAGAACCCTGTTCAACAAAAGTACTTATAGCAAAAACTAATTTGAGAAAACCTTCAAATAATAAGGTCGTTCATTACGCGAACAATGTATTGCGACTGTACCAACGTTGCATATGAGCGTTACGTCATTCGTGTACAGTTGAAGGCAGCTGCACTTAGGTAGCTACTATACCGCGCTGCGATAGATTTGTGCAGCCTTTTATTGTCAACGGATTGTAGATGAGTATATAAATGCAGATGTGCCACTACTTTACGTCACCTTACACAATTTTACGTCATTCTTGTATCATTTTCGTATCGCAAAGAGTATCTTATACGTTTACGTAAAACAGTAAAAATTATATGTCATTATTATAACTGCATTTCTGTCGTAGACAATGGCAACTGAAATGACAAAAAGTGTTATCATTGACAAATCTTTTTTCGTAACACCGATAGTTTGACTTCGGTGAATGACACAGCATGAAATGTACGAGTAGCTGTAAATAATACACCGATTTTAAGTAGAGATAGTAATGATAAGTTGTCATCATGTAGCATGTTGTCACTGTCACACAAGTCTAAACAAATTCAACTGTTAATTTTGGAGTATCTAAGAAAGTTATAATATGCGTAAAATTCATAGGACCATGATGCAGACACACTAGTCACTTTATGTTTCTTATTGAAACTAACTGTATCTGTGTTCAGTTGTTTGCCAAAGTTTAACTGTAGTAGTTTAAAAGTAGTTAAGACACTCTTATTCAAACGCGTATCTTTGTAGGGCAAAATATGTATAAGTATTAGGGTCCCTGATCTTTGCTAAACTACTCAACCTATATTCCCCGTCCTATTGAATACAGACTCTGTCTAAAGATTTTTATTAGCAAGTTTACGGTAGCAAGCTATTTTGCCGTATGTAAAGCTAAGCTAGCTGTGTGCTACGCACCCAATTGGCATCGGGAGGCCGTGTGTGCTGCGCGCGTGTGCGTTTGCAGGCCAGGCAGCTTTGTGCGAGGACTTGGCACCAACGTCGATACGGACAATTTGGGACCAGGCCGAGCCACCTAACCCGTTATTGGATTGTCATAATTTAACATGGCGTGTACCTATCGGCTTTACTGCCAGGAACAACGAAGATAAACTTGATAGTTCCCACGCCAAACGTATTAATAGTTGTAACGAATATTGCGAAAAACGTCGGAGGAAAACGAAAGAAAAACACAAATAAAATGCAGACGACGACAATGAAAGACAGTAAGCGATTGTTATAAATTGCTTTTCTGACAGTTTTGTTTTTGAAAATATAATAAGTTTATAGCAATAGCAACGGTAAAAGCAAAGAAAAATACGACAATTTGATGTGAATTTTGTTACAAATGAAAAACTGTAATTTTATAGTCAACTATAATAAAAGGAATACAATCTATTTGCACGATCCTTTTTCCTTGAAGGGTGAACAGACTCTAACCTACCATCTTTGGTATTATTGAGCACCCTTTACAAACATTTACAGCATGTTTTAGTAGTCACGTAGGTCAGGTACTAGATGCCTTAACACACAAAGCACATGCACAAGCATCCGAACTCTGGTCAAACATGGAAACGACCAAACAATTGTTGGCTCCGATGACTCAATGGGAATCCGAAGTCGCTGTGTTTTGGAGACGGACACTGCTACGTCAGCTGAATATTCGAACTGACACTACTGAAGTTAGAGATGGATGGATAAATCTAGGTATTTTGTTGTGAAGGAGACAGAATACTCAACAATACGACCTAAAGAACAAATATTAGTTAAGAAATCTTCTATAAGTTTCTAACGTGCTTGTTTATGAATGGAATAATGGATATTGCAACTGTCGCACGCTGTGGTCATCTATGGTCAAACTTGTAGAGATCATGCAAGCATTATATATTTTGATTTTTAGGGTTCCGTACCCGAAGGGTCAAAACATTGCTGTCACTCACGTGTCTATCCGTCTGTCCGTCGTCTGTCACTCGGGTTTTACAGCCAAACGATTGGAACTACAATCTTCAAATTTTCTTAGCATAAGTATCTTGTTGATCCAAAGCCATACAAATTAAGTAAGGGGCCGCGAAAAAAAAATGTTGAACTCGCCATCAAGTGGGGAATCGATGTTAAGAACTTGTTAAGTAGAAAAATACTATGTTTTTTGTTTTAATAAATATTGGAATTCAAAGGAATGAGAAGCCACCAAAGTCAGCTTTTTCGCAAAATTTTGTTCCGAAGAATTTTCTAACTTCCCAATGACCTATGAACTTCAAATTTTTATTATTGGTATAATGTTTATTATTACGTGTATTTTACTAAGAAATACCAACATAATGATAAATCAGATTTTTTCTTTGAAATATCCTCATTTTTCTATTGCAGCCAATTTAATTTTGCGGCACGCACTAGACCGGTTTTAAATCAAGTAGATTAAACTGACAGCTGCCAATGATCTTATTTTTTTAAATGTTGCAAGCACGGAGCATAGTGTTGTAGGTAAGGTTCAATTTCAATGTTAAGTGATTCATCGAATCGATGTGACATGACTCCTCAATTTAATTTAACTAAACAACTTATTGGTGTAAATAAATGTTTTATGAATATAAATATAACAGTATTAATATACATAGTACATACACTCTTATCATAAATCAACAATAAAATTAATGCAATCAATAGAATGAAGTCTGAAATAAATGAGTAGAAATTAAATATGGGTCGCTAGTTATATATTTTTGCCGTGAAATATATCCATTTTCGATGTACTATGATTTCCGATCCACTCTTGATCACTCAGGATACGACACTATTTGTATGTAACGTTAAAGTGGCAACACCTCAAACGTAAGTTTAGTCAACGAAATAAAAAATCAGAGATTAGTCATAATCAAGATTTAAACTTAAAAATGCACTTAGTTTTATATTAGTAGGGTTCGTAGAGGAAACGATAAATGAAAGATATTATGACTGTAAAGAGGTGACTATTGAGATGACAACACATGGAATTGTATGGAAAATAAATGGTAAAAGTACCTACAGTGGACGAGGAAGAGTTATTCATACAAAAGGTCAAAAACAAAAACATGCGCAACAATAAAATCAACAAAACAAGCACCTCTCGGATCCTAGACAAACCGCATCCTAGGAAACCAGGAGTCCGTCGGTCACCAATATACCAAACGATTGCAGACTCGTGGGAAACGCACATACCTGCATTATTCGATGACAATGCTGGCCGTATATAAAAAGATGCGGCCGACAATACGCGCTCTGTGGAAAACCACCAACCATGCCCCGTTCACACGAGTCCAGCCAAATGAGAGAAACGGAGGAAACTCGGTCAGCTTATATTGAAACTACTTGATTTATGCTTGAAGGGTGTTTACTGTTTACCGTTTCATTATCCTTGAGAGTAGTGGATAAAGAAGTGGATGATTTGATAAGTGTGTTGAAAAGGTTGACCGTAAAAAAAAATGAGTGGGTTCTGTGATGGCATAATTAAATATGCCTAGTTTTCTAAAGTAAGGCTAGGTTTTAGTGCGTATTTCCTAAAGTTATAATGGGATAACTAATATAAATGAATATATCATTCATCCGGAAATGCTGCCTAAATCGTCTCAAGTGCAACAAACGAACATCCAAATTACAACAACATTTTTTTTGTTCATGTCTACACTGAATCCTAAGCAAACTAAGTTTTGTAGGTACGGTTAGTTAGATTGCCAAAACCCAGTTAACAAAAACAGGAAATATATCAATAATGATCACTGCGCTAACGTATTGACAGCAGGGCCTAGCAACTCGATCGGATTATGATAGCGATTAGCGACTGTGTATTTACAGCAACCTGCAGCGATGTACAGCGCTGCAGAGCTGCGCTTATACCGATATTATTTTTAGCAATGATTAACACAGTGTGTAAACAATATAGTTGTTTTTATCACTCAACTAGCTGACCCGGCAAACGTTGTTTTGCCATAAAAACATCAAACATTATTTTTTTAAATACATTGTATTTTTATCCTACCTACCCTACTCTACCTAGCTACCTAGCCTACCCTACCTAGCTACCTACCCTCCCCTACCTAACTACCGTACCCGACCTACCTACCCTACCCTACCTACCTACATACCCATTTTTTTTTGTTTTTAAACCTGCCCTGTATTCTGGCGAACAAAACAAAAAAAGAATTATTCAAATCGGTGCTGCCGTTTTTGAGTTTTAGCGAGACTAACGAACAGCAATTGATTTTTATATATATAGAAGATAAGGTGCAGCGGTATCTCTCATCAAGTTTTGCAAAATATCACTCAATCTCGCCCGACAATTGTTGCAAAAATCGCTCATTATTGTGGGCTGCTAAAATAGTGCAACTCATGGCAATTTCCAAAATAATTTGGAATTTCCTTAAACTTAACGCGACAATGGGATAACACAATATCTGGGCGATACTGTTAAATTGTCCTATGTTGCTGAAACGTCATATTTGACTGCAAGAATTCCACAATTTCGTTGCCCGTATGGACTGCTAAGCGCAGCTTAAATTGACGTACATGCAGCGTATACAGCGAACACGCGTGCTGTAAGGTAACTTTTCACAGCCTAGCCGCCTTGATGTGATAATATAGTGTATTACTAATAATTGTTGCATAAATTACTGATAGTTGCTCAAAGTTGGGCACTTTAGTTGCCTGTGTGCTAAGCGCAGCTTAAAGCGACGTACATGCAACGCTATACAGCGACACGTGTGCTGAACATATTAACACATTAGACGCTTGTGACGGTTAAGTAACACCTCACGGCCGCCTTCGAGAAGCGACGTGTCGTGTGCGCAATACAAGTTGATGTAATTATTAGCATGTAACTGGGTGTTTTGTGGGATACTGAAATTGTTTGCCTGTGTAGCCATTTATGCTTAAAAGAAAGAAGAAATCAACGTGGTAAAACGTTTAGGCCGAAAACGCATTGAAGGCTGGCTTATAGAGCCTAGCGAGCCGACGAGTGCTAACATTTTAAAAGCGTTTGTTTTATTTCGCTACTCGTCATGTTATTTTTCATGTCACTTTATCTAGAGTCTTGTATCAGTTAATCGTTTCTGGTTTGGGGTTGTGCAGAAATTTGTGTGACTTGTAACACCATCTCAGTAAGAGGAACCTATAACATATTTACATACCCATACCATGAACATTTAATTATTTACAGACGCTTACCAGGAATCGTCTGTGATAAGTAAATAGGACATAAATGGACATGAAAGTCCCATGATATCTTAACATTACGGGTAATGAAGCTCAATATCCGATAGTACAGTCCTATGAGAGCAGAGAACACTAGAATTAAGGGCTTCGACAACCAACCGAACTATTTTTCTCCAAAGCACCTTCTAATTACTATACACGATGTCCCCGCTCCCCGCGATCTGCCTCCGGCTTCATGCAAACCAGCGTACGACCATTAACCCAGCCTAGATGCCCATTAATTTAATAGCGAGTTTTCTTTGCCTGCCAGCGATTAAACGACTACGGGAGTCCCGACTAATTCAAGCGGGGTTAGTGCGCTAACCGCCCGTTAGCCACGCTTACGCAGCTTAACTTACTACAGATTTATGCATCGGGCCCACTCCACAAATGGTTTCACACTGTATCGCTATTCAAAGGACTGGAATTTAAGTTTTTATTTTTTACAGATGCAATATTTGCTGCGTAATTTTAAATGGCATATTCGATACTAACTGTGCCCGCGGCTTCGCTCCCGTAAACTGCCTACCCTACCGTACTTGCCTACCGATTTGCCTGCCTAACCTACCCTTCTTACCTACCTCCCTAACTTACCTACCCTACCTAGGTAGTTCGGTAACTACATACCTACCTACATACCTACCTACATACCTACCTACCTACATACCTACCTACATACCTACCTACATATCTACCTACATAATTATATACCTAACTACCAATTTATGGCGCCTAAACCTATACCTACCGCGGCGAATCTTAACACCGCCATACAGAAAATGACGTCAAATGCCCAACGCCATCTATCGAATATGGAGTTCAACTGTCCAAGTATCTGAATTGCGTGTGTCGTGATATTTTATTACTTGAACACTTTAATTTCATATACGTGTATATTTTGATAGAGTGAACCGATAACAAAAACGAAGTAACACTTCAAGTTACACACTATTTATTTTTTTATGTATAAGAGTTGTTTACAATGGTTTCGTAAATATTTCGTGATGCGTGCACTATTAAACAGACTAACAGACAAAAAATAAAAAGTGCTGAATATGGGTTCTGTTGTTTATCCTTTAACACCAAGGCTATTATTTTTGGAAATATTTACAATGAACAAAAACGACTTTTCTACAGATTTATTATATGTATTGATTGATGTGGTAGGACTATTATCTGCGTAACCCTTGGGGGTATCTAGGAGTGATGTTATGGATATATAGAGAGAACGTACTTTTTTTTGGCTTTGATAACATATCAACGATTGTGTATTACACATATTTGCAAAATAAAATTCTATTTTATTCTATTGTACACCAAAATAGTAACACAACTCCATGCTAAATTACATTTGTTGTAATATGTTATTCATCAAAAGCGTTGATTGAAAGTTTCCTCTAAAGAAAAACATAAAAGGTGAACCAAACGTTAATAAAAACACGACCGTATCCAATATCAAAGTGGAGTTTAAAACTTTAGAACAATCCAAACGAATCCATCAGAAAGTTTACACTTTTCAGCGACTTCAAAACGTTGAGTCAAACGTTTAAATATTAGAAATTAAAACATCTACAAGAGGTGCGATGTTCGTTAGTCAGATAAAATATTCTCGCTTATGCTAAACTGTTTATGTAAATGAAATAAGTTGTCGCCTTAGCTCTTGATTACAAAGAGAACTTAGCGTAGTTTTGTTTACGGTTTAATCGCAGTTGCGTCTTGTTTTTCCAGTGTTTATTCACAGCCCGACAGGTGCGAGTAGACTATAAAGGTGAAACATTTTAGTGCAAACTTTATACAAAGTAAGAGCACTTAAATTATTAATTGAATAAACTCAGTTTATATAGTTTTTTCGGTGTGAGAGCGACGCTGCTGTCTTGAGGAAACTGGATGTTCTAATTCAGTTTCAAATTATTTATACTGCAACATGCCTTGAAAATGCATTTTTATTCTTATAAGAATTGATATTTTAATTATTTAATAACTTTTAAAACCAGGAATAAATAAAGCCATTTTGAAAGTTTAACCTCGTATAACAAACCAACCAAAAAACGTCAACGAATTCAAAATGCAAATCCGTTTACTCCAAGTTATTCATTTAATCATAAAATAGAGAATACGTAAAAAGTAAATTCCTAATTCTGACTTGTAATAAAATTAAAAACTTGCGCCGGCTGCTAGGTAAAGTTGCCAGTACTTGCCCCGATCCGTTTGTGGTGAACGAGATTAAGGGGTGAGAGGTAGAGGATCCGATTTCTACATTATCAATTTACAATTCCCCATCTAGACACCTAGATACTTGTGAACTAAGAACAAAGGGATAAAGTTTTAATTTGTTTAGGTCCAAAGGAAAACAGTTTGTATCTTTTGAGTTTTTTCTCGGAATTAAAGGAATTGTTAGCATTTGAAATGAGAACAATGGAAATTTTAAATACTGCTGTGAGAGAACTGATTTTGCTGCACCTTTTCGTTTAAAATTATGCAGGAGATATTTTCTTTATTGTCAAAACATATGCAGTTTCTTGAATTGTAACTCTAATCAAAATACATGCTAGAATTTCTGAATGACGATAAAAACACTTATTGCAAAAAAATACGTGCGACTGTGTGCGTTTTCAATTTATTTCAAAGCGTGGTGTGGTGATATCGTGATATTCCAATTTGTAAAGACAATAACCAAACACAATCAATCTGCCTAGCCTTTTCCCAACTTTATTGGGGTCGGCTTCCAGTCTTACCGGATTCAGCTGAGCACTAGTGTTTTACGTGGAGCGACTGCCTATCTGACCTCCACAACCCAGTAACTGGGTAACACGGTACCCCTTGGCGAGACTGGTGTCAGATCTCAGGCTTCTGACTACCAGTAACGACTGTCAAAGATCTTCAAATGACAGCCGGGACCAACGGCTTAACGTGCTTTCCGAGGCACGGAGGAAACTCGGTATGTTGAAAATGGTCACCCATCCACGGACCGACCTCGACAAGCGTTGCTTAACCTTGAAGATCGACCCGTGCGGCTGTTATTATTTAGCCACGAGCTCCTCTAATACAAATAAAGACAAAATAAAGACAATAACCAAACACAATACTTTAAAATAACGCAACCTCTTTTTATAGGCATTGACTCATCACTCATATCAAAACCAGTGGGATGATTGATTTATCAGGGCTCTTTGTGATAAAAACTAAATCTCTACAAGTACTACTATATTACTAAGGCAACACGTTATCATATCATAGATAAACATTTCAATAGTAAATTCGAGATGCCCGAATTGTTATAAATATATTACAAAAACTAGGTATATTCAATAGATATTAGATTAGGTTTAGAATTATCAAAGTAGATAAGTATAGATATTGAGGAAAGATACGAACACGTTTTCTGCTTACTACCTACACTTAATTTTTTCGTCTCATTTATCCAAAATCTATATCAGCTAAATAATCATCTTGATAATCTAATGAATACAATTAACTACACAAACAAGTTATTCGCTTCCTAAAAAATGACGTACCTATATTCGCACACCTTCTTTCATCATGTATTGTGAATATTACGTTATGCAGTAAAAATTTATATCAGCCAAAATCGGAATGATGCAAATCATGATTACAGAGTTATTTGAGAGTGACGTTACGTGCGCACACGCCTATTTAACGTCATTTAGGAAGTTCATTGGCGCCTGTACGTAATAAAGAATGATTCACAAACGTCTAAATTGTCTTGTTGCTAGCTGCTGTACAAATAAAAGTCAGTATGGAGATTTAAACCTGGAAAGTACCAGTTGGGTTTTTATGTTTTTTTTAAGAAAACGGGTTTTCTCTGTTAATCTGCCTCACACATAAGCAATCCAATCTTATTCATATTGGTCATTTAAACTAAGTATAACCCAGTTCCTTACGGAAAAATTTATGTAAATTTAGTCAAGACCAGATCGCCACTTTACCTTCATTTAGAGAAATTTGTAGCATACAAATATTAAGGAATGGACGTGATTTACAGGTGAAAAATGTAACGAGCGAGAGTCTATACAGCTTATAGTTCCATTCTCTAGCTAAATACATATTCACCTATACCTACTAATTACTATGTAGGTAATATAGCACCCTATTCACAAGTAAATATTGTAAACAAACAGGTCCTCGTCGTCTTCAGAGTCGTACAAGAAAGTTTTGTAATACTGGGTACTAAGCGTGTACAACTTCACCTTTCCTATAATAAACACTGACATAAAGGACTATAATATGTGGGTTTTCCTAATGTAGTACTTACTAAAAATTAAATAATGTTTTTCCCACAGTAGTATTCTTTCTTTATTTTTTAAATAAAACGGTGCCCCACTCTATAATATCTGCCTGTATCGTGGGTCATACAAGTCGGTACATACACGTAGATAATTTTCTTCATCGACCGTGACTATTATGGAGCTTAAAAGAGACTGAGCAGAATTATCGTATACTATTAAACGAGCAATTTATGTACGTATGTAAAATATATATTTGTAATCACGTTCTCGAAAACGGCTCTGACGATTTCGATAAAATTTGCGATATAGGGGTTTTCGGGGGCGAAAAATCGATCTAGATAGTTTTCGCAAAAAAAATGTTTTCTCTATTTTCACACGAGCAGAGCTCGGTCACCCAGGTACTTTGACTTATATTAAATAACAAATAAACTGTCTGCCAGATGGACTTTCATTACAATAATGCCATTGATCAGTCCCATATTCAAGCCATACTTGAATAACAGCTTCTATTCCACATAAATCTTCGATTCAAATTAGAAATTCTAAATGATAATAACGACGAAAGTTCTCCTAAGGAGTAGCAATTTTGTTAAATAGAGGAGGTTCTAACTAAAGGAAGGACTTGGATACGTGACATCAGTTCTGGGAAGCTACCGTCAGGGGCCTTTTGAATTATAGCCGGCGTCTGTCCCTCCACTTATCTCTGCATAATGATACCAGGTTCGGTAACATGATTCTAATGTAAGTCTGGGAATTTTGTCTGCTATAATAATTTTGGTGCCTACTGTTTTATGGTTCGGTGGTTTTGTAACTGAGCAAGAATAAGGTTTGAGAAACGTTAAAAGGATTCTTTTTAGTGTTCCGTATCTCAAAAGGTAAAAAAAGAACCCCTAAAGATCACTCTCCTGTCCGTCTGACCGTGTGTCACCACCGATTTTCTCAGGAACGGGAGGACCTAGCAAGTTGAAATTTATACCAGATACTGAGGTCTATAATCCCTCCCTATTAGTTGTATAATTATCAAGGTACTGAGTCAACACGATAAAAAAAGATAGGGCAAATTTAGATTTTCGCAAAAACAATAATTTAAAAAAAAAAAACGGAATTTTCCCTTTACTTGTGCTGTAAGACCTTGCTTTTAACCAAAATTGACAATTTTAGGTTAGCCGGAACTACCATATAGGTTTTCGACCCAAAACTTATAGGGTAGTTCCCGTTGACCTAGAATTGTCAACGGGAACTACCATATACTATACAAGGTCTTACATCCAAAAAATAAAAAATATTGAAAATTAAAGGGTGTCCCCATACATACATAGTTGACACCACCCTGGGTACGGAACCCTTCGTGCGCGAGTCGACCACTTGGCCGGTTTTTTTAGTTAGTTTTAACTTCGTTATTACGTGCATTTTCCGTTTCGCAATGTCGCATAGACGTGAAAAACAAAAGATTATAAGGTAGAATTTAGGGAAACCAATCCCGCTCTACAAAAACTGTTTTTATCTCATCTAAACATTAAAAGGGATTTTCCAGTCAACAAATAAAGCGAAAATAGAACAGGATATAACTGTCCAATATCTATTAGATTTAATTCGAAAAAGACGGAAATAAATATCACCATTAAGTCAGCTTAATGCCCAGTGCGATGTCATTTAGAAAGAGATAAATGTATAGTAATCTCTCGAAACGAGCCATAATATAATTTATCTAATCCCATATGTTAAACAAAGAATATAATGCTATTTGACTTACAAAATACGTGAAACATTCCTTGGGAATACTAGTACGGAAACCATATTAATTTTAGGAATGCTAAATACAAGTGGTGGAAGTACTAAAGTGTAGTTAAATGTTTGATGTTAAACAGAGCTTAACATTGTGTACTGATATTTTAAACCACATCGTTCTACAGGCCAATGATTTTCGATTGAAATATAAAGTTAAAATTAAATTTTAAATCGTTTAGGTTCAGTTTAAAGTTGATATTTTTGTTGAATCTAACTTGTCATCTATATAATTAACTGAATGTGGAAATTATTTAAGAAGCGTACACCTATTATGTGACACGTTTTCAAAGAACGAAGAGCATTGTACAATTAAATGTATATTCTTTTGTAAATTGTAGTTGTTCCTTACAATAAAAAAGTCTGACTCGCGAACAGAGATTTCCGTATAAATAGCTACTTTCACCAAAATAAATTACTAACGTTCATAAATAATGAAAGCACCGAACATTGCTCTAACGAAGGGACAAAATTAACTTTGCTATTCGAAAACTGTGGTACCCATACATAAATATTTTTTTTTTACTTTTCCAAGTACTTTTTATTAACATTATAACCGGAATATTTACCATGTTTACTGTTCGTTTCGAGTGTTTATCCGTGATCATGGTGCTTGCAACAGCACCGAAATATCGGAAACTCGAAACGAACAGTAAACATGGTAAATATCCATAACCGGGATATGGAATGTTAGTGTTAGTGACCATGACAGTTTAAAAAAAAAAAAGAAATTGAGTTGTTCGACTATTACTCGTAAACTTGTAAAGCCTACTTAGCTGTGATAGTTATTCTTTTAATTTCGTTATATATACTACTAATTTATCTACTTATCTAAAAGCATCCTGTATCGAAACGAAAGATCCCTGTATCGAAAAATGTTATTAACAGACCCGTAATATTTTTGAATAGCCTATCCAACGATACCCCACACCATGAGAAAGCTGAGCAAAAATACATACCCAATTTACCTGTACAGGAGGGTACACTAATAAATTTTTTTTTTCATGATTTTTTATTTTACCACTTTGTCGGTGTGATTAATATATATATCCATGCTAAATTATAGCTTTCTAGTACTAAGAGTCTCTGAGCTAAGCTACGGACGGACGGATAGACGGACATGGCGAAACTATAAGGGTTCCTTGTTAACTACGGAACCCTAAAAAGGACTTCGAAATGCATTAAAATCTCGATTAAAATTAACACCCAAAGTTAAAAGCTCAAATTAAAGCAAGCCGGTGTAATTAAGCCCTAAATCACTCGACAATGTATAGAATTTTTGTTTCTTTGCTCACTTAACCAAATTAAGCAGCGCTAAAACTCATTTCTCAAAGCAATTTCATAGAGGGAGTCAATTTAAGGACGGAAATTGCTTCATTTAACGCTACTGGGTGACAAAATAGGCTCGAAAGATATTTACCTATTTCCTATGTAGACCGATTTGTTCGCGGAAAGACAATTACTTAAATTTCTAATTAAATAACGTAATGATTAACTTAAATCATGATAATTAGGTGATTCTTATAGTTAAGCAAATTAGGCATTATTAAGTGCCTCCAGTTATTTCTTGTGTTGTTTAGTCAGATTTATTGTTATTGTATAATTAAATGATTATGGGGAGTCGGTGCTATTTTCTGTTTTGAGCACCGTTATGATTTAAAACACAACCGAAATCCGTTCTTATGTAAGTTCAGGGATATGAGTGGATTTATGAGCTCGTCAGGTATCTAGGGCATGTAGCATTGAAGGTATTTAGGTAATGCTCGAAAACTAATTCCGTACTGAAACATTAGAGCAACCAAAATTTCGTGGTTTGATGTAATTCACGTACCACAAAACTGTTTCTGGACTTCATCAAACTGATATCATTCCTATTACATTTTAACAACCCACGGAGAGCGATTGAGTATATATTCCTAGCTAGAAATATGTACCGACTTTATTCTCTAATACAAAGTTTTAACATGAAACGATGCCATAATTTAAATATATTATACAAATTGATCCTGGTTGGCGATATTAAACGCAAAATTCAAGTGCCTTTTGAGCGTAGCAATGTTATTGGATCTTCTAGGAAATTGAATTTATGGCAAGATAATAACATTAACCGGGCCATTGGTCTAGTGATTGCGAGAGGCTAAATCATGAAGACTTGCTTTTGATCACCTGGTACAGGAAATTAATATGAAGATACTTTTAAATTAATTATTTATTGGAATTACTTGGCTATGCTTTTGAATCCTGTTGTGTTGTTTGTGCAGGAACAACAGTGGTGGCCCAGTGGGAACGGCCCCGACTTACGTGTTGTAGGTCGTGGGTTCGAACCCAGGCAGGCGCTATACTTTGTGTATTTAATCACCACTGCTCTAAAAGCGGTAAAGGAAAACACCGTGAGGAAACAGGCATGACGTAGAACCAAAAATTCGAAGACATGTGACATCAACCATTCCGCACTGGCTCCGCGTGGTGGATTAAGGCCCATTTCCTCCCTCACAGATTGGAGGCCTGTGTCCCAGCAGTGGGAACATTTAAAAAGGCTGGTGATGATATAATGATATGTGTAGGAGCTAATCCAACTATGATTCAATTTTCTAATATGAAAAGCAAGTCTCATTAAAAGTTAGTCTCTGCAACCTCTTTCAACTTTTTTATTGTGGCTTGTCTCTAAGCCTATATAATATTAATTAAAAGAATGAAAGAAAACATTTATTATCAAACACAGTACGTGTACAATTCTAGTACCAACTATAGTCAAACACAGACGTGGCAATATAAATACATTCAGTGTGGTAAAAGGAGCGCGCTCAACAAATACTGATCAGCATAGCCACAACGGTGGTTAACGCTGATTTACAGCCCGCCCCCTCTCTCTCAACACACCTCTCCTCCTCTCCTCTCCTCTCTCCCAATAAGAAGAAGTGTGTTCTAAGACTGTGCAACAGGCAGAGAACAGGGTTGTTGCTGATGCACATTTGTTCACATCAGCTGATGCTGAAATTTTGTCATTGACATCAGCGGATGCTGAATTTAAATGTTTTAGAAAAAATATATGTTTTGTTATTTTTATATTTTCTTTTAAAAAGTTTGTTAATTTTCTTTTTCACTAGTTAAAAACATTTCTTACTCATCAGAATGTTTGCTCTTCAAGTATTTTTATAATTTATAATTTGTACGTTTTTCACTTTTTTTGTTTATTTGTTCTTCACCTCATGTAATAAACCCACGCTTGTGTTTTAATACCTAATTATATGCCGTTGCATACACTACTTTATCTTCAATCATACAGTTGAAATGAAACAAAAGTGGAAACGGAAAAAATATGTGGCATGGCGGGCAATTTAGATTCTCATTGCGCATGACTGCACAGCGCGCGCCTCCATAGACAAAGACACTACTTTTCTACATTATGTCAATGAGTCCATAATCGCCAATAAATTAAAAAGTAAAAGTGAGCTATAAAAATTAAAAAGTTATTTTATGATGCAGTTATTTGAAAATCGAAGAAAAACGTTGCACTGTAATTGTTTTTTTATTTTATTTTAACTATCCACAAATATAAAGTACGTGTTTATACAATATTTTTAGAATTCATATTTGAAAAATTACGTTGTGAGTGTAGATAAACCTAATTATGAGACAAGTTTGTATATGTTTACAATCGAAATTGGCGCGGTCTGCCTCACGATTGGTCAAAGCCCCGCTCCCTAATAATCAGCATCTATCAATACTGATCCTGATATTGAAAATGGTGCTGAAGTGCCGTGAATGCTGATGTTTGCAACAACCCTGGTAGAGAATATAAGAATGGAACAAACGAACTGACACTCCCCAGTACTCGCCAAGGATGGACTCATCATCATAATCATTCACACCCCGACTTCGAACACTGTTGAGCATAGACGTCTCAATTCTTCCCCACACCAGAATGGACTACTTCCACTTTAATATATTTTTCACACCACCTGCTCGACAATGTCCAATTACATATCATGCAATCTCAACGTAAAGTAAAGCATTACTACTTGCATTACTACATTACCTATAGTTGTATGAAACTCCCAAGGGAGTAAAGTGATTTGAGTTTGGAACGTCATAATCGTGTGGTAACTCGTGGATAACTAGTAAAATAAAACCGTTTATTATATTAGCCCATATGGCATTTTAAAAAGGTTTGTTCGAAAATCGAACTGGCCACCATAAGCAGAACTCAAAAAAGGCGCGATGTCAAACAATGTGAAACAAAAGACGATGTTTGGTGTTGTGATTTTCAGTGAATTTTATTGCAATATTCGTGTAGACAAAAAATGTCGAGCGATAGTGATTCTACTCCAGAGTTTATCAAAACAGGTTCTTTATTATCATCAAAACAGATTATTAATAAATCTACTACCGAAAATATCAAAACAGATAAGAAAAACCCTCTGACGATTTTGTTCAATAGAGAACAACAAAAGTATGAGTCGAGACTGTGTCGGCAGTCGGAATCCGACCTTTTAGTTTATTTCCAACATTTAGCAGAAACTCGAAATTCAAGCAGCCTATGGTGCCTTATTCAATGCTTTGAACATTCTGCTTTGATAAGCATCAAACACAATGTTCTAATCAATAAATACAGCAGGTTTTTATTGCCTCGCAGAGCTTCACTTAGGACTCTACATAGCTCAGGGTCCCTCGTTACGCTTAGGGTTCAATATGCGCCCGTGACCTAAGAAACTGCTTTATCCCCTTGGTGCATAATCTACTATTAGTTAAAGCACAATAATGGTCGATGGTGTGATACTTGAGGGTTATGTATAACAGTAGTCGTCTTCAGTGGGTGTCTTCGGCTCAAATGGATTCGCGCAAGTATAAAATTCAAGGAAATGTGCCTGTGTGTATGTGGCCCACTCGCGCAAGTCTATCAGATCAAATCTAAGCTGTTAGCAATATAGTCCACAGTAGATAGAACTAAATAGCGGCATATAGGCCACAGTAAAGTCTTCCATCGAGATCACGACCCTCAGTTTACAGGAGAACAATGCATGGAAGAGTCAAACCCATTCTAATGTAAATCGCCATATCCTACCAGTTGTGATGCTAATTATGTCAACCTGAGTCATCATGCCATAGTTTCCATGACCTGCCTTAGAGGCGCCACCCATCCTTTATGATGTCATTAGGCAAAAACTCAAAATTGCTAGTTTTGTGAATTTATAATAGCCAAATAATTTAGTTGAAATTGCAGCAAGCTGTCTGAGATGTCTGATCCTCTTACTTTCGCCCTACATTTTTTTTATCTGTAAATATTACTTGCCAACGTACATCGGCAAAATTAATATAAATAACGAATCACATCTTAATGCAGAACTTGGTTATTTTAAATAAGAATAACATTTTTGAGTCGCATCGAATCGATGAAATGCTTCATATTTTGCAAAAACTCTGTACGGGCACGCCGTAGAAGTATATATCATTGGAGATGTTCTTCAGAAAGGCTCGGTCACCAATAAGGTGCAAAATACTCATATCCGTCGTACGTGTATGACTGGATGTATGAACGCAGATGAAGCTAAAGGAGTACGTAAGGATCGTAGCAGGTGGTGTTTTATAGTTTCAGCGTACGTATGGGAAAGCTTCATGGGACATAGGCGTAATTTCTTGGATGTACCTATGTGTATTTTGCAATACTGTACAAGTGTTGTGTCCTCACTCATGCACATTATTATCTTTTTCTTTTCTATGTAGTCCGACAGACACCTTGTTTACGTCTTGTCTCGGCCTTAAACCCTCTTGGGTTTATGAAATCAATATCATTCGCAAAGTATTTATAGAAAATACATCACATATCAATACCTATAGGTTTATAAAATAATGTATTGTCTATATAACTGTACTAAATGTTGGCACGGCATTGTGTTGATGATAAAAGCCGTGTGAATGACACATTGCATTAATGCATAAGTGTTGATGGGTTTTCAACATGGCTATTGAGTATTGGGACCGAAAAATAAACAGGAGCTGACACAATTCGACGCTTTTTTATGGACAAAATGTGTCTGATATTTACTAAGGAAAAGAATAAAAAAGATTTATGTTCAAAGTAAGCAAAAGCGGGATTACCTATAGGAATCAGCTCTACAATAATAATAATTCAGATTAGTAATTTAAAAACAGATGAAATTTTATTTAAAGAATTTATCGTCTTATTTTGCTACCTGCCTTCATATTAAAACCAATCACTCTCATAAAGTCATAAACTTAGTTGGATAGAGAGAAACTGCTTTCAAATCCTTGCAAACTATTTACAAAGCAACACTGCACTTCACAGCAGGACCAGTGCTCCAAGCATGACCTTTTCAACATTCAAAGATGCTTCTTAAATTCAACAAGAATTACAAAGAAAAACAGACCCTATTCATCACTAGATACCTCAATAAAATATCCCACATAACTCTGTTTCGGGCCGCAACCTGTCTATATAATTTGTTACATCCAAGCTTACGCACCGTGAAATTATTCCTCGCACCTCCTCTGTGCGCCGTCCTTGTCCTACAGAGTACAGGCGCATCTTCACGCATGCTGATTTTTCGACTCGAGTGCGCCTCAACGAATGCACATACAGAACAAACCAGCCAAATTACGGAGCTCCTTCGTCACCAACTGTCACACGACACAGGGGGACTCCGAAAACGGTCGGGTAACACCTAACAAGTGCTTCGGAGTTTACTTTGTTATGCTAACAACGTTGATTTGTTTCTAGTTTTGTTTTTCTTTTGCATAGAATGTTTAAGCCGTTGCTGGAGGTATGTGGGTTTTCGGTTTAGAAGGATTATTGTGGGCATTAAGGGACCGTGCTTCTTTATAGATCTTTAACGAGAAGTGCACTAAAAAAACACTAGACCAGCAATCGCTGCTAGTCGAAAAGTGACACAATACTAAAAGAGATAGTCCTCAAAGTAAATATTTGGGTAAATTAAATACTGAAGGTTCAGGGACATTCCTATAGAAACAAAATTCAGCTGCAGTAGAGTGTCTGAAAGGACCAAAGGCGAAAGTTACAAAATTAAATTATGTGATGCAACAAGGGAAGGGCAAATATCTAGCAGTAGACTGCAATAAGCTAAGTTGATTGAGTACTTAATCACCATCTTTCGGAAATTCTGCCAATATTAGTCACACTTCATCATCATCATTATATCAGCCGAAAGACGTCCACTGCTGGACATAGGCCTCCCCCAAGCGTCGCCACATTGACCGGTCCCGTTTGTCCCGCATCCAGTGGATCCTCGCAACCTTTACCGCAGGCCTTCCAACGCAACGTCTTCCGGTTCGAGGTGGCGTTCGAGGTGGCTGATGGGGCAGAAAAGTTCTAGAGTGGCGACTCTAGAACTTTTCTGCCCCATCAGCCATCCGTTCTGCGAGCAATGTGCCCTGCCCACTGCCAATTAAGTTCGGCAATTCTTCGGTCTATGACAAAAACCCTGGTTCTCTTAATTTCTAATTCGATCACGCAAGGACACTCCGAGCATGGCCCTCTCCATCGCCGTTTGGGTGACTGTTAAGCTTTCTGATGAGGCCCATTGTGAGCGACCACGTCTGCAGCACACACTGGTCATAGACTTTGACTCTAGTCACACTTAAA
Organism: Orthosia gracilis; assembly: GCA_947562075.1. Taxonomy (NCBI): domain Eukaryota; kingdom Metazoa; phylum Arthropoda; class Insecta; order Lepidoptera; family Noctuidae; genus Orthosia; species Orthosia gracilis. Next base: position 15,365,562 of record OX387274.1, read on the forward strand.
ACTGCGTAATTTGAAAACATAGTTGACAAACACTTTATTATTTATAAGATACGTATAATACAACGTAATTTGTTACTTCCTAAACGTCTTATCGGCTTATCCGGATTTAAAGGATTACGATTACGCTATCGTGATTTGGATTTAGTATCGAAACTGAAAGGAATGACATCGTATGTGTCACCTGATCTGCCCACGCGGCAGAAAAGGTTATTGTAGGATCTACAAGAGGGCGGTAAGTTGACTTCTTGGGAATGCTGTTGAGATATTTTTATCCGACTTACGTGGTTGATACAATTTGATTTTTATATTGATTTGATATTACGTTCTATTTCTAGTAAGTGCAGAATTTTTAATTATATTAAAAACTTATTTGCACTACATAGTTAACCTCGCACATTTCTAGAACATGACTCTCATGGAAGTGCCCCAAGTTCGCATACAACTAATGATCGAGAATAATGCACACCACAGATGCAGCAATTGACGTGGACACTTATTGGACCTAAATCATCTAAAAAACGACTTTAAAATCGACTCGAAAAAAGAGAACCTTTTACGCCTTTAGCCAATAGTATCAGAAACCACTACACTAACAGTAACGCTCTTTAGAAACTCATTTGAGCAGCGGTGGCCCAGTGGTAACGGCCGCGACTTACAAGGTCGTGGGTTCAATCCCAGGCAGGCGCTTTCCTTTGTGTAAATTATTTCATCACTACTGCTCTCAAAACGATGAAGAAAAACTTCGTGAGGCAACCGGCAGGTCTTAGAATAAAAACTATTAGCGGAAAAGGGGGTCAATCTTTCCTATCCTAGAAACTCATTTGGCTCCTCAAACAATTTGGAATCCAAATAAAAATGTAAAACATTTCAATTAACGAAATTAAAACTAGCAGTGGACACGAATCTGCAATGAAAATCTGTTAAAAGACTCGAATTACAGATGACATTTTACATTTTATAGGATCTTGCCTCGTTCTCTTTGCCAACATATGAAACTTGTAAATTTTAATCAGCACTTAGTGGCACCCCGTTGCGTTTGTGGCAAAAATGGCCGAGTTGACTATTGGATCCACTCTCTAATACCTATTGTGTTTCTAATGACATTAGATTACAGTTACAAACAAAACAAACCATATGTCAAAAAAGCAAAGGCTTGTTGCCACAATAGAGAACGATAGTGGTATTTATTATAGGCATTACGTCGTCCGTGACGAAACTGATGTTGAATAAGTGAATTCCTTCAACTGTATCTGTGTGCAAATACCATATAATTGTACGCATCCTCAAATATTGATAGAGGCACGTCACTAGACAAAGCAGTGCAATAAAATTAATCAACAATTACATTCTCACGTAGACTAAATGTTATATTTTGAAATACTAATGCAAAATTATAGTACCTGGGCGACTGAGCTCTGTTCAGATGAAAAAGAGAAAATAATTTTTATCGAAAAACCGAATCTGCCCGACATTGCAAATCCTATCGAAATCGTTTGAGCCGTTTTCGAGAACGTGATTACGAATATATATATACATACATAAATATTGCTCGTTTAATAGTACAGGATTTGCTTTTACTGCAGTTACAGTTCTACTCACCTGAAAATTACTGAGGGCGGGTTTTCGGGATCGATTATTTGGAGTTAAGAACGTGTCAAACCCTACTTCAAAGCCAAACCTTGACAGGCTTTCAGGCTAAATAAGAATTTGACAAGTACTCAACTTTAAATACTTAATTCAGAAATCGGGTATTAGTTCTTCAAGTCGAGAAAAACGTGTCAATTTTTAATAATAACATCCACTTTTCTCATTCATAAGACAAGTAGATATTGCCCTGACTCCAACGACTATTTTTCCTTTAAATACAGTGACGATTTGTATTTTTTGAAGGTTTTACAGTTAATTTATAGGTACCAATATAATTTAAAAAATCGAGTGCCATGATTCAGAAATTTAAAACCGCGCCATCTATTGAAATCAATTTCAAATGATCCGTTCAATAATCTTCGAAATATGAATTAAGAGCCCAATATTCCATAATTTTGTGCTTGGGAGTGGATTAAAAAAGAACACACAATTTTTATGATCAATTCTAGAAAATGATAATTTTACACACAATTCAATAACAAATCCATGCATATCGCGCCATCTAGTGACATTTATTATCACCAAATTGTCTTTGTAAGCGCTGGGACCCCGTGCCAGAACTAAGCTACGACGTAAGCCCTAATTTCAAAACACACCAGTCAAATTTCATTCTCAAGTAATGCAAAACAATTCTGAGTTCGAAAGGCTAACTATCACCACAAGAACACTCCTCTGAACTGATTAGCGGGCAGGGAGATGCCGCCAACTGGCACACGCGTCGCTCTCGCTGGCCAAACTGCCCGACTCAGCATGCCTCAATGAACTGATTGTCCAATTAACTCCATTCATATGTTCGAAGCCACTAACCCACACGCTAAGAGCCTTTTTCAGACTAATACGATCGTTTGTTCGGGTAATTCTCGGCAATTGTACGCCATTTGCAATAGAACAAGACTGTGGTATGTAGAGAATAAGTGGGGCGTTTGATGAAGTTGCAGTTTTGTTTGTGAATCGTGTTTTGCTTGTTGATGCAAAGACAAATTATATGTCTGGTGTGGTTCCTTCTTCTCACAGAAAGAAACCCTGTGTCCCAGCAGTGGGAAATTTACAGGCTAATTAGTTTAGGCTGTGGAGGCTTGTGACCAGCAGAAGACTTGCTTAAGTCAACACCGATGCATGATTAAATTAATCAACAATCAGGATATTGCTGAATTACAGAAAATCATTCACAATCAGCAACATAACGCAAGAAATCGGACGAAAACGTCCCTAACTACAATGCAGCTTCACAAAAACGAACTGCATTTTAAAATGAACATTTTAATTTCGGCACCAAAATACAAGTTTAATTCGGAGTACGTATTGAAAAGTGCCAGCATCAGAGACAAAGCTATGAAAAACTTGTGTAACCGTAAGTAAACACACTCAGTTCCTATTGGTACGCCCAAAGTGGGGCAGCAAGAGGAAAAAAAAGAAGTAGCAGAGTATTTCAGCGAAGACGTTCCAGATGTTTCTCTGCAGATGCATTGTTTTGCCAATAGTGTTTTTAAAAGTCAAGTTGATTTTTCGGGAGAACTTTGACGTTTTCACTGCAGGGTTTTGTTTGTTTTTCGGAAAGACAGTATAATTTTGGACTCTATTTGAATTTATTGTTTTTTGGTGGAGGAGATTACATGTCTATGATTTTGATTGGTCCTAGTATGTTTTTTTTTCGGTTCTAGGACAACTGCTAGAATACAACCCAAACCCTCTCCCAGAGAGGAGGTCGTCCCAGTAGTGGGAAAACTATAGGCTGATTATGATTATTTTTGTTGTTTGTAACAAGCTCAATAAGATGACAAAGCTGGGAATTGAGATAACAATTAAATCAACCAAAACGAGATCAGCTTTAAAGACGTTGTGCATTAAGTATATCACATAAATAGAAATAATAAAAATACTCTTTTATATACATGATGCTACTAAATGTATAGACACAATTATCCTTACTGACCAAAATAATTTACTAAACTGTCGTTAAATTATAAACTATCTTTGAAAATTACAGAAGTGTGTCACCGCGGGTTTAATTAAAAGGCAATAGAAATGCATTTAAATAATTTATGTCGGGAATTTCAGTAAATTTCTAATGATATTAAGCTGTAATAGGTGGCTTTACCACACTACTGTTCTGGGAAAACTTGTGCAAATTGTGGTGGATATATTTTAAGCATTTAGGTAATGTTAGGTTTTCTAATTGACAAGTTTCTGGGCAAGGAATTAATTATGTATTCTGAATGGTGTCTTCAGGTTAATAATTATCAGGAAGACATTCGCAGCTGCAAGTTTCTAGCTCAAAAAGTCGCGATGGTTTATGAATGTTCCTTTATCTATTTAAACTGTATGCTATACTAGCTTATTCCCGCGGCTTCGCCCGCGTGAAAGTCGAAAATCATCCCAAAGGAACATATTCCCGGGATCTTCTTTTCGTGTGAGGATGTGGCCACCTCTGGTGCCAGAGTTAATTATGCCGCCTCTGGGAACACTACGGGCCTCTGACTTGGCACTTTTAATCTTACATAAACAATATAATTCCAGGTTTTCTCACGATGTTTTCCTTCACCATTGCCTGTGTTGTCCAAGATAAACTTAAAAAGTACATATGAATTTGAAAAAGTCACATGGTACTTGCCCGGATTTGAACCCACGACCTCAAGCACGAGAAGCGAGGTCTTAGCCACTGGGGCACCACAAATGTAAATTCGTCGGCTCAAAAGTAGCCGATGTGCTATTCCTGACTATAATCTATCTCCGTGCCAAGTTTCATCCAGATCCGTTCAGCTGTTCTGGCGTGATTGAGTAACAAACATACATCCATCCAAACTTTCACATTTATAATATTAGTAAGAAGGAAGATGCCTAAGGCATCGTCTATCGTCAATTTAAGGAATTGAAGAGAAGACGGCAGGTGTTTTGTTTGAAAGTTCTTTTTCAAAAGATAAAATTTATAAGATTTTGGAGTACCGCGTATTCACGTGTTTAGTGATGGGAATTCTCAGGCTGGTTTGGTTCTAAGTCGATTGCCTTTGTAGCATTCATGATCCCAAGATCAAAAGCAAACGATACAGATGTCTGTAAAGTGTGCCAGTGATTACGTTCATGCGGTTACAGAGATATGAGCATTCGTTGTATGATCCAATTTAGTCGCTTTCACTCAAATCACTACAACTCATGTGACTCACATCAAAGAAATCAGTTGGCTTCTTTCAAACACTATTTTTATACTACCATCCAATTTATCATCGCAGCAGTCTAGAATTTTAATTAATCACTTTGTTTCCTAATTTATTTCAGAAAATCTTAGTTTAAATTTTCTTTAAATAAATTATATTGTAATATTTAAAGTGATTAGTGTAATAGTGAACGCATTATTGAAGAACTTTTACACTTTGCCATTCCTAATTATAATCTGAACTATTTCTGTAAAATATTTTTCCAATATTTTTTACACTTTGCTTTTCCTATTTTTTTACATATTCCTGAAGTCAGACAATTTTTATTTCTAATGTTTGAATGAATAGTGTTACAGCGTTCCTGATTTAAGATTTTAAATTTTCTTTTAAATAATGATTCTATTATTTAAAGTCAATAGTATAAGCGAACGCTTTATTGAAGAACTCTTACACTTTGCCAACCAAATAAGTATCTTTATAAATTCTTTTAAAACGATTTATTATACTGAGCTTTGTTCTCTGAAAAGAAAACTTTCTGTTGTTGGCGAGCCTGATAAACAAATGGTAGAACTTTTACGCAAATAAAGAACGTTAGAAGTGTATCTTTTTGTAACAGATACAACTCTTTAGAGTTTTGTTAGGTGATAAAACTGAGTAGTAAGAGAATAAAAGATGGTGGAGATAGAGTACCTACATATCAGTTACATTATGGAAATTTTTAATTACATAACATCACGCGAGTATAACCCTCTTCTTCTTCTTTTCGAATCGATGGGAAACTCTTTATAAATTTTGGGCCCGACCTAGGAAACAAACCCAGGACCTCTTGCTTAGTACTAGCACTTGCGATCGCGAGACCAATGTCGCCATTTTTTTTTTTGGAATGCTCTTATTTAACTTGCAATATATGTAAGTATGTGTGTTCGGGTCAAATCTTAAACTAAATTTTAAAGCAGTTATCCTCCACCGATTAAGATGAAATTTTGCATACACATTTAGTTTTGATGACAATACATGGTTAGCTAAGTGACGTCATTCTAAATCCAATATGGCGGACGGCCCAAGATGGCGGACTAGTTATTTTTCTGAGCACTGCCATGATATGTGTATCAAATGAAAGGGTTTGCTGAGAAGAATACAAAAACGCAAGTATAAAAAAAATGATTAATTTTATTTTATTTTTTACTACCTGTGAGAAATGAGAGTGATTCTGTATGGTCTGTCAGAACATTCACTCACGGCAGTACGGACCGGATGCGGCGGCAGTGTAGAGCTCCCCTACAAAGGCGCACTCGGTACAAGCTAATACTTACACGTCCTCCAGGCAGTAAAAGGACCGTTTACATTTTTCACCGTGCTAATTTTATTTGACTCGCCCTGAATATATTATGTCCTATTATTACGCCGCCCACCCTCCGCAAGCGTTTAATGCTAACAATGAGGAAATTTTTCTCCTCTTTAAATTGTTAACATTAAATTTTGGAGAAAATGTAGAAAATCTGATATCATTCCATTTTTATAGCTCATTAAGATTAACTTTTATTTTCTTGGCGCGTTTAATTTTAGCCGTGATTTCGAGAATAAAAATGTTTTGATGTAAAAATACCGGACTCTACGCACAATATAAATATTTTATGGCTCTTACGCTGTGTTTGAATGGACATAGAGCTTATCGATTAACGACACTCGAATCTGCGATGGTGACGTAGAAAATGATGCCTTCTGCTCATTCCTCGCAAGATCTATAGAGATATAAATCGAATGTTATTTTGCGTAAACATAAACCATTATGGAACTGACGCACTCACTAGATCTGTATAAATAAAGTCATTCAATTCATAAACAGATCATAGATAAATATTGTACTATAGATAAAAGTTTCTCTCAGCAGCAAAACGTTTAGATTTTTTGTAGCGAATCGATTGGTGACTGGTAGCATCGCTGCACATCAATCGACTCTCATTAATTTGTTCAATATCAGCTGGTCAATGACTGACACTGATTGTCTGGCTCACTCGGAGATTTATCGAACTGCTTGACAACCATGACGACTAAAGACTTGTTTCATCATTTTACTGACGGGCTATAAATCAACTATTCGCTGGGTGGTATTCATATTATGGTAAAGTTAAAATGTAACAAAAAAAGGTAGCAAAATTCCCAACGAAAATACCCAACCAATAGTTAACTTCAAAAGATCTTAAAACTAAATTCCGAGACTGGACGTTTCTCAAATTGGACCATTTCTAGAAATTAATTTTATAATTTCCACAAACGCGACATTATTCAGCTCCGTCTGAGATATGAAATTAATAATTCATAAAATCTTAAGCTAAGATTTAATCTCGTTATGTTAACTTACGTTTCTTCCATATCTACATCGGATTGTACAGTCAAAGAACTCCTTGTGCAATTTATTGCATAATTCTACCTGAAACAAGAACAAAATGTGTTAGTGCAGTTCCATAAAACACATAGCTACAATTTGCGATAATTAGTAATATTGGATTTGCTATATTTTAAAGAACACACTATATATATATAAGTTCTCAGAGCAATTCTTTGTGTTTAACGCAAGCACCCCACTATAAATCTACGCAAATACCAAGCGATCCAGAATGTTCGTATTGCACCTAATTGCCATTATCATTTACATAACTGCCATCATATTAATAAATACCAAACACTAAATTCTGAACTTATAAATGGCAATGCGCGGGCTGTCATCTGATTTAGTGGCCGCAACCAAATAATAATTCTGCGTAACTAGAATGTTGGAAAACAAATTACAGTAATAAGATAAGGGGCCTGCGATTCCTAGCTGTAAATAAATCAAGTGGTCTGCAGCTTCAATTAATCCGACCGCCGTTAAGATAATCCAAACTGTTTTTTATCAATAAACAGACGATGATCAATGGGAATAAGCTTAATCATTGTTAATTAGTGGTTGTTTTAATGATCGGTCAAGCTGGCCGGCGGAAGGCAGCTGAAATCCAGAAGCGTTGATCCGAAACAATCCAATCCAATAATAGCATGCTTCGATCGGTCTAAGTATGAAGGCAGCTGAAATCCAGAAGCGTTGATCCGAAACAATCCAATCCAATAATAGCAGCTGAAATCCAGAAGCGTTGATCCGAAACAATCCAATCCAATAATAGCATGCTTCGATCGGTCTAAGTATACCCGCGCCGACCCCGTTAGCAAGTCTACCTGCCCGAACATTGCAACATTAATGGAGGCACCGTGTCATTTGTTCTTAAATATAAAACCGCCACTGTTGACCCACTCTAGGCTTGACGTTTCCAGAATTATCCACACTCTGTTTTAGTGAGATTTCAGCTTTGAATATTGTAGTTTAATGGAATAAATTATGAATTTTTAGCCAGGTATAGACTGGAATGGAAACGGAATATCAGGAATGATTTGCGATGTCTGGATGGAGGAGATATAAATAGTGATGCAGTGAGTGTGTTTGGGTGTATGTGACTTTAAGCTACGAGCCTACTTTGGTAAATAGGAGTGATATTATACACGAAGGCTTACTTCAAGATATCAGCGGACAGGCGCGCAAGCTTAGCTTGTGCACAAATATCTCAGAAACATAATTATATAACATTTGTGTGAACTTAATAAAGGTAACTGTCGTTAGATATTCCATTGGTAGGAAAAGCTCAAACATATGAACGCAAATGGGTCATATTATTTTTGACACGCATGGAAACAACTTTAGACAGGTATCTGTCTATTAGTGAACTTAAACAGCCTGAATATGCTTACATTAAGATTTGTCTACAAATTGTTTTCAAAATTGATCTCATCAGTGCCCGGTATAACCACAGTTCCCACTACAAGTAAGGAAGTCTCAATGATGTGGCGCCTCCAACAGTATATATCAAGGACTATGGCAGTAATATATTATATTAGCACGAATATGTTTACACATTGACAGTGCACTTACTATTAGCCACGGCTGGCTAAGCGCGTTACAACCGTGAAACGTTCTTAACGATCCGATCCGTAATTTGGTACCATTCTTAGGTGCCAATGAAATGTTTTTAAGAAATTGATGGAATTGTTTGTGGATTGTTCAATGAGGAAGTTGAGAGTTGAACTTAAGGTTGATAGAGTGATGCGGTTATAAGAATATTCCTAGAAATATAAAATGACTCAGATTGCTGAGATGCGGGAAAGATTACATTATAACAATGAAATACAAGAACTACAAAGTCAGAAAAGCAAATAAAGTTGTCAAAAAATAAAAGGCCCCTTTTGACAGCTACAAAAATACTTAAAAATAATTAGACTTGACGCTTGCAAATGATACTCGTTGTTATAGTGTGTGGATAACATAGTAATTAATTAGGATAATGAATTTGATTTTTCAATTTCTTACGTAGAAAGTTATCGTGGCCTGTAAAATGAGAAACGTCAACGGATTTAAAAATTAAATTATCGTAAAAGAGTTAAATTATCCCGAGGGAATCTATTGCCGGGAGAAAAAGTGTCTTAAGTGCTATTCCTTACTATAATCTGTTTCTATGCCAAATTTCAGCCAGCTCCGTCCAGCCATTTGAGCGTGAAGAAGTAACAAACACACACACCCACAAACTATTGCCTTTTTAATATTAGTGTAATAAAAAATGTTACAAAATGATTTGTGTCATTTTTGGTCATTTCATTCATTTTCAAAGATCTTTACTTTAAATAAACTTTTTTTATGTAAAATAGGCTCGCGCCTGACCACCATCTAACTTGTTGATAAGCGATGATGTGGTCGACGGTGAGACACGCTTGCCTAGAAATAACCTATTCACTCTTGACTTACAGACTCCTCGATTGTAGCTGTCAGGAAATACAGACTCCGGCAGGGAATTAAGGAAGTCCTTTTTTAGGAAGCTTTAACAAAAATGCACTTACCCTAAGACACATTTAAACAATAGACACAGAAAGCACTTTAAGTGTGTACTTTCGCCTTTCAAAGTTTGTCACAATATAAATTTAATGAGCTGATAATATCTTTAACTTTTAACGACAATAACATTTTTTGCAAATGATTTAGGAAAAAGTTATAATTTTGCTGCTTGCACCATGGATAGTAGCAGAAGGAATAGCAGCAGTAGGCGTAGTTTTTGGTGGTTTAGGAAAAGACTATTTAGTTATTATAAAGATCGAATATTTTAATATGGCTCTGACCATAATTATCAGGTAACGTATAGGTAAGTGTATATTCAGTGCAGGGCAAGTCATATATTAAAAGTTATAAATAAAACCATATTGATAATCTTTTACCCAGCTCAAGTGATATACGCAACAGAAAAATCTAAAGAAGCTAGAAACGTATCTAACATTTATATACCGGTCTTACTAGTTTTACCGCGAGCTTAAGTTTAAGAGAACCGTGTAACATGCCTAATAAATGTTTATAAATGTAAGGACCATGTTTAGCAGTTACTTGAAAGGTTTATTGCTGACATTGCAGAATTATTTACTTACTTTAAAAAACCTTTAAAACTTAGACTTCGATTATAGCAAACGTTCAAGTTGTTGGGAGTTTTATGCGAGAAATGACGTCTTGAAGTCGTACCGTTACCGGCGTACGTGCATGACTAGATGTATGAACGCGAGTGAAGCAAAAGAAGTATGTAAGGATCATAGCAGGTGGTGTTCTGTAGTTTCTGCCTACCCCCATGGGAAAAAGGTGTGGTTTTATGTATGTATGTATGATGTCTTATTCGACATTAACCCAGAAACCGATGGCTGATATGACAAAAATCACTTTAGAATCGTTCTTTGGTGAAAATTTTGCAGAAAACTCAATGAGCTTCAGTAGATATCGAATCAGAAAATCAATCTATCTCCACAGCACATGATTGACAGTTTCTGACCCTGTAACAATAATTACATCTCTGTTCAGATTCATAGAAAAATATCTGCAATCTATCTAGATTGCAGATATTTTTCTATGAATCACACCAATTACTTGAGCTGAGCGAGAGTGTTAATTTTCTAATGACAGAGATCTGTCAAGAAACTTGCATCTATAAATGGTTAGATTCAACCGGTATCACAGGATATATAGGAATACTGCCAATCACTTCAAACAAAGCCTACAAAGAGGGTCCCCCTCTAATCCCTAAAGAGGTAGGAATGACAGTTGGGACAAAGCTCTGAAGCATAGATTTTACGACCACATTAACTGACTTAATAATTTCATCAACGTAAACAGAACATTTACTTAAAACGCCAGCCATCCACTCACACTTAAACTATCTAAGAAACGAACTGCGTATAATTTTCTCTGCGAGTCTGAGATTCAAAAAGAGCGCTAAGAAAAATAAACAGCACTTGTATCTCAACGCGACCATCTCATCTGAGACGGCACGTTTCTTAAGAACTCGCTGCACAATATAAACACCGTCTGCGGTGTTTACGTCAAGCCTCAACTGCGAAATTTTAACAACTTCTCTGATATGTGTACATTTGATGTTAAAACAATAGACATGTAGTTACCATTTACTAGTTGTTAGCATTTAATGGAGTTGTTCTTGGTTAATGTTACTCCAGAATTACCGACGTGATTGAGTGCCAAGAATTCGTGGCTGCGACTGGAAATACATTGACATGAGCTAGCTGTCTTGTTTGTAATCCCTGAAAGAATTTGTGGAAGTACTTGTGTAAAGGTGCGACTACTATTAGAAATTAGGTGTAGTACATCACTGATGGTATAACTCTTAACGTTGTGACAGCATGCCTGTCTTGTTTTAAAGTGGATCTCTCAATCACAATTTGTTTAGACATGTGTGAGTTCTTTTGTTACGAAAATAAAAGATTTCCTCAAACGTTTTCCGGAAAAAAAATATTAGACAGTTACTTATCCGTTCAGAAAAAAAATACTTCCCGTTATTACAGCGAAGAGGTACAGAAATACTTTAAGTAGGTTATTTGACTCTAGAATACCTAGTTCATAAAAAAAGGAACCATAAAGCTCGATGCCCGAGGACCGTCGTTCAGTCAATTATTGCCTCATCACAGTATTTATTGGGACTTAGCTGTACAGAGAACCAAGTCGAAATGCTCGCTGAAAAGAATCTATTTTAACTTACTACAGAACTAATGTGGGTCAACTGGAAACTCAAGTGTCGTGAAACATTGAAAGAAAATTAGAGCTTTCAAGTTTTATGACATGAACTCAAATAATCTTACGAAGTGTAGATAAATATTGGCAGTGGTTATTTATACAAGCAGTGGGTATAAGATAACAAAGAAATTGCTGTCTATGTCAAAGTCGTGGGTAAAACCTATTTTCCATTGCAAATTCGTATCCCTCATCCTATATAAAGACCCGTTTCGTGTCCACAAAAAACGTAAGATATTTACGTACATCTAAAATTTTACAAAGCAAACAAGATAAGGTCTGACTCGGGATTGCATGTGTGTGTTATCAGATCGTTTCATAGTCACAATGAAGTTTTGTGTGCGTACGCAACGAAACAGACTAAACAGTTCAATGTACTCTGATAATACCAGTAGGTATCTTATGACAGTGATCGATTGTTAAGAAGACTTTTAACTTGAGCAAACATACGCACTGGGTATGAAAACAGAAAAATCTCTCGAGACGATGTGCCTTCATGTCAGCGTATGACGGATTGCAATGGAAATTATCAGTATCAGGAACTTAGTACCGTGAGAACGAGTCTGGCACGCAAGAAAATAAGGAGCATACTAATTTGAAAATAGAATATTGTTAGGGATAAATCATGATGGATTAAAATAAAAATGACAAGAAGAAGAACGCACTATACTGGCACAAACGAGTTTTTGTTTTTAATCATGTGGTTATTTTGAAAAAAGTTTTTATCATGACATTATAAAAAAACCGGCCAAGTGCGAGTCGGACTCGTGCACGAAGTATTCCGTACCATTATCGCAAAAAAATGGCAAAAAAGAAACACGTTTGCTGTATGGGAGCCTCACTTAAATATTTATTTTATTCTGTTTTTAGTATTTTTTATTATAGCGGCAACAGAAATATATCATCTGTGAAAATTTTAACTGTCTAGCTATCACGGTTCATGAGATACAGCCTGGTGACATACAGACAGAAAGACGGACAGTGAAGTCTTAGTAACAGACTCCCGTTTTTACCCTTTGGGTACGGAACCCTAAAAAAGAAATAAAGTCATTATTTGTCTGTATTAACTCATTAATATTATGCCGTTTTTTGCAATTAAGATACCAGCTAGATTATTATTTTCTGTTGTCAAGTGTATGAATTCTGGACTTTGGGCTGCTAGATGTGTATAGTTTTGTTCTGTTGTTTGGATACGTAGCCTAAAAGTACAAGAAATAAGAGTGGGTTATTAAAAGGCGAAGAGAAGAATATTGTATCTTACTTCTGATTGGTATAGTTCTTCTATTGGCTAGCATTGCAAAATGACGTTTTCAAGGTGCCAATTCTAACCACAGAATGAACTATGAATAGGTACTTTACACTGACTATGAAAACGTATTATCTAGGTAGGTACAGATTTCATGACGCTTACAAAGTTGTAAACAATAATAATATAATTTACATGCACGCGGTTTCTTGCACAAAGACGTCATATTGCTTTGATTTTGCTTAATGGACGTACCCGTTACTAATTATTATCACTTGTCCGTAGGTTTACTGTCTACCTAGGTATTATTATTTGTAAGTTATGAAAAGGACTGCGTTTGAATTATGTCTAAACATAGTTATTATTTGTTTCAATATTAACACCCATATTCTCAGTTGTTTCCTCCACTCGAATCACTCCCAATTAAATTGACAGTTACTTAGGTATATCCTTTTTTTATTGATATTAACCTCATCCACTCGAGAGTTTTTATTTATTTACTGAGTCGAATGGAGTGGAGGAAGATTTCTTCAAAATACCTTATAATATGGATGGATCATCCATTGGTGCGCTTACCAATGGGTAAGCTCACTATTCGTCTTCAGAATATAATAACTAAAGAGATAAAAAATACAGACAAAAAAATGTTTGAGTGATAACTTACCTACACCCAAACATACGGTCGGCCCAGTAGCACATGTTAAAAAAACTAAAGACGTAATGACAAAGGGTAAAACGTTGATTGATTTAGGCATAGACTAATTTACAGGGCTGAGGCATGAAACAAAAAAAAAAATTTGTACCAATTTGTTAGAACAAAAAAATTACGAGAGTCCGTAATGACAGTGCCGATTAGAGTTTAAAATGTTTAGTCTGTTATGTGAATTATATATTTAAAATGTTAGTTAATTAGGTGAGATTGACAATTTTGGTCTTGTTTCTCTTGTCAAACTCAAATTCTCAATTCAAACACCGAGAGAGTAATAAGATTATAGTATCTATTTCGTAGTTAAGCTATGTGCTGAGAAATGGGAGACAGTATGAGACATAATAAGAAGTACCTAGGCGACCGAGCTCTGTTCGGGTGAAAATAGGGAAAACGACGTTTTCTAAAAATGAAACCTATCTAGATCGATGTATCGCCACCGAAACCCCACTGCATACTAAATTTCATGGAAATCGTTGAAGCCGTTGCCGAGATTCAGATTATATATATACATATATACCAGAATTGCTCGTTTAAAGGTATCAGACAGATGAAAGAATGCCACTTAAGTTTCGCAATTCTCGGGGAGGATTATGTCCAGCAGTGGATGACTTTTGGCTTATATGATGATAATGATGATGATGTAGGAATGTGTAATTCAACTAATTACCCATAATAGTTTCTCGTTTTACTTGACGGTATTAAAATTGTTATAGGTAGTAGTTACTACTCTTATTTAGTATCAATTAATCCAATATTAATTAAAGAAATTGCTGAAAACGTTTACAAACAATTAATTGGTTTAAACCTAAACTATTGAACTCTATAACGATCTCTGTAACAAACAGTTTGCCCAAATATGTTGTGGAAATTACTAATCAGAGACCAAATTAAAAGCACCTTTACGTAACGAAATTCCAATCAGAAAAATAGCCACAACGGTTTTTACTTAACACTATTTCTGCGGGAGCAACAACGGAACCCAGATGACTTCTGTGGAGATAGTTTATGTGCTAACTAATAACAATGGCCCTTTCTGACAGTCGCCAGTGCCAGTTCACAGCGCATTGTTTGTAGCGCAAGCATGGCGACCTGGTACTGTGTGGGTTGGTTAGCCATGTCATTTTCACTTTTTTCGTATACTCGTAGATAATTTTATTGACTTATATCTATATGTGATCGGACTATAAGTTGATAAGCATGCACGAGTTCGTACAAGATGAAAAACTGAGCAAGTCAATAAGCGGATTTTTAAAGTAATTTGTCTATGGGCATCGAGGAGCTCGTGGCTAAATAATAATCGATCATCAAGGTTAAGCAAAGCTTGACGAGGTAGGTCCGTGGATGGGTGACCATTTCAACATATCGAGTTCCCTTCGTGCCTCTGAAAGCACGTTAAGCCGTTAGTCCCGGCCGTCATTTGAAGATCTTTGACAGTCGTTACGGGTAGTCAGAAGCCTGAGATCCGACACCAGTCTTGCCAAGGGGTACCGTGTTACCCAGTTACTGGGTTGTGGAGGCAGTCGCTCGATGTAAAACACTAGTGCTCAGCTGAATCCGGTAAGACTGGAAGCCGACCCCAACATATTTGGGAAAACGCTAGGCGGATTGATTTGTTTTTGTCTATGGGGTCTGAGGTATCATTTCATTTTGGAAAAGATGTCTCTTGCCCAAAATAGTTTGGGAATCCCTGCACTAGAAGGATTTATATTATTCAAGACATCGTTTCGGGTCATCTTGACCGCAAAGGTGTTCTTAGATAAGTGACGTAAAAAAAAACAAGGCTTATTTTGGGTCCGTTATTGTAGTCCCTGCTCTTTTTTTATTACAAACCCATCGAGTGGGTTATCAAAATATAGGGTTTTTAGAGATTTTTTCATTTAATTCGAAAAAAAGATAACTAGGTATAAACTTATCTATAAATAAAAAAGATATATGCATATTAAGATTTTGGTCAGCCAGCTCGCGAATCTGTGTCCTCTGACAGCATAGCATGATTTTCTTCTTGTTCAGATCTTTTTAGTTCGCTTCTTAAGCAGTCGAGATTTTGACTTTTTAAATTTTCCTTTTTATAAACTAACGGTGTTAGCGATAACCCGGTGACATATACATATTTAAGAAAGAACTTAAATATTATTATATACTTTATTGTACACCACAAAAACATAGGACAAACATTAAAAAAAAACATGTGTACAATGGGCGGTCTTATCGCACTAGCCAATCTCTTACAGACAACCTTTGGATGGACTGAGCAAGAGGAGATGAATTTACGGCTGTCAGTGTACCAAATATCATAAATAATATTAATGTAATGCAATTAATCTTAATGTAAGTACCTAGATACCCAGTAAAACAGAAGTCTACTATGGTAAAAACTATCTCTTACATAGACAAACAGACCTTGAGGGCTAGGCAAAGTGACATTCTATCGGCGATATAGCGTTTGTCGAAAATACAAAATGACCGGGATTGCCCACGGGACACAAACTATATACCAACTGTAAATCTACCATTGAATGTACCTATTATGTCGTTCGTGGACTTGAATGTGCCCTAGCAGTTAAGGGTGTGTCGTCATGCTCTCTCTAATGTCTCCCTGATGGTGGCGCAAATGTTGGATCATTCGGTTCCCTTCGTGATGGTTGAGCTGAGTGGTGCCAATCCAGGTTTCATGTTCGTGAACGGGCGTCATCAGTTGGGATTGGTAATAACTTGATGACCTCGCCCTGTTTTAATTACTTGTTGTATTTTGATTTGATTTGACTGACATTTCAATAGCATGCCACTTTGTCTGGAGACTGTGATCGGTTAATGATGGGCAAGTGACATTGAACCAATTAATTAACCGATTAATCTCCTTATCAGCACCTATAATTATCTCTTGTGTTAAATGTTTCAATTAACGAAAAAATATTACAGTATAAATTTCTGACAGTCTGTAATGCCAGTTCACGTGCGTACGCCATGCGTGTTCGTGGCACAAGCATGGCGACCTGGAACTGTGTGCTTTGGATATTTCTTTCATTTCCATATGCATAGGTAATTTTGTCTTATGGATAATTTTATTGACATTTTACGGGTTAATGTACAGTTTTTTTGTAGTTTATTTTATTAGCGTTATTTTTAGTTTTTGTTGATAATTGTTTAACTTTAAGTCATTCCTCATAATGATAATTATTATCATGTTATATTAATCCCAAGTGGGTTGAGTTTTATTAAGGGTGAACACTAAAGTTTGTTTCTGTTAATGGTGTGGAAGAATCAGTGATCTTTTTATCTCTAGCTTTCTGTTAAATTTTTCGATAGACCTATATGTAGTTTCTTATCTGATCTTTTTGGAGATGCCTTTGTAATTATTATCTGTGATGTATTAAATTATATTATTAATAATCATAATTAGCTTTACAGGGTTACAGGAAAAGTCGACCTAGATCCGTTAAGGGCGTGTAGTACACATCATTTCTGAATGATTTCACTATGGAACCCCCCATCCTAAACTTAACCGTTTTCGAGATTTTCGAGTTGTATTTTTTTTATGAAAATACCCAAAAATTCATATTTGTCATTCATATTTCAATAGCCGAAAAATTGGGCATTCTCATAAAAAAAATTAAACTCGAAAATCTCGAAAACGGTTAAGTTTAGGATGGGGGGTTCCATAGTGAAATCATTCAGAAATGATGTGTACTACACGCCCTTAACGGATCTAGGTCGACTTTTCCTGTAACCCTGTGTATTGACAAGTGTTAACAACTATTTGAAAGTAAGATATTTATATTACTAACCTAACCTAACCCACGATAACTCTAAGGTCGTATGCACATCGATGCTTCTTCACTGCTCTTGTAGCCGTAACGCTTTTAAAAAGATGGCAATGCACAGTAGGTACTTTAGCGTTACACAGTAAAGCGTTAACAGCGGCATTCAGACGCTTCTTTACGACGCAACTACAATTCAAATGTCTAGACTAACCCTGACACTTGATCGTGATGCAGTCTCACCGCTGAATCAATTGTAAACAAATTCGCTAGGGGCTTTGGTACTCTGAGGCAGTTAGCATCTAATAGATGTAGGTCTAGGTACCATCACGTAGCCATTTTGTCAGATGACCTTGTGATGCGGTGCAGTGTCACTGCAATAAGTTGTATGTAGGCCATTAAAGGTGGTTTTACACTGGCGAGACAAGGCGTGGGTGGGATGGGCGAGAATTGAAATCTCGCGCTGCCTCGCACCAGCTCGCGATTTTCGAGCCGGCCATCGCTACCTCGCGCCGGCTCGTAAGTATCACTGGGGGCTGGAGAGTATAGTATATACTTCGCGCCAAACTTCTGGGCAACCCTGAAGTTGGCTTGCCGCATGCGCGAGGCACGAAAGGTGCTGTTTTTGAATAAAATTTACTACTGCGCAGCCATTGTAGCCAATTTCAAGGCGGTCAAGAAGTTTGGCGAGAACTATACACTATAATACAGCGATGTCTCTCGATGGTTGGAGCGAGCCAGCGTGAGACATTGCGAGCGAGCGCTTGACAAAGAGTGACTGTGCGGCTCCTCGATGGCCGGTGCGAGATTTGTATAACAAGGGCAGTAAATACTCTATTCTTCGAACAATAAAGTTCAATGATGTACTTAGAAAAATATTTAGAGTGAATAGGTTACTTCTAGGCAAGCGTGCTTCACCGTCGGCCACATTGTCGCTCAACATCAGGTGAGATAGTGGTCAAGCGCGAGCCCATAGACGATAAAAAAAAACTCGCATCGTATACTCTCGTACTTTTTACACCAAAGACGGGCAGGAGGTGGTTAGAAATTTTGCCATACAGTTCTCGGTCATCCCATCCACCCCTTGCCTCGCCGGTGTAAAACCACCTTAATGCATAACGCTATCTTATTAATAATATCTACATTTTATAGATATTAATATTGTTCGTTACTTGTTATTCATTCTATTTCTTATCAGCTTTAAGCGCCAGAGGGCAGACTAGGGATCACTTGCCATGGCCGTTAAATCAAGTATATAACCATAAAATAATAATTAATTTTACGCGACACATACGATATTAGACTTTAATAACTAATTAAAGGAACAATTTAGAGCTATAACTAATTATATATTAAATCGTCGACACGCGTACGGAAATCGTAAAATGATAAACTTAAACGTCGCTTTAGGTAGTCGCTTTACGTATGCTAAAAATTATGTTTTTACGATAAAAACATAGAGACGGAATAAAAAATAACAGACATTCGTTTTCTTCGTAGTTGTGAATCGCGATGTGTCAGTCTGATAGTCATAGAGATGCCCCATTTGATTCACTCGTGAGATACAGAATTAATTCGCAAAATCCGACACATTTCCAGCGACGGAATAATGATACTTTGACAAGCTCGACTGCGTAATAACCTGATTGTCACTAAAATATTCTTCACGCGAAATAACCGTAATTAATTAGTTTCCACTGCGGATTTCATCAAACCTATTAGAGCTCTTATGGGTCGTTGATCTCTCGAATTTTTATACTACTACGCTAAATGATAAATCATGGTGTTTTACAATAACTGCCTACGCTTCCACTGCGTATATTTAAAAACGTGAAGAAACATTTAACACTTGAATGGTATTTAAAATATTTGTCGGACGTATCATGAGGGAACTGTCAAACAACAAAAACTCTTTGTGGGTCGCGCTATTTGTCTTCGTGGCAACAAAGTGTCAAAACAGTGATTTCAATCGTCTATCTTAGAGTCGTGCGGTTCTAATCAAAAAGCGCCTAACATCTGATACTTTCCCGAAGAAGTTGTGGACCAGAAGTGCTAACGGAAACAAATGAACTGTTGCTAGCTGAAGGCTATCTAGAACTGTGAGGTTGTTCAAAGGATTCTCGCCTTTACTGTGGGTAGTTAAAGCATCATTTCGCTAAAGAAATGTCGAGATAAGCAAACAGGTCTGGTCGCTTTCAACGCACTGCACTGCATTCTATTGCAGCCGCAACGAGTCGGTCGGAGAGACATTTGACACGTCCTCGTTGACAATAATATGTGTGTGTAAACCGGAGCGGAATACATGCAAGCAGTTCACGCCCTTTACACACCTCAGACAAATTACAACAAATCGTTGCAAATATTACAATAAATTAAACTCGTTAAAATTTACTACTGCTACTCTTCCAGACGGAAAAATTAAGACGTCGAATTTATAAATTTATCAGTCAATTAAGTATAATATTGTTGCCATTATTCTGATTTAGATTAGAAGAGGTACGCTAACTAAAGATGTGTGCCCAAGAATTTTAATTATAAATTAATGGTACCAATAAATTTTCCAACGAGAAACGTTCAAGAGTCGAATCGAGAAATACGAAATAGCGAGTTAGTCATCAATGATAACAATCTTAACGTGACGCGTTAAACACTTTCACAAATCATCAAATCCATTCAAATTCCCTTTCGCTTCGTTTATTAATTACACGGACGAGTTATCCCGCGTGGCCCCTCGCCCCCGCCCCCTGGCGCGTCCCTCTCAACCCTCACTAACGCCAATAACTTGTTTATCGCGCGACTGCGGAAACTAGATCCCTAACTCCGATCGGAAAATATCCCCCGAATTTCCTGCACGACCGACACAACTTCGCTTTACAACTAAGTAGCACGACACAAGAGGGTAAATGCGATTTTATTATTGTTTCTCACTGTTTTACCACCGTTACAATTGCAGTTTTACTCTTAATCCCATCAACTCATAACACTGTTAGCTAACATTTACGATTAATTAAGCTGATCAAACGCACGACAAATATACGATCTCATTCGTTTAATGTTGTTTAATCTTCGCTTTATTGAATGAGACATAAGATAACTAATACGATTTCAATCTGTCGACATCCATTCTGGACGTTATAAACTCGTTATAATTCAAACATTGACGCCTTTCAGAATAATAATTACTTATATCAGATTTATTAATTAGATGTAGTGGGGACGTCTCTCGGGTCTGTCTGGCGGTGCACCGGGCGCTTGGGGGGAGTGGAGGGCTGGGCCGGGTGGCTTCCGCACCGCCACCGGAGATTGCGTCCCAGCCTCCTGCGCAAGCCGTCTAACTCAATCATCTGCGTGAAAATATCGAATAAAACTTGCTCCCGGCGACACTTTTAACTGTACACGTGGGAGGGAATGCGCCAATTCGCAGTTTCGTTTACAGAAACGAAATAAAATCATATTCGAATTTGAGCCGCGAGCGGTCGGCGCGACGTTCCCCGTCTAACCCGAGTCTCGCCGAGGTGTCATCATATCTGGTGACAACGCGTTTCCTGTTTGAAAGAAAACGTCTAAAATTCATTAGCTCATGTGACCGCCGAGCATCTCGGCCGTGTTACGTTCCAACTAACAGAAAAAAACCCCGCAGCGGCCGAGGGCACATCGGTTGGCACTGCTTGTCTTGACGGCGGGACGTCAAAAACATGCGTGTGTGAGACTCGACATCAATCAATGTGGGCCGCTTTTATTTTAGTTCGTGCTCCGGTGACGACTGCGACTTATTTTTAGGGTTGCGCAGGACTACTAATGAAATAGTCGATTGTGATCCTCCTCTAACTGATGACTCATAAAATATCCATCTATTTTGTTTCTCTCTATCTAGTAAACGAAACCATTTTTTGTAAGTAATATTTTATCCTCCCCTTTGTGTTTAGATTTCATATGTCTGTATATCTGTGAATCCAATTTTAACTTTCAGAGCAAGGCCCTTAAATTCCCTTAAGGCCTATGAATAACTGGCACTACGCGACCGGGGTTCGATTTATTCCGACAAAATAAGGAATATCTGTAAGAATCAAAACATCTATGGG
This sequence comes from Orthosia gracilis, assembly GCA_947562075.1. Lineage (NCBI taxonomy): Eukaryota > Metazoa > Arthropoda > Insecta > Lepidoptera > Noctuidae > Orthosia > Orthosia gracilis. Next base: position 15,387,291 of record OX387274.1, read on the forward strand.
ATTTCAACATCATCATATATTAATGTTCCCACTGCTGGGACACAGGCCTCCTCTCTGTGAGAGAGGGAAATATAGGGAACTAATTATTATTGATCAATGGGATATTGATGTATGGGATTAACATGGAACTGATTCCTTAGCAGCAATAGATTTTAGAGTAAGTGCTGTAGCATTTCTGTTAAGCGTTTATTGACAAGCCTTATAGCTGATATAAGACTTGTTTTAACAACATAAGGTATCAAATTCAATCCTGTACGCTCAAGTAAAACATAATTGTTATGTCTGTAGCACATAGCGGAAGCATAAATTGCATCTGCCTTTAATGTAAACTTCATGTCTGCACCGATAATCGTGTACGACATCTGTCCGGACCGTGACCGTTTCTATCAGTGAACGTTGTGTAGGTCAGATTTCAATCCCTACTTTTAGCAATGGGACACTCACGAGCTTTGACGAAACTGTCTCTTGCAGTGAGACATACGATTGTTGTCAGGGGGAACAATAAGGCACACTTGCGCCAAGGACTTAAGAGTAAATTGCTGATACGATGTTAAATAACAAATATTATAAATGCAAAAATTGGATCCGCCCATCAAACATTTTGCATTTATAATATTTGTTATTGGATTTTTGTTACTCAATCACGACAGAATGGCTGACTTGATCTGGATGAAAGATCATTAGGCATAATCAGACCCGCTTTGAGAAGACAGGTGGACATTAAACAAACTACAACTTTAATTTCATATATTTATTTGATTCAAAATCGATGGAGAAAAATGTATCGAATCGCTTAAAAAACTATAAATCAACGATTGTTTTTCGTATCTACAATTTGTTACAAAAATGAGGTATTTCTTTACTTTCCAGTATTTGATCCTTGTTAGCGACACTATCGGATCGTGTAATAATCACCGTAATTATTTTTTCAAAATCAACGGGTTCTATACCTGGCTATGAATATTGAGTTTTCAAAAATCCCATAATGCAGTTTTAGTTTTCATCAAAACGGTACAGAGACTCCTTTCGGTGTTTTTAACTTTTCCTCATAGTTTCTGATTTGGCCCACTTGAAAAACTCAACCTGTAGGTATACGTTATTTTTTATTAATTCCATGGTAAAACAGAGCCATACATCAATAAATTCTGCTATATTTCGTTTGTGTACGCCTTGAGTATGGTTTCCATACTAAGATGCCCAATGACCTTTAGCACAGAGATAAATTATAGACTGGACTAACTTTTTTACATCAAGAAGTCGCGAGCAACAGCTCGTATGTCATATATAATTGGCTGAATTAAATACTCGGAGTTAGTAAGATAACCCAGGGTGGCGCAAGTGGGCATAAACAATGGTTCATCAAAGATTCACAACTTAAATTAACAATTCGCTAAGTCGTTCTTCATCCTCTTTGAACTAAACTATTAAACAACTGTCATATTTTATACAAATTATAATTATTCTTGAGCTAAACCCTTATGATGTTAGTCTTCATACTGAGCAGCCATTACAAACGCAATCGTTACTGGAACACTTACATTCAGGAAGCAATCCTAGATTTATCACTCTCTCAAAGGCGAGCTAAATACCGTTACAAGTGGTGACGTTACCATCCATCATGTCAATGGACAAATTATTTGTTGAAATAATGAGGTGCCTACAGATGAGAAGTAAACTATTCCATTAGCTAAAAATTTGTAAGACCACACGTCCACACTAAATAACGTAACAAACGATACATATTTTTAGAAAAAAAAACAACATGTTTCTAACGATTCTTTTCTTCTGCCACAATTATTACAATACGCATCACTAGTGCGGATTACAGTGACGTATTTAATAGTCTAAGCTTATGTTTATAGACGAGGAGATTCAATGTAAAGATCCCCACATTCTTAATTCAAAATTCTAAAACTGTACTAGTTCCCAGTTATCTGCGATGATCTCTTAGATTTTGCCCCATAAAAAGTATAGGTAACAGAACAAGATAAGCACCCAAGATCTCCAGACTTTAGACTTGGAGTAGTTATCCTTTCTGCAAAGACGACAAACAATATTTCTGAGGCTTGGAGCATTGCCAAAATTTGATTTTAATGACAGTTTATACACGCGTATTTTCTCTATTTAGTGTTTCTTATTTAGTGTATATAGCATTTATACTTATAAACCACAAAGATTGTCAATCACGTGTATTTTTGTTGCCAAACTGAACAGTTCCGGTAAAATACTACTGAAAAGTTTGTGCAATGATTCCATACGCACGTTTAACTATTTTTATCGTATCTATATCTTTCATCGACTTCGCTCGTGCACCAATACTCGGCGTATGAATCAAAATAGTGATTGTTGTTTTTTAACTAAGCTCTAAATATCCTGACCTATAACTGGACGGATAGCTCAAAACGTCGGCCGAATATTTATAAATACGGTAGCGGAGTCGGTAATGCGCCTCGACAGACAGTTGCTAAATTTCAATGTGCTCTATTTCGAATTTGTAGATTTGGCTTTCACGTGGACAGGGAATATACTGGACAGGGAATATACTGGACAGACATTCTCGGACATCCTTTTCGTTAAAGATTAAAGCTGACATAACGAACAAAACGACACTAAACGATCATTTGGAGACGCGTCATGCTACTAAGTAAACGGGAAATTGAAACTAGACTTTCCTACACGAATTCTAGGAATCGCGGAGGAAGACCTAAGCTGTCAATCTCTGTACAATCTATTTTAAACTCAACTCAGAATATTTATGAATACTTAGAAACATCATAAAGATCTATTTTAATAATCGTGTTATGACAAGCTTAAGCACGCTGGTTAATTTTGAAAATTTACTACGATTCTAATGAAAATTTACACTCTGTATTAAAACTTCTTCGTACAATGGAGTAAAAAAATAAGTTGAGTTCACAAAGACGAAAAAAAATCGCAAAGATCCTAAGACACCATATTTCACGACGATAACAAAGTCCAAAGAACTATTTAGATCCAAAACTTGAAACTAGTGCAATCATAAAACTGAAGTAACCGGTATGAGACCGACTCACGACTACTAGCTATCACCATAATATACAGTTCAGGTATGCTTACGAGAATCCCTCACCTCTATCGAGAGCACCGCACATGGGAGGGTTTCAAAGAATTATATCTAGTTGAACTAAGTACGCTATTGGCAGAGCGTTCGAATATCTCGTGAGTGCGAACTGCAGCCGTATATTCTTAGAGCTTCGGAAATACCCTAAATCCGACGTACATTGTGGACCATATTACTTCGTGCACTTACATTTGTGCTCGCTATGGACCGCTCAGCCAAATTTTTGAATTATTCCCTTATGAAGTGAAGACAGTTTATGATCGCGTATCCTATTTTCTGAAAACGGTTCAGCAAACGCTCCGTATTGCCATACATTTGGCTACAAGACTTGCTCTTAGATTATCTGAATAGTGAGTCAGAGAGCAAATCGTACAAATATTAGCTAAACAAATACCTTGTAAAGTTGGAGATGTTTGTTTGAGTAGAAATAGTCTAAATAAAGAGGTATTCTCGTGAGCTAGTCCGTTTACATTGGCAATAAAATTATTTTCTATTAGATTGGGCGGAGGAAGCGTACCATGGTGGCCATAAACCCACGTGAGGTACAAGAATCAATACAGGAAATAAAATAATGACAGCTGCATTCGGTAGATAAACTACAACCTATGCAAAACAAAAGTTAAAGCTGTATATAAATAATCGATTATTTGGCACTTATAAGTAAGACAAAGCAGCTTTGAAGCCAATCCATAATGAGCATAAAACAGAACTAAATTGAAGTTAACCTTCCAGACACAAAGCTCTTTGAATCAATGAACAATTCATTCTTTACGCGATGACGAGTTCTTTTCACCCAATGAATGTGTTCCTTTGCAAGACTGGCTCCTATCTAAGACGACATTCCCAATCCAGTCACACACTCCTCGCTCCTTAAAGCTATTGTATTGATTCAAAAGCTCCCAAAAATCTGTAGACATGTAAGCAATAAATGCGGGGGTAAGACGTTTTATAGCAGTGTATGTTCGTGAGAGCATGCTTGCGGATGTAATTGCGTCTCTAGGCGTTGTGACATCGTTCCTCGTCTTTATAGGCCAATTACTGTCGTTATCTGGCATTGATATTGCATCTAATTTATTCATGCTCCCATCTGCATTTGAATAAATATATGCCACCTGCACTGACCTCCTGGATATGTATTTGTTACTTTTTGCTACGCACAAATCGTTTTATTAAAATAAAATTGATCTTCGTCTAAGATAAGAAATACTTCAAAATGCAACGCAAGTATAAGCATTTCAAAGGCGCTGTCTATTTTAGTCGCACAATTTTGATGGTGAATCTCGTCTATATGGAAGTTAAATTGCGAAGGAGTAGATTGTCTGAATATTTCGTAGAGGTATATATGCGGTAGTAGTGGGCGATATGCAAATCTAGGGGCATGTCCTGCTGAAACCCGATTTTGACGTTACGCAGTCGAGCATCTACTCTACAGGCCACGAGCTGACGCGTCCCATACGTGCTGACATCGCCTTCTGAATTCTGATGCAATTCTGAGACTTGACTGATACTCGCTTAAGCTCAATTTTCTTTGCGTTATCCCGGAATATCCATCAAATTTGAAACGCCACATGCATATGTAGTAGACATACAAATGAAGATTACTCCAATCATGCTGTCTGCTTAGCATTCGAATTGCAAAGCTGTAATAAGACTATAAATCGAATTATATATTTAAGTAATGTCCTACAAATTTTACAGGCGGTAATCAGGCTCAGTCGTGTATTACTGCAGATAATTTATATCGTTAAGTAACGTAATTGGTGAAACTTAATTTCGCAATGACGAATTTCATAAATTAATAAATTTTCTGCGCGTGCCAAATTAATTAACGTTAACTTCTGTTATTGTTGTATTGGCTGAATCTACGGGACTTTATTTACATTTATGCGTCAATAAATGCAGAGTTTATTACCCATTGTCAAACATTTGATATATTTGAATACACAAAGCAAAACGGGTATTATTATAACGACGTCACTTTAAAAGTCGTATTATTTAGCTTCATTGTGGTTCTTTATGAACACTGAGTCATGTTATGACACAATAATAAAATGTTCTCGTTAATTTTATCACCTATTTAAAATCTACACCAGCGCACGCGATATGACATATTCATCCATTCATAATTTTTGGCAACGTCCACATGTATTTTAGTATTAACGATCTTGAGGATTATTCATCATACATAAAGTAAAGTTGGTTGTCAACAAAGTTTCTCCCAGCCTATTCTCTCAACGGCATCTTCAATCTGAGCCGAGTTACTCGTAAAATGTTTAATTTTGTGTAGATAAGGAAGTCAGCTATCGCGTTGACATCCTGATTTTTTACTCGGTAAGATTGTGTCGAGTAGAGTAAACACAAGATTCTTATCTGTAAAGAAAACATTAAACTTTATCAGAATGATAGAACACCTAGTTATTCCCCATAATATGGGCGCCAAGCAAGTTTCTAGCAAACTTATCGCGGTGAGAACCTTCGTGTTTGCATATTAGGTGGAATATTAGATAATACTTAGTAACAAATCTGATCGATCGACTCGAGTGCTTGCTAGTGCAAAAGATTATCAGAAGAATAAAACTGATAGTATTTTTGAAACATGGTTTTCTTTGCGTGTCATAATAAATCAATATAATTACTGTCTGAAACGTCAGCGGAAGAATGATCATCATAAATCCCATTATAATCTCACCGTTTTCCTAATCTACACTAACTAACCTTCCGTTTTTGTTTTAGCAGTAACGATTTTTATTTTTACTCAAAGGAAATCTTTTTCAGTGAACCTTGAAAATATGAAAATCGTTTTGCAGGGATTAGTTACAGGAACACAACTAAAATTAAAGAGCAAGACATGTTAAAAACGTTGTTAATCCTAAGTCTTTAAAACATTTAGTAAAAACGTCAGTTTCTATCACAAAATAAACTATCTCACTTCTACATAGCACTAACAACCTCGAGCCAAAGTACCATAATCCCGCAATATATTCACTCTAACCTAGGTACTAAGTCGCAGGGAAGTCTTGTCTGAGACACTAGATGTCCTAGATGAAAGGAAGGTATCAATCAGTCTGTTCGCGCTGAGCTACCCAATAGTGATTCATTTGTTCTCCTCGCACGGGATGTAAAAACGCGGCTAAAATTAACCGACTTTGTTCTACGGGACGTTGCATTCTTCATTTGTGGTTGAATTGTTGGACTTCCGACTTGAATAATGTGCCGCAGTGTGGACTTTTATAGTTGAGATGTGTGTGTGTGTGTTCGGAGAATATTTATAATGTTTTTATTTACAGCTGTCGCTGTCGTGACATTATAAGTTTTTATATTTCTATAACGATTGTTTAACTTCGGGGATTGGTATCTTAATAATTCGCTATTATTAACGTAAGGATATAATTTAAACGAGTGAAAATAAATTCAAATTAAAGGTGCAAAAAAATACTGAATAAGCTTACTGAAATACTAAGAGAGCGACAAACAGTGGGCGAATAAAAATGATTAAAACAGCGACTTGAAAATAAAATTTTCTCGAAAGACATAAATGGTCTAAAGTAACCTAACATGAAGGAAAAGATGAGCGCTAAGTTCGCTCGCTTTGCTCGCTCACGTCATCCCCTTCGAACCTAACCTATCCGTATCGGGGTTCTGAGCTCCAAAGCTCGCTTCGCTCGCTCTTGGACTAATTCTTTGAGAACACGAATACACCCGAACTCCCGCATTGCACTGCGAAATCGCCTCGTCGGTTGTTCAGCTATTTTCAAAAGTCAATAATATGCTCAAATATTACCACAAATACATTTACAGTATGCAACAATATTATTACCGCAGCTCACAAAAAATTCCTAAAAGGTATTACTCAAACCGGAGTTCTTACCTACTTGGTATAATAGTCGCCTATTCAGTATATCTTTCGCCCGCTTAATAATTTGTCGTAACATAGCTATATCCGTTATAATTTTTGATTTGGTTGAAAATACAAAATGTCATATTTTTGTAATACATATTTCAAGCCGCTTGGTGATATTCCACAACAAACATTAACAAATATTAACTCGCCAAGTCAGTTAATATTTGTTCTGAAGAAGTGTATATTCTATAACATTGTGACTTCTAAATGACCCACCAACATTACATAGTTATACATCCATTTTAGGTAGAGTTAAACAAATTTTAAATACCCGAATAAATCAGGGCATCGTGTAGTAACAGTTGTAGCCTAACAGTCAGTTACAATTGTAATAAAATTGGACTTTAGACTGATTACTTAAATGTTAACCAACCATATATTTACTCATAACATTTTTCTAAGAGTGTGATGTCCCCTGCTATCTTTTACAAGACACGGTGATATGTTAGGGCCCTTATCTTATCATGACACTTTTTACTTCACAAGCTTTGTAGCAGCTACCCTCGAACTTAAAAGAAACTGTCATGTTCGTTTTGAAGTCGTTTTAAATGGTGTTACTACAGTAGTTGGCAAATAATTTTTAAAATGATGAATGAGTATAAAATTACGTTACCTACCTTCTTAACTTCCAACAGGCCACATTTTTTCCAAAAAAAGAGAAAAAAGTAAATTCAAAAAATCAAAAAACTCGACTGCTTAAAAAGCGTTTTAGTTCGCTTTTTAAGCAGTCTTTTGAATTAACTTTTATTATTTATAACATTTTTGTTATTTTTTTTACATTTATGTACATTTAAACATATAAGTTTATTTTTGGAAGAAAAAAAAATGTTTTTGTCCACCACAATATGGCGCCCAAAAGCCGCTATTTTTCTATTTACCAATTTGAATGTAGCCAATGACACACGCAGGGTTAAGACGAATCGATTGATGTAAGAATAAAAAAACGGCCAACGCGTTTGGTCTCTAGAACGCCACATAGCAACAAACATACATACATACATAGACTGATAAACACATTACCCTCCTTCGGCAGTCGGGTAAAAATGAACTTTGGAAATTTCAGAAATAATGTCATCATCATCTTCTTCCTGCCCTTGTCCCATATTACTTGGGGTCGGCGCAACACGTTTTCTTCTGCTATACCGTCCTGTCCCCCATCACGCTATCACTGATTCCCTTTTCCTTCATATCACTCCTCACACACTCCATCCATAATTTTTTTAAGAACGTAATAAGCAAAAAAAAAAAAAAAAAAAAACAAACAATTTTCAAAATATAATTGAGCATGCTGTGATGAGTGTTTCCTACCTACTTAGCTTTCTTTATTTTTGGTTGTTCTAATTTAAAATGCGTCAATGGGACCTTACTTGCCTTCAAGACACATTTTTGCCAAAAGAAGAAAAGAAAAACTTTTCAAAAAGTCAGGATGACTTCTAAAAAAAAGCGTCTGAGCCAAAGTTAAAATAAAAGGCGTACCTTTACTAAATTGACATTAACCTGAACACAAGATTATCCCTTTGAACTAAAATAAACGTTAAAGCCACAAATACCGAAGTTCATAAAGTAATACTTTCAACACGACCTACGATAAAGCTTATAAAAGTGAGTCCTTCCTGGAAATTTCTGGCTTGGTAGGATTAGGTATAAAGATAGATATTAGTATTTCGAACAGTTCTTTCTGTTTCCATGTCTACTAAACCTACAGGAAACGGCAGAACGCTCATTAGCATAAATCAGCCAATACTGTTGCCAAAAATAGCAACAGGAACCAAACTACGATTTCCAATACACATACAGTACATGTTTCTAATAATATCCTGAGTTAACACAAGAAAACTTTAGCAGAAGTTTGACCTATAAAATGTTACTGAGATATTTTTGTTTCAGTCAAGTTACCTTTACGGAGACTTCAATATGTTAATGTTATCGAAAATAACCCAAAGGTTTTGTTTGGGGTTTTCACCCATGCTTTATTTGACGGGAAACATGTTATTTTTGTAAGATACCCATTCAACTGAAAAGACATGGGGATATCTTTACTCAGTAGTGGGATATTTAAGCTAATAAAAAGGCCGCGCGAAATAACTTTTCCCAGCAAGCCCTTGTAACGTAAACAAAATACTGTTTAACATCAATATAAATGAAACATTTCACAATGTACTCCAACTCTATTAATTCTATTCGGATGTTGTATTTCAATATTCGCGTAAACTTTTACTGCTTTACAACTAATCTGCTAACAACAATTTACTACATAGTCACATTATTAAGAGTATTACTGAATTGCATATAAAATGACCAACGACTGCAGCAAGGGGATAAATTATAGCATTTTATGTCGCCCGCTTCCCATTACACGATGGTATAATTCCATTTGATATAGTTGATGTAATTTATATCTTACCTACTTGGTATGTAATAATACCTGGAGAGAATCCAAGTAGCGGTCTTGAAAAGTCCAAAAAGTTTGGCTGGGTGCTTGCAAACCTCGATATGAAAACCAAGAATTTGAAACACGAGACTAAGAAAAAATTCGAGAGAATTTGACTTGGGTCCTTCTGAAAAATTTGAACGAATATCTTGTTTAGTATATTCTAAGTGCAGTTTCAAATCAGAATAACAAAAGTATCAAATATCCAGTTGATTTTCTCTTAGTAAACGGTGACTAAACCGTCGCCTTCCGTGTTAGAAATTAACCGAAACTACTAATATGACAGACGATGAATTATGTACAGTCATAAAGAAAACACCGAGCTAGTTGTACTGACACTATAAAGTACATCTAGATACGGTTCACATACCGTATCATACACTGAGATTAAAGAATCCAGCATAGATATTTCTTTGGCTTTTAAACCGTGAATATCTGTTTGCCTTTTAAATTTTATTACCTAGCTATAGTATTAACTACAAATATCATAAATTATTATTCGAAAGATCACGAATTGAATTATTGCTTGCATCGGTTTCGCGTAAACCGAAGGAGGTCAACTGTCGTTTTCAGGATTTTTTACATTTATGTAATTAATTAATTTTGTTTACTATTTGATCTCTTTTATATTTTATTTAAGTTTTTTCATAATCGAAATGGCCATTTCGTTTATTTCATTGACTATCTGTATACTTTCTTTAAGATTTCTATATAGCTTAATATATCGCCCTAGGTATTATAAATGAGTCATTTTCAAAATTGTAGACTTCCTCGTTAAAAATAAAGAAATGATACAAACTTTTAACAGCCAGTAATCCAAACCCTTATGTATGAGCGACGCCGCCAACTTAGCAAAGAAAAACAAACAACTATTTTGACAGCTTCAAAGAAACATCTGGTGAAAAAAAGTTGGCCCTTATTTATTAACATGAAACGTCTTACATCAAGCGAACGAACTTCGTTCTTGACTGTACAATATACACGATAAGTGTTACTTTCCTGTCACGGAAGTGAACGTTTGCATTTGTTAATTTACTTGTTACCGGCTTTTGTCCCGACGCCGGTACACGGCCATTATTAGCTGGTCTGAGCTGATTTTTACTGCTTAAAACAACACACTTGTATGCTAATTTCGTTACCCAGAAAAATAGGTGGCCGCCTACTTGCCTATACAGTAGGTTTCCTGTATTTTATGACAAGGTAATTTCGTTTCATAGTTCTTTTGCTGAAGACTCTTGTGCCTAGCAAAATATAACAGATGTTTCGTTCAATATTTTTCGGCCACATGAGTTCAATATTTTGTAAATTATAAATAAGTAATTTTAAATCTATTTCACCGCCTTTTTCCTGTCTTGTTTATTTGTACGCTGCTCATGAAAAAACTACTGAACTAAATGAGTTTTTCTCTAGTTTATAGTTCAACGTCTACAAAATAAACCACTGAATTATTTATTTTATATAGACATGACGTCAAGTTATACAGAAATAAAAAATAATATCACCCTTTTTACGTAATTACGTGGGCGGAGCCGGGAGGAAAGCTAGGCTGAAAATAATGACAAAGTTAAGTGCGTCTGACAGAACAAAAGTGTCATAGAATTTTTTATTTTATTACATTTTTGCTTGGAACGGTAATTAATCACTTAACATTTCCAGCATTTAGGGAAATGAATGACAGTAGCAGGTGTGCCAGAACTGTGATAGACTGTCCCAAGAAAAAAATAGACATCAGTATAGAAAACACAGCAAATAAATAAAAGAAAAATAATATTAGCCTGAACAAACGACCTAATTCTATGTAGACAGAAAACTAGCGTGTCGTAGGTGCAGCCGCGGTATTTAATGAAGGTTGATTGATAGAAAAACATGAAATATTCAATGATTACACGAAACCGAGCCGTCTTGTTAGGTCGGCGTTATGCCAGACATAAGAAGTCAATAATTAATAGCCTAGTGTTAGGTCGACATAATTTTATAGCCTCGTTTTAAAATAGATGTTCTGTTTGATAGATAACATTCAAACAAACGATAATGGAGCTGGTGACCAATTTATGGATAGACTAGCTTCTGCCAGCGACGTTGCCCGCGTGAATGTCGAATTTTTCGCAACATAATCCCGGGATAAAAGTATCCTATGTGCTATTCCAGGCTATAATCTATCTATGTGCCAAATTTCGTCCAGATCCGTCCAGCAATTTGAGTGTGAAGAAGTAAAAATCATACAAACACACACACACACTCACAAACTTTCGCCTTTATAATATTAGCGTGATGACATTCAGGTGTTTTGACTGGATTGCTTCATCTCTCAATTTATTTGATCACAAATCCAACAATCTTCTTGTCTCTACAAGAAGATTGTTAGATTCGTGATCAAAGTAGTAAATTATGAACATAAGGATGAGTTTTGTGGGGACAAGCTCGCTACCCTGTTACCTGCAACTCCTGAAAGTCAGAATCAGTCGAACCCCTGAACTGAAAAGCGCAGAGGAAAAAAATACAACTGTCTTAGATCATTGAAATAATTATTAATTAGAAAAAAATAGCGTAAGAGTACCAACAAATAATAATAAGGAGGTGCTTCAGAAGAAGAGAATGTGAAAGAATTGAAATACTTATTGAACATGGTGAGACTCATGTTGCAAAAACCTAGATAGCCAATTTCAAGAAACTTGTCTACGATAGACACTCTTAAGGTTCCCCTAGTCGACGGCAAGAACTATTTTGTGCGCGAGGTTAAAATGCATACTATCTCATCCGACAACACGTGCAAAAGAGATAGATGCTGTGATGAGCAGTAAGAAGCTAGTTCGCGTACAAGTTAGCACTTTAGCAAATTTGTATCGAAATGGATGATGATTTAGGAAGAAAACGAGCGCGCGAAATTGTATAAACAGACCTTTGGGAGTCTAGATATCATGAAAAAACGACTAAATGTTTATTTTAAAAATAAAATTATTTGCTTTGTTAAATTACTAATCTATCTCTGTATGGAGGCCGTTTTGCAATTTTCCTTTTTCTTATGGTATTTATTTCCGCCCAAAGATGCGTTGAAATTTGTGTTGAAATATGGAACTTTTGACGCTCATAACTTTTAAATATCTTTTTTTTTTGTTTCCATACAGGGCTAGATAATGATGATACAAATTGATATATTTTTTTTTATTTTGAACGTACATCGTCAAACAGTAGAGTAATCGCCAGACTACGGTTGTATGGAAGAATGATCGACTAGTGTAACTTTAACAGAGCGGGATTCTTAAAATATTCATCCTCGTGCAAGACCATTCAAGCTGATGAAAGAACCAGAGCTTTCCATTTACTTTTTCGTTGGCTATGTTTGGTTTCACAAGGCTAACCTACGACTAAACTATAGTCAAGGACCTGATACGAACATGAGATGAGAACTAGTTTATTGAGGCCGTGACTCGTCATCAAGCTGTAAACAATCCTCATTGTCATTAGCGGAATCATTTGAGAACGAGGTGACTCAACGGGCTCGCTTTACTTTTTATCCCTGATGAGTATTAACTGGTTGAATTAATAAGCTTTTTAAATTAGGGTAGGCATATACAACTTACATGTGAGTCCAAATGGAACAAAATAACCATTTGTTTGAGACTAAAACTCATTAATTTTGGGGTGGCAAGCTTACCCAGCTCAGAAATCTTTCAAGTGGTATTTCAAGGTCGGGTAATTTTCAGAAAATCTCATCAACAGCTCTAGTCTATCCCTTCCATTTACAACATCAGTTTTGAGGCCGAAAAGTTCTGGAGTGGCAACCTCGTAACGTACCTCAACTTAGGTGGGCCGATGACTTTGCTAAGGTTGTGGTTATCCGGTGACGACACTTGGGGAGGCCTATGTACAGCAGTGGACGTCTTTGAGCTGAAATTGTGATAATGATGATGATAACAAAAGGCGGCTCCAAAATCAACAACCCTTTACCACCATCCATTAATAATCTAGAAAGAAAAAGCGTCTCAACAAACTGCCCGGCAGTATGACGACCCAATATTTACTTATGTGAATAGGTACACCCACTTAATAGTGAGGAACTTCAACAATACCAATTTAGAATACTTAGGAGTTTCGTTAGAACTGAAAGAGGCCGACCGTCTCTCGTAATATCAAATATGAATGATTCAGGTAAATGACATGTTGTTTCAGTGCTAAGGGTGTGTACTGAGCAACGCTGACGCTAGCGGGAGCGGAAAGCAGAAGATAAAAAATAACGGTGAACATTTTTTGATGAATAGAGATATATCAATTGATATGTCAGGCACAACTTTAGTTAATTTATCTTCATCATACTTTTTGCTGGTACCAGCTAGATAAGAGTAACTAAGGATCAAGAAATATGGCGTTTAAGAGAAGTTCTGCTGCAGCCTGATGATAATAATGAAGACACTGTACTGCAATGTTGACTTGACTTTGAAACAGTTGATGAACAAGTAGGTTCATAATGCGACCAGCAAATAGATTTCACTGTATGCATGTATGTACCATCTATGTAGCAGCATCGTAAGTCGCAACATTATGCAGCATCGATGTTGCATGTCAACTGCTACCTAGCATAAGTGTCCGTTCCGCTCCCGTCCAACCTGATCTAAGCGTCACTCTGTCATCACCCTTACCCGTCTACATTACCTTTCGACAAAAGGCAGCTTAATAGCAGTCAATTTGAGCTGTTACCTAATAATGTTTGTTATATTAAGCGTTATTTCATAGTTCGCTATGTGTTTATTATTTTTATTGATGTTAGAACATTGACTTATATAAAAAGGAAAGGATGGACCGTGCGTTTTTCTGACGCTATGATTTGGTAGACCGAATTGAAATCAAAACGCGGACGACTATTGAGAGCGGGCGTGTGCTCGAAACATTAAAAAGGCCATATTTCTTATATGGTGAACGCGTATAGCGAAACATTCGGGCAGCCGTATCTTGCTAATTAAATCTATGCTTTAGAAGTTATATCACTAGATTATGAACAGACGAATAATATAAACACAAATCTTTAAGTTGAAATGTAACCTTTACTTTTTTACGAAGATTTTAATTGGGAAAATGATGACAACCTACGTATATTTTCTATTTAAGAAGGATTTCAAATAACTCTGTCATTAAAACTTACTTTTGTGGAGTGCGGCTTCAAATCCCGAGATGAAAGAAGCAGGAAAACATTTTTATACAAATGAAACGTGGGAGGAGGTATACCTACCAATATAAAAATATGTTGTTCATTTATATTTCAATAAGAGTATCTTTTACGTGGTTTTAATTATGAGGATAATCAGTAACACGTGGCGATATATTATTTTATTTTGGGCCAGTAATAATGTCTTTCTGTTATTTCTTCACTTCTAACGGCTGAACGAATTTAGATGACAGACCATGAATCTATTATCTTGGATTTCTCTAAGGTCTCGCGAGTATCTTAGGATAATTTTCGACACTCACGCTAGCGAAACCGCTAGCAGAATCTAGTTTCTTTTTATTGACCTATTTACAAAACCATACGGAATACAATATTAAAAAAAAAAAGAAAATGCGTAAGCGCAGATTAAGGCCCGTATTTCGAATGCTCATACTCGACTCGAACTCAAAATTGGCCACACCTACCAGTCAACTGCAAACCAATCACTAATCTGGAGTTTGGCATATTATTCTTCAGCTTGACATAAGTGTACTCATAAGAGCAAAAGCCCAGACGCCCGAGACGTTACCGAACTCTTTTAACACAAAATGTGTAGAAGATATTGAATGAAATTGAAAGTCCAAGTTAGCAAGTACGAGTACGTTCCAAGTACATGCTAACACAGCTCAATTCCACTGATTTTGTGTTAAAAGAGTTCTGTAACGTTTGGGGCTTCTAGGATCTTGGACTTGAGCACGTTAATTTAAAAAAAAACAATCACAACTGTCCATTGCCAGTTTGAGTAGAGTTAAGCCTGAGCATCTGGAATATCGGCCTTCAGGTTGCCCTAGTCGGTCGCACGAACTATTTTGTGGCCGGGGTTAAAATGCATGTTATCTCATCCGACAACACGTACGAAAGGGATTGACGCTGTGATAAGCAGTAAGAAGCTAGTGCGTGTAAATAATATAAAAATAATACACACTCATGGTACAAAAATAATAAATGGATGATGATTTAGAACGAACGAACGCGCGAAATTTTATAAACAGAGCTTTGGGAGTATGAGTATCATAAAAAAAACTACTGAATTTACCTGTTCAAAAAAAATATTCGCATTGTTGAACTACTAATCTATCCCTGTACGGTGACTGTTTTTCAATTTTCCTTATTTTTATACTATTTATTTCCGACCAAAGAGGCGTTGAAATTAGTGTTGAAATGTGGAACTTACGACGATCATAACTTTCAAATACACGTTCTTTTTTACTTTTTGTTTCCATACAGGGCTAGATAATGATAAGACAAATTGATATTACATTTTATTTTGAGCGTATACCATCAAACAGTGGAGTAATCGCCATACTACGTTTGTATAGAAGAATGACTGACTAGGGCGACCTTAAATAATGTCTCAAATCATTTGAATTATTTCAGTCGCATAATATAATCCTATAACAAACCTGCCAAATAATAATCCACTTTATAATATAGAGCTTTGAATAGTAAAATAAATGGCACATGTCCGTGTTACGTGGATCAATATTTAAATTTAAACTGGATTGCCGGAACGTCCATACATACAAGATTCAAAGTATGTTAGCGTAAATACAGGGAGTCTAAAATTGGACAATAGAGAATCCATTTGGTAGCAATGTTTGATTTTTTTATCGGATTCTACCTCCGGCTATTCGGGACGATCATAAAGTACTTTTTCCTTTATCTGGTGTTTAGTTTTAGCTCGGATTGTATATTTTGATGCTTGAATTTGTGTTTTATTTGCTTTTTCAGTTGGAATAAAAACTCAATTTATTTCTAGCTCAGAAATGTTAATTTAGCTCTAAAGTGAGTGTTATTATAGGCATTATAAAGAGGAATTAGACATCAATTTTGGAGCTGGGAAGGTCGTGGATGGGAGCGAGTGTGACGGTAACATTTTGTCGCGTAATCGGATTACAAGAGCTGACGAAGCCTCAACTTCACGTGGCCCACATACAGACGATGCTTTTGTAGTTTTTAAACGAAAAAGAACCATTTCGGACATACATTTTGTATTTTTTCAGGTAAATAATACCGCTGTATCTTTCACTGTAAGTAAATTTACATTTTAAACGCGCCTTGCCTTCGAATATTTGAAAAAATTCAAGCTTTCCCAGTTTTAATATTTCGATTTAATGCTTGATAGAGAACTCGAAATATAAACCAATAAAAACTTAAAAGTTTACCTAAAGATTTTTTTCATCAGGATTCCGTTTATATTTATCCAAATAGTTCCGAGATAGAACTTTACTTTTTATTAGAAACTTCCTAGATTTAAATTGGATAATTATATTAATTAGTTAATAGTAGATAAGATATTCAAGAGGACTGGGGGTTCAGTGATTATATATTAGACGAAAATCCTTTTAAAAATAATAATCAAGGTGAATAATAATTTAAAACAGTAAAAGGCTTCACCTTTTTGGAATACCCATAATGATGATGATAATGGTGCTATTAAAACGACTACTCCTCCCATTATAGTATCGACAAAGGTACAAAATAAATCGCAAGTAATTTTTAAATACGTAATTATAAGTCAGCCTGGAGTGAGTGTTGCTCACATAAATTCAAGTCACAAAGTACACGGTGCGACTGTGCGAGCTAGTTGTAACACACACTGCAACTGGTCGCCGGACCGACTCACGCCCGACGCCACCGCGGAGCATTTTGTTACACATAATCGGATTAGGGGCGAGTGTCGTCTGCCGTCGTGTGCCATCGTATGCGCCTTGCACGGCGCCCGCATATAAATACGACCCGACCCTTACTCAGGATTTAAATACGAACTCCGACTAGATACAGAAATAATGAGCTTACCGCACCACCAAGAAAAATACTCTGAAATACGCTGCATGAGACATTGTAAACACTGAAGCGTTTGGCAGCTGAGCATACATTTTCCTATATGTATAAAAAGTCTAGGCGATGGAGCCAAAGTCAGCCTTCCATTACACGGATCACTTGGCTTGCGCTCGGGTTCACTAGCTAAAGCCCTTCCTGCATGCAGCCTTCCAAAATTACCCGGAGACATTCCATCATACATTATTAAACCATACCTACCGTTAGAATATTGCTAAAATTAAGACATCGATCAAAAACATTTAAAAATACAATAACTTGTGAAAAGTAAAAATACAAAAAATGTGCAGTAAACACTAAGATGCGCCACAATATACAGACAACAAGATATAAAGTAATCGTGCTCTTATCGTAATCATGCATAGCGTGACATCGACCGTTAGACGCTCTACTGGCTAGTAAGCTCTCTATGGTCTCAAGCGGCTAGTCTACGGTGTGAGATATGCTTCCGGTGGTTCCCGGGAAAGATCTATTTATGCGCTATGTTCCGCACTGTTTCTGTTGGTGTCAATAAGCTGTGTGAACAGGGCATGGGCGGTACAATCGACAAAATATTTCTCTCCGGAATCACGTCGGGCAGACTGTGTACAAATGGAGTGCCTCACTTACCAAACTTCGGAAGATGGCAACTAAGGTGCTCCACCACAATTACCGCTTGCGTAACCCTGGGAAAAATATTTTTCTCCGTGAATCTAACGTGTCAGTAAGTCTTATAACAGTGGTTGTTCTTATAATATAGGCAGGGATTGTTTCAATAATTACTCCGTGACATTGCTCGGGGGTGTGGTTTTTTACAACTAGCATGCTGATTTACGTTACTGGTACTCTGTGAGGAAGTTTTACGTTTGTTCTCTTTACAATATTACAGAGTGGGTTGTACTTTTGTGTCTGCTTGTACTCAAAAGAAAAATTAATTGGACATGATCTACAAAATATAAAACAAACTTGAAATAAAAACGCTAGGGCCGCTATTCGGTGCTATAGATACAGTTATATCTATAAAACTAATACACAAGGACTAAAATGTAGTTACTCCTTTTTCTAACAATTGCAGCAATTGTTAACTAATACTTGCTGTTACTTGTTATATACGACAGTAGACTGAGACAATAGTAAAAGTAAAAAATAAATACTTTATTTCTACAGTACAAGAAGTGAATTATATATTATAATTTGTCGCAAGAATATTACCATTTATGAGTTAATACTAAGTGGTAGATACCTGGAAAAGATACACAGGTATATTAATAATAAACCCATAAGCTTTATCGAACTACTTACACGAATAAAACAAAGCACAAGTTATATAAGTACACAAAACGTCGCGAAAAGTGAGTCGACGGTAAAAGAAAAGTTGTCGCAACTAATCTTGAGAGCAAAATTAGCTATAGTATAGAAATAGGTATTGATTGCAATGAAAAACCAATAAATAGTTTTATAATCAACGCGAAGAAGCGATAATCGAAGTGCACTTAGTGCCATGTCTTATTCAGAGCTAAAATGTCGCGAATGTTTAGAGGTCTTCCATTAATAAATAGGTAAGTAAATCGGTCATAATCAAATGATTTACTCACTGCGAGATAATGTGTTCTAGATTCACATTACGTATATTGATAACAAAATTATAATTAATGAGATAGAACACTCATTAATTTTCGAAGCGCATCTATAAGTCATAACATTATTTTGCGTATAACCAGCGTTTGGATATGTGATCAATATGTAGGTATTTAGTTTGGAAAATAATTGGTAGGAGCAGAAAAGCATATTGTGAAGCAAACAAACAAGCATTGTCGAGTGACCGGCAGCGGCGCGGGTGCGGTGTCCGGCGCTCACTGGAGGTCGTCGCTCATTGAGCGCTCGCCAATTGAGATAATGGCCTCAAATGCAGATGATTACTGACCCATTCATTGGAAACTAGCTGTTAGTAGCTCACTGCGTTCGCGATTTATAACATTACGATACGATAGGGCACTTCTATTAAATTAAGTTAACGTTAACCACGCGTGCCGCCGCGATGAAATTTGTGTTTTCCGAAACTAATATATTATAAATGCACGCGATTAACGGATAGCGGTTGAATTGTAGCGCGCTGTAACGTAGCAGGGTACGCGGAAATACAAAATATCGCGGAATATTGTGAAGTTACTAATAATTTGACTTTACGCGGCACGATGCATTTACAGACTTGCGGTTCAACAACGGCTTATTACTAATTGAGAATCATAATGTATTGTGTTGCGTCAAATGTGGCGGTTTAGTTACAAGGACGGCCTTATACACATTTAAGAGTAACAACCCAAAACGTGTTAGTACAAATATTGTCCAACACCTGACACGGGATTATTTAAAGTTATAATAAACAAGAGCGCGTGTTTTATCTTATTTATAATCGGTCCCGTTGTTAATTACTGGTTATGACATAATTTTATTATTACGAGTGTGCAATAAAATTCAATGTACCATTAAGTGTGCGCGTGGCCCAATGATTTACGCTGTAACTTTCGTCGTAACAGAGATTTACGGTGTCACACAAACAGCTATTTTTGAAACAGTTCGACTCTCTTCACACTTTAATTATAGACGTACAATATAACAAAATGATATTTTAGCTTCGTGGTTTGCCTTCAAAATATACTGTTCTAGTTTATGAGCGGAGGAATGCACGTTATGTTTAAGAACGTTCGAAAATTGAGTTTTTTTTTTTCGCAAAGTTCATATTTCAAAAGAGTTCGTCGAAATAAAATATGATTGACGCAAAGCAACGCGGAAAGCTCAGCTAATAGTTGTGACAATCTTGGCAGAAATATATATTTTTGAAACCGGCTAATCAACTCGTAGTTGCATGTCAGTATTTATTTGCACGTTTTTACACGTAGGAGACAAGCCATAATTGCGATCATAAAATACATTTTTACAAATACTACCGACTTCCAAACACCAAAACTACAAAGTGAAAAATAACTTTATTTTTGGAAGTCGGTGTCTTTTGTAGGTACCAAATTTTTTCGTTATGGACACCGAGTTCCAAAAATAAAGTTTTTTTTCACTTTGTAGGTTTGTTATTTGGAAGTCGGTAGTATTTATTTGTAAAAATGTTTTTTTTTTTTTATGATTACATCTCACTTTTTTATTGTACCTACCTATTAGGCAAGTAGTTACGTAAGATACCTATAATGCCGGAATAGATTACCCAAATATAATGAAACTGAACATTACCGGTGAAATGAGAGTACACTCTCATTTCACCGGTAATGTTCAGGCAGATGTGTACAGTTCCCCTTGGTACACCAAGGGAAACTGTACACATCTGCGTACCCCTGTTGAGCGTACTGGTTTGATGTTATGTTATGAAATGGTATAAACAATAAACAGACATGCGATTGCAGCAATCCCGAGAGATTTGCCATTATTTATTGAAGAGTTCTGTTGTATATCTTCGAAATTCTTCATCAGATCTTCACTAAATTAAAATGGGACTAATTTCAGAACATACTCTTTCAAACAGAAACAGATTTTCAAAATAGGTCCACTATCGACGGCGATATCGGTGAACATACATAAAAAAAAGCAAAGTCGAACATAGAACCTCCTCCTTGTTGGTAAGTCGGTTAAAAAGTAGATAAAATCGATGGCGACGTTTGTCAAACCTCATAGAATATTTTGTCACTAATCTGACTTATTTACAATAAATATCGCGATAGATACCTACGAGATTCTTATCGAGCGATAAGTGTGCAAAATAAACAAAAAATACACGGCCATTGTGGTGTTAAAGAGACTTGTTCAAACGTTTTTATTTACGCCGCATGGCGTTTGGCGCGGCGAGGCTGTGGTGGAAATCTTTCTTCTCAACGCATTTTGGACAAAGTGCCAAGTTCTTGTTTTGCACAAAGTAGGATGAATTGTGATGACTCGCTCTAAAACGTTATGACCGCCACATATTAAATTTTGAGCGGCTGCGACCCTTTTATAGCTTTTAGACACGCATTAAACGACGCTTTACGCTTTTGAAGTGCTTTGATATTGACTATCAAATAAATGCTTGTTAGTCATATATATTTCCTTTTGTAATAATACAGTTGTTAATTGCACACTCAAACTATACTATAGGACTGAAAATACTCTATTTTCTTGATTAAAACGTAAATAATCTACAGTCTATCAAGTTTTGATGAAATGGATTTTGTAATGAGCCAACTGGATCGAAGAACCTTCACAACTTGTCATTACCACTCACTCTATGTCATAGAGACGTGAAAAAATCACTTCGTGAACTACAGACGTGTTAAGAGTGCGGTGACACTCACATAAACATAAGGCCCACAAACGCTAAAACTAAATAAATCGTTCAGTGCGCGACTTGACATGCTTTTGTGTCCAAAATAAACTTTGAAACCATTAACTTTTATTTTACGACCAACATTATTGGATTCACATAATCTTGCAAGTCACATGATGACTAAAATGAAAATCTAACGACACTATTTTTAACCCTCGACGGAAAAAGAGGGGTTATATAAGTTTGACGTGGGTACCTGTGTGTTTGTGTATCTATTTCTGGTATCATAGCTCCTAAATGGATGAACCGTTTCTTTGAAAGATGACTTTATGAAGAGTGTTCTTAGCTATGTTTGATGAAAATTGGTTCATTCGATCAAAAGTTATGGGCGTTTTACTGTTTGAATCGGGGTGTTTTCGCAAGATATCGTGTAATTATAACGTGTTCAATAGATTGTTGATCGAAACGTGTCTACTACTAGATAAATTATGTAGCATGAAATAAAAATGTATCGGGGTCTTATTTTTTTTAAATCTTACTTGTTAACTATTCAACGGTTTGGACTATTCGTTGGTCTAGTGAAAATCTACTGCTGCGCATGAAGTCCTGGGTTCGAGTTCCGGGTCGGTCATTGTGATATTGGGTTTTTCCATCTGGAATTTCTCAGAAGCAGCTCGGAGTCTGGATCTGTACCCGTTGATGGCAATGGGCTCGCCACTATTACAAGGGGCTTAAGGCGCAGATACCCGTCAGTAGCTGATTTTAATATGAGAATCACGTCTAAACGGCTAGTCGTCATTTTTTGTAAAAAATATATATTACTTTAAACCATTTTCTTGATAATTTGATATAAGAAAATTTTGAGTTTTATTCGTATAACATATTGTAATTAATTTGTAAAGTTATGTCTAATACGGATAAAAAAACGACAATCGCACCAAAACCGCCGGGCGTATTTTAATGAAATTGGCACCATCTCAAAAAAAAAAATTAACTATCTACATTTTGATCTGAGGCTTTTTTTTAAAGTACTTGAATAATAAGGAAAGTATAAAAATCTATTGAATTTTGGGTCGCGCGGGTGTGAAATGAGTCCGCTTTTGTTCCCTCAAGGTCTTTGGCGACTATCGTCGCCTTAACCAGCAAATATCGGTGTACCTTAGGTGCACGTCTGCGTTATGCAATACAGTAGTGCTATTCTCCAAGGATACCTTTGGCGGCCTTGAGCGCAGCGCTGCGCCAGCGACGAAACTATTAGCTTTGCGCTGCGCTCAAGGCCGTATCCTTAGCGAACAGCACTACAAGCGTGAAGTTATGTATATGTTATGTCAACTGTTTTGTTCTCTATTTTAAAATGAAAACGTTCATGTGAAAAACATACCTTTACTTTAGATTTTATTGCAGTTCGCCTGAAACTTTGTCGCTAAGAATCTGTTTATTTGCACAAACAATGTTTCTTGAATTATAATATTGGCCAGCAAACACATAAGTATATAAAATATATGGTGTAGAGAAGGCCATATAGTATCGCATATCTTTACAGTTTGTTTTATCTCAAGGATTTTTGGCTTAAGGTAAATTTTAAAATACTGTGGCTGCAATACGTATTATCTTCAGATTCTGGGTGTTAAGAAATTCTTAACTATATTTTTTTTGTAATTCAGAGTATATTCACACAATTTTGTTGCAGTATATATATAGAAATACCTTATCCGCTAGATAAATACATCTCTATAGCATTTAATCTGGTATATTAACTATTTAATACTAGTAGACTGCAACAAGCCATACTTATTGATAACTAATATAGGTACAGCAGTTTATCTAAATTAACACAAAATGGCGATCACTAATACGTGGTTAAATTTTATTAAGAGTAGGTATGTAGATACCTATTTGCGCAGGAGTTTGTATTTAGATAAGAATAGTTATTAAGATAGAACAAGGACAAACTTGAATTGTTTTTCAAATCTACATTTTTGTCTACATGAGAGTTTTTAGGTATCTACTTTTTGCTATTCTGATCACTGCCTATTGAAAATGATCTTAGGATGATTTCAGTATTGACATTTTCAATAGATAATTTATTCATCATATTAACTAATTTTAAATATCTACAGACCATCTGTGACCCCGACAGTAGGCATGAACACTTTTTCACTAAAATAGAATTCGATGAAGTCAAACAAAAAATAACACTGACCGATTTAATTTTCCAATCTGGCAACTGTCAAATTGTAACTGGAAATACGAAATAAACTCTTTGATATCCCGTTTCCTCCTCATCACACGAACTATTAAAAACTATTTTCAGGAAGCATTCATCATGGAGCTTCAATAAAAATGAATCCTATAAAATTGTTATATTGGCACGAAACGGCGTCGTAGAAATGTCAGCGAGGAGTGAATGGACTCAAGTTTTTGTTTATTTATTTCCGCATACGTCCGCATGCATGTGCCAACAAAGCAAAGAGATCAGAAAAGACTCAAAACAATGAAGTCATTAGTCGTTGCTATTTCCAGCAAATAATGTTGGTAATAACTTCTACGAAATTGTAATTGCGTTTCTCGTGGATTTTTCTTATCTTCGAACAGATCTACGTTAAGCAGTAACATGTTACCCCAGCTTCGTGGAGATTCTACTAAAATAGCTTCAAATTTATAAAGTTTTCCACCACAGCGATCTATTATGTATTTTGAAATCGCATAAAAATATTTTATCTTGTCATCTCCACACTAAAATGCGGATAATCAATTTTAATATTGCATCCATTCGATTTTGTTTTATAACTAGTTAAAATGTATTTTACCGTCAACAAACTTCCGAGAATGACGAACGAACGATCGGTAAGTTTTATTTATTTTCGCGGTAGAACTTGTATTTAGAGTATAAAGTGAGTGGTGTTGTGACGTTCGTGAAACCCATTGAGGACGGGTTAATAAACATTAGTTATATAACGAAGTTCAATGACGTGACACCGGCGCTGGGTATCGGTTTCTAAGTGGATTAGTGCGGGCTATCACAGGCCAACAGCGTAGTGCGTGCGCAGTGCAAAGGTCGCTTGTGCAATCGTCTTAAAGTATCTTGATTTGTCTCAGCTAAGGCCCAGCTAACTGTCACACTGTTCTCTACCAGATTGTAAATTGTCTCCACCCATTGTATAATTCCACTCTATTCTAGCCTTTAAAGAACATCTCTATGTTTGGACCTGGCTTTTTAAAATATGAACCCACCCGTGCGCGTCTAACAGGATCAAATTCGGCCCGAAAAAATATACCTAGACAGCAACGTTAAATTCATTCCGTCACTGACCTGCCTCACTGCTTAAAAGAATGAGTAAGGCTTCATAGAGCCTTAGCATCTGATAAATGTAACGTTAAATTCGGTCGATGCCCGCTTTATACCACAGAATGAAACAATTTTGTTTAGAATTCCACCATGCTCTTCTACGTCATAATTTATTAACAAAACATCCGCAGAAACAGCACGAGGAAATTCAAATGTCAAGATTATAGTTTTGTACATTAATCACTTCAATTTTGTGTCAAAGAATATATGTAGCGCTTTTTTTAATTGGCTAATACTTGTGACCAAATGTTGAAAATAGGCTAGATTATCGCTCCGCATAGTGGAACACGACTATCAACGTTATCGAACAACATTTTGGTAAGATATTCCGTCCAAAGTCACTAAACAGCCCTTCAGGTAGGTATATGAAGTCCCTGATATGAGTTTACAAACACACTCAAAGTAACAAAGTCACGACATTTAATCCCTTTCCCGGTATGTTATCGCACTCGACTACGGAGTACCCTTTACCTAAACTAATATTTGCATTTCCCTGTAAATAGCAAGTGACTATGTTTTGACGCCTACACATGCTTACTCTGTGTTGTGTGAACGACGTAAGCTCGAAAGGTATTCTATGTAATCAGAAGTCAACGGTATCTCATTAATACTGTTGATCCAACGCAATATTGTGAAAATCGGAAAAGTTCGAAAGATAAAACGAAAAATTGATGTTGTGGGCACGCACTAATCTCGCTTGAATAGTTTATGCATTGAAAATAGCGATATCTACGAGTATTCCCAATGTAGCCGAGTCCATTCCCACAATCATTTTTCTTTTGTAATATTATTTTCTGCGTTCCAAGAGTAGGTACCTATTGAATTTTATTTTTACGGATGTAAAACACGGCACTGCTGAAACGCTGAAATTCATTTGACGTCGTCGGCGAATTTCGACGAATTAATTGTTGTCAAACAAAAAAGTTAAACAAAATCCTGAATTACTTTAAAATGCGGCGAAACAGTGACGTGCCATTAAACATTGAATATTTATAATAACTGTTGTCAAATTAAAAGGTTCACCACATAAAATGTGTATGTAAGTAGTAAATTAACAACAAACAAACGGACGCTAATGGCTTTACGGGAATCATGTTAAATCACGTCGAATGTGGAGTGAACTTGTTTATTTAGCTGCATCCGTGGAGTTATCGTGTCATATAGATGAGTGTTGGCCATCATCCAAACACTTTCACTCAAATCATGTGTACACTGGACAGTGCACAAAACTGAAACGCCTACATTCTCGTAAGAAGCGTTATCATACTTACTCCGAGCATGCGCGCACCAGATTCTTGCGGTGACACAACAAAGTGGATTGCTGTTTTATTGAAATTTTATTTTTGGGTCGTTTTAATAAGTTTCTACTTTCGCTTTAAACATTGTTTCAGTAGGTATGTTATATGACGGCGAATCGCAATTTCTAGCAACAAATAATAAAATCGTACATTTCTTGAATGTTGTTGAACTGTGTTCTAAAGTGGTCTTTGAAACGACCAAATTGTGAAGCAATCTTAACTTTTATAGAAATAGAGAAAATAGTGTGAGATGGGACCGAGCGTGGCCGCGTGGCGGACATCCATTAGACGCCCTCGAAGTGCACGGAAAGGGCCATTAATTGTGGCGACCGTCTCGGCGCTTCACCTGAAACACTACCTTCAGTAAACTAACTTGCAAACTTACAAGATACTCGTGTTTAACTGAATGCACATTGGAAAGAGGGGTTTGATTTCGAGCAGAGTTCGTGTACGATTATAATGGCTGAGATTATTGAAAATCTCGAAGATTGGGACGTAAAATAAAAATGGTTTGTTGGTAGATATTTTTCCAAACCGAATCTTGTTTGAAAACAACAACAACAACAAAGGAACTTCTTATTTAGCATTTAGCAATTTTCACAAAACTTGGCTTTCATGTTAGTTACGCAGCGCGCATGACCAAAACTGAAAAGCAGAGACTTACTTAGAAAACGGGGCAATCGCTTACAACATCCATCATGGATGAGCATGCGCAAGTTTATCTGGTTTCAACTTTATATCCCTGACTATGAAAAGTAAGAAGCTTCGGTCTTCATTACCTTTCATTAAAACATGCTCTCAACATACCACACACTTTAAATTGAAATTGGAAAAGTTCTTCTATGAACCGCAAATTAATCAAGATACCATCACAAAAAATGATAAACCTTTCAAGATTGGATAAAGAAGTGTATAAATACAAGTTAGTATCTTAATACTACTGATACCAAAAAGAGAGAAAAATAGACAGAGAGCTTGCAGTCTCGTGTAAGTTGCAACAGCATTGGGGATCTAATCTAATGGTTCATCTACATAAGATGACAAATCAGGCTTTGCTCGTGAGTCTGTATCGAGTGCCTCTACATTTGGTATCGAGTCTGTACAAACCTCTACATTTGGAGACATGCCTCTGGAACTGAAGTAAGGCTTTTGCTGTGTCGATTGGTGAATGATCCAGTGTGTTTTAGGCTAATTTTCAGATTCAGATTCGGGATTTTTTTGTTGTTTCCATTTATTCTTAGATTTATGGATATTGAGTAACATAACTTTTAGTACAGGTGCTATATCTACGCAGACTAAAATTGCATAGTAGCATTTATATATGCGTTTTATAAAGTAAGTTTAAAATAAGGATATACGCGGTGGCCGCATACGGGTAAATATATTGTGTGATCAATTCCGTCTCCTAACTATTCCTGTTTAACACCAACTAATAATCTATACCTAGTAATTATTTGAGAAAATAATTGTGAGCATAAACTTTATTGGTTTCGAATAATTATAATACATAACACCAGCTTAGACAATAAGGAATGAACATACAGCCTCACTCAGCAACGTCCATTAAATTATATTGTGAGTGTACGTGTAGGTATATAATATATGGACGGTAACTTTTTGACAGACGACAAAGTAGACAATAATCATATAGTTAACATATTCTTCATATAACGAACTGGATTTATACTACGTCCCGACTATGGCCTTGTCGCAAGGACCAGTGAAACAAAGAAAGAAAGATGCAATTCGACCGATTTGTACTTGAAATTCTCTTAGAAAATACGAGTACGCGGACCCTTAGTGAATAACTGATTAACGCAACAAGAGGTCTACAAGTATGACCCTAACACTTAATATAGGCAACACACAATGAAGATAGCGATATTTAAAGTTTCCTGCCTAAGATGCCAAAATATCAATATTGAACCTCCTTTTGAACAGTTTTGTTTGCAAAATATTATTTGATTTACATATGCTATGTCAGTTATGAAGAAATTCCTGCCATAATTTTTTCTGTGTAAAAATATTTTTAAACATCCAAGTCGTTTTGGAGGAGTATCCAAAAGTTGCGAAAAATATCGTATTGCTAATTATTTTTTTAAAGCAAAACTATTTGTTATACGAAAAAACCATGTTTAAAAAATAATGTACATGAAACAGTACTAAATATTTTTTTTCAAACCTTTTAACCTAGCCGTTACTAAGGAGTATACTTTAGAAAGTTACCGTTTAACGGCACTAAAGCGTATGTAGGCCCTTAAAGTGTTCTCAGAAATTATGTTTCTCATTATCCGCAGTTTAGGCAGCAATATGTATTAGTAAGAAGAGCTGGTAGGAATGCCCGAGGTAATTACTTTCGCCTGTATCGAACTTAATTAAGGCTTAATTAAATATTGCATGACAGTGAACACGATGATTAAGAGATGACGTACAATTAGCCGTGGGTCTGATCTACGTGGGTAGTGTTTAACTTGTGATATGTTGTGGGAGGCTGAATTACAGTTTACAGGATTTTCTTCGTTTTTGGGGATGGATTGGGATTGGGATGTTCTTGATACAGTTACAGGCTAAAAAAAAAAAAACAGACTATTTAATTTATTTATATGTAGAACTACTTTAGTTTCGTGATAGATAAAAATAGTAACTCGACCTTAACTTAATAATGTGAATAAATTTTGATTTTAGTTTCAATAGGTTTAGACACCTATTGAAACTAAGAATACTGAATACTGGACACTGAATTTGAAAATTGTTTTTTTAATCACTTTTCCGTCCACTGACCCAAATCCTAAAGCGAAGCAAAAAGATAAATCTCTGTAAACGTTTGACTTTCCAGAAATCAAAACATGTCACTCAAGTCAAGACATATCAGAATCGGAGGTCGGAGGACGTCACATGAGATAAATTAAATATGAACCTAACTAACAGACGCAGGGGCTTCCATCTTACTAAACACGTCTTTTCATATTAAAAGGAGATGTGGTCGCAGACATCCGACTGAATTTCCTAAGTGAAAAGTCATAATTCGAGGTTTGGCTCTCGCCTGTTTCCTTTTCCAATATTGGACCAGTTTTTTGTTAAATTGGGACAACCCCACCGCACTATTCCCAAACCACTGCAACTCCTGAAAGCCAGAATCAACAGTGGCGACCACCAGAAAAGCGCCGAGGCAATGAAGCTCGACGAAGTCCCGAAGAATGAATTTAACTGTCTTGGATCCCGCAACGAAATTAATCAGAAAAGAGTAATGGAGGAGTAGGAAAAAATCAAATTTCCACTTCCCTCCATATCAAGCAGGAGACAGAACAAACAAGACCAATAGACACAAAGGGTAGATTACAACCGGGATAAGCCCAGTTGCCTAGCACCACGGATAAAAATTAGCATTAATATTAATGAGTCATAACATTGTGAGCTGTTATATTTGATTCCAATAATAGGTATTGCAAAAACGCTTGAACGCACGGAAATTTGTTCTAGTTTCCACAAGGTCCGTATGGTAAACAGCTCCTGATACAGCCTGTACATTATTCAACATAGTATTGCGATCATTCTGCCAAAGAATACACTCCCATAAGATATGATGTGCAGATTGTACATATTCGCAGTCAGATGTAGAACACTGACATAAAGGCGAGGCAACAAGCTTGAAGGAAAATAATTTACTTTAAAAGTTACCATGCCCTGTGAGAAATTGGGCAACACAGTGATCCACCTCCAGCCACGTCCTGGCCAACCGCACGCGAGCGGATGGAAAGAATTGGTGGAGGTGTCGGCCCTTGATGGAATTACCCCACCTACATTGCCATTCGGATAAAAGTTCCTCCCAGACGTCAATATGTGGTTTAAACAATCTAGAGATTTTCTCACGGTCACTCCGCGTTTAAAAGGACCAAAAGGACCGGAAGGAAGAAGGTTATTGGACCAGTTTAAAAGATATTCCATAAACTAAAAAGGAATGTATATACTATGCCCCTAAGTTTTCCTTTTTTCTTTTATAGTTGTCAAATTTGTACACTAGGTCTCTGTTGTCTCTGCCACCGTAGGCGCGGGCTTGCGGACGGCGAGTAATGGGTAGCTCGCCGTCCGATAAGGACGCCCGAGTCGACGGCGCGTAGTGATTCACGCGCGCCTCAAAGAGATGTCAGCGAAACTGACGGGGTCCGCTAGGGCCAATGCCTGTCTGGGTCGCGGATAAATTTGAAAGAGAGTTACCGCGGCCCTGGCACAAGTAACTGAAGGAACACGGGTGGATTATGAATGATTTCCCACACCAAAAAAAAAAGGCTTCCAAAAATAAAGTGAAAAATAACTTTATTTTTGGAAGTCGGTGTCCATATCCGCAGTAAAATGGTACCTACGAAAGACAACGACTTTCAAAAATTTGGAAGCCGGTAGTATTTTTTTGTAAAAAAGTTTTTATTTTTTCAGTTTATGGAATATCTTTTAAATTGGTCCAATATTGGAGGAGAAAATATTCGAGACCCAAACCTTGATTTATGACTTTTTACTTAGGAAATTCAGCCGGATGTCTACGACCGTAGTTCCTCTTAAGGCAGTATATTTACTAAGTTCAAATAATTTTCTGCCGAATCCGGTAATATGAACATTGAACGTGATCTTTTAATTTTGGCTGATTTCTTTCTATGTACAGTGTGCGTTGTTTTTTTTTTTTGCTGTTCACGATAAGCCTGAAAGTATATGTGGATATCATTGATGGGCACCTCTTTTGTTGGGTGAGCCATGTTGTTTGAATTCACCCAGAAAGGTTGAGTTAAAAATGGGAAAACTATAAAAAAAAAAATTGCAGGACTTATTCAAAGAAAAGACTTTCGCTTTTCAAGGCGGAATTGTGGATATTTTAAACTTTTTTTTACATTGTAATTAATGTATAACAATCAAAGCCTATATACTCCAGTACAGAACAATAGATAAGTAAACTATTTCTAAATGCAGTTTTCATATCCTTGAAATAAAATTTCTTAAATCTTCTTTCGAGAATCTTTCGCAGTTATTCACATCAAAAAAAACTTAGCCTGTACAATAGGTATTTCTGCGCCGACTTATCCGGCTCATCTCTATTCCTCTCGACAATAAGCATGTTGAAGAACTTAATAAAATACCGCTTAGCATTTATTTACAGAACTAGAGCTTAATAAAATGGGACACGAACGACTGGATGTGTGTGATTTCTTCCGTCTCTGTCCGGAATAGTAATACGTTCTTCAGAAGATCTTTCATGCCGTGAATAATACTTTAGGCAAATATGAGTTCGTCATACAACCAAAGTAGTGAAGATGATTTTTGTATAATTAGGGTGTTTTATTACCAAAGGGTAAAAACGGGACCCTATTACTAAGACTCTACTGTCCGTCTGTCTGTCTGTCACCAGGCTGTACCTCATGATCCGTGATAGCTAGACAGTTGACATTTTCACAGGTGAGGTATTTCTGTTGCCTCTGTAACAACAATTACTAAAAACAGAATAAAATAAATATTTAAGTGGGGCTCCCATACAAGAAACTTGATTTTTCTGATATTTTTGCGGTAATGGTACGGAACCCTTCGTGCGCGAGTCCGAATCGCACTTGGCCGGATTTTATGTATGGACATGCATGAGCCAATTTGTTTTTAGAGCTCTGAGCCTCTGAAGCCAAAATATTGAAAAAGTTTTTTTTTTACCGCGTATCTTTCAAAACTTTGTTTAGGTAGTTTTTGAGCATTGTGGCACCACAATGCTGGCTGAGTTTTTCTTAAGATTCCCTATTGTGATGAAATTCTGTAGTTTGTTATCAAACTGGGTCAGGTATCAGCTTCATTCTAGTTCTGTTACACATTAATTCCTAATTAATGCCTACAATTTGAACCAGCAAAACAGCGAGCAAATATTACTTATAAATCACCTACTCCATTCCATATCGTTATTGACTTTACATACCTATTCAATTACAGGTTCGCATCTAATATAAATACACACCTATATTACACAAACATACATACAGACGAATTGCGTCAATAATATCTGAGAATATATCTTATTTATGTGTTTCACCTACATTATCTAATTAAATGTGTGAACTTTGAGATAATCCAGTGCTAAATGACACTGGATTTGAATAAACTGTGGTTTAGATATCTACAGTAGTAACAGCGGCACTTTGTGTCTCTGAAGTTGGCTCAGTTTGGGACACAGGGAAATAGTTTGTCATCGAATAAGTACACTGCATACAGAGGCTTTAGTGCGAATTTTACACTCACGCTCAATCGCTTTAACGTAAACGTCAATTTGTATTGAAAATGGATAAACGCCGTCTGGTGACGGTAAGGAGTAACCTCTTGTTTTGTATACATTTTGACATAAGAGATCGTTTACGTTATCACGTAGGTAAAAAAACTCGGAATAAGCACACAGTAACCGAGGTAGGACGATACGAAAAACATAAGCGAGTGAAAGAGGCAGTTATACAATGCTATCTTCTACTTCAACATTGACACAAAAATAGCTAGTGCGCAGGGTCTTGCAGCCAACTTCAGAGACACAAAGATCCGCTGAGAATACTGTACGTCTTACTAAGATCGTAATGGGCTCTTTCAATCTATCTAGTCTTGTCCCATCTAGGTTGGGGACAGCTTCCATTCTAACCGGGAGTAGCTGAAGTACCAACATTTTACATTGAGGGACTGCTTACCTGATCTTCATAACCCAGTAGGTAACTAGGTAGATTCCAGCAGAGTATGGTTAATGAAACTGAACGATGTTTTCAAGTTATATAGGTACGAGACGCTGGAAAAGCTTGGAAGCTGCCTTTGAGGGATTAATTTGTTTTCAATACAAAAAAAAACTAGGAAAGACTGAAAATATAAAAAAAAACCTAATCTTCATTGTTTTGCTTAATTTTTTTGGTAATTCAAAAGAGATAATATAATAAAACGAAACCCTTCGGTATACATTTTTCAGAGGTTTCAAGATGCATAATATACTCAATTAGTTAAAAAGAACACGCTTTGAAGCGATCACGATTCCAATAAACCTTCTTGTTATTATCCTCGTAATGTAATTAAGTACAAAATTCGAAATACATTCTGTATCAGTTCGTTTCAGTGAGCAAAGAGAACCGAGAAACGAATAAAGACGCTTCAACGTTCTTCCTCAAACACCAAAAGGTTCTACAGGGAGGACTTAAAACAATCTTTTCCAACCACTGAGGCAAATATTTATTACGGCAAGTCAACAGTTAATTTCTTTTCTCATTTATAAAAGAAACCTCAAGAATTATGTTAAAACGCTTCAGGATCTAGAACAGTTTTATATGAACTAACATCTTGTTTGAACAAAAAAAATATGAAAGAATTAAGTGAATAAACATAAATATTTTACTATGAGCTGCTATAATCTTATCTTTGAGCTCATTCATTAAAGGTATTCATTATGAATTTTTTTTTATGGAAAACTAAGCTCTGTTACAAGGGTCGAGGTTTTAAAATCGTTCTTTGGTTAAAGTAAACGCGTGTTATAAAAAGTGTAGACACTACTTACGTACTTCACCTGATTAATTTCCAGGTAATGCATAATATCGCTATTCAAATATTTCAAAATCACCAGCTAGGAAATGATGTCCAAACTAAATTCATCTCCACTTTTTCTATTTCGTTTTACCATTGCGTAATATAAATAAAAATCTTCTACATACTCTTTCTATAGTAGGTACCTATTTCAAGTATGTAGATTGGACTCATCAAAAATATGTTCTAGTTACCCAGATATGATTGTCATCGGTGCTTCACTGGATTACATATGGCCACTCCATCTGGAGTAAAGTAATGCATGATATATGAAGGTGTAACTTAAAATGAATGTTATCGCGAAATATTCCCAGAATCTAATTGTTATCCTGATCACCTGTGTACTGTAACATCGGTCAACTGTTTGTTCATTATAAAGAATGAATCAGCAGTTGGGTAGCGAAGCCCACTACCACTGTTAATTAACAGTATCAACCTGTGTACAAGTACCTAAACACGCATTGCGCGTAAATCACTAACAGATAGTTCGCTGTTATCAAAATGTCTCGACGTTATCTCAGAAAAAGCTGCGTTCTTACGCACTGCCTCACTTACAGACATCACTTGTGAAATCTGCTATCAGACACTGATTTAAGGCCAAGTTGTAATGTTTTAGCTCTCGACAACAAGTTAATTCGGGTATTGTTTCCATAGCCATATGAAACTTCTTAGACCAACGTCATACTAATATTAGTTCTTAGATCATAATACAATGTCATTTTCGATTGTAAAACAAGTCCAATGCTCTGTAATTACATTGAAGGGCACATTTCGCTTGTAATGCGACGCCACGCATCGTAACGTCAAAAACGAGAGCATTTTCTATTAGTTGTTCGAAGAACAAATATCACACCGTGACTAAAACTCGAAAAAAATAGTCGTAGCTTTTAGCCCACGCTTCACGCTGCCGTCAATTAGCATGTCGTTTGAAGACACGCTGCTCCGTCGTTTAACAAGTTTCACATGGACGTAACATAGAAAAACTTGGGAATTCGAATTATGCCGTGCTACCGAAGTTTTAAAGTCCGTTATTGTGAGTAGAAGTTGTGAAATGTGGCATTTTGTAAACCGTGACAGCGGCTCGGTAGCATGAAGTCGTGTGCGCGACAGATGAGTAATGACAACAACGCAGCGGCGTGTGTGTCTCCGAGCGTCCCCAGATGTGCGTCTGGATGCACGGATTGCACGAGTTATGCAAGGAGAAATAAATACTCCTTGTTGGTAATACGAACAAGAATACCGGGGATTGTCCACCTCGCCGGGGAAATTACAAACATACAAACTTCATGTGAAATATCAAACGCTCGCATAATTTAGCTCGTTCTCAACAATTATTATAAGATTTATAAGAACTATTTAAATCACATAAGATACGATTTAAATTTTCAGCGAGCGATGTACGAATGTTG
Organism: Orthosia gracilis; assembly: GCA_947562075.1. Lineage (NCBI taxonomy): Eukaryota > Metazoa > Arthropoda > Insecta > Lepidoptera > Noctuidae > Orthosia > Orthosia gracilis. Next base: position 15,422,665 of record OX387274.1, read on the forward strand.
TGTTGGCAAAATGTAAGTAGGCAATTTTAATAAAATTCGCCTAAACAATAATTCTTTACGAACATGTTTCTGAGACGCAAAACTGTAATAAAGCAAAATAGATATGATGTTATAAATTATTATAAATTATATGAACCACATGTGTTTTCAGGTCAATCAAAGTTCGATGAAAAAAAGTTTTAATAAACCTACGTAGAATATTAGCCATCAGCAGCACGTGTGTAAAACATGAAATCCAAATCATAAAGTTATTTAAACGTCGCGGAAATAAATAAAACTATAGGAATATAATAATACAGAGTGGCAGTGGTGGAATTTAGTGTATTTGTTCAGATAGAATATCTAAAAGATTGACGGTTGATTGTACATAACTACCGTAAAAACTAGGTAGCATAGCAACCTATCAACACTTCCTCTCAAGCAACCATCCATCATGTACTCACCCACAGCATGCTCAACTCTGCTCAAGCACTCAAGGCTAAACCAAAACCATACACACACCTCTCAAACCTAACGCGAGGCAATGGCTTGGTTAAAGCATCGGCTAAATTGTCTTCAGTTGGGATGTACTCCAACCGAATTAAACCCTCACTAACACAATGACGAACAAAATTATACCTTATGTCTATATGTTTTGTCCGCCGGTAAGCAACAGGATTGTTCGCCATCGATATGGCGCTCTGGTTGTCTACAAACAACTTGACAATTTTCGAGTTCATGTTCTTAATCACATGACTCACCAACCTCTGCAGGTACACAGCTTCCTTGGATGCTTCAGATAAACTGACGTATTCAGACTCACTTGACGAAAGTGACACGCAGTTTTGTTTTCTGCATTCCCAAGAGATCATATTCGCTCCAACCTTAAAAATGAATCCCGAATAAGACTTCCTCTCTTTAATGTCTCCTCCCCAGTCTGCATCTACGTAACCTGTAATATAATGACTACCGTTACATTTATCTACTGATTTCCGAAACACAAGGCCTAAGTTCCGAGTACTCTGTAGATAGCGTAGAACTCGCTTAGCCGCCTTCATGTGTATCGATCGGCAACATGAATTATACTGAGCTAAGAAGCTCACAGCTGCTGAGATGTCGGGCCTCGTGTTACAGGCTAGGTAATTTAATGCACCAACCAACGACTGGTATCGTAATTGTTCTTGGCGATTCAACTCCTCTCCACCCCCATCTGCCAAAACCTTATGCAGATCCAGTTCCAGCGGAGTTTTTGCTGGTTTGCATTGATTCATACCATGATCCTTTAGAACAATATCAATAAACTTCTTCTGATGTAAGAAAAACGTACCTTCTTTACCTCGTTCTAAACTCATGCCTAAACACTGCCGAGCTTCCTCTAAATCCTTCACTTGAAAGTATTTCCGCAGTCCTGTCAATAGCTTCTGCTTAGTTTCCATATTTTCAAAAAATATAATAAAATCATCGACATACAAGCAAATAAAAATATCATCTTTATAATATAAACAACTATCTAACTCTGAACGTGTAAATGACATTGACAGCAAAACATCATTTACTTTCTCGTTCCATGAGCGACTTGCTTGTTTGAGGCCGTATATTGCTTTCTGCAATAAACAAACTTTTTGTTTTCGACCTTCTCCGTCAAAACCTTCGGGTAATTGCATATAAACCTTCTCGTGTAAATCACCGTTTAAAAACGCAGTATTTACATCGAAATGATGCACCTTTAAATCATTTTCAGCAGCCAACGCCAGCAATAACCTTAGAGTTGATCTTCTTACGACGGGTGAAAACGTTTCAAAATAGTCCACACCGTATGACTGCGTGAAACCTTTCGCGACCAGTCTGGCTTTGTAAGTCAGGTTTCCGTCCGCATCAAACTTATACCTGTAGATCCATTTGTTTCCTACTATTTTGGTTCCTGGTGGTTTCTCAACTACCTTCCAAACGTCGTGCGCCTTCATAGACGCCAACTCTCGTTCCATTGCTGCTTGCCACTCATGACTGTCAGACCTTTGTAATGCTTCCTTATATGATCGTGGTTCTTCCTCTACTTCGTGCGTACTATGGTAGCAATACAGTCCGCTGTGTGCGTTACGCAACCTATTCCTCAGAGGATACCTAGGTCCTACCGCTTCATGCACATCAGCTGTACCGGTCCTTTCAGCTGTACGATCCTCAATGATAGATTCTTGCCTAGAAGCCTCATTAAGATCTTCAGACTCAGCTGCACGAGTAGGTACCGCGCTAGCTTCTACTTGTACACCTGTTGTTTCTGCGATCTCTTCCGAATCTTCATAATAAGAATCTTCTGCCATTGACGTACGAGGAACCGTTCGTGAAGAATCACCGATTTCCCATACAACAGCATTGTCTTCCTTTTCTACAGTCTTTAAGAGAGATGACGACCTTACATTTGAACCAGTTGCCGACGTCTTTAAATCGGAACTTTCAATAAATGTTACGTCTCTTCCTGTTATTATCCGTCTAGGATTGCTAAAATCCGCAAAGCGATAACCCTTCGTATCTTCGCAATAACCGACGAAGATATATTTATTTGCCTTAGCGTCCCATTTCTTCCTCTTCTCCTTTGGAATATGCACATACGCCGTTGACCCAAAAACTCTCATATGATCCAGCTTTTGTACCTTCCCTGTCCACAACTCCTCCGGAATCTTACCGTTATTAGCGCTATGAGGCAGTCTGTTTTTCACGTATACCGCTGTGTTACAAGCTTCTGCCCAAAACTTTTGATTTAGCGCTTTATCCATGAGCATAGTACGTGCCATCTCCGTTACAGAGCGCAACGACCTCTCCGCGACTCCGTTCTGTTCAGCAGTGTAGGGGACCGTCAACTGGTGCCTTATTCCCTTACTGGAAAGAAATGCATTAAAATCTTTACTAACAAATTCTGTCCCATTGTCCGTTCTCAGTCGTTTGACTGTCAATCCGGTCTCATTCTCCATATGCCTCACAAACTCCTTGAAGAAATTCAAAGTTTGTGACTTCTCCCTAAGAAAATAAACAAACATTTTCCTAGTGACATCATCCACGATGATAAACATATAACGAGCACCCCCATAAGAACGTTCCGACATTGGACCACACAAATCGGCGTGTAATAAGCCGAGTTTGTCAGTAGCTCGCCCTGCTTCACCCTTTGGAAAAGGTAATCTATGTGCCTTACCTCTTATACAAGCGACACAAGGATCCATTACACTTTTACATCCAAGTTCGATCTGTGGAAGCTTTTGTAAATCAGCCAGATTTACGTGCCCAAGCCTCCGATGCCAAAGCGCCAACGAGTCCTCAGCTTGAACCGTAGCCAAAGCCCCTTCTACAACAGGAAAACAGTCATCCAATTTATAGATACCTGAGACTTCACTCGCAGTCACCACAAGCTTACCCGTAATTTGACCTATCGACTGGTGAAACATCCTACAACCATCAGAATCAAATATCACCTTCCACCCATTCTGCACCAACTTCGAAATCGATAAAAGATTAACTTTCAAGCCGGGTACATAATAACAATCTTTTATAGGTAATAAAACTCCTTTCAACCTTACCATAATGTCACCCTTACCCTCACTTGACATTTTGTCATCATTCGCACATGTCACAACATTCTTATCAGTTATCATAAAGTCTCTAAACCAGTGCTTCTGAAAACTCATGTGGTTCGACGCTCCACTGTCCAGATAAAATGCCGAGGGGCTGAAGGAATCGTGTACCGACAGTGAACAGCCAAATGCAACTTTCTTCGACTTCGTAGAAACCGTTGATTTGCCTTCACCATCTACTTCCTTTACCAGCTTCGAGCAGTCTGCCTTCTTGTGACCTTTCTGGCCACATCTAAAGCACTTGAGCTTTAAAACTGAATGCTGAACTTGTTTCCTTGTTACTACTAACGCCGAGTTCGCATCCAACGCATCTTTCGAAGAACTCTGACCGGAATCCTCTTGTAACAGCTTCTGACGTACATTTTCAGACGTAAGTTTCATACCTGAGTGTTCTAGTGCCATTCGCAATGGTCTATACTCATCAGGTAGACCTCTCAGTAGTACTACGGCTATCAAATCGTCATCAAAGCTCTGATTAATCTCTTTCAGCTTTTGAGCGTGACTCATCACCGATGCGACATATTCGTGCATAGACCTGTGATTCTCTAGCTTTTCATCTAAGAGATTATTCATTAAAGATATCCGTCTGTTTATACCTTTATCTTCGAAAATAGCTGCCAACGCATCCCACACCTCCTTAGCGTAAGAAAGACTTTGCACATACGGATACAGATGCGGCTCCAGGTGTAGACATATCAACGTGAAAGCCTCCTGATCCTTTTCTAGTTCTGCAGAATCATCTTTCTCCGGTAGTGAAGACGTGTACTTGAAACGTTTTTCGCGAATTAGTAACATTTTGATTGCGAATTTCCATGACGTATAATCTTCTAATCCGTTTAATTTGGCGACAGAAAATTTCGTAGTCTGGGACATTACCTATAGGAATATAATAATACAGAGTGGCAGTGGTGGAATTTAGTGTATTTGTTCAGATAGAATATCTAAAAGATTGACGGTTGATTGTACATAACTACCGTAAAAACTAGGTAGCATAGCAACCTATCAACAAAAACTCTACAAAATCTCCGGAGTATTTACAATAAAAATAACTATCTATCACCACGGACGCATCTCACACTTGTACTCTCAACAAAATTTCTTTATTTAAGCTTCCAATCGCTCAACGCGACAATATAACAAAAACTTTATTACTACGAGCGCTTAAGAAGCTGCGCCTGCGCATCGCGGTAGCTTTCGTGCCATAAAAAAGAAAACAAATAGCTCTACTATATTTCGATTTACAAAAGAAAACAAATGATTTCTAATCCGATAACGTGAAAACTAACAGTGATGACGCATATAACCGCAAACAAACCTTAGCCCTGTCGTCCATCACTCGCTAAAAGCTAGACACAAGTCAATGATTTTTTTTTCTTTCCAGATTTGTGATCAGTAAAGAAGTGTTCGCACACGCACTCCCATGTCTATTTACGGCCAGGCCGAAATAACTGGCAAAACGAAACGTGTATCCGGTCCCTTGCCGACTCCCAAACTGCTGTTTGCTCACATACGAGCACCGCCCGTTTTGTAAGAGGGATTTTCCCACGATTTGCGGTAAATGTGGTTGCCTCTTCACCGGGAGCACTTTTTCCTCTTTGACCACTTGCTAAATTTTTTTCCCTGACAGACCACTCCGGAGTGGAATACTACGGAATAATGTTCTCCTCCGGTTAATGCAGCCCGATGCGCTTTGAAGCTTTGATGAGCACCTGCGGCTTTCAATAACCCACATTGATTTAGAATCGCTGCAGTTACTCTTTTCAGTTCGTAAATAATGGACGTATACGCGCTCGTTCGGATGGTTACTTTGGATAATTTATTGAGTCATGCCTCAAATGTAAATAGCTGTGCTGACAGAAACTTTATTAAAGAACCTGATTTACATTTCAAGATATTTGAACTTTATTTAAGTATTTATACCATGGCTACCGTTGCTTCTTGTTTTCATTTTTGAGGATTTCAACGGTCGAGTACTATTTTACTATAATAATATATCTAAATGGTAAAGCACCAGCACCTGTAGCCAAGTTGACAATCTACAATCGGTTGGCGCAGTGGTTGAGCGATTGACTGCTGCGCTGCGTGTCGCGGTTTCGATTCCCGCACGGAACAAATATTTGTATGACCTACAGATAGTTGTTCCGGCTCTGGGTGATGTGTATGTGAGTTTATAAGTTTGTTAACGCACCCACGATACAGGAAGAAATTCCTAGTGTGGGGCAAAGTATTGAAAAAAAAAAATAAACTTTCGGTAACGCTAGTAGAAAACGAATCAATGTATGGGAACGACACATCTGAACGTTAAATCACATGGTCAGACCATACAAATAAAAGTTAACGATTGTAGAAAGAGATTCGATACGAAACGTTTGTAACTTGGCTAGGAGTGCTGTTGAGATTGATAGACCAGTCAAGCGTACATATGCGATGTCGTTTTGCACTAGCAAATCCTTCTTAAGAACTGAATATCTATCATCGGAGTGGAGACAACTCTGAACGGATCGCCGCTCAATCCTGGGGATCTACTCCCAATTCCCGTCAACGAAGTTACGGGCCCTGTCCGAAAGTATTCTGAAACTTCGGAGTGAAAAAAACAACAGTGGGTAAAAACACATCGGGAGTAGATACAGCTGTCAAATTGTGTTGTCATTAATTCTTAGCAATTATCCGTCCGTAGGTGATACGGCGTAGGAAACGCACGTAAGGTCAAAACTACGGACTTCGTGCTTAGGGAGTAGACCCCTTATTGACAAGACGCTTTCCAGATAAATATAGTGCACAGATGAATCAAGGCTTATTAGTGGCGCCAATTCCAAGCCAACTAACGTTCGTGGAGAACTACGTTTGCACCTGATTGGTACCTAAGTTAAGTTCGCGAGTTGGCTACGTTGTCGTCGCGAACCTCCCTCGAAGTGGAAATTAAATAAGGACAATCCGTTCGTTCTGCATCAGAGACTTCGCTGTTGCATTATTCAACGTATGCAAAATCTCTGGATTAATAATAGATGACGACGAAGGTGAATTCCTCGCAATCGACTAAGGAATTGAGTTGTGACCCTTTCAGAGTGCGAAACGGGTTCGCGAGCTTTTGTCTTCACGGGAAATTGAATGATAATTTCCATCATATAAAAGGAATTGTTCCAGTTTATCTATGCAAAAATTATCTCGTTATACGTAGCTGAAGTTACCGACTAAAAATGTTATTTTTACTAAACTATTGAAGCAGAATAAAAATATTACATCTACCATGTACAAAATTTTACTCCGCTTGAACTGAAAATAGAACTGCTTTCGACGTAGATAGATGGGACGAACATATCGTTGTCATTTGTTGCATTTTGGAAATACCAACAAGTTCAAAAGCAACGACCGATTATCTCTATAAATCTATCTTGAAATGTCCTACAAACATTTAATGTAATTTATCATTGACAATAATATAAATCTCGGAAGTCGCCATGAAAGATGTCATTAATCTAGGAGATGCGTGTACCGTTATCAAAATTTACATTTCCAATCATTAAGTGCGCATTGAATCCGTGAAGCGTATTCATAAAAGAGTCAAAGGGAACTGTATAACAAAACGGTTTAGTAAAAGTAAAGACGCAGTGCGCACGAGCACGATTGAGGCAAACAATCGTCGTTGATAATAACCGTAACGAGTCCGACGTCGATCCCGTTTGCATCTGTATTGTGTTGGGGGGCAACGAGCACGAACCTCACTCATCAACTGTTTACAGCTAAAACTTTAAACAATGCTAGATTTCAGAACTGCCTGCTAACCCGGGCATTGATTACCGAAACAACGTTCAGATTTGTCAATATTTAAATCGTTATTCTAGTAATGTATCCGTCAAATGGTTTTAGGACTTATACATGAAAGACTTTTTAAGTTATTGCTTCTGGGTAGGGCTAAAAATTTGATCAATTTCAGGACTTCAAGCGAACCCGTTGGTTTTGCCGGAATACTATTTGTGGAATCATGGACTCTTTTTACCGAAGCAAGAGTTAAGTTGGGACGTATTTTCAACAATGATGGTAGATATTCGCTAAGGACAAGATAAATGGCGTAAAAGGGGTGATTTCTCCACGCAATGTGAATAGATAAAAATCTATTTTACAATCCACAAAGATGTATTATTTATTATAAGCAATCGATACAAATGCAAGGTATACTTCGACCTGACCTCGCAGTGATAGTAATTAGACTTAGAGAACTTAAAAATAAATAAATGCAATGTCACGTTCATGATTGCTCGTTGCCCTACAGACCCTAACTTTCTAATCCTTATCGACTCTTCCTCTCCAGTAAACATTTGAACTTCGACTTATGCAAATGATTACTAAAGATGCTTTAAATAACGGAATTTACTATAGGTATTATAAATATGAATATTTATCTAACAGCATGCCGTAGTTTCAGAATTACTGTTTCTGTTAAAATTAGTTAAGTCTGTGCAATGAAGTAGCATGTTAATGATACAACAGGTGCTTCCAATAATATAATGAATTTTGTTCGACAACTAAACACCCACTTTAGCTGCTGTAGTTAACAGTGCAAGCAATAATGAGTTAGTTCAGTAATACATATAAGCTAAAATTACTTATCCTTGTCCCATTTCTAGTCTACATCGTTATTGCTCAAACGAGTGGCTATAATTGTTTTTAGATTTACCAGCAAGACGGGTAGTAAAAATTGGTTGACAAAAGCGACTGAGGGAAAGTAGGTAACATCTAAGGACATTAAAATGTCATTACATTTTGATGTAAGTTCCCACTAAATATTTTACGTATAATTGATGTAGGTACGTTCTCATGATACTTACGTTCATATTGTTTTCTCATATCAGCGTCAGTATCTACATCGACGTGGACCATTACAATTTTGTCATTAATATCTTTATGATTAGTTGTAGACACAAAAATACCGTTATAATGTTCGAAGATTAGGTAGTTATCGAGTGTTTCGTGTTATGAAATTGATTAACAACTTGTATCATAGCGACAAGTTGTAACATTTTAGGGGTCTCTTCAATACAATGTGCGACGTAGATACTTGTGTGGGAACTGACATGGCTTTACTGTACATTTTCATTCAAATCTCTATACCGCTAGTTTATAGTTGATAATAATATATTGATGAATAGAACAGTAACCGATTTTCCTTGCAAGACCCGGATGTAAATGGCAAATAATTTAGATCTTTCAAAGTATATTAATAGAGCTCATTTTAGATGAAGTCGTTCGATGAATGAAATAATATTTATAATCTAGTGCTTCCTTCATACCATTCCAAATGTTATCTACGAACACGAGAGCATCAAGAGAACGCATTAGCGAATGTAATACATAACTGAGATAGTGGTATAAATACTGTGGTATGTCGTTGTTGTCAGCCAATTAATTATTGCCGTTATAATTAATATATTGAGTTGTTACGTACTACTTGGTTACAAACTATTAAAAATTCTACTTCCGTGTTAAAATATTTCATCAGAATTTCAGTGGTTGTCTAACTAGATTCCCGTTGGAAATGAACTTACTGTCGTGCGAATCTTGCTGAATTGATAAGTATGTGCGAATCTTGTTAAATTGATAAGCGAAATTGACTGTGAAATACTGCGAACGTTGTAAGACACTATGTACCTGTCACTCTTATCAAAAGCTGTGATTGATTTTTTTGTGAAAAATTTAGACAGTTCGATAATTGAAGACTTGATATTCGTAACGCTGAGATTATGGAGTCTAGGGCGCCTCATACCCTATCAAAACACGATAACGGTTGGTGTGTCGTGATACAAATATCAAAAATTATCTTATCACACTCCGGTAAGGTGCAAACATCTTAAATAAACAACGTCAGTTCAGTTTAAATTTTAAATAAGTACTTTAAAAAACTCTACGCAGGACGTTAATCGGCGACAGCGTATTTAGTTAAGAATAAAGTTGGCTCGGAACCGGAAAGAAAAACTAGGCTTATTATAACGAGAACTGTAAACGAAAATTGGCAGAAAATGATAATCACGTGGAAGACACCACGAGACAATTTAAAAGAAGTCTAAAAGTAGTTTTGCAAAACGATATTGTGGTAGCACATGACTGCAAACCGTTTGGTTTTAACGATGTACTGTGCAAGACTCGCTAGTCTTGCACAGTAGTGAACTCATTTCTGACAGTTCCCGGTATAGAGCGCAAGATCGATGATAGATCCGATAATATCTCGAGTGTTTTGCTTGTAATCGCTGATGCAGCGCCCTAGATATCTCCAGAGAAGAACAAACTTGGCATAGATATTGAGGATCAAAGTGCGGCGTGGGCGCACGACCCAATACCGCGGGCGGCAAATCACTCGCGCACGCGCACCGGACCTTTTGCGTGTGCATCGCGCAATTAATCTGTGTGTACGCGCTACAGAATTGACATACTCCATTACACTCCCAGCAAATAGGACACGTAAATTAAATATTTACTATTGGTTTTCTAGAACTCTACCAGCTTTTGAATAAAAAACATGATCCTAATCTAAAATTTGATTGATGCTGCCCTAACTGCGTTAAAGGATTGGAATAAAACAATAATTACTATATCTTTATGTATTTCAAATAGTTTACAAGGTATTATCAAATACAAAATATTACTTAAAGCCAATTGTTGTCCTGTCCTACTAGTATGAATAGACTATAGACTCGAGTCGACTTGACGGAAACGCGCCGGTACCGAGCTTTACGTACTTGAGATTGAGGTTATGTTGTGATAACTGTTTGGAGCAAAAGCCGGCTGTGAAACAGTAACTGGAATTTGCCACTTAATTTTACTAGTGATAAGAACTAAAATAGCTCGCAACCCCGTGGGGTGGAGAGGTCGGAGAGGCGATTGAGCCTGCGCGCGCAGCCGGTATGGCCGCCGCCGCACACCTGATTGCCAATACAACCCGATAACATAACTGAATTACAGCATATTACACACGTTTACGACGCCTTAAATACCCCCTGGATGCATCTCACACCGATATAATCACGTGCACCACTTCTGCACACCGACAACGACAACTTGTGAACACGTTAAGTAATCAGCTGATTAACAAACTTTTACCGGTGTTTATGTATCCGACACGGTACTTCGTCACTGGAAACGATTCGCGTTTCTCATTTCACGGCCATAGGAGGCGGTCTTCCGCGAGCTAAGCGGGCGGTCAGCCGTCGCCAGCCCGTGCATCGGATGCACTTCCGCTAGAGGCTCGGGCGGAGCGCCAGGGACCGACGAGCGTACCTGGACTAGTCTGCCAGCTGAGGCCTCCGACGAACATCTTCCTGCAAGATAAACAATACCAATCAGTCACTGAAAAGAGCGCGACGAGCCGGCTTCTGTGGATTAGGGACGTACCCCGGGTCGTTTGGCACCTCAGCGGGGCTTCTGGCCACATCCTGATTCTGGGTTTCCATGGACTCGGACGCCAACGGCGCGGGGCTGGCCGGGCGGCGCACTACGACTACGAGCGAGCGACGACGCGGTGGGGACGGCTCCCGGAGTCGCTCGGCTGCACTACCGACTACCGGCACGAGACTGGCGCGCCGCGGCGCACCCCTCCACGCAGCGGCCGCCCCCGCCCGCCCGCGCCCCGCATCGCCCGCGCCGCCGCCGCATCGATTCATTCACTCCGTACACAATTATTCATACGGTGAGCACGACGGACGCGGGCAGCGCGCCGGCAGCACCACGTGAGCGTGCAGCACGTGCTCGCGCCCCCCCGCGATCAACGCGCGCCCCCGCCGCCCCGCCCGCGCCCAGAGCACGCCCACCGCGCGCCTACACGCACCACCACCCCCATACACCCAACTTCGAAACTAATATTAATAATTAAGTTTCAGCCAAAGTTTTCAAAACATTTCATATAAGGTATCAGTCGGCGTAGCACTCAATATTTTCAGAAAAATAAATGATCTAGTTCTTTCCGCCCTACTTAATAATCTGCTACTGCATAAATGTTGCAACATAATAATTTCGCACGATTTCATCAGACGCACTAAGCACCGATCGTGTCGTAGCCGCGCAAAGCCTGTATAGCTGACGTCACTGAGTGGTTTGTCAGACGCTCGTAGCACCGCGCTACGAAGCTGCTACGACCGCTTATTAAACAAACTTGTAACTAACGAAAATTTATTTTAAAATTTGTCGAGTTTAACAGAATTCTCCGTTATTGTACATCCGAAAAATAAATTTGTTAAATTAACTAAAAATAAGTTCTTTTGAGAAAATTTACTTTTCTTTACTAACAAAAATGTTATCTCAAGCTGTAAAAGTTGTCGCAAAAAGTATGCTGACGATAGGATAATGGATTCATAACTTTGAAGGCCGAATTCACCGATGATACTAATCGCGATTAGTTCAACTAATCTCAGATGCAAAAACAGCGTTCTGATTGGTAGTTTCTTAGCGGTCTCAACTAATCAGAACGCTGTATTTGCATAAACTGAGTTTAGTTAAATTAATAGCGATTAGTTTCATTGATAAAATCGGCCCTGTATTTACTTTATTTTATAATAAAAATTAAATAAGTTATACCTATAATAAAGCGTTGATTTAAAACAAATGTTCGGAAAAGTTTTGGAAGTCATATTGTAATGATATTATCGATACAAAGTAAAGTTCACGGTTTCGCCTTTGCGTCGCGTGTTCAGGCAGCCTTTCAGATGGAATTGAAAAAAAACCTCATAAAATACGAAACATCCTAAACAGAATAAGATTTAAGATAGGCTTATTCTATACGAAAAAAGGAGAAGTGGGATCTGCTCTGATGCTATCAAAATGCACTTGCAATTTTCTGTACTTTTAACACAAAAACGTCCATTTACGAAAATAAGCATTTCAAGCCGAGCAACAAGCTTTCAGGCTTCTATGATATTTCCAAACAGTACAATGTCTGGCACGTAACGTAAATTTAACCATTCCAGTTAGTGGTTGCGGCTGTGCTGAAAATATCACTCGCTTCAGATCAATACGGAGACCAAAATGCCGTACTGACCCGGTCTAACAATAGACCAACCCAATTCCTCCCGTATTTTGTTATTCAGTCTGGATGTGCTCCCGTCCTATGCTGGACGAAGGCAAGTCTTTATATTTGTCGTAAAGGAATAACCACTCGGCAAAGTTGACTACTTATCGAAACTTTTAAGCTATAATGGTGAACCAAAATCTATTCCGATGGTATCATTCTAATTCCTCACGAGTTTGGTTAAGTTTTGACGTAGTCCCCAGTCCTATGCTGGACAAAGACAAATCTTTACTTTGGAGTGAAGAAATAGCCATTCGGCAAAGTTGACTTTACAGAGAGCGTGATCGTCTTTTCGAAACTCTTAAGACATAATGGTGGATGGTGGGTCAGGATTTCTCGAGATCGTTTACGTGAAAACAGTGTTCTGATGGTAACTACTGAGATGTTACATATGACTGTCTTGTATGCAGTCTTGCATTGGTTCCGTTACTTGTAATAAAAAGCCTGCTACTTTTTCTAAGGACAACGAAATTCCCATCGAATAAAACCGTGGTCTACTAAAAACCGAAATTATAACATAAAAATTAAGAAGATTTTGAAAGGTAAGAGAAGATGGCCATCAAACTATCTACTTTTGGGACAGCATAGTGACATAAATTTCGAACTACAACATCGCTAAAATCTGAAATAGATGTTCTGCATTGTGTTTTTAATCGCATCTGAGCTGAAAATAAAATTCGTTTTAGATCAATATTACAACAAAGTCGAGCTGGTCTGCCTCAGAATATATTAGAGAGAATTCTTTCTGCAGGTGAGGACATTTTTAGAGAAAATTGTGCCTTTCTAAAATTGGATCAACTGCATGGATGATGAGGAACGACAATAGAAAGCTTAGTCCTTCTGTATTTTAATGACGAGAAACCGCTTTCAACAGTCCCGCTTTTTGATCATTTGCAACAGGTTTTTGAAAGCCCCGCTTTAGTACCCTACGAGCTATCTAAAGTAGTTTTGAAGTTTTGCATCAAAATGAAGTAAGACTCGTCCAAAAATAATGATACCTAAGCCATATACCAAACCTCTACGAGGATGAGCAGTATATATGCAATGAAATTCAGGGGATGTGAACGAAAAGCTGAGCACAGATGTCGCTGGCGGCGTAATGGTTGCTGACAAATCATTTTTGCTTTGTTTACGTCACCTTTTTTATTGTGTTTAAACTGGTTTACCATCGTTATTGATAATATGTATTGTCCCTGAAAGCTTAAGCCTAGCGTTTTATTTTTGGGCAATAAATAAAATTGGGGTTGGTACATCCAGGTACAGCACACAGAAACTTAATTCGAGAAAATTAAAATTTACTGAATGATAGGCTACAAAATGTATGGATTTGACACCTTTCAATAGCCATAGCGACGATGCGCTACCTATCGTGAAAAAATAGCAGTTCACATTCCCATTGGTTTTCATACCATGAGCATATGATGCGGTGGAATGAGGAAAACGTCGTTAGAAAAAAATCGAGTTAAAATGTGGATTTTGGATGGCTATAAAAGAAGGGAAGATGGGGAAGACCAATAAAACTATGAACGTAATGTGCGAAAGATGACATGGCCATAAAAGGGGTGACCACTGAGATAAAACGAGGTCATGGAAAAGTACGGAAGAAGAACACATATTGCGCCGGCCCCAAATAAATTGGAAGAGAATGATGATCATCATGACCGTTCTCTTTGCTTTATTCCAATTTATAAATAATTAGACAAGAAATACCTTCGTGTAAGAGCAATGAAAGCAGAATAAAAAACGTTGGTATCAAGTTGCAATTTGATGTATCATATTTAAAAGAATTGTGGCAAAGGTTTCTCGTCGGAAAATCCATTAATTTCATAATATCGTTAGTAGAGAGGTAGAGGCGAGCTTTATTTAAAACTTCAACAGAACAGTATCGCTAAATGACATTTTGAAATGAAAGCGCTAAAAGGAGGTACAGTTGCAGTGGTGGCTGCGCCAGTACAAAAATATCATCCGTTTCGGATCAATACTCTGATTTAAATTGCAACCAGGAATAGAATAACCCAGTTCCTCCTCCAGATGACGTAAGAGGTAGTTAGGGCATTATATCGAGCACTAAAATAGCCTTCACGATGCCGAATGATGATATTGAAATGTACGTTTGGCCCAACCTGAGCATACAGGCTCCAAAATTTCTCCCAGCCCACAGATGGACCTTCACGATTCCATCCACATAGAAAAAAGTGCTTCGCTCTCAAAGCTGCAACCAGAAAGAGTATAACATAGTTCCTTATCCAGATGATGTAAGAGATTGTTAGGGCATTATATGGAGCATTAAAATAACCATCATAAAGGCGAACACCGATATTAAGGTGTAGGTAGAAGTACTTAAGGCCCAGCCTGGGCGACAGGCCCGAGTTTTTTTTCCAGTACGCAGATGAACCTTCGCGATTCCATCCATATTGTAAGAAGTGTTTTGCTCTCAAGGCTGCAACCAGGAATAGTATCTATAACCTAGTTCCTTATCCAGATGATGCAGGAGATAGTCAGGGCATTATATCGATCGAACATAAAAACAGCCTTCATGGTGGCGAATTAAGTTATTGAAACGTACTTTTGGTTTGGGCAGTCAGGCCCGAAAATTGTTGCCAGTACGCAGATGTACCCTAACAATTCCATCCATAGAGAAACAAGCGTTTTACTCTAAGGCAGCAAACAAAAAGGAAAAGGATACCCCGTTCTTCCTCTCGATGAAGACGTACCTAGTTAGGGCATTACATCGAACATTAAAATAAGACTCCATAATGGTGATAAAAAATTCCCAGTAGCCAGATTTCGGCACGATTCCACCCAAAGATAAAAAATGTTTTACTAAGATTGCAACTAGGAATAAAATGACCTAGCTCTTCCTCCAAATGGTAAGAGGTAGTTAGGGCTATATCGACATCGAGCCATAAAATAGCAAATGGCAATATGAAAATTTACTATAAGCCAACCCTGGATAGAAATGGACCTTCAGGATTCCCACCATACAGAAAAAAGGGTTTTACTCTAAGGACAAGTGCACATGTCGGCAATAACTTGCTTATGGGCAGAAGATCTGACCATACCTTTTAAAATAAAATGAAAAATGTTTAACGTCTGGTTTCCTGCACTTTAAACATTTTTAATTGCCACTAAAAATATTCTTAAACCTCTTTCACATTATAACGTCCTCATTATGAAACCGTCCACTATAAACTCAACAATATGGAATAACTTGTTCTCCAGTAAAACTTGGGCAAGCTTAAACTGTCGTGCAAAATATTTTACGAGCCAGATTCAGTTTTAGCGTACACTGGATAATGTAATAGTTAATGTTCCAATTTTGTCTACAAGCCGTTTCTATGATGAAAAATGTATATTTAGTTAATTTTAGACACACGACACACGTAATGTATCTGTTATTTTCTTTAAAAAAATTGTCTACGATAGCAGACTGGAAAAAATACTCGAGGTCAAATTTCAAAAAAATGGGTATTTCGCGATTTTCAGCAAAACGGCAAGTTTTATTATAAAATTAGCCCAGACAAAAATTGTAGATCAGTTAATTATCTATAAAAATATCTACATACTATTTTCCTAAAGCCACCGGTTTTGAGATATAATGATTAAAAAAGTTGAAAGAGTTGTAATTATCATAATATACATGTTTCGTTAAAAATACTCGAAATTAAAAACAAGTGCAGTTAGCTTGTCTTCCTCCAACCTCAGCGACTGCTCATCGACATCTTTTTACTACCAAGTTCAAGTGTGGCTTGGTTATCAGCTAGACCCAAAAGACTGGGGTTGGAAGTTGGTCGACAATACATTAGAACCAGTTCAAACTTTACTCCCATCTGCGCCGGAAAAACTGCTAAACACATTTTTTTGCAACTGTAAAAAGGGATGCAGTGCTAAATGTGGTTGCAAAAAAGTTACCACTGTTTTGTTCTGTAGCATGTACAAATTGCCAAGACCGGTCGTGCTCGAATGTTGAATCACCAACAATTGAAGATTCATTTGACATTAACGACATGCGATGTCATTATTGGGGCAATTTACTTGCACCCAGGATGAAGAAGAAGAACAAGGAGAAGACGAAGCAGAAGTATTAGAGAATTATGAATCATCACCGCTTTTATCATTTTAAACCCTTGTCAATATCTTTTATTATTCAATAGTTTCAAATTAAACAGAATCACAACAGATCCGTGGAATAGGCCTACCGGGGAAACCACATTAAAAAGAAACGCGCTAAGTACACTAGCTCAAAGGTGGCGTAGAAACGTGTACATATTATGACGATTACAACTCTTTCAACTTTTTGAATCGTTATGTCTCAAAACCGGTGGATCTTAGGAAAAAAGTATGAAACATTTTTTATAGATAATTATCTGATCTACTTTTTTTGCTAATTTTATAATAAAACTTACCGTTTTGCTGAAAATCGCGAAAACCCCATTTTTGTTACCTTTGACCCCGAGTATATTTTTTCCAGATGTCGGATTGATGAGGACTTTTTAGATTTCATTTATGATGGTGTTTTGAACAATCCTACCAATTTTCAGCTGAGTGCGAATTTTTGTAACTATTTTTTGGTCTAATTTGACCGGACTATTGTATACAAAAATCGAGTTTCACCTTGCTGTCACTTATGCCGAGTTTTTTAACATACTCGATCGTGATAACGTAAGCGATCTCTATGTCAATTGAATCGCAACGAAAAACAATGAATCCTTCAATGTCGGCCGTATCAATTTGGTAGCACCGTGTTATATTGCTACAATATTATTAGATACTTGCCTAGATATTGATCCGTTAGCCTTAGGTACTAGGCAATTACCCAATACCTAATAACTAATTCCGTAAATAAATAAATTAATGCTGAATCGCAATACCAGCAGAGATCTTAAACATTAAAAAATAGATTAATTAAAAATACACAGGTCTGATGGCAAATTCTCGAATGCACTTAATCCTTCACATTCACTTCGCAATATCATCTCGTCAATCAATTAGAGAAATTAGAGGAGTTGATGAAGTTAGCGACGAGTTTGCGACAGTCCGGATGCGAAAATTTCTTAAGTTTACGTGAATTGACCCTCATAAAGTTGGTTAGATAGAGACAGTTAAACAAAATCATACAACACAAATTAATTGATAAACATATCTTTTATTACATTACTTCTTCAATTAATAAGTTATATTTGGCATGATTGGGCAGTGCTACATTACAAACTGTTTGACATTTATGTCACCCTTATAATAGTGCCGATATTGCTCTAATAGCGAAACAATTGTTTGCAAAGTTCTAGTTTTAGAAATTCTGTTTGCTCCGAAAAAAAGCATTTCCGAAAAAGAAATCTGTCAACAATAAAATGAAATTATAAACAGTGCGAAACCTCCATGTAGTTTTGTGTCTACATGTTTAGTGGATCTATGTGACTACAACGGACGTAAGCGGGTTATACCCATAGCACGGGGATCCGCAGCCGTATTGCGTAAGTGAATACGGCAACGCAAACAGTTTGACCGTTATCCAATCGACCATGCGAGATGAATGACGCGATGTGGATTTCCGGCTGCGAACTCCCGAAGCTAAGAAATAAATTTGTTTCAAATAAATATCTGGAGAGCCTCAGTAAAATGCTCGATGACCTCAGTAGAGCTTCCGAAGGAGTGGGTCTTAAAATGAACATGGACAAAACCAAGGTCATGGTGAATGCCCATGTAGCACCCACTCCTATCAAGATCGGAAACTCTACAGTCGAAGTTGTAGACGATTATGTCTACCTGGGACAAACGGTCCAGTTGGGTAGGTCCAACTTAGAGAAAGAGGTCAACCGTCAAATCCGACTCGGCTGGGCGGCGTTCGGGAAGTTGCGTGGTATCTTCTCGTCCAATTTACCGCAGTGTCTCAAGACAATAGTCTATGACCAGTGTGTGTTGCCAGTGATCACCTATGGGACCGAGACGTGGTCGCTCACAATGGGCCTTTTCAGAAAGCTTAAAGTCACCCAAAGGGCAATGGAATATGCTATGCTCGGAATTTCCTTGCGTGATCACGTCAGAAATGATGATATCCGCAGGAGAACCAAAGTTACCGACATAGCCCGGAGAATTGCTAAACTTAAGTGCCAGTGGGCAGGGCACATTGCTCGCAGAACGGTGCTCGCGGAACGCCATTCCAGAACAGAAAAGTTCTGGAATGGCGACCGCGAACCGGAAGACGATACGTTGGACGGCCTCCCACTACCACTAGGTGGACCGATGACCTGGTTAAGGTTGCGGGAAGGCGCTAATAAGGCTTAAATGATGATGATGATGATGAAATAAATATCACTAGATGGCGCGATATGTACCGATTTGTTATTGAATTGTGTGTAAAATTAAGATTTTCTAGAATTGATCATAAAAATTGTACGTTTTTGTTTAACCAATTCTTCTAAGCACAAAATTATGGAATGTTGGGCTTAATACACATTTCAAAGATTATTTGAACGGCTCATTTAAAATCGATTCCATTAGATGGCGCGGTTTTAAATATCTGAGCCATCCCACTCGATTTTTTTAATTTGTTATGTAGCACATTTTGGTACAATGCAACTGTAAAAACGTGCAAAACATACTGTAAAACAATTCGTCGCTGTATTTAAAGAAAAAAATGTTCACAAACCGATTGAACCCATTTACTTGCAAGTCGCTGCTAACACCATCTATCGCCTTTTTTGTATGGGATGAGGCATCTGAATGCTAGTATTATATTATCTGTGACCATAGTATCTAAAATACCTGCATGTATTTTAGGGGATTCTTTCATGTTCGTGCGGTAAAAAGTACCCAGGGGCGGATCAAGGATTAATTTTACACAAGTGGGGCACAAGTGTAAGAAACGTTGTATTGTGATTCAAAGACAATACCGGATTAAGCCGGGGCGGGGGTTTCTAAACAAAGTCCTTATTTTCCTTGTGCTCCTTACAAATACTTAACAGTGGTACTAATTATAAGTTAGCAATTTTGTAAAATATACATGATTTATAGAGTGGCGCGGAAGTGATTTTTCCTGAGAATCCACAAGACCTGTACACACTTATAGCCGCTATAGACCGGCCTGGGCCACCGGCCCATTTCGAACAACCATGCAGGCTTGCGCCCGCGCCTATTATGGCGCGCGGCGGTTTACCAGGGGCACACTCCTTCGCTGGCTCAGTTGCCAGCCAGCTTGCAACTTTCTGAAGCTAAACCGCAAACTTTGCGGTTTATGCCGACTTCAATGTGCATAGACCTTTAAATGCAAAAGCGAGCGAAGCGAGCTCGAAAATTTCAGCACTTCGGATCGGTTTTCTTTACAACACTTTGAACGAAATAAGAAATTCTTGCAGAAAAGTGGAACAACCATGAGATAGCATGATTTCAGAGCGAGCGAAGCAAGCTCAACAATTATAAGAACTCAGTCTCGGACATGTTCGCTTATTTATGACAATTGATACAGAAATCGAATTGAGATTAACGGCGTATGGGCGATGAAGATCCTCAATGTTTTATTTAAATTAAATGATGCTTATATCGGAGCCACAATACGTTAATAAGATCAATATCGGCACTATAGATTTCTTGGTCTTAGTTTTATAATTCACAATTATTAGGCAAGCGTGGAAACGTTAAAAAATCTATGGAAAATAGCTTGAAATTGCTTATAATATGAGCGTATTTAATAATATAATCACAGTATGCAGATACGTTGGCTTTATGTTTAAACACGGGGCCGCTAATGACCTATTTCAAAATGAACATGTGAAACCTCATTGCTATTGTAGTTTTGCTGTTCTAAGGACGGTTAAACATGATTATACAGCGATTAAACGAAACGCTTTATCATTTATCATTTTGCCAAATCACAAGTCAACATGATAGGTCGCTGGCACTTGTATTTTACCCAAAAAATAACAGTCGCTAACTTGAGCAGCATTTACACAATGAGTGGTGAATGTGTTTAAATTAGTGCGATAAATGACCAGGCGAATCTCGCAAGGATTTTCACGCTTTTCGACTGTCGAGAAACAATCTTCGTATAAACGCGCCTTACCGATAAAAAATACTAAATCAAATGCAATGGGACATTAGTTCAGAGAGACTGTTACAACACATTGCTAGATAAAATACTTACTATTCTAGAGATCAAAATATTTCATTACCTATTATTTAAAGTACATATCGTAAACAATCACATTCAGACATAAAATGGTAATAAGTACATCAATTATTACATCTACAGTACACACAGCCACGACAACCATTAAGTAATACCTAATAGGTACATAGTGATCCTATAATTATGAGATTCAGCTTCGTCCTATATAGACACTAGGTTGTACTAGATTTTGTATTGATCTAGTTGGAAGTCTATAAAGACAATCTGCAAAAAATATAAATCACTTAAGTGAAAACACAGCCATTGAACAACACAGCACAAGGATCGTTCTGAATCCCAAAACGATCTTTGGAAACAATCCGAAATAACCTAGTCATAACTAATAACAAAAAGTTATCAACTCCAAAGTTAAAAAAAATCTAAAACTAATTCACAACAGACACTACTTTGCTAAAATCGTTTTATAACTTATAAAATAGATAAATATTTATAGTCATTGCAAGCTAAGCAAATATGAGGCTGGCATTAAACAAATAAAAAGCCGTCGCTCAAAAAAAATATTGCAACGAAAAGGCAGACTAACTAAAGTATAAAATAAAAAATAAATAAACGTAGCATTGCACGAAAGCTTAAAAAAAATATTGCAAGCAAATCATAATTAAAGCTAAAATCATAGCCGCCAAAAGCTAGCAAAATTGTATTCATTGCAACTCAATAAAAACAAAGTTTCATAAATAAAGTAATCCACGAACTGGAACTGAATGTTCTACTCATGGAAACAATGGTCGAAGCGCAATATAAAAAAAAATTTTGGTAAGAAATATCACTGTACAAATATCTGATCTTGTAAAAACAAGAAGTCCGAATGTAGACAAAATTTTTTGATTTTTTCGGTTTATACTTAAATCATGGCAACCAGCTTTTTTATTTTTGGTTTATATCTAAATCATGGCAAAAATTAAGTCCATTAATAGATGTAAAAAATACAGCCGAAATGAGAACTTACTCCTTTTGGATGGCTGTTATGATCAAGAACAATACATCTTATATTGATATCAGTGATTTAAATATTGTAGATTGCACAAAATAAATTAAATATTTTCGATATATGTAAATCACCAGGGCTATATAAGCCCTAAATAAATAAAGTAACAGTTTAGTGCCTTATATTAAAAAGTGGCACTACATTAGCTTAAAGTGTATTATAATATTTACTAATAAACTTTAGGCAGACTCTACTGTTTGCATTTATAAGCAAAAGCGTAGCTAATCCATTGTTTCAAAGCAACACCATGTGTAAATTCTGTAAGAAAGCGTAAAATAAATATAATCACAGGTACACATTTAGTACAATATTTGGCACAGTTTCAGTACAATATTATAAATAAATAATAACCGCATATTAGAAAAAACAATATCAAACATTTTGACGATAACTTTGAAGAACTAAACCTATCCTGAACAACTTTTTGATTTACGAATTAACCTACATTTTTACTTATAGACTATACTTCATAAATCTAATGAGTACTTTAATTATTTAATAATATTCGTGTTAAAAGTACTGGAAACATATAAGTTTTAAAACCTCAGCTACGAGATAAAAACGTTTAAATAAATAATAAATTAATAAGTGATTGAAATCCCATCAAAAATAGAATTGCTTGATTTGTTAGAAAAACAGTATTAAAAAAATATTTATTTAACTTTCATAACTACTTAGTCAGTTTTAAAAAGGAATCACTTAGGGAGTTTTACCCATCTTAACATTGTAGTAAATAACCCAAGCTTATGGACGCCTACATAAAAGTTTAGAGCCATTTGTTGCAATCTCTTAAAGAAATTACTTGCTAAGAAAATAACTTTAGCTAAAAAAAAACAATTAACACTTATAAGGCAAGAAGAGACCTGCTTGTCCTAAAATTAATAGCCAATCACTCTTTGGCATACCCTGATAGAGTAAATTGAAATCAAGTCATTTTTTCAGCAAATTCAATTCCTACAATGAAAAGTGGTATAAGCGTTAAAATCTTGTTTTCAGTTTGACTTTATTACGTTCATAGGCCAAAATGCAAAATATATAACTCCATACAGAGATACACGCGAAAAAGACATGCCTTTTTGGTAGCCAATGAAAAATAAAGTACCTATGAAGACACAACTATCTTGATTCACTTTAAATTTATTCCTATTAAATTCTACTTACTATCTTGATATATCATAGTGTCAACAAGCCTTAATTCTCAATAATAATAGTGATGCATAATAGTTCTTAATAACAATTAAACGTCGTACTTGTATATCACTAAAAATAATAGGTACTGAATCCGCACAATCCGAATTTGTACTTTCCGACAATTTAACACACAACCTTTAGTACTTCTTAATACACAAACATACTACCTACGTAATAAAATAACTTTCAGGTAACATAAAGAGGTAGATAAATTAAACATTCATTATTATGGCATTGTATAACCTACTCACAAAAAACAGATATAATAAAGATATTTAGGGAATATTATTGTATGCTTTGTTAATTAGTTTTTCATAATTTATGTACCTTTTCCAAGATAAATTAAAATTAGATATTGATATTACTTTTCTATTAATCTTTGAAGTTCGATATCTACCGAATTAAATTCACCTTGTTTTCCTGAAGTTGTTCATGAGAACTTCACAAAGGTTCTCGGTTTGCATTTTATTGGCCCAACACTCACAAGTATAATAGTCACAGCGGATCTTTGTGTCTCTGAAGCTGGCTCTGCCAACCATTGCACAAGAAATAGTTTGTCATCGAGTATACTGCATACAGTAAGCGAGATAGGACGTAGCGACAAACGCAAGCGAGTGAAAGAGACAGTTATACATTGCTATCTTCACCTTCAACATTCACACAAATATAGCTACTGCACAGGTTCTTGCAGCCAATTCAGAGACACAAAGATCCGCTGTGAGTATTAGAAGTGGTTATTTATTCTTGTAGAATATTGTTGTAGAGAAAAAATGACTACCAAACTCACTTTGTGAGTGGTTCTCAGTAGTTTAGTTAGTTATGCTTCGGTTGCTGTTCTTCTATTGATACCAACTTAGTACCTATATGTTGGGCCTTAGGCCTTCGGCCTTGTGGTTAGCAAGGTTTTCAAACCTGTAGAGTCAGGCAATTGATTACAGAACTTGCTGCACATTCATATTTGCAAAATATCTAGGTCTACAGCTACATTGTTATATTGATACTATGTAAATACCAATATTGATTACACTACTTGATAAAAGATTAAGGGGATTAGTTTTTAGTAATTATATGAGATCATAATGTTGAACTGCTATGGAATGGAATCTGGAATTTACTTCTTGCTCTTTTGGGAATTTTCAGCGCTTGACGCTAGCAAAGCCGACAGAGTAGCGTGGGTTGCACTCAATGTACCAGTTGTAGGACTTACGATATTAGAGGATGAAAGTACCACGTTATTATTATTCAGCAAACCGCCACTGGTTCCTGAACTAACAATAGTAACATTTGGTGGTGGTGTAACACCATTTGCAAAGCCCGTCGACAGTACTTTCTGCGTGTTATGCATCATAAACGACTTGGCAGCTCCCGCACTGCCTAAAGTGAGAACCTTCTTCAACATAACAGAGGAATTACATGCATTATCAATCATATCTTTAGTTGTAGAGATACTATCGAAGTCTGTAGAACTTGTTGTGACGACTGTACTTATCTTTGGCGTGGATGTGTGTAGTATCGGGCGGACGGCTGTGACGTTGAAGGTGGCGCTCGAAGCAGGAGTCAGACTGCTCCGATTGATAATGTTCCGTGAAACGATGGCGTTGTGGAGAATGTTCCCGGTGGGGAACGACTTGGAACTGACATTGACATACTGAGGGGTGCCGATGATGGTCGCGTTGGAGGTGCGCGTCCCGAAGCCAATGATTGTGCTAGCTGTACCTTGAGACATGACTGTACTGAAAGTGCCCTTGGTGTTGATTGGTATTCTGCGAAAAAAATAAAACAAATCGTAAGAGTCAACAAGATATGGCAATTTTTAAACCGTCGCATTATCGAGCGAGTTCTTGCTGATTTTTTTTTATATTTTTAGTTGTTAAAAATACAACGCAAATAAAATCTCACCCGCGAATAACCTGCGACGTAGTCCCAGGAATGTTCTGTATAGTGACAGTAGCCTGAGGCAGATGATGCACAGTCCTCTGCCCCGAGGATGGTATGTTGGAGCTGGTGTAGTAATGCACAGTGCTGCCAGTGATGCGGGGCGGCGCGGCAATGTGGGCGACAGGGACGCTATGCACCATGCCACTAGTAGTGGAAGCTACTGTGATGCACTTTGTCTGGTTCACTGTGAACTGGAAAGAGAAAAAAGATATAACTAGCCCATCCCAGTACAAGAACCACGAAAAGGATTTAGTGGGCTTGGTGCGAGTTTTTAATTGTGCTCGATCGCGTTAATGTAAACGACAATTTATATTGCAACTGGATAAGCGCCGTCTGGTGACAGTTACGGAAGAAACCTTATTCGTATGTTTACGCCAAACTTCATGGTCGCCCTGAAGTTGATACAAGCGTGAGCCTATAAAAAATGAAACGGCTGCGCAGTAGTAAATCTCATACAAAAACAGCACCGTTTCGCGCCTTGCGCATCGCAAAACCAACTTCAGGGCGGCCCAGAAGTTTGGCGAGTACTATACATATTGACATAAGCGAACGTTTACGTTAACGCGATCGCGTTAAAAAGTACCCACTAAGGCCACGGATGCGAGAATCGTTTTTAAGATAGACGCCTGTTATGGAACATGGCAACAACTTACGTTACTAGTGTTCAATGTAGTTCCCAAATCAAATTCGTCACCAACCAATGTGATACTATCAGGATCAGCCCCAGTCAGCTTCTCAATAGTCTTTCTCGCATCAGCATCACTTTCAATATTACCCAGGTTTCTGCTCAAAAACTCTATGTCTGACTCTAGTAAGCCATCCACCAAATGATTCTGACTATCCTCAGAATCTTTGCAGAGGGAGAAATCATCATTCTCCAACTTTATATCTTCTACTTTCATCCCATCAACATCAAGGTCATCCATGTTCTCAACTTTAATACTGATGAGATCATCTTCATCCTTCATTTCCTCCATTTTTATTTCATCCAAATCTTCAACTTTTATGCCTCCAACTTTCATGTCATCCATATCCTCTACTTTGATATCAGCAAAATCTGTATCTTCTTTCATCATTGGAACATCTGAAAAGTCTCTGCTATTTTCGCCGTTTCCAATATACTGGCTGGCATCAAAGCTGTTGCTGTCAAAGTTGTCATGATTTGGTTCAACTTTGATATCTTCTATTTTGTATTTATCCTCATCTTGTATGGTGCTTGTGCAGGGTTGGGGGCTGTTGGCGTTACTAATGTCGCCACTGAGGGCTCTTTTGAGAACATACGCCTTTATTTTCCTCAGCATAAATATAGGTACTTTGAAGCCTGTTAATTCTCCCAGCATAGGCAGTGAGTTGTGTTTGTATGCATCACTGTTGGCAAGCTCTTCAATGTCTTCTAAAACCTGGAAACACAACAGACTCAAATAAATAGCACATAGAGTACCAAGATCATTAGGCCCACTTGCATGAAAAACTTATCTCAGAGTTAGCAATTAACTCAGAGCTAAGATTTTCATTAGTTTCATCATCATCATTTCAGCCGAAAGACGTCCACTGCTGGACATGGGCCTCCCCCAGGCGTCGCCACATTGACCGATCCCGTGCGTCTCGCATCCAGCGCCTTCCCGCAACCTTAACCAGGTCATCGGTCCACCTAGTGGGAGGCCTTCCAACGTATCGTCTTCCGGTTCGCGGTCGCCATTCCAGAACTTTTCGGCCCCATCGGCCATCCGTTCTGCGAGCAATGTGCCCTGCCCACTGCCACTTAAGTTTAGCAATTCTCCGGGCTATGTCGGTAACTTTAGTTCTCCTGCGGATATCATCATTTCTGACGTGATCACGCAAGGAAATTCCGAGCATAGCCCTCTCCTTCTCCCTTTGGGTGACTTTAAGCTTTCTGATAAGGCCCATTGTGAGCGACCATGTCTCGGTCCCATAGGTAATCACTGGCAACACACACTGGTCAAAGACTTTTGCCTTGAGACACAGCGGTAAATTGGACGAGAAGATACCACGCAACTTCCCGAACGCCGCCCAGCCGAGTCGGATTCGACGGTTGACCTCTTTCTCGAAGTTGGACCTACCCAACTGGATCGTTTGTCCCAGGTAGACATAATCGTCTACAACTTCGAGTGTAGAGTCTCCGATCTTGATAGGAGTGAGTGCTACATGGGCGTTCACCATGATCTTGGTTTTGTCCATGTTCATTTTAAGACCCACTCTTTCGGAAGCTTTACTGAGGTCATCGAGCATTTTACTGAGGCTTTCCATGGTCTCAGTCATGACCACTATGTCGTCGGCAAACCGAAGGTGAGTGATGTACTCGCCATTAACGTTGATGCCTAGGCCCCTCCAGTCCAGAACCTTGAATACATCCTCCAGCGCAGCAGTGAACAGTTTCGGAGAAATGACGCCCTGTCTCACGCCACGCTGGAGAAGGATTGGTTTCGAGGTCTGATCCTGAAGACGGACTGACATGGTGGCGTTTTTGTACAAACACTTCAACACCTTAATGTACCGGTAGTCGATCTGGCACCATTGGAGAGACTGCAGTACAGCCCAAGTCTCGGTCGAATCGAAGGCTTTCTCGTAGTCCACAAACGCTAAACAGAGAGGCAGGTTATACTCTTCGGTCTTCTGTATAACCTGCCGCAGCGTATGTATGTGGTCTACGGTGCTAAAGCCTTTTCGGAATCCGGCTTGTTCGGGAGGCTGGAAATCATCAAACCTGCGCGCGAGACGATTCGTGAGTATAAATTGACAATATTATAAGACAAACATTCAATTTAACCGTATTAGCAACTAAGTCTGAGTTAAATTTTACGTGCAAGTGGGCCGAAGTAAATAAAATAAAAACAAAGTTACCATGATATAAGTTTTCCCACCCACAGCATTCACCAAGTTATGACTGGCAATCCATTCCTTGTCTGACGAGTCTGCAGGATATCTCAGTAGACCAGCATGTCTGGTATACAGGCGGCCACGAGAATGTCCTAGACCTAGCAACTGTAATAAGAATTTTAACATGATTAGAAAAGCAATCATTCAAACTATATTGAAATACAAGCTGATTAATTATATTAATCAGTATCGGCAACCAAAATTTTAAACTGAAACGTTTACATAGATAGAATACTTAATAATTTCTTACTTTGTGAGCATGAGAACCCATAATAAACAGTGTTTCTTGAGTCAATCTCGCAGGATTCCACTTCTCAGGGTCCCTGATGGCAGGGGAAGGCAATGGTGAAGATGATGCACTGTCTGTGCTATCCTCCTGTTTGATCTTCTTCCGTTTTGTGGCCATGTCAATGTCATTCTCAGAATCCTTCCTCTTTGGCCCTGGGCTCTGTAACTGTTTGAAGTGTTTTATGTGTTATTAAACAAGAATTCAATATCAGTATGTTTGAAGCATCAAAAACTATTTTTTTGTAACTAATAAGTATATATAGTTACTCATACATACAAAGCATTAGATGGAGTAATTTTGTAAGGACATATGAAAACAATCATAGAATGCAATGTAAACATCGAAGACTTGCCCGTGAGGTTCCCACAGGCAGCTTAATTAACTCTCGACACCTGAGGTGGCCACATCCTCATACGAAAAAAGAAGAAGAACATTGAAGTCTACACTTAGTGAAGTGACTTGAAGTAATCCTTTTAATCTTACAGACTCACTTTAGATATATAAAGTATTTTCAAGAAAATATAGAACCAGTTAAATATACTTTTTTATAGAATATTTTTACTTACAGTTGAAGGTTTGACCAGTTTGGAGTCAACACTATTACTGGACTCTGAATCACTGGTCTCATATGGTGACTGTACTGGCTTAGGCGGTGTGGTGTATAACTGGCGGGTGGCATCTAACATGGCTCGACATACTGCTCTCACCTAGGAAATTAAACAAAAATTATGCACCTAGTTAATAAAACGAAAGTTATGTTAATGATAACTTATTCTTTAAAACTAATATCACACTAATATTATAAAGGCGAAAGTTTGTGAGTGTGTGTATGTGTGTGTTTTTATGTTATAGATTATAGTCTGGAATAGCACATAGGATACTTTTTATCCTGGAACTATGTTGCCTTGGGATAATTTTCGACATTCACGCAGGCGAAGCCGCTAGCAGAAGGTTATACACAAAGGGTTTAAATGGTTTGTTTGTTTCCAAGAGGTACTATCTGGCAGCACTCTAAGCAACTAAAAAAACTTAACCAAGAAGAAAATCATGCTGTGCAGTCGGAGGATATATAATTGCTGGCTGACTGACAAACCCTATGTATTCTCCAACTGCACAGCATAATTTTCTTCTTCATTAACTCTTTTTAATAGTAGTTAAGTATTTAATTAACTTTTTTTTTATTTACAACTAAATAGTTACTTTTAAAAATAATTATATGAATGTAAGTGGTATATATTTTCGTAATCATCTGTTAAAAACCTTTTCACTTTCATTCCCTACACAAAGGGCGTGTAAGAAAATAAATTGGAGTACCTACAATAGTTCCAATAGGTGATCAAATTTATTTCAAAATCCATTTTTTTTTTTAATTTTAATTTAACCATCTTATCTTATCTTGTGGAGGGGCCGAGAAATAACTCGGACACTTCGACCCATTGGGATCTATTGTGGTCCCCTAGATACCTTAATCTTCCCCAATCTCATTGAAAACTCTTTTCATGAGTTTTACAATGAGACTAGGTGATATGAGCCTATAGTCTTCCGGTTTTGGATATCCAACCCCTAGGAGACTCATTCGCTTACCAGCCAGTGCATCGCATGTGCACAGAAGGTGCTCCATGCGTTCAGTATGTTCCCCACACAACCTGCACATGGGTGTCGCAGCCAGACCCATCTTCATGAGCACGTCGTTGGTTCCAAAGTGCCCAGTAAAGGCCCCAAGCAGGTAGCGGAGGTTAATTTAACCATACCGCAAGTGAAACTTGAAAGGTTAAGATGAATTGATTGGCTTAAGAATCTTCAAAATCGGCCGACGCCTTTGGTCTCTAGAACGCCACATAGGAACATACATACATAAGACGGATACACACATTACCCTCCTTTACGTCGTACTGTCGGGTAAAAATGATTCAGACAATGCTGCTTTTTGTCAAAGAAAAATGTAGCCATGGGAAGCTTATTATCAATATTCCATTATTGATAAGAAAAATTATATATGATGTGAATCTAAGATGTGAACTTTAAGAGTTGTGTTTTTTTTTCTGAAAATTAAGATAGTAATAAATTGATGCATTTATTTTCTTAACCAATAATAATACCTGATCTTCGCTAACAGATTCATCTCCCAAATTCTGTCTTATGTTGTTGACCGCAGGTACAAAGAATTTCTGAAAAGATAATACAACTTACTTTAATAACTTTTTTTAGAACATCTAAACAGAATTGTTAATGAAATTAGTTATTTGATAAAACAATATTTGAAAACTAATTTTAAGATAAATATTTAGTATTTGTGTTTTGGTTACTAGTTTTAGCATGAAGTAATAAAAAATTATAAATACAAATATTAACAACATACAGGATGGCCAGATCATTGAGGTCAAAAAATCACATTTTGTAGGTTCCGCAACTTTACATAGTTTTTGAGTAATTATTTTTTTTCTGAATTTTTCAACCTAACAAACATAAAAAAATTCTAAAGTCGCGGAACATACATGAAGTGATTCGGATACCCCATGATAGAGAAACCTGTTCCAGTTCCTGCCGCCCTTAATTTTATATATAATTTAACACAAAAACTTACTTCCAAATATTTCTTGATAACTTGATCAATTTCTCTTGTGACTGCTGACTGAATAGTTTGCCGTAACAAGTCCAAAGACTTGTTGGCACTTGCCCTGAATTCCGCAATAGGTCTTGAATGCGGCTGCACTGGTCCAGGTAGACTGAACCTTCTATGCATAGCTGCTAATGTGTTTATGGCAATCTGCCGAGTAACTGGCTGCTTCTAAAATTATGAGGAAAATGGGATTCAAAAGAAAATATTGTGCTAATTTTTTCCTTTTTTTTTTTAAATGAGAGGAGTACAGAACATCAAAATATCATTGTTAAAAACATTGACTAGTCAAAACTCTGGCTAGCCGACAGAACTAACAATTTTAAAATATGCACAAAAATTCTTATTGATTTAAATTAACTTGAATAAATTAAGTAAATTTTATGCAATTTTATGACATAAATTCATCATGAAAACGAGCGAAAATTAAGATAGACCCATGGATTCTGTTTCAATTTATTTGCAAAAGAAGTTTTCTGGCACGCGAATTTATTATTTACTCAGACATTTTCATGGTCACTGTACAAAGCAATAGAAAACAATAGCTTACCGCTTGCATATTGTTGGGTGTATTAGAACGAGCATTCAATGATTTAGTCGGCGCCTGAAAGCCCCAAGTACTACTGGGGCCCTCAGAAACTGGATTCTGATGCGAAGTATCTACGTTATTCCAATTCTTCTGCACCACCATTTCGAATTCCTGTCATATACTGTTTTGTTTGATTTTCATACCCGAAAACCCGAGAGAACATTCACAATCCTGTTAAACAATGTGTTTAAATAACACAACAACAACGCACAATTATTGTACTTCTCTACCCTTGGGGAATTAATATTTTGTTTAAATATAACAAACAGAAAAAAGAGCTTTGATTTGAAAGCTGCCCAACCAACAAGCGAGGAGGGGTCCGGAGTCGGTGCAGAGGGAGGGGGACTAGGGGGAAAGTGTTGCCAGACGTTTTGAATAAGCGATCGTACGATGGGTAAATAAAAGTCGTACGTATTCTCTTGGCAGGGTACTAAAATAAAAAAAATAGTTCGTTTTTAAAACATTTGTTTTATTAATTTGAAGATTTCAATCAAGTAAAAATTATTTAAGAGTGTTTGTCACTGTAAAGAGTTTTACTATCCATTTTATTTAACATTTCTGGTGTTATAGAAAAATTTAGTGGTGGGCGTTGAATGAACGAACCGTTTTTTTAGACTGTTTACTTTTTACTTGGCGTCAACTGTTCGTTTGGTTTACTGTTCACGGATAAACCAGTTTACTCATGAATGACATTTTAAGCATCGACTTAACTTCGCTTAGTCGACGGACGACGGAACGGAACGAGTGATTACGAACGACTACCGAGGCAAAGCATACGTGACGTGCGGTCTGCTTGTTATTGTTTCTCTCTCTTTATCATGCAGAAACAAACACTTTCATCTCACTATATGAATGCTGTCAAAGTG
This sequence comes from Orthosia gracilis, assembly GCA_947562075.1. Lineage (NCBI taxonomy): Eukaryota > Metazoa > Arthropoda > Insecta > Lepidoptera > Noctuidae > Orthosia > Orthosia gracilis. The sequence continues at coordinate 15,454,877 of OX387274.1, forward strand.
AATTGGTTTTGAATTTTGTTTAGGTACGTTATTTTTTTTAGTTTTGATTGTAAATATGCATTACGTGTCAAAGCGAAATAACAACCTTTCTTATAAGCTACTTTTTTCGTTCACAGGTTCGCCCAAAATGTAAGGCTTAACACGAACTGCAATTTTTATTACACGAATTTATTCCGCCCATTCTGCGTCTTATGGAATTGTATGAACTTGCACGTATTGCGGAAAAAAAATTGACGTGCGAATTTTCGAAATTCGCACGAATGTTTGAACTTTATGACAGGTATAAGGAGACAATAGTCGCGCGGAATTTTATCCGCATTGCGTGTTAGTTAAAATTAATCACGCTATTGAATTCCTAATAATACATGGAAGACACCATATTCCTTTCTTCTAAAATAAAACTATTTTTGTAACATTCACCATAATTCTTATATTTTAATTAACTGACTGTTGCTACCATCAACACCAAAGACAATTGTTTCTCATAGACAAAACTAAAACTTCTACATCCCCCCTCAATTAAAATTTTCCCTAAAATTCAAATTGGTAAAATAGAAACAAACATAAGCATTTCATTAATAACATAAAAAAACAGTACTTAAAATCCACAAAACAAATCATACAGTATTACAGTATAATCTAGATAATACATAATATTAAAGTATAAAAATTAAGAATAATTTACCCTTCCCCCGCAATTTAAAGAATCATTAATTTCAAAATATTATAGTAGATTGGTGTTTACCACCTTTCATTCTTAAAATTGAAATTCATAACTACAGTCCGTCAAATCTAAGAAGTCCGATGACGTTTCTCATTTAACTTGCCGTGATAACTTTGTGTGAAAGTTTACGAATAATCAAATTCATAATCCTAATTAATTACTATGCTGCCTATACACTATAACAACGAGTATCATTCGTAAGCATCAACTTAAGTTTATACAACGTATTTTTATAGCTGTCAAACGGTACTTCTTAGATTTGACGGACTGTAACAAAAAATTAAACTTTAATTTAAACCCAGCCTTTCCACAAAATAATTGTGTTTTTGTTTCACTAAAGCCTTAGTTAATACATCTGCTACATTTTCATTCGTGCTAACATATTTCACAATTACTTCTTTTTTACTAAACAGATCTTTTATGTAGTGGTATTTAATATCAATGTGCTTTGACCTCTTACTATTTTCATTCGATTCTATCATTTTAATCGCACTTTGATTATCAACATTTAAATACGAATCTGACGCACGGTTAAAATCTTGTAGCAAACCTTTCAAATAAACTAACTCTGCAGACGCTAAAGCAGCAGCTATAAATTCAGCTTCGGCAGTTGACAACGCAACAACGTTTTGTTTTTTTACAGAACCAGGATAACAAATTATTACCGTAGTAGACTACAGATCCACTTACACTTTTTCTATCAGTTCTGTCACCAGCCCAGTCAGCATCAGAATAACCAACAAGGCAACAGTTGCTATCCCGTTTATATATAAGAGACTTTGACTTAGTTTGTTTTAAGTAGCGCAATATACGCTTAGCTGCTTTCCACAGTGATATAGTAGGCTTATCCAAAAACCGACTTAGAAAGGACACTGCAAAACAAATATCAGGTCTGCTTGAAGTAGATATATATAGAAGACATCCTATTAGCTCACGATACGGCTTGTCCAAGATGATTGCTTCATTATAATCTTTCGCGAAATTTGTTTCCATTGGAGTCTCAGCTCCTTTGCAGTCAGTCATATTAAATTTTTCAAGTATTCTATCTATGGCTGACTCCTGGTTAATTAACAATAGTTCTGGCGTTCTCACTATGTGCAGCCCCAAATAATTACTGACTTCTCCAAGATCTTTAACATTAAATTCAATTTTTAAAAAATGATGAGCTTTCTTTAAATTTATCATACTTTTTGACATTAAAATCATGTCGTCAACGTAAACCAATAAAAATACATCTTCCAAAACATATAAACAAAAATCATGTTTTGATTGAACAAATCCTTTACCAACCAAAAAACCATGTAGTCTTTCATTCCAACATTTAGGCGCTTGTTTTAATCCATACAAAGATCGCTTTAATTTCAAAACGACACCTTTTCCGAGATTGACACCTAAGGGAGGTTTTATATAAACATCTTCTTTTAAAAAACCGTTTAAGAATGCCGTTGGCACATCTAATTGTTTCATATATATATCATTTTGTACGGCTTGACTCAGCATCATACGAATAGTAGGCATACGTGCGACTGGTGAATATACATTAAATAATGTTTCCTCTTGAAATCCTTTCACCACTAATCTCGCCTTTTTCGTTCCATCTTGTTTAGTTGTAAAAATCCATTTTGTATCTATAGCCCTCTTATCTATAGGCAATTCAGATTCTTCCCAAGTTCCCAAACATTTAAGAGAATTTAGTTCTTTATCTATCGCTTCTTGCCACCCTTGACCTTTTTCGATTGCTTCTTTATACGAGCTTGGATCACCCGTACACAAACAATATGCTACATGTGCTTCATAATCTTCAAATCTTTTTGGAGGCTTAACTATTCTGCCACATCTCGTTTTTATCACAGTTTCATCTCCGTTTATACTATCTCGTCTATCAATAATATTTTCTTCCACACAATCCTCAAAAATTTCATATGGTTCGTTTCTCATTGTTTCCTGTTCCATATTAGTATTATCAACAGTAACCTCTTCTCTGATTTCTACATTGTTATGTACTGGTTCTTGATTTATTTCGGTTACTCTAACTCTTTGCTCCTCAGTTCCGTTTGTTAGTTTATCGCTTTCATTATAAACAATATCTTCTTCATCAAATCTCACATCTCGAGACACAATAATTTTATTTTCTTTATAGTCCCATAAGTTATATCCTGTCCTATTATATCCGACCATTCTAGTTTCACGTGCTCTTTCCGACAATTTATCAGGTTTTGGTACTATACACGCCCATGCTTTTGCACCAAAAACACGAAGTTTGCTTAAGTCTCTTGTACCATATAGTACTTCACATGGAGTTTTAAAATTGATAGCTGATGAGGTACAACGATTTAACTGATAAGCCGCACATCTTATAGCTTCTCCCCACAAATTCTTTGGTAAGTTGGTTTCGCTGAGCATAGTTCTTGCTTTATTGTATAAGCTGCGATTCATTCGTTCCGCAACGCCATTGCTAGCTGGTGAATATGGTAAACTATATTCCAAGAATATACCCTTTTCTTTACAGAATGTACGTAATTTATTGCAAGTGTATTCACCCCCATTGTCACATCTTATTCTTTTAACCGCTTTCTCAAATTCATTCTCATATCTATGGATATAATTAATAATATTTTCGGTAGCTTCAGCTTTCCTCTTCAGCAAGAAAACTACACAGAAGTGTGAGTAATCGTCAATGACAGTTTGGAATTAAACTTCACCTTGTATAGTTGGAATGTTGGATGGACCCGCTATATCGCTATGTATTAGCTCCAAGATCTGAAGTGAACGTGGTCGCTCTAAACTTTTGAATGGTAACCTAGTTGCCTTACCTTTCATACATGCGTTACATACTTTGTTGTTAATTGGTAACTTCAACCTTTGTAATATTTTAGAGCTAGAATGACCTAGACGTCTATGCCACAACATGCCGTTCACTGATTGTATAGCTGCGGCTTCTTCCTCTGCTAAGATTTCACCCTGTAAAATGTAAAGTTTCCCATTATTGTAAGCCCAAATAGTAGAGCCATTGAAAAATGTAATTTTTGCATATTCACTTCTGAATATTATTTCGTTAGATGGTTTTTCTAGAAGTTTCCTTACAGATAGCAAATTATAGGCTAAATTAGGCACGACAAACCCTACGATAGTAATCCGAACATTGTCACATTTGATAGGCAAATTACCACTATAATATGATATCAACTTTTCACCATTTGCTGTGTTTATTTTTATGGGATGCTCTAATTGTTTTATATTAGTCATATATGGTATATAATAGTCTGATATAAAATTTTGTGATGCACCAGAATCTATAATGAAAGAAACACAATTATTAGTGGAAACCTTACAAGTTAAATTGAATTCTGTCCTGTCAATCATACAACCTATTTCGTCATTACTTTCATCAAAACCCATATGAGTGTAGTCCGATGTACTTGCTCTACCGGTACCACCTCGGCCCTGCGCTCTGCCATGACCACGTCTGTGAAATTCTACGCGCCGGATGGTTACTCCACGTTGAGAAGTACCTCTTCCACGCTTTGCTTGGTTTCGACAATATATTGCCTTATATATATAATATCTCATGACAATACCAGCAAACAATGTTAAATGCATTATCTTGGTTTGTGTTGACTATATCTTTATCAAATAGTCTTATTTCCGCATCTAATAAAGTTGCCTTTGTTTTCTCCAAAGTCAAGCCCTCGCTCATTGTATCTAATGCTGTTATTACGTTGCAGACTTTTTCTGGTAAAGCTCGCAACAGATATATAACTTTATCAGACTCTTCCATTTTTGACATTATTTCATTGTCACTAATTAACTTATCAAATTTCAAAAAGAAATCTTGAAGTTTTTCATTACTGTCACATTTCAAGTCAATCAACTTTTTCTTCAAATGAAATTTATTCATGACACTTTTCCTTGAAAAAAAATTTTCCAACGAATCCAACATTTCTTTTGAATTTTTGCATCCTTTTACAATATCTAAAAATTTGTCTCCAATATTTTGCACTATTAATGACCGTGCTTCTGCATCTCTCTTCCTGTCTTTTACTTCCACACTCGTCACAATATCATCAATACCTTTCTCCTCTAGCACCAGCTGCAATCTAAATTTCCAATTGTGAAAATTATCCCCGTCTTCCAACCGACGTATCACATCTTGAGACTTCATGTTAGCCATCCTTTATTTCTAGTAAAACTCAAAAAAAGCTCGAACCGTCAAATTCAACAATTTAAGGAATATGGGGCGGCCCATAACCTATTGAATTCCTAATAATACATGGAAGACACCATATTCCTTTCTTCTAAAATAAAACTATTTTTGTAACATTCACCATAATTCTTATATTTTAATTAACTGACTGTTGCTACCATCAACACCAAAGACAATTGTTTCTCATAGACAAAACTAAAACTTCTACACACGCGGGCAAAAATTCACACGAATAAAATAAAAATCGCAATGCATGCTAAGCCTTTTACTCAGCTTATTATTATAATTTTGGAAGTCGCAAAACTTCTTCATTTCACTTTTCGCTTTTTTTATTGATTTAACAATGGCAACACTAAACACAGTCTTTCTTTTTCTTTCGAATATAAATTGGCGCCGTAGCTTTTGAGTTTTCAATCAAAGAGTAGTAAGTACTAATAGTTTTCAATGTTTAGTCGTTTACATTTTTTTTGCTTGAAAGCACTTGATGAAAGCCTTGAGAAGGTTGAAACTTAGAGTCTTACATGAAAGTTGAGAAATAACAGCCTCTGCTGATTAAAATGTTGATGCCAGTCCTCCTGCCTTTATTATCGTAGCAGAGAATTGATTTTCAAATTAAAATTCATTGGTTTTTTATTCAATATCAATCGTAAAGATCACAATTTATTCACAGATTGAGATCATTCAAATGAAGATTCTGGTGTTTGTTTAGGTTTCTCTGTGGATTCTGGTCTGAGCAGGACTACGGTTTTGTTCTCATTTCTATTTGCTTTTTCTTTCCTGAATCGTCTGTAGTTGAGTGTTGACGTATAACGTCGACGTTTACACCGGTTACAAAAAGTTAATAAGTGCAAAAGGTAATGAACTTTATTTTATTAAAGCCGGAACTGCTCGTAATCGGCTTCGTATTACATTGCTGTTCGTTCATTCAATTTACAAACATCTAATACGATACGACTGACATCAGTGTTATCATTTACGGCTCCAATAGTCACTACCGCTTGGCTGTGGCTGTGTGGTTTGTGGCAATCCCCAGTCCGGTTTGTGAAGTGGGTGAAGTACGACGCGACGTGATCAGTTACTAGAACAGTATCATTTTACGAAATATTAATTGGTAAGATAACACGCCCACAGGCTTATCGATATCATTTGCTTGTAAAAAACCTATTTTTAGGACGTAATAAAATATTTACCATATTCTGTAGTTACACATTTAGAAGCCTTCCACATATTCACATAAGCCTTTTGGACTTTGTTCTTTACTTTGCCACGAAGTTGTTTACGTAGTCTTGCTGTTGTCACTTAAACATAAAAAAATTATACTAGGTACTCAGTTTTGAATTATAATTTTCCATGTCTATACAGGTTAGGTATGTATTTATAGAACAAGTTTCAATTTGCCTGCAACCTAATTATCAGATATTTAGGCAGGTACTACCATTGTAGACATTTAAATTCTAATTATTGAATTCTGAATTTGTACATTGATTTTTATTTAGGTACCATAAATTTAAATAGCAAATCAGATTCAGTCAGTTCTTAGTACAAAATACCTAACTTTCCCATGATAATCATCTGTTAAATTGTTGCTTTCTACTTAGAAAATAACTTTCACTCATTCACTGAAAGTGTGTGAGTTTTTAACAAGCCATTGAAGTGAGCCAACACCCTTTTTAAATGGTAGTCAACTACATTTTCATTTTCAAAATAAAATTGCCAATCATTTCATATCTTTTAGGTATATTATCTACCAATTGTTATCAGCCAAGTCATGCTTCAATTTGTTTTTAGAAATGGCCCTGAAAATGTATTCTGTGATAATAAAGTAATATGCAACAATATATTACTTTTAAATTTACATTTTTGATGTTCAAAAGTGTAAATTTAAAACTACTATTAATAATTGAAATAAAGAATTTGACTTTATGATAATCATTTCAAATATTTTTCTAAAGAATTTGAATTGAATAGCCTATTAGTTTAATGATGGTCTCATTAGGGTGTAGCCCTTATGAGAGCTATTAACTAGTGCTTTTGTAATATTTAACAAGAGCTACACTGCATTTAGTTCTGAAAAAGCTAGGTTGAAGTCGCAGTATAATAGTTCACTAGTTCGGAAGTAAAGTAAACTTGTTGGGACTGCAGTACTGCACCATTATTTGTTTATCATTCATATCCAAATCAACCCTCTGACTGATACTTTTGTTTTTCTAGAATAAATTAAAGAACTACTTCCATGAAGTGCAGTGTATGTGAGCATTGTGAGGAGATTACTCCTAACATGGAAAAAGAAAGTCATTCAGAATCTGTGATCATAAACAAAATAACAGAATTGCCAACTTTACCAGTATTTCTTGTTTTTATTTTAATGCCCTATGGCCTTGTTGTTAGAAATTAGTTTAATGAACTCAGATAAATCTTTGCTGATTTTTTAACGTTATCTCTAACTTAGATAAGATAGATATAACAGTATTTGATCATTAGTACTTACCTACTACTCTTTTGTGATGTTTTATTCATGTTCATGGTCATGTCAGATTATAATGTATGGTTGAATAAAACAAGGCTAGGTTTAATGATATTATTTCCGTTTAGAAATTAAAAATGTATTCAATAAATGTGTCAATGACTGCTATAATTGCCATGCTAACAGAACAACTAGTGCTTGCTAGCTTACTAAAACAATAATGGTATCAAAGACTGAAAAACTAGCAATGTGTACCTAGTCCGCATATATTATATGTTGTAGGTATGAACATCAATGAACTCACTATTGTCAAGACTCATAGATCATTTTGTTAGTAAGAAGTAGTATGCAAAGGATATTAAATACGAATCAATTGTCAATTTATTACATCATCTTTGTACGCATGTATGGAGATAAAATTGATTGTTCAATAGTGCAATAACTGTTAAAATTATCCGTTTTGTATGTTATCAAAACATGTTATTGTTTATAGTTATTTTAATATCAGTTGCATTTAGGCATAACTATTGTATTTAGGTTTGGCTTATACTTATTACTTAGCCTTGTTTATGAACTTGGTTCTTTTCACTATAAATATTAAAAGTTGTAAATGCATACAAGGCTTTATATAGCAAAGTTCTAAGCGAATCTAACATACAAAATAGTAATGATATTTCTATTTTTTTTTCCAATGTTTAGTTTAACAAAATATAAATTGTTAGTAGACTATTGTGTAATTGTCACCTATGTAATGTATTCTTTGAACTTTGATTGTAAAGAGTACATAGTCTACGAATTTTGTTTATTTTAATTTGAATTGTACTTACCAAGGTCATTACCCAATCCTCGGTTATGGTAATGTTTACATAATTTTTATCAATACAGTGATAAATCTTGCTTGTTAATTTGCAGGGTGACAACTATCTGTATTTTCCTAACAAAAAATATTTAAAAAAAATTGACTTATTTTATCACTTCAACCCCTTAGTTTGATATAGTTTCAACATCAAGTAAGGTTGTTTGTTGGTAGGTATTTAGTTATATCGTCAAGTAAACATATTTTAGCAGACATATTTCTTTAATTTCAGATAATCACCATGTCGAAAATAAAGGCTGGACCCGTTGTTGATGTCCTCGGTGATGAGATGACCAGGATCATTTGGGATTTGATTAAAGAAAAGCTCATATTACCCTTCTTGGACATCGAGCTCCACGTCTACGATTTGGGTATGGAAAACCGTGATAAGACTGATGATCAAGTTACCATTGACTGTGCTGAAGCAATCAAGAAATACAATGTCGGCATCAAATGCGCAACCATCACCCCTGATGAGAAAAGAGTTGAAGAATTCAAGCTAAAGAAAATGTGGAAGAGTCCCAATGGAACAATACGTAATATTCTTGGTGGCACAGTTTTTAGGGAAGCTATTATTTGCAAAAATATTCCGCGTCTCGTTACTGGCTGGGAAAAACCTATTATCATCGGCCGTCATGCTCACGCTGATCAATACAAAGCTACTGACTTTGTTGTGCCTGGTGCTGGTAGCCTAGAGCTTATTTGGACGCCACCCAATGGAGGAGAGCCTATCAGGCACGTTGTTAATGAATTCAAGGGTGCTGGTGTCGCTCTGGGTATGTTCAATACTGATGCCTCCATCATTGACTTCGCTCACTCTTCATTCAAATATGCTCTTGGCAGGAAGTACCCTCTTTACTTGAGCACCAAAAACACAATTCTCAAGAAATACGATGGCCGCTTCAAAGACATCTTCCAGGAAATTTATGAAAAGGACTACAAATCACAGTACGAAGCCGCCGGTATTTGGTACGAGCACAGGTTGATCGACGATATGGTTGCCTACGCGATGAAATCCGAGGGTGGATTCGTGTGGGCTTGCAAGAACTATGACGGTGATGTGCAGTCAGATTCAGTTGCCCAAGGATACGGTTCTTTGGGTCTAATGACATCTGTTTTAATTTGTCCTGATGGAAAGACTGTAGAAGCGGAAGCTGCCCACGGTACAGTAACCAGGCATTTCAGATTCTATCAACAAGGAAAGGAGACATCCACCAATCCCATTGCGTCAATCTTTGCATGGACTAGGGGTCTCTTGCACCGCGCTGAGTTGGATAACAACGCTGAACTTAAGAACTTTGCTGAAACTCTGGAGAAAGTTTGCATCGACACCATCGAATCTGGAATTATGACTAAGGATCTTGCTATTTGTGTTAAGGGCATGTCCAATGTAAAGAGGTCAGACTACTACGAAACTTTCGAGTTTATGGATAAACTTGCTGAAAACCTTAAGAAAAGTTTGGGCAAGTGACTACCTGCACAAAGGATATTGTCTAACCTGTGAACAATTTTTACCAATCAATATTTACGTAAGAATTCTTATCATGTCACAAGGGAATGAGGGTATTTTATTTTAAACCTTAATTTAAAAAATCATTATAATTTATTACTTTATTAAATGTAACTTAAATTAAAACAAAATTTGTTTACTTTTGGTGTCACCTTTACCCTAGTTAGGGTCCCGATTGTAATTGTAAATGAGAAATAACAACATTGAAAATGACTATTGTTCGGTACCTACCTATCTAATATCGTTTATGCTGTACGCCTATTAAACTCATTAGCCAGACGAGTGGCCTTTACGAAACAATAAAACTTATGGCGACCTAGATTAATAAGTACCTACTCTCTTCTTCATCATGTCGATGATTCCGTTTTTAATTTTTAATTTAGATGTTCTGCTTCGACCAGAACTCAGCCACGTTGACAGTCCTAGCGCTGGCCTCGCACAGGTTCTTCATGGTACAATTGTTTGTGCACAGAGAGCAGGACAACAGATGGGGCATCGTTTGCGGTGTGGTTGCACAGTCGCATTGTGGCTGGTCGGAGAGATCTGACCAGGTTGTACCTACAGAGGCCCACTTAGCTTCACAACCTATTTAGGGTACCTAGTGATCTCTAGTCAATACTTTGCATAGATTTTGAATATTTTTTTACATGTATATCTTTTTTATATGTGTATAGGTACTTCTAGCTTACATTATAGTTGGGTATTATACCCTCTGTTTACTTTTTGCCTACATTTAGAATCCCCAGCTTTCCCCTACAAACGCTAATTTAAATGACAAAATTACAGTTCTACCGATCCTTACATTACATTGGATAAACAATTCGCTGTTTATTACCCTTTGTTGGTGTTTGTACAGTGATTCTGCTAAATAATAAGCATTACATCATTCACCTGTAGTTACCAAAAACTATTTATTTTCAAAGAAACCTGTCGAATTTATAGTGTGGATGCAAGTAATTAAGGAAAATGGTACAATGAATAAGATTAATATTATTAGCATCATGCAAGATCTTTAATTCTTGACTGCTAGCGCCATGGGCTACACGTACATAAACTATGAAACACGTTGGCCACTTTAGTTCTTCGGATATATCACAGATGGCAGAACTGTAAAAAATATTTAGAAACCGTTAATCTAATCTATCTATCTAATACCTTTAAAGGAGCAATTCTTGTAAACGTTGTGTTACATACTCTTTGAATTCTTGTATATACAGGGTTACAGTCAAAATCGACCTAGATCCGTTAAGGGCGTGTAGTACACATCATTTCTGAATGATTTCACTATGGAACCCCCCATCCTAAAATTAACCGTTTTCGAGATTTTCGAGTTTTATTTTTTTTTATGAAAATGCCCAATTTATCGGCTATTGAATTGAATATTTTGAATTTTTTTGACTCTTATGATTATTTTTTTGGTTTTTTACATGAAAAATTTTTTTGGTTTTTTTTTTGGTGTTTTGGTTTTTTTCAAAATATTCAATTCAATAGCCGAAAAATTGGGCATTTTCATAAAAAAAATTAAAACTCGAAAATCTCGAAAACGGTTAAGTTTAGGATGGGAGGTTCCATAGTGAAATCATTCAGAAATGATGTGTACTACACGCCCTTAACGGATCTAGGTCGACTTTTCCTGTAACCCTGTATATATGTTACGGCTAATACCCGAAGTGCGGCTACACCTAGTATTAGTGCGGCTACACCTAGTTTTAGCCGGTTAGAACTAGGTGTAGCCACGCGACGGAGCCCCGCTGCGCGGGGCTCCTATTTCCGTCCGCAGGGTCTAAAGTAACCTAACACGAACGAGATGACGGGAACTGAGTTCGCTCGCTTTGCTCGCTCACTTCAGCTCCCGTCATCTCGTTCGAACCTAACCTGTCCGTGTCGGGGTGCCCTAAGCTCCGGCTAATACTAGGTGTAGCCGCACTTCGGGTATTAGCCGTAACATATATATAATCTGAATCTCGGAAACGGCTCCAACGATTTTCATAAAATTTTGTATACAGGCGGTTTCGTGGGCGATAAATCGATATAGCTAGGTTTCCTTTTTAGAGAACGCCTTTTTCACTATTTTCACAAGAGCAGAGCTCGTTTGCCCAAGTACTATATTTATAAACCGTGGGCGTTTCTGTTTTCTGTACTTGCTATGTAATTTCATATTAATTACTACGACTAATAATTTACCTGCCATAAAACGTTCATTAAACTCATGTTATGATAAAACTGTTACTACGATTATGCAATATTCTTATCGTCTGCGGAGCGTATCAGCGTTTGATAACAACAAACTAAGTAAGTAGATACGCACATAAGTTCATTTCCATTGTATGTAAGTTTATATACCTAATATTTTCATTAAGTACCTATCTATCTATACCTATGTATTTTTATCAGTTTTTTATGTCTGTAAAATGTCTTACGTTACAATAATTATTGTTACTGCAGTAAATTAGGTTTTTAATACGTAGGTACTTACCCCCAGTTTCCCACGTATCGATTATCGCAAAATTAATGTGACAAATTATCAAGCACGCGTTATCTGCTGTGATTGCTTGAATGAATTTTCAACAGCCAATCACAGCAGATAACGCGTGCTTGACAATTTGTCACATTAATTTAATTTTGCGTTAATCGAAACGTGGGAAACCGGGGGTTAGACTTGCAGCAATGGTAAATCAACAGGAAATAAATAAATAAAAAATACCTATCGCTCTTTAATGATATTCATATAACAGCACAGAAGTTAGGTACTTCCAAAACAGAAAAATAATTATTACAGTACCCACGTGAAAATGTACGAAACCAATGTAAATAATTTTTATACATAAAATTGTGCGTAACTTGAAGTATTACTTAGTTTTTATTTCATCGCAATCGGTCCACACCACAGACATAAATCTAGATAGATAACGCAAGTCCCTCCATCTGTATGAAAACCAAGCGTAACACTTTTTCACAAACAATTAAAAAACAAATTTGCTAACCAATGAAAGAAAACATTTCCAATGCCTCGGCCAACTTTTTCTATACATTCTTTACAGCTCAATATGGCATTAAAAGATGTGCATCTGGACTGAGGGCCCATTTTTTAAATCCTTGCGGAACGAAATAAGACTTAAAGGGAAATTAGTTAAAAATAGTAAAAACTTAAAGCATGCGTGAATTAAAACTGTTATGATTAAATTACTTGGGCCCTCAATCCAGACGCTTGCATAAACTGGCATAGCCTAAATCTCAGAAAGTACTATCTCTGGGTTAATCATTTTAACTTAGGAATTTAGTTAAGAATTTCTTAAATATTTTAAGAAATTCCCAAATCTGTAGAATATGACATTACAGATTTATGGCGATATATCTAGGGCCCTCAATCCTGTCTTTACCGAGGAATCTGCAAAACATGAATTTATCTGAAGAAATACATGAATAGGACTGTAATATACTTTGCTTAGATACCTCTGTGAATTAGTTAAAAAGAAATGATGACACAAAAGTGAATTGTTAAAAAGTAAATGGGAATCGAATTTTACTAAAACGTCTGAACTGAGAGCCCAATATTTTCGGCTTTATTGACTAGGCTCAACCTCATAAATTAAGTCAAATTAAAATACCTTTTTTTACTATTTTATAACTAAAATGTAACATATCGTCCGTTCTTCTAATTCTAATACTTTAAGAGAAAATTGATTTTTAATTTTTTGTAGGAGAAAATTATGTAGGGTAGATATGATTTTGTTACTTTTTGGGACGGAAAATCATATCATATGTCATCGTTTCTATGGCCAGTATATGCAGCACCACAGACGTTGCAATACGCAAATCAATCAAATTCATTTCGATGAATAAAACACAATCGGTATAAATGTATGAAAACTACTTACTTCACTTATATTATGTAATCTAAAAATAGTCTGATATCGTAACATCAGTTTAATTACAAACTATTTGTTACTATTATGTTATATATATGGAAAGGATACATTATTTTCTTAATGTCTAGTTCAGTAATTTGGTGGCAAGAGAAAGAAGTATTTGCTGGCAAAGGAAGATTAAAGAGATCGTTGAGAGTGGAAGATTTAACATGGTCATCGAGGGTAATAGGGCCTCAGAAAAGTGTGCATTAAGGTCCATTCTTATCAGAAGAACTCTTGCTAGAGGCTTTACCAATACTAACAGTCTAAAAATTGCCATACTTGTGTTGGGTTGAAGTTGTTAATTGAGTTGGAATGTGGTGCCTTTTCGCATTCCTACACAGATGACTGCAGCGATTTCGCATCCTTTTATAAAGGTCCCAGTTTTCCCTAGTCAGTCACTTCCTGTACAGGCACTTGGCTTTGTTCGCTTAGCCATCTGTTTTTTACTGCTGGATATAGCCATGGTGCAGGAAGGTGTTTAACCCTCATCTTTTTTAAGGGCGCGTGTGCCTCGTATAAATCCAACATTGTCTTGCTGAATATTTACACCATAGTGTCCATATACTCCCAGGCGTATACAGGAGATCAGTATACCACCCGCATCAGCTCTCAAACGCTCCAAATCAATGTTTTTAAAAGAACGAAGAGAAAGAAATTTAGCCTTGCGTTTAGGAGGTCGAATATTGTAGGAAAGATAAATGAGGTCATGGTAGGAAAAAGGAGTAGGAAGCTGTCCATGTGTGCCTACTTGGTTAGGGTCGGAAATTAGAATGAGATTTAATAGAGAAGGAGAAGAGTGAAGAGCCATATGAGTAGCATTTAACGGAAGTAAATGCATATTAACAGAAGAGACAAGAAATTGGAGTTTACGGCTGCGCGAATCTTCTTTCAGCAGACAAGTGTTGAAGTCTCTGAGAATGAGCGTATGCTCATAAAGTGCGGCAAGATTTTCCAAATGAGCTTTAAATGAAGAAAAGTAATCAATTTGGCAATTGGGACTATATTAGACTCCTAAAAGTAACTTATACTTCATAAAAGATAGCTTGATCTCTGCGACATATGTCAAACTGACGTATACGTTATTGTTATGTAATTGTTAGCCTGTCATAAGCGCTATTGTTACTGGATTGATACTGACAGCTGTCGCAAAGATCTTTTATGAAGTATTGTATGTTGAAAGTTTATTTAAATGAAAAGGTGTTCTGAAAACTTTGTGTCAACAGTTGGAGACTGGATAACTATCTTGTAACTGATATCTCCACGGAGATAAACAGCAACTCATCCACATCCCTTGCTCGGTCTGTCATTGAGCACATTGCAGTGAAGTGTTAAAGATATACTAATATGCTTAAATTAAAACCCTGTAATCAGCAATTTTAGATGACGATGAATCACCAACAACATTAACATAGGAAAAATGCATAAAAATCATGTTATTCTTTAAATGAAATAAGCAATGTTAAAGTGATCTGGGTAACTACTTACTTCGATATCACAAAACAGACACACTGATAATAATAATATTTACTGCAATATTAAATATGTCAGCACTTTTATAGATTTCCTTCTGAAGAGAGATTTGGTTTCGAATGACTGACAGATGTTAACTTGACATAACAATAAGCACTAGTTTTTGGCACGAACAAGTGAGTACTAAGATGACAAGGAGATCGAGAAAGAAAGATGGCGAGATTGATCAGTGGTAGATTGATGATAAAACTTGAAGAGAATTACCATCGATATAGTTACGGATTGTGCGTGTACATCAAAATACGTGCCTAGAGTAATATTTTTTTTTAACTTTTACATTATTCTCCATTACATAATGCGATTAGTTACTTTGTTACGGTACATTACCAAGAATGACGTTCATTTGTTTTATCCTCGCCCGAAAAGGACCCATGCAATAATAGCTTTGCCTGACAATTGCACTGTCTTTCCTTCAAAATATTGCACCACAAAAAAGACAGTCGCTTCCAACTGTTCAAACCATAAATATTTACTTTAGTCGCTTAAAAAATAGCTTATATGAGGATATATACTGATCAGTCCAAAAAAGTAACAAAATCATATCTACCCTACATAATTTTCTCCTACAAAAAATTAAAAATCAATTTTCTCTTAAAGTATTAGAATTACAAGAACGGACGATATGTTACATTTTAGTTATAAAATAGTAAAAAAAGGTATTTTAATTTGACTTAATCTATGAGGTTGAGCCTAGTCAATAAAGCCGAAAATATTGGGCTCTCAGTTCAGACATTTTAGTAAAATTCGATTCCCATTTACTTTTTAACAATTCACTTTTGTGTCATCATTTCTTTTTAACTAATTCACAGAGGTATCTAAGCAAAGTATATTACAGTCCTATTCATGTATTTCTTCAGATAAATTCATGTTTTGCAGATTCCTCGGTAAAGACATTAAAGGATTGAGGGCCCTAGATATATCGCCATAAATCTGTAATGTCATATTCTACAGATTTGGGAATTTCTTAAAATATTTAAGAAATTCTTAACTAAATTCCTAAGTTAAAATGATTAACCCAGAGATAGTACTTTCTGAGATTTAGGCTATGCCAGTTTATGCAAGCGTCTGGATTGAGGGCCCAAGTAATTTAATCATAACAGTTTTAATTCACGTTTAAGAAATTTTAGGCCCATTGCTTTAAGTTTTTACTATTTTTAACTAATTTCCCTTTAAGTCTTATTTCGTTCCGCAAGGATTTAAAAAATGGGCCCTCAGTCCAGATGCACATCATTAAAAGGCATTTTTATAGATTTCGGTGGATTTCCGGTGCCGGTAATGCTAAATGAAAAGCTCAGATTAAGATCATTGATCGTAACTTTAGTCCGTTATATTTGGCACGCGAAGTACATACGAGTACAATCGCGTCATCTAGTTAGATTTATGTCTGTGGTTGAACTCCGTATTATAAACAAAACCTGTTTTTGTATAATAATTAAATGGTAAAATAAATGCGATTGATAGAATCTAGTCTGTCATAAATGAGTATTTTATAAGGGCGCTAATTTATTTAACAAATATATATATTTTTTGCCGTGAAATATATCTATCGTCTCTATTTTTGATCTACTTCGATTTTCGACCTACTTTCGATCATTACGAACTAGGATACAACACTATTTTTATTTTATGTAGAACACACTAAATGCCATTTTAGCCCAGCAAATAAAAAAATACAGTTTTTAAGTAACGTTCAATTTATAAGTAGGTATGTTTTAATCGTAGAAAACCCGACTAATCAAGTGTGAAGAATTAGAATTAGCTATGTTCAATCTTATTTTTAAGAAAATCTAAACACACAACTAGTTTCTATATCTACCGTTTGACCGATTCTAAATACAAATTCATTATAAAAAAATTGAATAAAGAATCTGCAAATCAGTATTTAAATTAAAATAGGGGGTTTTATAAATATTTTTTGTATCCAGGAGTGGATTTCTAGTGTGAGTTAAGCCGAAGAATTCAAAACACATAACATCACGCCTGTTTTCCTCTAAGGTATAGTTATGGGCAAATTTATTGGCATCAACCAGGCACACATCTAAATTTTAGGCTCCTTTGATTCATTCTAAAAGAAACAACTAAAGAAGAACTTATGAAACTACGAGTAGCTATGTTCGGCCCTCTTCTTCTATTTAACAGTATTTAGATATCTTATTAATTTACAGTACAGAGTAGAGTCGAATTTAATATCGGCCCGAAATACTCCGCAAGTCGCTAAAAAGCAAGTCCATGTGGCAGCAGGGGTAAGGAATGGAGCACTACGCATTGAAAAGCGAATTTCACAAACGTCATTAACTTTTAACCGACCTATATTATTTAGATGTAAATTGGCACACGTACAGACCATGTTCTGGTAAGGACATATGTTTTTTCCTATATTCCCGGAGTATTTTCCCTTGGGATAATTTTCTACTTTGTTTTTTACATTATATATCAAAGCTATATTCCTCGAAGGGAATATAGGTTTACGGGTGTTCGAATGTAGGGAATATATGTGGAAGGTAGGCCTTGCTACCTAACCTACCCTGGCTAGGTAGCAAGGCAGGTAGGTAAGTTGGTAAGGGTAGGCAATTTTGACGGAAGTGAATTCGCGGGCACAGCTAGTAGTTAATAAATAGGTGATAAATGCTCGCACCTTCTCTGTATGAGAAGAGGCCATCACTGCAGTGGGACAGTTAAGGGCTGGTATTATATTAATGTTGTGAAATGGTGTGTGACTAACTTTAAAATTAAATTTGTGGATAGTTACATAAAAATTGTAGTATATTAAAAGATTTTCGGTAGGCGGAATCTAATATTCCCCTGGAGGTAGAAATTCATCATTGTAATGTTAAAATCAATGTCATGTCGCTTTCGCATTTGCCTTCAGTTCCGTAGTTATAGAAACAAACAAATGGTAACCATTCCTGCAGTTCAAATACAATGTTTGACATGAACACTTCGATTCGGAAAAGTAGCTCTCCCTAAAACTGACTTTTAGGGAGAGCTCACAATTTCTTCAGATTTGCCTACTAATTTCATTTTCGTCAAGCTGCATGTAAATGTGTGTGTGAGTTGTCTACTTGTGTATCTAATAATACCTACTTTAAAAAGCTAGATTCTTTTTTTTATAATCAACAATAAAACAATTAGACCTAACAATTAGACACCAGCCGCCTTTACGGTCTGCCTTTGACTCCTCTTTAAGGTCATTGCGAAGTAAGAGGCTAGGTATCGGAAATCCTATGCGCTTAAACTGGAAGAGGAAGTTTTTGGGCTGTTTCACCTGGGTATCGTGTGAAGGAAGCAAACCCGCTCTGAGTTTAAAAACTCATCTGGATAGTTAGTAGCGTCGGCCTGCTTAGGGACGTTAAAATATGTATAAGTATTATGTTATGGACCAACTGAACGGCATTATTCATAATGCCCAGAAAATTTGAAAAATGACCAATATGAGACAATAGGTATGCTAAAAACTATTAAAATAGTTCAATTGACCCAGGCTTGCCCATCACTTATTGGGCCGGGTAATTTTTATCATGTGTGATGTGTTTTTTTTTAAATTATTTTAATATTGACATTGATTTTATTATAGAATGTATAAGTACGATTACTATTAAAAGCAACAAAGTCGACGATGCCCTATTTTTGTCTGCAGGGTCTAAAGTAACCTAACATGAAGGAAATGACGGGAACTGAGCGAACCTAACCTAGCCGTGTCGAGGTGCCCTAAGCTCTATAAGAGAGAATGCTCAAGTGAAGCCTTGATCTCATCAGCTCTCGTTCTTCAACTTATGACAGGAAGGGTTTGTCTGAAAATTCCTAGAGAAAAGTAATGTGAACTTTCCCATTGACCTCTCATCTGTAATGTAATGCGCATATCCCGTGGTGTCCTGTCCATGGCCTAGACGGCTTTCTTATTTGCCATTGTGCATTCATACCAAACGACAAAAAAAAAAAAAAAAAACACTTGGCTTATCAGTTTTATCACTCTTGACTGGTTGTAGCTTTCAGAAAAACTGGTGTGCGTTACTAGAGCCAGAAAATGTCGAAAATCTTCATCTAAGTGCAATAGATAATTAGATTTACAGCTTCTGTAATTGGTAAGCAGATTGTTTAATTTGGTAAGCTGATAGTTTTTTTAATTATTTGATAACAACAGTTCTGGCTAGAGTAACGTTACCGCAGCCAGATCTTTTTAACCGACTTCGCAAAAAGAAGGAGGTTTTCAATTCGACTGTATTTTTTTTTTTTTTATGTTTGTTACCTCAGAACTTTTTATTGGGCGAACCGATTTTGATGATTCTTTTTTAATTTGAAAGCGGGTGCTTGTCATGTGGTCCCATTTAATTTTCATCAAGATCTGATGAAGAATTTCGGAGAAATACATCAGAACTCTTCAATAAATGACGGCAAATCACTCTGGATAGATCCAATCGCCTGTCTGTTTTTTGTTTACACCATTTCATAACATAACATCACACTGGTACGTTCTTAAGGGGTACGCAGGTGTGAACAGTTCACCCTGGTATACTCTCATTGCACTGGTTTCGTTTAAGTTTCATGTTATTGGGTTAATCTATTCTAGCTTCACTTTGGGCACTATACGCGTAGGTACCTAGCCTATAGAACTGGTCCATTATGTACCACAACTAAAAAGTGAAAAATAAAAAACTTTTTTACAAAAATTACAACCGACTTCCAAACAAAAACACTACAAAGTGAAAAATAACTTCAATTTCGGAAGTCGGTGTCAAAAAATGAAGAAACGTAAACAGGAACACCGACTTCCGAAATTGAAGTTATTTTTCACTTTGTAGTGTTTTTGCTTGGAAGTCGGTTGTAATTTTTGTAAAAAAGTTTTTTATGTTTCCTAACGAGTATGTTGAAATAAATGTTATCTAAATAATAAACATATCAATTTGAAATAAATGTTACCAGTTAATTTGTATTTGCTATGGTTGCGAAGATATTTAAAATCCTGCTGCGGTAGCGTTTTCACGATTGCTGCATCTCGGAATTGCAAATGACATCTGGCTAATTAGTTATAATTTGTTAAGCAATAAAAGAAGCCACAATGATGCATCTTTTTGAAGTAATTTTAGTAAATAGAAATTGCATTAATAGGTCCTAGCACTTCCAATAAGCGCTCCAAAGACTAACTTGAAACATTATTATATAAGTAGGTAGGTAATTACTGCCTATCAATGATACTAAAGTTTCATTAGTATCCTATACGTAATTAAAAAGTTATGATGAAACTTCAATTTGTTCCGGCCACGGCCCTCAGCTTAGTTATTTGACGTCCGATGAGGGAACGGGCTAGACGGAATTAAATCATGCAATTCCATCGCGCACTCCCCGAAATGTAACCGATAAAAACACCGACAGGCTGGCAACTCGGCGTCGATTTACGACGCTCTGGAGCTTTGACTCAACCATTCCTTCATTGCCGATGAGCCTCTTGGCCCGTTTTTCGATTGACTCAAGTGCATAAGCTGGTATTTGGCAGATTCGTCCCAGAGATGAGAGCAGTTGTTCAGGCGTGAAATACCGTCTCACCTTTAAACGTAACTTTACGTCCGTAAGGACCTCCGATTTTTTGTTTCCAGCAGAGCCTTTGCCTTACTGTATGGAACTAAATTGAGGGTCGATATTAACGTAACACCAAGAAGCTCGCAAGATAGTCCGTTATCGGCAAGGTCACATCTCAAAAAGTTTCTGTTTGAAAATTTGCTCTTTTTACCGGCACTTACAAAAAGGCACGCCTGGGTCTTAGCAGTATTGAAACTGACCAGATTGGCATCGCCCCATTGGGAGAATTCCTTCAAGGACAGATTCAAGCGCTCAACCATGACCACAAGGAGAGACCGAATCTGGAGCCCAGTAGCCCGTCATCATCGCCGTCGCCGGCATATCTCTCAGCAACAGTGCTGTCGTCTGCATTCCCAATGATTTTAACAGATCATTTAATGTGCAGCAAGAACAGTGTAGCTGACAGTATAGACGCCTGAGGGACCCCGGCATTAATATCCAATTGGTCTGACGAGCAACCATACATAACTACTCGAATGGACCGATACCTCATGAAGTCTGCAATCCAAACACACAGTCCACCGGACAGACCGAACGAAGGATGCTAACTGATAAGGCGTTCGTGCCAGACTCTGTCGAAAGTCTTCGAGATGTCGAGGGAGTACCACACCGTACCTCTCGATGGCCTCACTCCATATGTGAATGGAATATGCTATCAGATCCTCAGTGGATAAATAATTGAAGTAGGTATAAGTATGTTTTTAAATAAATCAGTATTCAAAACAATGTTAAATGAAGATAAATTATATCTATATATAAAGATCAGCAATCTGCTTCAGTGCTCTTTTTTAGGGTTCCGTATCCTAAGGGTAAAAACGGGACCCATTACTAAGACTTCGCGGTCCGTCTGTCACCACGTTGTATCTTATGAACCGTGATAACTAGACAGTTGAAATTTTCACAGATGATGTATTTCTGTTGTCGCTATAACAACAATTACTAAAAAAAGAATAAAATTAATATTTAACTGGGGCTCCCATACAACAAACGTGATTTTTTGGTGTTTTTGCGATAATGGTACGGAAACCTTCGTGCCCGAGTCTGAATCGCACTTGGCCGGTTTTTTATAATCTATAGGCTCGAGTTTGATCACTATCTCGACTGATGGTAAGCGATGAAGTGGTCTAGTTCACTGGCCTGCCCGCGCGTCAGCCCGTCATTATGCTCCGCTTAAATTTCCACTTTAAAAGACGCGGTAGCAGAAGTAGAAACAGATATAAGAAAGCGTGCGGAACTTTGGCAGTTGTGGAAGCGGAAACAGAGGCCTTTATTTTTTCTTTTATTAAAAAAAACGTTGCCCCATACTAGGAATTTCTTTCTGTGTCGTGGGTGCGTTTACAAACATATAAACTCACATACAATACTTATACCTACACATACAAATATTTGTTCCGTGCGGGAATCGAACCCGCGACTCACAGCGCAGCAGTAGCAGTCAATCGCTCAACCACTGCGCCAACCAGGCGCCCAGTCTGTTGCATCACTAGATACTATCAACTCTTCGCCCTGAATTGATTGCTCAAAAACCAAGCCTGCACCCCCTCTACACTATAGATCTCGATATTTTCGATAAGTATACCTAGAAAATAATGATACAAAAAATATTAATAGGTATTGTTTGACAGTGGACCACAGAAAAATGGAACCCTAAACAAAGCGGTTTTCACAAATAATTTTAAAAGTTCCTACCTACTACGTACTTGGTTGATATTGTTATTTGATTCGGTCAATTTTGGTCTTGTCAGATACCACAGCCCACACATGCGGCTTCAATTATCTGAACTGAATTCGGATACCTAGTGCAATTTGTGGTTTTAGGTACGTAATAAACAACGTTATGTGGGTTATTTATTGCCTACCTGATTTTCGACTCCATAAATTAATATTTTTAGGTGCCTTTTTTCTTGCAATATAAAATAGCACAATGAAAAAATGGCTCCTAGTGCCCGGCATCAATATCGGTAATAATCCTTAAATCTGGTAACTTGTAACTTCCGAAATGTTGACCGGCCGTCCCAGGGTGAAAGAAAGAAAACACATTTATTTGACACAAGCTAGAGCACACAACACAAACATAAAAAAGAAAAAGAAAACTTAGACTAGATAACAATAATATAAAAAAAACCGGCCAAGTGCGAGTCGGACTCGCAGTTGACCTTTTGACCTCGGAGTTGGACACCATTTTCGCAAAAAAACGGCAAAATAATAACGTTTGTTGTATGGGAGCCCCACTTCAGTATTTATATTATTCGGTTTTTTGTATTTGTTGTTATAGTCGCAACAGAAATACATCATCTGTGAAAATTTCATCCGTCTAGCTATCACTATTCATGAGATACCTGCCTGGTGGCAGACGGACAGATAGACGGATCGTGAAGTCTTAGTAATAGGGTCCGGATCCTGTCTTTACCCTTTAGGTACGGAACCCTAAAATAAGAATACAATATAAAAGTAACATTGTGTGTCCCACGGCTGCGCCAAATAGGACCAGTTCAGCAAACTGTCGGGCAACTAGTGTCGGGTTTATCGCCCGAAGATCGAGAGTGTGTCGACTAGGGTGGCGTACTTTATACTCAGAATATCCTCAATATATTCGCTGAAGGTCACACAAGTCTACGCCCCGACCTCGGCACACCCCGACGTAGATATAGACACCATGTATGAGGACATTTTCAGAGCCTTGCATGGTCAGAAAACTCACTTCACCGTGGTCATGGGAGACTTCAACGCGAAACTGGGCAAACAAGACAATGATGAGCTGCGAGTGGGACAAGTTGGATTTAGACGACGGAACCACCGGGGTCACCTACCTCTGCAGTCTTCATATGATGCGAGGAACTACCAGCAGCTCAATAGACGGATCTCTAAGTCCTTGAAGCTAAGCTACCTCCGCCGCTTTAATACCGAGCGTATTAAAGAAGCGGTTGAGTGGCATAAGGTCTCCAAGGTGTTTGCAAGAGATCTGGCTACTGTGCAGAGCCAGCTCACGAAACCGAAGACCGACGGTGGCAGGATCGTATCCGCCAAATCGGAACTCCCAGGGAGATCGAGAGGTTATATAGGTAGTTGTACACGTCAATCAGTAAACCCGTTGCTAATCTAGGAAACGACCCAAGAGCTAGATTGACCCGGCACCATACCGAAGACATCCCAGACGTCAGCCTGTACGAGATAAGGTTGGCTCTGAAACAACTAAAGAACAAAAAGGCGCCGGGGGATGATAGAATTATGGCCGAAGTCCTGAAGGCGGGTGGAAAAGCGGTACTTAAGGCCTTTCAGAAGCTTTTAGATTCCGACATACTCGAAGGGAAAACGCCACAGGCATAGTGCAGGGATGTGATGGTATACTTCTTCAAGAAAGGCGACAATACCCGGTTGAAAAATTATAGACCCATCTCACTTCTTAGCCATGTCTACAAGTTGTTTTCAAGGGTCATCAAGAATTGTCTCGCGCGCAGGTTTGACGATTTGCTGCCTCCCGAACAATCTGGTTTCTGAATATGCTTTAGTACCGTAGACCACATGGATACGCTGCGGAAGGTTATATAGAAGACTGCAGACTATAAACTGCCTCTATGCTTAGCGTTTGTGGACTACGAGAAAGCCTTCGATTCGACTTGGGCTATACTGCAGTCTCTACAACGCGGTGCGAAATCGACTACCGGTACATCGTGGTGTTGAAGTGTTTGTACAAAAAATCACCATGTCTGTCCGACTTCAGGGTCAGAAATCGAAACCTATCCTTCTGCAGCGAGGTGTGAGACAGGGAGCCTTCATATCTTCGGAACTGTTCACCGCTGCACTGGAGGATGTCTTCAAGGTTCTTAACTAGAGCGAGGGTTAGGCATCAACGTCAATGGCGAGTACATCACTCACCTTCTGATTTTTCTACGATACAGTGGTCATGGCTGAGACCATGACGACCTCAGTACAATGCTCGATGACCTTGGTAGAGCCTACGTAAGAGTGGTTCTTAAAATAAACATGGACTAAACCAAGGTGAAGTTGAATGCCCATGTTGCACCCACTCCTATCGAGGTCGGAGACTCTACTCTATTGTGTCTACTTGGGCCAAACGGTCCAGTTAGGTAGGACCAACTTCGAGATAGAGATCAACCGTCGAATCCGACTCGGCTGGGCAGCGTTCGGGAAGTTGCGCGGTATCTTCTCGTTCAACTTACTACATGGTCTCAAGACGAAAATCTATGACCAGACCAACTGTGTTGCCAGTGATGATGTATGGAACCGAAACGTGGTCGCTCACAATGGGCCTCATCAGAACACTTAAAGTCATCCAAAGGGCAATGGTGAGAGCAGCAATGGAGACATCCGCGAGAGAACCAAGGTTTCCAACATAGCCCTAAGAATTGCCAATAATAAGTGGCAATTGACAGGGCACATTGCTCGCAGAACGATCGGATGGCCGTTTGGGCCGAAAAGTTCTGGAGCGGCGACCGTGAACCGGAACACGTTGCGTTGGAAGGTCTGCCACTAGGTGGAGCGTCGACCTGGTCAAAGCTGCGAGACGCACAGGACCGATCAGTGTAGCGATGCTTGGGGGATGACTATGTCCAGCAGTGGACGTCTTTTGGCTGAAATTATGATGAATGATGATGATGAGGTGCCTTTTTTCACTAAAAATCATAGAGGTAGCACCAAAGTGTAATGCAAAAGTGCCTATATAACACCCGCCTACTGATTTAAGACCTCAACAGTGATAACGGGTAATAAAAGGATGAGAAATTTCTACATATTTATGTAAGTAAGTACAAGTATTGTTCGTTTTTATTCAATTATATCAATTAAAATTTACATACAAGTACAAGTTGTTCTATCTCACGACGACGGGTTGGTTTTGTCGTGTGTATGATGCACGTGTCATTCACATTGTTTCTGTGTACGTAAGCTCAGGAGCACTCAGTATCGCTCAGGTACACCGAAACAATGTGCATGTGCATCTATCTACACATAGGCGACTAAGACGATCCGCCGTCGCATCGTGAGTTATCAACTGTACACAATATGAATGTTTCATGGGTAGTAAAATGATAATTCTATTTAGTCTAGTGAGATTATCAAATAATATTGGACTCGTATTTTTTGCTTTATCAAATAAATAAAACTTGTTCAGGAGTGGTGGCTTGTGACGCCTCTTTGACAGTTTAAAGTGTAGCACACCGTGACGTTACACGATATTTCAGCGCACTATATCGTCGAAATTTTTTGTTTACGTGGCAAATGAAAAAATATGTGTCCAATATTTTTTATTAGTCTATCTGACGGACAAAAACTAATTTTCAGTCAACTACCCTAGTACCTTGGAGTGGATACGGTCTCAGTACTCACACCAATTAATTTACTGATAGGAACCAATTCTACCAATTACCAATTTTTTTGATTTTTCTTATTAGATTTATGGCCTACCTAAGCAAGTAGGCGTCTAAGTTGACTTCTAGTGACTATTAATCTACCAACTTTACAGATTTCTCAATTGGTAGAATAGAAACCCACACTAGTCTCCGATCAATAAAAACCCAAAATTGGCCGTCTGCAATTCCTCAAATCGCCTATTCACTTTACAAATCGTTTTCATTTTTCTATTACAACAGCGATCCCCTATGAGGCAAGTCGTCAAATAACTTTTCTTAGTGAATTACCGGAGGCGGTTGACGCGGTTTCCCCTACAAGAACGTCCCTCCCGCGACTCCCGCCATTTCTCCCTCTTGTGGAGTGGGCCATTCAGAGACGGTTCGCGAAGCTCTCACGGTGCTTACGGCTTGCTTCAGTTTGGCGGGCTAAGCGTCAGCCAACAGGCGTGCGCGGTGTGGTCACTTCAACTAACATTTGGCGGGAACGGAAAGCTCGTGTTCGCGGAAAATTAATCGCAAAAACAGCGAATTATAATTCTTAAGTTTATGTGAATATCGTGAATAATGTCTATTAAATCGAGTCCTTTGATGCTTTTACGATGGTTCATCGTAATAAATATTATGGTAAGCTCAATTGTTTATTATTATGACTGTAGACATTTATTGACTGTCAGACTTTCTACTTCAACTGATATAAAATAATATAGCTATTAAGTATACTTGGGTCTCTAACTTATAAATTAGCTAATCTTGCGACGAAGATATAAAATTACGGTTTATGTATTTGCTTAAGGTGGACCCAATTCACATTTTTTTCTTAATTTATCTAGGCATACTACGAAACATATTTGTAGTTAATTAGAAGTCGCTCAATATTAAAACATTTTTTCCAGAATTAGGTTAACTTAAAAAGTCGTAAGTATTTTAAAATTTAGGTGAATGGAATAGTAATAAAATAAGTCACACTTAACAATAGAGATAGGTACGTATTTTACCAAGGAATAAACAGCCAAATACTGATGTCTAATGTGCCCTCAAGAACTTAACTCGCGGAATTGACACGCAATACGCACACGGTCATTATCGCGCACAATTTATGCCAACTTTTTCACTCGTCCCTCAAAGCAAAGTAACATCAAAGCGAGAACATTTAGTTCAATTACCATAAGATAATATCCACTCAAGTCCACTAACTGTAACCATTGCAACATCGTGCATGGAGTCGAATCGATCTCCGCCCAGAAGCGTCGTTCGATTGCCGTAACGATGAACTTGCGGATCGAAATGCCATACATATCGAAGGGCGTAGATGCATGCGCCGATCGAGAACCGCTAGCTTGCCATATCAATTTACTAGCGCCGCTCTGGTGCACCCAATTACTAGCTCTGGTTCACATGATTCCTATTCATCAGCCTCTAGATTGCTTTAGTACCTATTAAAAGAATGTTCGATGAGGAAACATGATTTTTAAGAGCGTCGATGTTTATGGCGACGATAGATGGCAGACGCATACCCTCTTATTAATAAACACAGAATAAAGTTATTCCAAATTTAAACCGATGAAAATGTATGGTTATTGCTTTGTTATTCCTGGTTTAACTTTATTCCTTGTTTATTAATAAGGGGGATAGTGTTTAGAATATCAAGGCCCTCACTCCACTAATTTACTAACGTTCCTGTGGTCTCTGAATTGTGTGAATTTTGAATTTTTACACCTTATGGTACGTACGCAAAATGTATTTCAACTCTGAAGATTACTAGTAATTAGATAGATAGGTAGATATTTCTTAATTGAAAAGACAATTAGGTAAGTACAAGAAATAAGATTGTATCATAACATAACATACAGCCGTAAAGAAAAATGGAGCATAAAGATGATCTCTAATCTGAGGGTGAAATGATTAGATACTCGTAGCAATAAAATATGAATACCGTTTTGTTAATTATTTTCTTTGAATTTTATCGAAGAGTTTCCAGGCGTGAAATATCAACGGTCACACGGTGCAACGCACTTGGTGCGTAGGTACTTAATTTATGTGGTGCAATGTGCAGGTGTAAGATTTACACGAACGGTTTCGCAATCATTTTATTAGCAAGGGTCAGACGTCCTGCCAATCTCCTATTTGATTAGGCAGGCAGCTATCTATTTTAATTAGAACGTGGCAACATTGCATTAAATAAATGGGATTTCCTTAGTTATTACTGCTCGGAGTGGGTAGTTAGAAGTTCGCACAGTCTACGATAGAAGTAGGTTAGTTAACATACCTACAACTGAAGTTTCAGAAGACGGTAGATACTTATGAATTGACAATTATATTAGATACTTGATTGTAAAACATACTGAAAACTATAAAAAGAATAATAACTCTAATTCATTATTATAAACTAATACTATTTAAGTGAGCTTATTAATGTAAAAGGGTACGATGGGGCTGACATAACTTTGATAAAAGCCCCTAAATAAATAAAGAATAAAAAAAAAAAAAAGAATAATTCTATGAATTTTCTCTATGATACCTATACCTAATTAAAATTACCAGCGACTTTTAATGCTGACTGTATTTTTCGCGTCCAAAACTATGCGTTTGCGGAAAATAATTTCATAAAAAATTACTGAAAGTAGATATAAAAGATACCTAAACTCACAAGTTATTTAATAACCAGAGCCTGAAACGTCATTTATTATCACCAGTTCATCACACCACCCAGCGGTCAGCCACTTTGAATAAACTTTTGTTGCGCATCGTCGCCGCATCGATGCACGACAGCACGATGGTGCGTGCTTATATTTTTAAGTCCCATTGACTGTGAGTCGGAGGTGGTCGTGCATTCCCATAATTCATGTCTTACAATCGTCATTACGAACCGAGAGAACTTGTAATATCTGCTACACTGCAGAATTACATCATCAGTTTTTTTTAGAACCGAATAAGCTTTTTCTTGGGTGACAAGGAATTTCCGATCTGGAATAGGTACCTAGTTTGATAACCTCTAATGTAATCTCTTCTTCCAAGATATAGTGTTGTCCTATAATAAATATGATCGACATTAAAAGTGTTTGTACAAACCAACTTACAGAAATAAAATCATTTATCATTTAGTAAAATAGAATCTTAAACGATCAGAACATCGATCTCTGTTAAATTTCTTTATAGCATTTAAAAACTATTTTATTAAATATCTCTTTTCATTTGCATTGCGAATCTACAGTGCCGAAATCGTTAGCTTCTACTTCCATAGCCCTTTGCTCCCCTCCCTTTACCCAATTACTTACATACATTTTCAACAACAAGTTCACTTTTATCGGCTTCAACAACATCCTGTAAACACTTCTTGGACCTCCCGCGGTGGCTCAACCCAAGTACAGCTACGGGCCCAAACACAAAACTGCGAATTGACGCGATTCAATTTCGCAACGCAGAAAACAGTTAAGCAACAACAAGCTCGTAGATTTTTACGATACGATGTCGCATCGCAGTTTTGTGTTTGGGCCCTTAGGCAAGCTATTTCCGACGGATCCACTAGGACGTGTCAAAACGTGTTTAGAACATGTCAGTTCAATCTTCAGTTCTTAGCTTGCATGAATGCAATGCTTCAAACTGCACTTCTGTATTAGTAGTTCCTATAGGTACTACAGTTTTTCCAAGTTGTCAAGAATAAGTAGGATTGTCAATGAACTCTGTATGCATTGGATTTAGATTTTGTATTGGATTTTATTTCACAGTAGGTATCTATAGTCCTACCGATTGGCTGACACACTTGGCCTTTGACCACAGTGTACCTGTGGTGCCTGGTCTCTCATCTTACTATGTTTTATGTCGTTCTTATGTGGTTTAGATCCTTTTTATGGCTTCTGGCTAAAATATCTAGCTATTAATTTTATTGTCTCTAACTACACGCATACATAAAAAGGCTCCACAAAGAAATGTAACAACTATCGCCTTATTGCACTGATATCCCACCAAGCAAAATCTTGTTACATATTCTAAATGAGCGGTTGAAGGCGTGTCTGTCCAATGAAATCGCACCAGAACAGGCTGGATTTGTGAAGGGAAAGGGTACACGGGAACAGATTCTTATTGTTCGCCAGATTATTGAAAGAGCTCGTGAATTCAACAAGCCAACATACATCTGCTTTGTTGATTTCTCCAAAGCATTTGACTCAGTAAAATGGCCAATCTTGTGGAAAACTTACTTGAAATGGGCACGCCGCACACCCTTAACACCTAGTTCATCTTCTGAGGAGGTTGTACGAAGAAAGGACAGCCTCGGTACAAACAGATGACATTCTGTCGAATAACTTCCACCCCAGTGCAGGTGTCCGCTAAGGATGCATTATATTGCCGCTCTTATTTAATATCTACACAGAGCTTATAATGCGCATAACATTGGAACATTGGACAGATGAGGTTGCGGTTTGTGGCTACAACATTGCGAATTTGCGCTACGCAGATGACACCACTCTTTTTGCATCTAATGCTGGCTATATGGAAGAACTCCAACGCAAAATGGAACAAGTGAGCCTTAAATTCGGATTGAAGATTAATCGCAGCAAGACCAAGGCAAGGATGATTGTGGAAACGTGGACCGTGCTAACAATAATTCGTCAGAAGTTACTCAGATCGTGAATTGCGACGTAGTCCAATCCAACGTATATCTTCGAGCTTTAATCTCGAATAACGGCGGCTGCATTGACGAGATAAAGAGGCGTATGGTGATAACAAGAACGGCAATGGATAAAAGCCACGAAGACCAGGCGCGTGCGCACTTTAATTTTACCCATATTTCTGTATGCTGCAGAAACGTAGACGTTGCGGGAGGTGGAAAGAAAAAGAACGCTCTGGCGATGTGGTGCTGGAGAAGAATGCTCGGAGTGTCGTGGACCGAGTTCCGCACACATGTCTCGATACTCCAAGAACTCTTAGTCGTCCAAGGAAAGGTGGAAGGCACTAGACCGAGTGGTAGGTCACCCATGCGTTGGACCGACCAGATCAAGTCTGCTGTGGGCGGTCCCGTGCTCACAACTGCCGCATATACTACCAATACTTCATGACAACTACAATCATCGGCACGGTTCTTGAGCGCTGAGCTTCACGTGCGCAAAAGTGAATTATTGGGTCCCTCTGGTGGTATGAAGTGTGGCGCGGGGGCGGGGAAAGTGCAGTGATTGGCCCGTAGCGTATCGCGTCATAGCCGTAAGTCGTGATTCGTTCTTTACTCTTGTTGCACGTACCTCACGACGACGAGTACAATTCCGGCCAATTTAATTGCTACAAATTTTAAACTGCATCATTTTAAATTATCTGGTAAGTTTGAACTCAAATATGTTATGTGATTTTTTTATTAATTAGACCTTTGTTATAATAATAAAAGGTGATATTTATCGAAAATATAGCAGGAAAAAAATTAATGTCAGTTTGTAATTATAGCAAAACTATTATTTTTCATTACTAACTATACTACTATACTTACAAACTATATTGTTTTTCATTTCATTAATGAACAAAAGAAATTAGAGGTCAAAAATGTTAACAAAAAAAAGTATGTAGGTACGTTGTAGATTTTTTAGTAATTTTTGACAAACTATAAGAACTAAGTTATAATTTTAAATTAGAAATACTTTTGTTAGTTACCTTTTTTTTTTTGATCTCAATTTTCATTTCTCAATTTAATAAATCATTATTTAATCTTATAAGTAAGAAATTACGTAGACCGTAACTTAGAAAAAATAAATAATAAACGGGTGTGCGTTTTATTTGTCATAAGTGTACGATGCGCAAAGCGATCCCCACTCTTCCGCCGAGCGCTCAAGAACCGTGCCGGTATCTGTACGACCGCTCTGTCAAGAGCGTAAAGACTAAGAAGCAGACACGCATACACCTATCTACCGATATTGTGCACTGTGATCAGTTTTGTCTTTGCGTACACTGGGGTTAACCATAATTTTTTGGTTTGTCTACGTTCATTCTCTCGTCACTAAATTACTCAATGAGAATTGAAGTTTCTTTCCACGGTGCTAACAGCTTAAATCACCTTTCCATTTGCCTGAGGGGATAAGTCAGTTTATACTTAGTTATAAACATATGTAGGAGTACTGTTAGACGCATTACGAAGGACCATGAAGCGTGGCATTAGAGGCCTGCCTAACAGTGAGAGGAATTAGGTCGAAATGATGATGATTACAGACTTACTTAAGTTTCCATACACATTACATATCGTTACTTTAAGCCTGTGTATTCATGTAAGCTAGGCAGCTAAAAGTTCGAACGATTCATGAGATTTTAGCGTCAGAGTTGAGTTAAATCGACCCCTGAATGCCTGATGCAAGCGCCGCGTTTCGTTGTCAACAAAGGTATTAATTTCCTAAGAGGCTATTGTTACGTGTTGTACTTAAGTATTAATAGCGGGTCCCCCTGCTGCGTTTCACAGAATTTTGATTAAAGTTACATAACGACGGTTGTATCCACGTTCGGTGTCTGATCTTCATTGGCGCGCGTGGGAATCGTCGCCGACTATGCAATTAGGGAACGCCGGGAGCGGAGGGTAGTCAATTACCGCGCACTGTTTTTATTGCGACTCTCCTTGCCGATGCAATGAAACCTCAGCCGATACATAAACATGAGGAGGATCATAAACTTTATTGCTCGCCATTTGTTTAATTTGCACTTGCTGAAGTTCCTAGTTTCACACTAATTTGGTTTTAGTATATTGAAACAAATAAAAATGTTGATTGGATCTATTTATTTGCATAATTCTTAACATCCGTAAGTTAATTACATTCCGAAACAGCAAGAAAGATAGTCTCATAAATCATGAAAAAAGTTGTCATATCATTAGTAAAG
The DNA here is from genome assembly GCA_947562075.1 of Orthosia gracilis. Taxonomy (NCBI): domain Eukaryota; kingdom Metazoa; phylum Arthropoda; class Insecta; order Lepidoptera; family Noctuidae; genus Orthosia; species Orthosia gracilis. Next base: position 15,487,862 of record OX387274.1, read on the forward strand.
CCGGGTCTTCCTTGTTGTTTATGATGTTTATCAAACGATTAAATTACCTATTCACCTGTTGTAATTCAATGAATGGGGACGTGCCTTCACGTTTCTCATTTTTTTAATTAATTAGTTTATTTTTTTCAACTCCTGTCGACTACTCATGCGTAACAAAACATATTAAGCATTTCAAACCACCTCGTGCTCTCGCATAAAAACCTAGTGAGAAAGTGATGCGAAAAAAAATAATTAAATGAAAAAATCCATATCATGTCACATGTGTATTGCCGCGTCTTCGAGTCAACGACCTAAACCAATTATGGTTGCATAATAGAATGTTTTTTTTCCAATGATTTAAATTGGTTTTTTCAAACCTTAGCCAATTTTCGATAACTATACAGATAGCGTCATAGTTGGTTAGATGGCTTCAGATATGCGAGAGGTACCTTGGCAGTCACCCGTAAACGTTTTTATTTGATATTCGTAGGTACTGAGTTACTGCCTAAGTTTCAAAGTACACAAAAGTTTTACAAAGGCATCTATTTACACTTATGTAGGTAAATAAAAGTGAGTCTTACATGCATTGATTTTACTGTTTACTTTCTTGTATTGATCAAGCAATTATCGAATGGCTTTTTCGTGTTCACATGCATTTTCTCTGGTAGAAAATTGAGAAACGAAATTAGTATTTGTGCTATCGAATTTCATGGGATACTATTTCTGTATTGACCTACGATTTTGAGAATACTTCTATGTATACATTTTCGTCTGTAAACTCACTATCTAGATAACTTAACTTGATGGTTGCGAACTACGGACTACCTACATTGTTTTTAGGAATAGATTGTTCGGGTTCGAATAAGTTAATTTTGCTGCAATAAGCACCATTAATAATTTCTGTCAAGACTTTGGGTCGTCTAAGTAGGCTCGGGGAGATACACCAAACTACCATCACTTCTTGATTTTAGTTTTTGTTTCGTGAAGGCTCTACCTATTGCTTCTAAAGTTTGAAATTTTAGTAAGACATTCATGTGTCTTAATAAATAAAATGCCTTATACACGATTTACATACTTATATCAGTGTCTATCAGTACCATTAGTGTTGCATATGTAAGTATATTATATGCAACACTAATGGTACTGATAGACACTGACGGAACTGCAAGCAGCGCCAAACTACGTGTGCAAGCACCTTAATATTCAATGATTTCAATTCTAAATGCAGTCAATCCGAGTCCAGCGACGATGAATAATGCAGTCTATCATTGTATTTTGTTCAATCATTCAATCCTTTATGCGTATAAATAGGTTTCTCTGAATCGTCTTATAAGTTAATCTTATTATTAGATACTAATCTCTGTTAAACTTCTCGCGTACAATGAACCTGATTCCAAATCGTTTCCAATTCGATAAATTAAGATTTTGATGATCGCTGCTTTTATATAAAAATCACTGAATATACGGCCAATAAAATTAATTGATCTGATAATTACTTATCGCTCTCATACACGTATAAGTTATTACAAGAAGTCTATCTGAAATTATAGGTACGCCATAATGAGATTGATAAAGAAGTTACAGGTAAATTTGTATCAAATTAGTTCAATGTTCAAATGCATATTTGCTGGATAATATAAACAAACATTTTAATGGGCGTACGGGTGTAATTGATTAATAATAATAACATCTGAGGAGGCTCTCGTTGGGCAGCTGCAAAGAAAGCTGAAAGCTGCTGAAAGCGGTACTCCTGGACACAACGCGTATAGTCAGGAGGTTCCTCTCTTCGGAGCCGATACCGGTGGGCTACTTGTATTTTTAAATGTTATTTTTTATAGATTAAATTTAAAAATGAAAAAATATGTAAATATAATAAATAAATGGAATAATAATAAGAGGACTCAGCCAGCGATCACTGTACCTACCGATAGTCGTGTCAGCCAATAGCCACGAGCCTCGACCAACATCTTAGGAGGCTCTTGTTAGTCGGCTGGATCAAGAACTTGATTCAGAAAGCAGTACTTCTGGTCACGGTTCGTATTTTCAAGAGGTTTTTCTCTCTGAAGTCGTGACGGCCAGTAGCATGGACCCTGTTCCCTATACCGGTGGGCCTCTATTTCATATATTTTGAAATATTTTTTATTTAAATAATTTTTGAAATATTTAAAAATATATATTAAATTAGAATCAATTTAAATAAAGGACATTACAAAAGTTTCTGTTTATTTTGTTCACTGTTATAAAGTGTATCTTCTCGTCTCTTCTCTCACTGATTAGCAGACTTTTGGACTTTTCTTTTATCTTCTTAATTTGATTCAGAGCAAACGAAAATAGAGGTACTTTTTAGGGCTTAATTAACTAAGCAGGCAGGGCAGGTGGGTATTTAGGTAACAAACATAAAATACTTGAAGGCTTACCTACCTACGTGAATTCCTACATTTATTCAGACAGGACGACATAATTACGTAGCCGTAGACAGTAAGTAGAATGACATCAACTCAGACGAAACCGTGGGGGTCGCAGCATAATCCTGAATGAACTCACGTCTCATCATCATGTTAATAATTTAAAATGGTGTAGATTTTATCTTGTAAGATCATACTAATCCGTCCTGTCGAGCAATATTAAAGTTGTTGAAGCTCGTGTACAGTTTATCTCGTGTTTAGAGAGTAGATAAAAGTTTTTGCTTGTGTTTCTGTCAGTAAGTAGGTGATGAAATCAGTTATATGTCGGTAGTTGATATATAATGTTGATAATTAAACGCCTTTTTTATTTTAAACTTTGCCCCACACTAGGAATTTCTTCTGTATCGTGGGCGCGTTTACAAATGTATAAACTCACATACACAAGCCACCCAGAGCCGGAACAACTATCTGTAGGTCATACAAATACTTGTTCCGTGCGGGAATCGAACCCGCGACACGCAGCGCAGCAGTCTATCGCTCAACCACTGCGCCAACCGTGCGCCCAAACTGCGCTTGCGCGCGTGCGCCTTTGGTTGCACCTTCTGACATTTCATGAAAATGTTTTATTTATTTATTAGAAAAGACTATATTGCTAAAATCAATAAAAGTGTTTTAAAAGTGGCATTCACTATAAAGGTGGCAGATACTGAGATTATTGTATCGAATTAGTCCGCCATCCAATGTCCAGAAGGTCCTCCGATGTCTGAGAAGATCGCATGAGGTAACGAAACTTTGCAGCATACTACTGCTGAAACACTTCTGGCTGACAGAAAATACTTCTTTCTACTTTTGAAGTGGCAGAAAGAAGGTAAGGTGGTAATCGAATTTCCAACAAGATTCAATTCAAATTGATAGGAAATAACAGGATTTTCAAATTTATTATAGATGCGAAAAGTATGGGTTCAAAAAAATAATTACCGGGAGTTCCGTTGTTTCAATAAATTCCCTGACCCCGACCCCCTACAGAAATGCTTGAAATTAATTTCTTCCAGTGATTGTTTGTGGTACCCCGGTTCATTAAAGAAATTAACTGAATTTTAAAACTTGAAGTGTGTGTATAGTCTATAGTGTGCAAACGATATTACATGACAAGCACCGCCATTTTAAATTTGTTTCTTTAATGAACCGGGCTTTACCACTACCTCATCTTTATTTATGGCTACTTTCAAGAATAGAATATTGTTCTTGCCTATCTACATACCAGCAAATACATTTTAGCGTCTTCTATAGAAATAAATAAAATTGAAGTGTATGTTTGTAATATCCAAATAATATCTTTTGTAAATGCATATAAAAGTATGTACTTCTAAGGTACCCACTTATAACAAAAGAAAAACAAATTATAAATGGTTTTGTCTGTTTGTTTGTTCCGGGAAATCTCCGATACGGCTGGACCGACGCAGATAGTTAATGTTTTAAGAAGAAACTTAGGCAAATTTTTGTTTAGAAAATGTATGAGGGTGCCGTGTAAAAAATAAAAACCATGTTGTTTTTCTATTTTACGAGTATGTCGTGGACGAAGTCGCGGGCATCAGCTAGTAGGTATATAATAAATGTTGAAGCTACATTGTTGGCTTTTGAGGACAACGATGGGATAGGCTTGGGTTTAGGAACATAAGATATCTACTCAGTTTGAACGGTAAACAGTTGTTTGTGGCATTTAATAGCTTCGAGTTAACGACCATTGCTAGTCAAATAAGAAATAAAACAATGTAGCAATTAAGATACCTCAGTAGTAAAGAAACCGTACTATTTGATACCATTGAAATAGTCACACAACACGATAGAAATAATTCATTGTGTTCTATGTTTGTACGTTGTGAAAAACACGTCTCTACCAACTCTATCTCAACTTTTCAGAGAAGATAATTTCTTAGCTTAGATTTAACCGTAAATAGTAGGTATTTTTGGGTAATACTTACTCGCTTTCACTCACACTGGGCAACACTTAATATAATGCTGAATAACCTAAAATAAAACTAAAGTTTTGCACAGCGCAGCTAAGAAAAAATTATGTATGTAGTCATTACATTTAGGTGTCGCCTAGCGATGAGTAGGTATCAGGCATAACTTTTTAAATACACCTAATAAATCTTAAGTGCTGTCATAAACCATCATATTACCTACGTATATATCTACACCTACATAACGTGTAGAGGTAACAGTATCCTACGAGCTACGGTAAAACAATTAACACTAATTGTATCCCCGAGCATTTTGCCTGTTAGGTCTGCAAATCCTTCATAAACCGAGCCCTAGGGTATATTTGCTAATGGAATTGTTATCACGTACAGTGCACAACAGCGCAGGAGTGCGGTTAAAAGCTGCAAGCCGAAGGACTGGATTCTAGCTTCTAGTCTTCTGTGAAATAAATATTTTGCGGTCAGCGTGTATAGGTTCAATTCAATTAAGTAATTATTTACCGTATCACACAACATCAGTTTATCATTTAAGTAACTGCAATTCTGAGATGACACAGTATCAATATAATTACAAAAATCTTGCAATATTTATGTAGATTGTGAGCTTGAAATCTGCAAAGTGATACCGGTAACTGAAAATATTAATTTAATTATGATAATCATGATGTTTACTTTTTGAAAGAAAAGTCTAAATCAACGTAGAGGCCAATGAGGCAGCAATCCAAACATTAAATGAAAATAGAGCCGTAAAACTCATTTAGCCCACATAATACACAGAAGAGGAGGTGTACCTACGTACCTACGCAAAGAATGTACCTAGATACTCTATACCTTTGCATGAATAATGCCCCTGGTCATCAGTACCGTTGCGTGTTGCTTACTGCCGTCAATGGTCAGGTCGCGGTGCCTATAACCTGCGCCCTATCGATCCGTATATGTACAGCATAATGCCCCTAGGCATGCGCTTGTACAAGCTTTGGAAAGCCCATCAGGCATTTTAGAGTAGTTACCAGTGTGTCACTTAGCAAAATATTTGCTTATATTAGGAGAAAGCCTATACACATTACCTACGAATTATATATTAAGTCCCATTTTTTTTAAACGGTTAAATTGTAGGAACGGCCTCCCATTTCTCTTTCCAAATCTCACTGTCTTCAGCGATCTCTGGACAAGTTTGCCCCTAACTAAACATAATTTGGGAAATTAAATCTAGGTACTAAGGTATTTGCTACGATCTGTATGGCTATGCTACGCTCGTAGCAAAAAGTTTTTGTAGACAAATGTGGGTATTTGTCCAATTACAGTGTTTGTTCAAAAGACTATTCAAATTGTTAGCTTGAATCTCCATTTATCTATTGTCTTGTCAGAATTCGTTTGTTTGGAAATGCACATTAAAATGTTCATTGTGTTCTATAGGTTTTTAGATTAATGTAATTTCAGGGTGACATCGCCCTGAAATAACATTAATAATTTCGTTAGTTAAATTAGTGCCTGTATCCAATTACTTTATAAAAATCGAACGAAGGAGTAGAAAGGTTCCATTCTTTTGATATTCAGTTAGAAAATTAGAACCGGGTTAAAATGCCGTTATAGGTCATTTTAAGCGGATAAACAAACCGACTTAATTGTTTTGATTGGGAATTTAATTTAATTACTGTACCCCTTTTAGTCCAAAAGTAGAATAGGCTTCTCATAGACCAGACGTATAAACCGTGAGTAATTGAATGCCTAACACTCACAGAACTCTAAAAATCGATTAATTGACTCAAAAAAATTAGCTCATTAATTAACTGTGAATAGTAAAAAAACTGCGCCTAAAATGTTTATTCATAGATCTATTACTTTTTTGCGACATGAGTGTTTAATTCAATTAAGTAACCATTACACCGATGACAGGCGGTGTCAGCGCAGACGCACAAAAAGTTGTCGCGGACGACGGCCGCAACGGATGGCATGAGCCAACCACTGACACATGATACACGTCCCACTTACCTCCATCACTAATAACTCTAATCAGGATAATTGTAATTAATTAACACAGTTACTTCTCTAACAAAGAACAACGCAAAAAATTAGCGGTTGCTCAGGCGCAGTGCGGCTCCAAACCGTTATTGTTATGGATGAACAGAATTCGCACTCTCTCGTGACTTCAAAGAGAAATACCACTGACATTTGTACTTGCTATTAAAGAAATACTTTTGACCAGTTCTTATCGCGACCACCATAAAACAAGTGGACGTGTAATGTATGGGCTTCTCCGTGTCATATACTTTATATGGTCAATTTGAAAGTGTAACATGTTTGTAGGTATGTAGGTGAAAAATCGGAAGAATAACACACATTTATGACTTCCAAACTGGAACAAGTTTGTTGGAGTTTCCGCAGTACATCTAGGAAATCAGCAATCAGAGATGGCAAGGAAAAGATTCGGTGGTTTCATGTTTCATAATGGTGGTGAAGTTCGCTGACACAACTCAAACTTGTCTCGTTTCCAGAAATCAATGTTGTTTGCGATCGCCGTGGCCGCTGCCCCTCCGAGGGTGGCACACCCCCGCTCTATAAATCACTGTCCGAATTACGGCGTTTCTATAATATTTGTAATCCGGTGCTGGGCACGCGGCTGAATACAACAATTGAAACACCCTACGCAGTACCCTATGCGGTCCACTCACAAATTAATTGAAACTAGTTTCGTCCTCGTTAATATTTTGATTATGTCAAGTTCAAATCAGAAGTACAAATAATGTAAATATAAAAGCGTTTCCCACTTGCTTCAAATCTACTTTTTTTTTGTAAGCACGATCATTTTCATGTTATTTAAGTACAATCTCTCACAATAGTTCAAGTAGCGGTAGTACAGGTTGCTAGTTCATCACCTACGAACACCATTACGAACCTGATTCCCCAGCTGGCTCACACATACGCGAAGCTAAACTGTTTGTATACGCATTAACACAAATATATCTTATGGACATTAATTACTTAGTTTATATCCTATGAATAAAGTAAGCGGTGTTATTATCAAGATACTCTAGAATATTGTATAAAATGCAGGAGCTTCATAATATAGAGGAATTAACGCTAATACCCAATTATAGACTCGCATCAGGATCGGAGCACGGTCCGGGGAAAGAAGATTAGGTTTTCAACCGCAATCTATAGGGGTGAGAGCAAAAGCTATTAAAATGTTTCTATCTCCACTCACGGTCGGCGTCACGTAAAGTTAAATAAATTGTACGATTATATTGCACTTTCTCACTTCAAAATTATATATGTTCTCGAGTAATTAAAAAGTTACGACCGTGTATCGTGATTTCTCTAACTGAGTATTGTTGCTGACATGTTAATTATTGCATTTGCATTTTGTAGGTACAATTTGCCATACTCTTACCAACAAGTTGTTTTTTAATTTCTTTGATAGAAGTCATTAAAATCTTCCGGGTGAGCAAATTGTACGATTCTTTTTTCTCCTTGGCTTTTGGTGGATAGATACTGTTACTGATCTGAATATAAAGTTCACAACAATTACGAATGCAAAAGATGACCTGCTCCAGTGCAGAGCACGCGAGGCATGTATGAAAAACTGGCCTTGTGGCCAGCATCTTGTTACATATTACACGCCCCATCGACTCTACTCGGTATTGACACGATCAATTATACAGATTACTCCGACGATTACTCACGTCTTGAGTTCCCTATAACTGACCGTAACCGATCGGACTTTGTTTACTTCTTCAACAGTTTTACAGCCCATTATAGGTCTCGCATTACTTTATGAGTTTATTTTTTGCAAGTTTCCCTTTTTCACCGATATTGTTTTCGCCCTGGAGGAGGTGAAAGCTAACAAGATTTCCATGCTATTGAAGAAAACTTGTTTACAAGAGCTCGTTCTATTTGCAGATGTTTAAAATAAGTTGATCCCACTCATAGTCTAGACGGAGCCCGGGAGGGTGCGCCCCCCGGGGATTTGCCAATATTGCAAACCAATAAAGTCATCTTCATTCTATTTCAAACTTCGTCATCTCTTACGTTTTGTTAAAGGATTTTTAAGTTGTTAGCATTTAATTTGGTAGGAGAAAGTTTTGTAACATATTAATTACTATAAATAATAATGATGACCGTTAACTCAACATTCAACTGTATGCATATATTGGTAATAGTTTCCAAGTAAGCGATAAGGGGAAAGTTAAAATAGCTTCGCTGTTTGAAGTAAATCCTACTGAAATAGAGGTGAATTGATAGGTCGGGAGAAATCTGTAAACATTGGCAACGTTCCAATAAACTCACAATAAACAATTACTGGATAAACCTGACTGGATAGAAAATGAAAATCACTTTACAGAACTTGACTTAACCCACGATAATGATCATAATATTCATTAAATACAGACATCGAGTGGTCTTATTCAAAATGTTGAAACATCTTTAAAGTCTTTTTTAAATTTCTCCTTATTGTTGAAGTTAGGCTTACCAGAGAAAGTAAAACAGATTACAAATCTCATAAACGCAAAATTCGTTTAACAAGATCGACCGAAGCATAAAAGACACAGCAATCGGCCGAAGATAATGGCTGTAATATAAATCAAGAAAAATAAGATTTGATGATTTTTTGTACGCATTTCAATATCCATTAACTATTAAAGTTGGAGCTCGTTTCGTAGAAAGAAAGTATTAATAGAGTATATAATATCTGTGATACAATTTCCATTGTTGAGTTTGGCAAAGTCGTGAAGCCATCCGCGCGTGAATCGTACTACTTAACGGTTCAACTTTGACATAGAAAAGTTCATGTCCAATAGTTACCCAACCATACTGATAAAAGATCATAATATCTACTTTATTTAAACATTGACTGACAGAAGCACCTAATAATTGATATCTACATATTTTAATACTTATTGATTAGAAATTCCATGTTGTCAAGCATGAAAGAGTCAAATCATGCCAAAAACAATATAGTGCACCAAAAGCATGTAAAATCTTTTCGATAACACACGACGTTTGGGTAAAACATATTGAAAAAAGAGTCAAATCATTACACAAACAACATGATGAGCAAAATCACCTAATATATACTAATAACTAGGATAACATACGGAAAGGTAAAATTTATTGATTATGAAAGAGTCAAATCATGTTACAAACAATATCGTGAGCCGCTAAAGAGATAATACAAAATGATGAAGCAATACGTGACTCTAATCTGCACTTGCTTACTATCAACGATAAGGTACCACGAGGTTAGTATTATGATCATGATTATCGACATCGACAGACGGCAGTACTGAGCAATCGATAATATACTTGTTTAATCTATGAAGGCAGATTCGATATCAGTGCATTATAAGAGAGACGTCATAGATGCTGTGCCCATTGACTTGGATCGTAGCGCGAGGGCGCGCGTGCCCGGTCATCGACCACTACACGTCGCGCAAGTTCACTCGCGCATGGGAAGTAGGAGCCGAAGCGCGCGCGCAACCGCATGCGGCGTGCTCACTGGTGTCACCGATGCTGCTCAAAAGACACCGCTCACACTAACCTCACCTTTACACATCCGGGATCAAATTTTCATACACTCTCTATATATGTACGTAACATAGGAAATATTTGCAGTAAATTATCCAGTCAGTCCGGCTCTAAACTTCCTTGCAGCAATTATTAGCTGTTGATTTACGAGCACATAAAATTCTGAAGGGTTCATTTTGTATATTATTTTGTGTTACCTATGAAGCTCGACTATACGTTTGGTTTCGGCTACTTCCATAAGCGCTATCGCTATTATTATGTTGTTTCCGAACTTCTGGGTTATTTAACGATACACCCAAAAAAAATTCGTGACAAAGGGAACTTTACGTTTTACGAGGGCACATTACAATTTTAGAACGAAGAAAAAGTAATTTTGATTTTCCCCCCTTGTTAAGAAATTCATGTGGAGCGTGTTTAGAGTCAGTAAATCACAGCGAGTGTGCATACGTTTGTTTCTTTCTATAAATGCCTAAGCCTCGCACGTTACCTTCCGGTACATTGATTGAGTAAGAGGAATTGAAGTTTAAACAATCGTCATACATTTCTTTCTTAGGTCGTTAGGATTGTTGGAACTACCCGTTTATCAATATACGTCTCTACAGTCTTAAAATACGTAAGTGAGCTAAGAATGAGCCTTGATTGGCAAGCAATGCAACGCCCATACTGCACATGCCTCGCGTGACAGAATATCAATTCCTTTGGAGATTTCCGCAATGAAACTCGTTCTTAGAATTAACATAATTTTCTTATAATCCAATTTTGTCTTTCTAGTACAGTTATTTAACTGTTTCGCATAATATTACCTAGTGACGAATAGAAGTATCCTATTTAAATCAACTTGACGGGGCCTGTAACACAGTTATTATAGATACCATGTCTATATAATTTCTTCTAAATTTCTCAAATATGCAAATTTTTGCTCTAACAAATTATAAATTATTTCAATGGCTACATTATTACTGCTACAAATTTTTGTTGACAGACCATATTTTATTTTCATCTGCTTATAATTTAAATTACTATTAAGAATTTAATAAATTATATCTGATTAGTGCAACTTGATTAAGAATATTTCTTCGTTTTGTGGCGCTGATTGTCTTCAAACCAGACAAATTCTTTTAGTTTCTCCTGTAGCCAGGAGTAATCGGCGTGAGCATTCCCTTCAACTTTTTGTGGAATTCACGTAGTTATCTTTTTATTATTTTTTGTGCGTAGGTTGCTTGATAACCGAGGTGACCGCAACGTGCAATATTCTCGTGCGGTTGGCACTTTACCTGTCTATTGTTCACACTGGCCGAGTGCTGCCTTTTGTATTGTTATACTACGTCGTAAAATGCATGTTGTTTTGCTCTTCAGTAATATTCGCACTCGGAATCGACTTGAGAGGTGTAATAGTTCGTGTCAACTATATACACTGCTGTTATTGTTAACAGATTAATTTGTATCAGCATCGACATAATATAAATTGTTGGTGTAATATTCAGAATCGGTTCGCACAAAACAAGGAGTGTTGAAGTAAATGCTAAATAGGAGACTGCTCCGAATTCGCCTGTAGGTGACTATGAGCCATCAGAAGAAATACTATGAGCAGAAAGAAACACATTTTGTAGTGGTAAGCAAAAAGTTAAAGCCGATTGCACTGATAAAGTAGTAATTAATATATAGCCGAGTGTGCAAAGTAACACAGCACAAACGATATTTGCATAATCAATAACAGATTTATTGCTATTTGCATTTATTAATTGGTACCTAATACCAATTAATAAATGCAAATAGCAATACATTATCTGCCTACATTATTGCTGTCACTTTCAAATAGGCCTTTGTTGAATCTAACAAAATTACATAGACACCAACCGACAGCCAACCGGCTCACAAATTACTGTTCACAAATATGTTTGAACTAACATCACTTTCGTTGTTAGTTTAAAACTCTAGAGATGACTATGCATGCATGTATGCTTAAAGAATGTTTACTTACCCATAATAATGATGTAGACCACACAATATTCTTGGTTGCAGTAAAAACGAAACCCATCAATGGACCTCTCATTAGGGATCCACTTTATGTCGTCATCAAGGAAGACTTGTATCCTTGCTAACGCATTAGCTTCAGAACAAAATATAATATTTACTGGCAATAATCTTCGTGTCCATCCGCATGGAAATTAGAAACGTTATGGAGTTTTTAATATCTTTTACATGGAGAGAGGAAATAATGTGCTAATTGAGGAAGCAAGGCATGTTTATATGTTTCACAGTACGAGTAGCTTTGCTTTACAACGATCCTTAAATTATCGTGTTGGTTAGAAAATTCCTATTAGATATACTAACCGTTAGTAGTTCCGATACCAAAACTGTCGCATAATTTATTTATTATAGACGTTGTGTCGTTAAAATTAGTATGCTATAAATATTTCCACAGTTATTTATGTCATAATCAACATGAAACTATGAATAAAGAATTCTGTAGTCGCTTTATCGTAATTTATAACTTTATATTGACACTTACATAGTTTGTGGTAGGTTAATTTACTTAAGTAATAAATGTAGCGATTGAAACAGTATTTCCATTAGGTGTTTGATATTTCTTTCTTTCTGTTATCTGTCCCTAAAAACGTACAGTAACGTTTGTAACAGCTATAAAATCGGAATGACAAATCGCGTCTTCATTCGTCGTACGTAACCCATTCCCATATATGGCTGCTACTGCATAATACATTTGCGGTGAAGGTCCGTAAAAGCTTATATATTTATTACCAACCTTGCTCACTATATTCTTGTCAGGTCCCGATGTGTGAATTGCTTTCCTATAGGATTTCTCAAGTTAATACAGTTAACTTCCTAGCGAGTTCAACGTCGTCAACACAATTGTCATATGCGGCTAATTGCTGTAAAAACAGAGCATGGTTAGGTATCATGAGGTCTCACGAGTCACGACCAAGTGCTACCATCTGGAATTCTAGCACATAGTAATAATCGTAGTATAGCGTTACGCTCTCATGAATACCGTGATTACGTCGATTTACTCCGTTAAAAACACACTCACATTTCATTTGGTTTGCAGATAAAAATCTCAGTAAGGGTGGGTAATTAAAGAATTAATTATGCACTGTTATGTCACGTAATGCAATTACACGTCATGGTAACTACGGTAATGGACCGCTACAGATCGCTAGCACAGCCTTGCGTTTTTACTTCAGAGAAAACTTTGCTGGGTTGAATAGCACTAGGTTGGATTACAGAGAAATTCATTTTATTATAACGTCATTATTATTAATGGAGTGTTAAAGAGTGATCAAATGCTATTCAAACGCCATTAAAGCCATCAAAGGAATGAAAGTTATCTTTCACCTGATTCTAATCGTGACACTAGACGACTCGTTAGTGTCGCTATATTCGCAGATAAACGAGTTATTTGCTTTACACCAATCAGTTTTTTGCATTAGAAAGGTTAGTTTCTAGATCATTACCGTTTTTAGACTTCCGTAACATACAATGTGTTTATTTCATAATGGAAAAATTAAATTAACTCACAACTTGCACGAACGGTGGATATTGATCTAAGTATAGACTGATGGGTGGTTAGTGATTTACTAGGAAATTGATGAGAGAGCTGGGTTCGTGCTCGGGTCATTTACGCGGCAGCGACGCGGTGAAACCAAATCATACAGCTAAATAAGTTTGGTCGGATAATTGTTACCATTACATACAATCGAAGAAACCGCAATCCGCATCATAGGTACGGTAACGGACGCGTTTTTGCGTGTGCTCGTTTAGATTCTAACAATGCTTTCTTAAACAAAAAACTGGTTAACTCCAATTTGGCTGCACAAGAATTGGGTCACTAAATCACTACACTATAGAGAATACAATGTGTCCGTTAGTAAAGAAAGAAAATAATTACTTTATTTCTAACGAGACTCCATACAATTATCAACAGAAAACGAAGGCACTGCTCTGCAAGCGATCGTACGTGATTCATTGCTATTAAACATTTGTAATCTGTGTACAAAGTGAATCGTTTTTCATGCTTCTGTGAGATACCTTCACAAAACGTTTTCCTCATGAATTATGTAGTATGTTAGGTACCTAAATACTGACGTTGTAGGACCGACCCTTCTTCCTTTCTGTATAATTTCATGTTCCGAAGCCTGAATAAGTAATGCAACGATTTCGAAACGTTTTATAAAATTTTAATTTCGGTCGATATTACATTGTAACGTTTACTTGATGAATTTTAATAAAGTGATTTCGTTTTGGCCATCAAATCAAATAGCTAGGTGGCCCGACATGGTTGGAAGTTGGAACAAGACTAGCTAGACCTAGAATAAAAATAGCTTCTTTAAAGTTAGTAAATGGGATACGTAATTATTCCTTGTTAGAAAAATATCGTGGATGATGAATGAGTGTTGTAGGCGGAGCGGACATCCTAATATAAGCGAAGACAATGTTACAACTAGGAATGTCATAGCAATTTGCAACAATGACATAATACACAAACGCAAACGAAGTGGCACGAATCGTAATCCGCTCTTAAAACGCATTCGTTTGTTCACGCTTTAGTGCATACGTGCTGCTATGAAGAATGTTTCATTGCCAAGGTCGACATGTAAGTTTACACAAGAACGTTGCCCTGTAACAAGTTAAAATATCCAGCGTGAAGTTTAAAAATAACACAACACCACGAAATACTTTGCAAGTTCTTTGAGGAGCATTCTTGGAAACGTCGCGTACCTACGCCTGACGTGATTAATACGCTTGCGTTGTTACGATCATTGTAAATCATAGCGAGGGGTACGTTCCCTTGGTATGCAAATGCAAAGCAAATTCGCGGGGAAATATCAAATGTAGTTGTTAAAGCCATGTTCGTCGACAAGTCGTAACTTTTTACGACTGTGTATATTTTTTCATCATAGTGAACGAGTGACTTTAGAAGTCTAGGACCTAGGAGACTAGAGGCCCTAGACAAGTGAGATTCGATCATCGAAGGCGTGGTGTTAGCGATTTTCAAAGAGGCAAGATTGAATGGAAATGACAAGCGATATCGGTCACGTGATCAGTCTCTTAAATTTTGACATTTTGATTATCGCCTTCGCTGACATCGAATATCACTTGGGTGTAAATTTGTTTTGTACTGCGGTCGGATATTGGAGTTATAATGTTTTCAGCTCCTTAAGTGTTCTCTATTTTAGTGATAGAGGCTTCTTCAAAACATCTAAAGATGATAGAAGAATCCAAATCTATTACAAACAATTAGTAATCAATCTCTATCTGGCTAGAGGACGAGCGTTTTGCGGAACTCAGCATCTGCAAATTTGTCGCTCAAAAACCTAAAAGTTATTAGGAATAGGACCTATTCATGTTTCTACGTATAAGAATAAATAATTCAAAGCTACCTTTCTGTTTCAGATAGTGCAAGCAGATAACAGAGCCTCCTACCTGGGCGCTCGTTGTCGGGCTAAAAGCGACTGTGGTGTCGCTAACTCGCAGTGCGAGAGAGGCGTGTGCGCCTGTCAACCGTACTACGCGCGAATTGATAACTCTACCTGCCTTGAATGTAAGTACCACATTTATTTTTTAAACATTCCCCAATGTTAACGCAGTATTGGCCGTGCGCCCGCTCGAAGCAATAATATCAATATTGAACCTACTTTTGGACAGTTTTGTATGCAAAATATTCTTTGACTTAGATACATATGCTATTTCAGTTATGAAGAAATTCTAGCCATGCATTTTTCTGTATAAAAAATTTTTTTTAAATATCATAGTCGTTTTGGAGGAGTATCTAAACCTACATATCTATAGCAGCTCGTAGCTTACTAATAACATCCGTACAATTCACCGCATCTTCAAAGTTGTCGCGTGAGCTCGTCGAGGTCGGTCTTCGGATGAGTGACCATCCATTATACCAAGTTCCTCCATACAGAGGTTCCTCCATGCCCCGGCAAGCTTGTTAAGCTGTTGGTACCGTCTGTCGTTTTTAGATTTTTGGGTGTAGTTTGACAGTCGTTACGAATAATTAAAAGACCAAAAGACTGACGACTACTTTCACCAAGGGGTATCGTGATATTCAGATTATGGAGATCAGATAGGCAGTAGCTCCATGTAAATTTCTGTGTCTTGTCTATAGCTAGCCTGCCAGGCTGCAAGTCAATGCTCACAAAGTCAAAGTCAAAGTCAAAGTGGCACATTTGAACATCGGAAATTGAAATTAAAAAAAAAAATCATTGATTCTACTGTCCATTCGCAAATTATGGAGAACGGACAAGAATCTCCAAAATTACTCTTTAAAAAGAAAGTGTTTTACAATATTTACATACATACATTCATTCATATACGTTAAGATGATGCACCTAGTATATCAATACTATACTACGCACAGGTATGAAATGTTTTAAGCACTACAGGTAAATTCATTCATTTAATAAATAGGAACATGGTACTCACCATGTCCTCACACTTACAAATATTGCAAACATAGGTAAATTATCAATTCAACAATAATGGAACAGTATCTACGTGAATTACTTAAACAAAAAATAAACAATATAAAAAAAGAATTAGAAAATCCAGTTTTCCAATCCAAAATCAGTTTGAAATTATCTACGCTAAATATTGTCCTATGGAGCAACAACAGCTTGTCTCCTGTTCGAACACGTTGGCTGGATAACAATAATTTTCTTGGAAAACTTTCTAAGCTGGTGAAAGCTTTATCAAAATCCACTCGGTAATTTTCAGTGTTGATCGGAAAATGCGAGCAGAGATATCCGGTAAATAATGGTTTTATAGTGCCTGCATTGAAAGTGCATTTTATCCTTTTTCCCTGCACGCACTCTCTGCGTAATTGCCGCACTTTGGTTCGCGGTTTTCACTTCTCATTGGCAATACCTTACCTAATCACTCTCGTGTGGTCAACTCCGTGGTGAGACTAACAAATTACTTTCACTTGGATGATCAATAGCCATAAAGTAATGGCGGTTGTTTTCTGTATTCATCATAGGACATCAACATTATTTTTTATATTTACAAAAATTCAATTTGACTTTCCCTTCGTAATTTGCGAATGTCTCTGTCATTCTGTTTACCGACTCCGACAATCACGATAAAAGCAAAGTTGGCACTTTATTCATATTTATTTCATTGTATCATTATTATAATAGTGAAACGAACGACTGAAAAACGAACAATATAGTTACCACTTCCCAGTCACACCTTGCTTTCACTGCATTTCGCATAACCATTAAAATAAATTCTCAGAGATCATCATCTGCAGATATTAATAGCACTTTAACGGTGGCAAAAGACGTTTACTTGGGATATTTAAAATAATAACGTTTCATTTTGTCTAGAATTTATCTTCATCTAACTAGAATCGTCCAATTTCGGTTCGCCTAAGGCGAGGTTTACGATACGAATTCATACCAATTGTAAACGAAGCGAACTCAGTTTTATCGTGAAATATCTCAGATCTTTTATTGCGATAGTCCTATAATCCCACGCTCGTCTCACTTTCTTTGGCACAAAGGTATGGGACCAATTTGGACAACTGGATCATGTGGATTACAACCTCCAACGGTTCATTCGCCGATTAAGTTGCGTATTATTTCGAATAAGGACCACTGAGCCGAATTCGCTTATATGGGTTCTGTGATACCTTGACTGATATAACGGTATTTTTATTAGGTTTGTTTAATTTGCGTGTCCAAGTTAAGGTGGACGTTATAAAGAGGAACCAATCACGGATGCGTTGAGTAACATACTTTACCGACCAGCGGGTCCAGTCTGGCGGCATTTCAAACTAGGATTGAACACAGGGCCCGCTAGCTCGACGGCCGGCCATACTAACAGCTTAATCAATAATCATAATATCCTATCTTTTCCTTTCTTGGAGTGTAATGCGTGTGTGATATAAATGGAATTATTTACTTAATTTTATTGCTTTACCCTTATAAAGAGATTTTAAAGTGGCCGCGTCTCGTGAAGAACAATGCGTCAGAGAATTATTCAGCGATGTCGTAAAAGATACAGTTTTATTAATTTTCTTGCATACGGTAGGGGACTATTTAATGTTTAACTAATTAGAAAACATGTCGTTATGGACTGATGTTTAAAAATTATGTAAATAAATTCGCTGAAATACTCTGATATAGAGTATATCAAGAAGGCAAGTTATATTAAAATCAACAGGGCACCCTACAAAACAAGGAAGTCATTATAAGAAGACTTTGAACGCTGGAAAGGGGGTAACCGTGTGTCGGTTTGGATGCGAGCCGTCAGCTTGTCATCTCAAACTTCCTCGTGGTCAGTGTGCCAAGCGTGAGCAATCATCTACACAACACAGAAATATAAACCGTTTGATACAGACACAGATATATCCGGACTGTACATCTGTCAGCTGGAAATAATTGAGCTCATACCAATCTTCCTTGTAAGATACTGAGATCAAAAATAGCTGTATTCTTCATTTAAATAGCAGTGTGTTTAATTATCTCAATTTATACTGCAGTATTTACTTTGTCATCAAAATAAAATAATTCAATGGCTGGTCACCCACAACATTGTCGACCATGATGTTTTTTTTATTTTTATTATTTAGGCTTGCGTTTGACCACTATCTCACCTGATGGTAAGCGATGATGTGGTCGACGGTGAAGCACGCTTGCCTAGAAGAAACCTATTCACTCTTGACTTAAAGACCCCTAGATTGTAGCTAGGAAACACAGACACCGGCAGGGAATTCCACTACTTAGCTGTACGCATAATAAAAGTATTCTCAAAACGTTTAGTGCGTGTGGGTGGGATGGCCACCATGTACCGATGGCGCATCGCCGTACGTCTGGTAGTCCGATGATGAAACGGGCTGGGCGGAATTAGATCATGCAATTCCATCGCACACTCCCCGAAATGTAACCGATAAAAAACTGACATATGAAATTGTCTGTTTTCACGTAATTCGCTGTTTAATTTTATCTCAGGGTGCTCTGATATTTCTTCGAGATAAAAATGTTAAAGATAAAACATGTTTTAATTATCTGTACGGTTGTAATTGCAATTAAGTATACTAAGTGAGTCACTGAATAGCAAAAGCAGTAGAACAATCTATATATAAAATCATTGCCTGTCTTCTGAATGCTTGTCCCATCTTCCTTCTTCTGCACTGATTCCATTTTTTTGGGTCATTGCAGCCGGTTTTCTTCTTCCATACCTACAACTCTATCATCTTAGCATTCCTCCCCTTTATACCCATTTCTGGAAAAATATTTTTCTATGCCTATTGTGCTCATTTTATCCAAATAGAGGTCAGCTGAATTATTTACAGAATTGTTCTAGACTCCGAAGCTTTTGGTAATAAAAATCCATAATATAAGACAATACTGCCTCCAATTGTATCCAACGCCCTCCAAAAATAGCACGGCGTCTGTGCGGCAGAATATTATAGTAACATAAGTTCCGCAGAAACTGAGTGTAGGCTGGAGAGCCTACAATATTGATTTTATGTTCTGAATTTTTAAATCCAAAGAGGATATATGATTCAAACCTCTACTGTGGCATGTAGAAGAAGGGTAAGTGCTTCGAAGATACAGGTTCTATTTTCAAAGCAATGATGTCTACGAATTAGTTTTGCTTATAATAATAATGATATAGTACAAACCTGAAGCGGCCAGCAAAAGAGGCATTGATGGACGAACGTATAAATGTGGGCCGAGGCACACATACGTAAGTCCATCAATGCCTAGTTGTGGCCAAGGCTTGTATAGTACTTTTCTCAATAATGCGCGGGAATTAAAACTAAGTATTACCTAGAACTCATTTTGTCCAATACAATTACTTTTTAAAATCAATGACGAACAACAATATTTTTTCCCGCGTTAGTGTTCGTTTTTTTTTTCAATAAACAGTTTTCTATTTGCAAGCCAGTTCGAAATTGAAATAAATCCTTTGATAAGTTGGTTGCCATGTTTTGGAGTAAAACATCGTTCCATTTTTAAATTGCACGACAGATATGGATTTTCATACAACTTTTGTCGGCCGCTGCTCGCATGTATTTGGCCAATTTAATATTCCAAGCATGTTTGAGAAAAGGCCCTGTATTGCCGACATTTGGATACATAAGCACCCTGTTTACTAATAAAAAATTGAGTAGTTAGTTAAAAGATGTTCCGCCTTTTGGCATAGGCCTCCTCCAACTCTCTCTATTGTGCTCTGTCCTTTGCAAATCTAGTCCAATAAGGCCCCAAATTTATGCGGATATCGTCTTTCCATCTTGTTTTTGGTCGTCCCTGTTTTCTAGTTCCGTCTCTTGGGTACCATAGTTAATTGCTCCATCTGGTCCATTTTTTTAATGCTCCGTTAATAATAATTCTAGGAACGCAGTCTCTTTATTACACCAAACAACGCATTGATTGGCCATTAGTGAAATGTTTCAGACAAAAAAGGCATATATTAGCGTTTGTAGTTTAATGGTTATAAGACGCCAATAAATCCTTGTCTTCTAAAGCTGACTGCATGGACGCAACGTGAATATGTCCATCTCGTTTATTTGCGGTAGGTACCAATTTAAATAAACTTGTTGATGATTACGAGAGCGGCCCCGTCGTCGGCAAGCTTCGACTGACTTATCGTCCGGTTTGCCAGCCGTAAATTGGTCCCGCTATCGTTCGAGGGTATGAAATGTAGGGACTCTTATCCATTTTATTTATTTATACATGCCCGTTCATTCTGAACCTACGATTGCTGTTTCTTCCGCATGACCTTTTGCTTTTAACGAGTTTAAAATGAGAATATTTGCACCTATGGTCAAGACTAACTGTGTGAAAAGAGATAGGTTAAAATACTTCATTAAACTTCACTTTCCTGAGACACACAAAACTAATAGATCAGCTACTGTTATAAATTTGATAGGTAAATACCATAAAATAATAACAAAAGTTTTCTAGGACGCACCGAAACAAAATCTCATGAAGCTCATGGGTAAAGAAATGGCATTACGAATGCAGAAGGCATCAGATACGCTAACGATTAGTGGATTCTCTGTAATAACGGTATGCGGGCACAATTGGTGTTTATTGCATTTAAGTTGAAGATAAACATACAAACATTTCTATTTATATGAATTTTAATGTAGGTATGTATTACACACTTAAGTTTGGGAAGAGTACTTTCTAAGGGCACATTATAGAAAGTGCTATTAAAACTTTAGTTCCGCATGTTCCATGTTAACGTCATTACGTTTATATGACACACTGTTTTTAGAAGAAGTCACAGCGCATCAATTAAGTTTGATATGTATTCACCAGCGATTTTTGTAGTTTATAACATTTATAGCTAAATTATTGTCAAAGAAACCAGTCTTATGAAACATTTGTCCATTTAAGAACAAGAATAGCTTTGTTTTGGAAAACTTTGAACTGGAATTGTCCGTTCTCTGAGAGTGAAATTATCGATAAAATACAAAGGTCAAGGTATGTCTCCAGTAAAATATCAAGTAATTTTGTCACTATATTAACACGCTGCTTTAACATACAACATAATGGGGCACGTACCGAGACGTGTCTGGGTACCATGTCAAAGCATGTAAGCATGACATACAGTTTTTCTGTGCAGCACAAACGCCCATTTTGCATCCATTAACCCAGTTATGCATAGTTAACAAGCGTGCAGTTTCTTACGATATAAGTATCGTAATTCAAACGAGATATCTTAAAATATGAATCTACAATTGGTTTTTGGATATATTGTGGTTTTGTCTCTCAAAGTCGTGTTTCTGTTAGTGTTGAGTACCTTATATATTTTATCTTTTATGAAAATTTAATGCGCTTCTGCATGCCAAAATTTATTGACTCTTGAAATCCATTTGTAAAACAAAACCTTGAAACTTCAAAAAGCACTGCAGATCCATATATTATATTTTAAAATCTCTATCTTACATCAATACATCCAGGAAATATTTAGAGGTAACATAATTTTAACAATGAATAAACCAAAAACAAAGTAATTTTACCATATTTTTTTGTCTTGGCTTTTGCATTGTTTGTTGCTCTGATTTTCTTTCTACATTGTTCTGCAAAGTAATATTGTTTTTTTTTTTACGAAAAGCTGCTTTCTTTTGGTTACAAATATAACACCTTAGCTACATTGTGACTGATATAATGTATTGTTGTTGGAATTTCATTAGGTGGGTTAACCGTTGGACAGTAAAATTGTTGTGGATTCTATAATACTGCCTGCATTCTTATAGAGAACCATACTAAACCCACATGAAGTGTAATTGTGGCTATCTGTAACTTTGTCGGTACAATATACAAAGAAGGTGATTTAGGGCGCCTATGACTGGGCAACCGTTATAAAGATAGACTTAGATCCTATAAAAGGCTCGAATCTATCCGCCTGTCGCCTTCCCACTGTACTCGACTGGACAGATCCGTCTGCGTAATTTTGGATGTGAATTACCGATTGAATGTAAAGACAGCTAATGACATCGTTTCATTCACTCATTACACGTATCGAATCGGCCTTGACTTTGTATAACAAGATTATAATCTTCGGATTGGAAATCGAAAAGTCACGCACATGTACACTCTTTTCACGGTTGTCAGCAGCGTGCCAAATCTAATAAATGTAAGTATTCTTTGTGGTCTTCGTTTTGAGATTAATGTGTCAGACGTCGTAGATGGTTATCGCGATAAATATAAAAGAATTATAAATTGTAGCAGGCCGACTGCCATTCAGAGACGTTGGTTCACGTACGCGCTAAGAGCAAACGCGTGTAAATACGTTTAATGATTTACCACAACCATCATTATAACTGGCTTTTAATTAAATTGGTGACACATCTGTTTATTAATCGATTTTAGCTGTTAACTACGTGTGTTTACCCTCTATTAAATTGAGCAAAACGTCGGAACTAATTAATAACGGACAAAGAGAAATGATGTTTGGACATGAAAAAAATATCCGGCTTCCAAAAATATGCTAATGTTTATATAACCGATTTCCCGTATTAATCTATGAATGGAGCTAATGGTATCATTAATGGAGATATTGATCGGCACTTGCGACTGATCAATGCGGTTGAAGTTAATAAATCGCTCACCAACCGTTGTCGGTGTGACTCTATTATTTATCGTTTAAACGTTCGAAAGTCGTGTTATGCATAAACATTTTGCTTCCACGAACGAAATCCTGCTTTATCATTTTGTGAATCTAAATATAAACATATAATTTTAAAAGTGCCAACAAATGTTCAGGTTGGCCTTAAAACTAGTATTGTTTATGACGTGGTAAGGTAAATGTATGTACATACATTGGACGTAAATTGTCGGCCGCACCCGTATAAACGGAGCAACAACGGTGAACTTGAAATCGAATAGGGTCGCACACGCCTTCGGGTCGTGAACCCGTCAGTCTGTGCACTGTCACCATAGAGACTAGGACACGTAGAGGAGACGACTAGCACTTGGAGGCGGAATTGACCATTGAAATGTATTGTCAATAGATTGGGATGATTGACAGATCTAGAATTGAATGATGAATAATTATTCATCTTATTCTGAGAACGGAGATGTTCAAGACGGTCCTAAAGTTTTTACGGTTTGTCTGCGTGCATTTCAGACTAGGCAAAAATTCCTCGATGATAGCGCCATGCAAACATGAATACCACTTAGGCTTACAATTGGGTTTAAGAGCTAAGGGTTAGCTAAGCAAAGGTTATGTTTCAAAAAATGTTTATTCGTTTCAGTAACAATTTTTTAAGATACCTTAAGGAAAAACGCGATATTATAGCCGCCTTGATGGGGGGTTACCGTTTTTTTGCCTACCAGTTGGCGCAACTGGCGAGTAAGGTCTTTAAATATAGCTGTTAAACGTTGGTATTATGCGCACGGAAGAAAAGTTTGAATTAAAATGCCGTAGAAGTGCGATTAAATATAAAATCGAGTATTAAATTTAGTTTTGCGCAGCCCCTGTTTTTGGAAAAATGCGGCTTATATTTTCCGAAACATAAAACTTTGTTAAAGCTGTGGTTGGTAAATCCCGTACCTATCTTAATCTGCTATATTTGAAAAATACTCAGAATAATAAAAAAAAATGTAAATAAACTCGCGCAAAAAACCAAAAGTTTATGAAATTTGTCATTTTGAAGACCTCACTCTACACCAGCGCCCTTAGCGGCAAATTCAAACGCGGTAGCCCTCATTTCTTTAGTAGTAGTCTTCATTGCTTATTATGTCGTACATTGTCTATCATTCATGACTATTGCCATTTCTAACCATAAAATAAATCTATGACTATCGTTTAGATTCCTAGCAAAGTGTAACGCTCCTTCAGTCTAGTTAGTTATTGCATTCCGTTTTTTCAGTCTGAATCCGGGAACGTTTTTTTGCCATAAATTCGAATTGATGTGATTGTAGAAATAATATGTAAATCATGATCTCGTTGGTGATTGCAATATTCGCAATACTTTTATTGTGTCTTATAAAAACTGAATTTTATAAGTCTTTATCTATTTTTATAGAAAGTAAATAAGTTTTTACAATAGTGCTGTAACCGTATCGTGACGTAATTATTATCTATTCTTGAGATCATCGTTATAGTTTGCAAATAAGGTGACTTCTATACTTTTCCGCTTTTACGATGAATTATGCACTGACAGGCTTTTTATATCCGTATTATTTGATATGGTCGTTATTTTTTTTAATAACATGGCATTAACTATTTCCTCGAGTGAAATATTTCAATTGTTTTTTGTTGTTACAGCTACACTATTGGGATCAGAATGCACGGTGTCGGAGCAGTGTACCTTGAAGGTGGCATACAGCGCCTGTCTCGAAGGGGTCTGCCGATGCTCCGATGGACATCTGCAGTTCAGGAAACACACGTGTCTCTCACGTAAGTAAAATTTAAAAGCCATTACATAACTAGTTTATTTAAATGTTCCGCAAAAACACGTTCATGGACTCACGATGTTTCGGCGTTGGTTGAATAGTTTAAAAATCGGACGGAAGTCTATTCCGTATTCGCGAGCTTATGCCTGACCACGACCTTGCATGCCGCAAAAGCTGTTACGGGGGTCTAGTGGGACTTCGAAACTAGTCTGCCATTAAAAAAAATAAAAAGTAATTTCTGAACAAAAAACTAGTCAAATAATTAAAACTGAAAACGTCGATATCGTAAGGAGCACATGTTGAACATGTTTAAAGAAAATGGTTCTTCCGACTACGGACGGCAGTTTTGCAGACGGGAATAAATGGTACTGGGAAATACCATTACGAGCTACTGATTAAATATCAAATAACGAGGCGATACGATCGACAAATAAATTGGATTTCATTTCCCAATGCTAATTTTTATAACGACTTGGAATCGGTAAAAGGAAAAATGCGTAACATTGTTTTTTTTTAACGTAACACTTTTAAATGGCTGCTTAACAACCGTGGCGCGGCTATCAATTAGTTTTTCATAGGAAAGATGTCATTGGACGTCATAAGCCGGTAGAATTAATATTTTCATTGTTTAGTTCCTATAATTTAATAGAAAAATATTTCGCCAGCTGTTTGGGTTTTTCTGTCTTAGTCGAATAATTAAAAAGGCGTTGACGTGTGAATTTAAATTGAGAATTCAGGTTTGAATATTGTAGATTTGATTTCATCCTCGGTTTTGGCTTTAAACTTAAATCATTTGTCCCTAGTGACGACTGAATCGTAGTTTTTATTGAGTCAATGACAGGCGTATTTGCTCTATATTATATAACATGGCATTCCTATAAAAAGGGCCCGTAATAAACTCTACAAACTACAATATTTATCCCTGAGCTCTACTGTGATATTAGGTAGGTCTAACTTTAAGAAAGACGTCAACCGTCGAATCCGACTCAGCTTGGCAGCGTTTTTTTATGTTTTGTATGCTCGCGCTTGACCACCATCTCACCTGTTGGTAATCGATGATGTGGTCGACGGTGAGACACGTTTGCCTAGAAATAACCTATTCACTCTTGACTTTAAGACTCCTAGATTGTAGCGTTCAGGCAGTTGCGCGGTATCTTCTCGTCCAACTTACCACAGTGTTTCAAGACGAAAGTCTATGACTAAAGTGTGTCGCCAGTGATGACCTATCTTTCTGAGACGTGATCGCTCACAATGGGCCTCATCAGAAAGCTCACAGTTGAAATTTCCTTGCGTGAACGAATCAGAAATGTAGAGATCCGCTAGACATAGCCAGAAGCCAGGGTTAAATTACCTACATAGCCAGAAGAATTTTCAAACTTAAGTGGCAGCGCGTAGGTCACATTGCTCGCGGAACGGTCGATGGGGCGAAAAGTTCTGGAGTGGCGACCGCGAACCGGCTGACGCTGCGTTGGAAGGCCTCCCACCAGGTAGACAGATAAACTGATGAGGGTGGCGGGACTCCGCTATATGCGAAACGCACGGGAACGGTCAATGTGTCAAGCCTTGGGGAGAGAAAGCTATGTCCAGCAGTGGTTGAATATAGAGATTCTTCAAACAATGATCATATCCCTACATATTGATCGCCGTACCTCTTCATAGGGAAGTTCCATTTTCAGTTTAGCAGTCAGCCCAGCTCACAAAAAAATTCAAGTACCTATAGAAAATATAGGTATAGAAAACATAGATAGATACGGGCTAATTCGTTGACTGGGTCAATATGGTCAATCAGACAAATCTACAACTATTAGAGAAAGAGTTATTAATGTTAACTTAGTTTTAACGAACCGTTTCGTCGATTTCGATACATTAAGAATGAATCAGTTTAATCGGTTTACCTACATTTTAATATTTTGGTGAAGTTTAGAGAAAGAAGCAGGATTTTGAACTCAATTAGTTATGAACCATTTAAATAAAATAAAACTTTTACTTTTAAATTAATCGCCATGACAAAGGATTCTTGCCGAAGAGTTAACAATATATCTATACAACTTTCGATTTCATCGAAATGTCCCAATTTCTTATGGAAAATTATACTAGTCATGGTTTAAGTTACTGTGTTGGATCATAACGAATAAGCCGTGTAATTCTTTGAAGTGGCCGTGGAAAGTACGGGTTGAAATGCCATGAATTTGACCTTCATTCCAATTCTTCACTCCACGGGTAGTAGCGAATTCCTCAACTGAATAGAAAAAGTGTCTCGAATTCTCGTTAATTGGTTTTTCTACCTCATTTTGCCTATTCATCATTTGTTTGTTACTACTGTTTAACAGATCGTAAACTTAACTGATACCACTTCTAACCCGCGATTACTGAATTAAGAATGAAGTTTAGTATTTTTCAAACTCTATTATAACCAGAAAACCTGTCAAACTTTGGCCTTAAAGTAGGGTATCTTAATTTTAAAAACTCAATTGAGTCCGGCCCTAAGCAAAAAGCTCGAGTTTGTCGACGGACGGCGCGGCGCATGTTTTGTAATAGCTATTAAACAAACTGGCATACTTAAACAAATACCGTAATTTACCACACAAGGGCTCGCTCGTCACATTTGGTAAAAGCCCAATAACATTTGGTAGAGGTTGCTTAATAATCTCCTCTTCGCTGTTCTCGATTGTTAAGATGCTTTGACAGACCTTATTGCCGCGATTTATCGTAAGAGCTCTGTGAGAAAATGAACCAAGTAATTGTTCTGTCAAATCCACCAGCGCCTGCTCATGTGAACCACGCTTATTATCGCACATAATGCGAGTATTGTAACCTTAGTGTGAGAACTCCTCTAAGTATAGCTTTATAAATTCTTTACATGCCATAAACAAGCACAAGATACCATATAAAGATATATTTACGATAAAGAATCTGGATCACGAATGGCTGACATTTTATGGCTTCTTGACCCTGTTACCTCTTACCGTATGAATATCAAAATCAAACATCATAATATATTCTGAACGATGAAAGGTGTAATAATATGTTTCACTATTTAATATCTCGACCCGTATCTTGATTCGCGAAAAGGTTAGAAGTTCAAATCAAAGTTGCGCGAAACAAATCATGAAATTATTTCGCGCACTCCAGTCAGAACTAGAAACAGTTATACCAAACGGAATGATTGACGCGGTAGTACACTTGTTATTTCAAACAAAATTGATTTAATAAAAATACGGATGGACTAAAAATATAATATAATAACGGCTCATGAAAAACAACGACACAGTCAGGAGTAGGTCGAAAAATAACTAGCGAAGTTGCGTGCCGCGCTTTACTGTTCTTGATTAACATATAATAGCCAATCAAATTACCATTTGTGATTTTACATTCACGACACTTCATCAAATTGAAGTAATTATGTGTTTAGCTGGCATGGGAAAACAATATAACAATTTAAAACCATTTACATTAAACTTATCGACAACAATAAACTTTTCAATGATATGATCACATCGACATATAAAAATCAAGTTAAAACTGTATCTCTCCGACTATTAGAGCATGTAATGGTAGACCTTATGGCTAGCGTCGGGAAAATTGCTACCAACCACTCAGTGCACCAACAGTCACGAAGTAGACAAATACCTCGGTGTATTTTATTCAACGATCAATTGGCGAGAGCCAATTTAGCATTAAACCTTAAAAAACTGCATGTGCTACGTGTGCTTACGTGTTTTATCTTAATATTTCAGCTGCACCACCCGGTCACGTCTGCTACAGCAACGAACATTGTCGTTTATGGGACAAGGAGAGTCGTTGCGAATTCGTTATACTTAACCTTTTCGGAAGGTGCGCATGTAACAGCTATCACAAACAAGTAGGGGATAAGTGTGTAGCTACAAAAATTCCACCGTATGCAACCGAAGCTGTGGTAGCAGAAATGGACGCAGTGATGGCTCCTTCAAACGGAACAACAATCTACAAAGATCCTAGTCCAACAGTTCAACTAACATCAAGCTCAGTCAACTCTTTTGGATCACCACTCTCTGTAATCAATTCTGACGATATTCAGCCAAGCAAATTACCTCTGTACACAAACAAAAACGATGTATTTAGCAGTGACGAAGATAGCCCCTTGATGCAAGCTGTCATGAAAGTCCCGAGTGTAGAACCAACGAAGCGTTTACCCGTTTCGAATAGAAAAGACGGCGAGCCGAATGAAACGATAAGGGTAGACGAAATGACGGCTAATTTGCATGCAAATGACCAGCCCATTTATAGAGTTGTAACTCAGCCATCCGTGGAAAAGAAAACCAACAAGAAAGGCAGTGCGTCAAAGGAACAAGTTAATTCTGGTGGCAAACCTCACAAGGGTGGACATCAAAAGAAGTCTTCTCTAAAAGGTATATATTAATTTAAGGTTTTTATTTCAATGAATTGTCTTCCTTGCCTAAACAAGTAATAAAGGACACGTTTATTTCCAGACAAGCATCGCATCCGTGCGGATACGCCTGTTTACGACCTTGGCCCTGCATCTCTCGGAATGCCGTGCCTTACAGATCCGCAATGCCAACAAGTGGATCCTTACACGCGATGCCTCAATAAGAAATGTGACTGCACGTACCGAACAAATTCAACTTCAGCTTGCTCGGCTCGTAATAGAGGCTGCTTGCCAAACACGTTTCAAGTTAGTACTTATATGTTTCCTTACGGCTTACGACGAAACGATGCGTTTGAATAGAGCTTATTTATGATTTCTTCTAAATCACTGTTCAGATACGTACAGTTTAGCTAATGGTTATACCTACTTTCAAAAGAAAACTTTAAACATGGATTACTATATAGCACGTATAAGTGCTTGCAAGCATTAAAAATATATTATGGCAGGAATCTTAATAAGAATTCAATTCATTTTCAATCATCAATA
The DNA here is from genome assembly GCA_947562075.1 of Orthosia gracilis. Classification (NCBI taxonomy): domain Eukaryota; kingdom Metazoa; phylum Arthropoda; class Insecta; order Lepidoptera; family Noctuidae; genus Orthosia; species Orthosia gracilis. Next base: position 15,517,551 of record OX387274.1, read on the forward strand.
TAAAGATTTACAAATAATAGGTAGGTACGCGTAACGGTCAATTGACTTTTGCATACAATTTCTTCATCGTGGTTATTGTTCTGATTCCAGTGCCGATCAACAGGAACTTGTATAAGTTGGTACTTCGTGTGTGATGGCCGCAAGGACTGCCCAGACGGTTCCGATGAGAAGTGTCAAGGTACTGGTAAAGGTTCGTACACTCTGCACTCTTTGTTTTCATCTTTTGTGCACATCTTTCATCTTCATTGCTCAGTCTCATTTTCATTTCATGCTCAATCTCCATTTCCATGTACTCATTTTCCATATCGTGTTTTACTAACGTTTTGAGGGTGATTCATAGAAACACATCTTGCCAAGCTAACGTTTGCATTTGTACATAGGTAACATAATATTACGCCTGTAGTCCTCAAAGACTCTACACCCACATTTTGTCAGTTATGTTTTTAAGCTCCATGTAATTGGAGCCAGCCTACTGCCATCAACCGGGCTAATAATTGGTTAATTTTATCCATGTCCCGCAATGTTTGAGCCTAATAACTTTTCTAAACGGCATTTTAGATTTCTTGGTAGGGACGCGCGCCAAGACTGAAAAAGAGTACCTACCTATGGTTCGTGTTCAATACGTGTTCAATTTTAATATAATTTAATTGTTGATTTAAATAATAATGTCTATAGCTATGTTTTTACGATTACACTCCATGAAAACGTAATCAAATGGTTAACTAGAAGGTTATTATTGCCACAACATAATTTCATCTCCATACGTTATATTCAAGATACTCACTTCCTACATAATTTTGACCAACACCCACATCGTCTTCGTACTTTGAACATCGGACGGTAGTCCTATAAGACATGATCTTCATTTCCAGAGCTTACAGGGGAGCGCTGTCCCACGAACTCGTTCAGATGTGGGGGGCCTGGGTCACCGTGCGTGTCCAGGGCGTCAAGGTGTGATGGTACTCCTCAATGCCCGGGAGGAGAAGACGAGAAGAACTGCCGGACGACGCGACGTAAAGGGTAAGTTTGATTGTTTGAGAGAACTATGTAAATCTAGATAGGACCTAGTATTATTATAGAATAAAGTTAAAAAGAAAAATATTACATTATTCTTAAAAGCTCTCATGATCTGCTCTGTAACCGAAAGCCAAATCAATGGCAACAAACTTTGGTGATAAAAATTTAGGAGGTTAAGTTTGTCTCAAATATCTGAAACGATGGTTGAAATTACTGCTTAACAGCGTACGTGTTAATCAGAATACCGTGGGATTATAGTCTAGCGCCGTTGAACTTTAATAATAAACCATTACCGAAAATAATTTGGTGATAAAAAAAATAATCACCTCTTCTAAGTCTGTTCTATCTCGTTTACTCCAGATGTCCACGTCATACATTCCGTTGCGGTTCCGGGGAGTGTCTGCCCGAGTATGAGTTCTGCAATGCTATAATTTCTTGCAAAGATGCGTCGGACGAACCGCCGCACCTGTGCAACGAGCAGTCAAGGTACGGATGCATATTTTCATTAGATTTTATCGTCTTACGGTATCTATATTTCCAACAATACCTACTAAAATAAATAAAGTCTTCCTAATGCATTTGTTTTATTGCCTACACACTTGTTACTACACGAAGCTTCGACTCTGACAAATGCTCTAACCTGTGGCTCTAACAGTATCACTGGCGCCGTCTAAACCTTGAGGCGTTTGTTACAAAAACCTTATATGCTGTTAGATGTATTCGCCATTGCATTACGTAATCAGTTCACGTGCGACCTGTAACGGTGTTTGTCCAAATATTTGACCTTTGTGGTAGTGGTTGACACCGCTGGTTGACACGTTTTCCGTATGTATTCAGGTGGCGTGCGGCTGACTTTTGTCCGTTCCGTTGCGGGAATGGCCGGTGCAGGAGTACGGCAGTGGCGTGCTCCGGCCGCGACGGCTGTGGAGACAACAGTGATGAAATTGCCTGCGGTGTCTGCAGTAAGTAAATTATTCCATTTAAAATTAATTTGAACAACATCGTGTTAGACCTTCACACTAGTGCGGAGTTTGCATTTCTTATACAATATGTCCGGATTTGTAGTAATCTATCTATCTGATACCTTTAAACGAACAATTCTTGTATATATACATATACCTATAATCTAAATCTTGGAAACGGCTCCAACGATTTTCATGAAATTTAGTATGCAAGGGGTTTCGCGAGCGATCAATCGATCTAGCTAAGTTTCATGTTTAGAAAACGTCGTTTTCTCTATTTTCACCCGAGCAGAGCTCTGTCGCCCAGGTGCTAAAACTTTAAGGCCGTCAAATATACTTAATTTTATCGATAAAACACCTTACATAAGGGGTGTAAGGTGCCACCACACCCTCAAAGATAGAGCAATTTTAGTATCTGACTTACTTATTACGATTTCCACATAGTCTGAAAACCATAACTTTGGACCTAGGTCTCAAAGAGCCGTACATTCAATGTTATTTTTACGGCCATAGCATATATAATCCAAAAAAAAAATTCAACACTCAAAAGACAAGATGTTTTTGTATACCATCTAAGGTGTGGTGAAACCTGAATCAGGTGTTTTAACAATAGTAAAACAATTGTTTCCTAAATACCCACATACCATTGAGCCATAAAAGACAATTTTTAAATGTAATTTCACAAGTTTTTATTGCATTTCCCAAAACTTTGCAAAATTTTTGAGATTGAACCATGTCTTTTATGCATTGTATGTTAGTCTTTGCGTTAGTCTAAACACTGACAAAAAAATCACAGCTCTCAGCCAATTATTTTTAATTTTATTATTGCGTAAAAAGAACCCCTGCGCATTTTCGCCTTATATTTATTGCTGAATTTTAGGCAATAAAAAAGGATGGTGTATTAAATCCCTTATGTGTGTATGCTTATTTCTCGTGTCTCCTGTGCGAGTCATAAATAAATATTTTTCTTACTTTCTTTCTACGTGGGGTGTCTTTATATTTCTATATAATTTTGTGTATTTTACGGCTTAAACATTTTATTACTACGATTCCGGAAACATTGTGTAAGAATTTTCTCGAAAAAAACACTCGGATAACAAGGTCGGGTATACAATTTCGGAAAAATTCTGTTTGACCGTTTTTAGTCTGAACAATAATCTTGAATTGGTTACAATTATTGCAAATTTATTTGAGTAAGTATACTAGTGGAGAACACACTTAGATGACCTACTCATGTTTTCGTGGTTGGACATATAAAATATATTAATTAAGCAGTAGGTCGATTTACTAAGCGTGAACTCAAAAACAACAAAGCAATTTCTTCTATCAAAACTTCAAAACCGCATGCGAAAATATTGGTCTATAGCTTGACGAATCAAAGTGACGAACAGCATTGTCAGAATCCAGTTGAAATACCAAAACACTGTATGCAACATAATGATTTCTGACAGGAACTGTTAGGTGACCACTTGACCAAACATGTGAGATATGCATGACCGTCGTTTTCTGCATATCAGCGATTCGATACGATAAGCGATGCCGTTACGCGAACAATAGTGTTCAAACGATCCGGCAAACGGCACCGCAGTTGTGCTGACCTACGGCGATCCGCATAACAAAGTCTTAATTAAACTCACGTTTGTCTTTTTTTTTGCAGGGTGTCCCGCCCCACCGCAGCCTTGAACGTCAACGCATCCATAGACACGATTATTTGAAAATCCGATTGCTGGATATCAATGCTCAATATTTTGTAAGCAGTAAAACATGCCTGCTTTTTAGTGCTTCGATAAATAGGAAGTTTTTAGGAAAACTTTTGGACTATAGGTATTCCATTTAAGAAATTCAGCCTCATTTTTTTTTTAATTTAGTAGAAACTAAAGTTGAGAAATTGTCTAGGTTTTCAAGATTTTCTATGGTACAAAAAAGAAGAATGAGGAAACTTGATGACTCTTTATTCAGTGCAATGTTTTATTGATCGAAGAAAGGTATAAATAAAAAAATATTGCTCATTTTTTAAATTAAGCTTAAATGTAAATATAAGAACTATATATGTACGTAAGCACGACACCACTGAACAAAAAAATCTGTCACAGTTTCTTCTGATATTCTTAAGCTCAGACAAATATGGTTTGCAAAAACTCTAATTTAAGTAGTTATATTTAAGCCACGTATAAAACAAGACTGAAGAGTGATATCCCGTGAATTATATCAACTTGTGAATTAGACATAGATCAGGAAAAAGCACACAGCTTAAGACTCAAGCCCGCTCAAAAATTGTTGTAAATAATTACTTTTTTTCACAAAAGTTATTCGTTTGGCACAAGCATCTTATTTTCGTATTCCACAGACTATAAAAACGTATAATTAGAATTGTGTTTTGTGTGAACTTACCTGGCTAAGCACAGTCAAGTGTAACTTATTGTAATATAGTGTGATTATGTGTGTGAATGTGATAATGTATTTATTAAATTAATTTCATTTAAAAATTCAGCATTTTATTGTTTACCTAACTCGTTAAATTTCTCTTGTTGACGACAGAATGAATAAATGCAGGCCATTCTTTCTCACATATAGAAATTACTTACCCACAGAATTTCCTAATTTGGTGACTACTTGCATTATGAAATCCTGAGTGAATCTTCTTACGAAATCTGTTGTCTTAACTACAAACTTTCCGGTTATGTGAATTCGAAAGACACAATGACTTGTAGGTTCCTACTTTTACTTTTATTTTTAATCCTAGCTTGTTATGCAAGTTAGGATAATTATCCTTCATGGTCTTATCTAATTTTCTTTTAGAGCCCTAGATAATAAGAAAAGATTTACTCACTTAAACTCAACACACAGTTACGTTTTCTATAGGAAACAACTGAGCTTAGCTAGTTAAATTGATTAACTCTCTAGCTTGAAGATCCCTTCCCTTGTAAGAGTTTTAGTTCCACAAAGTTCACTAGATGTCGCTTCGCGTAGTTTCCGTAGACTTCGTGAAAGGGTCAGTTTTAAAACTGACGCTACGAATTATTTAACATTTTATTGCCACTTAATACTTTGACCAAAGATTACTATTATATACTACTTTGACGTACTTTCCGAGGTATGGATGTTTCACAACAACAACTTCAGAAACAAATTCGGTTCCTAAAGGAAAAACCCCAACACTTTTTTGGCCGACCTGGGAGTCCAATCGTTTAATAGCCCATCAAAGTTCCTGTACAGCGCAGATATCAGATCACAAAGTTCACGATATCATTAAGAATTCGGGATTGTAACGTGACGTTTAGCTCAAAAGAGCTTAACGTAAGCCATGTTAATAGAAAAATAAGAATTATAAAAAAAAAAAAAACTATGAAAAGAAAGATATTGAGTATAAAAACTTAGGGCCGGCTTCGCACGTCGTGGGTTGTTTGTGGTCGATAGTTAAGCAGGCAGCCGACGGTCAGGAACTCTCCAAAGTCGTGGAATTCTCGAAGTAGGCAGGGGGTGAGCAGACACCACGACGGACAAGCAGGCAAAACGGGCTGGTAGCCAGATAAATAAGTTGTCAAGTAGACAGGAAGGCAGGCAGCAAGGCATTAGTGTGAGCTAGGCTGTGGCGTCTCATGCAGACGGTCAAGTAGGCGTGTTCAGAATCTGCGCGTGCTGCTGGCAGGCGCGCTGTGGCAGTGCGCGTCACTGTAGACCTGATTGATGCAGCTAATGCACCACGTACCGGACTGGCACATCGATTTTTATTAGCAGTAAAAGTACACTTAAGAGTCTAAAAGCTATTTATTTATTGTTTATACAGATTTTTATCACTCATTCACAAGCTGAATATTACAGTTTAGAGAGTTTGAAGATAAGATAGTACACTTGGTAATTCTCAGTAAACAGACTTTCGGCGTTCACCACCAGATCCAACTCAAAAAATAAACTGACGCCCCTTTTTTTCTAGTTCTGTCATATCTTCTCAATTTCAAATTCAAATCTAAATTCTAAGTAATCAGAACGGATAAAAAACGGTTTACAGAGGGGGCAGTCCGCCGCTGCCCTTATCTTATAGAAGCGTATAGAAGTCTGGTCCATGGTATGTTATGTCTATGGCTTAAGAAAAATAAATCGGACAGACAGATGTCAATTCAGATGAAAATGTCAGAGTATAAAATATTCTAGGATTTTACAAATTAGCGATATAAATAAGTTGTGGAATGTTAAAACAACCAGAGATAACTAAAAGTATGCTTTTCAGGTGCTTATACATAAAAGTGTCACATGAGTTGATACAATTTCAAAAGATGAAAAGGTGTGGTTTGTATAGTATTATAAAACGTAAGTAGACTAAAAGATGTGGATCTGTACTGCAGAATACCACAGGGTCTACTCCCTAACTCCGTCAACGAATTTACGGGCCCGTCCGAAAGTACTCCGGTACTTGAGTGAACTTGGAGTGAACCTTACTCCGTAATGATAAAATTTTCGGACGAGTATAAACACATCGGGAGTAGGTACAAATGTCAAATTGTGTTGTCATTCATGAGTACTTCGGGCCCCGACCGAATCATGCATCCTTAAGTTATACGGAGTAGGAAACGCGCGTAACGAAGGCCGAAACTACGGCATTCGTGCTTAGGGATTAGATGCCCAGGATCAGCACATTTGCACACTATGCTGGACTTGTCAATTAATCACCATTTGTGCAAGTTTACCTTACTTTGATGATGCCGGAGTTCGATAAGGAAAGAGGTAAGGAAAAAGAATACTGGATCTAAACAGCGGCTGCACTCTCTCCCCCACAAAGTGCACCTCACCAATATTAGAGGTCTGCACTCCAATCTTTCTGCAGTGCACTACCACCTGGAGGCTGAGAAACCAGCGCTGTTTTTTCTTACGGAGACGCAGATAGCGAGTCCTTCAGACGTCTCGTACTTATCTTACCCAGGGTTTACTCTGGAGCACAATTATAAAACACGCGCGGGTGTACGCCAGTGACGACACTTGATATCGGCGTCTCCGTAACCTTGAGGACTCCAGATTCTCAACGATGTGGGCTTTGGTGGATACAGGTCTGGATAAAATTATCTATGCCTGTGTAAACCTTTCGCACAGTGGAGATTAGGAGACAACCAGGCTCACAGAGTATCTCAGTGAGGCGGCTTTTAGATGACAAGTTTAATGCGTCGTTGGTGCCACAGACAGATTTCTACAGTCTCTGGTACAACAACGAGTCAAAACTGCGGGTTTTTTGGGTACGTTCGAACCTATTGCAGTGACTTGCGGCACAGAGAAACTTCTTTAAACGACTTGCCGGTTGTCTTTCTAGACACTCGATTTACCAATCACTTGAGGTTTCGGGTTCCTATGCTTCAAAGACAGACATTTCAAAGGATGTTTTATTGTAATAGGATGCAAGTATTTACCTATTTACAAACCACTCTCCCCGCTTGATACGAGCAAACATTCAGCGTTGTTGAACAACAATCATGTTTGCGACTTCGCAGTTACAACTATCTTCGTTAACACCAGTTTAATTAATTAAAATGGAACGAAACAATACTAAAGTGGGTGTGTTCTTCGTTAAATTATTAAAAATATTATTGACTCCTATTACAAGGTTGGTGGTTTTTCGTACCTGCCAACGTTTAAACCGGAAAAGTGCGAAATTTTACAAATGTGAGACAGTGCTAATGTCAAATTAATATGGAACTTCGATATAAATCCTATCCAATAAAAATACACAGGTCTGCGATGAAAAAGTTTTTTGAGTATAATTTTATATGAAACTGGAAAATGTTGAACGACATATCGCAAATGTGAACTTTATTTTAATGTGTTTCGTCACATTTTATTTTGGCGTATATTTAAATAATAGATTCCATTGATTACCTTTGCTAAAAAAAATATCGGTAAATTCAATTTTTTTTTCATTCCTTACTTATTTCATCTATAATATAAAAATGAATCGCAAAATGTGTTGGTAAGCGCATAACTCAACAACGCCTGGACCAATTCTACCAATTCTTTTTTTTAAATATTCGTTAAAGTCCAAGGATGGTTTTTACGAGAATAATTCGAATAATTTCCGGGAAAACCCTAAAAACAGCCCTTTTCTTTTTCCCATACAAACGTTTTCTAATTAAACTGACATTTTCATGTGATCTGACGTCTGTCTGTGTTTAGGGTAGGTAGGGCAGGGTAGGTAGGATTGGGTAGGTAGGGTAGGGTAAGGAAGGTAGGGTACAGTAGGCAGGGTAGGCTAGGTAGGGTAGGGAAGGTAGGGTAGGGTAGGTAGGGTAGGTAGCCAGTTGACGGGAGCGAAGCCGCGGGGGTCAACTAGAAGTCTATATAACTATTCTAAGGATAATCCAAGAAATTTAAACGCTTATAATATTTAAAACTTAGGTTGTCATAATAGGGGTTAAAGTATGAAATTGCCGTTTTATTGTAATAGGTACCTACTTCGAATTGACATAGAACCTTCATGGTTTGAGATTTTTGAATGAAACTTTTTTCTCATGGTACCTACCTATGAAGTTCTTCTTTTAAAAAATGTGCAACATTCAATTATCGACTTTCCGTTTGTTTTTTTATTCAGCTTAGACAAGAAAGATGGAAACTTCGAAAAGTCGAGTGATTTTTTAATACGAGTTCCGACGCGGAACTAACGCGGCAGCAAGAGCTCGCAATATCAATGTTGCGTTCGGAAAGGGGACTGCTAATGAACGCACCGTGCGATTTTGGTTTAAACGCTTTCGTGATGGAAACTTTGATTTGAAGAACGAACCACATGGAAGACCGCCCACACAGGTGAATAACAATAAATTGAAAGAGATGGTGGACGTCGATCTGAGCCAAACTACCCAGGAATTAGCGGCATGGTTTAACGTTACCTTACCAACAATATTGACTCATTCGCGTCAAATCAATAAAATATGAAAAAAGGGTGGTGTGGTGGGCCATGATTTGAATGATCTTCAGAAAGAAACGCGTGTTGAAACCTGTGTTGCTTTGTTGAATCGATACATAAATGAGGGAATATTGGATCGAATTGTGAAATGTGGTGAAAAGAATCCACTCTTTACGATAACCGTAAGCGACAAATGCAATGGCTGACCCCAGGTCAAACAACGCAACAGTGTCCTAAAGCAAAGCTTACCAATAAAAAGGTAAGGCTCGGCGCAAACGGGCCACCGACCACTGCCACCGGTGGCCAGCCACAGCGACTTAACACACTTTGCCATATATTTTGTATAGGCGCACCGCACACTTGTAGACGGTGGCGGCCACTTGCTACAGCAGTGTCCACGACACGCCACTTGTGGTCACTGCGGGCCACACAAGACGTCAACACCCGCTACTGTCGCGCTCCTCTACCTCCGCACAGTTAGGCGTCGCATCCTACGCATCGCACGCATCACCATAGACCACGACGACGCCTCCATAAATATCGATACTTTCATTTCAGATATCCAATAACATTTCATTTGGTTTCACTTTCTGATGTATACAGCAAAAGAAACGTGGCGGCTTCCGAACACCGGTGGCTGTCGCGCACTCTACCACTGTTTCAAACGTGGCGGTAGCGCGCGACAGCCACCGGTAGCTGTGGTAGGTGGCCCGTTTGCGCCGAGCCTAATGGTAACTGTTTGGTGGTCTCAGCATGGTGTTATTCACTATAGCTTTCTCCGATCTGGTCAAGCAATAACGGCAGATGTCTACTGTGCCGAACTCCGAACAATCATAGCAAAACTAGAAAGAAACAGTGAAACAGCCCCGACTCATGAATCGATCTTCACCATTATTGCTTCATGATAACGCCAGACCGCGCCTATAGGTTCTCGCGGTACTGTTAGTAGTGCGAGCCGCTAAGAGCGAAGGTAGTTTCCATACTGTTTGTCCATATTTATACTGTGATTTCTGGATGGTATGAAGAGATTAAATAAAAATTCATAAACGAAAACCAATAAACCGCTGTATTTTTTCAAAGACAAATGTTGTTATTGATTGTTTTCTTTGTTTGTATTATATTTTACAGCTATGTATTTTGTGTAAAATTGCTACTTACATCCCAGCTCTCGATTATCGAGCTGTTTACGTAATCGACGAATAATCGCCGGTTAATTCTACTTTCAGTTTCTCAACACCAAGTGTGACAATCGGTTGACAGCAGGTATAGGTACAGCAGTTTTGGGTTTCTGAGAACCATTTTCAATGTTAATCTCTTGTCAACGAGCCTTATTTATTTAGTTGGATATTGGTCGATTACTCGCAGATAATCATAATATTAATTTTAATCTAGTAAAAATAATAGGGGTCGATGAAATCTTTGGTATCGGTTCAGTTATAAAAAATATGTTAATTAGATCAATTATAGATGATTACCAAGATTTAAAAAAATGTACGTTATTAGAAACTTTTTAAATTAATTACATTATAAACTTGACACAATATCAAAAATAGTTATTTTGTATGTAAATAAAAATAAAAAAACGAAAACTGTTACTGATCTGGGAATCGAACCTTCCTCACGCGCATTAATGTTGACTGTACCTTGTACATAGTATTTACCAAGGTCAGTTTTTGGATAGGTTTGAGTTTAACTTGAAGCGGCCGGGGTAGTGACCCCGCTAGGGTAAGCTACACAAACGAAGGTTAGTCTTTGGATGGGTTACCGCCTTTTTTTGGTCTGCCTGTTTTTGGATGGGTGACCACTTTTTTTTGGTCCATTTGTTTTTGGACAGGTGACCCCGCCAGGGTAAGCAACACTAACCAAGGTCAGTCTTTGGATGGTGTCAACCAGCTCGCGAATATGTATCCTCCGATTGCACTGCATGAATTTCTCCTTGTTTACATCTTTGCAGTCGGGTTTTTTTTTAATTTATTAATTTTAGTCTTGTAGTTATTTCTCTCCAAGCACTTTACCGTCTAATTCTGGTAAATGTGACGTGATATATCATATGATTGCCGTTTTATATTTCTTTTATGGCAACCAGAACGTATATTAATAGCATAAGAAAAAAACTAAACAAATAATCGCAGACCTGTGACATTATTGCCTTATGCCAAAATCGGACTGTAAGTACTCCGAGTGGTTATACATTAAAAAAATATACGTTTCGACTTGAGAATCTCCTCCTTTTTTTTCGTCGGTTAATAAAAACGCAGATAATATTATTTACACAACTACCATATAAAGAAAACGCCACTAACTTAATTATTTACTTCCAGGATTCGAAAATTAATAAGAAAATGGAACATTAAACAGACAAAAATTGTGATCGGTGTTGGTGGCACCATAACTATTATAGCACTAGCAGCTTATTTCAGTTGGGTATTAATTTTGAACTACGTATATATTGAACCTGAAAAACCAGAAAAGTTGATGGGGACTCCGATGATACGCATGCCATTAGACGAAATATACAAGGATTTCAAACCATTGGAAGAAAATGATTACAATCTCTTAGATGACGAACTAATGGAAGACGGTACGACTTTTTCTCGTGGAATTACAAATAACTTAGGTTAATCCCCAGTTTCCCAGCTTAAAATTATCGCAGAATGAATGTGACAAATTGTCAAGCACGCGTTATCTGCTGTGATTGGTTGAACGAATTTCAACAGCCAATCACAGCAGATAACGCGTGCTTGACAATATGTCACATTAATTCTGGGATAATTTTGAGCTGGGAAACTGAGGGTCAGTCCAGCAAGTGCAAGCCAGCAAGTGGTTTAATAGAAGATTATGCATAAACAAGGGGATAAAGCACTGTCTTACGTCACGGGCGGTATATTGGACACTGAGCGTAACGAGAGACTCGCTATGGAGTTATGTAGTCCTGAGTGAAGCGAGTGGTTCAAGCTGCCCAAGGCGAAGACAGGGTTTATCCCTGAAGGAGCATACTCTACTTTCCACACCTTCTGCGAGGCAATAAATAGCCAGGGCTCCATAAATTTAATATTTATTTTGTAATTAATATGAATCAAAAGTTAAGTCCAGTTATGGAAGGAAATAGTAAAATTTTTGTTCGGTACATTTATGGAAGTTGTTGTGGAGTTTATTTCAGTGTAGAAACGACAAACGCCGTCTTTTGTTTCACATTCGTTGTAATCGCGCGTTTTTTGTTATTTTAGGGTTCTGTACATTCCCGAAGAGTCCAAACGGAGCCCTATTACTGTCACTCACGTGTCTGTCTGTCCGTCTGTCCGTCTCTGTCACACAGGTTTTGATGATTCTTACGTCAATCGATTCGTCTTAACCCTGCGAGTGTCACTGGCTGCATTAAACTTAGAAAATAGAAAAATGGCGGCTTTTGGGCACCATATTGTGCAAGGTGTGTGTTGCAAGGGGTAATGCTAAGCCCGAGTTTGCTTTGTAAGCTATAGGTTCGCCCTGAACCTACTGGTGGAATGTCGGTATGCTCCTCTATCTATCCCATGTTGTAATTTGTAAATTAAAAAGTAATTAATATTGATTTGCGATTTTAGTTGGAATGATAAACACTCCGGGATGTAAAATACCTTTAGCAGTGATCAATTACAGAAAGTATAGACGAAATGTAACCAGAAAAATCTATGAAATGTGTGGAAAACGAGCAGTATTTTTGCGAAAATATGATGATACCAAAGTAATCGCTCGGATAAAAACTCAAAAGATGGAAAAGTCCTATAAGAACATTCACTGCTGTTATAAGTTCATCGTCGAAACTCTATATAACCCACACGAAGTTGATAAATTATTGTAAGTATATTGAAGCGATACAAAATTATTGCTTTCTTTGACCTGACTGGCATATTCATCTGCACCCTTGCCTAGGCACATAGGTACCAATAGGGATGTTTTCTGGGTAGAAAAATGATAATCCTATTTAGTCCGTAAATGACATTATTAAAAATAATATTGGACCCATATTTTATGCTTTATCAAATAAATAAAAACTGAAAAAGATAAAGCGCATCAAAGTTCAGGAGTGTGGGCTTGTGACGTCACTTTGTCAGTATAAAATGTAGCACACCGTGACGTCACAGGATATTTCAACGCACTGTATCATCTTTTTTTTTTGTTCACGTAGCAAAAGAAAAAATACGTGTCCATTATTTTTAGGTTATCTAACTGACGGACTATATTATATAGAATTTTTTTAATCAACTACCTTATTGGTCCGGTCACCTTGCGGCTGGAGCTCTGCCAGAATTAGGCATATAATGCAATCTTGGCCAGCTTCAGCATCTTTGCTATTTGTTCTTGCTAAATGCATAAATTATGTGCCTATCTACCTAAGTATGTATACTGTACCTACCTATAAGAAAGAGAATAAATTGGTATAGTTATTCATTAGAAAAGTAGCAATTTGACTCACTATTATGGCTGTTTCAGATTCAGTAACTGTACAGAATTTCAGGACGAATCCATAATAACTCTACAGTCTGATTTTATAAATGTAATTTGCTCCGAAATCGATGATAACAACATATTACATGTAATCTATGATGATATGTACGCCTTCAGTCGAAAAATTCAGTTGCCAGAAACAAAACCATGTAAAGTCAGATATAACGTATTGATACTGGGAATGGAATCGATGTCTCTGCCTCGCTTCCTGCACACAATGATCAGATCAGTCAGTCACTTCCAAGACGACAGTTGGCTTGGTTTCCAAGGATATAATAAGGTACTTATGTGATCATTACCATTCATTCTTTTTCATCATCATCTTCCTGCCCTTGTGAACACGATTTCTTCTTCCATTCCGTCCTGTCAACAGTCAAACCTGATACCAAATTCTTTCATATCTCAACTCATACAGTCCATCCATCTTGTTTTGGTCTTTCTCTCTATCCAACCACATTTATATTAATAACTCTTTGCCTAACATGGGTTTCATCCTACCTCATCACATGACCATACCAGCAGTCGAATTGCGCAAGTGAATTCGGCAAGGCGAAGGGTTTGGGTTTGGGTTTCCAATCACATGTGAGATGAATGACGCGATGTGGATTTCCGTCTATGTGATTGGTCGATTGATAGCGGTCAAACCCTTTGCGTTGCCGTATTCACTTACGCAATACGGCTACCGGATAAACGATTCCCTTTCATCTATCGCTGGCGCTTCTTTCAAACTTCCTCTAATTACTGTTCATATCACGATCACTTGACTCTATTATGAAATATAACAACTTATCAGATTGCAGATGACACATTAGCAAATGTTATGGCGGCATTAACGGGTAAAAACATGACTTCAATAATAAACGAATGTTATGCCTCAATGGATGACTGTAATTATCACTTCATTTGGAAAGCGTTCAAGGAAGCCGGTTACGCTACAGCTTATGGTGAAGATAAATTGGGGAATACATTTACAAAAGACTACGAATTCCACAAGGCTCCCACGGACCATTACATGCAACCATTTTTTCTCAAAGAAGAATATAATCGCAAGGATATGTCAGCATGTACAGGAAAAGTGTCATCAGGTCAGCAGCTGTTAGATTACGCTGTAGACTTTGCTAATACTTACAAAAAGGATTCATTTTTCGGCTTTTTTTGGATAAACTCATTTACTCGCGCTGAGAAAAATAGACCGGAACTGGCTGACAAAATGATAGAAAACTTCATGAACCAGTTAATTTACACGGGTGTTTTAACGAACACTTTTGTACTGTTTTTAAGCGCCCACGGCTTACGTTTCGGTAGACACCGCCTCAAAATGGAAAGCTTCTATGACGAACGCTTGCCAATGAAGTTTGTGTGGACTCCATTACTTTTAAAAGGGAGACATCCTGACAAATACAAAAATTTGGTTTTGAACCAGCGTCGCTTGACCACACCTTACGATGTTTATAGCACCCTCTTGGATATAAAAAGAATGTCTCTGTGCAGTAATTCTAGTGATTCAGTACCTGAAGGGTGTCCGAATTGCCACTCGATGTTAAAATTGATGAACAATAATCGCACGTGTAAAGAAGTGGCCATCCACGAAAAGTGGTGTACTTGCCACAAACTGTATCCACTTACTGTTCAAGACACTATAGGACTGAAAAGCGTAAATGCGGCTGTTAAGTACATTCAAGGAATGACTATGAACATAGAAACACAGAAATGCTGGTCATGTACAAATCCTTCTCTAAAAAACGTTACCAGAATACATTTTTACTACGACGGAGACAAATCTAAAATATTTTACGTTGTGGCAATGACAATGTCACCTGGTAACGCAACTTATGAAGCATTGGTATTACGGAAAGGTGGGTATTACGTTGTTGGGCCAATCAGCTCTATTTCTTACTACCAAGGTTTAGGTAAATGTGCCCTTAAAAGAAGGGACCGCCTGTTCTGTGTCTGTGAAAAAAATATAAAGTATTGCTAGCTTATTATAACTGGAACCTTTAATATTTTTCTGGCATTTAATATAATAAGGTATTTTAACTCGCTCTTTGTGACAATATTTTGCTTTTGTAGGATATTTAAATACTTGCTCAAATAAATAAAACACAGGTGGTGAAAACTTTTCATTTATTTATTACAGCTTTGTCTAAAATGATTCAATATTAGAGTTAGTTGTCTGGTGTATCCGTGGGTAGTAGTCTTGGGTCCGTCGTCGTGTTTCGAAACTTTTAAGTGAAGTGCTCAGTCAGTGATGACTGCTATATGTGTTGGGCCCACCAGACAGCACACTTGCCTAGCAACTAGAGGCATTTACAGATTTACCTACTGTATGTGGCTAGAGTCTGACATAACTCGGCCATTCGCCATCTTTAGTTAGAGCAGGACCTGAACCATTTCTTTTGTTGTGTGTACTGTGAGGGTGTAGCTCAGGGAGCTCAAATAATAAGCAGAAATTACTTTTAACTTGTATTGAATCAACCACGTGCCTGCCCTCAGGCGGCTTTTACAGAAGTCCCCGCTAAACAAAAAACTACACGCGTTCGATATATTTCAAATATTCTGTATTCGATTTCCTTCCAAACTTATAAGTCGCCAGCTTTAGGTGTCAGCGGCCGAACAGGTCGCTCGTCCTATGTGGAAAGCCTCTACATGAGCTACGCCCCTACGAATAGATGCGCAGAATCATGTGAAGCGCAACTATTCTCAACTTTGGAAGGAAAATCACTCTTACCTAACACCTTTACCTAACGGAGGAATTAACCTGAGGTCCTTCCCTTACAAGGGGAAAGCTCAAGTCATGGCAAACGAATTACCGGATTCTCCGATATTTACTCTAACTTCAGCTAACAAGTGCATATGCATTAACAAGTCAACGCCGTCATGCTTGAACCTCCTTGCACAAAACCTCCGAAAAAGTAACAAGGCGGCCTCTTCATCCTAACAGAAATGATGTGAAAACTCACATCCACCCGGATGGGGTTTAATTATGTGAAATTCAAACGTGATAGATACAATATTTCACCCTCAAGCATTTATCAGACCAGAGAAGGAAAGGCTGGATCGCATCGAATCTTCTAAACCTATCATTGAACTTTATCCAGAGCTTATCACACTCAACATATTTAATATTATCAATAAGTTATTAACTGGACCAATGCCATAAACAGTCATCAACTGGACCAATGATGCCAAATCAACATCCTTTGCGAAGGCTATGCCCCGTATGCAAAGTCGGTTTCAGTTATGACCAATACCTCGGGTAGCTCAGGGAGCTCAAATAATAAGCAGAAATTACTTTTAACTTGTATTGAATCAACCACGTGCCTGCCCTCAGGCGGCTTTTACAGAAGTCCCCGCTAAACAAAAAACTACACGCGTTCGATATATTTCAAATATTCTGTATTCGATTTCCTTCCAAACTTATAAGTCGCCAGCTTTAGGTGTCAGCGGCCGAACGGGTCGCTCGTCCTATGTGGAAAGCCTCTACAGTACTAAACCTCCTTGATAGGTTATCAATGAGGTAAATCATTCGTGTTGATCGATATGCACAGGACATCGATCATGCACAATATAAGACTTCTAGGTTGCCGGCTTTCCCAGAATTTACGGACTACTAGACAAGACCCACTGAAAGTTTTTTCTCATTTCTCTCCGACTAACTGAAACTCACTCATGAGCCAAAAAGATCAAAAAAGTTTAGAGCCATCACAACAACCGACAACCGTCTTTTTATGACGACAGCAACGCCGCTGAAGTTTAAAACTTTATGTAACAGATAACTTGTCATTTAGAATTATAACACAACATACTTAATGCACGATGATGGTAGACTGACGATAAAGTAATCGTAGTCTGATTTAAATAATTTGAATTTATAAAACGCAGGTATGAAGCAATAATAAAACACCCACTGTAAGTAAGAAACCACACAAACAGACGCTTCACTTTGTGCTTATTGTCCAGCTGCAAAGCTACAAAAAATCTAAAAAACACGCTTTAATTCAAACCCGAACTAAAAATAATCTATATATATAAAAGAAAGTCGTGTTAGTTACACCATTTATAACTCAAGAACGGCTGAACCGATTTGGCTGAAAATTGGTGGGGAGGTAGCTTAGAACCAGGAGACGGACATAGGATACTTTTCATCCTTTTTTTTCTTTTTTTTTTATAGGGTAGGGTAGATAGGGTAGGGTAGGTAGGGTAGGGTAGGTAGGGTAGGGTAGGTAGGGTAGGGTAGGTAGGGTAGGGTAGGTAGGGTAGGGCAGGTAGGGTAGGGTAGGTAGGGTAGGGTAGGTAGGGTAGGGTAGGTAGGGTAGGGTAGGGTAGGGTAGGTAGGGTAGGGTAGGGTAGGTAGGGTAGGATAGGTAGGGTAGGTAGGATAAGTAGAGTAGGGTATGTAGGGTAGGGTAGTTAGGGTATGGTAGATAGGGTAGGGTAAATAGGGTAGGGTAGTATAGGTAGGGTAGGGTATGTAGGGTAGGGTAGGGTAGTTAGGGTATGGTAGATAGGGTAGGGTAAATAGGGTAGGGTAGTATAGGTAGGGTAGGGTAGGATAGGTAGGGTAGGCAGGGTAGATAGGCAGTTGACGGGAGCGAAGCCGCGGGCACAGCTAGTTTACAATAAATTTAAATTAAGAATACCAGCTGCCGGTTTCCTAGCTAACAATTTTCGGGCTGTTAACGTAATCGACGAATAATCGCCTGTTAATTCTACTTTCAGTTTCTCAACACCCAAATGTGACAAGCGTTTAACAATTTGTCACATTTGAGAAAAATCTCGAATTAACCACATGTTACATCAGTTTTGGGTTTCTGAGAACATTTATCAATGTTAATCTCTTGTCAACGAGCCTGATTTATAATTGTTGGATATTGGTCAATTATTCGCAGATTAAAATTAATATTATGATTTTAAATGTATAATAATAATAAATTACGATAAAAAATAATAGGGGTCGGCGAAATCTTTGATATCGGTTCAATTATAAAAAATATGTTAATTAGATCAATTATAATTGAGAACCAAGATTTAAAAAAAGAAAGATTATTACAAACTTTTAAAATAAATTAACTTATAGAAACTTGATACAATTATTATCAAAAATAGTTTTTTGTATGTAGGTAAATAATATAAAAAATAAAACTGTTACTGATCTGGGAATCGAAAATTCCTCACACGCATTCATGTTGACTGTACCCTGTACTTAGTACTTGCGGCTGGGATGGCTGATCCCGCCAGGGTAAGCAACACTTACCAAAGTCAGTCTTTGGATGGGTCACCACTATTTTTTTGGGTTCGATTGTTTTTAGATGGGTGACCCCGCCAGGGTAAGCAACACATACCAAGGTTAGTATTTGGATGGGTGACCAGTTATTTTTATGGAACATTTTTTTTTAACCTAGCGGGGTGACTTTAGGAATGGTCACCAAAATTAATGAATTTATTTATTTATTTATATATTTGTTTATTAGTTTATCCTCGCACTGGAACGACTTGCAGCAATTACACCAATGGAGCACAATCCTATAAACTCACTAAGTCTATGTTTCCTGACGAAGTTTTCCTGCACCGTTGTCAGCAATGTCAAAGATAAATTTGGAAAGTACATATGAATTTGAAAAAGTCACATTGGTACTTGCCCGGATTTGAACCCACACCTCAAGCACGAGAGGCGAGGTCTTAGCCACTGGGCCATCACGACGATGTGTGATTTATGAGGCGATAGTCACCCATCCCATGACTGACCTTGGTAAAAGTTGCTTACCCTGGTGGGGTCATCTATCCAAAAACAAACGAAACAAAAAAAAGGTCACCCATCCAAACACTGACCTTGGTAAGTGTTGCTTACCCTTGCAGGGTCACCCGCCCAAAAACAAGCAATTAAAAAAGTGGTCACCCATCCAAAGGCTGACCTTGGTAAGTGTTGCTTACCCTGGCGGGGTAAGCCATACAAAAAGAAACGAACCAAAAAAAAACGTGTTTACACATCCAAAAACCGTAGTTGGTGAGGTTTGCTTAACTTGGCGGCTACACCAACCCAGCCGCTCAAGATAAAATACTATTTAAAGTTACTGATTACGTTACAGTAGTGAAAGAAGTGAATGAATAGCTAGGGTAGCCAACCGAAATAAATTGATACCGATTATTCAATGTAACAAGCGATAACGTAATTTTTCGATGATTCAGTGTTGGGAAACCCACTGACAACAGACGGTCGGATAATTTGTGACAAATTGTCAGCTAATTCGAAATATAACAAGCGACTGGGAAACTGGGCCCTAGTGTGATTAACAAAAAATCGCTTTTATGTAATGTGCTACTTACTCCTTCCATTCCTCTTTATCTTAAGAAACATTTCCAGTTTCTCTGTGATTCCCATACAAAATTTATTAGGTCATCAGATAACTTACTACTTTTAATGCCAACGCATTCCACGAGTTTTCTGTATAAATCCTTTATTGTCCAGGCAACTCGTCTGTGGAATGAATGAATTCGTTGCTAGACCTAATCAAAAGCGCCCACTTTTTGCCCTTGTTCAAAAGACTCATGAGTTAATGAGTAGGAGTAATGCTCCTCTTACCTGCCGCAGTGATTATGAATTTATTGTTATCATTTTATTTATCGCCTTTACATTTTAGTATTTATGTATATATTGTTACGAGCTGGGGTTCAGGGATAAATTATGTAAACAGCAGACTTCAATTATCACACTTTATTATAAAAACACTTCTTAAACAATTCTATTACTTCGCACTATTTTCCTTTTCCAATCTCACTGTATCGCTTCCAAATCGAAACTGACTCACGACGAACCCGACCGCTCTTTATAAAGCACGGAAGATGTTTCTGGAACGTTCCATATGGTTCTAGATAATTCGAGAATCTTCCAGAACAATCGACATTCGACCTCACTTTTCCCGAAGCGACTAGAAACTTCGATAAGATTAGTTCCGCTATTCGATACTAGATGGCGCCACTAGTAATTACTTAGTTCTTCCTCTCGTCACTAGATGGCGTTGCCTTATCTTGTAAGATTGCCTCCCTCTTAGACATGCTCGTTCCGGTCATTTTATGGGTGTGTTAGACCCATGATAACGGGCCAACCGATCCACATGAACAAACTTTGGTGTACCTCAGGATCCCTTTTGAATTCGGTAGGAGACGTCATTTATCTTGGTAACTACGCGATATGGTCCATCCCATTTTGCTTGAAATTTAGACGATTTTCCTTTGCTGCGTACCGGGTTATGTAACCATAACAGAGATCCCTTTCTTCGAAGCCCCTATTGTTCGCCTTCCGATCGTAATGAGTCTTTATCCTCTCAGACATCTGTTGACCGGTCTCTCTGGTGTGCTCATAATCCTTTAATGCACCTCTACTACGAGTGTGTGGTCTTTTCACAGGCTCACTCGCACAACTTATGCATTTGCGGCACAATTCCTTAACGTCCTGTCGACAATGGATACAGTAAAAGCGTTCTCGGATCTTGATTAGAGTCCTCTTAACTCCCATATGACCTCCTGAACTTGCATTGTGATAGAGCTGTAGGACCTCCGGCACCTTAAATTTAGGTACGACCATTTGTAGATGACACTGGTCACCACGAGCACTCTCCCATTTCCGGCACAGAACTCTGTCCTGGATAACCAAGCATGCCCACTGTACCCAATAACTCTTGGTGATAGAACTCATTGCTGCAACATCACTCCACTGATGCCTCGGAGCTCCTGATTTATTCCATTCGAGGATCGGTTTTATATCTCTGTCATCTTGCTGAGCACTCTGCAAGATTCCCTTCCAATCTTCGCTAAGATCCGTCCTCAACCTCCTCACAAATGTTGCCTGTTCAGCCTCTTGCCTGGCACAGGACTTACATTGATTGGAACATGATCTACGCGAGAGAGCATCTGCATTGCCGTGTGGTGTTTTATTAATTTCGCCTTTGATGGTCAGACCAGAGGTTTTATTCCCTTCTCATGATTGTGAGATCGAGTTTCTTGAGGCTCTTGCATCTCTAGCCACCAAGCGCCACTTAGTCCTGATGTCGACTGGTTTCCTTGCTGCTGGCGACTGACTGCCACGATAGGGACTCCTTCGCTTCGGGCAGCTCAACCGGATGTGGCCAACATCTGCACAGCTATAGCACCGGGGTGAAGTCACAACCTCCCTCATGCGGTGAGCTTGATCGTCCCGTCGTACAGCTTCCACCTCCAAAGCGCAGGCTAGGGCGTTCTTAAGGTTCTTAAAATGGCCTAGCTTTACGGCAGCCCTAACCTCAAGGTCGCGGATCCCATCCATGAAAGCCTGTACGAGATTCCCGTCGATCGCAGGTGAAGACCTGTAAGCCTTCCGGACCAGTTTTTCCACCTCCAGAGCCCACTGCTGTAAGGTTTCACCAATACTTTGCGATCGGTCCTTCAGCTGGGCGTGAAACACATTTTCCAGGTGCGCGTCGCTGCGTGTGTTTCCAATGCTTCCAGAAGTTTCTCGAAAGTAACGTCCTGTCTAAGAACCTCTAACACAGTTAAGACCTGGTCGCGAAGACCCAAGGCAATGAAAAAAGAGCAGTCAAGGCCTGTTCTTTGGTCCATCTATTCGATTTCATGTCAGCCTCGAACTGTATCTTGTAGGCAGACCATGACGAAGAGCCATCGAATGGTGGCACAGTAAATCCACCCGGGCGAGGGCGCAATTACTGCAGCTGCCATGGCCCCTCCTCCAGATTTGTGCCCACGAACAATCTGCTCCAACTCGGCGATGCGGATCTCCTGCTGCTGGACCTGGTTCTTTACCTTTTTCATCTCCTTACCGATGGCTGCGCGGAGATCCTTGATCACCATTAATTGCTCGTCCTGACGGCGAACCTGCTCCTCCTGATGGCGAGCCTGCTCCTCCTGATGGCGAACCTGCTCCTCCTGATGGCGAGCCTGCTCCTCTTTGTCACGCTGCAACTGTTCTTCCAATCTGCGAGTCTGCTCCTCTTGACGGCGAGCTGCACAGCGACCTGCCAGGACTAGCATTGAACCAAGCATTTTTATCAGTGATGTAATCCCCCAACTTATAATATGCCTGCATGCATAGTGTGCGTTTTATACAAGTTTTAAATTTGTCTCATTCAGTTCTAGAATGTGGTGAGGAATTTTTTGTAACATTTTGTACAGAACCCCATGAAAGATGAGGCTACTTTAGCCAGTCTGAAACCTGGTTGAACTAATTGGTCCCTATTTCTAGTAACGTAATTATGTCTGTCGCCGTTTTTACTAAAAAGATGTTAATTCTTTCTTACGTACATGACGTTTTCATAATTATATTGACAAGGTACCGTCATGAGGTTAATGTCCTTAAACAGTTCCCTTAGAGAATCGCGCCGGCGAAGATTTTATATTGCTCTGATGGCTCGTTTTCGCAGAATAAAAATTTACTCAATGTCTGCAGCCCTTCCCCTTATTAAGACATTATACTATGAAAGTAACTAAAATAGATCAGTCTCGCGGTATCTACATTGACGTAAATTGACGAATTTTTCTAACAGCGTATGCCGAACTTAGCCGCCATGCAAGTGATATTAAATGAAGACCCCATTGTAACCTTGAGCTTAGCGTGATCCCCAGGAAAACCGTTTTTTCGACGAATTCTAGTTTCTCCTTGTTTAATATAATGTCACAATCAGTACTTTTGGCATTCGGCAAGGAAGATTTTACGCACTTAGTTTTTTTACCATTTAAAACTAGATTATTGGCAGTGAACCAAGCCTGAACCTGCTGTAGTGCGTTATTTACGTCGTCAACCCGACAAGTACGTCTATTTATTTAAAAAATTAAAGATGTGTCATCAGCAAATGACACCATGTCTAGTTTGTTTGCCAATAAACGGGGTAAATCGTTTATGTATATTAAAAATAAGAAAGGACCTAAAATTGAGCCCTGGGGTACCCATTTTCACGTTTAACTCCGACGAACCCACACCGTTTATTTGAACTAATTGCTGTCTATCATTCAAATAAGATTTTACCAAACTTAACGCTGATTGGCCTAGCCCGTAATGCTCAAGTCTCATGATTAACGCAATCAAAAGCTTTAGACAGGTAGCAGAAGATACCTTGGTATCTTGTGCCTCTTCCCACAATATGGTGACACCAGCGTCAGTTGTACAACGTCCTTTGGTGAAACTATTATGTTTATCATGCAAGATATTATTCTTATTAAAACGAATGAGCATTAGAATTAGCATTATCTTTTCAAATAACTTGCTGAAAACCAGCAACACGGATACAGGTCCATAATTATTTATGTCTTACTGTCCCCGGATTGTAAAAGTGGTATAACCTTACTTACTATACCTATTTCATAAGATCCGGAAAGACTCCTTGATCCATATGTTACGGCTAATACCCGAAGTGCGGCTACACCTAGTATTAGCCGGAGCTTAGGGCACCCCGACACGGACAGGTTAGGTTCGAACGAGATGACGGGAGCTGAAGTGAGCGAGCAAAGCGAGCGAACTCTGCTCCCGTCATCTCGTTCGTGTTAGGTTACTTTAGACCCTGCGGACGGAAATAGGAGCCCCGTCGACTAGCTACACCTAGTTCTAACCGGCTAAAACTAGGTGTAGCCGCACTAATACTAGGTGTAGCCGCACTTCGGGTATTAGCCGTAACACATATACAAATTGAAAATTAAAGCTAAGTACGGCACTATAGTCTGAACTAGCTGTGCCCGCGACTTACCTCCCTGCTTTCCTACCTACCATTTTTTTTTCTAGGGCCATCATTCTTTCGCGGAGAATCTTAACACCGCCACTCAGAAAATGACTTCAAATGCACATCGTCATCTATCAAATATCGAGTTCAACTGTCCGAGTATCTGAATTGCGTGTGTTGTGATAATTTTACTTCTTGAACACTTTAAATTCATCTAAATTTTGATAGAGTGAACCGATTGCGATGAATCAAAAACTAAATAATACTTCAAGTTACGCACAATTTTCATGTATAAAACTTATCTACATTGTTTTCGTACATTTCACTTGCTGCGTGCACAAATAAACAGCCAAACAGATAAACAACGTGTGTTCAGTGTGTTTCGTAATTTTGCCGCTGCTACTTCCCGTCTCACTCAATAGCCTAATGATAAATGCGGTGGCCAACTACGCCCAAGGTTCCGGGTTCGAGTCCCAGCTATGGATGTGTATTTTTTTGGTGTTGGGTGCGCCAAAGGGTAGAAACGGGACCCTATTACTAAGATTCCACTGTTCGTCTGTCTGTGTGTCACCAGGCTGTATCTCATGAACTGTGATAGCTAGACAGTTGAAATTTTCACAGATGATGTATTTCTGTTGCCGTTATAACAAAAGATACTAAAAACAGAGTAAAAAAAATATTTAAGTGTTATACAACGAACGTGTTTTTTGCCGTCTTTTGCGATAATGGTACGGAACCCTTCGTGAGCGAGTCCGACTCGCACTTGGCTGGTTTTTTTATGTTTTCGTTTCGGTGTGGTATTCTGGAGTGTTAATAGATGGCGCGCAACAAAACTGTCTTTACTTTTATTGTATGAAATCGATATTCTTCTCCCTAGAGTGCCTGTGCAGGTAGGTAAGTTGGGTAGGTAGGTAGGTAGGTAAGTAGGGTAGGCAGTTGACGGGAGTGAAGCCAACATGAAGGTTTTTCCAACACAGTCTCCTTTTAATTACATTTAGACCACCATTAAAAAAAATATTCCATTCAAATATTAAGTTTTATAAAATATAATAAGCGTTCAATACGGTTGACTTCGACATTTTGCTGGGCATCCTATGCTCTTTTAACATATCTTTTTCGGTAATTGACTGGTTTCTTAGTCACCTGTTTGGCCGCCGGCATCATATTTGAATTGAGAATTCTTTTTCTTCTTGGTGCCACACCTCTGCCAGTGAGCCACCGGTCGGGCGGCGTTTTATCTCTTCCAATTCTTGCACACTTTATTAATGCTATCACTCAACGACTATCTCCTTTCTACCACCTGTATGCTGATGATCTCCAAAGGACGTGGTTAAATTAAGTATGGACGACTGCCCTAGCAATGCATAAACATTTTAACTAGTAATATGTAATGCTGAATATTAGTATTTCGTATGAAAAAAGTTACAGCAAGTTTTTAAATCGTCACAATCCTGAAAATAAAAACATAGAAACACCTACATCAATAAATATAGAAACTTGTAAAAGAATAAGATTTTGCTATGATACTTTAGTAAGGGGTTTACAGGAGCTCGTGGCTAAATAATAACAGCCGCACAGGTCGATCTTCAAGGTTAAGCAACGCTTGCCGAGGTCATGCCGTGGATCCATGGTGTACCATCTTTACATAGCGAGTTTCCTTAGTGCCTTGGAAAGCTAGTTAAGCCGTTGGTCCCGGCTGTCATTTGTGGCTACACCACAGTTTATGCATCTCATGATGAATCAATACGCAATTGAAACTTAAGACCATACTAGTTGGCTCTGTATTAATACATAATACCCGGTGAAAGGAAAGGTTTTTTTAATTTGGTTCCTTTTTTTATTGATGATAGGCTTGAGCTTGACCACTATCTCACCTGATGGTAAGCGATGATGTGGTCGACGATGAAGCACGCTTGCCTAAAAGAAACCTATTCACTCTTGACTTGAAAACTCCCAGGTTGTAGCTATCAGGAAATACAGACTCCGGCAGGGAATTTCACTCCTTTGCTGTACGCATAACAAAAGTATTCCCAAAACTTTTGGTGCGTATGGGTGGGATGTCTACCATGAACCGATGACGCATCGCCATACGTCTTGTAGTCCGATGATGGAACGGGCTAGGAGGAATTAGTTCATGCAATTCCAACGCACACTTCCCGAAATGTAACCGATAAAAAACCGACAGGCTGGCAACTTGATTCTAAATAATCGAATCAAGTATAATTGAGAAGAATCGACTGTAACTTTTTAGTGACAGCACTATTTAAGTTCTGTTTCTTTCCAGATTTTGTGAATAATTTCTAGAAATCAGATAAATGCAGTTAAATAAATCAACGTTTTGAGATGTACTGTTCATTTCGGCTTACGCAAATGTCTTTAAAAGTAGGTTTATTGACTTGGTTGAATTTTTCGTAGAACGGAATCTTAATCTTTGTCTTGTCAAACAAAAACATGAAAAAACTTTTAATTAATTGATTAATTCACGAAATTCTAGAAGAATAATAAAACTGTAATAATTCATTAATGAACTAGCTGACCCCCGGGGTTTCGCTCCCGTCAATTGGCTACCTACAAAACCTACTCTACCCACCTACCCTACCTACTGAATCTACCTACCCAACTCTACCTACCCAAACTAATCATGTAGTACATATTTTTTATGTATCATCAATAGTTTTCTCAGCGCACGCCAAAGTATCTGCGCTGAAAAGGCTCTGGGTGTTGTGTATGTGAGTGTATGTTTGTAAACGCAACTACGATACAGGAAGGAATCCCTAGTGTGGGGCAACGATTATTTTAAAAAAGAATAAAAAAGAATGAATTTTATATGCTACATTTTGCTTCTTTGGGTTACATTATTGCAATTTTCATAATAATCTAAATTTTTTGGTCATAGTGGCTTCCACATAAAAGGTAGATATATGCTGTCAAGCACTTTTATTTAGAACTATTTAAGACAAACAATCCTACGGTACCGGTTCATTATATTTGTGTATCTCCAACGGTTTAGGAAGCGCACGCGAAGATAGCTGACTTTCTTGATATTTATCGTTATATCATAACCAAATTACAAAAATTCAGTATAAATTGTAGGCTATGTGTTATTCTGATGTATTACTGTGAAGTTTCATCCAAATCCGTTTAGTAGTTTCTGCGTGAAAGAGTAACAAACATACATTCATCCATCCTCACAAACTTTCACATTTATTTGAATGTTACGAGCTAGTGAGAAATTTCTATTTATGCTAAGGGCAGTTCTTTAGCCATGTCCAAAATACCCAAGCTCTTCTCGGAGAGTTATCTGACGCTATTGGGACTATTAATATGGACCTGGCTCGAATAGGTGACTGGAATGCTGAGATTGGGCTGAAGATTAATCCAACAGACTCAGGTGACTGTTGTAGGTAGTTCCCGGACTGTTTCTAGGATTGGCTGGTCGACGCTTCCCTAGGTTTCTTTCAACAACACCATTATTCCTATAGCTAACAATGTGAAGAACTTGGGGATTTATATAGACAGCACTCTTGCCTGGACCAATAACTGCAGGAGGTTAGTCGTAAACTATTTGCTTCTGCTAGTTCCCTAAAACGCCTTCGTAATTTAACCACTAAAATTGCGATAGCACAATCTCTACTTCTCCCTATCCTGGACTATGCTGAAGCCAGCTATCTTGATCTCAACCAAGACCAATTGGACAAGCTTGAGCGAATTCAAAATCTCTGTGTTAGATTCATATTTCGCTTGCGCAAGTATGATCATGTTTCTGAATTTCGAACCAAGCTCAAATGGCTTCTTATTCGCCTTCGCCGGAATGCCCCATACTTTCTTTGCTATTTAAAATGATCTTTAATCCATCTAGTCCTTTTTATCTTAAAGAATGCTTTCAGTTCCTTTGTGACACACATTCTAGGTCCTTTGATCATCGGAGAATCTAAAATTAAGTATACGTATGCATTTCACTTTCTTCGTTGACAAATCTTTTACGATTCAAGCAGCTCGTTTGTGGAATGCGTTACCTATTGAAGTGAGGCGTGCTTAATCCTGACCAACATTAAAAAAATATGGTGAAGGACCATTGCCTTTCACTATTAGTCTTCTCCTTTCTATGATATTTATGTTATTACTAGTTTTTACCCGCGGCTTCGCTCGCAGTGAAACCATATTTCGTTTTTTATAAAAATTGTCCTTTACTTCTAATACCTCCAAGAATATAAGTACAAAGTTTCATGATGATCGGTTCAGTAGTTTTTGCGTGAAAGCGTAACAAACAAACTTACATTCACATTTATAATATTAAGTATGATGTCTAAGTACATTAAAAAAACTGGTGAAAGAGCATTTTCTTTCACTATTATATATATATATTTTGTTATATATTAGTATATTATGTATTATTGTATGGATGTATTTTATGTTATTATGTCTAAGTATTATTATTTAAGATATATTGTACACTGACAACCCTAAATTCCTGTCCTCTCGTTCAGTCCATCCAAAGGTTGTCTGTAAGAGATTGGCCTGTGCGATAAGACCGCCCATTGTACACTTGCTTTTATGATTGTTTCTCCTGTATTGATTTTTGTGGTGTACAATAAAGAAAATAATAAATAAATAAATATGGTGCATGTTTATAGGTTCTGTTTGCACGTAGCATAACGGTGCGATGCACGTAGCATAATCGCCAAGATCGGCCTTTTTGTGTGTGAGCTTTTGAAAACGCAAAATCAGAAACAATCATGCTAACTTTTAGAAAAAAAAATCGTCCTTTAAATTGTTATTAAAAATGCAAGTATCACTGAGTCTTATTTTGACCAAAAACAAGCTGAAGCTGTGCGCCTGCGCTGACCCCAAATAAATAAATAAAAGGCAGTAAGACGATAAAGAAGCATTTTTGACTGAAGCAGGGAATGATTTATTATATGATTCAAAGAACAATCGCTTACCAGTTTATAAACTTTATTTAACATAACACTAAGTAAACATTATACTACAAAAGGACTTTGTAAGCGAGGGCAAGTTTTACTTTAACTGTTTTGTTTTATAAATAAAATATAAACTTAATTCATCATAGCTCCAACAGGATTGTTTTAATATAATATTGCAACCATTCCACATTTGTACCTTAAACTTCATTAAACACTTATGTACGAGCATAATACTGACAGGTCCAAGGTACTGGCACAGAAGTCATGGCAAAATATGGATATAATTCTTGAGATCAGATTTATTATAAAATAAATATTATTATTTAAAGGTCTACTTTTAATATAAATTCTTATACTGGGTGATTGAGGTGTTTTTTTAAATAAAATTTTAGCTCCGTTTGACGGTGCTTCTCTAAAACTTCGTTTGTGAGTTACTGTAATTTTCACTATTAACCCCTTTGACGAACTAGATTTTTATTCAAAGTCAAATTATTAAAAAAATAAATAAAATTGAACTAAGTCGTTGATGTCAGCACTTACTGTCTTCACACAGCCAGCAAGATCGATTACATTATGCGATTAAATTTTTAATTGAACTTGGTGATTGTGATTTGTTCGGGTAAATCGCAAATAGAGAGAGTTGAATAAAAGCCAACGCAGCACCAAATAAATTCGTCATCTGCGAACAAAAATATGAAATAATTAGAATAATTCGGTCCACCGGTCCACCGATCAGCGAGCACTGAACTCGTTCATTTGTTTCCATAGCGCGTCGGTCGAACGACGGTCCTCGTACGCAGTACGTAGCAATATACGTGTGCGTACGGTCAGTCCAGCACTGAACTAGGTATTTATGAATTTTCATATAAATGACAAATGCGACTGACGTACGCACCGACGGATGGTCGAGCATTGCCCCCATGATCAGAAGGTCTAAGTAGCATAAATGTCCAACAGCGCGAAACGTCTAATGAGCAGTAAATCTAATTATCATTTGTCCATGAAGCAAAACGTCCAACTATCAGATGGTCTGCATAGCAGAACATCTATATGGGTGTTTCTCATTTTTTAATAGAATAAAATGTAATCTACTGAAAATGGTATTCAAATGTAATTGATGATGCATTATAACAGATTTGGTCTTGGTTGTCATATAAAAAATACTTTCCGAGCTCGCAGTCTTTTATATATTCAATTAAAAGGGTTGAAATAAAATTGCCCTCCATGGAAGTGACCCCAGATCCACGGAAGTGACAATCCGTACATAAATATTGTCCATGGAAAGATCAATGAAGTCATGTTTTTAAAATAAAACATTCTACTATTTTATCATTTAAAAATCTATTATTTATCTTAATGAGTATATAAAAAAGGTTGAAGAAACGCACTTCATGGAACTGACCCCATCAGATCCACGGAAGAGACAATATCTAAATAAATATTGTCCATGGAAAAACCAAATAAATAATATTTTGAAAATAAAAGGTTCTACTACATATTGTATCATTTATTTATTTTTTATTTAGGTATCTTATGAATATGTAACACAGGGTCTTTCTTATAAACTTCAACTTAAAAACAAACCTTTCATGTCAATTATTTATTATGCAGTCTCAGTAATCAGTCTCATATTTTTTAATCAATTCTTACATTTAGGAAATATTTTAAATTGCGAGCTCTTGGCCTTCACACTCTCGCTTTTGCTGACGTATCTCTTCCGCAGTTTTTGGGCGATTTTTAGTTTTAGGTTTCCCCATCTAAAATGGAAAATAGCAATATTTTTCATGAAGCCAAATAATAACGTCAAAACCACCACCCTAACGGTGCGTACAGACCATGTAACATTGTTATAAAACACAAGTTATATAACAATGTTACATAGTCTGTTCGCACTGTAAAACCTGCACAAGATCTCTCCATACAAAGTCACTTCCGTGGATAGCAGTCACTTCCATGGGCAAATTTTTATCCATGGAACCAGGGATGTGACCTCCACGGATGTGACTTTGTCTGTTCAATCTCTGATTACATAACCTCCAAATCGGGAATGAACGGACATGTTTAGCCACGTGTTTTTTTACACCAAAACGCATTAAAATCACACAACCTAATAACATAGTTGTAAAGTACATACCTTTGACGACCTACACAGATGTGACTTCTTATGCTCGACGAATTTTAAGAATGAACTTTTATTTTTTATTTTCACACAGATGTTACGCCGCCGGTAGAAACTGACAACTGAAATAAAAAGATGGCGTCTCAGGCCTTGTTTATGGCCAGTTACTTTCGGAAACGCTCGAGTTGTTTTTCTGGCATGGCCGGCGTGACATTGATCCATGGAAGTGACAAAAAAAATTATCACAATATTTATGAGAAAATTTTATGTATCTTCTAGTAGCTTCTTAAAATATGTTATTACATTTACCGTGTAAATACATTTAAGATATTATTAGCTTACCTTTTTTCACATTCACAGAAACAGATAAAACACAGCATTTTTTTTTCTTCATAAAACCTGTATGATCACATCCACGGAAGGGACAATTTTGTTTAAAAAAAAATATAAAAAAAAATGAAATTAGCATTAAATGTACCATTTTTTGTCTCTAAAATATTGTATCATAAATATACTTTAATATCACAAAGCACAACATTATCATTTAGTTCCAACCAGTTAGATAATTTAGGATCACAGTATTTTTTTTGGAAAATGAGAAATACCCATATAGCAAAAAGTAAGATCTCAAAATGTCTGGACACTCAGGCACAAAATACAACACACAAATTGCATCGGGGGGAAATGGACATATAATATATACACAGTCTTCTATGTACTCGTAACGTACATCATATCTTTTTAATGGTGACTGTCACTTATTGTCATGCATTAATGCTATTTGATTAGCATTACTCATTTGTATTTGTCCTGTATTGTTATTCATTACAAACACAATAGTATAATTCTAAAAATGGATGAAGAACAAACTTTACTATCATCAAAAGACAAAAGAAGAAGCGTGTGCTGCTGCTAAATGGTCACAGGTACAATTTAAATATCACAAATAAGGGCAGGGAGGTTCAAATTATATGGAGAAGCTCCAGCGGAATAAGTGTATTGCATCTGTTACAATCAATAAAGACGAAAACAATATATATTTCTCTAGTTAAATGAGCATAATTGCTAATTTCGATAATAACATCACTATGATGGACAAATGCAAGAAATTTGTTCTTCAAAAAGCAAATACTTTCCAGAATTTTTTTGAGAAAAAATTCGGCAAAGCAGATGAGATTCAACAGAAACCTTTTACTACTAGCTTTTTAACCCAGAGTTACTGCTCATTAGATGTTTCGCGCTGTTGGACATTTTGCTACTTAGACCTTCTGATTATGAGCCGAGCATTGTAACTAGCCTAAGGAATATCATTGAGGCTCTGGGAAGAACATATGATACTTTTAATCCCGGATGTCATCCTTAAGGGGTTAGGAAGGGAGTGTGGAAGTTCGTATGGTGAACCAATAATAATTTCTCAAGTAAGGCTAAGAAAAAAATAGGCTATTTGAGGTACTTTTTTACTGTCTATTTTTTTTTGTTTTATTTTACTTTATTGGGACATAAAACAGTTACACCAAGTTACACATTGCAATATAAATGCGACATAATAAGATTAAAGACAAGGTAAACGTGTAACCCACGTCAATGTCCGCGAAATAATGGTTTACAGATACATTTTATGCGTGCTTTGATATTAAAGGAAATTAAGAAGTACTCGTGCGTATTTTTATATAGTAGGTATAAAATGGCTATTCTAAAGATTCAATAGCCATCTTTTTGAACTTAAAGTGTGTAAGCGCGAAAATATCCAAATCACTGAAGTGGGTGTTATACGTTTCAACAAGGCGTCGTAGAGGCGCCGCATGCACCAGCGCGAGTTCTGCACCTTGCGGTATGGAAAAGCAGGGGCACACGCGCCTCTCGACGCATAACAGTTCTAGGTACAATGTAACACAAGTTATTGGTGATATCTGGACAATCGAACCTGCTTTTACACAAACCATGAAGCATCATGGTCTGTGCAATAACAGGTTTATTTTATCAAGTTTATAACGCGATAATAACTTAGTATATGGTAATTTAGACTTGGTGCATCTGTAGTGCATAACACGTAATAGTAGATTATTGCATCGAGTACAAAGCAATTTATTATTGCACCGAGTGCCTGATTTAGAGCCCGAGCGTTAGCGAGGGCTCTAATCTAACAGGCACGAGGGCAATATAAATTACTTAAGGCGAGGTGCATAATCTGCTTTTCTTTCAACTATTACCTATAGGAATAGTAGATAAAAGAAACTCATATCAAACAGTTAAAATAGAAGTTTAATTATTGAAATTAAAAGTTATACTTGAGCAATTATTAAACGTATGGTTAAGAGTTTTGTTGGGCAAATTTATATTTGTTTAATTCGAAGCCGAAGAACTCAAAATCAGATAGTATCACACTTTATCGTTTCCAAAAATATTGTCAAGCAAAATTAACAAAGTTCCTGCCAAATCACTTTTTTAAATTTCTTTCATTTTTAAATCAGAGTTAGTAGCAATCATTTTTTTTAAATTTGGAACAAGTAGGATAGAAACGAATAATACGTACGTAAAAAAAAAAGTATTAATATCGGCTGGCTGAATAGAGCTAATCCATTGAGATTGGCACCTTTTGGTGCGATTAAAAAATAAACTGTGCAATAATGAAATTTCATACGTTTTTATTGCTCTAGAGCATTAAAGACTCGCTTTGTACTGAGTTTTTAGTGTGATTGTGATGAAATTAAATCATAGTTGGAAGAAAATATATTTTTTTAACCATTTCCTTTCTTTTTACATAAATATCAAAAATGGGACTCCAAATAGGTACTGCGAATTCCAGTTGAGAACGGACCAAAGCTTTGTATAGGAGTAAAAAAGTAAATTAAAGCATAGTTGGAAGAAAATATTTTTTTTTAACCATTTCCATTCTTTTTACATAAATATCAAAAATGGGACTCCAAATAGGTACTGCGAATTCCAGTTGAGAACGGACCAAAGCTTTGTATAGGAGTAAAAAAGTGGATGATCTTTTGAAATTGTTTGAAGAACGCATGACGAAACCGAACATACGATACGCCTTATTAATGATATTATCTTATCAATATGAAGATTAAAGTGCAATTTCGAGTCCATCTCGACACCGAGATCACGAATATGGTCAACTTTTCGTAGACTGATACCATGTAGACTATTATCAAATCTCATAACGTTTTTATTTTTTGCTAAAATTATTGCATTGCATTTAGGCAAGCTAAGCTGAAGCTTGTTATATGAACAATATCGAGAAAGTCTAAAGATCCTCCTGCAAAAGCAGGCAATCCTGTGTGCTTTTACACTACTTGTAAATTTTGATGTCATCAGCGTACATTAAAAATCTGGAATGAATGAAGCAGTTCTTAATGTCATTGACAAACAAAATAAAGAGTAGGGGCCCCAAAATTGAGCCCTGGGGCACACCGGAGGTGACAATGATTGAACTTGGTTGGAAACCATTAATGACTATCTTTTGCGATCTATTGTGTATATACGCCATGAACCATCGTAAGAAATTTCCACGTATTCCGTTGTAAGCAATTTTATCTAAGAGCAGTTTGTGATCCACCTTGTCAAAAGCCTTCCGAAAATCCGTGTACACAGCGTCAACTTGAACTTGTTCATCCATGCTTTTGAATAAAAAATCTGTGAACAACATGAGATTGGTGTTCGTCGAACGTCTTTTAACAAACCCATGCTGTTCACCAACAATGAGGTTGTGAATGTGAGAATATACTTCACTATGCACAAGACTCTCAAAAAGCTTCGACAAGGTGGAGAGTAAAGAGATAGGGCGATAATTTTGTATGTTATTTTTATCGCCACTCTTGAACACTGGTGTGATATGTGCCCGTTTCCAAATATCGGGCAAGGCGCCTTCTCGTAAACATTTATTAAATATAATATGAAGTGTGTGTACAATAGTTTCGGCGGTCCTCTTTATGAAGACTGGTGGCAAGCTATCGGGACCAGGACCCTTGTTTAAGTCTAATTGCGTTATCGCTTTATGTACAACATCTGGTGGCAAGTAGATGTCAGAGAAACAGGACGCATTATCTGATTAGGAGGCTGCCACATCGCGGGGTTGAAATTCGTAGGTTCATAAACGGAGGTGAAGAAATAGGAGAACATGTTACATATATCAGTTGGATTATATGAGTTAAGATTTTCAAGAAACATACTTGCTGGGATCTCCGCCCTGCCCCTCTTATTTGAAACGTAAGTCCAGAAATGTTTAATGCTAAGCGGAATACTGTCTTCAACGTATTTCATGTACTTTTCAAAACACTTGTCACATTCAGATTTAAACCATTTACGATGAGTAGAAAAACTTTCATAATCCGATGCATTACCATATGTTTTCCATTTTAGCCAAGCTTTTTCTTTATTTCTGAAAATACGGATGAGTGAAGGAGAAAACCATAAAGGAAAAGGTGAATTCCTGAGACGCGATAGCGGAATATGCCTTTTAATTATACTACAGATTTGATCGTAAAATGCATTAACGGATTGTTAAGCAGAAAGGCCGTAAAACAAATGATTCCAGTCCAATTTGCTCAATTCTTCATTAATTAGTTCAGTTAGCTTTAAAGAAATTGTTTCTCGTAGATAAGTGTCGTTTCATTGGCGTTAATTTAGTATTAAGTGATGTTAATATCGAGAAAGGCGTATGGTGAACATCAATCGGTAGAATCGGTGTACACATTTTAGACTCACAGTCAACGTTAGACATAAACAAGTCCAGTATGCGCCCTAAGTTATTCCTTAATGTGTTATATTGAAAAATATTAGTTAGGGAAATAAAGTTGCATAGATGACAGCTCAAATTATCGGTCGGTTGTGGCACGAGATATTTAGATTCACTATGATCAAGCCAGTTACTACCCGGTAAATTATAATCGCCCGTTATATAAAATGTGCAGTACCAGAAGCATTAATTACATCCAGCAATTTTTCTAAGTGTGATGTGTACAAGTCGTCCGAAGAACGCGGCGGTATGTAGGCTGCACTTATGATATGGCGCTTAGTGGGATGCGACTCCGGTAGCTGGACCAAGACGTGTTCAATATCAGCGTGAGAGTAGCGCGTCAAAATGCTAGTAGGTCGTAAAGTGCGTAAAACGGCTATCAGTATTCCGCCACCGTCACGCTTCCCTGTGGTGCAGCGGTCGCGGTCACATCTAAACACTAAATATCGATCATCAATAAACTCACTGTCGGATATGCTCGGTATAAGCCAAGTCTCTGTAAGAATGATTACGTCACAGGAAAAAGACAAGATATTCATAAATAATGTATTAAGCTTGGTTCGCAGTCCTCGACAGTTTTGGTAATAAATTGTTAAATTATAATTACCCATTGAAATCAGAAAAAATGTAAGAAATGCTATCAAAACAAAGCCTGGAGTCAAGTTCAGTTCCAAATACTATCCTCAACAAATTACAATATATACATATAACACAGTGATGGCAAACACAGAATTAAAAGAATACTGTCAACAATTGCAACACAATTCCTGAAATACAGGCCTAGAGCTTAGTTTAGGCACCAGTCTCCCACATTATTAAAAGTTGTCTGACTCTGATACCATGTAATATGTATTTTTTTTGTAATATTGTGGTGGGAAAATAAATTTTTATTATTAATAAAAAAAAAAAATGGTTAAAATGTAGGTAATATGATAACGTTATGGTTCTATATTTTATGGCAAACGTGAATGTGCAAGCTAAAGGATAACATAACTGTAAAATTAACAATTACTAACAATTACTAGCAGCTTACAGGCAAACAACACAATACTATTCAGATATGTATAAGTTTTTAATGTAATGGTACAATTATATGGATACGTGAGGGTGATCGTAAAATATTTCGCGCGCGCATCATTAGTAAAAACTGCGTAAACAACTTGGAGTAATATATGAGTCTCTCTGACTCATTTAATACTCCCAAGTTGTTTGCACAGACGGTATGGTAAACAAAATAACAAGTTACAAGTAAAGAAAAATAAATGAGCCCACACCTTTATGCAAATATTATGGCACTTATTTAAAACTTTTCCCAGATGCTTTATTATATGGTTTGATTTTAGATAAATCCTCTTCGGAACGAATAGTGAAAGCCGCCTCGGGGACGTCAGCCCGAACGAGTATGACACCGTATTTAATCCAAACAAATCTATTTCCGTTTTGTTTTGCAATCACCTTTGTTTGACGAAACAACTTCTTGTTCTGCAATGTAAGATGCTCATTTATGTAGATTTTTTGTGGATTGCCACTCAATCGCAGTTCTTCAGATGTTATTCCCTTTTAAAGGCGAGCAGCTGCAGTGAAGTTATAACGTAGTATTTGGCTGGAAAGTTTAACCACTATGTTTCTTGGCCGTGCGGATTTGGGATTCATTAGAGGAACACGGTGAATAGCAATGACATCACGAGGCGATAACGGTTGCGTGATTAAAATAGATATATTTTCAAGGATCGGCATAAGATTTTCACCATGCTTCTCAGGCACATTGCTTAGCTCAATATTACAGTTACGGGATTTTTGTTCTGCGGTTTCAAGCTTTGCTTCTAGAGAAGCAATCCGTTGTTGAACTGCTAGGGGAGAAGAAAGTTTTTCTTCGAGCTTCGAAACTCGATAGTCAAATTCCTTCGACTTCTTTTCTAGACTATCATATTTGTCGTTAATAAACTTCATAGATGACTTTACGCTTTCAAATTTGGATAAAAGTAATGAGAATTTTTCATCCTGTTTTACTATGTAGTTCTCAAGCATAGATTTTATATTTGCTTGGAAATCTTTGAGCTCCTCACGCCAGTCTGAATCTTTTTTGCATGACATACCTTGGCGAAATGTAACGTAAGGTGGAGGCGACTCCTTCTCTATTAAGGAGCCATCCACACTCATTCCACCAAATGAATCGTCGACTTCACCTATATTTTCGTTGGTGCTGTTTATTGTATTCATGTCTCTGTCCGCAACACTACTCTTTGCCAATAGTTTTAGGTAAATAAGTTCGCACACGGGCACAAGAGTTAACGATAAAACCGATGGGTAATTAGTCACACACACACACTGACACGCACACTAAGTTATTATTGTCTTTGAGTGAAAACGAGACGACCGGTTTGCTCTGGGGCGCACGACGTAATGTCTATAGGCTCGCGCTTGACCACTCCCGCTTACCTGATGGTAAGCGAAGACGTGGATAACGGTGAAACACGCTTGCCTAGAAATAACCTATTCACTCTTGACTTAAAGACCCCTAAATTGTAGCTATCGGGAAACACAGACTCCGGCAGGGAATTCCACTCCTTAGCTGTACGCATAATGAAAGTGTCCCCAAAATGTTTTGTGCGTATGGGTGAGATGTCCACCATAAACCGATGGCGCATCGCCGTTCGTCTTGTAGTCCGATGATGAAACGGGCTAGGTGGAATTCGATCGTGCAATTCTATCGCACACTCCTCGAAATGTAACCGATAAAAAACCGACAAGCTGACAACTCGGCGACGATGTTCAAGACTCTGGAGCCTTGATTTGACCAGTGCCTCATCGCCGATGAGCCTCTTAGCCCGCTTTTCGATCAACTCTAGTGCATCAAGCTGATATTTCGACGATCCGTTCCAGAGATGAGAGTTCTTGCATGATCGAACTTGCGCTTGATATAAGTTGAGCCGCTGTCCCGGCTTGAAGTACTTTCTCACCTTTGCAAGGATCCCCGACTTTTTGTCAGCCAGCTGAGCCTTGGCCACAATGTATGGTCCAAAATTGAGAGTCGATGTCAACGTAACGCCATGAAGCTCAAGATGCTCCGTTATTGTCACGGTCACATCTCGGCAAGTTGGAGCCGGGTGAAATTGGCTATTTTTAACGGAAAAAAGACACGCCTGGGTTTTAGCAGCATTAAACCTAACCAGATTGGCATCGCCCCATTCAGAGACTGCCTGCAAGGACAGGTTCAAGCGCTCCATCAAGGCCTCGCGGAGAGACCGGATCTGAGGCCCGATAGCCCATGCGTTGGACAAGTATCGTATAATAGTAAAAATAATGTTGCTGAGAGTACCGACCCCTGGGAGGGACCCCGGCATTAATATCTAATTGGTCCGACGAGCAG
Source organism: Orthosia gracilis (assembly GCA_947562075.1). Taxonomy (NCBI): domain Eukaryota; kingdom Metazoa; phylum Arthropoda; class Insecta; order Lepidoptera; family Noctuidae; genus Orthosia; species Orthosia gracilis. The sequence continues at coordinate 15,556,759 of OX387274.1, forward strand.
CCATCGATAACCACTGGAATGGACCGATCCCTCAGGAAGACTGCAATCCAATCACACAGACCACCGGGCAGACCGAATGAAGGAAGCTTACCAATAAGGCTTTCGTGCAAGAGCCTATCGAAAGCCTTCGAGATGTCGAGAGAGACGGCAACCGCTTCCCAGAGCCTCTCGATGGCCTCACTCCAAATGTGAATGGTATACGCTGGAAGATCCCCAGTAGACCGATTTCGGTGGAAGCCGTATTGCCGGTCGCTAAGGATATCGTTACTTTCTAGGTTTGCCAGGAGCAACGAACGTTACCGAGAGGGGTCTGTAATTGGCCGGGTCAGCTCGACCCTTCTTGGTTACGGGCTGTACGTTAGCTTGCTTCCAAGCATTCGGCACTTTTCCAGTCTCATACAAAAGGCGGAATAGGCGTGTCAAGATCGGAGACAATTCTGGCGCTCAGGTTCTAAGCACTATCGCTGGTATTCCGTCAGGGCCGCTAGCCTTGTTCACGTCGAGGTTTCGCAGCACCCTACGGACGTCCTGTTGATGGATGCGAATGTCCGACATACTCGACTCGCATCCATCAGGAAAAGGATGGGGGCGCGCGTCACCAGGTTTCAAACGCGAAGATTCCGCAAAAAGAGAGGCAAATAAAGTTGCCTTCTCTTCAGCGGAGTGGGCCAGCGACCCGTCGCACTATGAGACCAAACAGTATTTTCCATCTCAAAAATGGTTTTGACGAATGTCGTAAATCCATAGATCCCTTTATGTTTTTATACTCTCAAAGGATGGAACTTACGAATTAATTACAAAAAAAAAATAACTTAGTTTTACGTATATAAAATAAACCTCAAACATTGGGCATAAATATTTTCATGCCAATTAAATTACCGTTAAGGAAGTTCAACACAAAATTATTCGCAAGTTTTCCAAGGAAGTATGTTAGTGTTATACATCACTAGATAGCTTAGAATGTATACTTTACAACCACGTTCAGTTTTTGTAAAAAAATATTGTTTTATTTAAAAAAAAAAAAAATTGTGAGGTAAAGAAAATTTCGTTTTTGTTTATTTCAATTGGAGTTTTCCTTGTTGCCGAAGGCTGCCGGTGTAAAGTTAATCACTCTATTAGAGACCACCTATTTAGTAATATGAGGATTAAAAAAAACTTGCGCGTTTTTTGCGCAAGAGTTGATTTATAAGCAATATGTCAATCGAGGGAAAATACAAAAATCCCCGAAAGTTACGGTTCTTCTTTTTTATTATGAAATATATTTAATTATTTTATTTTGATGTCTAACTTGTTTTTTTTTCATTTCTATGACATAAGCAAACAAATTAATAGAATACAAGAATCTTCCCATGGCACTTTTGTTAGCGGTGATCACCTTAACCACAAGTATGATAAACTATATTGCTGCGGAAGTTCTATTTACCTGTTGTGGTAATTTATTACAATCTAAACCTAATATTTACACTATTTCGATGAGAACTATCATAATCAATTGTCCCATGGTTTTTGCACAAGGCACCAAAATATTGGTCCTTTATATACCCGTGTTTTCAGCATACTATTCATCAAAGTGTTCAGATACTTCTTTTCAATAACAATTAACAGTCAAAAACATGTATATTATCTAACAATGAGTGAATTCGTTTGTGTTCGACGCGATCTTTGTGATCAAATAATAAGAGGGAAAAGTACTTCAGACCTCAGACAATATTTGTTGGACAACTTTCAATTATCGGAAACTGACGTTAATACTGTAATAATAATAATAATAAACAATATCCACAACACCAAGATAAATAAAATGTAAAAAGACATGTTGACAAGAGCTGCAGCACGAAAAGCACGCCCACCACCTCCGGCCTCGTCGCCCAGCTCCGCCTCGCCGCCGCCGGAACCCAGCCCCATCGTGAGTGCTGTGACGCAGGCCGTGGCAGTTGCGTCGAGCTCGAGCGACGAGTACTTCTCGCCGCCGACGACACCACCACCTGCGCGTCGACGGGGAGGACGCCGGCCGCCGGACCGCTTAGGACCTCGAGGCCTACCGGTCTCTGACAGGGTCCCAGCACCCGGCGGAAGTGTGCAGCGCATGAGATGGACACAATCTATCAATGAAAATGTCATGCGCGCATACTTTGGGGCTACAGAGGGAGGAAACAACCTGACCGCGTACCGTGTCCGGATGCTCTCTTTGTTTCAGGTGCTTGAGCCAGCCGTCAACGTTTCGGCCCAACGACTCTCGGATCAGGTGCGGGTCATCCAGCGTAATCGTATGTTGGATGATACTGTACTTGATCGCCTCCGAACGGAAATGGGTGACCGTGTCACTGCTCCATCGTAGCAGGCTGTGGTGCCACCACAGCCCAACCATACTCCCATCCACGCTGACGAGGCGAGTAGTGACATGGTTACAAACGTAAGTACCCAGTGCAATGATAAATTGAGGAGTGCTTTGGAGTGTGCTATTCGGGAATATCGCTACATGCCACCCGAACTTAGGCCACGATTACCTCGTTTGCCCATGCATAACAAAAATAGGGCGCTGGTGGCTGTTCTGGATTCGCAGTTGTCAAACTATTTTGATGACTGCGAAGACCTCACTGATACACATTCGATCATGTACTGCGCGGCTGTAGCGGCATGTCGTGTAGCTCACGTCAAATTTGCAGATGACAGAGCTACACGACAGAAACCAGCCGTACCGGCTTGGCAGTGCAGGATCGAACGTCGTATTGGTGGGGCCAGAGCACTCATCGGCAAACTAATTTGCTTCAGGGAGGGCAATAATCGCCCAAGAGTGATGCGCTTTGTGAGACGGGCGTTTTCGGGGACCGATGTCAGCCCCGAAGACTATATATCCCATGTCACAGAGCGCATCGACTTCCTGAAGCAAAAAGTGTATGCATGGGCAAATCGGATTCGTAGGTATAGGCGGCGAGTGGAGCGATACACCCAGAATCGCACATTCCAAAGAAATGAAAGGTGGGTTTACCGGGCTTGGGAGCGCCCCGACCAAGGTGTGACTGATACGCGCCTGCCGGATGATGATGCCATGTTCACATTTTGGCGCAGCATCTGGTCGGTGCCTGTCAGTCACACCGAAGGTGATTGGACTCGGGATGTTGAGCGAGCGTGTGATCCAATACAAGAAATGGGGGCTATCACGATCAGCCCCCAAGATGTAGCCCGTGCAGTCCGTCCGTTGCCGAACTGGAAATCTCCAGGGCCGGACGGGCTGCACAACTTCTGGATAAAATGGCTGCAAAGGTCGCACGCTCGTTTGGCATCTCAGTACCAGGCAGCCTTAGAGTCTGGTTCGCTACCCAAGTTTCTTACAACAGGAATTACCCACCTGCTCCACAAATCTGGTAGCACCGCGGAACCCAAAAATTATAGACCTATTACATGTTTACCGACGGTCTATAAGGTTCTTACATCCATTTTGAGAGATAAAATTAATAAACACGTCGATAATAACTCGATCATGTCGGCCTCTCAGAATGGATGTAGGAACGGGTCCCGCGGTACTAAAGAGCTACTCCTCATAGATATGGCCATTAGCCAACAGGTTCGGCGTTCCCGAAAGGATCTGTCGACATGTTGGATAGATTATAAGAAGGCCTATGACTCGGTGCCTCATACATGGCTCATGAGGGTGCTAGAATTGTATAAAATAGATACAACTCTACGCACCTTCTTGATGTCGTGTATGGGACAATGGAGCACAGTCCTTCGCTATCCAGGATGTCGAAATATCCAGAGGAATAGCGAACCTGTAAGGATCGAGCGAGGTATATTCCAGGGCGATAGTTTGAGTCCACTTTGGTTTTGTCTAGCCCTGAATCCTCTAAGCATGCTTTTGGAGAATTCAGGGCTGGGCTATCGGTTGAAGAGAGGTAGTCAGGTTATATCTCACCTCTTTTACATGGATGACCTGAAGCTCTTTGCCCCCAACAATCTTCAACTGTTGGAGCTACTAAAAGTAACTGAAACTTTTAGTAGCGCCATCAGGATGGAGTTTGGTGTGGACAAATGTGCGGTCATGCATGTAAAGCGAGGGGAGATTGTGGAATCCGTAGGAGTTCAACTCACGGGTTCCATAAACCTGAGATGCCTCTCTGATGTATACGCGTGCGTGTGTGCCGACACGTATGTGTGTGAGCCGCCGCGCGCGCCCGCCAGCTCCATCTTTGTCAGTAATAAACGAAGCTCAGTACCAGTCAGTCGTATTATTGCGCCCCGCGCATATCCTTATATCCATACACTTCATTTGGCGACGAGGTGATCGATCCACGCAAGGAACCAAAATGAGCACGTACCTGGGACATCTTACTGTATTTGACCACAAATCTAATGATTGGCAAATATATAAAGGGAAGTTGACGCAATTTTTGAAAATAAACAAGGTCGATCAAGAAAATAAAAATGGAATTTTGCTGTGTCATCTCACGGAAGAAACGTTCCGTCTGGTGCAAAATCTAGCTTATCCAAAAGAGCTAGGAACATTGAGCTATGAAGAGCTATTATCATTACTCGACGGCCATTTCAAAGCGAAAAAGTGCACATTTGTGGACAAGGCGAAATTCTTTGGTGCCAGCAGAGAAACAGGCGAAACCGTTGGAGAATGGGCGGCGCGACTAAGAGGTTTGGCAACTTACTGCGACTTCGCCACCGCTCTAGAAACGAACTTGAGGGATCGTTTCGTCCTCGGCCTGAGTGCAGGACCAGAACGCGACAAGCTTTTCGAGCAGAGCCCGTCGACGCTTACGTTGTCGCGGGCTATTGAAATGGCGGAACAGGCTGCGTGTGCCAAGGAGGCAAGGGCTATGTTGGGCAGCTTGGAGCCCATCGCAATCAAGGAAGAACCAGTTTACCGCGCGAAGTTCCAGGGACAAGCTAGCCGTGGACGTGGCGCAGCCGGTGGTGCTGGTGCTGCAAACCGCCGCGATACGGACCGTTGCGAGGTTTGCGGCATGAAGAATCATAGTGGTGATAAGTGTCGCTACAAAGGTTATACTTGCCAAAAGTGCGGGTTAAAAGGCCATTTAAAAAAAGTGTGCGGTAATTCAAGGGGCTCCACGCGTATTTATCACGTAGATTCGTCCCAGAGAGACGGTGGTGACCAGCCCCAAGACCAAGGTTGTGAGGAGTGCCAGAATTTTAATATAAGGTACGATGCCGTTAACCCTATTCAAATTGAATTAGTATTAGGTGACCAACTTGTTAAAATGGAACTAGATTCTGGATCGGGTAGCACTGTCATTTCCGAAAAATTTTACAATGCAAAGTACCCGAAAGTCCAGTTACAAAATTGTAATGTAAAGATGTGCTTGTATAACGGACATAAAATCTCTCCGCTAGGATATTTCACTGCTACAGCAAAATTTAATAATTTGCAAAGAAATATTAAAGTATTTGTAGTTAAGAACGGAGGCCCACCATTATTAGGTAGGGATTTCATGTCCGCTTTTAATTTAATTATCACAACTAGCATTAACTCAATAATAAGCAGCGATAATGACATATTGGCATTGCTTGAAAAATACCCAGAACTATGGCGAGATGAGTTAGGTTCATTTAATAAATTTAAAGTAAGCTTACAACTTAAAAAAAATTCTACCCCCAAATTTTTCAAACCACGAACTGTACCTTTTGCCCTAAGAGATAAGGTGGAAAAAGAATTAGACCGGTTAGTAGGTTTAGGTATTTTAGTTTCTATAAATCATGCCCAATATGCCACTCCTATAGTGCCTGTGTTAAAAGATAACAATCAAGTCCGAATCGCGGGTGATTTTTCGGTAACACTTAACAAAGATCTGGTAATAGAAAAATACCCTTTGCCCAGAATAGAAGAGGTTTTTGCAAAGATTGGAGGGGGTGAGTTGTACAGTAAAATTGATCTGAAAAATGCATACAATCAATTCTTGCTAGATGAGTCATCGCAGGAATTAACAGCCATAAACACACATAAAGGTCTGTTCAAATATACGCGACTAGTTTACGGTCTTGCCAACGCACCCGCTATTTTTCAAAAATCCATGGAAACGCTATTAGCGGGAATTGACGGAGTTAGTGTCTGGCTTGACGACATATGTATTACAGGACCCGATAGGAACTCGCATATTAAAAGACTGTCGGAAGTTTTAGGTAGATTGAGCGATGCCGGCCTTCGTCTTCAAAAAAATAAATGCGAGTTTTTCAAAGAAAGTGTAATTTACTTAGGCTATGTGATCAGTAAGGCAGGACTAAAGACGAGTCCTGATAAAGTCAAGGCAATATTAAGCGCCTCCGAGCCTGAAAATGTCACCGAAGTAAAACGATTTTTAGGCGTCGTAAACTACTACAGGAACTTTATTCCTAACGCATCGTCACTACTAAATCCCCTACACGAGTTGCTACGAAGCAATGCACCATGGGAATGGGGTGATAGGCAGCGACAGGCTATGGCGGCAGTGCGCCGTGAACTTGCGTCGGAGCGCGTACTGGCGCATTTCGAGCCCACGGCGCAGCTCATCCTGACCGTGGACGCAGGTCCGGCAGGGCTCGGCGCCGTGCTGTCGCAGCGCGGGGTCGACGACAAATATGCGCGCCCGCTCGCGTTTGCGTCGCGCTCGTTAACCGCCTGCGAGCGAAACTATAGCCAGATACAGAAGGAGGCTACCGCTATCATATTTGGTGTGAAACGGTTCCATCAGTATTTGTACGGTCGCAGTGACCCATTTATTTTAGAAACGGATCATAGGCCATTAGTGTCGATTTTTAACCAAAATACAGGTATACCGGTAACAACAGCCTTACGGCTGCAGAGATACGCTATAACGCTCTCGGCTTACAATTACGTGGTAAGATATGTTACCGGTAATAAAAACTTAGTGGCTGATTATTTTTCCCGAGCGCCTTTAAAGTACACGCCTAATCCGGAAGACGATAGTAGTGATACCTATTACGCGCTAAAATTCTTAGACGATGCGTCACCCGCTACTACGAGCCGCGAGATAAGGCAGGCCACAGAGTACGATAACGTAATACAAACTGTCCGTAGGTACATGCAAAAAGGTTGGCCCCGAAAAATAAATTGCAAATCAATTATCCCTTACTTCATGTGCAAGTCTGATCTGCAATATGAAAATGATTGTCTTTTCCGAGGACATAAGATAGTTATTCCGAAATCGCTAAGGGAGAAAATGTTACGTGAATTGCACGATACACATTTAGGAATAATAAAAACAAAAAGTAATGCTCGGAGTAGGATGTGGTGGCCAGGCATCGATAGTGACATCGAGCGCTGGATAGGTTCCTGCAACACGTGTGCGAGCGTGCGCTCCGCGCCGCCGCGCGATCCACCCGCTCCCTGGCCCGCTGCCGCCGCCGCCTGGCAGCGTGTACACATAGATTATATGACTGTAGGGCAGAGGGTATATCTCGTGGTTGTTGATTCTTATAGTAAGTGGGTAGAATGTCTACACATGCATAATGGAACTTCAACTAAAGCTCTAATTACTAAACTCAAACAAGTTTTTTCAACGTTTGGCATACCGAATGTGTTGGTATCAGATAATGACGTCAAGATAAATTCAGTTGAGTTTAAGACATTTTGCTCTTCTAATGGTATCAAATATATGACGTCACCCATTTATCATCCGCCCAGCAATGGTCAAGCCGAAAATTCGGTGAGAACTTGTAAAAAAATGTTGAAATGTATATTAAAAGATAACTTACCGGTACACCAAATTAGTGAAATGTTACTGGGATATTTATTTAATTATAGAAATACGGTGCATTGTACCACTGGGGAAACGCCAGCCAAGTTAATGTTTGGTAGAAATCTACGAACCCGTCTCGATTTAGTCATTCCTATGAGTAAATCAACTCATGACGAAACATCTGCGGTGCGAGGCAGAAGACAATTCACGATTGGTGATGTCGTTTGGACCCGATGGTACAGTGCACGAAAACAAACATGGCAGTTGGGAACAATAAAAGAAAGAGTAGGAAATAAAATGTACAACATTTATATTAACGACTTAGATGTTAACTGTATTAGACATGTAGATCAGCTGTTGAAGTATACAGGCAACAATGAGCCCACAACCACTAGTTCTGCACAGGTGTCTCATCGGCAACAATCGCCCGACATTTTGGCTACCACGAGTTCAGGCCAAATGACTGCATTACCAGCAGTATCTAGCGAGCCATCACCAGATGCGGAATGTGTCGTAGATGGTGATGGGGAGGTATGGCGGGGTTGTGGGACAATTGTGAGTGAGGGAAGGGCAGCTGATGGTATAGCTGCATCGCCACCTCCGGCAGCGCAGCTAGAGGTTTTGGATACCGAGGGCTCTCAATCTCGAATTACGGAGGAACGCGAGGTTGATGTACCACCAGCACCCACACCCTCACGCCAAAAGCGTACTAGGAATATAGTAGATTATAAGAAATACTTTTAACCGTTTTGTTTTGTTTATGTGTAAACTTTTATATTGCTTACCCACTTACCCCTTAATAAATTTTACGATGTCTGTGTTTGAGGGTACAATAATAAAGTGGTCTTAGTTTATAAGATTATAGTGGGTAAGAAGTTAATTATGAAATATATTGTTAAATATGAAGTTTATTAAGAATAAATATTGTCAGCAGGTTTCAAAATCTAAGTGTGAAGGAATGATGTATACGCGTGCGTGTGTGCCGACACGTATGTGTGTGAGCCGCCGCGCGCGCCCGCCAGCTCCATCTTTGTCAGTAATAAACGAAGCTCAGTACCAGTCAGTCGTATTATTGCGCCCCGCGCATATCCTTATATCCATACACTTCACTCTCTCCAAACGAAACCTATAAGTATTTGGGTATGTCGGAAGCGTTAGGTATCAGCACTACTGACATGAAGCAATCGTTGGGGGAGCGCTTCTTTGGCCGCCTGAAGAAGGTATTCAATAGCCTTCTTTCGGGCGGAAACAAGGTGCGCGCCTTCAACGGTTGGGTCATGCCGGTATTGATGTACTCTTTCGGCATACTCAAATGGACTCAAACGGAACTTGACGCCCTGGATAGGCGGGTCCGCACACTGCTGACTGCATATCGAATGCATCACCCACGATCATCGGTCATGAGATTGTATATCCCGCGGAAGTGTGGAGGCCGTGGCTTTTTAAATGCCAAAAACCTCCACAACCGCGAGATATGCAATCTCAGGGAATACTTTCTAAACACCGACGTGGGTATGCATCGAGATGTAGTGGCTGTGGACAAGGGACTCACCCCGCTCTCCTTGGCGAATGAGAACTGGCGCAAGCCTGTAGTGCTTGATACTAAAGACCGCAGGGAAGTATGGCAGAGTAAGGAGCTTCACGGACGCTTTTTCCGGGCCCTACATGGGCCCGATGTAGATCAATCAGCGTCCGTAGCCTGGCTGCGTTTCGGTGACCTCTTTGGGGAAACCGAAGGTTTTGTCTGTGCAATTATGGACGAAGTTATCATGACGAATAACTACCGGAGATTTATTGTGAAGGATGGCACGGTTGACATCTGTCGGGCATGTCACCGCCCGGGTGAATCGATCCGCCACATTATCTCTGGTTGTTCTCGTCTAGCTAACGAAGAGTACTTGCATAGGCACAACCTTGTAGCCAGGATTATCCATCAGCAACTTGCTCTGAAATACACTCTTGTGGCATCGGAGGTACCGTACTATAGGTATGTGCCCGACCCAGTTCTCGATAATGGCAGTATCACATTGTACTGGGATCGGTCCATCATCACTGACAGGACTATTGTAGCCAATAAACCTGATATTGTGGTGGTGGACCGAATTGAGAGGCGTGCAATGATTGTTGATATTACCGTCCCGCATGACGGGAACCTCGTGAAAGCCGAAAAAGATAAGCAAATCAAGTATCTTGACTTGGCTCGCGAGGTTGTCGACATGTGGGATGTGGACACAGCGATCATTGTACCGATAGTCGTGTCGGCCAATGGCTTAATAGCCACGAGCCTCGACCAACACCTTAGGAGGCTCTCGTTAGGCGGCTGGGTCAAGGGCCTGATCCAGAAAGCAGTACTGCTGGACACGGCTCGTATTGTTAGGAGGTTCCTTTCTCTGGAGCCCTGACCGCCGGTAGCTTGGACCCTGTTCCCGATACCGGTGGGCCTCTATTTTTTATATTTTTAAATGTTTTTGTTTTTAATTTATTTTATAAAAATATTTAAAAATGTAATTTATAAGACACGTAATTAATAAAGGACATAATAATAATAACGCTGGCAACCCTAAAATGTCAACATGTCAATTTTTTTCCTGCACTGTTTATTTATTTACAAACTCATAAAAAACATCAAACTTAGAAACCATTTACAACAAAATAAACCAGTTATAAAATACCTATAATATACAGTTGAATAAATCCACAAGAAATACAATAAAAATCTCTAAATTACAAGAAACCAGCTGACGTCGTCACTGACAGACGTCAACTAAGGAATATATACAATGGAAAAAGTTAAAGAATGTTGACCAGAGCAGCAGCCTATCGCGCACGCCATCCACCCCCGGACCTGTCGCTCAGCTCCGCCTCGCCGCCGCCGGACCTCGGATCACCAGTATCATCGGCGGCTGCAGTTGCGTCGAGCTCAAGCGACGAGTATTTTTCCCCGCCGACGTCGCCAACACCTGTACGTCGGCAGGGGAGAGGCCGGCCACCGAGGAGCTTGGGATCTAGGGGCCAACCGGCCCCGAGCCGGGTCCCCGCTGCCGGTGGTTGTGTGCAGCGCATGAGATGGACTCAAGGTATGAATGAGAACGTCATGCGCGCATATTACGGGTCTACAGAGGGGGGAACTAACCTCACTGCGTACCGTGTTAGGATGCTGTCTCTGTTTCGGGACCTAGAACCAACAGTAAACGTCTCGGCCCAACGATTGTCGGATCAGGTGCGGGTCATCCAGCATAATCACAGGTTGGACGACGCCGCACTTGATAGGCTGCGCTCAGAAGTGCTGAGCAACCAAATCATTTCAACCCCGACACAGACCGTGGCACCGCCAACCACTATTGTAGTCCCGCCACGGTCCATTCAAGTTGATGTTGAGGAAGATGATAGGGTTGTTTCAGTAAGTAGCCAGTGCAATGAAAGGTTGAGGAGCGCATTGGAGGATGCGCTCCGCGAGTACAGGTCCACTCCGTCTGAACTTAGACCCCGATTACCACGGTTGCCTATGCACAAGAAAAATAGGGCGCTGGTGTGTGCTTTGGACTCGCTGCTTGAGAACATCTTTGAGAGCAGCGAGAACCTCGTTGATACGCACTCAATCCTGTATTGTGGGGCTGTTGCAGCATGTCGTTTAGCCAAAGTTAAGTTCCCAAATGAGGCTATTCGACCAAAGCCTGCTGTGCCAGCCTGGCAATGCAGGATCGAACGGCGTATCGATGGGGCCAGGGTACTCATCGGCAAACTATACTGTTTCAGGGAGGGCAATACACGACCACGTGTGATGCGCTTCGTGAGGCGGGCATTTTCGGGGACTGGAATCAGTCCTCGAGAATACATGTCCAGTGTCACGGAGCGCATCGACTTCCTGAAGCAGAAAGTTTGTGCATGGGCCAGCCGTATTCGGCGGTATAAGCGGCGGGTTGACCGGTACTCGCGGAATCGCATGTTCCAGAGTGATGAGAGGTGGGTATACAGAACCTGGGAGCGACCTGAACAAAATGTGACTGACGTGTGCCGCCCGGATAATGTCGCCACGAGTACATTCTGGCGAAGCATCTGGTCGGTACCCGTCTGTCACACTGAGGACGGCTGGATGCGTGATGTGGAGCGCGTGTGTGAAGCTATACCATCAATGCAAAAAGTGATCATCAGTCCATCTGATGTAGCCAAAGCAGTTCGTCCACTACCGAACTGGAAGTCTCCGGGACCAGACGGACTGCATAACTTCTGGCTAAAATGGTATAGCAGCTCACACGCGTTTCTGGCATCTCAATTCCAGTCATGTTAGTCTGGGTCGCTTCCGCAGTTTTTAACAACAGGCGTTATCCATCTGCTCCATAAGACAGGTAGTCCCGCGGAACCCAAAAACTATAGACCGATTACATGCTTATCGACGGTTTATAAACTTCTTACATCCATCCTGAGAGTAAAAATTGTTAAACACATTGAAAATAACTCAATAATGTCTACCTCTCAGAATGGATGTAGGAATGGGTCCCGCGGCACTAAGGAGCTACTCCTCATTGACATGGCCATAAGCCAACAGGTTCGTCGATCCCGCAAGGATCTGTCGACATGCTGGATAGACTACAAGAAGGCCTACGACTCTGTGCCACATACATGGCTCATGAGGGTGCTGGAGTTGTACAAAATAGATGAAACTCTATGCACCTTCCTTGAGTCATGTATGGGTCAGTGGAAGACAGTCCTTCGATATCCGGGATGTCGACCGATTCAGGGGGATGATGAGCCTGTATGGATTAAGCGGGGGATATTTCAGGGCGACAGTTTGAGTCCACTTTGGTTCTGCTTAGCCCTGAATCCTTTAAGTACACTGCTGGAGGATTCAGGTTTAGGCTATCGGTTGAGAAGAGGTGGTCAGGTCATATCTCACCTCCTTTACATGGATGATCTGAAACTCTTTACCCCCAACAAATTCCAACTGACGGAGTTACTGAAGTTAACTGAAACCTTCAGTAACTCCATCAGGATGGAATTTGGTGTGGATAAATGTGCAGTCATGCATGTAAAGCAAGGGGAGATTATGGAATCCGAGGGAATTCAACTCTCTGATTCCATACACCTTAGACACCTCTCCTCAACTGAAACTTACAAGTATTTGGGTATGTCGGAAGCGTTGGGCATCAACAGTACTAACATGAAGCAACTGCTGAAGGAGCGTTTCTTTGGCCGCCTGAAAAAGGTATTAAATAGCCTTTTATCAGGCGGAAATAAGGTGCGCGCCTTCAACAGTTGGGTCATGCCGGTTTTGATGTACTCTTTCGGCATACTCAAATGGACTCAGACCGAGCTCGACGCCCTCGACAGGAGAGTCCGGACACTGCTGACCGCAAACCGGATGCATCACACACGATCATCGGTGATGAGACTGTACATTCCGCGGAAGTGTGGGGGTCGAGGCTTTTTAAACGCCAAGACTCTTCACAACCGCGAAGTGTGCAGTCTCAGAGAATACTTTTTAAAAGCTGAAGTGGGTATGCACCGGGATGTGGTCGCAGTGGACAAGGGATTCACCCCGTTGTCCATGGCTAAAGAGAACTGGCGCAAACCTGTAATACTAACTACTGATGAACGCAAAGAGGTATGGCAAGGCAAGGAGCTACACGGGCGCTTCTATCGGGCTCTCCATGGGCCCGATGTAGATTTTCAAGCGTCTGTGTCCTGGCTACGTTTCGGTGACCTTTTCGGGGAAACTGAAGGTTTTGTCTGTGCAATTATGGACGAAGTTATCCTGACGAATAACTATAGGAGACATATAATGAGGGACGGGACGGTTGACATGTGTCGGGCATGCCACCGTCCGGGTGAATCCATCAGACATATAGTCTCTGGTTGTTCTCGTCTGGCTAACGGCGAGTACTTACACAGGCATAACCAAGTGGCCAGGATTATTCACCAGCAACTTGCTTTGAAGTACAATCTAGTGGATTATGAGGTACCGTATTACAAGTATGTGCCCGACCCAGTTCTCGAAAATGACCATGTCACATTGTACTGGGATCGGTCTATCATCACTGATAGGACTATTGTCGCCAATAAGCCGGATATAGTGGTGATAGACCGATTAGCGCGCCGCACAATGATAATCGATGTCACCATCCCGCATGACGAGAACCTCGTGAAAGCTGAGAAAGAGAAACAAATCAAGTATCTCGACTTAGAACACGAGGTTGTCGACATGTGGAATGTGGACTCGGCAATCATTGTGCCGATTGTTGTTACGGCCAACGGCCTGATGGCCAAGAGCCTCGACGACCATCTGTCGAGGCTGTCATTACACGGTTGGATCAAGGGCCTGATACAGAAGGCAGTACTCCTCGATACGGCTCGCATTGTGAGGAGGTTCCTGTCTCTGGAGTCCTAACCACCGGTAGCTTGGACCCTGCTCCCGACACCGGTGGACCACCATTATTTTTTATATTTTTAAATGTTTTTTTTTATGATTTGTTTTTATAAAGAAATATTTAAAAATGTAAAAAGTAGATGTGTAAAAAATTTAATAAACGAAATAATAATAATATAATATAATAATAATATAATATGCTGCAACTATCACACAACGCCGTCTAGTCCCAAGCTAAGCAGAGCTTGTGTTATGGGTACTAGACAACTGATAAACATACTTATATATTTCTAAATACATACATATTATAGATAAATTACACCCAGACACAGAACAAATGATCATGCTCATTACATAAACATTTGTCCTGGGTGGGAATCGAACCCACGACCTGCGGCATAGCAGTCAGGGCCACTAACCACTAGACCAATAGAGAGTTTTCAAAAAAATCTAACATCAAGTTGCAACCAGAAATGGACGAAAGCCAGACAGGTTGGAGAGTCTATACTCAAATTGGTTAAATGGTGAGTTTTAAGTAACATTGAATTCTTGCAGTACCACAAAGATCAGCCGAAGAAAAGCAAGTATGCTGCCAAGGATAGCATGCGAAGAAAAATCGGCTGGTTTGACTGGAAAAATTGGGCTGGGATCAGGCGGAGAGTAGACGGACACAGACTTCACCAGACAGTGGTCGGAACTACCCAAATGTGAAGTTAAAAAATCGACACAGAGTATTGGTCTGGATCTGTTGTCAGCAGAAGGTCCAAGCAATTGGCCCCTGGACCAGCTGGGTAAGGTTTAGCGCAAGCGAAAGCTTACGCATCTCCCGTCCACCATGGTCAGTGCACTGGTATGGGAAGAGCCACTCCTGGTGGTGGGCATTAAAGTCCCCAGAAACAATAATTGGGCGGAAGGGTACCGCTGCTGTGCCGCATCAGCCGCCTCACTGAGGTACTCTGTGAGCCTAGATGTCTCCTGATCTCCGCTGTGCGAACGGTGCATACAGGCGTAGATAATTTTATCTAGTCCTGTATCCACCAGAGCCCAAAGCGTTGAGAATCTGGAGTCCTCAAGGTTACGGAGACGCCGATAGCAAATGTCGTCACGGGCGTACATACACACACCCGCGCGCGGTTTAAAATTGTGCACCAGGGTAAACCCTGAGTAAGATAAGTACGACACGTCTGACGGACTCGCTATCTGCATCTCCGTAAGGAAAAACAGCGCTGCCGATTTTTCGGCAGTTGGCGGGGCAGCCTTTACACACTACTTGGGCACCCAACTACCTGCGGTCGGCCAGCGGCGCACCGTGCTACGAATCCAGCTACCCTCTGCGACTAGTCTCCCGATACGCCCTAAACAGCGCGTGTCAGGCTGTTCTGCCTGCATTGGAACAGCTATCTCGACCTTTGGCTACACCGAGCATCGTAACCGGAACACGGCTAGGCCGTTTGGCGGTACGTCTTTGCCCAGTGGGTGGTCACAAGCTTTCGGCCGAAACCCATACCACCAGTTAATGTCACGTGATTTGCACCACCCTGGGACTAAGTGTAGGGTAACAACAAAAGGGGTAGCTCCTACGGACGTGGGTGACTCAGCCCCCTAAAATAGTAAAAGTATAAATGCTATGCAGACAAAATCGCAGGCAAAAGCAAAATATTTAATATGAATTCTAAATTCATAATACAACATAATACAACTTGAAATAACACATATTCAAGAGAACACTAAATTATTTCAGAGGCTAAAAATAAAAGTACATTCAACAAACTTAATTTTATATATCAAATCTACAACTTCCATACTAATAAAAAACCTACTAATTGTCCTTGAAAAAATAGTGGTTAGCGAGAGCCGTTTCAGATAGTCTGTAGTTATAAGAAGTTTCTGTAAACTTCCTCATCAAATCATGACTATGATGATAAGGAATGATTAGATGAGGAAGTTTCCTGAAACTTTTAATGTAAAAGTAAAGTATATTGTAATAATAACATGTTATTATAATACACACCCATAAAAAGTTGTCATTCTTTATTGTACCATAGAGAAACCACAGCATAGATACGAAGAAGGACATCAGTATCATCGGGAAGGGCAGACATTCTGTGCTCTTCACTCTTAATACATACAGCAACTTGCTCATTGGGGCTGCTATTGTTAGTATTGTAAAGGAACATGCCATCAGTCCTGAAAAGAGAAACAATATAACTTTAAAACATCACACTATATAACATAATAAAGGTGAAAATGTGTATGTGTATGCGTGTGTGTGTGTTTGTTACTACTTCATGCTCAAACGGCCAGACGTATCTGGACAAAATTTGGCCCAGAGATAGAATATAGTCTGAAATAGCAAAAAGGTTACTTTTCATCCCAGTATAATGTTCCCTAAGGATAAGAAAATACTTTTCATGCGGGCGAAGCTGCTAGCAGAAGCTAGTAAATGATAAATATTATTACATACATATGTAAACTTGGTCATTTCATTCAAAACAATGTGAAGCAAGGCCATTATTTATGGTCAGTATAAAAACTTAATGATAACAACTCAAGTATCACTTATATTAGAAATAGATAATTCAAATACTTACCTAGTGTTCTAAAAAGTACTGCCTTATCATCTTCAGTAACAGCATAACATAGTATAAAAATCACAAAAGCAACAGCTCCAACAACCTGTTTTAAAACGGTTGATTTCTTAAATGTATAAATGTAAAATACTGCAGTGTATGATATCATCAATGTTACACCTATAGTATTGACTAAAACTATGATATTATCATGCTTAACTAATCCATACAGAAACCACAGGCAGCAGCTGTAAATACAAATAAGAAAGGTTAATTGTTTCAGTCATGTGCCACAACTTATTGGATCTTAATTGGCGTTACTTACCACAGAACTCCGCAAACAAAAGGAAGCGACGAAGTCTCGGCTGTCGTTCGGTTAACAACATATTGTTTACATACTAGGCTGAAACAGGTGTAAAAGAAGGTTACATAGAATTCACAATACCTAAAACAAACGTTAGCATTTATTATAGTGTCAATTGTATACTTACGCGCCAGACAAAAACTGCAAAATAGTTGTTATTACAGCTAGACCGCTAACAATATTCTCAAAATCTGATAGATGCATAGTGCTATTAGATAGCTCTCCTGTAACTGTCTTAAGTTTATTTAAAGATTTTTGGATTTATTAATTGGACCATGTTACTCAAAGAATATTTTATAAAATACCGTTATAATGTTTTTCATAGCAGATCCAAACGGACAACGGACACACGTAAACATCGACTGCAATAACACAGTCTGACACTGACTGACTGATGACTGACTGACACTGATCAGCAAACCTGACAAGTGATAATGACAAGTTTATGCAGTAGTGACAGCCATGGTTTTTTTGAGAATTTAATGAGCTTGCTACTGGGGAATTTAAGTCAAGTTTTAAGTCTGGCTATTACATAGTTCAAAATATATGGGCAACTGAAAGTTTTGGGCAGGTCACCGAAAAAAGATTTTGATAGTTTTCTTTTTGTTGTTTTTGATAGACTACCTTTTTTTATTCCAATTCATTCCTGATATAGAATAGTCACTTTATTGCAATGTGGTTTTGTTTCTGTGAGTGACCGCTTTCTCAGTGTGTGATTACCGCAAAACCACAAAATTTGTTGTTTTGCTTCATAATGTTGTAATTTTACAAGATCTTCTTGTTAAGAACATGAACAGGTGTATGAATAATCGAAAAATGGTCTTGAATAATGAAAAGAATCTATGATGCAGAAATCAATAGACAAAATATCAAAATCATTAGATCGACGTACACGTAAACGTGTCGATATGTTGTAAACATTGTCTTTTTTGGCTAAGAACGACGTGCTGTTCCTTCATACTTGGAATTTCACATGTAAATAATAACCACTTCCTCTCCCGCCCTCCACTACTAATAGGTTAATTCATTTTTCTAATTGGATTTGTGAAAAACAATGTACAGCGTAAGCAATCTGACAGCTCAAGTACCAAGAAAGTGACTGATACTGATGTAATGTAAAAGCATACCACATACAAAACTTTTTGGGGATACCAATTATGAGTCCTGCATAGTTTGATAGCAAGTCATACTTTTCAGAGCGCGTTTTTTTTGTAGCTGGGTTTTAATTTTTTCACTTTGAGCAGGTCTTTGACTCGGAAAAAAGAGTAAAATGATGACCTTTGCTGCGAATAGTGACTCAGAGCCAGCAGTTAACCCAGACACGCGAACAGTGACAGACAGTGCGAACGCACCCGTAAGTGAACAATAATAGTGCTTACACACGTTCGGATTTGGTCCAGCCGGACCACGGATTTGTGGGCGGAGTTAGTGCTGCCGTATCATATCCGAGCGTGCGTAGAGTGGTCCGCTGGACATTATTATTATTGATTGAGTCCGTCTCGGTCCGCTTGTATTCACATCGGATATGGTCTGCTCCGTACCAAATCCGGACGTGTGTAAAGCACCGTTTAAACGGCGCGCAAACACGCGAGCCGAGCCTGGCTCCGCTCGTGGTTCGCCGCGCCACGCGCTGTGTAAACAACTGCGCTCGGCGCGGCTCGGCAAAGTTCGCACGATCCATCACTTGTCGGTTTTTTCGACACAGATCAAAGGCGCGCGCGCCATCTGCGGCTCGGCTTGTGTTAATACGCGCCGTCTAAACAGATAACACAGAGCGCGCGACGAAGGAAGACGATGTGTAGCGGCGTTGCCACGGACGGCTCGGCTGGCGTAGGATCGTGCTACCCCGCGTCGTTTAAACGAGCAGGCTTGCGTCCGTATTTAGCCGAGCCGCATCTCCACGGACGGCTCGGCTCGCGTAGGATCGGGCTAGCCCGCGTCGTTTAATCGTAGCTTAAGGTTGTCGGCTGGTTTGGCCGTACCAACTACGACTAGTCGTCAGTGTTGCCGATGTCCATGGTCTGGATTGCCCAAAAACCTGACTGAAAATCCCCAATTTTGGGGCAAATAATAACAATATTCCCCACATCTTCCCCACAATTTTTATCAAATATATAAAAGTATTTATAAATATTTAAAAGACATTACATAAGTAAATCTATTTTCTGCAACTCTCAATACTCATTACGCCAATTTGTTTTGGTGGACTTATCATTTGAAGGATCAAATTTTAAGCTCCCTCCTTTCTTTTTAATAGCTTCTCTAGAAGCCATAAGCGTAATAATACAGTGTCAATGTGTAGGCGATTACGATGCTCTGTTTTCAAATTCTTTAGGACGCTTTTTTATCCTAAATTTGGGGCTACAAGCCCTAAGTTGCCAAGCCTGCGTGAAACAACTGCCGTCTGGTCGGTCCGCCGAACCCAGGTTCAAGCGTGTGTAAGCGAGAACGGATTTGTGGGCGGAGTTAGTCCGGTCGGACCAAAGCCGGACGTGTGTTAGCACTATCAACAGTGACAGCTGACAGCAAAACTAAATTAACTTGTCTATGTTACAAACTTACATCATAGACTACTTTTATCTATTATCAATATTCTATAGTCTGTGGTCAAACACCAATCTTGCCTGCTTTAATCTTTATCCCTAAATTTAGGATAAAAATATCCATGTTAAATTTAGTTTAGGACCCAAAAAAATTTAGGGCTATTTTAGGTGCACAAATAATATGTCATGCATTACTAAGAAAACCCCCTTGAAATGCCGCAAAGTTTAATGCCGAAATGATTGATGGTGGATTATTCGTTCGTCCCCACCTCCGAAAATGTTACCTATATAGTTCTTTATTGAAAACATTTTATTTTTATATTTACCTGAAGAATTCCGAATGCTAAAAAGAAACGCCAAGTTGGAACATTTATTAACAATTATTGACATTGTATTAATTTATTCATTTATATATACTTTATTGTACACCAGAAAATACAGGAACAAAAGAAACTTAAAACTAAAAAATATACAATGGGTGGCCTTATCGCATTCCGCAACCTCTTCCAGGCAACCTGGAATGGACAGTGATTGCGTGGACATGGGTTGTCAGTGGTGCAACAATACCAACAATGAATATAATGATACAAAAATACTTATTAAAAACAACAAATAAATATATATGCTTTATAATAGATACATAAATACATACATATTTTATTATATAAGCCGTGCCGTACAAAGTGTATGTCAAAAAACTAAGAGCATGATTACAGCGATAAGTAATGTTCCCTGATGAGTCTTTTAAACACAGGCAACGACTGAGCTTGTTTAATTGGGTCAGGCAATGCATTCCACAGACGAGCAGCCTGGACAGTAAAAGATTTATCCATGAATTTTGTGGAATGCATTGGCATTTTAAGTCGCAAGTTAACTGCTGACCTTAAAGATTTCGTGTGGAAATCGCAGATAAACTGAAAACGATCCTTGAGGTAAAGAGGGGTGGAAGGAGTAAAGAGCACATTAAACAAAAGAGAAAGAACATGTGTTAACCACTTGAGCTTTACACGGAATTCGGAAACGTGGTCATATTTGCGCAAACCGAATATGAAACTTATACAAAAATTTTGAAGCCACTCTAGTTTATCGAGTTGTTCTTTGGTAAGGTCAAGATAGCTGGCATCAGCATAATCAAGGATGGGAAGAAAAAGAGATTGTGCAAGCACAATCTTGATGGCAGTCGGGAGAAAATTATGAAGTCTCCTTAAAGTTGCAGCAGATGCAATCAACTTGCGGCTAATTTCTTGCAATTAAGCAGTCCAAGAGAAGTTCCTGTCGATGAATATACCCAAGTTTTAAACTTTCTCACTGCCCTTCAGTGAGAAAGTTTACTGCATTGTGAAGTTGACTGAAATTACTGCATTGTCAAAAATAACTTGAGGAAGAGTCATCCAATCGATCCTAGAAACCATTCCAGGACTGCCCACTACTATTACCTGCGTCTTTATAGGGTTTACCTTAAGCCCATACCTCTTGCTCCAATCGCAAATGCGAGGCAGATCAAGATTGATGGTTGCTAAATCCTCAGACAGCCTTCCGAGAGGAGCTCGCGTGTATAATTGCAGATCATCTGCATAAAGATGGTAGCGAGAAATAAGTTCATTGGAGATTGAGTTTATAAAAACTGCGAATAGTAAAGGTGATAAAACGCCACCCTGTGGTACCCCGGCAGAAGTACTACACCAGGAAAAAAAGTTCTCTCCGGTGAATATACGTCGTTCCCGGCGCCCGTACAGGCAACTACAACACCAGTCAACCACAGATATACGATGTGAACGTCGAAATCAACAGTATTAAAAGCATTACAGAAAGCCAGCAATGCCAAGACCGTCAGATTACTGCAACATTATACTTATATCATCCGTAATGTTGAGAAGAGCTGTAGTGGTGCTGTGATCAGGACGGAAGCCGGACTGGAACGAATTGAGGAGATTATTTTTGGATAGGTAATTATTTGATTATGAATTAACCGTTCTAGGACTTTGGACAAAAATGGTAAGACGGATATTGGACGGCATTCAGAAAAAGATGAGGGATTGGACTTTTTTGGTAAAGGAATTATCTGCGCATCTTTCCATGAGGATGGTAAGAGACCGCTAGACGCAGAAAAGTTAAGGATGTGGCAAATGACATGACAAGAAGGATAACGTCCAGCACCGGGAATAATATTTTACGGCTGAGTCACTGCCTACTGCATTAGAAGTAATGTAGATCCTTAACTCGTTATAATAAGTTCTAATTATAAAAAATTAGAACTAAGATACATTTTATTTACCTAAGTAAAACGAGATACTCATTTATTTAAAAAAATATATTTTATTTAACCAATACAGGGTTTTCGATTTCATTTTGATCTTGGGGGTATTTTTTTTAGGAGTTGGTAACCCCTCAAACCAAACAAATATTGTATTATTGATTCTTGGCGGGAATTTCAACCAAGGCGCGCTTTTTCAATTTTTGTCTAAGTTTTTTCATTGAATTTAAATACTGTAAATTGTGTATATATGCTGTAGTTTGTTCTCGTCCTGAATATGGACGGGAATGAGGGGAGGGGCTGATCCCCCGAATCCCAAGATTCGAAAGGTGATTTTAGGCGCTGATGCTGAGGACCATGTCGGCGGCGGTGAGGAATGTCACTATTAATTACGCGCCCTACTTTAAACCTAATTATAAAAGACTGTATATCTTATACTGCTCTGAAACTGTACAGAAGTGACCCAACTATAGATAATGAAATGAATTATAAGGGATTAAATGCGTTAAAAAAACGTACAATTTCAGAACAGAAGGTCGGTTGGCACAGCTTTTGTAACACTTTCAATAAACTACTCCACTAAATAAAATTTGGAACCTTATTAAGAGGTTTAAAGGCATCAGATCTGGTAACAAATTATACAGGAATGAATTTATTCAATCATTTTTGACAAAAATGATTGAATAAATTCAAATATCTGATAATAGTAGCCTTATAGATAGTAGTGAATATAAGCATTATTTTGACCTCAATGATGACAACCCAAACACAAAATTTTTATTGGATCCTTTTACATGGACTGAATTTTTTATGAGTTTGCAATCTTGAAAAAAGGGTTTAGATGATTTCCCTTACATACTGATTAAAAATCTTAATGAATGATGTAAAAAAAATATTTTTAAACATTCTTAACAGACTTTGGTGTAAGCAAACAATACCAGAATCATGGAAAACAAAGTGCATGATTCCCATATTAAAACCTGACAAACCACCATATTTAGCTAGCAGCTATCGTCCAATCTCGTTATCCTCATGTATTGGAAAGATCTTTGGGAATATGTTGAGGAATCATTTGGACTGGTACTCTGAATCCAATAACATTATTCCACGATTTAGGCGCAGTCATAGCTGTGCTTACAATTTCACTTGCTTAATAGCAGACCTGAAAAGGACAGAAAATGGCAAATTACATACCGTTTGCGTATTTTTGATGTACAAGGTGCTTTTGACAATGTTGACCCTGGTGGCATACTTGACAAAATATTGACTGGTAGTTTAGGTTTACCTGGACTTGTGTCCAAATGGATATATGACTTCTTGAGAAACAGAAAACTCATTGTCAACCATTATAACATCCTTTATGGACCAGATTGGGTCAGTAAAGGTAAAATGCAAGGTGCAACTCTGTCGCCCTTGATCTATAACTTGTATGCTTGTAAAATATGTAAATATATTGATACACAGAATGTAAATATATTGATACTCAGAATGTAAATATATTGCAATTTGCTGCTGATTTAGTTCTGTATAGTTCAAATTCTAATTTATGTGCAGTGCTATATTAATACTGTAAATATAGCACTAGGAAAACTTTATGATTATTATAGCAATAGACCGCATCTTAAAATTAATGCTTCAAAAAAGTGTGATGATTTTTGGAGATGTCAACCCTACCACTGATGTTATATATGCTACAGAGAGCATTCAAAGAGTTAACCAGCATAAGTTCTTAGGTATTGTCATTGGCCAAAAACTCAAATTCGAAGAGCACATCAAAATATATTTCAAAAAATTCTTACAAAGGGCTTATGTTCTAAGAAGCCACTTTGATTATTGCACTTTAGCTTATATTAATTGTACATATGTACATAGATAGGATATAATTCAGAACAAGGCTTTGAGAATCATCTCTGGAGCAATGTGTTCAACACCCATAAGAGCCATGGAAGTTGAAACCAAAATCATGCCCCTTATTTTGAGGAGAATATTGCTATGAGAAAGATATTGCGTCAAACTTTTATCATCATCTAATAATGATGTTAACAATCCATTGTCCTCAGCAGGTGAACTGTTGAGGGGCATAACTCCACAGTTGTGCCGGATATATCTGAAAATATATAATAAATACACTATGGTTAAAAAACAGTCACAGTGGCCTTGCTACGCCCATGACTATGTTAGTATAACTCATCCGATTCATGTTCTAGATCAAAGAGTTATAAGTAATAATGACACGCTAGAATTTTTATCAGAAAATAATAAGTATTATACTCTATACTCTGATGGCAGTAAGGGAGATGACCATGTGAGATCTGCTTTTTATGATCCTCAAACAAGGTTCACTCAAAGCTTTGTTCTGGACAATGAATGCTCAATATTTACTGCAGAAGCCTATGCAATCCTAGAAGCATTCAAGTGAATAAGTCATATTCACCAGTCTTATAAATTCTTCTTAATTTTAACCAATTCATTGAGTGTTTTGAAAAGCTTTAAAAAATTTGAAATTGAATTTTAAAACTAATTATATTTTGTACATTATTAAAGATTTAGTATATTAAGTTAAATTGTAAGGGTATTGAGATATCCTTTATATGGATCCCTTCGCATAAAGGTATATCTGGAAATGAAGTAGCAGATAGAACTGCAAATAAGGGGATAAATTCATTGGATGATAATGCTCCATAAACGACGAATTGAAAAATCTCTGGGTTACCTGGGCCATACCACCACACCTGCCCGCTTATCCCGTTTGGGCATAATTTCAAGTGTTTCTTGTAAATTCTGTAACACACCGCAAGCTGACGCTGAACATATGCTATGGCAAATTAGAACAAAAAACCTAGTATATAATAGTAATCTTCGGCTGAACACCTAATTTTGATTGAACTGTCAGTGTCAAACCCAGTATCTAATAGTAATCTGTTGCTGTCAAAAATTCGCAATAGAACAAAGACCCAGTGTTGTCAGCGACTAATTTTTGACTGCCGTGTTCGGTAGGGGAAATTGCCGTGTTTCTAAGGAAAGGATGTCTTCGGCTGCCGTAGCACATAAATTGAATAATACATTTTTGTTTTTAATTTTTATAATCATTTTAATTAATAAAAAGTCAACCAAAACTATTTTTTATCATCATTTTAATAAAATTAATAAAAACCTTACAAAAAGTTTCTTAATTATCCAAATAAATTTCTGATACTCTCCACATAATCATTTTCATTTTTATTCAGTTCGTATTTTTTTTTATCTTTGATCTTTGCGAACATTTCTTCAGTTGGAACAAACTTTTTGCAGTCACCTTTACCATAATTTCTGACACATTCTTTAGTCATTAATAATCCGTTTATAGTAGACGTTATTGCTGCCAGATATTGACATTTATATTTTTAAAATTTTTGGCTTTGGCACTTAGTAAAATACGGCCTTTGCAAATTGCCGTAGATTTTGCTACGGTAATAGATTTGCTGCCGTAGGCCGTAGACTTCCCTTAAATTTCGTCCAATTTCCGTAGAACACGGCAATTGCCGTAGCAATGGCAACGCTGCAAAGACCTTATACGAAAGTATAAGGTCTTTGCAATAGAAAGACTGACATACTTGCCAGTGAATTGAGTGATATCCTACCAAATAATTACCCCCGCCGCCTGAACAATATTCTAAAAACTAAAGTGTTTTGTGCCGATTTTTTAATTTATTAAAACAGTTATGGGAGTGTGTAGTGCAGAAATCAAGTGTGTAAACTCTTAAAACTTCAAATTAAGACTTTTCTATTAAAGACTTGGCTTAAAGGTCTCGTAACCAAGCCAGTGGCACAGCCACAAATATTAAAAAAAAACTTTGTATTTTGTTGTTCTTATTGAAACGTAGTGTTACATACATACTCTTTGCTTATTGATATAGTCATTAATCACAGTATATTAAATGTATATATTTATTGTGGTATAATTTTTACTCACTCGCTGGTTTATTGTGGCTTCATATCAACTTCTATGGATATTTTTTTTTCAAAACTCTCGTTAAATAAAGATGAGCATTATTACATATAGTCCCTATTATTATGGCTGTATAATAAAATATCCCAATAGTGTACTGTAGTAAAATAAAAACTCAAAAATGAAGTCTTTCAAGCTTATTGTTCACCAGCCCAGCTTCAGTCGTAAGTATTATTTATTTTTCAGTGACTGTTTTATTTATTTTTAAAACATTAAAATATCGCAAAATTATTGTTTTGATTGCCTCTAAAATTGCACTAAAAAGGAAAGTACGGATCAGATTTTTTTTGACAATATTTCTTGAAGAATACATAAACAATGAAAATATTATGTACTAAATAATTGTGGATACTGGGTAATATTTTTACCTCAACTGTGATGAAACCCGAATCAGGTGTTTAAAAATAGAAAATCAATTGTTTCCTAATTACCACATACCACAGTCTACAATATAGTAGTCTTTGAGTTAGTAATAATTGGTCATCTTTAAAAAAAATCTTCGCGTATTACCTGACCTATTGGCTCTCTACATTTAATTAGAGAAACACTGCTGGTCTCAAATTATGTACTTTTTAGGGTTCCGCACCTATAGGGTAAAAACGGGACCCTATTACTAAGACTCTGCGATCTGTCTGTCTGTCTGTCTGTCCTTCTGTCACCAGGCTGTATCTCATGAATCAAGGATCATTTTCTTCTGGAATGACATAATATTAGTATATGTATATAGGTATATATATATGTATATATATATATTTTGTACTTATGCATGTATGAATATTTATGATTTATTTTATATTATTCTAAAACTGTACACTGGGCTACTTATCTACTTTGTTTTGTAAACTCTCTCTATCACTCTAAGGTTTGCTGGTAGAAAACTCTTCTTAGAGTTAGATCGCCTTTGTACATCAACTTTATAATCACTTATGTTGTATACGTAATTAAGATAGTTAGACAGTTGAAATTTTCACACATGATGTATTTCTGTTGCCTCTATAACAACAAATACTAAAAACAAAATGAAATAAATATTTAAGTAGAGTAAAAATCACGTTTGTTGTATGGGAGCCCATACAACAAAAGTGATTTTTTTGTTGTTTTTACGATAATGGTACGGAACCCTCCATGCGCGAGTCCGACTCGCACTTGGCCGGTATTTTTCAGTTATAGATAGATCTGTTTTTGATGGACAAAAATATACCTACATGGTGTACAAAATAATTAACTAGCGAGATAGGACGATGCGACAAACGTAAGCGTGTGAAAGAGACAGTTACACAAAGCTATCTTCACCTCCACATTGACACAAAAGTAGCTACTGTGCAGGGTCTTGCAGCCAATTCAGAGATACAAATATCTGTTATGAGTATTATACTAACTTTCATTCAATTATTTCAGCTCTGGACCTAATCATTAATATAAAAGACTACCCTGGACTCAAAGAAAAAGATATTGTGGAGATTTACCATCCGGAAAATGATTACTCCCGTTTACTTCTACAAGTAACCAGAGTGGATGCACCTGGCCGTGGAAGAGGTATGTGATTTAAAATATTGATGAAAATAATTTTCCCTTAGTTAAGTGTATATAAATTAAGGATGAGATGATGTAAGGAGTCTGTAAGTATTGTTGCAGGTGGCATTTTGTAGTTTCTGCCTACCCCTTTGGGATTGAGGTTTGAGTTAGAATTATTATACTAATAGTTGTTACATATTAGAGGCTATAAGTTATGTTTGGTGTCAGTTTTGAATAAGCTTTGCAGAATAGAAATCAATACTAATATGATAAAGCTGAAGAGTTTGTTTGTTTGTTTGTTTGAACACGCTAATCTCAGGAACTACTGGTTGGAATTGAAGAATTGTTATTGTGTTGGTTAGTCCATTTATCGAGCAAAGTTATAGGCTATATAACACCATGCTAAGACCAATAGGAGCAGAGCTTAAATGAAAATGTAGGAAAAACGGGCAAAAAAATCCTTTTTGAGAGCTTTCGTTGCGTGCGCTGCGTAAAGTTACGCAAATATCATTTATTATGGAATTGTTCCTCTTTAAAAGTTCTAAAAAGAAAGTCTGCTACAGCGCATGTCTATCTTGTAAGATTGACTTTCAACCTTTTATATGATAATCAACTCTGTTCATTTGCAAAGGAGTTTTATTAACATCTATACTAATATTATACAGGATAGGTAGGTAGTGGTTGGTAGATAGATAGCCAGTTGACGGGAGCGAAGCCGCGGGGGTCAGCTTGTCATATATATTGATAACAATCGATTATTATCAATATTCATAATGTCAATGTTAGTATAGTGCAGTAGGCTGATGTTTGACCTCTTTATCTTTTAGTGATTATCATGAATTAAGGAACATAATGGAAGTTAAGAGGGTCTTTAGTGAAGTTTTATCTTCTATATGTCGGATCCCGTCATGACAAGTATCTTTTTTTGGTACTGTGCAGAGTCTAGCGTCGGGTTTGGTGTCGATATTGTTCATGGAGAGCGACAGTGATGGTTCGGACATGGCCGTGACACATACTGGCCTAGGAACTGCTCAGTGTTTCCTTTTAAGTCCAGAGTAATACTTAGTACAGCAGTGATAGTAATTGATTCTGAAGATAATAATGAAGATTTGTGTGATTGATTCTGTAACAAATAAACTGTTTAGAAGTTACAGGAGATATTTCTCTAGTTTACCTGTATTCCAAATCTGACACCAGGACAGACAGGACAGTTGGTTCCCCCTTTTCCGCACTTAGACTTCCATTTGGTCCGTTGTGCGTGCAGGCCTCCTCCCCGCAGGCCCAGTTTGGGTTGGATGTCACATGTCTTCGAATTTTGGTACTAGGACATGCCGGTTTCCTCACGATGTTTTCCTTCACCGTTTTGAGAGTAGTGGTGATGAAACAATTCACACAAAGTAAAGCGCCTACCTGGGTTCGGACCCGCGACCTACAACCTATAAGTCGCGGCCGTTACCACTGGGCCACCACTACTCTGGCACCAGCAGCCGTATTGCGTAAATGCGCAAAGTGTTTAAACTCTATCAAACCGACCAAATCGACCAATCACATGCGAGATGAATGACGCGATGTGGATTTCTGTTTTTTGTGATTTGCCGATTTGGTCGGTTGGATAGAGTTTAAACTCTTTGCGCACTTAGGCAATACGGCTGCAGTATGTCACTCAGAAGACCAAATCAAGATCCTATATTCCTGGATCTGACATCAGAAGTGAGATACGAACGCGCTGAGAAGTCTCCTGATGAGTGAAAATATTAGGGGTTAAAGTATGAAATTGCCGATTTGTACTGAAAGATTGAAATTAGTTTTTTTTTTAATTCAACATATTTATTTAATCAAAATAATTACCATTATTATCTATAAATTGCTGCCATCTAATAGGAAGGTTATTTATGCCTTTGCGATAGAACTCTGGTTATCCAGATTCGACAAACTGTGTGAAAGCATTTTGTACTGCCTCCTGAGAAAAAAAACTTTTTATCACATAGAAATTTGTCCAAATCACGAAAAAAATGGTAGTCTGTTGGAGCAAGGTCTGGCGAATACGGAGGGAGACGAATGGATTCTAATTGCAGTTCCTGTAGAGTTAAAACGGTTTCTCGTGCTGTATGTGGTCTCGCGTTATCATGGAGCAATAATGGTGAAGATCGATTCATGAGTCGGGGCTGTTTGACTGCTAGTTTTGCTATCATGATTCGGAGTTCGGCACAGTAGACATCTGCCGTTATTGCTTGACCAGATCGGAGCAAGCTATAGTGAATAAAACCATGCTGAGACCACCAAACAGTTACCATTACCTTTTTATTGGTAAGCTTTGCTTTAGGTCACTGTTGCGGCGTTTGACCTGGGGTCAGCCATTGCATTTTTCGCTTACGGTTATCGTAAAGAATCCACTTTTCATCACATGTCACAATTCGATCCATTCATTTCTGTATCGATTCAACAAGGCAACATAAGTTTCAACACGCGTTTTTTTCTGCAGATCAGTCAAATCATGAGGCACCCATTTTTTTATTTTATTGATTTGACGCAAATGAGTCAATATTGTTGGTAAGGTAACGTTAAACCATGCCGCTAATGCCTGGGTAGTTTGGCTCGGATCGGCTTCCACCATCTCTTTCAAATTCATTGTTGTTCACCTGTGTGGCCGGTCTTCCATGCGGTTCGTTCTTCAAATCAAAGTTTCCATCACGAAAGAAAAAAAAATTTTTTTAGTGCAACAAAACATAGAATTATTAGACCATCCGCCGTACAGCCCCGACCTAAGCCCTAATGATTTCTATACTTTCCCTAAAATAAAGAATAAATTGCGTGGTCAGAGATTTTCATCACCTGAAGAAGCTGTGGACGCCTACAAAACGGCCATTTTGGAGACCCCAACTTCCGAATGGAATGGTTGCTTCAATGATTGGTTCCATCATATGGAAAAATGTGTCAAATTTCGCGGAGAATACTTCGAAAAGCAATAAATACATTTTTAAATAGTAATGTTGTGTCACTTCCTTGATTCCCGAAATTTTCAGTGCCGCCCTCGTATTAGGTATTTGAGTTGTAGCGATTTTTAACAAAGGTCCAAAAATGTTTAGGGTTTTAATTCGTCAGATTTATTCCATAGGTCTTGATTTTTTTTAGATATTTATATTTTTCTTTAATTGTTTTGACGAGCAATGAACTGTACCAGGCTGGGTATTTTGTATTACTTACTAGCTTTTGTGGTATATAAGTGTTGATACCTATTTACGTGTTTATTACCTTGTCAAGAGCTATCGAGAGGCTCAATAAATTCGATTGGCTTCGATACCCATTTTGAGTGTATAATACCATGGGAAGACATGGGCATGGCTATTTGCTATCTTGCCCCATGTTGTCAGACTCAAAAGTGAAACAGTGCGTTTGAGTGAAAACGAGGAAATGTGACATTCCCCATGAGTCGTCACCATTTTATAACCTCATTGGCTGTATTTATTTGACGAAACGTATTTCACGGTTTCGTGAAAAGCTGTTATGCATTTTGTCAGTCTTTGCTATTTTTGTTGTTTTGAAGTTTTATTGAGATGTAATATCCCCTCCTATATTTTGGTTTTGATAGAAAGATGCAGACACGTAAAAAACGAAACATGAAGTCATGAATATCAATACCTCTACAGGTATTGATATTCATGACTTCATATTTCGTTTGTTAAATGTTTGTCTTTTATGACAACACCATTCAATTATTGATTTATTCCATTACATTTGGGATTCATTAAAAATTACATCTGAATTTGGTAAATTGGTTTGCCATTACATCTTAGACACATTGAACACCGGGGTCAGTATTCCTCTGCTGTTATCATGCTTGGTCAGAAATTGAGAATCTCTTCACTGCAAGAATCGGTCGATTTATAACAGTAGCCACATACAAGGTTTGGTGATGTGTTTTGCTTGAGTAACTCTGCTTGACCCCACGGACAGCGCGGGCGTGATGTTTTGTTGTTATTTTACGAGTTTTTACGCAATGAAAGCAAAAAGGTGTTTATCTAGAGTGTAATGGCGACCTCGGTGTCAGCCAAGCAATTAAAGTTGTCCAAAATTCGATGTTGTAGTGCTTCGGATGGGAAAAAATTGATACCATCAATGTGATCGCCTGATCTGGATTCCGGAGGTCATTACAAGCCACTCAGCAGAGTAACGAGCAAGCGACTGTTTGATGCTTGAAGAAGTATTAGGATATGGCGAGTTGCTGTGCATCCAGGATGGGTGTCCATGGTAACGAGCTAAGCTTCGGCGTGCAATACGTACGTCGACTCAATTTGTGGTTAATGGGTGGTTGTGTTTAGTTTACATCTATTGCATTGTTAACTTCCCCTTTGGCTTCGTGGCGACTAGCGCGACTGCTGAGTGCGTAGGTCCTGGTTTCGATTCCAGGGTAGGGCAAGGTTTTATTGAGGTTTTTTTTTTGGTTATTCCTCAGTGACAGCCCAGTCAGAAAGCATTATTATGAAATTGTTTACTGGACGAATAATGGAAAAAGAAGTATAAATTTCACATAACAGATTTCATTGTGAGATTATGAATAATGTGAAGTTATAAGGATTAGGTTTGAGCTATGTTATCATGATCGTTGTTTATAAAAGTTGAACCACTGAGAACTCGATGCCTAATATAAACAAAGTTTTACAGAGGTCTTTGTGTTATAGAATCGGTTAACTCTTAAATGCCATAACACCATAAAAAACATGAGTTCCAAATAATACATTCGGGTCTCTGTAATATGACCAGTTGACGACCATAGCTCAGAGAGCCATTGTTGCGGACTCGTAGAAACTGGACTACGTAAGTGTTTACGTTAGTGAAGCCGTGAGACGGTCGGCATTAGCACGGTTAATATATCTATAGTCTATAGTATTCTATCTTCATACAAACGGTCGGAACGCGAGTCATTCCAACGCGTCTCGAGTTCAGCCAACACTCGATACACTGCATTCGCAAACAATCAAGAACGGTGTGATGGTTTTGAAAGCAGTAAGCGTGCGATTTGTGAATATTTGATTGAAATAAGTACAATTACTTTCTTAATATGGCAGCCACAGAGAGCAATTATAGACTATATTGTACTGTGTTTGGTTGCTTGATTTGAGTTGTGGTTGTTTGGTTGTTGCATCCAGAGATAACATATTTTAAATTACCTGGCACCTCCGAAAGGCAAGACTATAATAATAGTTTATGCAATGGTCATATAATATGGGTTATTAAAACACGAGCGAGTGCTTTGAACCATTTTTTGAACCTTGCTTTGAATATCAAGGTTATCCCAAAAGTAATTTTAACTAGTGAGTTTACTCATTTTAAACCGCCTTTTCAAAAAGGAGGAGGTTCTATGGTATGATTGATTTTTTTTAAAATTGAAAACGTATTTTCACCGATTACTGCGTCAATTATGGACCGATTTTGAAAATAAAATGTATTTTCACCGATTACTGCGTCAATAATTATGGACCGATTTTGAAAATTCTATGTTTTTGTTTGAAAGGGTATAGGTACTCTCGAGGTGGTCACGTTGTCACAAAGTCAGCCCTGATGAGGGAATCCCATGAAAATCGAGGGAAGTATGTTTTGGGTATAAGATATCTCGAATAGTTAAATGATTGCGATTGTTGGGAATTCAACCCAACACTTCGGGCGGCCGGAGCGCGCTGTCTACGCTGCACACGCATTTGCGTGACCCACACGGCACTGGTGTGTGAGTGCGCAGCGCGGTGGAAAAAAACATCTAAACAAAAAAAAAATACCGACTTTTTTATAATCGATGGGCTCGCGTTTGACCACTATCTCGCCTGATGGTAAGCGATGATGTGGTGTACGGTGAAGCACGCTTGTCTACAAGTAACCTATTCACTCTTGACTTAAAGGTATCAGGGAATAAAGACCCCCGGCAGGGAATTCCACTCCTTAGCCGTGCGTACAATGAAAGTATTAGCAAAAAGCTTTGTGCGTATGGGTGGGATGTGCACCATGTACCGATAGCGTAAAGCCGTATAGTGCTCGCCAAACTTCTGGGATGCCCTGAAGTTGCCTTTCCGATGCGCAAGGCACGAAACGGTGCTGTTTTTTTTGTGAGATTGACTACTGCGCAGCCATTGTAACCAACTTCAGGGCGGCCAAGAAATTTGGCGAGAACTATAGTAACTAGAATATAAATCTATCCGTTCTATAGTTGACTTGGTGCCAAAAAGGTACACGAATGTTATGCATAGGCTTTACGTCTTAAAACAGTCGGTACGATGACAATAATATAACGCTTTTTTATGACAAAAGTAGAAGCAGGTTGTTGGAAGCAAATATGCTCTTCCAAGCTTCGATCTAGTATTTTGTATCGAGGAAGAGAGTGAAATGGCGAAACAAGATGTTTTAACAGTGGTTTATGTTGTGATGTTATTATCAATTTTGATGAATCGCTTGCTTACTCTCATGAAGATAAGCATTGGAGTTGGAGGTGAAAAGTCACAATTAGCTAAATAAGGCATGTAACGTAATCCGTACTACGTACCTAGTACGTATCTAAAGTAGGAAATATGGACAAACAAGATTAATATTATATGACACTGTGATATTAAGCTTTTAAAATATTAATATAAAATATTAATATTAATAGTTGCATTGGCATACACATAATTTGGCGTCAATATTGCAACTTTTTCACGAATTAGAATATTGCATTTAATATTTAGTTTTTGTTTAAATAATCAAAAATGTAAATTAAATTAAATAACCGGCCAAGTGCGTGTCGGACTTCACACATTTAAGGTTCCGTATTTGGTACGGAACCTTAAATGTGTGAACGGGCTGTCGATATAAATCCCCAGGTTCTTCACAGTGTGAGTTATAGGAATACTGGTTTTGTTAAAAGAAACCTGGGTAAGTGTCGACCAATCAATCTAAGAGACAGTTCGAGAACTACCAACTGCAGTCACTTGAGTCTTCGTCGGATTGATCTTCAGGCCAAATTCAAAGCTCCAGTCACCTATTCGAGCCAGGTCTTTATTAATCGTCTCAAAGGCATCCGGTACCGGCAGAAATAATAAAAATTGTAGGGTCAATGGCAAATAAAACTTCTAGTGGGTATGATGACTTGCCAATTAGTGTTGTAAAACAACATATCAAGATTCTTGCGTTACCGTTGTCGGATTTTTTCAATACATGTTTTGATGCTGGTATTTTTCCTGAACAACTAAAGATAGCGAAAGTTATTCCCTTACATAAAAAAGGTTCACAGATGGATATAAAAAATTATCGGCCTATTTCAGTTTTACCGACCCTCTCAAAAATATTTGAAAAATTGATAAAAATCCGTTTAGTTACTCATCTAAGTATAAATAAAGTTATAAATAACAGACAATTCGGTTATCAAAAGGGTGTTGGAACTGCGGAAGCTATTAGCACTTTAGTTAACGATGTGGTTGATAAATTAAATCAAAAATTAAGGGTAGCCGGCATCTTCTTGGATTTGAGTTCTGCATTTGATACGGTAAATCATTCTTTATTGCTTACTAAAATGGAACATTATGGTGTAAGAGGACAGGTTCTAGAGCTTTTTCGGTCTCACTTAAATAATAGGAAAATGTACGTAGAGGTTAAAAACATGAATGAGAATAATGTTCAAGTAGTGTACCATTCCCGCTTACGGAGGGTTTTGATAGGTGTCCCACAGGGTTCGATACTAGGTCCAATCCTATTTCTGATATTCACGAACGATTTACTTAACCTAGCAACAAAAATAAATCCAAATATGAAAATAATAGCATTCGCTGATGATACTAATGCTATTGTTAGCGAAGATACTGCGAACTCATTGAGCAACACTGTAAACAGGGCTCTTGAATCTTTTCAATCATGGTTTATGGCTAATAAATTAACCATAAACACTAAAAAAACAAACATTATATTGTTTAAGTCTACATCACGTGATAATGATAGTTTAGATGTAAAGACAAATGGAGATAAGATAGATGTTGTAGACTCAGTAAAATTTTTGGGAGTTCATGTTGATTCCTTATTAAATTGGAAAAATGAATTAAAAGCCATAGATGGATCAATATCATCAGCATGTTATGCGCTTAGAAGCCTGCGCGATGAACTTAATTTAAATATTTTAAAATCGGTTTACTACGCATTGGTGGAGTCAAGATTGAGATATAGTATTCAACTATGGGGAAATAGCTACAGGTATAACTCTGATAGGGCATTTGTACTGCAAAAAAGGGCGATCAGAACAATAGTTCGCATTCCTCAAGTCGAGTCCTGTCGGGAATATTTCAAAAAGCTTTCCATTCTTACGGTACCAAGCCTTTACATATTAACAGTCTTGACCACCCTGGCAAAGCACATAAGTGAATATGAAACGAAGGAAGAAAGACACCATAGGGAATCCACACGGAAACAATACTTGAAGCTTGGAATTAGTTCCAAACTGAATATTGTTAGACATTGTCTTAAGTATCAAGCGGTGAAACTATTTAACTGCTTGCCTAAGGATCTAAGATGTCTAATTTATAGAACCACCTTGTTTAAAAAGAGGCTTAGGGAGTTTCTATTGGAAAAATGTTTTTATTCCGTTAATGAACTTATGACTAATATGACATAGGTACTGAGTAGATTGCGTGAATTTTCTAATGACATGTTTTGACTATTTGAAATTTTGTTTTAGGACATTATTAGATTAGTTATTGAATTTTTTATGACATGTATTATATTATTAAATTAATTTGTTTGTCATTAGATTATCTATTGAAATTTTAATTGTTTTATATTTTTTTTTTTTTTTTTTTTTTATGATATTATTTAAACGAATTTGGCTATGACATTTTTAGATTATTTATTGATATTTTATTAGATTATTTAATTAGTTTGTTTGTTATTTTTAGATTACCTATTGACATATTTTTTAACACAGTATTAGATTATTTAATTAATTTGCTTGACATTTTAACATTATTTATTTGAATGGTTATGACATGTATTAGATTATTTTAATTTATTTGGTTTTGACATTTTTTGCACTATTTATAGAAGTTGAGTACAAGTATCGGATGAGTTTTAATTGCTGTGGTTTTGATATTTTTAGATTATATATTTATTGACATTTTTGCGACATGTATTGGTTTTGAATTGATTTTTTTTATGACATGTTTAGATTTTTATTGTTTTTTTTTTTATGATATTTCTTGGATCATTAAATTTAAATTGTTTGACATTTTTGATTATTTATTGAAATGGCTACGACATTCATTAGATTATTTTAGTATCATGTATAGAATTAGTTTGTTTTGTTGTGGTTTCGACATTTTTAGATTATTATAATTATGAAGTTTGCTATGACATTTTTGGAGTACCTATTTATTAATTTTGTTGACATGTATTAGATTTTATTATATTGAATGAAGTAATCAATTTTTGTAAGTGACATGTCAAGATTATTATTATTGTTATTCTCCATTATTTTTATGAATTTTATGCGAAATGTCTTAAATTGGGAAAATTGATGTCCTTAAACTTGATTAATTTTATAAGTGTAATGGTGATTTTGTGTTGGTCCTTAGTTAGAAATTAATTTAAGTTTGTCTTTAATATTTTTTGTAAACATTCAGACACAGTGTAAATTGGTAATGAATAAATGAAATGAAATGAAATGGTAACTCTCCAAGAGGGGATTGGGTATAAATTTGGAGATCATCAGCATACAGGTGGTAGAAAGAAGAAAGTCGTTGAGTGGTAGCATTAATAAAGAGTGCGAAGAGAAGAGGAAATAAAATGCCACCCTGTGGCACACCGGCAGATGTGTGACACCAAGAAGAGAAACATTCATCAGTGTAAATACGCTGCCGGCGGCCAAACAGGTAACTATGAAACCAGTCAATAACCGGAGGAGATATGTTAAAAGAGCATAGGACGCCAAGCAAAATATCGAAGTCAACCGTATTGCAGGCATTGCTAAAATCAAGCAGAGCAAGTACTTTTAACTTTCCCATTTCCATGCCTGCCCAGATATCGTCCGTAATATTTACAAATGCTGAGGTAGTGCTGTGTCTACGTCGAAAACCAGATTGAAGAGGATTTTGCAGATTGTGTTTGGAAAGGAACGTGCTGAGTTGATGGTGGACAAGGTTTTCAAGGACTTTGGATAGAAAAGGAAGAATAGAAATGGGACGGTAGTCAGAAAAACATGCAGGATGAGATTTTTTAGGTAAAAGAATAATTTGGGGATCTTTCCATGCTTGTGGGAAGACACCACTGGAAACAGAGAAGTTGAGGATGTAAAGGACTGAAATAATATTATCGAGAATGGGGATGACCATCTTACGGCTGACACAGTCACTACCAACAGCGTTGGATGAAATCGAAATAATACTCCTTTTAACATCACAAGCAGTGTATTGACTTAAGACAAAAGGGGAATAATCAGGTATCGAAAGATTTGAAAGATAACTAAGCGTAGTAGCTTTAGTGGCCCTATCCAATAAGGGCGAAGAAGAAAAATGACTTAAGTAAATTGAATTCCAAGTCTTTAGGTATCGTGTCATGAGAATTCTTTCCGATACCTAATGTTTTGACAAATTTCCAGATCTTGGCTGGATCACAGTTTTGAACTGAATTATGGATATTTTGGCGTTGTGCGATTCTACACACCTCGCTGCAGTGGTTTCCAATTGAGACGTATTTTTCCCTGTTAACGTCATTGGGCCGAATTTTAAGTTTAAACTTCGCAGCTTATTTTTTTTTCCTTTATTTATCAATTATACAAAAGAGTACACAATTATTTGTATTTAATAGTAACCAAAAACCACTAAGGTTTAAACTTGTGCGATAATGAGTCTATCAAAGTGAAATAAAAAACGCTAAAAGCTGCCTTTTTGCTTAGTAAAACTTTAATTTCGCTAGTCAACCAGGGCGCCGGATGATTTTTAACTCTTACAGCTCGAATAGGTGATGTGTGTTAAAGCTGAATGAGGGTTGATGTCAAGATTTCAATATTTTCGTCAAAGGACGACGATGTGACCAGCGGCGACATTCGATTTTACTTGCCATAAAAATTGCGAAGTAGAAGTGTTTTGAATGGTTTTGAACTTAGGAGGTCGAATTTTATAGGAATTGTAAATTAGATCATGATAGGAAAAGGCGTCAACTGAACATTGACCATGTTTAGCGACGCGATCGAAGGACGAGACAAAAATAAGATCCAGGAGAAGCGAAGGCACAGAGTTAGGAAAATGGTGAGTGACGCTAAGATCAGGAATAGATAGATTGGTAGATTCAATATTATGACGAAGAGAAGAAGAACGGGAATCTTTTTTAAGGAGCCAGGTATTATAGTCGCCCATTATGATACTATGACTGTAAGAGGTAATAAAATCTTCTAAAAGACGTTCGAAAGAAGAAAAGAAATTAATCCGAAGAGAAGGGCAGTAGTAAACCCCAAGAAGAATCTTAGTATGCTGTAATTCAACTTCCAGGAAAAGATGTTCACCAGCGTTCGGCGGGGGCGGCTGTGTGGACATATTAACTGTGGAAAATGGCAAATAATTACGAAGATAAATGGCCACCCCACCACCACCACCGACCGCGCGATCATTCCTGATAAGTTGAAATCCTGGAAGAGAGTAGGAGGCAGAGGAAAGACAAGGTTTAAAACCTTGTCTTTCCTCTGCATTTCCATAATTCAGAAACAAGAATCGCATGAATATTCTTACAGTCAAAGCTTGCCAGCATATCAGGGAAGTGGGCCGGAATACTCTGGGCATATATGTGGACTACATTAAAGTTCCCGGAGACATCGGAAAAAAGTGAAACAAGAGTGTCAGCTAATGAAGGAGCACTAGCGAAACTTTCATCAACACTATCAAACGAACAAAACGTTTCATTATCACTGCTACGACCAGGGAACCTTCCGTACACGGAACCTTAAATGTGTGAAGTCCGACACGCAGGTGGACAGAGAATTGTTAACCGCGCAGTTTTTTTTTGTTTAATTTATTAATATTTATATAGTATTTTATATGAATGCTCAGCCCTGGTCGTAGCAGTGATAATGAAACGTTTTGTTCGTTTGATAGTGTTGATGAAAGTTTCGCTAGTGCTCCTTCATTAGCTGACACTCTTGTTTCACTTTTTTCCGATGTCTCCGGGAACTTTAATGTAGTCCACATATATGCCCAGAGTATTCCGGCCCACTTCCCTGATATGCTGGCAAGCTTTGACTGTGAGAATATTCATGCGATTCTTGTTTCTAAATTATGGAAATGCAGAGGAAAGACAAGGTTTTAAACCTTGTCTTTCCTCTGCCTCCTACTCTCTTCCAGGATTTCAACTTATCAGGAATGATCGCGCGGTCGGTGGTGGTGGTGGGGTGGCCATTTATGTTCGTAATTATTTGCCATTTATGTCCACACAGCCGCCCCCGCCGAACGCTGGTGAACATCTTTTCCTGGAAGTTGAATTACAGCATACTAAGATTCTTCTTGGGGTTTACTACTGCCCTTCTCTTCGGATTAATTTCTTTTCTTCTTTCGAACGTCTTTTAGAAGATTTTATTACCTCTTACAGTCATAGTATCATAATGGGCGACTATAATACCTGGCTCCTTAAAAAAGATTCCCGTTCTTCTTCTCTTCGTCATAATATTGAATCTACCAATCTATCTATTCCTGTTCTTAGTGTCACTCACCATTTTCCTAACTCTGTGCCTTCGCTTCTCCTGGATCTTATTTTTGTCTCGTCCTTCGATCGCGTCGCTAAACATGGTCAATGTTCAGTTGACGCCTTTTCCTATCATGATCTAATTTACAATTCCTATAAAATTCGACCTCCTAAGTTCAAAACCATTCAAAACACTTCTACTTCGCAATTTTTATGGCAAGTAAAATCGAATGTCGCCGCTGGTCACATCGTCGTCCTTTGACGAACATATTGAAATCTTGACATCAACCCTCATTCAGCTTTAACACACATCACCTATTCGAGCTGTAAGAGTTAAACATCATCCGGCGCCCTGGTTGACTAGCGAAATTAAAGTTTTACTAAGCAAAAAGGCAGCTTTTAGCGTTTTTTATTTCACTTTGATAGACTCATTATCGCACAAGTTTAAACCTTAGTGGTTTTTGGTTACTATTAAATACAAATAATTGTGAACTCTTTTGTATAATTGATAAATAAAGGAAAAAAAAATAAGCTGCGAAGTTTAAACTTAAAATTCGGCCCAATGACGTTAACAGGGAAAAATACGTCTCAATTGGAAACCACTGCAGCGAGGTGTGTAGAATCGCACAACGCCAAAATATCCATAATTCAGTTCAAAACTGTGATCCAGCCAAGATCTGGAAATTTGTCAAAACATTAGGTATCGGAAAGAATTCTCATGACACGATACCTAAAGACTTGGAATTCAATTTACTTAAGTCATTTTTCTTCTTCGCCCTTATTGGATAGGGCCACTAAAGCTACTACGCTTAGTTATCTTTCAAATCTTTCGATACCTGATTATTCCCCTTTTGTCTTAAGTCAATACACTGCTTGTGATGTTAAAAGGAGTATTATTTCGATTTCATCCAACGCTGTTGGTAGTGACTGTGTCAGCCGTAAGATGGTCATCCCCATTCTCGATAATATTATTTCAGTCCTTTACATCCTCAACTTCTCTGTTTCCAGTGGTGTCTTCCCACAAGCATGGAAAGATCCCCAAATTATTCTTTTACCTAAAAAATCTCATCCTGCATGTTTTTCTGACTACCGTCCCATTTCTATTCTTCCTTTTCTATCCAAAGTCCTTGAAAACCTTGTCCACCATCAACTCAGCACGTTCCTTTCCAAACACAATCTGCTAAATCCTCTTCAATCTGGTTTTCGACGTGGACACAGCACTACCTCAGCATTTGTAAATATTACGGACGATATCTGGGCAGGCATGGAAATGGGAAAGTTAACAGTACTTGCTCTGCTTGATTTTAGCAATGCCTGCAATACGGTTGACTTCGATATTTTGCTTGGCGTCCTATGCTCTTTTAACATATCTCCTCCGGTTATTGACTGGTTTCATAGTTACCTGTTTGGCCGCCGGCAGCGTATTTGCACTGATGATTATTTCTCTTCTTGGTGTCACACATCTGCCGTGGCATTTTATTTCCTCTTCTCTTCGCACTCTTTATTAATGCTACCACTCAACGACTTTCTTCTTTCTACCACCTGTATGCTGATGATCTCCAAATTTATACCCAATCCCCTCTTGGAGAGTTACCTGATGCCATTGAGACGATTAATAAAGACCTGGCTCGAATAGGTGACTGGAGCTTTGAATTTGGCCTGAAGATCAATCCGACGAAGACTCAAGTGACTGCAGTTGGAAGTTCTCGCATTTATTAGTATATTATGTAGTATTGTATAAACGCGGCTTCGCTCTGTTACAACCCTTATTACAAGGCAATAAAGCCGACATTTGCATTCTCTAGTTAAAGCATCAGTTTTCATTGCAAAGCCAATGCTGAATTGCAGTTATCGCTCATTAGCGGAATTTTAATATTCATTTAGTTAGTTAGATTCTGGAAGCCGTCGCGTAAACCCAAATTCGTTAGACTTATCTCAAGAGATACAAGAGATTATAGAAAGTCTTTATTTTAGTTGGTGTAATATTGTGTATTATTCAGTAAAACATTAATAAAAGTTGTAATTGTGGATTTTTGTGAATAAACAAGTGGTTCGGTAGAAGTTAGTTTTTTTTTAAAAAGATCTACGGGGTCGGCCGTGTAACAAATTGGTGTCAGAAGTGGGATACCAGAGACGAAGTCTTACGACGTTGAGTCAGACAGACACTGGTATTCCGAAGCCCGAGCCTCCCGTTCATTGACCGACAGTAAGACTTAATCTAAAGCTAAGCCTGCGTCACTACCTTGGACGACGGTCAGCCTCCGCTATTCTGCGTGAGCCCGCTCCAGCCACAACGTATTGGACGACGGTCAGCCTCCGCTACTCTGCGTGAGCCCGCTCCAGCCACAACATTGGACGACGGTCAGCCTCCGCTATTCTGCGTGAGCCCGCTCCAGCCACAACATTGGACGACGGTCAGTCTCCGCTTTTCAGCGTGAGCCCGCCCAGACATCATCACTAGCACCATCATCAGCTCCAGGGTCTAACTCACCACATCCAGTTGGCCAAGAAATTCCACAGCGAACCGTGTGAAAATTCCAGCTCCAACGCGTCATTGCAACATAATGCAAACGCCAAGCTTCGTGTTACTGTGAGTGTTTCTTGCGTCTATAATTTCAAAGTGAATCGCGCCTCTGAATCGTATTTCTAAGTTACTGCTATATTTTTATACCTATTTGTGTCTACACGTACTTTACTGTTCGTAAATTATAAAGGGTGTCCAACATATCATAATACTTATGTCCGTTAAATCAGAAAGCGGAAAAATGTCCGACAAAATTACCTTGTCCGTCTTAACCAAATTCGTAAAACCATTTAATGGGGATAGAGAGACGTTACCTGCATTTCTCACAAATTGCGAGAATGCAATGTCTCTAGCCACACAAGATCAACAAAATGTGCTCTGTAAGTATATAATTTCCCAGATGGAAGGGAAGGCACAAGTAGCATGTAGTCTAAAATCATTTGAAAAATGGTCAGAACTTAAAACTTTTCTCAAGTCCACCTTTGGAGAAAAAAAACACGCCACACATCTCTTATCGGACTTACAACATTGCAAACAACTACCAAATGAAGAAGTAACGCAATACTCTCTACGAATCGAGTCAATACTGACCCGAATTCAGTCGGACACTCATCACAGCTGTAAAGACGAAAACGAACTACCTGGCCGTATAGCAGCCATGGAAGACCTGGCCCTCAATACATTCATGCTAGGCCTAAGCTCTTCTATATCCAACATTGTTCGGTGCAAAAACCCTTCAACTCTCAACGAAGCGATTCAATACGCTATAGATGAAGAAAAGTTATTTAACTTATCTAAACCTAAATCAGTCAAACAATGTTCAACATGTAATAAAGTAGGCCATAGCTCATCAGAATGTTTCAGAAACAAAAAGCCTAACTATAATTCCCAAAAACCATATCATAAGGTTTTCATTTCCCAATGGGATTCTAATAAAAACAATAATTCTAATACTAATTCAAATACCAATAGCAATGCTAACTCCAATGCCAATCCTAGTGCGCAAACTTGCAGATATTGCAAAAATATCGGGCACACTATAGAGCAATGTCGTAAAAGGCAATTCAATATGCAACGCCGCGAAAATACGGACTTTGCACAGCGCCATCATAATTCACCTGATAGCTCTACAAATGCATTTACGCATACATGTGAATGTTTGACCAATGGTCATAATAACCACGTCGAATCTCACGATAATTTAAACTAAATCGGATTTTGATGCCGTGTCCGTCAAAATCTATGCAAATTTATAATGGCACGATTCCTACTAATTCTACATCTCAGTCGAAGATGCTGAGTCCTTCTAACTCTTATAATCATACTAAATCTACATCTCAGTCAAAGATGCTGAGTCCTACTAATTCTACATCTCAGTCAAAGATGCTGAGTCCTACTAATTCTACATCTCAGTCAAAGATGCTGAGTCCTACTAATCCTACATCTCAGTCGAAGATGCTGAGTCCTACTAATTCTACATCTCAGTCGAAGATGCTGAGTCTTGCTACCTCTAATAATCATACTAAATCCACATCTCAGTCAAAAAGGTTGAGTCCTACAAATTTTACATCTCAGTCAAAGATGCTGAGTCCTGCTATCTCTAACAATCCTACTAAATCTACATCTCAAGCCAACGAGCTGAGTTCTGCTATCTCTAATAAGAAAATAAAATGTCACTTATGTAATAATGTGCCAAAGGGTTCTCGTACTAATTCTAAACATAACTCAATCACACCTAACTTAAATATGAATTCTAAATCTAAACTTATATACGAAATTAATGATTTTTGTAAAAAGGTAGCCTTACCTCATACTTATCTAACTACTACTCACGCTTTAGAACGGTTATGTTTTCTTATCGATACAGGATCAACCATCAGTATTGTCAAAGGTTCCTGTTTACTCGAAACTCCAAATCTATCCACCGAAATTGTAAAGTTAAAGGGCATTAATAGTTCAGAAAACCCTGTTGAAACTCTAGGTACCTTTCAAATGGAGTTTAAACTATCAGATAATACTTATAAATACAAATTTCATGTCACAAAA
Organism: Orthosia gracilis; assembly: GCA_947562075.1. NCBI lineage: Eukaryota > Metazoa > Arthropoda > Insecta > Lepidoptera > Noctuidae > Orthosia > Orthosia gracilis. The sequence goes on from OX387274.1 coordinate 15,601,299, forward strand.
GATGACATTAATCTTAATAATTACGATGGAATTATCGGTAGCGACTTTTGCGATTACTTTAAATCAAATATCGATTATTCTTCTAAGTCAATGTCTATATTTAACCATTATATTCCTATCACTTATAATCAACCGTCGTATAACATTCCAGCTCGTTCTGAAGTAGCTATCGAATGCACTGTATCTAATTACTCGCCTGAACTTTATCATAACAATGAAGCTCTCGTACTAGACCATACTCTAAGTGAAGGTGTCTATGTTGCAAATTGCATTGTCTCAATCAAATCAAATAAGAAAACAAACATTACTATCCTAAATACTACAGAGACTGACATTGAAGTTAAAGATTATCACGTAAACGTGACACCGTTTGAAAGTAAAAGTTCAGATTCTATATCTTGTTACAATACTAATTCTATTGCCTGTAATAAATCTAATCGCATAGATAAAGTTTTAAGCCTCATTCGCTGTTCCCATTTAAATCAGGAAGAGAAAAAATCTCTCTTAGAATGTTGCTCCCAATACACAGATATCTTCCATATCGAAGGTGAACCCTTAACCTTCACGGACGCTATAGAACACACTATTAACACAGGTGATGCACCACCTATACATGTCAAATCATATCGCTTCCCCGAATGCCACAAAGAGGAAGTAGATTCCCAAATTCGTAAAATGCTAGATCAGGATATCATCAGACCTTCTATTTCGCCTTGGAGCGCCCCAGTTTGGGTAGTACCGAAAAAGATGGACGCTTCAGGCAAACAAAAATGGAGAATAGTCATTGACTACCGCCGTCTCAATGACGTCACTGTCTCTGAAATTTATCCGCTGCCTCTTATCACGGATATCTTGGACCAGTTAGGTCATTCTAAATATTTTAGCACGTTGGACCTTACCAGCGGTTTTCATCAAATAAAGACCAACCCCAAAGATGCGGCTAAAACTGGTTTCACAGTTAGCACAAATTCAAGCATGTCTGGACACTATGAATTTACCAGGATGCCTTTTGGGTTGAAAAATGCCCCTGCCACATTTCAACGTCTTATGAATACTGTTTTATCAGGCTTACAAGGCCTCCATTGCTATATTTACTTAGACGATTGCATCGTTTACAGTCAAAATTTACAAGATCACATGCTTAAATTACAACTGGTATTTAATAAATTTCGTGAATATAATTTGAAACTCCAACCAGACAAGTGTGAGTTTCTTAGACATGAAGTGACTTACCTTGGCCATATTATCACTGATAAAGGTGTATCTCCAAACCCTGAAAAAGTTAACGCCGTATCGCAATTTCCAATCCCAAAAAATCCTAAAGATATCAAATCATTTCTAGGCCTAATAGGCTATTATCGCCGATTCATCGAAAACTTTTCGAAGTTAACTAAACCACTTACCTCTTTACTAAAAAAGGATGCTGTTTTTCACTGGGGTACAGAACAGCAACATGCATTCGATTTTCTTAAAGAAAAATTAATTACTGCCCCTCTTCTACAGTACCCTGACTTCTCACAACCTTTTAACGTTACTACTGATGCTAGTAATTACGCCGTTGGCGCCATACTATCTCAGGGTCCCGTCGGCAAAGATAAGCCGATCGCATACGCATCACGCACTCTAAATAAACCTGAAGGCAACTATTCGACTACCGAAAAGGAGCTTTTAGCTATTTTATTTGCCGTTAAAACTTTCCGACCATATTTATATGGAAATAAATTCAAAATAATAACAGATCACAGACCCCTCGTTTGGTTGTTTAACGTTAAAGATCCCGGCAGTAGACTCATTCGCTGGCGCCTCAAACTTGAGGAATATGACTACGAAATTACCTATAAGCAAGGTCGCCTCAATTCCAATGCCGATGCACTATCCCGTTGCCCTATTAACTCTATTGATGTTAACAATTTAAATAACTCTACTTATGAACAATATTTTAAAAACCAATTTACTAATCAGCTCCCTGCTTCAAACACTATTATAGAAGAATGTACTCAAGGCCTCCACTTATCCAAGTTAAATACAATAGCCTGCCCTGTCTCTTTAGACTTTGACTATTCTATGCCTTATTGCGAGGAAATACTATCACAGCTCGATAACTCTGCTGACTTACTAAACTCAGAACGCGAACCTCTTACAATACGACACGTCCAGGATAAAAATAAATCTTACTATTTTCTATTTACAAAAGTTCATCATTATGAACAAACTAATTTTAGAGATGTCTATAGTTTATTAATTAAACTCAGAAATCTACTAATCGATTGCCCAAATATAACTGATCTTGCTTTACCTGATTTTAGTGACCCATTTTCTAAACTAGCCTATACTAAAGTTTATAATATGATATCGTATATTTTTCACAATACCAACATCAAAATCCATATGTATAAAAATCTATTAATTTACCCTACTCCTATAGAAGTTCCTAAAATATTAAAGGAAAATCATGACTCTGTTATCGCTGGTCACCCAGGATCACAACGAATGTATTCGCGTATCAAAGCTGCCTACTATTGGAAAGGCATGCGCTCTGACATTGAACAATACGTAAAAAAATGTAAACTTTGTCAGATCAATAAACCTTTAAGGAAATCAAATAAAGCTCCTATGGAGATAACTTCTACATCGACTAGGCCATTTGAACGACTAGCCCTTGACGTCGTAGGTCCCTTACCCGAAGCGGGTTTCCAAAATTTTAAATTCATTTTAACACTACAAGATGATCTAACCAAATTTACCAGCGCTTATCCGATGATTACAGCTACCAGTGAAGAAATAGCTCGAAACCTCGTACATTTTATGTCTCTTTTCGGTTTTCCTAAAACTATTTTAACAGACTTAGGCACTTGTTTTACGTCAGAATTATTTAAACAATTAACAGATATATTGAAAGTCAAAGCCCTTTTCACTACTCCGTATCACCCACAAACTAATGGAGCTCTTGAACGCTCACATGCTACTCTAAAAGAATACCTTAAATCCTTTGTTAATGAAAATCAAAATGACTGGCACTGTTATCTATTCACCGCAATATTAGCATATAATACTACTCCCCACTGTACAACTAATTTCACTCCTCATGAACTATTATACGGCTATAAACCATGCATTCCTAATTCCTTATATGAAACCTCCGGTAATACCACATACAATGAATATATAAGAGCTTTACAATATAGGATGCGATTTAGTCGCGAAAAAGCTATCCAAAATATTCTAAATAGCAAAGAGAGATCAAAACAATATTATGATACTAACTCCCGTGAAATCACATACAAATCAGGAGATATGGTGTACCTAAAACACCATCACAGACTTCGAAAAGCGTTATCGCCTATATGGAAAGGCCCATACAAAATTACAAAAGTTAATAATAAACATAATGTGACCCTTCAAGTAGGTCGTAAAAATATAAAATACCACACCAATGAAATAAAACCTTCAACATCCTAACACATACTATGTTTCCTTTCAGAACGCTATGCTGGCACGGCATTTCAAGCCACAGCCTCACCGAATCGAGCATCATTCCCATCTACCATAGTCCCGGAATTTATTTTGAACCTATTAATAATATTAACTTTTATAGTGATCATTGGAAAGTTATCACTCACGTCGATTTAATCTCTTTAGAACCTTATCTTAACAAAATAGAAACTCTATTACATGAAACTCTGAATCTCTGTAACAAAATTCAAACAGAAGATTCACAAGATTTTAACTTGTGCAAGGACATGTCTAATCCGATTGAAGTTTTAATCCAATCAAATTTCATTAAATTACAGTCACTATCACATATCATCTCTAATAAATCAACAAATAAAATAAAACGCTCTTTAGAATTTGGAGGAGAAATCTTAAAGTTCTTTTTTGGTACATTAGATGCAGACGACGCTAGAAAATATGATGCTGCAATTGAGTCGTGTAAAAAGAGCGACACAGAACTATACCACCTAATGAGAGATAACATTCACATAATTAAATCTACCATAAATAACTTTAACACTACTATTTACAAACTTAATCAAAATGAAAATAAATTAAATACCCAAATTAACGTGATGAACGAAATATTTTCCCAAATCACGAAAACTGACAACTTACTGCTACATACCTCAAGGTTAAACAATCTTCTTAATATAATTGAAGGTTCTTTACTTAGTATTTCCAATTTACTGGATACTACAGTAAACTCTATTTTATTTTCTAAGGCTAATATATTACATCCTAGTGTTATAAGCCCCTCTAATCTTTATCTAGAATTATCTAAACATAGTAGTCAAGTAAACAAAAGGTTAGATTTCCCAGTTCCTTTAAGCATTCAAAATATCCACTCCATAATAGATGTCTCTGAATTTAGCTCTTATTACTATAATAATAAGATCGTTTTTATATTACAAATACCTTTAATAACACCTGATAAGTTCATGACCTATAAAATCATACCTTTACCTACTCCGCATGATGACTCACATAGCACATTTGCATTGATTCAACCTTCTAACTCCTATATAGCTTTAAGTGATGACAGGATGCATTATGCTATGATGGACACACTTGCTAGATGTAAGTTAGTAAATAATAACTTTTCTATCTGTGAACTAACTACTATATATTCATGTATAAGCAATCCAAACTGTGAATCTAAAATATTAACTGAAGTAACACTGTCGTTACCCACAGAATGCAACGCCAAACTTTTATATGGACAAATTGATATTTGGCAAAAGTTAAATAACAATAAATGGATTTATGTTCAATCAAATACAAATAAATTGACAATCAAATGCGAAGATAACATTAGCGACTATTCAATCATAGGTACTGGAATTGTAAAACTAACAGCAAATTGTATTGGTTATTCTAAAACTATTCAGTTAATAACAACTAGCTCTTATTCTTTTATTACTAAGTCTCCTTTAGATATTAAGTTTGATATAACAACTGATGACTGTTGTAAGAAGGACATATTTAATAAAAGCCTGCCACATTTGTCGCCAATATCTTTAAGCAAAATCAACTTAGATTCTCTCAAATATGCAAATCATCAAATGGATAATTTAGAACAAGAGTTAAATAACTTAGAAAAAGAATCACATTTTATTAAATATGGTCCATACTACTCTACTTTTACTTATATTTTAATTGTGTGTTTATTCTTATGTGTAATTTATAAGATCTTTAGATATTTTAAAAATAAAAATGCTACTAATTCTGGATGCTGCGTGCAGATATTTAACCAGTGTTATAATCAGAAAACTTCTAAACGCAAATCCAAAATCTCTAATTCTATCGAGATGACTGAAATGTCATCAACATCTGATGAAGACAATAAGCCAATACAATCTTTACCAATTCGAAACACTAATTATAAATCTACAGCTAATACCTATAAGACCAAATTCCCATCAAACAGGAATTTAAACTTTTAAAATACACTTAACTTAATATACTTTTAATTATGGTGTTATGATTTCCATTGTAATCTACTATGTCTTACTATGTTTAATTATAGTTTTATAAGCTACATGTACCCATGTACATTTATATCTAGTGTTAGTTTTTATGACCATCTTAATCTCACTGTATCTCCTATCTTTTCTATTTTACTTCGCTTATCTTATAAGATAAAGCTTCGTCAAAAAGGGGGAGCTGTTACAACCCTTATTACAAGGCAATAAAGCCGACATTTGCATTCTCTAGTTAAAGCATCAGTTTTCATTGCAAAGCCAATGCTGAATTGCAGTTATCGCTCATTAGCGGAATTTTAATATTCATTTAGTTAGTTAGATTCTGGAAGCCGTCGCGTAAACCCAAATTCGTTAGACTTATCTCAAGAGATACAAGAGATTATAGAAAGTCTTTATTTTAGTTGGTGTAATATTGTGTATTATTCAGTAAAACATTAATAAAAGTTGTAATTGTGGATTTTTGTGAATAAACAAGTGGTTCGGTAGAAGTTAGTTTTTTTTTAAAAAGATCTACGGGGTCGGCCGTGTAACAGCTCGCAGTGAAGACATTTTTTTTTTTATTTAAAAGTTATCCTATGTTACTTCTAATACCTGCAAGAATATATGTACAAAGTTTCATGATGATCGGTTCAGTAGTTTTTGCGTGAAAGCGTAACAAACAAACTTACATTCACATTTATAATATTAGTATAGATAAGTTATATTATTTATGATATTTAGTACACTGACAGCCCTAAATTGATCTCTTCTTGTTCAGTCCATCCAAAGGTTGTCTGTAAGAGATTGCCTAGTGCGATAAGACCGCCCATTGTACACTAGTTTTTGTAAATGTTTGTCCTGTATGTTTTTGTAATGTACAATAAAGTATATAATAATAAGTAGGATATTTTTTGTCCCGGGAATATGTTCCATTGGGATAATTTCCGACATTCACGCGGGCGAAGCCGCTGGCAGAAGCTTGTAAAGAATAAGTGTACCGCGATGATCGATAAGAACGACGCCTAACGTTATTTTTGTAAATAAAATATAATGTGTAGTATGAATAGGTGTTTTTTTTTATATGTACCTACGTAGTAAAGACCTATCAAGAACTTTCATTGTGTTCCTTTATTCATTTACAACAATCACTAAATGATAAAGAGGTCAAACTTCAACCTACTGCATTATAGTTACAATGACACTATGAATAATCGCTATTGGCCTATGCTCTTGAATATTGCTGTACTGTAATGCTTATTCAAAATTGACACCAATCTCAAATGTAAATAGGTTGAAATTGGGATGAACACCAGAAAGGCAATTCTCTTACTTTAAAAACATTTAACTTCAACTTTTAATTAATTTATTTATTTAAACTTCATGTACAATGGTGATACATAGGCGGACTTAATGCAGCAAGGCATTCTCTACCAGTTAACCTTTTAATCTTACCAGTGTAGAGAGAAATATTTTTTTATATTTATTATTTTATTACTTTACATGATAAACAATGTCCAAAATCTGTCAAAATGTTCGCCAATAAGAGATTTCTTAAAAACACGGTAATTGGCCCTCCGAGTAAAGTATAATAATAATATAATTATGATAATAATATTTGTAGAGGTAGTTGAATCTGCACACTCATTTTCTGGATTGACACATATTCATCCTGAAGTAGTTTTAAACTTGGCTTTTTTTTAATTTGTTTTATTTTTACATTGTTCATAATAGTGCCTGCCTATTGTGTTGAAAATATTGTGACAGGCACAATTGAAGAGAGAGAGAGAAGATCCAAGATTAGAATAAATACCCTAAACTTCCTTTTATCATCATCATTTTGGCCGAAAGTCGTCCACTGCTGGACATAGGCCTCCACCAAGCGTCGCCACCCTGATCGCTCCGTGGTGCGACTCGAGAAACTTTCTTCACTGACAAGTAATTAAAATCCTTGTTTTTCTACAGATACCATAAGCGTAGAACAGAGCATAGCCACAACTTTCCAATTGCGAACATTCGCAGATGTTTTTGTTAACATTAAGAATGTTGCGGATGTGGCTTTGGACTCTGTGGAGCTCACTTTCAAGGATCAATATATGGGGAGGTCAGAAATGTGGAGGTTGAAGAACAGCTTGGTATCTATTTTTTTGTTTGTTTTATAGACACTAGGATAGTTAGATAACCTAAAAATATTGGACACGTATTTTTTTCTTACCCCGTAAAAAAAATTACGACGGTACAGTGCGTTGAAATATCGGCGACATCACGGTGTGCTACACTTTATACTGTAAAAGTTATGTCACAAGCCTCCACTTCTGAACTTTGATGCGCTTTATCTTTGTCAATTTTTAATTTGATAAAGCAAAAAATACGGGTCCAATATTATTTGATAATCTCACTGACGGACTAAATATAATTATCATTTTTCTACCCAGGAAACATCCCTATTATTGGATAAATGCAAAGCCAATGAGTGTATTAATGTAACAACGTCAGACATTGATGGCACGAATCACCTTCTATTTACTGTTCTTGGATGTAGTCGCACATTATGATAACAGATACACCCTAATTGCGTAATTTCAAAGACTCTCGCGCTTGTTCTTTGCTTCATATGAAAAAATCCGTCTACTCGACAGCATAAAACACGCTTTATGTAATGTTGAATTGTTACAATTAAAGTTTGCACGCGTACTTGGATATTTCAATAAATTTTCGCAATTTGGGTGGGCAGGCCTACCAATTACCACGGTATCGTTTTTTTTTATCGTCGATAGGCTCGCGTTTGACCACTACCTCGTCTGATGGTAAGCAATGATGTGGCCTAACGGTGAAGCACGCTTGCCTAGAAGTATAGGTTAGTTCTAGGCAAGCGTGCTTCACCACTCTTGACTTAAAGACGCTGTGGGGAGTATTGACTACCGTCAACAGGTGATAAGATAATAATTAAAAATTACATTGCAAATTGTCAGCATGCAACAGATGTTAAAATAAAAATAACAGTCGAGGTGTTAGCCTTGGATAATGGCAAGCAAATATGAATAAAAGAATATAAATATCGTCGCAAGTGTTGCGATACATCAAAATAAATTTTTGCCAAAAAAATACAACCGACTTCCAACTAACACTACAAAGTACAAAATAACTTTACTGAAGTCGGTGTTTCTGCATTTGTTTCTTCGTATTTTGACAATAAACAGATACGTGATTGCAGCAATCCCGAGCGATTTGTAATGATCAAATATGCCCTGGGTATGTCTGCCAACTTTGTTCTACGAACGTTATTATGTAGGCGGGTAAGAAAACAAGAGAGAAACAACAACATCAGAGTAAAAGAGATGAATGATGAACATTCATATAATTTTGCCACAAAAAATACAATTTCGTATTCTCCATAATAATAAGCCTTTTAATTGGTTTTGAAAATAAATTGGCTTTGAAAATATTTGCTACTAGCGGACGCTTCGCGGTTTCACCCATGTAGTCTCCATTCCCGTGGGAATACAGGGATAAAAATAAAGCCTATGTCACCTGGGGATAGTGTAGCTTCCCAGCGGTGGAAGAATTTTTGAAATCGGTCCAGTATTTTTTAAGTTTATTCGTTACATACAAAAATACAAATCTTTCCTCTTTATAATATTAGTATAGATTATTCTGATAGCAAACAAATATTTTATTAAGAAATCTATCATAAATGATTGATTAAACATAATAAAAAAATATATTGGGCGATAATGAGCGGCATAAAAAAAACGAAATCGTACATAAGGCTGTGAAAAGGAGGGACAGAAGTTTTTATGGTGAACAAATAATTTCTCAAGTAATGCGGCCCATACACCTACAATATTTTTGCGCGATATAAAATAGGCTATTCGAAGTACTAATGCTACGCAGACGAAGTCGCGGGCAACAGCTGTATTAATATAAAATAAACAAATATTTCTAAATTAAAATAAAGATTAATAATTAATTACTAATCCTATTTTATCCTGCCTTTTAATAAAAAATATATGTTTTGTCATAACTTTAAAATGGTACGTAATACACGAATTCCGTTTATATATTCTTCTTAATCATTGCAAAATTGATTGAAAACAGCCATTTAAATGATTGTTAGAAAACAGCCATTCAAATAATTGATTGAAAACAAAACTTAAAATTTATCACACAGTATAATTGGCGAAGATACGGCTGAACAGATAAACAAAACAGAACATGCGAATTGAGATCTACTCCTTTTTTTGAAGTCGGTTAAAAACAACCTTCGCACCGTGCTCAGTTAATTGATAGCCCTTTAAATATTATGTTTTTTTTTAATATGTATGGGAATGTTTTCAAATTCTTTTTTTATAATATCTGTTAGACCGACCAACGATAACCATAATAATATTTTAGGTAAGCACCTGCGTGTACTTGAACAAGAAAATCGAATACTGTGGTGGCGCCATAAGATGTCAAGTCTACGAGATGTGGTCCCAGGGCGATAGAGTAGCTTGCGGAGTCATCACCGAGGATACCAAGATCGTGTTCAGATCTTCAACCTCCATGGTCTATCTGTTCATACAAATGTCTTCTGAAATGTGGGACTTTGACATACATGGTGACTTATATTTCGAAAAAGCTGTTAATGGATTCCTGGCGGATCTATTTGCTAAATGGAAGGTTAGGATGTATCTATAACTACCCGTCAAGTGTCCAATGCGGGCATAGAACTCCGACTGAATTTCCATAGTGAAAGCTCATAATTCGAGGTTTAGCTCTCGTCTATTTCCTCCTCCAGTATTGGACAAATTTAAAAGATATTATTATATAAATTGAATAAAAAGGATTTATGTTGTGCTTCTATGTTTTTCTTTTTTCATCTATTGTTGTTGTGTGTTTGTATTTGTATATGCTCAATGCTAGTGCTTCTAAAGATAATGTATCATCAAAAAGTAAAACATATGGTATATTTTAAATTGGTCCAATATTGGAGGAGGAAATAGGTGAGAGTCAAACCTCGAATTATGACTTTTTACTTAGGATATTCAGTTGGATGTCTGCAACCGGATTACCTTTTAATATAATTGATGGTGACAATATTAATAATAAGTACTTGTTTTTCTAGAAAAATGGAAGCAATCATGAGGTGACCATAGTGTTATTCTCAAGAACATTTTATAAAGCTAAATCCCTGGAGGAATTCCCTCAACACATGAAGGAGTGCTTGCAAAAAGATTACAGAGGCAGATTTTACGAAGACTTTTACAGGTATGTTATATCACGGTTTTAGTTTGTAAAACTTTTTTTAATTCAATGGCTAAGAGGCTAGCACTTATCATATAGCATCCACGGACTGACCAGAGACTATTGCTGAGATCATAGAATAGCTGAATTTAACGAATCATTCGCTTCAACAATGTGGCGCATCAGATTAAGTTCAAATGAGCTTGGAGCGTCAAAAATGAGGATATCCGCAGGAGAACCAAAGTTACCGACATAGCCCGGAGAATTGCCAAACTTAAGTGACAGTGGGCAGGACACATTGCTCGCAGAACGGATGGCCGATGGGGCCGAAAAGTTCTGGAATGGCGACCGCGAACCGGAAGACTATACGTTGGAAGGCCTACCGCTAGGAGAACCGATGATCTGGTTAATGTTGCGAGAAGGCGCTGGATGCGAGACGCACGGGGTCGGTCAATTTGGCGACGCCTGGAGGTGGCCTATGTCCAGCAGAGGACGTCTTTCGGCTGAAATGATGATGATTTTTCTCTTTGGTTATCCTCAGATTTTCTGAAAGACTCATTTTCTCGACATAATCTTACTAATTCTACTACTGTTATAAACGTGAAAGTTTTTGTGGATGGATGGATGTTAGTTACTCTTTCACGCAAAAACTACTAAACGGATTTTGAAGAAACTTTTCTGAAACATAGCTTATATAACAGAATAACACATAGATAGGCTATAATTTATAAAGATATAGGGAAAAGTACTAATATAATGCTGGCGGCAGCAAATATTATAAATGTGAAAGATTGGATGAAAGGATGTATGATTGTTACATAATTAAGCCAGAACGGCTGAACGGCTCTGGATAAAATTTGGCACAAAGATAGATTATAGTTTGGAATAGCACATAGGCTTTTCATCCCGGTATAATGTTTCCTTGGGATAACAAAACACTTTTACGCGGGCGAAGCCGCTGGCAGAAGCTAGTTGTATGGTTTATTTATCCCTTCACTAAACGCATTATAAAGAATAACAATAAAGCTTTTTTTTTACAACATTACCTGACTACAACATAATTATCTTATCTGTAAATCTTTTAACAATCATTTTGTATGAATGGTGGTCTCCAAACTAAATATGTTTATTTCTCACAATAATATTATACAATACATCATTTTATTTTTTATCATAGTCATAATCATTTATTTGCTAATATGGGTAATTACATAGAGTTCTTAAAATATAGCACAGTCCAACCATATTACACCTTGAGACATGCACATCACAAGCTTTATTACACACATTTAATTGCATATAATAATTTATAATTAAAAACACACTTCCAATTTATTTGTTTTGTTAATTTCATCGCGTGGCAAATAACAATGATACATAAAAAATTAAGCTATCAATAATGTCAATAGAAGAATTAAATATAGAATGTCAAAAATACATTTATGAAAAATGTCGAAGTAATAAAAATATATAATAAATATTACAAACTTTATTATTATTGTGGGAGACTGATGCCTAAACTAGGATGCAAGCATGCGTTTTAAAACTCCGCCTTTTATACAGTCGATGCATTATTTTTCAGAGCCAAGCCAGCGGCCAAGAAGTTTGAGGAGGACTATACCTATACATATTTTAGTTTACTGAATACTTTTTTTACAGGGTGGCGGTTCAAAATGAGAGATATGAAGACTGGTCAAATGTACTACTACAATTAAGACGTTTATTCACTGACTACCAAAAAATCGTATTGCAATATCATGAAAGACCGAACTTGGAAATTCCGACTGCAATCAACTCCACGGCAGCTCAAGGAAACTTTCTTGAGGTTTTAAACATGAGTTTAAATGGTAAATCATAAATATTATTTTTAATTTTCTTCTTATAAAACTGCTAAGTGACTTCAAAATGGCTAAATAATAGCTTGCTCCTGAGTATTGCGCTCTTGATAACTAAGTAGTATGTTAATACTCATAGAACAGAGAAAGTCAGTAGAAACCGCATATAGCTTCATTAGTATTGGAACCAGTGTACCCAAACTCACGCATATACAGAATAATTGTATTTCGTAACGCTAAAAAATCTTTTTTGTGATTGGTAGTTTAATTTTTAGGTGCAAGTAGGAAATATGTCAGTCGTCGCTTATTTGAAAATAAAACCACAGTTTTAGGGAGTACAGTTTAGAAAACATCCAAATATTTAAAAAAGCATATTAAAAACCTTTCTTTTGATGATATATATAAAACCGATGATCCGTCAGAAGCGTATCATCATTTTATTGAAATATTTAAATTACTTTACGACTTGTGCTTTCCGCTAACTACAATCACTGTGCAAGTAAATGCCAAGCAAAATTGGATATAATGAATAAAAGAGAATTACTCTGGAAGTTCAGAAGAAAAACAACATTAATTAATAATAATTTGTATAAGTGGGACATTTCCAAAATATCTCAAGTTAACAATAATTAAACTTTTATATTTTAAAAAAGAAGACAAATATTTAATGGAGAACTGTAGACCAATAGCATTAATTTTCGTATTCTCAATTTTTTTTGAGAAATAAATATATAACGAACTCAATAGATACTTGGATCAACTTAAAATCCTATGTGATGAACAGAAAGATTTCAGAAAAAATAGACACATTAATATGGTGGTTTACGACTTTATATACACTGTCTCATCACAGGTTGACAAATCATACGCTATTTATTGTGACATGTCCCAAGCATTCGATTATGTAGACCACAATATCCTGCTAGATAAACTTGAAGCCTACGCTATAAGAGGTAATGTCTTAGAATTGTTAAAATCATATCTTACAGACCGACAACAAATAACTCAAATATCTAAATTCAACATTAGAGTGAAAAAGGTACATATCTTCTCCTCTCAAAAACGCCTCATTACGCATGGTGTGCCGCAGGGAAGTGTATTGGGCCCTCTCCTGTTCTTATATAAATGACCTACCAAATGCAACTAAAGAACCCATGACATTATTCGCTGATGACAGTACTATAACAATAGCATCCGATAATTTATCTGACTATAATTTTGACTTTCTTTTCGTCGTGACAGTTGTAACAAGACTGATTTGCGTAGTGTGTGCGCGGAAGCAGACATATGCGGAACTGCGCGAAACTCAGGGTACGCGGGCCCCGCCTACTTGCAACTTCTACTGTAGACGGCGTTTTTTCTGTTCTGTGTTAATACTTCTGTAATATTATGACTCTTGTCCAATTCATTTTTCATTTTACAGTATTTGAAAAGCACTATCTGGATAGATGCTTCGATCGTACCGGCCAACTCAGTGTGGTCATCACGCCAGGCGTCGGCGTGTTTGAAGTCGACAGAGAACTAACCAACGTGACAAAACAGAGGATCATAGACAACGGCGTTGGCAGTGACTTGGTTTGCGTCGGGGAACAACCTTTACATGCAGTACCGCTCCTGAAATTCCACAACAAAGACAACAATCTCAACTCTATAGACGATTACTCTATGCCTCATTGGATCAACTTGTCGTTCTATTCCACAAACAAGAAGGTTGCATATTCAAACTTTATTCCTAGAATTAAACTGCCGCCGAGGAAAAGTCAGGAGCCGTTAAGGAAAATGTATGAAGATGAGAGGAAAGGGAAGCTGGTGAAGGAGGACGATTGTATGCACAATTCTATATTTGATTACGACGCGTATGACGCTCAAGTTTTCCAGTTGCCTGTGGCACATAGCACGTGGTGAGATTTCCATTTACTATAAGGCCCCGTATTTATTGCAAACATTTGTTGCACAACAGTTGCTCAACACCAAAGTTTCTCAACTCTTCAACTCAACTCTTCAACATGGCGTAATTAACTCCGCAACACAAATGTTGACTGCAACATGTTGACAGGAACTCGGCAACATGCATATGTTGCATATGTTTATGCAACCATGTTTATAAACAAATTTTTACAATTAATATGGGGCTTAAGCCTGTCCGATTTATGTGTGGTTATTTAAAACCGCCTGACCGACTCGTTGGTCTAGCTAATAGTTGCAAGGGCTACTGCTGATGTAGATCTGGGTTCAAAGCCCATTTCGGCCAAAGTGATATTTGGTCGAACCAGAAGACGATGCGTTGGAAGGTCTCCCACTAGGTGGACCGATGAGCTAGTTAAGGTTGCGGGAATCCGCTGGATGCGACACGTACGGGATCGGTCAATGTGGCGACGCCTGGCGGAGCCCTATATCCAGCAGTGGACGTCTTTCGGCTTAAATGATAATGATGGTATTTGGTTTTTCCATCTGATATTTCTCAGTAGCCCGAAGTCTGAACTTATAACCAGTTGATGGCATTAATAGACTCTAACATGAGACTTAAACATAACTGGTGAAATTGGGCACCTCTGCCCAAGTCTTCGGGGAATACCGGCGTGATTTTATGTATTTAAAACTAGCTGTTGCCTGAGACTTCGTCTGCTTAGCATTAGTACTTCGAATAGCCTATTATTTATATCGCGCCACAATATTGTAGGTGTATGGGCCGACTTACTTGAGTAATTATTAGTTCACCACACAAACCCCCTTAAGGATGATTTCCGGGCTTAAAACTGTCCTATGTCCTTCCCAGGGTCTCAAACTATCTCTATACCAAATTTCATGTAAATCGGTTCACCGGTTTAAGCGTGAAAAGGTATCAGACAGTTACTTTCGCATATTAATTTATAAATATACCAGCTGTCCCCCGAGGCTTCGCTCCCGTCAACTGGCTTCTTACCAACGCTACCCTATCCTACCTACCCTACCCTACCTATTTTTTTAAATTCATAAGTCGCCTATATCCTTCCTCAGTATGCAATTTACCTCCTTGTCAAATGTCATTGAATTCCGTTTAGTGGTTTAGTCTCGAAAAGGTAACAGACAGACTTAGAGTTACTTTCGAATTTATAATATAAGTATGGATTATTAGTATGGCTTAGCTACTTTAAAGATAAAAAACATAATAATGGCCCTATTTATTTCCACTGCTGGGGGCCTGGTGGACACCCAACGTCTTTCTACGCGGGCCTAGTGCCGGATACCCTTTAACTGCGTTTTTTTTGTATTAGGACAAGCCGGTTTTCACAATGTTTTCTTCGCCATTATATTTTTCCGTCATACATTTTTATACAGAAATAACCATTATTTGTGTATTGTACAGTGTGCAAAAAGTGACACGCACGAAGAAGACGTCAGTGGCTGGATTAGAAGGCATCTGTAGAAGGAGCCCGCCCACGTCCAGTTTGCATCATAGGAAGATGTCGGATCCAGACATACATCACACTGTTGCTGATATACTGCCTAATGGAAGTAAGTTATTTAAAAAATGGAGCTACAGAAACTTAACTCCCACCACCATATGAAACTGTATTCTAACTGATAAGGAGATCATCAATTTAATATTTATTTGTTTATGTACACACAAAACACTTTAATACAGATTAAAGTCCCCGTCACGAGAAGCTATAATTTTTGTAAATAATGAACTTCTACTAAGTTTCGTAGCGACAATTCAATCAACAACATATAATCCCTACCTTAATTCAATGTAATGTTTTGTGGTACTGCACCGCGTCTGACTCATGGAATGTTCCAGTACTACAAAACTTTAGATGACAACGCTTTATATCGCTAAAATATAACCCGACTAAGTGAAATTGCTCGTAAGTTGCATATTACACGTATGTTTCTTTGAGATGATTAAATTTGGGTTTATTTTTTGTTGATTGAAACTTCGTAAAAGTTCTTCTTATTTACATTCTGTGTATCAAATATAAAATTCTCGTGTCACAATGTTAGTTACCTTACTCCTCCGAAACGGCTTTACTGATTTTACCAAATTTTATATGCCTGTTCAGTAGGTCTGAGAATCGGCTACTATCTATTTTTCATACCCCTAAGTGATAAGGGTTGTTCACCCTTAACATTTTTTTTTAATTTTTGGACAAAATTTTTTGTTTTTATTTTTCTATAATGTGGCATTAAAAAAAACATACAACCCTAAATTTTCTCCCTAAATTTAATACCCATTTTTAGTTATTTAATCATTTTTCATCCCGCTCGACAACTGATCAATTATCGTCTTTTTTGTAAATGTTTTTCATTCTATTTCGATTAAAATTTCCCTGAGCTTGTGGCAAT
This sequence comes from Orthosia gracilis, assembly GCA_947562075.1. NCBI lineage: Eukaryota > Metazoa > Arthropoda > Insecta > Lepidoptera > Noctuidae > Orthosia > Orthosia gracilis. Next base: position 15,618,139 of record OX387274.1, read on the forward strand.
TTTTTTTTTTTATATATAAAATCGTAGGGTAGGTAGGGAAGGTGGCAGGTAGATAGATAGCCAGTTGACGGGAGCGAACCCCGCGGGGGTCAGCTAGTTATTTATAAAAAAATGGCTTCTCGTCACGGGGACTTTTTTGGAGCACAGATCATTCATTTATTCATACAGACTTTTTTTTTAATCAGCGTCTTTGGTTTGTTTTTGGAAGAAGTGTGGGCGAAACAAAAAAAAAATTGACGCATTTCACGATTAGTCAATGAAATTTCCACCTTATGTCAATGAAATAAAAGTCACATATGCAATTCGCGCTCATTTGCAATTACTATTTTTTATTAAAGTTTCCCTTAGATTCTATGTGAAATCTAAAATGAGAAAAAAAACAGATTTATATCTTAAATTATGTAATTGAAAGTTTATAATTAATTCACAGGTAAACAAGGAGCCTACGACACGAGTGATGCGACGGATTCGCCCCTCTCAAGCAACAGACTTTCGCCCCGCAGCTCGATCTCGTCACACAAGCCGGTCATCAGATCGGGACGGGCTCTCATCAATCCGTTTGACCCTTCGCACGTAACTGTCAAACTGACCAGTAACAGAAGACGTTGGACGCATATTTTTCCTAAAGGTAATAAAATGGTACTATTTGTTAGGTTTTTTTTTTATTATAGTGGCTCGCGCTTGTCCACTATCTCACCTGATAGTAATAAGCGATGATGTGCTCGACGGTGAAGCACGCTAGCCTAGAAGTAACCTTTTCACTCTTGACATAAAGACTCCTACGTTGTAGCTAAGGACTATTTAAAATTAATTTCAGTAATACAGCATAGTTATACGACTAATATTCTGCTTCCTAAAATAATACCGTCAACCGCATCAGTGGTAACAATTTGACATTGGCAACGCTTTTATGTCGTGGTAGTAAGGGCGATTTTCATGGTGCACTAATGTGTGATGGACTGTAAAAGATCTAACTTAACGTCGACCTACCATCATTTGTTATTTTAATAAAAAAATATCAAGGCGGCCTAAACAATTAACTAGTTCATAGATTATGTTTTGTGAAAGTATATTAGTTTTATGCTGAAACAAGAAGTGTTATTGTCATTGGCAGGCCGTTTTCAATGCGCAAGAACACTTATCAATATCTACACATCAACAAATTATAGTATGGATACATTAAAAGCTGTTTCTTGTATTCCATGATCAGGTCCTACTGGGGTATTGATACAACAGCATCACTACCAAGCGCGGCCGGCAGGAGAACCCACGTCCAGGACTGAAGATCATCGCGATCGCTGCGACAACAATATACCCAAGGATCAAGGATCTTCTTCTATTATTAATAATAACCACTCAATCTATCAAGTTGATGGTAAGTTAGCAGATTTTGCAAATTCTATATATTTTGCCAATATGTTTTGTTGGAAATACAATGCACAAAACCAAACAGTATTAAAGAATGCTTGTAGCTTGCACAGGCTCGCCCCTCCTTTAGGCTGCCTGTTCACTTCGCGCGGAGCGGAGAAAATAGGTGCGGAGCCAACCAATCGAATTGCATAAAAACGCCGCTCCGCTTTAGTGGACAGGGATTTGAAAACTAGTTTCAAAATTTATATATTTTTACGCGGAGCGGAGCCGCGGAGATGAGAAACAGAGTAGTGAAGCGGAGAGGGGGAGGGGAGCGGGGAAACGGAGAGGAGGAACGAGTGGAACCGAGCTCCGCGTATGAAAAAATACAGTCCGCTACTCCGCTCCGGTACTCCGCTCCGCATTTCTTTCTCTCTCTGCTCCGCTACCTAGCTCCGCGTCTATGGACAGATACAGTCCGCAACTCCACTCCGCATCTCCGCTCCGCTGCCGCACTCCGCTCAATTGGACAGGCAGCCTTATATGGGACTTAAACGTAAATAGGTACACGAACACCTCTGCATAACCCTGCATAATGCATGTCACAATGACATAGAAGCTACTTGCTTACTTTTAAGTTTCTAGCATGTGTCTCACGTGGTTTAAACTTGAACAAATAAGATTGTTTCAATGTTAAGTTTGCTAAGTCAAATCATTTATTTCAAAAAGGTCTTCAAACGGCAGTTTTGAATGTCTACATTTAACGTTGATAATTAATTTATTCTACTGTACATTTACAAAGATAGTTTGTTATAGAGAATAGCTAAATCACATATCAATACTCATAAGTATACCAGTTATAATGCTAAGTTTTAAATTACGAAAAGGACAAACGACAGTGCTGCCCTCTACCTTTCCGTTTACACACAATTTTGTTTTACAGGAAACGTAATAGGTCGCAAGCGTATGATAAGCACATCGGGTACCCTAGCAGGATTAGGTGTCCCATCCAGCACGCCTTCCACTACCAACAACGCTTCGCTAGCGTTGCTATGGGGAGCTACGGGCGAACAAGAGTGGACGCCCGCCCTTACAACAGGTTTGTACCTACTTCTTTATTATAAGGTCGTATTACTCGTCTTATCTAAATGAGAAGGCGAGTACGTTATTCAATATCTAAAAAATACATATTAATTTAATGTATATGTTACGGCTAATACCCGAAGTGCGGCTACACCTAGATTTAGCCGGTTAGAACTAGGCTACACCTAGTTTTAGCCGGTTAGAACTAGGTGTAGCCACGCAACATAGTCGACGGAGCCCCGCAGCGCGGGGCTCCTATTTCCGTCCGCAGGGTCTAAAGTAACCTAACACGAACGAGATGAAGGGAGCTGAGTTCGCTCGCTTTCCTCGCTCACTTCAGCTCCCGTCATCTCGTTCGAACCCAACCTGTCCGTGTCGGGGTGCCCTAAGCTCCAACCGGCCGGCTAATACTAGGTGTAGCCGCACTTCGGGTATTAGCCGTAACATATACAGGTATTTGAAAACTTACTACCCTTATTGGTGAGGACTGAGGTCATTGATTTGATTAACATTTTAGTATAGTCTTCTTTAAACTAAGATAACTTCCCGTAATAATAGATTCAAATTAGTAGTATAGTTTAAATAAATAATGTTGATTTCTATATACATATTATTATGATCTTAAGATAGGTTGAGTTGAGTGGCAATTTGTTTAGTGTAAATAAAAGTATATCGAACTAACAAAATATATCGATTAATTGCCGCCTTCTGTTATTTTTTTACAATTTGTAAAGTTAGTTCTTCTTACAACACTTGTCACCATAGAAACATTTGTTCTAAGGAAATATGTACAATCATTAAATAACTTTCAAATTCCTCTTCTAGATTCTTCTTGCATGTAGAACAATTAAAATGGCTAATTTATACTTAAGCCCATATCGGACAAATATCAACGATCATTCATTAAAACTAACAACTCTCCTCTTTTGCACGAATAAGTATAAACTGGTCATTGAATCGTATCATTCAAATTAGGAACAGCTCAATAATAGTATATTATGTAACTAGTGAATAAAGGATGGATTTAAAGCGAGGGCCATAGATGAATCACGAGCAAGTGAAGGATTCTAACGACTGAATCACGACCGTAGGGAATGATTCATCATGATTGAATCACGAAAGTGTTAGAATCCTGAGCGACGCGAGTGATTCATGGCCCTCGATATAAATTCGTTTTATTCAAGAGTTGCATACTACACTTTAGTGGATGGATTTTGTGTGTCGAGGATTCTTTGTATCAAGAACAAAGATTTTGTATCGAGTATTTTTTGCGCAAGGAGGTTTTATAGCAATGAGATGGAGCTCGACTATATTGGTGTGTTCTAAATTCAAACACCAAAATAGTGATTAAAAGTCCTTTTTATTCACTATTTTCATTGAATAAAATAAGTGTTTTAGACGGGGGAATGGTATAAACAGAATTATCGGTTCTACAATACACATACAAGAAGGAAGCTAAATAAAAAGTGTAAAACCATAGTGCACAATAAAAATCTAACGCTGCCCTGTCGTTTATCTAGAAGATTAATTTGAAAATAAATCATCTAATGCCCATCACAATCTTGTAAATGGGAATCTAAAACAGAGTTCAATTAATTCATAGTTGGTACTCTGTATTGGTTTGGCATTCGTGATAAAATTATATTTTCTTTTTGTTGTACTAAGTGTTCACTTCACTTTTGATGTTTCATGATACCATCGCGTTGATAACCTCGTTGGATCGAAGCGAACCGAGCTATAGGTTTGATATTCCATTTATTGGATTTGCATTGAGAGTAGATTCTGCATTATTATGTGTTAACTAGTATTATATTATATGCGCTACGGGGGATACATTTTTACAAAATGTGCGCTTTTTAAAAAAATTTATTTATTTATTTTAGGTTGTCTTCTATATTTATGTACTCGATATTTTTACATGAAATCAAACTAAACAAGCTTATATGACGCTGTAGCTTCATTTATGGTTATGAAGCCATGCTTATGTAAATGCAAGGTTGAACAAAACATGTCTTCAGGGCCAATTGACAAAAAGGTCCGAGAATTTCTTTTCACGCTTCTTTAGCAGGTTTTCATTTTTATTCACATTTTCCCCTGATTGGTTCATTAGTAGTGTAATAATATTATATTCGCAATAGTCAATAATTACAATGTCTCTAGTAATACTTAACACTCCTGGTAGACATAAATATGTACTGACTCTTTTAAAATACATATTTATTAATCTGCATGCGTTATAGTTATACTTGTAAGAAATTAATTCATAAATATAGCAGTAGAACATTTAGCATTACCGTCGTCTCACTTATATTTCATATTTAATTAAATATAAATAACACTTTTGCTATAAATTTCTTTCAGCTTCTCGAAATATTTCTTTTTGTAAATAACTTATTAAAATGTTTAGTTTTAAATTTATTTAAGGCATAAAATTAACAATATAGCTGTTTGCTACTTTGGTATGCTTGCAGGTAAAGTTAATTAATTATTTTGTAAGAGCTGTAGTTAGTTACATTAACTATGGAAGTTTTGTTCAAAGAGCAAGATTTATTTCAGTAGTTATTACTATGTAGTTCTAAAACAGTATTAAGTAAATTTAAAATAGATGGCCACTAGCTTGCTTGCGAAAACTTTAGATCACACCATCAAAATGTGAGAATAGATCGCCAATAGGCAAGCCCTACCGATCGATGCTTGATAAAGTCATCACTGGCTCGCGCTCGCCTCGAATGAGCTTCATTTCATTCTACACAACAAATATTGAACCTAGAGTAATTGGAATAAAGTTGAAAATAAATAAACTTCCATTAACCTCACTTAAGCACATTAAAGCGAAAAGAAGCGCGTCACAGATAATTTATTCTCGACTTTATTTTAAGGACCGTAATGTACACATTTGTTTTGGAATGACATCCGCACTGCGCTACGTACTATCTCGCCTAACTTGCGATGCTCTTATGCGAGCATTGGGCAAAAAGTCCTCTAAAACTGAATAACTGATAAAATATATCTTTACTAGGTGTGGACTGGAAATCACTTACGATTCCGGCGTGTTTGCCGATCACAACGGATTATTTCCCGGACAAGCGTTCGTTACAGAATGACTATTTGGTGTCTGACTACAATCTTCTGCCGGATGACGTCAACGCTGACTTCGCACAGAACAGAGCTATTTATAAGGAGCCCCTGACGACAAATGAAGTCTTTAAAGAGTTGGTTTCTCAGAGATTAGCTCAGGTTAGTGGGAAAAGGTATTTTAATACTATTCTGTTCTTTCTCGATATACAGATGGCTTTTGCAATCTCTTACGACGTAACCTCTTGTGTCATGAGTACGGTCGGCTTTAAAATACCCTCGTTTTTTAAATTTTGCCTGGATTCGATCCCCCCGGGTCTGGCACAAGTGGTACCGTCAAACGGGGTGAATTGAAATACAGGGGTTAATAGAAACAAAACTTTGTCGGGAATGGCCACGTTATTTAAAGATTGTTTGCAGCATTTTAGTAGGTACTCCAATATAATAAATAATAAAAAAAACGATGCTTTGTTTGAAACCAATAATTTGGTATCAAAGTTAAGATCCTAATTCACCCCTGCATTCTCATTCACCCCGTTTGTAGGCCTGGGCAGTGTATTCGTTCTTTGTTAATATTTATTTATTTCTCACCACAATAGACATTTAAGACTTTGTTACACTTACGGTACATGATATGGTTTAGTTAACTGTGGAGGACTGGAGCCTAAGCTAGGCTTTAAGAAATAGCCATAAGCTTGCTACAAGGCCCTATGCATCTCTGCTTCGGAGAATACTTAGGGTTAGACAACCAGTTATTGGCACTTTAAGGAGTGCCTCCCCTAGCTTCGTAATTAAATCTCCAGAAAATCAAATTGAAATGCAGTAGCATACAAAAATTATAATGACATCGAAGGAAATATTCTAATCTTTATTTTAAGAGTTGTTTCATCTAGTTCATAGTAATCATACATAAATACTCACTAAATTATAAAAAAAGCTATCTATAGGCCTATTACTGGCATAGAAATGCCAACATTGCATAATCTATGGTTTTCTTATATTTTGCCTATAAATTCAGAAGTGCCAATAACAGGAGGGGTGCCAACGATAGGGTTACCCTATTTGGTTTTATGCATTAATTTAGCATTTTGTAACTTCCATATTCCAGGGTTTCCAACTCATAGTGGGTGTCAATGAGAATGAAGTGATAGAGTCTCATTGCCCATCTACGGCCGCGCCGCCTCCGTCCAAGGTCGCTCCTCAGTGTGGCAAGCAGGTCAACGCCGCCCCCACCAAACGATTCCTGCTCTCTATTGGAAGGATCTTCCATAAGCTTACGCTTGTTGGATCTACCATCACTGTCACTAGATATAGACCCAGGTAAAGATAAAATCGAATTCAAAACTGTGTGCTTATGCCGAGTACTTACTACTCTTGATACTCGCTCTTGATAACGGAAACGATATCTTATGTCAAGTTGACGTTTACGTTAAGGTGATTGAGCGTGAGTAAAAACTCGCAATAAAGACGTCACAATCTAAGAATCCCGTTGACTTTTCTCATTTTACATGCCGCGATAACTTTCTACGTAAGAAATTGAAAAATCAAGTTCATAATCCTAATTAATTACTATTTTACCCTTACACTATAATAACGAGTATAATTCGCAAACATCAAGTTTAATTATTATTAGTACGAGGGTGGATTGAAAAGTTCGCGGCCTAACACATAAACACTTAAACTATTTTAATGTGACTGACCTCATTCGATTAGTTTACTCTTTGGTTGTCAAATTGTAAAATTCTATCGCAATAGCATTAACTGTATTTAAATTAGACTGAATTTTGTGAGCCTTTGTGCAGCGTTTTTAAAGAATGGAGAAAATTGAGCAACGTGCGGTCATCAAATACCTGTTTAAAAAAAAATTTACTCCAAAAGAGATTCACGAAGATATGTCAACAACATTGAGGGGGCCGTCATATACGACTGTGAAAAATTGGGTTGCTGAATTTAAACGCGGACGGGAGAGTATTGAAGATGACCCTAGCTCTAAAACATCGGGAAAATCTGTGATCTGATATTGACAGATCGGAGATTGACCATCAGGGAGATTGCAGACACTATTAGCAACTCGTATGAACGAACACAAAACATCATAGTCAATGAACTTGGATTTTCTAAGGTTTCTGCGCGGTGGGTACCCAGATTGCTTTCAGTCGAACAAAAACGAATACGCCTCACGATTTCTCGCGACTGTTTGGAAATGTTTGAGGCTGATCCACAAGATTTTTTGGCCAGATTTGTAACAATGGATGAAACTTGGGTACACCACTACAACCCAGAGTCAAAACAGCAATCCAAGCAGTGGAAAAAACCTGACGAACCGACTCCAAAAAAAGCCAAATTAATTTTGTCAGCTGGAAAGGTGATGGCGTCAGTTTTTTGGGATGCTACGGGTGTCATCATGGTGGACTACCTTGCAAAAGGTGAAACTATAAACTCATTACTGCACCCTGTTACGTCGCTTGCGTGAAACAATCAAAGAGAAAAGGCCAGGATTACTCAGCAAGAAAGTGTTGTTCCATCAGGATAATGCACGCGTTCACACGTCTGTTGAATCTATGGCTCAAATTCGTGATTGTGGCTTTGAATTACTGCCCCATCCCGCCTATTCCCCTGATTTGGCACCTTCAGACTTTCATTTATTCCCAAACCTAAAAAATCACCTTGGAGGTCAAAACTTTCATCAAATGTCAGGTCGAAGCTGCGGTGGGTGACTTTTTTGAAGGCCTTGAAGAAACTTTTTTAATGACCGGCATACAGGCGTTGGAAACCAGATGGAAGAAGTGCATAGAGTTAAGTGGAGATTACGTGGAAAAATAAAATTACTTTTAAGAAAATCAAGAAGAACAATTATTATTAGTACGAACAATTGTTCGCGGCCTCAGCAAGAAAACAATATTTTATATTGTTTTCTTGCTGAGGCCGCGAACTTTTCAATCCACCCTCGTATTTTTATAGATGTCAAAACGTTGCTTTTATTTTTTGACAACTTTAAGGCCTCTGTTCCTTTTTCAGTCAGTATAATTGATTCAATATTCAATCGACTCTTGGGTGCATATGTAGAGCAAGGGCACTTGAGAAGTATTTCTTAAAATTCTACCTTGTTAAAATAGAATAGGACCACAGCTTTCGAGAGTTTACAAACTCTAATTAGGTTCTTACCTTGATTCGAATGGTGGTCAAGCGCGAGTCTATCAATAATAATAAAAGTAATAAAAAAATGGAATCATGCTTTTTAGGGTTCCATACCCAAAGGGTAAAAACGGGACCCTAATACTAAGACACCACTGTACGTCTGTCTGACTGTCTGTCACCAGGCTGTATCTCATGAACCGTGATAGCTAGACAGTCTAAATTTTCACAGATGATGTAATCTGACTGTTGCCGCTATAACACAAATACTAAAAACAGAATAAAATCAATATTTAAGTGGGGCTCCCACACAACAGACATGAATTTTTTGCAGTTTTTTTTCGATAATGGTACGGAACCCTTCGTGCGCGAATCCAATTCGCACTTGGCCGGTTTTTAAAATGAGATTAAATTCCGTTATCTATCTTTGCGATTTTTGAACTCCAAAATAGACAATTTTAGGGCCTTATTCAAACGGATTAGGCGCACAATGCCACATTCGCAAAATGACATATTGACGCAAAATGACACATTCGCAAAATGTCATATCTCAATATGCCATATTAGCAAAATGTCATATCTCAATATGCCATATTAGCAAAATGCCACATTAGCAAAATGACACATTCGCAAAATGGCAAAATGTCATTTCTCAATATGCCACATTAGCAAAATAATATTTTAGTTTAGATATGATTATGTTGTTAACAGGCTCTTTAAGCGATGTATGGATATGGAAGAGTGAGGCCCTCTGGTACAGGTATATCCATACCTAAAAGAGGTCCTCTACAACTTTTATGTAAACCCTGTTGATTGTGAAATAAAATAATTTAAATTTTAAAAAAAAATGACACATTCTCAAAATGACACATTCTTAAAAGTTAAAGCCACTTAGTTACTTCTGAGCCGATGATTTGTGAATAAAAAATAAAACAAATTTAATTACGTACCTATTTAATCACATTATATATTCATTTTCATTTATTTTAACATAAAATAAATAAAAAATCTAAACTGAAATAATATATGTCGCTGAGAATCAAAAAAAAAATAAAAAAAAAAATAACTTTTTTCAAAATAGCTTACATTTTTTGTAAAATTGGCTTGGCTTGGGTTTTTTTTAAGTATTTTTCCGCATGCGCCATCTATTGCCAGTGTACCTTTCGGGTAAATTGATTTGCAGCATTGATTATACGATTTGCTTAATCAAGTCATTCTTAAGTTATAGCTAGGTGGCGTTATTCATAAAAACATTTAATGTTTGAATAAAAAAAAATCGACTATGTCCCAAGTGACATAGTGCGAAAATGGTATTTTGCGATAAGGCATTTTGCGAAAATGACATTTTGCGAAAATGGCATTTTGCTAATGTGACGTTTTGCGATGTGGCGTTTTCGGAATATGACAATTTGAGAATGTGACATTTTGCGAAATTTCAAAATGTCATTTTGCGAATGTGGCATTGTGCGCCTAATCCATTCAAACTTGCTGTATTTCTGATACCTGAAAATGGGGTACAATTATCAACTTCCCTTAAATTTATGTATGTCATATGATGGTTTTTTTCTGTATCTTTCAGACATCCATACCCGCCTTTCAACATTCACTATCGCTACCGCTTCCACGCACCAAACCACGATACATACGAAGTCTCCTGGGTATCCTTCACAACAGAGAAACTAGAGACTTATAACTGGAACTATATGGATCATTACATATGTACTCGAGGAGACACAGACTTTGCATTGGCCGAGGTGATTGTCACGGTAATAGGCCGAACGGCAGTTATCAACTAACAGCTGAATTGCTAAATAACATTGCTGCCGGGCCTTTTTTTAATTTTGCTGTTTTATTTACGTGTGGTAATACCCTGATTCAAACTTATTAAGAAAAATTGAGGTAAAATTAAAGTGCTTGGCAAGACTGCCAGCTTAAGTTTCTTTAAAAAGAGTCATGTATTTTTTTAACAAATATGTTGTATTTTATTTTTTATCATGATTTTTTCAAACCTTGCAAAATCATCAAATTAAAAAAAAAATCTTCTCAACTAAAGTATTTTAAATCGAACGGGGTATTACCATACGTAAAACCTTCTACCAAACTAACAAACCAACATTTATAGGCACTCAAATACTGGAGGTTCCGTACCCTTCTCCTGCCGCTATACAATCCAGCAACTAAACAGATAATGGACGATAACGCGATCCACTGCGATATCTATCCGACGCCAACACGTCACGATCTGGACCAACTGACGGATGGGTTCCTAAAAATGACTGAACAGTACTTCAATAAGGTCAAACGGCCTAACAAGCAGAGGGTAAGTATGCGAATAGGGTTTAGAGACTTGATTTCTTGTGGATTAAATTGTTCAGCGCTGAATTCTTTTTCCGCAATGCTGAGGTGCACCCTAACTGTGCAACGTATTCCTAATGAGAATCGCTTCCATTTCGATAGTTTTACATTATTTATTTATTTTCGTAAGGCACTTGTCCCACCGCCGACGAGTAAGCGTTTTGTTATCGACTTTTTTCTCGCTGAAGAAACGTACAAAATATGTAAGGTCCCGTGTCAGTAAAAGGGACACATATAGTAATAGTTGATCGCTGGCTGTTCACACTGCCGCCGTATAATCTCTCACCACAAGTTTGTCGCAGACAAGAGCTATTAAAGTTATACTCGCTTGCTCGCTTGGCGGTTAGAACTCACGCCGAGAGACCAACCAGCTCAGCGGTCATATCTATCTACGGCCGGCCCGAGCGAGTGCTGCGAGTCGCATAAGAACACTCGCTTTTAACCGAGCGACAAATCTATCGGAACCACACAGTCGCTACTCGCTGCTCGCCAACTCGTTTTTAGTTTCTAGCTTTACTCGCTACTCGCTGAGACGCTGATCGTCGGCGGTGGGACAAGAGCCTACAGTTTGTTTAGTGAACATGGTAAAGGTTGAGCTGTCAAAATGAAAGTGATAATAGTGAAAACGAATTCAAATCTGGCCGAAAAACTAAACTAACTACTATTAAAAAAACAATCAAAAACACTACTACTACACTACAAAACACAAAAACTACTATTTTAAACAAATATATATCTCGCGCACAACGCCTTTTTCTATAGCCGCTATATGTGCGTCGCGGCCCTTGACGTCAAATACCAAGTTGAAATTATCTTTTTAATTTTCAAGTTTGAAGCTTTTTATCATTGTCGCTAATGAAGACATTAAAAAAAAATACTTTCAAATTTATTTACTAGAATAAAAAGTAATATTTTATTGAGCAAATAAAAAAAAAATACATGCATATCGTTCCCTATTGTCATTAGGAGTGAGCTATACAGTAAGGGTGATTCCGCACTGCATCCGATCCGAATCCGAGAAAACTCCGTCCGAAGTAGTCGTAGTACTACTTGTAGGAGGGGTTGCGCACTAGGGTTTTCCAAAATTATTCTGCTACTGGACATTATTCGTGCCTTTTCAAGTACGAGTATATTAAATTGCGACGGAGGCTATAATTTGATACGTAGTTGGCGTAAAGCGTTCTGCACTTGGCGTACCGTGTTTTCCTAATAAAAACATGGAATATGATTTAAGGATTGTTTTTTTTGCTTTGATATTTCTTCATAGCTATTTTTACACGTCTGTGATTTGCTCTAAATTGATAAATTATCTGGTAGACATTCAGCGCTGATCAATTAACAATATTATTTTCTAATCCACTCTCAAGTCTAAATAAAAGCACTTAAAGAATGGATATCCGGATTTATTTTGTTTTAATCGATTTTTCGTTTTAATTTCATATTATTAGTATTTTTGTGTATGTCTTATTATGTATGTAAATGATTATATCACTTATAGACATTGTCCGCGAATTCGTGAATTGACTGTTCTAGGTTGAAATGTAAATATTTATCTAAAATAATGTTTATAAGTGGAGCATAAGCATGATTAGTTATTTGCACATTGTACGCGTAGATAAATCTACTACTTGCACTGCATGTATCGTAGAAGTGCACCCTTTCCTCAATAATATGTAGACTCGCAAAAATATTGCTTGACGATATCCGAACTAATGTTCTCAAAAACTATTTACATTACTGAAATAATTTGTACTAAATATTTACTCAAACATGAAATTATTACTTTCACTGTCGTGATTGTGTAAACGCATGTTAATGTTTTTTAAACTCAAATCTTTGTTATTGTCCCCAATGTCTTTAATATGTCTCTTAATACGGGACGAAGCATCGTTTTGTTCATGTTTAATGTTTGAATGCGAATAGAGCAACTGGGCATGCTTATAATTTTATCTATGAGATTTGTAAATTTTTCTGTTCACACTTGGTGTTATTTTTAATTTCTTGTTTGAGTCTGAGCGCATGTTGTATTAACTGATTATAATCCTAAAGACCGCAGACCGGGCGTGACATGAACTGCCTAAGCATTGTGTAGACACTCGGCTTTACAGTATTACTTTTCAGTATCGAACTAAGCATCGCTATCAACATTACCTAAGCTACAATCCAAATAGGCGACTTCGATTTTGGCGTAACCGCACAGGTAGTAGCGTCGCTTAGCATCGATTTTATTTTCGTCGTCATCAGGCGACATCGTCTCCGCTCTGTGGTCAAGTTTCTGTGCTCTGAATTGTAAAATGGTTGTCCAAAAATCATACCATTAAAATGCCTCGAGATCGCGGGCCCTCAATACCGTTATTGGGTGCGTTCGGTCGGAGTCAGGCGACAGTACGGCCAGGCTAGGCGCGATAGGACGTGCCCTGTACTGTGGCTGCTGCAGATGGCGCTGGCGGGCGGCGGCTCGGCGGACGCGGCGCTCACCCGGCGCCGGCACTCCACCTCCATCCTCACGAAGAGCGCGCAGGTACCGCGACACACTCCCTAGTAACGTACACATGACCCGCGACGAACCAGCGACCGACAGACGCTCCACACAACCTCTCTGTCAACACATACACACGGTGTCACCTAGGCTCTACCAACAATTGTACTCTCAGGATAAGTGTGAACGTCGATTGGATTGTAGTGTCATGTGTAACGTTAGAGTCACGTCTACGTTAGTTGTTATTATTACTTAGCGTGCAGCCCACATCCGCCGCCAGTCCCTCCGCCTCCACGACAACTCCTTATTGACACTTTTCAATTTTCAGTTTGTGCCGCGATCAAATGGGGCAGACCTCCAGTTTTATTAAATCTGTCTACAGAATAAAATTTAACACGATCAAGAGTTTTAATTGTCCAAAGCTTATCAAGCCAATGACTGGTCTGGTCTTTAGATCGCTTGAGTCGTATGTTTATGTTCAATTCGGAATCAAAATTTTATAATTTCGTTGTTATTTTCTGTGGCATATTATGCGCACTCATTTCATTGGTTCCATAAAACCGGGTTTGTAATCGATTTTTAATTTTTATTAACCTTACATTGGAGTGGCGTTTGACCTTCTAATCTTCACACCATAACTTCAGTAGACTAACGTTAACACGTTGATTACTGCGACACAGTAGGCACTAATTTCACAATTAACCGTAATTTTATAGTTAACAGTGCAGTGGAGGTCTTCGCCAGGTGGATGTCTCTTCTTAATGTTGACTGTAGATATTTGGTTGCATCTATCACCTACCTGAATGAAATATTCTTAAAGTCGACGATAACAAGTTATTTTTGATAGTTTACTGTAGAGTGTTATTAAATTTATTACTCTGCGGTATTCCACTGAAAATCAAAAATTTCTTTTTATCCAGCTGACTGTGGTCCCATAAAAACGTTCTGATTTTAGATAACCACTCTCAGACAAGAACTACCTCATTGTATATGCATACTGCGTATATATTTGCACTGCTTATTATAAAATTATGCAATTATAACTATGCACGGGATGCACCAATATTGAGACATTTTGTTTTGCTGGCTTTTTTAATTATATTTTTTGTAAGTTTTTTTTTGTAGTCTACGACATAATAACACGTTTAAATAGCATAATACTGAAGCTGTAAAATCCTGGGTAGTATGCTCATCATAAGTGACAAACACTCTTTGTGTTCACAGAATTCATTTTAACCAAAGTCAGATATTATGTCCCAGTAAAAAAAGTTACATACATCTATGGTATTATTAAAGACCTTGTGAGCTCCTTTCAAATGTATGCAATTTGCAATGTGCCTGTGTCAATTATTTACTACCATTTCATCTTGGCCCTTTTCTGGGGGTCAGTTCTTAGTATTATACTATTTGGAATGTTATGATAGGATGTAGATAATCTGTTGCCGTGTTAAAGTGCGTGTTGTGTGTGGTGTATCAGGGCGGTGTTTCCAACTCGCCGTTCAGGGAGCGTGTGGGCAGCACTCGCCTGCCTGACCGACCGAGGCTACGGATCGAAGCCATGTCAGTATCTACGTGACACATACATAAGCCTGTGCTGACCGATTTTAAAAACTAAACAATAATAGCGAAGGGCTTTTTATAAGGAATATTTAGATAGGAATCCCTTTCGGCTTCCATCCAAATATTCTAAATATGCTCCTTCAATATAACTGTAAAAGAAGAATATAATTTTTAAAGTCTTTAAAAATGGTCAGTGATTTAAATGTACTTTATACGCGTCTCTGAAGTTTGCGTTTTGGCCTAGCGTTTCATGACTCCTTAATCTGTATTACTTCAAAAAAAGAGAGTCCAATCCTTTTATTGGTTCTAGATAACTAGGCACAATATACATGGCCCTTAAACAAAGTGACCTATTTGTCTGACTATGCAACCACGTTTTGTAGTTACACAAGACACACCAACATGTAACACTTACAATGACTTAAAAGACGCGTATAAAACAATGCAATGCATTCTGGAGGATCGCTTCATGTCCGCCGCATGGTGTGCTCACGCTTGGCCAAGTTTCTTCACATTTTGCAAACATTCACGCACTCATTCGTTCTCCGAACACACATGTCACACATTCATTCGTTCACCTTCCTTATGTGAACCGACTCTGCTTCGTACCTTTGTGCTCTTATAAACATTTAAATAACTCACGAATCTTATGTATTATTTATATTTATGTATGTAAGTTGCACCTTTATTTTAATTTAGATGTGTAAACTTTATGTAACTTTTATTTTCCCTATTTTTTACTAAATTGACCAATTATTTTTTACAGATATCGTTATATCGTAGATTCCTAAAAGACTATTTAGTTCGTCAATGATATTACTAAAAAAGTTTGGACACAAATTGTTTATATTGTCAGTTCAATAAAAAGATATGACGATAATGTGCGTTAAAATTTTCCCGTAACAGTGCGTGACGCACTGTTACACTTTCTACCTACCCTCTTGAACTTTGATGCGCTTTATCTTTGTGATTTAATATTTATTTGAAAAAACAAGAAATAATTAATAAAAAAATAAATAATTAGCCAATATTTTTTGGTAATCTAACTGATGGAATCATTCGTTTTTTTTAACCCAGGAATTATACCTACTCTAATTCATGACATGTTTTTTTTACTATCGCTAAGCTATCATGAATGCTTGCCCGTGCCTCTCCTATCAGTTGCTTATTCTTATCCTTATTGAATGTTTCATTGCAGCAACTATCACCTAATAAGTCACTAAACACTAGTCAAAGTAACAAGTAAGTATACAGTTCTCTTCATTGTCCCTTTTATAAGGGCGTTCTAGAGCCAACAGAGCGCGTTTAAAAAACAGTACCTAGTCGACCGAGCTCGGCTTGGGTGAAAATAGAGAAAACGACGTTTCCTAAAAGTGAAAACTAGCGAGATCGATTTCTCGCCCCCGAAACCCCTGCATACAAAATTTCATAAAACTCGTTGGAGACGTTGCCGAGATTCAGGTTATATATTTATAAAAGAATTGCTCGTTTAAAGGTCATCATATCAGCTGAAAGACGTCCACTGCTGGACATAGGCCGCCCCCAAGCCTCGCCACATTGACCGGTCCAGCGCGTCTCGCATCCAGCGAATCCCCGCAACCTTCACCAGGTCATCGGTCCACCTGGTGCGAGGCCTTCCAACGCAACGTCTTCCGGTTCGCGCGGTGGCCACTCCAAAATCTTTCTGCCCATCGGTCATCCGTTCTGCGAGAAATGTGCCCTGCCCACTGCCACTTAAGTTTGGCAATTCTTCGGGCTATGTGTGGCTCTCTTGCGGGTCTCTATATTTTTGATTCGATCACGCAAGTAGCTCCGAGCATAGCCCTCTCCATTGCCCTTTTGGTGACTGCAAGCTTTCTGATGAGGCCCATTGTAAGCGACCATGTCTCAGAGCCATATGTCATCACTGGCACTGGTCATAGACTTTCGTCTTGAGACACTGTGGTTAGTTGGACGAGAAGATACCGCGCAACTTTCCGAACGCTGCCCAGCCGAGTCGGATTCGACGGTTGACCTCTTTCTCGAAGTTGGCCCTACCCAACTGGATCGTTGGTCCCAGGTAGACATAGTCGCCCACAACTTCGAGTGTAGAGTCTTCCGACCTTGGTAGGAATGGGTGTAACATGGGCATTCAACATCACCTTGGTTTTGTCCATGTTCATCCTAAGACCCACTCTTTCGGAAGCTCTACTGAGGTCATCGAGCATTGTACTGAGGTCCTCCATGGTCTCAGCCATGACCACTTTATCGTCGGCAAAATGAATGTGAGTGATGTATTCGCCCTGAAGTCGAACTGACATGGTGGCGTTTTTGTACAAACACTTCAACACTTCGATGTACCGGTAGTCAATTTGGCACCATTGGAGGAACTGGGTACAGCACAAGTATCGATCGAATCGAAGGCTTTCTCGTAGTCCACGGACGCTTAACAGAGAGGCAGGTTGTACTCTTCGGTTTTCTGTATAACCTGCCGCAGCGTATGTTTGTGGTCTACGGTGCTGAAGCCTTTATGGAATCCGGCTTATTCGGGAAGCTGGCGTTTAAAGGTATTAGATTAGTTTAGATAAATAGCAATAGCTTTTATCCCCGTTAGCTTCATTATTCTTCTCGCGGTTTGCGGTAGGTGTGATTCGGAAGAAAATGTAACGTCACTCGTCGTCTTCTCTAAGTGCATCTTTTTATGAACATATACGCACACCGCGCGTACTCTTCTTTCTTGAACTGTTTTACATTATTTACAGTGTAAATATGATACAAAATAAAAAATACATGCATTCCATCCTGACGGGAGACACCTGACCGCACATGTGTTTTCTGTGTCGAATTGTGTCCAATTCAGTTCAGACATTTATGTGTGATGAAATAATGAATATCTCAACCAACTTTACGTGCGTCGGGCTCTTGGGTACGTTAAGGTCGCAGATATTCATTTGTTCTAAATCTACTCATCGTAAACATATAACGTAAGATAGTGAAAACAAATGACTCTAGAACGCCCTAAAATCTACCCATAATTTTTATTTTTTCTATGACTCAAGTTCCGCTTGGAAGCTTTGCTTTTGGAATCCTGCTTCATTATCATCATTCAATTTTTTATTCAATTTGTGTTGAAATGTTCTAATATGACAATAACTTCAGGGCCGCAGCGAAGACTGTTCTAGAGAGAACACAATCTCAGACTGGTGAATGCGACGATACGTATGATGATGGGTAAATATTACTTTGATTGTTGTTACAAATCTAATTCTTTTCTATACGACTGTAGATTTGTCATGAGGCCGTCGGGATATGACCAGCAGCCGTATTGCGTAAGTGAATACGGCAACGCAAAGAGTTTCACTGCTGTCCAATCGACCAATCAAATGCGAGATGAATGACGCGATGTGGATTTCCGTCTGTGTGATTGATCGATTGGATAGCGGTCAAACTCTTTGCATTGCCGAATTCACAAACGCAATACGGCTGCAGACTTGCTTGTTGAAAAACCGAATATAAAGTCATACCTATGGTTTAATGACGTATATGTCTCTGAATAGATGGATTAAGACCATCCGGTTCCTACAGCTTTCTACCAGGTTACGCACCTATAATGTCTTGTATTTTTATTTCAGTGTGCCAGAACCGAAACTGAAAGCGAACTCGACATTGGCGGAGATAATTGAACGTATGCGCGGTCCACAAATGGGCGTGGGTTTCCTGCAACAGACCGTCAGCTTGCCGTCCCATACGTTTGTTTCGATATACGCCATACATTGGTTACAAGCTAATATGGAAGGCGTTACCTACGAAAGGGCTACATCCATTATGGAGGTAAAGTTCGACGCATAAGATTTTATGATTCCATTGCCAAATCCTTCAAGGAATAAAGCGTTTAGCTGAGAAAAATAAATAATAATAATAATAATCGATAAAAAAATATATCCACTATACAAAGGACGAACGGTGCTAAAATTTTTAGAGCCTTTAATCAAAGTGTTTGTGGATTCATAATAAATAAATTTGTTTCTTCTTGCAGAAATTACTTCAAGAAAAAATGATATGTCATGCATCAGGCGATACAACTAAACGCTTCGTCGTTGGATATTATATGTATCATATCTTGCCACAGAAAAAAGAAAAAGGTTAGTAGCGACTAGGCTAGGTTAAGGGAAGAAGTGACATTAATGACAGACGGACGAGCTTTAAAAGCCACTCTCATAACTCACGGTGCATCTGTGTGATATGTTTAGTCACATTTAAGCAGGATTCGCATTATGGAAAAAAAAAACATAGTCTCAAAATTAATCTACCTAAGCTTTCCGTACTATGTTGGACTTGATTTCTGGTTTAATCGAAAGCTGCGAAGGTTTCAATTAATTTTCAGGCCTCTTAACTATCCGTAACGACTTAAAGATCTACAAATGACTGCCGGGTGCATTTCCGAGGCACGAAGAAGTCTCAGTATGCAAAGGATGGCTTGCCGAGGTAGGCCCGTAGATATATGGGCCTAAGTAAGCAAGCGATTCTTACCCTTATGTGAATGAATGGACCCCTATACTGTTATTATATAGACATGAGCCTCTCATGTTTTTCAAGAGTGTAAATTAATACAGGAACCTTTAATCTACACAGACAGTATGCCAGACTACGTAAAGCCTTTAGGTGACCTGCAAAGCTTCGAGAACGAATGGATGGAGGTCGAAGTGTTGGGACCGCGGTCGCCATTATTGCCTCTCGAGTCTATGATGGGGGCCATCGATATATCTGGCACCAGCCCAGTGACTGACGACACGGGAGTGCCGGCCTTCCTCTGTGACAATATTGACCCCAGCTATATGCAGTTGGGTTCTGATAGTGACAGTAAGTATCCGGCTCGAAGGACCATCAGATGTTGATGGTAGTTGTGGTTTGAGAATTCGTAATAGGTAAATGAAAAAGCAGGTCCACACACGATGAGTGGAAATGGATCTATTCCATTGAAATTGCTGATTACTTGTCTTGACAACACACCTTTTGCTAAATAGAGGCTCTCTACTTAAGACCTTGTGTCCTTTTGAATTTAAACATAAGCAAAATATTTATCAATTTATTTAAAAATAAGGTCGCGTTAATAGTTCTCCACATTGTAAAATGTACTACTATACCGGCAACGACTTTGTCCATCCGACCAAGTCGTTGCCAGTTTTAAGTTTATTACTATGAAAATGTATTTTTTTGAAAAATCTATTTTTATAACAGTACTACTATTTTGGCTGGTACGCTTTCAATTGTCTGTTTGTAATATTATAAAAATATTTTCAAGATTTTGTTAACAGTAATTTTTTTCCGTGTTTCTCTATGTATGGAAGATAGCTTAACAAATGGTTTTAATTTCCAGTGCCGCTTTACAAGAATACGCACTTGGACATCGACATAAGCAACAAGAGCGACCGCATCGAGTGGGGCCACGCGCGCTATCAAGCTACGTTCCGGCCGGACCAGGCTTACGAGATGTGCATTCAGTGGGCCGTCGCCAGCGGGAATATCGTCGCTGAACTGGTTTCTTTTTTTTTTACTATATCACGTCTTTAATCCTCAAGAGAAGTGTATATAACCGCCGCTAGTAAAAGCCCTTTCAGGTAAAAGAGCTTGACTCGTACTGAGGAATTTTTCTATTATAATAAATGCGAAAGTTGGTATTTCAAGTACGCAATACGGCTGCACAAATCCGCAAACCCACCACAAACTCCACAAATCTGTGTGCACAATTTCATTAAATTTGAACAGATACACACAGATAGTTTATAACCTGGGTTAACATGCACGAGCACGTGCACCGAAGCTGCGAGTAGAAGCTTATTTCTAATAAAGAAAAAACATCCATTCATCCATGATAATGACATTGTATTTTACTTTACCAGATATTCGGCTGGGCGCGTAAAGCTCAAAGCTGTAGACTTCAAATGGTGCCAATACCAGCGGATCCGCTTGCTCTGCCCTTCACTTTGAAGTCCGACCCTCTGAGGGGACCTATCTACGTGCCCCTTAACGAAGAACCCCTGCTCAAGAGCAAAGCTACTTTATTTGAAGGTGCCTAACTTATCTTTTCTGCATACTAGTGTTAAAGAAAATATCAAGTGAATGACATGCCTGGATTCTGTCTATTGTTACTTTTTACACGAATACCCAAAAAAAAGGCCATGTATTTGACATTAGCAAAGTTGGACATCCCAGTGCTTGTAGTAGATCAATAATTTCGCTAATTTTTTGATGAACTGTGGCTAAAGTGGCTACTACTTGAAATGTACATACGCTAAAAGAGTTGGGGCTCTATTTTAGCTATTGCTAGACAGTTCTTACATTCATCATTCGTTTCCCGATTGTGTTGGAGTCGCATTTCCGCCTTACTGATTGAAATGAAAATTGAAGGACAAAAAATACATTTATTACTGGTAGTTTACATGGACCGAAAAGAAAACTATTGTATAAATATGCTCCTTTCTAAAATAAAATGACTGTAACCTACAATCATCGAACTTCTGCTAAAACATTTCCTCGACGAAATTAAAGGCTTGATTCCTTATATACTCTTTTTTAAACTCCAGGTTTTCCTGAAGACACATGGCTGGAACGTCTGTTCCTGTTCCAAGAAGCCATAGTGGGTCGTTTCGGGTTCATAAAGTGTACCGTGGAGAGTACATCGCACGAGGCGGGTGTGGGCGATCACTTGTACGTGCACGTTACCGGCAATATGTTCATACTGATACCCACCACTGTCAAATCGGAGCAGCGGGCGCTGAGGACCAAGCCAGCAAACAAACCACTCAATGCTAGCAGGTAATAAAGATAACATTGCATATTTTTCCTCAATAAAAACACAAATAATAAAACTCGGATGTTAGCCTTCTCAAAGACCTGTTCAGTTACTGAATCACTTGTTTTTGACGTCGACATTTGTATGCGACTTCACCCACGTGGATGTATAATATCACGCTATTAGGTACTACCGGGAAAAATTGTATACTATTGCCTAAA
This sequence comes from Orthosia gracilis, assembly GCA_947562075.1. Classification (NCBI taxonomy): domain Eukaryota; kingdom Metazoa; phylum Arthropoda; class Insecta; order Lepidoptera; family Noctuidae; genus Orthosia; species Orthosia gracilis. Next base: position 15,640,169 of record OX387274.1, read on the forward strand.
CTAGGCCATGGGCTTCCTGTGTTCCAAACTTCATCATCCGTTGAGGCGTGAACTCATTAATTTATAATACAGAAACCTTTTTTTTTTAAATTAAGTAGGATTTTGAATCAAATCTCTTGACGTAACAGCTCCTTTATTGATATTGTTTGAAATTTTGGAATTGTAAGGTACATAATATTATCAAAGAGTGTGATATAAAAAAAAAACGACGTCTAAAGCAAAACACTACAAATCGAAAAATTACTTTTTTTCCGAAGTCGGTGTCTAAAAAAACGAAAAACAGTAGGTACCAAAGAAATCGGTTCTATTTCTTTGTTATTTTTTTTTTATTTTTCACTTTTTAATGGAATATAATGGATAAGTTCTATAGTAAGGTCCCTATATTGCCCAGTGATGCCAGAATAGATTACCCAAATAACACGCTTTGGAATGAGAGTGTACCAGGGTGATCTGTCTGTACACATCTGCGTACCCGTTTAGAGCATGTTTTATGATGGTATGTTATGAAATGGTGTAAACAATCAACAGACATACGATTACAGCAATCCCGAGAGATTTGCCGTCACTAATTGAAGAGTTCTGTTTTATATCTCCGAAGTTCTTCATCAGATCTTTACCAAATTTAAATTGGACCATTTCGGAATAAACTTCTTTCAATTAAAAATAGAATTTTGCAAATCCTTGCATATATGACGCAGTTATGCCCGAACATACATAAAAAATATATCTATATAAACATCCGAATTGAGAACCTCCTCCTTTTTGGGAAGTCGGTTAAAAATGGCCCACTGGCTGGACGGTTGGATGTGTATGGTACGTAATAGTCTAATTTCAAGCACTATTGGGCGATCTGAAAGTATAATAACAATAAAATAATCATAAGGGGCCCTCTAGCTAAAATTGCTTTTTGTCTAGCAATAATATCATAAATAATAAGAAGTTTGGGTTTCAGAAGGGTCGTAAGACTACGCAGCTACTGTCGGCTTTTTCTTATGAGGTCAATAAGCATTTGGGCGCTCGCGAACAGGTGCTTATTGCCCTTATCGACTTAAGCAAAGCATTTGATACTCTGCGGTATAATATTTAGTAGACTTGAACAAGGTGGTATACTGGGTCCTCTTTTGAAATGGTTAAAAAATTACCATAATAATCGTCATACTGAAGCTCGTTTAGGCAATTGCCTAAGTGAAAATATACCTACTAAAATGGGCACCGCCCAATATTATATTATACGTTAATAACATGTGTAATATTATTCCGGAAGACTCTGTATACCAGTTTGCCGATGACACTTGTTTGGTAACCCATCATAAAAACATAATTCAGGCTCAAACAATAATGAAACGTTTATTTGATGACCTGTGTAAATGGGCACACGATGCAGGCCTGGTTATCAATACTAGTAAAACCAAAATTATCCATATACACTCTCCTTATATGAAGATCAGACATGTACCTAAGATATTGCGCATGCATCGCGGGCCCACTGCAAGCATGTGTGCGTGTCCTACGCTAGAGGCTGTCGACCGGCACACCTAAATCGGACTCATTATTGATAAGCATTTCAATTGGGTATCACACATTGAAAGTGTAAATAACAAACTCAGATCTATTAACGCCAAGTTGGCTATCCTCAAATATAAACTTCCCTTCCACACGCTACGCATGCAATATCTCGCTCTGGCAGATTCCGTCATAAGCTATGGCCTAACTAGTTACGGACGTTCCTTACAAATCTTATGTAGATAAAATGTATAGACTACAACTAAGTATACTCAAGACTATTGTGCAAAAGAATAATAAACTTAAATATAAAGATGATGATTACGAATTATTTAATTACTGTAAAATTGTGTCAGTCTTTGATAAATTCAGATCGGCAATTATCTTGGACAAATTCAATAATATTAGCTGCTTAACTTTATACAATGGACCAAAACAGTTACGTGATCTGGATTACTTGCCAACATATAAACTACCTACAACCTGTAAATGTGTATGGCACGTGAACGTGGGAATATATATTACCTGATACTCTTAATAAAATTCCTAAAACTGTGCAGTCAAATATTGTCACTAGCACATATAAAAAATGTACATTTACCTTTAAAAAATATTATATTACTGGTGACATCACATCTTAAGTTTTAAGTGGGTATAAATGTATATGTTTACCTATTTTAGTAATATGCGGTGCGAGTTTGCGCCACCTCCGCTTTGTCACATAAACATTTTAAGGTTATGCTGCACAATAAGTGTAATTTAATGTATTGAAAAATAAAGGAGAAAAAGAAGCTAGACATTTCATAAAAACACCATTCAATCAAAAACTGTCGCGGTACAAAATATATCAGATACACTCACACATGAGAATCGATATAAATCGCGTGCAAATAGAGAAGCCGATTTCCATCAGTGTGGTATGACTTATCATCCTATGTCCCCTAGCTGGGGAAGGGGGCGTCCTCAGTAGTCATCCATCGCGGCCGGTCTTGAGCTTCGCGCTTCACCTCGCTCCACGTTATTCCAATACTCGTCGCTTCTCGTGCGTCACCAGGTTTGACGGGGACGGCCACGCTTCCTTTTTCCTTGAGGATTTCAATCCAAGGCATGTCTAGGAATGTGATCGGAATTTCGCCGGAGCGTGTGGCCATTTACGACGCTTGATTTGGCGGTTGATCAGGGTCTAGTGTGATCTCCCCATCAGCTCTACTTTAGAGATGGTCTCGGGACAGTAAATGTCGAGAATGCGACGAAGACATCGGTTTACGAAGACCTGGATTTGGCGCGAGATGTCCTTTGTTACCTTCCACCTTTCGTACCCGTATAGCAGCACGGATTTTTTATTTTAACCCTTTGAACAACAAAAACAATAACAAGTTCTCAGATGTCCGTAGGTAGCTCGTGCTTTGGCGATCCGGGATCTGTGTGGTATAGGATGAATACGAAAGGTGTCCGACCCTCTCCTAGAGCTCTAGGAGAGGGTCGGACACCTTTAACATTACAACCAATTAACATTGGCATTAATACTCCACAGATACCCTGTTCACCCGGAAGCAGCCCCCAGTCCTCACGAGGGCTACATCACGAGACACGTCAGCGGCAAGAATAAGGACGACTACGACAACAGTCGACGCGTAAGATTTTAATATATTATAGTACCCGGGCGAACATCGAGTTTTAGAAAGAGACGACGGGCAGCATAGCCAACCTTTTTATTCTATAACTCGATCTGAAAATAGCATTTAGATATAATCCCTTATATTCATACAAACTAGAAATATTAAGTATATATATTGACCAGACAGACGTTGTCCTGTCCAAATTAAGAAGTAAAAACCGCTAAAGGAAACCACTAGATTTGCCCGCTTTAAAATTTCTATCCCTAAGAACCTAACTTGGGCTGTTGCGATGCGTTCTGAAATGATGCGCTTACGAACAACTTTTAATTTTTATTTATATAGATTGCGCAAATGCTTTGTTTCGAGTTGCGCAATAAATTCACAAGCTTTCAATATTATGCACAGACGGTGAGGTATACTATTTCATAATTCAAATATTACGCAATATTCTTTTTATTGTAGTAAGTACGGGTGTTGTGGTGTTTAACCCCTTGAGTGCCCGAAAAATTGATCCAGCGGGACACATTGGCTTTTTTATTGTTTCCGTTAATGTTTCTTCCGTTGCGTTTAACATAAATGAATAACGAAAAACTAATCCAGTGAAGTTCAATTGCACGTCAATAATCGAGAAATAATTCTTGCAACCGGAGGATACACCTGCAACCTGCGGTAGCAACGTAGGCAGTACGTAATTTAAGATTGGGATGTTCATAAGAACAACCACGAACTGCTATACGCTCAATTTAATGCTACTTATATTATTTCAGATGGGATTCCTCTGGTCATGGAATCACATGATATCAAAAAAGTGGAAGTCGTCACTGACCCCAGCGACCGGGGACGAAGGTTTCCAAATGCGAATGCTCAGAGACTTCAAACATTTCTGTGCGAATCAGGAGCAGAGACTCAGTTTGTTCTGGGATCAATGCTGGGAGATGCGAGAAAAAGCCCGCGGCATGCAGTCTTGTTAATATTTAATTGTTAAATTTATAACCTATTTCCTACCTATAATGTAATCTGCCTCTTGAATACATTTTCTGATTTTCTTAAATTGTATTTTTATTATAAAAACACATAACCCTCCTTTTGTCCTTTATAGTTGATCCATCCCTTTTGGTTGAATTTCACGCGTCGTAAACTTGTGACCTTCCAGGAACTTACTTAATTAGCTTGCTAACTGTGATATCGCCATGGCATGAACAAATCGCAGTTAGAGATAGCAGGACTAACTAATTAACTAAGCAAGACAAAATGCGGGCTTTCAAAAAATATTGTATTTCAGATTAGGTACTACTTAACAAGAAACAGTGTCATACCTGCAGTGGACCATAAACTATACATTTTTGTATCTTGAGGTTGTGATTGCCTCCAAGATTAATAAAATACCAGTAATTTTAATAAGACTACTATGTAAAATCCTCTCAAAATAAAATCTTCGGTACGACTTTAATTTCTCACATTTAAATCTATTGGTATACGGCACCACTACCTATATTTAATACTTATTTATGGTTTTATACCTAATTTTAGATATGCATTTCATTTTTATAAATTATGAAACTATATGTACATATGCGTATAACAATTAAGACGACAATAAACCTATTGTTTTGTACAAGATTGGTAGAGAATGCCTTTCGCCTATGTACCATCAATACAGTCATAATGATTAAATAAATAAAAATATGCCTTTCAAATTGTATTAATAGAAAACATATCAAAATAAAAATTATACAATTGCAACTTATTCTAATTTATTAATCATTTTAGTCTATGATACCTACCTGCTTAACTATCAGGTTTTCTATTAAAAACAAGACGACGTGTAAGCATACTCGAAAAGCATGGAACTTGCTTTTTAAGTGACTGATACGATTCACAATTTAGGGCAACTTTTTGACTCACAAATGTAAGTAACGTCAAAATATCCATTTCCGTAGCAAAATAGTGTAACTCTTCACATAAAGCCTGGATGAACCAAGAACCACTTTCGGTATTTCTCCACGCATAATACCCAGGAACTGTAGACAGAGCGAGCAGGAAGTCAGGATGAACCGGAATTTTCTTTGGTTCAAACCATCCGTCTGTCACGATGTACGGGAATTTGTTTGTTTCAATCCTCCCCTCTGTATCAATGAAGTCGTTACTTGTCAATGTAATGCCATCATCGTAATCTTCTCCCTGACAAGCTTGAAATATGAATAACTTTGGCTTGCCAGCAAGTGTAGGGCAGTTTTTTTGGGTAAACTGATACCACAGTTTTTCTGATCTGTAATGAGTATCTTTTGCATACAAAATGCCCGACTCTCCATGAGTTAACACTACAATTAATAGACAATCATTATTGGAGTGATTCATCTTTGCTGTCTGTTCAATATGCTTCATGATATCTACATATTTAAGATTATGGAAAACATCAACTCTAAATGCTAGCTCTTTAAGGCATTTTTCCAGTGCATCACAATCTTTAACAGTGCCCTTTCGCGTTGGCAAATCAATGTCGAAATGATCGTGACTAAAAATTAGCGCCTTACCGCGATACTTGTGATTCATGTCGTAATATTCATTCCTGCATGGTTTGTAGGATGGCGCTGTTTTTCCATTTTCTTCGTCCATTTTATGTAGATAGCAGATAGGTAAATATCTACTTAAAGGTTTTAGGTTATATGCCTAAATATGTAGTAAGTATTGTATTTACTGTAGAACAGGTGAATTCTAAACTACTACTCAACTCGTTTTATGAAGTTATAAACCAGTTTCACAGCACTTAAATAAGTAACGTCATCATCAATTCGTTTTTATAATAAAAAACCGCTGGAACGGGCAGTGATAGCTGCGATATTTATATGCGTGATGACGCAACAATACATACATACAACGGTAATCAAATTATTTCTAGCAGCAACAGGAAAATTGTGCCGAATTTTAGATTAAATTTGAAATAATTCATCACAAAGTATTTTGTCTTTAACGTGTAGGGTATAAACAGAGGAATAGGTTGGCTAGTGGTATGTTAAAATTATCCTGCGAAAAGCTCACCCCTGAGCATACCTGCTTTTGCCAGCTTTTGGTATGTTACCTTGCTTTCGGTGTCCAGCAACTAATAAATGTTTTTTCAAGTACTTCCTGTTTCCTGGCATTAGATTAAGCTGAAACTTGGCATACTTATGAAACTTTGGAAATATTGAAATAATATGGTTGGTCTCATGATGGAGGCGGAAGGTGACCATAGCAACTTCTCTCAACCAAACAATTTATTTAGCACAATCGTGTTTGCGCTCATTAGCAATTTTACATTTCGTACTTTTTAGTCCATTAGAAGCATTTAATAAAAGATTTTTACTTTGCATCGAATTCTATATTTTAGATGTACTATCGCATGCATAAATCCATTAGCAGTTTTACAAATTTATTGCATCAAAGCAAGTCGCACTTACGACCTTTCAATATAACAAACCTTTTGCACACATACACGTCTCGTATATCGCACTCTTTCATCATTATTTATTAAGAAAGAGTACGGTAGAATGATCATTTGTATAATACTATCTAGTCTGTCATATCGTGGCGGCGTATTAAGATAGTTGTATTTAATTTCGGTACTATTGCCATATAGCTATCTGGCTGAGTGGTTAACGCATTGGTTGTTTCACACGTTGAGACCTGCTTTCGAACCCCAGCTAAGTCGATCTTTTTGTGTTTTTATCGAGAATTTTAAAATAATATCTATCTTTGATATTACTCGATGAGAATAATGTTTCTTATTAGTTGAACTTGTAACAAAATTAAATAAATGTGGGTGAGTGTAAAATAAAATAAACTTACTGGATTGAAGAAGTAATTACCTACGATGTTGTTAGTTGGCGAACTTTATTAAGAGTGGTACTTGTGTTATTATTGCGATTATTGTGTTGTTTGAATATCTGATTCGAGATGCAAGCTAATATTCCTATTGATGCCAGGGCAAATATTGTCGCTTTGCATAGAAATGGGCTTAATATTTCTCAAATTTCTTCCGAAACCGGTTTAAGTGTAAGTTATTTTTAAGGATTATTTTAGGTATGATGATAGTTGCGGCGTATGATACCTATTCATAAATCGCTAGTTGCAAGTGTGTAATAAAATATTTTTGTTTTTTAGAGAAATACTGTGAGCCGTTGGGTAAAGAGGTTCGAGGAAGAAGGTAGTTTGAAGAGTCGTGTGAGAAGTGGAAGACCGCGGCTTATTAACCCGACTCAGCGACGTTCAATGGTGGAAGAATATGAAGCAAATGGTTTCATTCCAACTAAACTGTTTGCAAATCGATTTGATACGTCTTTGGAAACTGTTCGCCGTGCACTCCATGCTGAAGGTATACATCATCGGAAACCAGCTAAAAAACCATTTCTGACACAAAAACACAAGGAAGAGCGATTACGTTTTGCTCGAGAATATTTAGATTTCAACTGGGAGACTACTATATTTTCCGATGAGAAGACTTTCAAATCTTGTCAAACAGGACGACTTCATTTATGGCGAAAAAATAATACTCGCTGGTCAGAACAAAACATTATTCTGAGTACCGAATCAGGTAGAATAAGTGTGAATATGTGGGGGTGGATTAGTGCTCAGGGGCCGGGCGAGTTGGAATTCATACCTACGCGTGCCAATAGTTATAATTACGTCGAAGTTTTAAATGACATAATGCTACCAACTGTGCGTAATGTTAATCCAACTGAAGACTTTGGTGAACTAAGTTTTGTTCAAGATAATTGTCCGATACATCGTGCCAGTGTTGTAAAAGAGTGGTTTAGTCAGCATACTGATATTAAAGTTATTCCATGGCCAGCTCGATCCCCTGATCTTAACCCCATTGAAAATATATGGGGTTTTATGGTTCAAAGGTGGAAAGCACGAGATGAGAGAACTCCTGAGCAGCTTAAATCCCATTGCACTCAAATATGGGAGGATTTACGTGGCACAGATATATGTGCAAACATTGTCGCCTCCATGCGTCGACGGCTACTTAGTTGCATTGACAATAATGGAGGTGTAACTAAATATTAATGAATAGGATGTTTATTACAGGAAATATACTGGTCATAATATCTATAGTTATACACGTAAGTTAGGTTATGTTTGTAAAATTGGGATTAAACTTCAATCTTCTTTTCTCCATGAGAAAATGAAAAATTAAGCTATAATCTCAATGAAGTTAAGACATAGAAACAATTTTTCATAGAAGCAAACTTGTTACCTAATTTAATTATATATGTTTGAAATTACCCACTATTATTTTATTTTAAACTACAATATGATTCCTTTTTGTAATTTTCGGATCAAAAGTATTATATACCAATATTTATATATAAAGCATTTAAATTTATATATTACTTATAACATAACATTAATTTAAACATAAAAAATATATAATAAAAAAAGTAACGAAAATACAAAATCGATCTCAATAAATCATATGGGAATCGAACCCACAGTCTCTTGCTTACAAGTCATATATTTCTGATCTTAGCCAAATGAACTGATGACAAAGAGTTCGAATTTTAGCTTTAGGTTTGGATTGACTAAGTGCGAATACTAATTAGAAGAAAATAAAACTATATCTTTATCTTTGTCTAGTATTGACCTCACAGCCACCTTTTCGTATTTATACCGTATGACGAATAAATGTTTGCGTTGAATTCACTCACACATGAATGAATACACGCTACTGTGCACGCGATAATGATTATTGACGTGCTAAAGGATTTTTGTGGCCTGACTGTATTTGTAAAAGAGATTGAGTTTTACATGTATGTAATTACCAAAACTCCATTTGAAATAACATTAGACATATTTCCAAATCTTTTTATAGTCCGTTCAACTGGTTTTGAGTTCTATCCCGTAATAAGGATGACATAAAAAGCATGAACCTGTTACAAATACCGTTTACTAAAGCTACCATTTGTCGTATTACTAACGCAATAGAAGTCAAAATCGATCGTTGAACGGGCTGTAAAATGGTTTAATTTAATCGTCTAATGTTATCGCAAATGGAGTATAGGTTAGTAAATTAACGGTCGAGCATTATTTTTTTTAAAGAATCTTTGAGTTTGACTTGGTACTTCAAGCAGAAATACCTACACTATGTCGACGAATATATCTATCTAGACCAGTTAAATTCATTCCACAACAGACAGGACAGTGAGATCGACCGTCGAGTCGCAAACGCCTGCCCGGCGAGCACGGCCTACTGTGACATGGCTTGAGTCACACATTTCATCGCAGTTTGGGCGATAAAGCCATTTTGTCTTAAATGCTGGCACGGCGACGTGAGAAAATTTCTTGACGTTTATTTGGGTCTCATTGAGTCTTAATTAATAATACGGGCGCACCCATTTTGTCTCAAATGTCACATTTAGAGAGAAAATGTATCACTTTCGTTCGGAGGAGGTTTTGCGCCGCAAAAGTGGGGCAGGCCTCCACCGTATGCTCTACCGTCTCCTCCGGGAGATCCACACAATGGTGACACCCTGGCGTTTCCTTCCGCCTTATTCTAAACAGGAACCTCCCGAAACAGCCATGTCCGGTGAGGACCTGTGTCAGGCGGGAGGTGAGGACGCCGTGACGCCTCTCAAGCCACTCTTCAAAGAGGGTCCTTAACGACGCAATTGTGGCCGCCGCCTGGTGCGAACTCCCCTGCGCCAGGACCAGCGTGTCGTCAACGTAGCAAACCACGCTGACGCTACTAGGGAGATCGGCGCACAGCACCCAGTCGTACCCGATATCCCACAGATGCGGCCCCACGACCGATCCCTGTGTGACACCACACGACATCTCCCGCCGGTTTCACTCTATCTGGTGACCGGGGTAGATGACGGCACTGTCCATCAAATAGGCACATATTCACCCTGTTTCACAGGCCATCAATATTCACCCTGTTTAACGGTAGGTAGGTATATTATGATAATGATCAATCTAACACTCAAACAAACTTAAAAGATAAAGCACGAGCATCTGAATCGAGGGCCCATTTTTTAAATAAAATAATAGACTATCTATGATAGATATGTAGGTATTTACCTAAGTATCCATATTATTGCTATTTACCTAAGATAGGGTGGTATCTACCTACCTACTTGTCAAGTAGGAAACCTAATTAGGATGTTTCACAGTTAAAAACATAATTTTTAATGATCACTATTTTCCTGTTTAACAGCAGATTACTCATTGATTTTTAGCTATAAAACGACAAATAGAAGGTTGATACCGGTTTCTTAAGCAAATTACAATAAATGACCCGTGACGTCAGCTGTTTTTTGTTTGTTTTTTATTTTACACTTTTTGGCAACAAAACTGTGGTCAAAATTAAGTTTGGCAATATACATCATGTCTTTTCCTACCAGCATGCACAACCACCTGCACCTTCCACGACTTGAACGAGGCCTACAACAGAGCTCGACAAGTACCTAATGAAGAAGAAGAAACACCATGTCATACAATTAAATTCTTTCAACTTTTCTTGTTTTTATGTATGAAATGACAAAAGAAAGCCAGCAATCCATAAACAAATCAAGTTGCTAAAATTTTTAGTTCGCTTCGCTCCCTCTTGCCTTGCCTACCTTAGATGTAATATTTTGTCTTGATCATACCTAAACAGTTAATTTTTTCACCAGGGCCTTTGTTTACCTAGCTACGCCTCTGACAAGATTGAGCTAATACCTACCCATAATAAGTTAATAACTTATTATATAAGCCGATGCATTAAAGAAACGAATCTGAAATAGCGGTGCTTATCATGTTCTCTCGCTTGCACACTTAAGGCCGAGTCCCTCACCTCTAAATTATCGCAGAATTAATGTGACAAATTGTCAAGCACGCGTTATCTTCTGTGATTGGTTGAATGAATTTTCAACAGCAAATCACAGCAGATAACGTAACCTACATAGCTAAATCTAATAAAAAATTTGAATCACAATATATAAGCCCTTTTTGATTTTGTAGAATTCCTTGTTGTATATTCGAAGTAGTTGGAGATTACAGAAGTAAAAAAAGGAAAGATAAGAACAAAACAAAAAATCATCTTTTTTTTTTAATCTGGCGCAAATGTAGATTAGATTATAAGAATAAGGAACACACACACAGGTATTCCCTTCTAACTATATTTAAGTCTATAAAACGTGTAAAATATATCATTAAAATTTCAATTATGTACAATTTATTCTAATTTTTTATCGTAGGTACATTTTTTAAAACAATGAAGAAATGATTTCGTATTGCTTGTACCACCAGGTTTTTTAGTAAAAATGAGACGACGCGTAAGCATACTCGAAAAGCAAGGGACTGTCTTTTTATGCTTAGTGTCATCGTTTGTAGTACTAGATTCAAAATTTAAGGCAACCTTTTGATTCACAAATGTAAGCAATGTCAAAATATCCATTTCCGTGGCAGAGTAGTGTAACTCTTCACATAAAGTCTGGATGAACCAAGAACCATTATCAACATTTCTCCACGCGTAATACCCAGGAACTGAAGAAAGGGCGAGTAGGAAGTCAGGAAGAATCGGTATTTTGTGTGGCTCAAACCATCCGTCTGTCTCGACGAAGTCGCTATTTGTCAATGTAATGCCATCATCGTAATCTTCTCCCTGGCAGGCTTGAATTATGAATAATTTTGGCTTGCCAGCAAGTGTAGGGCAGTTTTCTTCGGTAAACCGACACCATAATTTTTCTGAATTGTAATGTGTATCTGTTGCATACAGAACGCCAGACTCTCCGTGAGTTGACACTACAACTAATAGACAATCATTATTGGAGTGATTCATCTTTGCTGTCTTTTCAATATGCTTCATGATTTCTGCATATTTTAGATTATGGAAAGCATCAACATTAAATGCTAACTCTTCTAGGCAGTTTTCCAGAGTATTACAATCTTTAAGAGCGCCGCCTCGCTTTGGCAAATCAATGTCATAATTATCGTGACTAAAAATGAGGGCCTTACCGCGATACTTGTGATTCATGGTGTAAAATTCATTTCTGCTTGTGTTATAGGATTCAGGATGTCCCCAACTCGGTCTGCCGACATTGCCTTTTTTTGAATTTTGCGCTGTTTCTCCGTTTCCTTCCGCCATGTTATGTTGATATTTTATGATATTCCACACTATTATAGGTTACCTAAAACGCGAAGAATCACATCTATAATATAAGTATCTATCTAACTGTCGAAAAATAATAGATATTTTTAGAAATAGTACCTACTACTTTAATTCAAACAGCAACTACTCAACTTGCGGCAACATAAACTTCTAAGCCAATTTTTTAGTAATCATAGCACGTTATCAATCAATTCACTTTAAAACATGAGAAGCAAGTGTTTGCGCAATGATGATTGCAGTGGTATTTATAAGCGATGATGACGCAACCTAAAACATTTATGACGCAACAATCAACATATTGCAAGCAGCATGGGGAATCCTGCGCACATTTAGTGTTACCATCCACAAATGTTCAAATACCCAATAATCAAACTAATTGAGGTACCTAAGTACCTTTAAAGCGATAATCTTAAAAATTTTAGGACCATTCAATACAACTCTTAGTTTATTTCTATAAAACACAAGATATAATGTTTTAGGGATTGTACAACACTGGTGAGTGTCCACAGTAATCCCTACTTGAGTACTGTTCCTTCTGGATCGGGGTTCTGGAGTTAATGACAATCGGGTTATGTTGACCGAATATATTTCGCGTGATCCCAGACATTGGCTGTTGAAAATTCATTCAACCAATCACAGCAGATAACGCGTGCTTGACAATTTGTCACACTAATTCTGCGATAATTTAGAGATGAGAAACTCGGCCTTAGCAGTAGACCGAGGCAGGGCAGTGCAAAAAAGCACTAAAATAGAAAGCATTGCAGTCGGTAAGTAGTTAGACCAACATGTGGTAGGCAGTAGGTATTTATTAGGTAAGTTGGTACCTATATGTCACATAAAAGTAATGACTACGATGCATGACGTGACCATGATCAACCAAACACCTCAAATAACTGCGATCGATAGCTGTCAGTATCAATACAGTAACAAATAGTAACAATAGCGCTTGACAGGCTAACAATAACGTATACGTCAGTTTGACATATGTCGCATAGATCAAAATATAATAAATAAGAAGTTTGAAAACTTAGTTATGTAGGCAACACTATCTATAAGCGATCGCACAATAGATACCTAACTTTTTTTAAAATTTACATTAGTTCATTGATAACCTTCGATCAATGATACACATGTGTATGAAGCGTACGAGTATAAGTAAAGTAATAGCCATAGATTTTGTATTACCCTATTAGCCCGCTTTTGGAGAGAGGCCTCCTAGCTTCCAGTTCTCCTGACCCAAGGCATCATCTGGCCATTATAGCCTGTAGGCCTGCAGTAACATGGGGCTATGCTGCAGGCGACAGTCTCGCTTGGGCAACAAATTGATCTATATATTTAGCTTGATGCAGTTGAAGGGTCTGGGGAACTGTTTTTATCGGTTACAATTTGGGGAGTGTGCGATGGAATTGCATGATCTAATGCCGCCTAGCCCGTTTCATCATCGGACTACCAGACTTACAGTGCGTGCCACGAAAGATAACTTAACATGAGAGTTGACATACCACGTGGTTTGACTTGCGCAGTAGACGATTATAGGGGTCTTTAGCGGTATGAGGACTGAGTGCGGGAAAAACCGGGTGTCATCGGGACGGCGGATACAGCGCGGGCGACGCGGTCACACTCATTTCGTGGCACGCACTGTACGGCGATACGTCATCGATACCATGGTGGACATCTCACCCTTACGCATTAAACGTTTTGGGAATATTTTTATTATGCGTACAGCTGAGTAGAATTCCTCTGCCGGAGTCTGTTACCCGATAGATACAATCTAGGTGTCTTCAAATCAAGAGTGAATAAGTAACTTCTAGGCTAGCGTGTTTCACCGTCATATATGAGATGAGATATATAAGATGAGATAGTGGACACGAGCGAGACCATAAAAAAATGTAAAAAAACTCCCATATAGGTACTTTTCAGCCCTCTGAGCTAGGGTTGCCATCCGTCCGGGTTTCCTCGGATTTGTCCTAGTTTAGAAGGCGTCCGGGGAGCCTCCGGGCGGGGTTTTATTTTTAGTCCGGGTTTTGAAATCACCAACGGCAATTATACACCGATTTTTCCGCCAATTGTGGACCGATTTTAAAATATTTTTTTGTTTGGAACCCTTGCATGATCCCAAATTGGTCCCATTTAAATTTGGTGAAGATCCGATGAAGAAGTTCGGAGATATCCAACGGAACTCTTCAAAAATTACGGCAAATCAGCCGAAATTGCATGTTTGTTTATTGTACACTAGCTTCTGCCTGCAGCTATTGTCCCAAGGGAACATTATAGGTACCGGTGTAAAGAGTAGCCTATGTGCTATTCCAGACTATAATCCATCTATGAGCCAAATTTCATCTAGATCCATTTAGCCGTTCTGGCGTGATTTAGTAACAAACATACATCCAAACTTACGTACATATAATAATATAAGTAAGAAGTAGAAATTGCCCACTAAATAGACGCCACAACAAAAAAGTGATACTAAATATTTTTTACAAAAAAAAATACAAACGAATTCAAATTAAAAACTCTACTAAATAAAAAATAACTTCAAATTTGGAAGTCAGTGTCAAAAAACGAAGAAACGAATCCGTAAACACCAACTCTCGAAAATGAAATTATTCACAGTATAATTAATAATTGGCAGTCGGTTGTATTTTGTTTATTTTTTGTTATTAAATCAACATTTAGTTTAAAAAAGTTATGAAAATAAATAAATAGTTGATTTATATCAATTATAACCATTAAAACTATATTTTATTCTACTGAGTAGGTTACTTATAAAAAACCGGCCAAATGCGAATCGGACTCGCGCATTAATGATTCCATACCATTATTGCAAAAAACGGCAAAAAAAACACGTTTGTTGTATGGGAGCCCCACTTAAATATTTTTTGTTCGGTTTTTAGTATATATGTTGTTATAGCGGCAACAGAAAACCATCATCTGTGGAAATTTCAACTGTCTAGCTATCGTGGTTCATGAGATACAGCCTGGGGACAGACAGACAGACAGACGGACCGCGAAGTCTTAGTAATAGGGTCCCGTTTTTACCTATTGGGTACGGAACCCTAAAAATACTCTGTTCAAATGTCCGGGTTGCAAGCTCCAAAATCCGGGGTTTTAACGCTTCTTTCCTGGTTGGCAAATTTTAAAGATGGCAACCCTACTCTGAGCCCCAAAACTAGCGGCTGCCACAGAGTACATTTACATTTTATATAGCGGCTGCCACCGACGAAGCGTTGTTATTACTTGTTAAGGCGGAACCACACTTTCGTGTCGTGGCGTGGCGTGGCGCGGAATCCACCAATCAAACGCCTCTGTTGCAGCCTACGTCTCTGGTCAACTGGTCGATGTTACCTAAAATTTGACTGGCTCAAGTCAAATTTTAGGTAACATCGACCAGTAGGTTTTTTGCGTTTGTGTTTTTATTGCGTCTCTAGTACGACTGCTGCTCTAGTGGTCCTGGGTCCGATTCCCGAAATCGGATTGTGTTATTTGGTTTTCCATCAGGAATTTCTCAGTTCCTCCATGATATAAATGTGCCTCGAGAAGCGAAGAAAACAAATACCTTTTATTATCTTCGCGATTGACAAGGTGCATGAAACTAGTAGGTAGGCTAGTGGTAACTAGTGGCTCAGTAGCCGTGGCTTGGTTACCTACGGTTAAGCGAAGAGGAACCAAAGGAGGCGCCGCTCGTCAGGGCTTTTGCCGATAAACCTAAGACGAAGCGGCCAACAAGTAGGTTGCTGTGCCGCTTGGCAATAGAGGCGACATCGCAACTGAGGCGGGCCGCGATGTCGTATGGGAGGCCTCGGCGGGACAGGAGTTTTGCGGTGCGCCGTTCGCCTGAACGGTGTCGCCACCGTCTGATCGCGGACGCGGTGGGGCTGCAGGGGAGGGGTGTCGGTATAGCGTTGGCCACTCTCCCTATCCACTCTTTTTTTTTAGCTTGCAGTAATGCTCATGCATACTGGACTACCACGGGGAGATAGCGCAGTTACGTGGGACTCTAACCCACTAAACTCCAGGGTGTCCTCCTGTGCCGCTTATGCCGGGAACTCGGGACACGCGTTAGCACTCACCGCGAACCCGCCGCGGCTGTTCGTCACCGGACCCTCCTCTGGGGATTACCCCCATCACTGGCGCATCAGAACACACTGTGCGCTATGACCACCCCAGTGACCAAACCAGCACATGGGTGCCAGACGGCCCCGTGTATGGCACCCTTGGTCCCCTTATGACGGGTCAAGGTCAATGGCCCCGCCACCTACCATTTTTCGGCCGCAGGAGATAGGGAGAGAGGCTGAAGCTATACCGACACTCCTCCTCCCCTGCGGCCCCACCACGTCCGCCATCAGACGGTGACGACCCCGTCTAGGCCGCGGAAGGTAGGGAGAGCGGCGCACCGCAATACCGACACTCCTCTCCCGCCGCGACCTCCAGCCATCAGCCGCGATATCGTATGGGACCTGGGAAGCTCCATAAGACATCGCAGCCTGCCTCAGTTGCGATATCGCCTGTTACCAAGCGACACCGCATCCTACTAGTTGGCCGCTACGTCGTCGGCTTAATCGGCAAAAGCCCTGACGAGCGGCGCCTCCTCGAGTTCCTCTTCGCATCACCGTGGGTGACCAAGCCACGGTTACTGAGACCCCCCGCTTCGACAATGCGGGAACCCACTGGGGGGGACTCTCCCTATCCCCTGCGGCCTAAAAATGGTAGGTGGAGGGGCCACTGACCTGACCCGTCACAAACAGGGGGATCAAGGGTACTGGGTGTGCTGGTTGGTCCCTGTAGTGGTCACTGCATACAATGTGTTCTGGTGCGCCGATGATGGGGGGTACTCCCCATAGGAGAGTCCGGTGACGGACAGCCGCTGCGGGTAAGCGGTGAGTACTAACGCGTGTCCGTGTTCCGTGGTCAGAAGGACACTGTGGAGTTTTAGTGGGTTGAAGTCCTACATAACTGCACTATATCCCCGAGGTAGTGCAGTATACATGAGCATTTATCCAAGCAAAAAAAGGTACATTAGGAAGTAAACTACGAACTCGTATAAATTTCTGATTTTCCTCAATGTTATCAACTGGATGTGCAAATTTATCAAATAAACTTGTTATGACTAACCACAAGTACCTATAGTCAACCACACTTAGATGTGCATCATGGTAACAATATTTGGCTTTACTACGAATATTACGAAGCGGTTAGGGCGATTCTCGTTTGTACAAGTGCAGTAAGTAGGTACTAACTTATTTAGTTACATGCACTAGGTAGGTTCCTAAGTTAGAACATTTAGAGTAGAGGGAAATGGCCTCCTTTTGTGAGACCGTGATGGTCCAGAAGCAGGCCGCCAAGCGGCATCGTGAGAAGGCTGATCCCGCTCAGAGAAGAAGGCGTCATGGAGGCAACCGCCTCGACGCCTAAAACGTCGTAACCCAGTCTGATTCATAGGCAGGCGGGACTCCGGGGTCACGGGCGGCCAGATCGGGTACTCTGTTCGCCCGGCATGTGACTCCAGGTAAGACGGTGGCACAGTGGTCACGTGTTCCCGTGCATAGCGAAGCTCAGGCGAGACGCCTCGCAGTCTCCCCAGGGATGTGCACTAACAGGCGTTGCACAGAGGAGGTTCCGGAGTGGCCTTTTAAGAGGTAGCGGGGCCCCTTCCATCTGCTGATGGTGATCACGAGGGTATTTTTAGTGAGGTAAAACCCACACTCCCTGGTCTTTGCCCCCCAAAAGTCCAGGCACCTTTTGAAAGTTTCCCCGCAACAAAATAAAAAGGTGAAGGCGTTTATTCACTACAGTCGATCCGTGTCCGTGAAATTTCGGTTCCGAAGTAGCCGTAGTACTTCTTGTAGGGAAACATACAACAAGTAACTACAACCAAACTCTTCAAAACATTTTGAACTCGGAACTCAAATCACAGACAAGAACGTGTAGTGCATAACCGCCCTTGTGCTACATTTTTTCTGTACTGTTTCAGTTTCGTAAGTATGTGACAATTTTAGGGGTAGACCCGTTAAATCCATATGCATACCTATCTTATAAGGCAATCAGATAAGTTCCAAGGTATCAGATAAAAGGATTCCATATTTTGTAAAATTGGTAGGCTAGGTAAGTAATTCTAAGGACAGGAATTTTAAATTGACAATATAACAATAAAATTGATCTTAAAATAAAAATACATTAAATAGAATGGAAGAAATTTATTGCTTATGTTTTATTAAATACATTTAAAAAAGCATTTATAAAAAATACAGACCAGTCATCATTGCATCAGAAATCTATGAGGAGGCTATTAGTTCTAAATAAGAATCATCATAAAATAAATGGCAGTATGTATCTAGAATATTATTAAAGTTGAACAAGGCACAATTTTAATATACCGATAATTTCATATTCTTTCTAATATAAATCCATTGGTAACTCCTCACAGATTTTCTGAATTATATTCATACTAAAGATAAATCAGTCAATAAGATGCCACTATCACATACTTTCCTAAATCTTAAATTTTACATTCCAACTTTTTCCAATTTTTTGTTTTGATCTAATTAATACTATGCAATTACAGACAATAATTAAACTATCAGATCCGAAAATTATTATGACTCCAGGCCATGCAATATTAGGCATTCATTCAACCTATCACCCATAAGGAAAAAAATATTAACTACTAACACAACATTACTGTCAATTGCATTAAATGGCAGAAATATTTTTGTGCTATTAACAACTAATACAACAATAAATGCTCTTATTTGAATAAAAGTTACTGTCTTTAGGTAGGTATGAACCTACAATTTTAAGAAAAATGCAAAAATATCTTAAAACATAACAAAAATGTAGGTAACACTGTTGAAATTAAATGTGTAAGGAAAAAAATATAAATTAATACACGTACGGACACTAACACTTAGCTAAAAAAATCATCACAAATAACAAACATTTTTTTTTCTTTATGATATGTAATGTACTGTTACTGTTGTAATTGATCTCTTTTGTTCTTCAGTTCCTTTGTTACGTATGTATTGTTACAAATATTTCTTATTAAGTACTTTATGTTATGTAATCTCAAACATTGAAGTTTTAATAAAAACTTAAAAGGTTGAAAATTCATTCTGAAATGCTTATGGTTGCCAGCATAGCATTTCATATATTTGAGCAAATACAAAAGGTAAAAAAAAAAAACAAAATTTGTGCAAACCTGTTCAATGTAAAATGAGCAATCAATTTAGTAACCATCTCCTAGACATAAAGCACTAGCACATAGTATGCGTACTTAAGTAATTTGTGACATGGCATTTCATATATTTGAGACTTAACACTAACCACCATTCTTCATTTGGATATCAAATTACTTAGTGAAACAAGAAATACAAAAACAAAATAATCTCATAAAATGCATGATTGAACAATGCTTTTTCTAATATTAAAATATCATTTTCAACAGCCATTGAAAATTATTTTCAAATTAGGTAGTAGGAATAGTTCCTTTATGTTTTTTTTTTTAATAATTCATGCTAACAAGATATTTCAATACCTAACGTAGGTACAAGGGGACTGTTCATTGGTGGGATTACTTCTTACCAAACACAAGTAGGCGAGTGAGCATGCTTGTAATGCAAGGAACCTGCTTCTGTTGATGCATGGGCAACAGGTCTGGAGTGTTAGACTCAAAGTCCAGAGCCACCTTTTGACATACAAAAGTTAATAATGTCAAAATGTCTCTCTCTGTTCCAGCATAACGCAACTCCTCACACAATGCTTGCATAAACCAGGAACCACGAGTAGTGTTTCTCCAAGAATAGTAACCAGGCACAGTAGAAAATACAATCAGGAAGTCGGCATGAACTGGAATTTTATATGATGCAGAGGGTGATCCATCTGTTTCAGTATAGCTCACCAGATTAACACCACCATCCAATTTATCACCCTGGCAAGCTTGAATAAAGAACAGCTTTGGTTTTCCAGCAAGAGTTGGGCACTTGTCACCAGTGAAGTAGTACCATAAGTTTTCTGGCTTGTAATGTGTATCTTTAGCATACAACATTCCTAGCTCTCCGTGAGTTAAAACAGCAATAAGGAGACAGTCAAAATCTGTATGGTCCATATCTGCTGTCTGCTGAACATACTTAATGACTTCTTCAGATTTTAAATTGGGTAACACTGTAACTCGGAATCCTAAGCCCTTGAGAACCTTGGCGAGATTATCACTGTCTACGTTCGTGCCAGTGCGTGACTTCAAGCTGTGAATGTCGAAATGCTCATGGTTAAAAATGATAGCCATCCCACGATACTTATGGTTCATGTTGTAATATGGTGCATTTCTGTCAACTGGCATCCTTGCATAGCGGCGTGCGTTCGCGGATTCATGACTGCCTAGAGCGTCGCCTTCATCGCCGCCAGCACCGTTCGCGTTTGGCCTTTGTTCAGCATCAACACTTCCATTGTCTTGAGGTTGTCCGTCCAACATTTTGATTATCTAAGAGTAATAGAAATAGGACAACAGTAACGCAATACGCACCCAAATTAAATGAATACTGACAGAATTGCCGAAAATATAGCGACAACTTGTGAGAACCGTGACAATCAAAAAGTCAATTCTCTCGATTGCTTAGCTTCTGACTTCTGATTTGTAATCTTTGCTTCTGAACTGATCAATCAACACAAAATCTATTCTTTGTCAATGTCAAAATTAAACGCTCACCACAGGTTATCTATAAAGCACACGAGGTTCGTCTTCGGTGGAATATTATCGAAATTCTAATCGACTAAAAAGCTTTAAGAGACCTTATTATTGCGCCTTCTTTAGTGTTTTACTTCTAAAGGGATTTTTTATTTCTTCTTTGTAGACGAAATTCAAGGACATGGCAATTAAAAGAATGGTCAGTCAGTGGGTAGTCTTAGGGGCGGAGTAACTAAATTTATTAGAATAACTAAATTATAATCATTTTCTCTTTAATGGCTCAGACTATTTAGTGTTACAAATGTTAAAATACAGACTGTTATTTATTCTTTTTATGACGTCAACATAGCTTTCGAGAACAAATTTGCGTGAAATACATCGATGGTAACTCCATTTTATTCTGTAAGAAAAACATGATCAGTTTGCTAAAATTTTCATGGGCACCCTTATAAATTAGTCGTCCACAACCATAGTTTAAAAAAAATCCAAATGTGCCAATATCCGAGCAGTGCTGCAAATGCCAACTAAGCGCTTTCAGCGCCAGATCTGGCGTTTTTTTTTTCAATAGCGCGTTCTAGTGCCTAGCACTTTTTGAAATCATATTGTAATATGCACATCTACTGTTGTTCTATTTTTCGACAGTAATTTATAACTTTCCGACAGTTATTCTGAGTCAGTTTTAGGAGTTGTGCAGTGAGACTACAATAAAAATGCGCTTGAAAAAAAAACAACTACAAACATTTAAACATCCCTAGTCCCAAATTTTTGGCGTTTGCTTGAATTTGGGGCCGAATAAAGCGCTTTTATTGCAATGAACATTTAGCGCTTTCTAGCGCTTTTTTAAAGTGCTAACAGCGCGTTATTGCTTAGACGAGTTGGCAGCACTACGTGTCAAAGTAACTCTATGTTGCTTGGTAATCTTCGGCGATATAGTGGAGCTAATATCGTATTGATAAAGTTTTGCAGTAGGAATGTCATTTGCTTGGCCTTCAGAAGCTCGAGGGCTTCGATTGCCGAATATAAAATAAAACTTCTAACCTAAAACGTAAAGAATACTAACACATTAAAGTAATGTTCTCTCATTTTTTGTAAATAAGGACAGCAGCCATTGCGCCGCCAGCGACATCTGCTATCAGCTTTGTGGAGACTTAGTGCGGGCGGCTATGTCAAAGGGCGCAACACACTCTTTGAAATGGACATAGTGGACATTTTGCCGCGCGCGTTTTGAATAAAGGACAATGGCAGAACCCCGTACAAAGTTTTAGCTGAAATTCCTTCGTCATACACTTCACGGTATTCAGGGCCCTGAATACCGTGAATATAAAAGCTGTTGAAGCTCCGAGGGCCCCCTAAATTTGAGGGCCGCGGTGCACGGCGCGGTCTATTCTAGCCCTCCGATAGCTATGCCACTGATGACATAGGCAAATATTTTTATTAAGTAATTATCAATATCGATGAAATCATCACCAAAATCAATCAACTTCTTCTGCAACTTTTCTACCTAAACAAGAAGTTCAGAAACAGAACAAAGTTCGGTTTGTTTACCAAATTAGCAAGGGCGTTGCTATGACAACTGTAAAACTAGTCAGCTAAAATGAATTGACGATATTGAGACGAGCATCAAGCACTTGCTATTACTTAAGTATTTTTGGCCAAATATTTGATAAGAATTAAAAACATGTCTATTTTCAAAGTGAAACAATGGTGGTCTAATGATAAACTACAAAATGAACAACCAAACGAAGGCAACCAAAATGCCAATTGTCTGAAAGTGGATAAGTTTAATTCGCATAGTGATAGTGATTGTATATTGGTCGTTGAAGGATCGCTATTAAAACTATATAAGCCGAATTTAGAAGAAGCATGCTCGCAAACTTTGTTAGAAACTCAATTGAGTGATACTGTGCTTCAAATTGAGACCGGAAAGTTTACAGGGTAGGCTATTTCATTCAATATGCTTTGCACGAACTTTGGATAACTTACGCAGCGACTTCATTTTTTTAGGAATTGTGAAGATCGACAGATTCTAGTGTTGCATCCACAAAGCTACGAAGTTTATCATCTGAAGAAGAAGGAAGGTCATATGGAAGCTGGTAATTAAAATTTATCAGTAGACAGACTGATAACTCCAATTATATTTTAGTAAAGCATGCTTTCCTTCGTTATGGGATGGGCTTAGTTTTTTGTTTATGAGTAACATCTTTCCTTTCGCTTGCCTGCAATCCTACGAATAAGTAATGGTGGCGCGAAGGGCTGGTTTAATGTACTGTATCTGCGATGCGGAGAAAAACGATTGACAAACGCTTGGCGATAGGTACTTTAAGTTGCGGTGGGTGTGGGACAACAGAATACAACCCGACAACAGAATACAACCCGAAAATAATTACGGAAGGAAGCACAAACCTTTGCGGGAACCCCGCGCTCGCGTCGCCGTCGTCGGTGCACCGAATCACTACACCAGGGTTCAAGGGCAGCTGGGTTTCAAGTAACTCATCACACGTTAAACACAAACTGTTGATTATAAGTCTTATTACCAGTGATAGGAATAGGTAGTGCCTATTAGCCTAAACTTCGAAGAACTTCGAAGTTAGGCACTACCTATTCCTATCACTGCTTATTACATGCGAAAACCGCGGTAATTCCAAAGCCATCAATATTTTTCAACGGAGCGGGCAGTCGCCATTGCGCACGCGATGCGGTTCGAAACGGAAGTCATTTTTACAAAAATGGCGGGGCGAATCTTCTTATTCACTCGCGAGGTATGTGCGGGAAAGGAATGGGTATAAGGGTAGCGGATGTCAATCAAATTATGAATTTGTAGTAGTAACTTCGTAAAAAGGGACGGAAGATGCGCGCGGTGAAGCGCGCTCGCTATTTGATTTGACCAATGAGGGTGTGCGGTGGTACAGTATGCCATTAGCTGGCACCAAACCAACCCATTTTCCGAGCGGTTGGTATAGTTCTCGCCTAACTTCTTCGCCGCCTAAAAGTTGGCTACAACGGCTGCGCAGCAGTAAATCTCATACAAAAACAGCACCGTTTCGTGCCTTGTGCATCAGAAAGTCAACTTCAGGGCGGCCCAGAAATTTGGCGAGAACTATACGTGTGTATGAATTATTCTACGTTACGAAAAATCATTTCGAATCATCATTTCAACCGAAAGACGTCCACTGCTGGACATAGGCCTCCCCCAGGCGTCGCCACATTAACCGATCTCGTGCGTCTCGAATCCAGCGCTTTCTCGCTACCTTAACCAGGTCATCGGTCCACCTAGTGGGAGGCCTTCCAACGTATCGTCTTCCGGTTCGCGGTCACATGTACCATAGCATGACGCAACACGGCCCTGACCCTTCCCAGTATATGGAAACCATGACTAAGACAAAGCCTGTCCACAGGCACCCATAAATTCAGCTTTAAATAAAAAAATATATATAGGCTCCGCCTAAGAAACAAAATACTAACCGACAGAGCTTTTAGAAAGTCGGACACGTACCTGTCGGAGGAAGAAGATCCCGTCGGGTAGATGGGTTGGCCCAATGTCAACCCCACGCCACGTTGTTCTGAAAGAAACCGGCAAATCAGCGCACAGATTCACAACGAAAGGTTAGAGGAAAACCACGAGGTCATACCTTTTAGCAAGGCAACTTACCGTCGAAGAAAATGAGCCTGACGCACAGATCACACAGCAACAAACAACACTCAGCCCGCCGGCCACAGTACACGTGGACCAGGCGACGCTGATCACACCAACAGTCAAAAGCAGCCTTTTCGGTCGCCGGGACGCACTCACGCGTCCCAAAGCGACTCCGGCTACTCCACACAGCAACACTTCAGCAAGACAGTGCTCCAGCGCCGCAGTGAACAGTTTCGGAGAAATGACGTCTCCCTGTCTCACGCCGCGCCGGAGAAGGATTGGTTTCGAGGTCTGATCCTGAAGATGGACTGACATGGTGGCATTTTTGTACAAACACTTCAATACTTCAATGATTTATAGCACTATCGGGGCTCTGCCAGGGCCACTTCCTGTATTCACGCTTTCTGAAGAAGGAGTTCATCATATAGAGGCCTTCCTTTTCCACAAAACTGGCCAGTAGGTGACCCCGGTGGTTCCAACGTCCAACTTCAAATTGTCACACTTGCAGCTCATCACCGTCTCGTTTGCACAGTTTCGCGTTGAAGTCCGCCACGACAACGGTGAAGTGAGTTTTGAAACCATGCATGGCTCTAAAATGACATGGAGCGAGGTGAAGCGTGAAGCTCAAGATCGATCGCGATGGAGGAAATCTGTGGACGCCCTCTGCCCCATCTAGGGGTTATAGGACATTAAGAAGATGGCTCTAGAAATATCCTCATACATGGTCTCCACCTCGTCGTCGGGGTGTGGACACGATCGTACCTTCAGCGAATATCTCGAGGATATTCTGAGTATAAGTTACGCCAACCTGGTAGACACACTTTCGATCTTCACCACGTTATTCACAAGGGACTTGTGGATGATAAACCCGACACCACCCTGGGTCTGCCGGTCACCCTCTCGGAAATAGAGTAAATTACCGAATTTGAGGATTATCGACCTCTCCCCTTCTCTTCGGACTTCTAACCTGCTCAATTCTTCTTCGAGTTCGGTGATCTTCTCGTCGATGCGAAATGTGCGCGTGTTGTACGTTGCCAGGTCTAGTCGTCGGTATTTGTTGGGTTAGCCGGATCTCGTTCGGAGATTCTTAGCACCCTTGCCATGCCATAACCTCGACCGCTACCGTAGTCAGGGTAGGCAGGCTGCCGGGCACTAGGGGCCATTATATATTTGAGCTATTCATGGTTTGCCATAATCGCCACGCTTGGCAGGCGGGTTGGCGATCGCAGTATGGTTGTTATAGATGCACAGAGAACGCTGCTGCCCATTCTCTGGTTTGTCCCTTAGTGGCCTCTTACGACACCCACGGGAAGACATGGAATGGTGAAATTCTTTAAGTCAGGCACCATACGGAACTACGTCCGGCACCATACGAAACTTCAAATAATACATGAATATTTCCGGATTTCAAAAATTTCCGGAATATAAACGGGTTTCAAATAATACATGAATATTTCTTTTCATTGCAGGTGATCAAAACTACCTCACACCTATAATCAAACATTCATTCACAAGAAAAGCAGACAGTTTGACTTGTGGTCCCTTTGGAAACATAAAAACAAGAGATTTTATTTGCATACAAAGTCTGGACGGAAGCTTGAGTTTCTTTGATCAAGACACGTTCCTGTTTATGTGCCTTTTTAATGATGTTATCATACCATCACCTGTCTGCTACATTGCCAGCAGTGATTCGTTCGTCATTTGTAAATCGACGTGGCTGTTAGAAATATACAGGTAAGATCGGGCGTTCTCGGAGTACCTACTAGTTATCCTCAGACGCCCAAATTTTGTGGGAGGACGGATAACACTATGCGGGAAGCGCGATCGGACCCACTCTCTATCCACAAAGGCAGAGTGGAATAGAGAAAAAAAATATCAATAAGTTCCATTTTTTTTAAACGGCTCCCTTAGTCGCCTTCCTCCGCCAATGTAACGTTGGTTTCGGTTCAGGGTGTAAAAAGCACAAGTTCACAAAAGCACAAGTTGGTAGCAGTTCATCATCGTCATACTGCTAAGGACTTAGGCCTCTTCCAAGCGTCGCAACAATGACCGGTCCCGTGCGTCCCGCATCCAGCAGATCCCCGCAACCTTCACCAGGTCATCGGTCATCTACCTGGTGGGAGGCCTTACAACGCAAAGTCTTCTGGTTCGCAGTCGCCAATCCAGAACTTTTCTGCCCCATCGGCCATCCGTTCTGCGGGCAATGTGCCCACTGCCACTTAAGTTTGACAATTTTTCGGGCTATATTAGTAACCTTGGTTCTCTCGCAGATGTCTTCATTTCTGATTCGATCCCGCAAGGAAACGCCGAGCATAGCCCTGTCCATTGCCCTTTGGGCGACTTTAAACCTCCTGATGAGGCCAATTGTGAGTGACCACGTCTCTGTCCCGTAAGTAATCGCTGGCAACACACACTGGTCATAGACTTTCGTCTTGAGAGACTGTGGTAAGTTGGACGAGAAGATACCGCGCAACTTCCCGAATGCTGCCCAGCCGTGTCGGATTCGATGGTTGATCTCTTTCTCGAAGTTGGCCTTATCCAACTGGATCGTTTGTCCTATACTTCATAAAAGATTTGATCTCTGCGACGTATGTCAAACTGACGTATACGTTATTGTTAGCCTGTCAAGCGCTATTTTATCTGTATTGATACTGACAGCTGTCGCAGAGATCAAGCTATCTTTTATGAAGTATAGGTAGACATAGTCGTCCACTACTTCAAGTGTAGAGTCTCCAACCTCATAGGAGTGGGTGTAACATGGGCATTTAACATCACTTTGGTTTTGTCCATGTTCATCCTAAGACCTTCTCTTTCGGAAGCTCTACTGAGGTTTCATCGAGCATTATACTGAATTACTGAGGTCCTCCATGGCCTCAGCCATGACCACTATATCGTCGGCAAACCGAAGGTGAGTGATGTACTCGCCATTGACATTGATGCCTAGCCCTCTCCAGTCCAGAACCTTGAGAACTTCCTCCAATGCAGATGTGAACAGTTTCGGAGATATGACGTCTCCCTGACTCACACCTAGCTGCAGAAGGATAGGTTTCGAGGTCTGATCCTGAAGTCGAACTGACATGGTGGCGTTTTTGTACAAACACTTCATGCCCTCGATACCGGTAGTCGATTTGGCACCGTTGGAGAGACTGCAGTACAGCCCAAGTCTCGATCGAATCGAAGGCTTTCTCGTAGTCCACAAACGTTAAGCAGAGAGGCAGGTTGTACTCTTCGGTCTTCTGTATAACCTGCCGCAGCATATGTATGTGGTATATGATGTTTAAGTCTCTGTGGAATCCGGCTTGTTCGGGAGGCTGGAAATCGGCAAACCGGCGCGCGAGACGATTCGTGATGACTCTTGAAAACAACTTATAGATATGAGCCATCCTTATCTCGCACAGGCTGACGTCCAGAATGTCTTCGGTAAAGTGACGGGTCAATCTAGCTCTAGGGTCTTTTACTAGATTCGCGACGGGT
Source organism: Orthosia gracilis (assembly GCA_947562075.1). NCBI lineage: Eukaryota > Metazoa > Arthropoda > Insecta > Lepidoptera > Noctuidae > Orthosia > Orthosia gracilis. The sequence continues at coordinate 15,668,206 of OX387274.1, forward strand.
TTAATGGTTGCCGTGTACAACTGCCCATAGAATCTCTCGATCTCCCTCAGAAGCTCCGGTTTGGCGAATACGTCCCTGCCATCGTCGGGTCTACAGTTTCGTGGGCTGGCTCTGCCCAATACCCAGATCTCTTGCAAAGACCTTAGAGTCCTTATTCCGCTCAATCGAGTCTTTAATACGCTCGGTATATAAGCGGCGGAGGTCGATTTTCAAGGATTCATCATCTTACGCCTACCTTACTAACATGCCTACCACGTAGCAGTTGGCTAAATATTAATGGTAAAATCTAATCGGAATGCCTGTCCCTCGGAGATGCAGGTTATCAAGTCAACTCTATATTAGGTACCACTGCCACAGGTACACAGTCCCAGCCAGGCGCCTCCTGTCAGAGGAAGGCGGACGATGAACGGACGGCGCCTTAAGTTCAATGTTCTTATGCGTCGCAATGGGTAACTTTTCTCCGCTCGGTCACGGTGGATGACTCAGCCTAAGAATTACATTGTTACTTGCGGCAATTTGTCCTGTTTCAGCTATCAACAGCTTAGGGAATCTAGCGAACTAACAGTAAGACAAAATAAAAAGAACATCCCACAGTGGGTATACAACGCAGGTGAAGAAATTTCACGCGTCCAAGTAATCCAGGTGAGAGTGTTTCTACCCTCATTTACAGTAAAAATATTTAATCTTTTTTTAATGCTACATGTTTTCCTTCAGACCAGTAACAACTTTTCTAGTATTGTTGCTCTTGGGGAAAGGCATATTTACTGCTTCCAAGACAATGGACTTATGAAGTACATGATTAAATTTGATTTTATGCCGATTTGTTTCTGTGCTTATCTCATTGGGTGGTATTATGGTAAGTTACTCTCACTTTCTTTAGTATAACAATAGGATAGTTGAAATTAGGATAGGTGTAATAATGACGTGACTGATTTACTTCTATTAACTCTATATGGCACTCATAGCGCACTAGACAGCCATGATCACGACCAGTGGCCGCAACGACCAGATTAACAAAAGAAACCATTTACGGCCAAGTGCGCGACGTTCATATGGTTTCTTTAGTTAATCTGGTCGTGGCGGCCATTGGTCGTGGTCGTCGCCGTCTAGTGCGCGAGGTGCCTTATAATAATGAAACACTTTGAAACGATCACCACTAAACCGACTCAGTAAGTAAAATGTAATGTAACTAAAAAGGTCGTAACTTTTTTATGTTTTTACAGAACCCGGTGCTCGTTTACTTGTAATGGTAACTTCGGAAGATTCAAAGTTATTTATCTACGAAGGCACAACTTTGTTGTGGAGCTGTTCATTATTGAGCCCTGCAATTTCAATATCAAGATGCTTTCTCAAATCCCTGCCAGGTGGTCTGGTCACACTCTCTGTAAACGGAATAGTGAATGTGGGGTACTTAGGAACAGAACCTGATCTCAACTCAAATGCTCCAGCAATGATCAATGAAATTAATGATCCTGAACAAATACAAAAAGATTTGGAAATAGTTGAAGCGTCATTGAAGAAAATTTTAAGCAACGGTAAATAAAATATAACTTTAGTACCTAGTTATTTTTTTATAGAATTTATTACGATATCTTTGTTCTAGACACAGATAATGGAAGATCTTCAATGGAAGAAATACTCAAAATAAAAGCAGATGTAGGCAAACCAGTACAAAATTTATTTCAAGAATTTTCTAAAGATAAGAGTGAAGCCCTACATTTGTTGATGTGTCCAGTGATTGTGATACTAACGTGTGAAGATCCTCAGTTTATTCTTAGCGTTCAAGTGACTTTTGTTTGCGCCTCACCGTTTTCTTGTTCAGAGTCGACAATTTGTTTGGATGGCGTTAATGGGACAGAAATAATAGAGAACCAAGTATTCCTGACCAGTGATGCTGATGTATCTGATACTCGAGTAAAAATATTAATAACTATCACTGATAATACTGGCAAAATCGAAGTTTTTACTAATAAAGTGTTACTGCCGTCAAGTATTTACTGTACGCCAGTCGAGAATGTTGCCGACAGCCGATTAAAGTTACGCGTTCAAACAAATAATTCATGCATAGAATTTTCAAGGATATTCACAGGTAAATTGTATAAAATAAAATCTTCTATCTACACTCACAACGTCATGTTCCAAAAATGAATTCAAAAGATATTGTATAAACATGTACTTTTGTTTTATTTCAACTGTATGAGTGAAGATAAAATAGTGTATGCAACGGCATATAATAGGGGTATTAAAACACGAGCGTGGTATTATTATGATGATAATAATAACACGCGAGTGTTCGGCTTCGCCTCATGTGATAATAATACCACGCTCGTGTTTTAATAACCCCTATTATATGACCATTGCATAAACTACTATTAACTTACAGACTTGACCCAAAGGTTTATCTAATCCCGTATTTTAGATTTTTCAGAAGACGACTTGAAAAAATATGGTAATACAGTAACGTTGGCGTACAGGTCGACAAAACAAACGGTTACGTTAAAGGCTGATGGAGAACAATATTCAATGGAGGCTAACGAATTTACCGACATAATTGCAGTATTAGACCATTTCCTAATTAAATTAACCGACCACCACGCGCGAATGGGTGTAAAAGATTTCAGATTTAATATAAAACAGGATAAGGAATTCACTAGGCAACTGATTCATAAGTTTTTAAAGTGCGTTGAGACACACGCAAAGCAACGGAATAAACTAAAAGAATTAGAGGTGATTTTGAACGAATTGGAACAAAATGTACCGAAAATTGACAATTAGCTAAAGATTTATTGTTTTAATGTTGCCAGGATGAGCTGAATGTGCTTCAGAAACAGTTCACACTGGTTCAAAAACGACTGTTGGTTCAATACGGATCTTTGCCACCCGGAGACTGCGATCCTCTAGAATTTCTCATGAAGGACACACACACGCGCTTGATCAAAGTTGTGCATGAAATAATAGAATGTAAGGAAACTGTGTGCAGGTAGGTAGCCGAGTTAACAATATTTTTAAGCTCTTATACACAGTGGATTTTTAATCGTCTTACAAAAACAGCCTCATCATACAAATTGCATCTCCTATACAAATTTCGATCAGCTGACAATAACTTTGTATGGAAAAAAAAAAAAAAACTTCCTTGGAAAAAGTTTTCATATACATGGACTGGACTGCTTTTGTAAGAAGATTAAAATGCGACGGTGTATAGCACGTTGCGTTGATAACAAGGGTTAAGTTAAATATTTTGCTCCAGAGCCGGAAGCGCCTTAGCAGCAGTTGGGAATCTCACAATTTATTTGTTGAAGCAATCTGCTAGGGATGAGTTTAAGGTTACCCTAATAGAAGAAATGATGTCTTTGAGTTCACTCTATGAACTTTATCAAGTGAGTAAATGGGATCATAAATGAAGTTTAAAACTGTGATAACACAAATCCTACTATTTTTAATATTATAAACACGAAAGTCTGTGAAGATGGATGGATGGATGTTTGTTACTCTTTCACGCAAAAACTACTTAACGGATTTTGATGAAACTTTAATCTTACTTAATATTATTAATGTGAAAATTTGGACGGATGTGTGTGTGTGGAAGTGTGGATGTATGTTTGTTACTCAATCACACCAGAACGCCTGAACGGATCTGGATGAAATTTGACACAAAGATAGATTATTTTCTGGAATTTTCATCCCGGTTTAAATGTTCCCTTGGGATGAGAAAACACATTTCATGCGGGCGAAGCCGCTGGCAGAAGCTAGTTATAGCAACAGAATAACACATAAGCTATCATTTAAAAAGATATTGGTGGCAGTACTACTAACACCACGCGGGCGGTAGCTAATTATTCATATTTTATTTGTTTTTATTTAGGAATGGGAGGAAGCAGTTACTCAAGCTATGTCCTACATCTTGAATAACGTGTTCAAGAATACTGAAAAGGATAAGGAAAAACTGGCTCCAGTAACCGAACAAGGAATACTGTCTCATATCAACCTAAAACGTTTCTTGAAACAAATGAGAATGATCTTCGACAAATTGTTTTCTGAAGTATTAGAAAACGACGATGCGGATAAGGAAGTTCAAAAAGTGATGCGTATTCAAGAGTTTGTTGAAGTGATATAATTAGAAAATGATTAAACTTGTGTACTTCACTTTATCTTAATTATTATTATTATTACATTCTTTCTTCAAAATAATATGAATTTTACAAACATTAACAAGCTTTATTGTATTACATTAAAGACAGTGAATATAAATATTTATAAGTAAAAAAAACATAGGCTTCTCTTAAGCAACATGTAGGAGAGAGTACAAGACAAGGTTGAGATACAACATATGTACCAAGAGCAGGAGTACCTTGTCACGTCATTTTTTCTTAGGGTCCTTTAAACCAGCGCCAGCGTTGAATTTAAAGAAAATTATATCTCCATCCTCAACAACGTAGTTTCGGCCTGTAATATAAAAGCATAAAGTTTAACTATAGACAACAACGTCAAGCTTATCTTCCGAAGGATTAGGACCCATTTTTCGACGGTTACATTGAAATTTTTTAACAGGGGGCGATACTTTCGCAATTATGAACAATTCAATTCAATATTAGAAAACCTCTTGGGGATCAAATAACGCTACCGAATATGAGTCCAGTGCGAGAGAGATATGAGGCTATATTTGACTGATAGCACTATCCGACTTTCGGACAGGACCCTATAGTCAACGGTCACGCTTGCAACCACTAGATCACTAGATGAACGAATCTGTCAACTGGCAGAGGTCCCTGGTGAATAAAATGTTCTTACTCAGACTGCCCAGTAGAAATCGACATTGTTTAGGATAGTGTAAATTCAAATTTGCATCTTCGAAAAACTTGTGCTAGCTGGCCACCACGTGAAAATTTTTGGGATTTTTTTCTCTGTAGAGTTTAGAGACTTCAATTTTTGCCAGTTAAATGGACTTTAAAAAAGTATGGAATCTTGTTTGACGAAAAATGTATCATCATCATTTTAGCCGAAAGACTCACGATGCAATTGAGTCGATCGAAAAACGGGCCAAGAGGCTCATCGGCAATGAAGTACTGGTCGAATCTAGGCTCCAGAACCTCGAACATGGGCGCCGAGTTAACAGCTGTCGGTTTTTTATCGGATACATTTCGGGGAGTGTGCGTTGGAATTGAATGAACTAATTCCTCCTAGCCCATTCCATCATCGGACTACAAGACGTACGGCGATGCGTTATTGGTACTTATATGGTGGACATCCCACCTATACGCACCAAACGTTTTGAGCATACTTTTATTCTGCGTACAGCAAAGGAGTGGAATTCCCTGCAGGAGTCTGTGTTTTCCGACAGCTACAATCTTGGAGTCGGTAAGTCAAGAGTGTATAGGTTTCTTCTAGGCAAGCACGCTTCATCGTCGACCACATCATCCCTTACCATCAGGTGAGAAAGTGGTCAAGCGCAATCCTATCAACAAATAAAAAAAAAGACACTCGAAATTCGAAAAAGCCGGATAATCCGGGTTTCAATCGGACGAGAACACAGGAGTCCGGATTTTGCAATCCCTACACCACACCCCTGCACCATGGCTGTGGCGTATTCCCCTCGAGTATGACGGAATCAAACAGCTTCCTTGGGTAGTTTGCTTGATTCGCAACGGGTTTGCTAATTGACATGTACAACTGCCCATAGAACCCCTCGATCTCCCTCAGAAGCTCCAGTTTGGCGGATACGATCCTGCCATTGTCGGTCTTCAGTTTCGTGAGTTGGCTCTGCCCAATAGCCAGATCTCTTGCAAACACCTTAAAGCCCTTATACCGCTCAATCGCGTCTTTAATACGCTCAGTATATACGCGGTGGAGGTCGCTTTTCAAGGATTTAGAGATCCGTCTATTGAGTTGCCGGTAGTGCCACGCATCGTCTGAAGATTGCAGGACCATTTCACGCCTCTCCTTTTTGCACGACGTTTCAAGATCCTATTTGCACGACGGGTCTTGAAAAATTTAGACCCGACCGTAGGCACAGTTGCCACGAACCCATCGTTGTAATCGTCCACGGAGCTCCCGAGGCACTCGGTACGATTCTGGAGTTCGAGCTGAAAGCTTTCGGGGTTTTGGATCTGGATCTGTGCTGGACGGAGCGTACATATCATCAGTCGAGATATTTCTAGCTTAATATTGAAGTTCAATGTGCCTCTAATCCTACGGTGATCACTGTCGGTTTTCACCGTCACAGAGACATCATTGTTAATGTGCTCACGTTTTTGGCAGGAGTTAATCATAAATAGGCCCTCCTTTTCCATAAAACTGGCCAGTAGTTGACCCCGGTGGTTCCGTCGTCCAAATTCAAATTGCCCCTCTTGCAGCTCATTATCATCTCGTTTACCCAGTTTCGCGTTGAAGTGAGTTTTATGACCATGCATGGCTCTGGAAATGTCCTCATACATGGTCTCTACTTCGTCGTCGGATTGTGCCGAGGTCGGGGCGTAGACCTGTATGACCTTCAGCGAATACCTTGAGGATATTCTGAGTATAAGGTACGCCACCCTGCAGCCTTATTGCGTAAGTGAATACAGCAACGCAAAGAGCTTGACCGCTATCAATCGATCAATCACACAGGCGGAAATCCACATCGCGCCATTCATCTCGCATGTGACTGGTCGATTTGATAGCGGTCAAACCCTTCGCCTTGCCGAATTCACTAGCGCAATTCGGCTGCTGGTCGACATAATCTCGATCCTCACTACGTTGGCCACAAGGGACTCGTGAACGATAAACCCGACGCCACCCTGGGACTGCCGGTCACCCTCTCAGAAGTAGAGCAGGTTATCGGATTTAAGGATTATGGAGTCCTCCCCCTCTTTTCGGACTTCAGATAACACTATGATACTCCATCGTAACCCGCTCAAATCTTCCTCGAGTTCGATAATCTTCTCGTCGGTCCGGAGTGTACGCGTGTTAAATGTTGCCAGGGCCAGTCGTCTTTTTGTATTCTGGTGGCCGGTTCCCGTCCGGGGATTCTTCGTACCCCTTGCACGCTGTAACCTCGACCGCTACCGTAGTCGAGGGTAGACGGGCTGCTGGGCACTAGAGGCCATTTCTTTGTTGGGCTATTCATCGTTTTGGGGGGGTTTTGCCGTAATCGCCACGCTTGGCAGGCGGGTTGGCGATCGTAGTTTTAAGTACACAGAGAACAGCCCATTCTCTGGTATGTCCCTTAGTCGCCACTTACGACACCCACGGAAAGATATGGAATGGTGAAATTCTTAACTTCCGATACCATACGGAACAGATAGTATATACATACCATACGAAAACGTATAGTTTAAGACTTTTAGAACAACCAGTGAAAAAGTCGCAAAATTTTGCAGTTTTTCACGTGGTGCGCACCTAGCACAAGTTTTTCGAAGTTACAAATTTGGATTCACACTACCCTAACTGGCCCATACAACATAACAAAAATGCAGAACTACAACAAGCTTTGCGATTTTAGCCTATTTTACTGTCGATTTCTACTGGGCTAATAATAATTAAAGCTAACGATAAATTACCTTGTTGTCTGTATTTTCCAGCTGCTTTGCAAGCGGCTTCAGTGCCTTCCTCTTTGAAGTCCTTATAGTGCATCACTTCAGCCATAATGAAGCCTTTTTCAAAGTCGGTGTGAATTCTACCGGCGGCTTGTGGTGCCTTTGTTCCTTTCTGTGGAATTCATTAAAATCAAATGTTAATGTTATGCTCAGGACAACACATAATATTAAGTCAGTATTTCCAGAATGGTTACGGTCAAACAAAAGGTGTATTTTACACACATATCAATAAAGGGCAAGTCTATTGATGTTTGATTGAGTCGTCTGATTGGAAAACACAGAAACATCTTTTCCAGACTGAGAATCAAATCCAGTACCCCATGTTCCGATGTCGCTCTTGCGTCAACTATACCATAAATGCAGATAAATAAATAATCACCGTCAGCCTTTTAATGTCCCCATTGCTGTGACATAGGCCTCGTCTCTGTGATAGAAGGGAATCGACCTTAATCCACCACGCGGGTCCAGTGCGGATTGGTAGATATCACACGTTTTCGAATTTTTGGTTCTAGGTTCTGCCGGTTTCCTCACGATGTTTTCCTTCACCGTTTTTAGAGCAGTGGTGATGCAATAATTTACACAGAGTAAAGCCTGCTTGGGTTCGAAGCCACGACCTACGACAGTCGGGGCCGTTACCACTGCTCTCTGATAAATAAATAATGGTGGTTGTTTGTTTACCTGAATCGTCCATGCCTTCACCTCATCTGGTCCTGCAGTGAAGAAGTACTCCAATTGCAGTGCTTTGTATCCTTGAACGATGATCTTGTCTAAAGCGCTGTGTGAATGAATCAGATGATAAGTATTATGTATTATACAGAAACAAAAATCTTTGCAATTCGTTTGCAGGCACCGGATGGTCGATCAATAAAAGTGAAATGATTGCTATTAACCAAACCAGACGCATCTGAACGGAGGTGTCTTCGATCAGCAAAGTAATAGTGAAATTAAACTTAAATTCAAAATAAAGTCAGAGTTAAGTTCAAGAAGAATTAATTAAAATATGACTGGAGTGTATTTCTTCCATTTTAAATAACATTACAAACTGCTTACCTAGTCAGATTGTGTTCCTTCAAGAAGGCCTGTCGTTCTGCAGGCTCCATATCGAACAGTTTCAACTCAAGTGAGCCAGAGAAAGGAATGAGAGGTGCTCCAGGATCATTCTTGTCAATCCATTCTTTCAATTTCGGCAACCTTAAAGAAGAGAGCGTAAATGAGTAACAATTCAATTGATGAAATTTTCTTTAATTAATAATATTATTACAGAACATGGGTCACCAATAACTTTTATTTCACCCCATATTTAAAAAAAAATTGACCGTGGCGATCCATAAAGATTAAAGCCACCTTTACCCCTCCCCCCTCCTCCTCCCGCCTTTACACCCTCCATTGTATTTAGTTTGTTAAATTGAAATAAAAAACTTAAATATGTAGGTACCGAAATACTTTTTAACAAAAAATCAAACCGACTTCCAAAACAAAACATTACAAAGCGAAAAATAACTTTCTTTTCCGAAGTCGGAGTCTTTTGTATCCATTGTTTTCCGTTATTGATTGCATTATTGATGAAAATAACAAAATCGCTATATATATGCCTATATTATTTAAGGAGTTCCTTCGATTTCTCTAGGATCCCATCATTAGATCCTGGTTTCCTTATCATGGATCCACCCTTGGGATATCTCCTTACCAACAAAAAAAGAATCATCAAAATCGGTTCATAAACGACAAAGTTATCCGCGAACACACATAAAAAAGATATATATACGATCGAATTGAGAAACCTCCTTCTTTTTGGGAAGTCGGTTAAAAATATAGATACGATTTGCCCGTTGTCGAATCGATGTCAGTGAAGACAAAGCGTGCAATAAATTATTAAAATTATGTACTCAAGTAACACAAGTCAATTATATTGTACTGTTTACTGAAGGTCCATACAAAATAGTTTGACAGTCCGGATCTGGACCACGGTCTACCATTTGGTGACCCTTATTATAGAAGAAAGGAAGATGTTAGGCAGTAATACACCCACATTAGGCGTGTAATATTTTGCCAAATCAAGAGGCTTAATGGGTTATCGCGGCAGGCCCCGACTGAAATCGTTGACAACAATTGGGCATTAGCTGCTTTACTTATAGAGAAGTGGAAGAAGATTATGGGGGACTTCACCTTGCAGTTGGACACCAACATCATTAGAAAGGTAAATAAGGGTTCAAACCAGGACTACAACTGCAATAGTCACGCTTAACCACATGCCATTGCGAATACATTTTAAAAATGGAATATAACTATTCGTCGTGTTTATCTCTGTCTCTTTCGCATAACAGAATCATGAAAACATTGGCACATCGTATTAAATGTGCCGTGGTACCAACTGCGACAACTGCGTGCGGAAATACAGTAATTTAGAAGTAGTTAAACATAAGTACCAACCATTTGTTCTTCTTTCGAATGTAGTCTTTTTCGGATAAATTCACAAGGTATAAAGCAGGCTTGGATGTCAAGAACAGGTATTTGTTGAGCACTTCAATCTGAAATGATAATTGAGGTTCTATTAGGTCTTATTTGAAACCACAGAACATACTGTTTTTGAAGTAATACCGATTCTTATTTTGTATTGAGAGTTTGTTCAGAATCTGCTTTTTAGAACTCTCTGAGTATTATAAATAAACGTAAAAGTGAGAAATAGTTTTAAAAATCAACAGCTTTATATATAAAAAAATATAATAATGCAATAATAATGATGATGATGAATTAATTCGAAAATATCACAGAGGACATTATGTTTATTTTTACGAGTGCCAATACCACTCTGATTTAAGTTCTGTAAAAGAAAGATATAAAAAAAATAATTACGTCTGCCGCACTCCAATCACCAAATCGAATGTGTTTCTTTTCATCTACTAAAACTGTTTTGATTTTCGACAACGAGTCCTGAAACAAACCAAAAAAAATAGTTGTTGGTAGGGTAAACCGGGTTATCGCTGGCTAAAAATAGGAAAACCATAGATGCTGAAATATCTAAAATCCAGTAATAGGATTTTAGATAGCATTTTGCTAACTAAATTATATTAGTGAAAATATATGTATAATTGCTATTTCACTGGATGAAATAACTCTTAAAATAAAGACCTCTTTATACTTTTTAATATTTTTATTTTCAATAGGCTCGCGCTTGACCACTATCTCACCATATATTTTTTCTTTTTTTATTATAGTTTTGTTTTTCTCAAATATGGTGTGTACATTAAAATTTAGTTTTTAAAGATGCAAAGATACTTTTGAATTAAAAAAATATAATGTTATAATTGACCGTAACAGTATTCACTACATATAGAAAAACGGAAACTACATTATCAACCTATAAAACAAAACCAGATAGATAATCAAAAACATTCGCTAAATCGCTCCGTGTTGACTTCTAATGCAAAAGTATAATTTATGTCCAGTAAGAATTTAGATGTAGAATCTATCAAATAATCTCTCAAATGTAGAATCTGTCGTGTATAAATTGTCTTATGTAGAATCTGTCATATGTAGAATCTGTCATATGTAGAATCTGTCATATGTAGAATCTGTCGTATGTAGAATCTGTCAAAAAAAGACTAAACGGCAAGAGCGCGCTCTAAACCAGTGGTTTGGGACGCGCTCCGAACCTTTCGTTTAAAAAAACCGTTTTTGACATAGCATTTCGGAGCGCGCTCAAATGCGTTATCAATTTAACTGACGCATCAAACCACACGTCTAAAGGGATTTCAATAGTTTTGGCCACACTTCGGAATGACGCGCGGAGTGTCTTCGTGATGAACGCTTGAACGGTAGTCGTAATCGCCTTAGCTGGCCTAATTGTGGGCAAAGAAGTATAGAAGGCGTCATAATCATTGCCCAATGCTGAGAGAATTACACGAAAACCAACCAGAGGATTATAAAAAAATCTTGCGGATGAACAGTGAACATTTCAATTGCTTGTTATCTATGTATGTATTCAATACTAAAAAGAAGGACACAGTCATGAGAAAAAGTTTTATTACAATTCTATAAACCCAGTAACGGCTTCCACAATTCAAACTGCCATTTCTAACTCGAGAACCCTTTACACGTACGTTCCGCCGCCAAGAGCGCTCCGATGCATAAGAAGTGCGCGCGCGACCGAGCGCCGGATTTACATTTACATGTACAAAATATGTTTCTAAGCTCGCGTGCTATTTAGTTCTTTCCGAAGTCAACGTGTGAGGGCCGCTAATATGATTTCCAGGGCATTTGATTACGGAGCTAGGCGAGACACTCTCTTAAAGTGCCAATAACTGTTTATCTTCCCCTACATACTTTTGAGATCTCATAAAAACTTCATCAACTTTGGTTACTATATCATAATGGATAACTTTTCCTATGTGGACAATATGGAAATCGACAAAAATTCCAGCTGCTATAGACATTATTTTATTCACATAAATCGACAATGTAAAATATTGTTGTATTTTTCGAGATAATATAGTAAATTAAAACTAAGCTTCATAAGAACATAATGCGCATTCGTCTTTAAGTATACTTACATATTCAGACTTCAGTTTCTTGTCCCCACCACGATTGACCAATTTGTCGAGTTTGTCAAAGTTTTGAACCAGTTGTTCCTCATCCTTCAAGCGAAGTTCCTCTCCAATGGTCTCCAGGTCTCTAACAGGGTTCACTTCACCGTCGACGTGGATAACGTCTTCATCATCAAAGGCACCTAAACCATATTCAACTCTATTAAAATCCTAATTTAAGAGTTACTTTATTTTCACTCAAACAAATATCAACTTCAACAACTCTGTAAATAAGGTTAATTTCAGAATAACCAGTATTACTGAAATTCATAAAAAAAAAGTTTTGTTATGTTTAAAACTAAAAAAGTCTTGTCACGTCATTTTGTTGGTTTTAAAGTTATTATCCGAAATTACTTCAATTGTAACAGAGTTTAAAGATTTCATCTTAGTCTAATATAAAGAAAAATCTTTTTTACAAAAAAAATACTACCGACCTCCAACTAAAAACACTACAAAGTGAAAAATAACTTTCTTTTTCGAAGTCGGTGTCTTTAGTAGGTACCAATTTTTTTCGTTATGGACACCGACTTCGAAAAAGAAAGTTATTTTTCACTTTGTAGTGTTTTTAGTTGGAAGTCGGTAGTATTTTTTTTGTAAAAAAGATTTTTTATTTTTCACTTTTTAGTTGTACCTATTAAGCAACTTGCCTTTAGTGAGGTACTTACAATGCCAGAATAGATTATCCGAATGCCATGAAACTTAATCATAACCGGTGAAATGAGAGTGTATCAAGGTGAACTGTACACATCTGCGTACCCCTTTAGAGCGTAATGGCGTGATGCTATGTTATGAAATGGTATAAACAATAAACAGACATGCGGTTGCAGCAATCCCGAGAGATTTGCCGTCATTTATTGAAGAGTTCTGCTGTATATCTCCGAAGTTCTTCATCAGATCTTCACCAAATTAAAATGGGACCAATTTCGAAACATACTCTAACAAACAAAAAAAGAGTTTTCAAAATCGGTCCACAATTGACGGAGATATCGGTGAAAAACACAAAAAAAAAAAAACATACGAACCTCCTCCTTTTTGGTAAGTCGGTTAAAAACTAAATTCATATGAACTTACGGCATAGATTGAAAATGGCATCACAAGCCTTAATATGCGACAAGAAGGCGTTGCCGAGACCTTGTCCTTCGGCCGCTCCCTTCACAAGACCAGCGATGTCGACTACATTCAGGAACGCAGGGACTTTGCTGTAAAAACAAAATGTTATCTAATAATCAAATTAAATTGAAAGATACGCTGCTTCGAAAGGTTTATGTAACTGGCTTTAGGAAGTCGGTAGCATACCCGTAATACAAACCGAGACGAAATCAGACGGTGCCTGAAGTAGCGGAGTGCGTGAAGGATGTGGTCACCTGACCGGTTTCAACATCCCTCTGCACCATGCAGATATCTCATACACCGCCTCAGTTAAACAGCAGCCTTGGGAGATTACCTTAAGCTCTTAGAGAAAGGTTATTACCATAGTGCGTAAGGGACAGATGTTTAAGACTGTATACACATGCCCCTTACGCACAATGGATATAACCTTGCTCTAAGAGGTTATTGTAGCCCCTATACTAGTTTATAAAAATGTCACTAACCTGACAGGTTTGTGGAACTCGCAAAGATAATCAAATCGTTCATCCGGCACAGGTACCCTACGTGCTGAAACAACAAAATTCGTTAAAACACCTGAAAAATTTAAGCTCATTGAATACATTATTATTAAGTATTGCTAACCTCATGTGTACCCTTTTCCTTTTAAAAACTGGTAGGTTATGAATAAAATAATAAGAATATTTTGTTAAGATAATTTATTAGAGTCAAATAAACTAAATATCATGAACACAATCACAAAATTATCAAAATCACATTAGGAAAATAAACTAACTTCTGAATGAGCACATTTCATCACGCATTCGAATGTGAGAAAAAAGTGTTATTGTAAAAGCAGGTGTTTGTAGACACAGTATCTACATATCCTAACACAAAATCGATAATGGAGTGTTAAAATTATTTCCTTTCCATCTGGCTCTTTGCTGTCGAACGCTTATTTACCTTTTGGAGATATGACGGTTTATGCAATTGTAAATAATTTGAAGGTCTTTGAGAGTAATTAGATGCAGGTCTTTGTAAGATTGACGAACACAAAGACGATCTAGGACAAAGCTCTGCTGGGTTGAGAGTCGGCTCTCTGTGCAGACATTTAGGATAGTTAGCAAATGGATTGTCCATTGATCTTAAGCGCAATCCTATATTTAATATCAATTTGCATCGAGCTTCAAATACCCTAAAAGCTTTGAGGTACATCGGCATTTTATTTTTATCCGTGAGAGGATTGTGCGTCTTTAAATACAGCGCTATGTAAATAAAAGCGGACGTTTGAAAAGATAGACCTGGATATTTCGGCCTAAAGGCATTCACGGCGCAACACGCCTCTGTTAATATATTCCCCAGTGTTTGCTCCAAGTATCCAATATTAGGTAGATTTTTTAACGACAATTTTGGAAAGGTGTTTTCATTGAATATAGTTATGTCTTTATATAAATGTGGTTTACATAAAAATTTACAAAGACAAACTTCACTACAAAATAAATAAGATTTACCAGCATAACTTGCAGCATATTTATTAGTGCCTATTTTAAGTATCTGAGCTGGTAAGTTTTCGGCATATGTAACAACGCATATTCCATTTTCATAAATATAATCTATATTGACTATATTTATTAAAGCAGGAATTTCAGGAATTTCTACATTTGCAGATGTCAAATAGCTATCTGGAAAACCCATAACTAAATCCATATGCTCTCTGCAAACCCAATAAAACTTATTTTGATATTGGACTATACCAGGTTTGCCGCCGAAATATGTCCCCATATATTTATATACTTTCTTGTGAAAGCAAACCGGACATATATTTTTGTACTGGGACTGTCTCGCTTCGAAAGCTTCTTTTGAGATCCACATAGCAGGCACAATATTGTTATCAACATTATTTACGTAATAATGAAGCTTGCAATTTAGTAGCTTTATATGATCATTGGCTTGCTGCAGGACATGCCACTTGGATTGGTTACCATCAAGAAGATAAAGATTTTGATAATTTTCAGTGACCCAACCTCTAATTCTATTTTGTCTTTTTTCCCAATTCTCGTTTCTTATTTGAATTAGACCAGACGGATATGGTGGCATATATTTCAGAATATTATAGTAAATTTCCTTTTGTGAATTTTCTAAAATTCTGGATTCGTTAGCACTAATATCAAAGATAATATTAGGAAAAATAAAGCTTTTGACATGACCTTTCGCTCGGTAAGGAGAGACAGGTGCTCCATCTAAAACGTAACCGCAAGAAACCGTCCGATCATTAATAGCGACAGTTTGCATAGCTTTCACTATATGGTCTTCTTCGATTTTTTTTCCTGCTTTCAGGCACTTACTCATTTCGACAGCCAATTCTGTCCAATGCATGTTTTCTAATATGGTTCGCACAGCCATTCCTCCTGATATGCATAGTAATTCATATTGCTTAGCCAATCGAGCAGCCAGTGTGCTCTTTCCTGATTTAGGTGTTCCTATGACACCAATTCTCAAAGGGTATTCAAAATAAGATTTAATAGCGTCACATGTAATGTACTTCAGCGGATTTGTTCTAAACTTAGTAACATTATCTGCACTACTAATAAAATATATGAACGATCTATGGATTACCGGAAAAAGTGTTCCTTTACGTTTGGAAGTATTGTAAGAATTCTGAACAGCCTGTGGATTTTCAAAAATATATACTGGACAAAGACGATGGAATTTACTTAAAAAATAAAATCCTCTTTTAAGCAATTTTTCGGCAATATTGGTTTTGACATTAAAAGTTTGCTCAAAAAATGATTCACATCTATTTTTCAAGTAAGTTAATTTTGATAAAGTATGTCTGGTTACTTTTTTAAAAGGTTTTGTAGCATCTACTGTCATTATCTTAATTCTATTTTCCATTAAAATATCCGTCAATGATTGGATATTTTCATCATCTGTATCAAATATACCTTCTATTCTAGCTTCTATTCTTTCACGCGCTTCATCCATTTTTTCCCATACACTCGTATCTGCTGGTTCCGGATTTTGCTCCACCATGTCATTATAAGCTTTAAATAGGATTGGGTCAACATTTGTAGATCCAGATGGATGTGCATCTATTATCACGCTTTCAACAGAAATACTTTTTGTTAAGGGTTCTTGTATCAAGATGAATACTTTTTCGTAAACTTCTTCGATTATTAGTTTGACAACGACTTCTTTTGTAATAGAATGCAACCATATTTTACGTTCATTATCCAACTTTACCATAGCAGCCTTTTTAGCCTCATTTTGTTGAGATTTCCAAGACTTCAGCATTATGGGAGCAATTCGATCAATAGCACTTTCCGAATTATTTTCTAGCTGTATCACCACATCAGGTATAGCATAACATGCTATCATGTCTTCGACGTCATTGGGTGTTTTCGGATAACCATCAAGAACAAAGCCTATTGACGAACTAGAATCGAACCAGATTTTAAGAATAATTTTTTGCATAAGTTTTGATAAAAGAGGCGTACCACGTTCGAAATAGTCATACAACATTCGTGTCAGTTCTTTTTCGTTTCCTAAGATATCGGACACTAAATTCACATTTTCTTCATCCATTTGAAATTCTACTACACCTTCTTCGTCTATAGGCCCGTCGACAAACACATTTTCATAATGACGTCCAAACTTTTTGAAATGTTTTGGCACCAAATATTCGTTGATAACGTGTGCAAAATCGATATGTAATAGTCCAAGCTCTTTTGCTACGTGCTTGGATAAACTAGTTGCACCACTACCGATGCTACCTACTATGCAAATTTTCAGTTTAGGTATTTTTTTAAAAGGTAAATTATAAAATTGATATTTGGTGATGTCTTTTTTAAATAATTCTAAAAACTCTTCATTACAAAAGTAATGGATTTTGTTGTCGTATTTCAAGGAAAACTCTGGATTCCCCTCCCACAGAATGTTATGATCATGATAAGCAATAGGGCAATATATATTAGTTTCGCAAAGAAATCGGGGATCGTTGAAGGTAAGAAGATCTTTTGCTGTTGGATCATCTTCATCCTCCTCCGGCATTTCGGCTTCTCCATCCTCAAGCTCGACAATTCTAGGTATATAGCATTGACGTAATTTTTGTAACATTTCTTCAATGACTTCCACGTCTATTTTATTTTCTAATTCAATTTCAATGTAACATTTAGATTTATCTTCTGTTTTTAGTTTTAAACTGTCCCAGTCTTCTCGATATTTTTCTATAGCTTCGGTAAAAGATGCGATAAATTGAGTTTGATCATCAGATGCAACTGAAGGTTCATTTATTGAGATGGATTTTTTAGTAATTAATATTGAATCAAGCGTTTGAGTTATAATTTCGTTTACAATATTTTGTATATCTGAATCTTGTAAGCGTAAAAACTTTGTAGTTTGTAATTTGGTATGAATAAGCGGATCTTTAATCGATAAAAACTTTTCACCATGACTTCTAGTTTGTTTGTCAGAACTGCTGTAGTACTGATAAAGTTCTTCATCGATTTCCCGATTTTCTATTAAACCTATCGTATAATCTGGCATTAACTTCGAATCACTAATATACTCCCAACATTCTGGATCTGACGGGAAACCGTCTATAATATACTTGCCATATAACTGTTCGGATTGCGTATCTGTCTGATGTTGAGAGTCTATTGCAGTAATTAATCTAACTATCTCTGTCATTAATTCCTCAGTAGTAGGTTCAAGTTCTTTTTGTAATTCATTGGCTTCAATATACTTGGATATAGCAGTTTGTACGTCGATATCACCCAGAACAGGTATTGAAGGCTTATTTGTTAAAGTTAAAAGTTCAATAGGTGCAAATTGTGAAATGTTTTGATTTTCAAGAGCATTTTGGCAGTCCTGTATGCTATCTAGTATAGGTAAAAAAGAGAGCTGCGTCTTGAGAACGTTGAGTCGGCTTAGAAGAATAGGATCTATTTCTTCTTCTATTACTTCAACAACTTCTTTCTTTTTCCTTTTTTTTGCTCCTTTTGGTTCGTCTTTTGCTTTTTGTTCTTCAACCTCTCCTATTAGTTCTTCCTCAGTTGGTATTAATTTTTCTTCCTCAGATGGTTTTAATTCCTCTTCCTCTTCTATCAATTCTTCCTCAGTTGGTACCAATTTTTCTTCCTCAGATGGTTTTAATTCCTCTTCCTCAGTTGGTATTAATTTTTCTTCTTCAGAGGGTTTTAGTTCTTCTTCCTCAGCTGCTTTTAATCTCTCTTCTTCAGCGGCCCTTAATCTCTCTTCTTCAGCGGCTTTTAATCTCTCCGCTTCAGCGGCTTTTTCAGTTTGTCGTTGTTTTTTAAGCATATATTTTGCCTTTTTCTCATAGAAAGCGGTGCTTTGAATAAGTAAAGGAAGATATTCTTGTAATAGTTTTCGAGCAGATGTACACCAATTCTCTAATTTAGTAATTCTGTCTGTTTCTGTTGTCTGCCATTCTAGAATTCGAGCGTCTTCTATTGGGGCTATGATTTCAGATAAAATAGTTGGGGCAGTTAGATCGTATTTTTTTTCTTTTTCTGTTTCTATAATTGTATTGAAATTTAATATAGGCGCATCAAAAATCCATGACAAACAATGAGAAATCATTGTTGTTCCAGAACCTTTCGTTCCTGTTACTATAACTCTACAAATTGGTTCTAAATATTGTAATTTCAAAAAAGGGCGAGGGTTTCTGTAAAAAGCTATGAAATTATTAAGTGAAGACATAAGATATATATGTTTAAAGAACATAACAGCATATTTTGGGTTCCCTGGCACCGATCGTCTAAGTTTAAGTTCAACAGGACACCTGTTAAACCAGGGTGATGCATAGTATTTGAAATTAACGACTTCACTATTTATAACATCTAATCCAGGTACAGTATTTGTCCAAAAGTCTTCCATGTCTTCTGGAGATTCCTCTAAAAACAACGGCTGCGGTATAAGTACAGGCGGAATTTGAATAAAAAATAACGTTTCATCAACATGACGGAGCATATGACTGCATGAAGTTCGGCCGTCTAATTCAATTACCATTCTGGGATCAAAATCTTTAATTTTTTTTTCTAGGTATGGATATACGTAATTTTTATAATTGCATATTTGCTCAATTACTTTGTCTTCATAATTTGACGCTGGTTTACAGTTGTATTTAGGATTAAAAACATTAGAAGTGTATGGATTGTCATAGTCTATGTCATGACATTTTCGAGGCCACCTTGGTTCTAGTTTATAGTTTGAAATAAATGGTTTAATTGTATACATGCCTGTTTTATAGTTTATGTAGCTATTACCTCTCATTTTCACTAAATCTAATTCAGGACATGTAATATGTATAATGATATCCGGCTTAAGAAATATATTGAATAAATCATCAAGTTGAGAAAGAAGTGAAGCAAGCTTGGATTCAAAACGAGGTTTTTTGTTGATTATAACATTGGAGCATGTATCTAGCAAAAATTTGGGCAATTCGGCCGGTATATCTTCTTCCTCCCCGAGAGCTTCCTCCTCCTGATGAATTGAAGCCTCTTCTTCTCCTTTTTCTTGTTCTTGCATTTCACTACTTACAGATGAAGCTGATCCAGGTTTTATTTTCTTTTTTTTTAAGTTACGAATCGTTTCAAACAACATTTCATCTATGAAAATAAAGGCTTCTTCACCATACAATGAATCGATATAGCAAAGAGGATTTCTATAAGTCGTCACTAAAGGAAGGCCGGATATTACATATCCTCTATGTTGAACTACTTCTGAATTCAATTTTATCTTCAACATTGCAAATATCATATCATATAAGCACACTTTATTTCTTTTCATATTAAAATTCAAAGTTCTCCCTGTAATACCTTTTTGAGCAATTTCATCAAGCAATATATTTCTTGGGCATAAATGAATAATGTTGTACTTTTTCGCCATGGCTTCACCGAGATCAAATGATCCAGTACCTTCTTTATCAAGGATTAGGTAACATGTTGGCTTAGTGTTTAGGTGTTTTTCTTGAGCATCGATGTCCGTCCATATGTCAAAAAATTTGTTATTATCAGGAATAGGAGCTCCTGTGTTGTCTAAACCGAGTATTGCTGCTGCCAATAGCGGACTAGTATGCTCGATTTGTTTTATTTGTGGATTGATATATTTGGTTTTGCCGGTATACACTTTATCAGTACCTATTTTAATACTTTTTACGTCATGTTTATCTATAACTTCCAAATTATTTTTGTAATTCTCAAATTCTAACATTTTAATTACTTTTCATCTGAATAAAATAAAAATGTCAATGTCACGCCACAGTTTGACAATTCTATTTATTTTTAAACCATGAAACATTTTAAAAGCTTTTTAAAAGTTTTTATTAAAATGTCTGAAGTCTGTTGATCCATGGTTGTTGCTCTAGAAACTATTAAAAATATAGCTATAAAAAAAAAGCCTGTTATGTCGTTTGTTCACGAGGCAGCGTACGACACGATTTGCGGTCGCGATTTTTAACACACGACACACTGCATACGGTCTGTCGTCCGTTCGTTGGTTCACTAGACACGATTCTGCAACGACACTACAGTGCACTTGTATTGTTTTATAAGCGCGTGAGTGACGAACCACGCGTGAGCCGTGCGGTGCGGTGTGTCGTGTCGTCAACAAGCGCATACCGGTTTTGTTCAGCCGCTAAATCGCCCCGCAAAAAAAAAACGGCAACGACATAGCGGCATTGACGGCATAGCCGAAAAACCGAATGAAAATAGTGTCGCGTGAGGCGCGGTGGCGTGCAATGAACAAACGGTCCATACAAATATATGGAGTTATGAATCGTGACCATATTTTGCGGTGTCGTGTGTCACGTCGTGAATAAACGGCTTTACTGTTCCATTTCAGGACCAAGGCCTCTTCTCACACAGAGAAGGTACGAGCGTTAATCACCACGCTTGCTCAAGGCGGGTTGGTGATTTCACACTTACATAATTATATTAACTCTAAAGGTGCCTGTAAACGGGCTACAAAAAAGTTAGATAGTCGGAGGATACATACTCGCGAGCTGGCTGATCAAAACCAGATGTATCCTCAGACTCTGACTGCACAGCATGATTTTCTTCTTGTTTACGGCTTTTTTGTTCGCTTCTTCAGCAGTCGGGTTTTTGATTTTTTGAATTAACTTTATTTATTTACAACTTTTCAGTTAACATTTTCTTTATCGAATTAGGTATGTTGAGAAGGTTGAAATCACGTCTTAAAACCCTTTATTTTGATACCCCACAAGATGGGTTTGGAAGAAAAAAAAAATTTCGGTCCCCACAATATGGCGCCAAAATCCACCAATTTTGTAATTTTAATGTAGTCAATGTTTTTTCGGTGACATTTGCAAGGTTAAGACGAATCGATTAACTAAGAATCATCAAAATCGGCCAACGCGTTTGGTCCCTAGAAAGCCACATAGGAAAATACATACACAGACTGATAAACACATTACCCTCCTTCGGCAGCCGGGTAAAAATTGCATCTTGTTGGCAATTTTTTTGACCAATATAGCTCAGTATATTTGCAACTTATACCCTTGCTGCAATTTCAGTGGGCAATACATTGCAGAGTGTAGTCCAGCAAGATTCTGCGACTGGATTGACGTCAAGTCTTAATATCGACGCTGAGGGCGTTGCTGTAGTCGCGCGCAATGGATAATGAATGTAGCTATAAGGTTCCAGCTACATGCTCAATCTTATTTGCACAAATTCTTGTTTGGTCACATTGGGGTAATAATAATGTATTTTGGATAAGCAAACATGTGCGTTAAGACGGCAAAACGGTATACCGCACAAAGGGCATGCACTAAACGCAAGTTTGTACAAAAATTATTTGCACGATTTTATTAAGCATGTCCGTGAAGACGGTACAATATAAATGCGCAAACGTTTGCTCCGTTCAATTTCCAATCATCAAATTTTTGCACAAACGGTTTGCGCATTCGTGTAGACGCTATGCTATTTTTGCGCCAATTTTTTCAAAAACTGTTTGCGCTCGCAAGATTGGGCGTGTAGCGGAACCTTAATTATTGCATATTGCTCTCAGGTTGACAAGCACCAGTGAAAATATTCTAATGTGTTCAGTGGGCACTACAACAAACAATGTCCGTTTTGTGTACGAAGGATTATGAACACTCCTCTAAAAACTGTTAACACACTGTTAGCTCCTCTACTTATCATTTTTTTTTATTTGCAAATTCATAGTTAATTATAACCAGTCGATGTTCCACTAGCAAAATCATTATAATGATGGTTTAACAAATGCAATAGATATAAGAAAATGGTCAGATACTTATTCTCATTGGGATCAATGGTGCAGAAAGGGAAGTTTTCAGCTGCTGCTTGGCTTTTTGTCAACACATTGAAGAATGTTGACTTTCCAACATTAGGTACACCAACAATGCCAACTTTTAAGTTTGTGCCGACTCTGCCAATTAATGGCTTTTTTTCAGGCTCTTCAACTTTCTTAGGAGGCATTCTGAAAAAACAAAATTCAATAATAAATGATGCTTATATTGTAAATTGATATTAACACTTTAACACAACAATATTTTTTGTCCATTTAAAGTAGATGAAGTTAGTGTTTTCTGGCTGACAAATCTGAGAAGAAACAGCAAAACAAACACATAGGTCAAAATCTATTATCAGTACATTCAACTAATGTGATAGTCTGACCATATGAGAACCATGTTCGTTTAATGTCTGAGGTGGTCTTGTTAATGTTTCAGTTATCACATAGTTCAACACAGAACTTTAAGAACATTTAGGAAGGCTGCATAAAGTAATCAATC
Organism: Orthosia gracilis; assembly: GCA_947562075.1. Taxonomy (NCBI): domain Eukaryota; kingdom Metazoa; phylum Arthropoda; class Insecta; order Lepidoptera; family Noctuidae; genus Orthosia; species Orthosia gracilis. The sequence goes on from OX387274.1 coordinate 15,691,242, forward strand.
AATCAATGTAATAAAAACTTATTAAAATGATTATGATTTATGATTGATTAATGATGATGAAGACTGTTTTTTTTTCAATTATTAGCATTTTCAATGGTATTCCTCATGCCCGGTGCAAATTAAATCTTTTATTTTCCCATATGATCTTGGAAATAAGTTTTTCAATGATCTCAGAAACTGGATTTGGATATAAACACATTAACAAACATATACAGGTTGCTTAATCCTGGTTGGATTACATCTTAGGATATTTTTATTAGTGCTCAAGTTGTTTTCCAATTTTGATGTAAAAATGAATGGTCCATGGTTGCTATCTATAATAAAATAATATGTTCCCATAGATATAATGCTCTTCATTGATAAGCACATCATTTGGGATTGAGAATAGCTAGACTGATTTAGCTAAAATTAGGGATGTAGTGTAAGTACATTTTTTTTTGGGCTTTTTGTGTGAACTCAGAAATTTGCTCAAGATTTCTTTTCTTCAATATTATAATATTGAGACATTGAAACTAGGAAAGCTCACCTTCCTGGTTTCAATGTCTCTATCTGCTAGAAATAAGTACTCCTGTAACTCTATTGATTTCTGTACCAATATACATTGTTTAGGTTGGTAATGAAGATTGTACAAGAACAGTTTAAGAGACTTGCAATATTTTTGCACCATATGTTTTTATTTCACCTACCTGGTGCAATGACAACAGAGATTAATTTTTGTGAATCTTGCTTACAGAACTCATTATCTATGGATGTTGAAGAAGTACTTACAAAAACATTTACAATGAAAGGATTTTACAGTGAAAGTATTTCAAAATGTTATTAATGTAGTTTTTAAGCAATATGTGCAAAATCTCCATCTAAACTCAATATTTTTGATCGCTGATTACATGCAAACTGAAAATATATTTCTCCAAAGCCTTTTTGAGATGCTTTAGTTAGGATAATTTAATAACAATAGAATACGCAATTTTTTTTCTTGTCCTTTAACATTTTTATTTAAGACAATAATGTGGATTCATGATTATGACTAGAACCTCTACTGACTTGATGGTAAAGTTGTGAAAATGGATAGAAGATAATATGGTGCAAGCTGCGCCTGGTCCAAATAAAACGAGATAAGAGAGAGAAGATCATGTGGACATATGTTAAAAAAATGCATTAATAAAAATGTTTATTTTGTGTTGTGTTGTGTTAGTGGGCAGCGAGATAACCTATACAGAAAAAATAAAATTTAGTTACCTGATCTGTAATTACTTTGCTGAATATAACTAGCCCAAAAGACACCTCACCACCCGATTCAATGAATTCTATTTCGTTATGTGTTGTCTTGAGATTAAGTAAGAAAACGTAAACGTGCAACTTGCTCAAAATCTTCCGGCAAAATTGAGCTAGGGATGTGAAAAAATAATCGATTATGGAAATAATTGTTTAAAATCGTTTTTTTTAACTAAAATCGATTTTAATACGTGTTTTTAATATTACAAATAATTGATCTTTTTTTATAACAAACATCAACCATAACCGATTTTTCATTTGCCGAACCCCGACATTAAATCTGGTCTGCTATATATAGCCCGGAGCACGAACTACCAAAGAATACTATTTCCATTATATTACATTAACGCAATCTACGATGGCATCCTTTCTATGCTTTTGAAACAGTTTAGTTCATTGATCATTCATTTAGCTAATCAAGAATGCACTAGATGGAGTTAGTCAATGAACTGTACTATTATATTTTACAGACATTCGGCTGATTTGACATTCAGTATTTGTAGGTGAAACTTCATTTTTCAAACGAACCGAAGCCGAACAAAAACCAGGAGCCGGTTATTATCCAAACGCTTACCTAAGCTGTTTTTCATGTATTCATTGCCTACAGATTTCTAGTTTTTTTTTTATTTGAATAGTTCAATTTTGTTAATTTATGTTGAAAGAAAGAAAAACATTTTAATTTGAACCTATTATAATGTTGATTATTTAAAAACATATTATTTCTGATGTTTATTTTTAATTATTAAAACTATGATTACTGTAATATTTATGGAGTTTATTTTAGAAAAAAAGATTATTTATTAATCGATTTATCATGCTGAAAAAAGAATCGATTAATTAAAAATCGATTTTTATGTAGAATGTCACATACCTAAAATTGACTTATTTGACATTTGTTTGCAACAGATAGTAAAAAATATTATAAAGCCGAGTATACACGACAAACAGTAAAATAATAAAATACATAACTGGAGTGTACTTATTTAATAGAATACCAAGAGAATCACCTCAAAATATTACTTCTGAGATTCACATGTTCGAAACGCTATGGGCTCTGATTGACACAGGTCTGGTAAAATTATCTACGCCTGTGTCTACCGTCCGCACAGCGGAGATCAGGAGAAATCCAGGCTCACAGAGTACCTCAGTGAGGCGGCTGATACAGCACAGTAGTGTTACTGGGGGACTTTAACGCCACCATCAGAAGTGGCTCTTCCCATACCATTGCACTGACCATGCTGGACGGGAGGTGCATAAGCATTCGTTTACGCTAAACCTTACCCAGCTGGTCCAGGGGGCAACTAGGGTGCCGCATGTTGATCCGCACACGGATATCCACACTGATACTATGTCGATAACTTCACCTTTGTGTAGTTCCGACCATTGTCTAGTGCAGTCATTTTTTTTGCGATATTTCTTCGCATGCTATCCCCGTGCTATCGCCGTGACGGATGTGCTGCGTCAGGGAATGGAGTACTACATTCCGTTCTCTGATGTTACAATGTCCAGCGTTGACCGGCCATGGTTTGGCACCGAATGTTATCGCGCCGACGCGCTTAAAGATGAGACGTACCTGGCTTGGGTCGACGCTCGATCGCGCAAATTGAGTGGGTCAGAAGAAGAAGGCCTTCAACAGGTCTGCCAAGTCCTGCATGATGATGGCTAAGTTGGTCGTGACGAATTTCTGCCGTCCCTCACTACCACCACTGCTGATGACGACGACGTGGCCCGACGGGTCGCTGGCCCACTCCGCTGAGGAGAAGGCAAATAAATTTGCCTTCCTTTTTGCGGAATCTTCACGTCTGAATCCTGGTGACGCGCGATCTCCTCCTTCTCCTCAATTTGTATCAAGCGCAAGTTCGATCATGCATGGAGTACTGTTCTCCACTCTGGTACGGATATGCCAAATACCAGCTTGACACACTAGAGTCGATTGAAAAGCGGGCCAAGACTCATCGGTGATGAGGCACTGGTAAAGTCAAAGCTCCAAAACCTTACACCGTCGCCCAGTTGCCAGCTTGTCGGTTTTTTATCGGTTATATTTCGGGGAGTGTGCGATATAATTGCACGATCTAATTCCACCTAGCCCGTTTCATTATTGGACTACCAGACGTACGGCGATGCGCCATCGGTAAGTACATTTGTGGACATCACATTCATACGCGCAAAACGCTTTGGAAACACTCATATTATGCGTACAGCTTAGGAGTGGCATTGCCGGTCGGAGTCTGTGTTTCCCGACAGCTACAATCTAGGAGTCGTTAAGTCAAGAGTGAATAGGTTATTCCTAGGCAAGCGTGCCTCACCGTCGACCACATTATCGCTTACCAACAGGTAAGATAGTGGCCAAGCGCGAGCCTATAAAATAATTTAAAAAAAAATACAGAAAGAGGGCTTATTCTAACATCAATGAATTCACATACCACAATAGGCTGACCGTTTCTGGACTTCTTGTTTAGGCAGAAAAGATGCAGTTGATTGATTTTGGTGATGATTTCATCGATGTTGATAGTTACTTATTAAAAATATTTCCCTATATCATCAGTGACGTAGCTATCGGAGGGCTAGACTAGACGGTGCCATGCACCGCTTCACCATCATCATATCAGCCGAAAGATGTCCACTGCTGGACATAGATCTCCCCCAAGCGTCGCCACATTGATCGGTCCCGTGCGTCTCGCATCCAGCGGATCCCCGCAACCTTCACCAGGTTCAGTATCAGTTCACCTGGTGGGAGGCCTTTCAACGAAACGTCTTCCGGTTCGCGGTCGCCACTCCAGAACCTTTCTGCCCCATCGGCCATCCTTTCTGTGAGCAATGTGCCCTGTCCACTGCCACTTAAGTTTGGCAATTCTTCGGGCTATGTCGGTAACCCTGGTTCTCTTGCGGATCTCTACATTTCTGATTCAATCACGCAAGGAAACTCTGAGCATAGCCCTCTTCATTGTCCTTTGGGTGAATGTAAGCTTTCTCATGAAGCCCATTGTAAGGGACCATGTCTCAAAGCCAGATGTCATCACTGGTAATACACACTGGTCATAGACTTTCAGTTTCACTCTGCGTTACCACTCATGTTTGACTTGTAAATACCTTTTTTTACCCTTGCATTTATTCTGCTTTGCTGTAGTAGGGGGCATATACACTTAATGATAATAATGGTTGATTTGGAATTTTATTAGGTATATTAAATAGATATTATTCTTCAAATAACATAAATTATCTATGTAGTAAGCGCAGCCCATGGAGGAGACATTGGTGCAGGATTTTGTAAGTATGACATAACAACTGCAGATATTGACAGCATGAAGGAGCTCACAATCTGGAAGGAAAGATAAGTAATAAATGTTTTTGGCTAAATGTGATTGCAAAATATTAGTTCAATCAGTTGAGGATAACTGTTTTAAACTTCAGCTGCAAGATTTGACTCTTGACAATTTTGTAATAGAAAGCCCACCAGTCTGTGGAAGGGAAATGTTTTTTAATAGTACCTATTATAAAAAGTTATGTTTCCAATTTTTACTTTTCTGTGGCAACGCCCACTTTAGCCCGTGCGTGGTTAATGCGGTAATGTGCTGGGTTTGGTTCCATTCATTATGTTTTGATGTACTGAATTTTTCTTATTCTTTTGACTTTTTTCTTTTTTTAGTAGGTTCAATCCCAATGGATAAGTGTAGATAAAGTAGTGTATGAAACTGCACGTAACTAGGTATTAAATTTGTGTGATACATTTAAAAACCTTGCATACAGCTCAGTTTTTAAACACACACTCATATTTTAATACCCCTTTAATATGCAACAGTTTCATAAACTACTATTCTATTCTATTCCATGCACCAGAGCATGTTACAACAAATAAATAAGTCTCTGAAGAGACGCCTTTGGCATATTAACACAGTTTTATTTGACATGCTGAAGTGCTACTCCACTTTAACATTTTACACAAGCTGATAAAGTAAAATTAAGCCACTAGGTTACTTGTGGCAGGACAAGGAGTAAAGAATATAATATTACAACAAATTGAATTCTGCATTAATTGATATCCAATCAAATTTTTCACTAACCTGTTTAGTGTCATCTGAGACTCTAGAATTAGCAAAACTAATACTGGAACAGAAGACAGCAGTCCAAGCGCACCATTTGAGACGCATCATAAGACCGCACATTGAGAACACCATACCTGGAAACAGTATTATTTGTTTAACAATAAAAATAATGTAGGTCAAGGCAGTTGGTAGATAATAATAGAAGAATGTGTTAGTACCTAAGATATTCATGTAATCTGTCGTAAGATCCTCAGCTGGTGCTGAAGTTGGTGGCGGCGGTTTGAACCGACGTTCCCTATCTGCACGTCTTGGGTCTGATGTGAGTTGCATCTGAAAATGGAGAAACTGACCTTTATTGTCGTTAAATTTAACAGAAACGAAACCCGATAAACAGTTTTACCTTAGTCTACCAGAATAATAATGAACTGAAATGCATATTTAAGCATTGATTTAATTAGAATAATATTATTACTCACCTTTTGGGGTTTTAATACGGGGCCACAAATAATTGAAACTTTATGAGTATCGTTCTTATAATTGAACCAGTTTCACTGATTCACAGCCCTCTGTGACAGCTGATAATGTATTATAAAAACACCTAGACCTATTGTAAAAAGTATTATCAAATTATTTGAGTTTCATTTCATTTAATCCAGGCCAACCAAGACCAGCAGAACCTGCAGAACGTGAACATCAGCAATTTATGTCAATGTCATTGTGATGTCATAATGTCATTTCAAGTCAATCATGATTCATGTCATATACAAAGCCGCGTTCCGAGTCACGTCAAAGTCGCAATTAGCGCGTCAAAAACCGTGATCTCGAAGATTTAGAATTTTTTTGCTACGCATACTATATCTATGCTTTGACGTATCTCGGAACGCAGCACTTAGATCACATGTCATCATGACGCAACCATATCTGACAATGACATTTTGTGTTGCCAGTAAACTCAGTAATGTCTGACCACACTGGGGGCACAGAAAGAAATAAAGGCGGAAAGAAAGAAAGAAAAAGAAATAGTTCTCCTAGAAGAGACGCCATATTTAAAAAAAGATATAAAAACAAATAATAACAATCCTACGCTAATACAATTTTATGTGACACAAAGTCTAGGAAGTACAAGGATCATTTGATCAACACCGTAATTGTGCGAGTTCAAATAATAGCTCAAGTTTCGCTTTCCTTGCATTCATTTCTTCAAATGTTCAAAAATCCGACAGCGTAAAACATGCAATGAATCAGAATGCCGTTGTGTTGTCAAAATTAAAGGGAAGGCGTGTGCTTCGTAGTGTCAAAATAGATACGCAATGTTTTTGTTTTTGCTCTCAAGAAGTTTCATTGCTAGTAGAAATTATATATTTCTATTTCTAATACCTTTAAATGAGCAATTCTTGTTTATGTCGCATCAAGGTTTGCCGATAGATGCAAACCATCGGGAAGTCAGGATGGGTCCCTGGTCCTGTGGTCCCTTAGGTTAAGACATCGTGTGTGGGCAGGTCTTTGGGTAGAATCGTGAAAATGAAATCACACAAATTATTCGATACAAAAAAAAAAAACTAAATACCTTTATTTTCAGGCTACATTGGCCCATAGGTATATACCTTACAGACTAACATATATATTATTATATACAAAACTTGTTAGTAAATAAAAACTTAAATCTATTTTAGTATCACTTCCTATGCACTACGTCACTGTGCAGTCGCGTGGCACTTGTCCGCGGAAGCGACGGAACACCACGTCCTGTGGCCAGAAGTTCTCGTCCAACACGAGATGCAGAAAACACGTTGGCACTCGCACCACGAACGCCTTGAAGTTGACGTTATGGCGCGACTCCAGCAGCTGCACTCTCGGGGTGTACTTCAGCTTCTGACACACGTACTCCACAATGTCCTCCGCCTTAGTGGTGTAGTGTAGGCGGGAGATGTACACCGGGGTGTTCGGCTTTGCAGCACTGATTTTTATATTGGACTCCACAGGGGCCGTATCGCAGCGATTCTTGATGGTTCGCTGACGGCGCTTTCTCCTTTGCACCGTCACGAACCCATCATCGTCAGCCTGATTCGGTCCCTTTACGGGCACAGGCTTCTTTGTAGCACCAATTATGCTCCTAGCGACGCTGGCGTAATCTTGACGAACACCTTGTTGTTTCGCCGAGGCTGCAGAATCAAGCAGATGATCGAGCGGTCGAGCGGCGGTGAGGGGAGGACCCGCAGGGACTGGAGCGGGGCAGCGGGGCGCGCGAGGCGCGCACTGTGCCGGCTCAGCATTCGGCGGTGACAGCGGCGACGGCGACAAAACTGCTGACGCGAAACTTACACCCGATTCATCGAGGCACGCTCCGCGCCGCATGTTTACGTTCGATGCACCCGCCGGTGACCCAGTTACCGTTGCTGATTTACGCAACTCGTTGAGTTCGCTACGCAAATCAGCGACAGTAATTTGGGATGCATCTAACCTCTTCATACACTGGGTTTATTTAAATAGTCATAACTCACAGTTACAATCTTTCTTACTAATATTACGGATTGACACTGATTCTACGGCGTTTTAGCTCTAAAGCTGTCAGTACTCAACTGCTATATTCTGCTGTCCCCACCACGCAAGTGGTTAGAAAAAGCGCGCCAATGCGTCGTTGTTATTGATTTGCCGCCAGGGGCGTGCTTGTGATTTGTCTTGACGTCCGTACTATTGACTAAATCCGATATATATATAAGTATTTGGAGATTTTAACGAAGACTATCTCCGTAACGGCAATACTGCAGTATTCAAATTATTAAGTAACGCTGGTTAAAATCTTTATTACAAACGCTTGCCTTTACCCGCGGTGGTATTCAAATAGATTATATTTTTTCTAACTTCACTTGTGAAGTTGGATTTGGTGGTGTCTTCGGAAATAACTAAAAATTAAGCCATGTGCTTGCACACGCCTTGGTACTATGCACAAAAACACTACCGGGTATCGTATATAAAAAAATCGCTAATCCTGAAGATCGTGGTAACGATAAAGGGATAAACTATTTAAAATATTACATTGTCATCGTTCCTCGATAAGTGTGCAAAGTTTCAAATTAATCCGACGTTTTTAAGGAATTGAAAATCATGTTTAAAAATTCCGTTACATATTTACATACCAAACTTTGTACCCACCTATATAAGTTTACGTTGAGTAAATGAGGCATTGCGTAATCAAAGCGTTAAATTGATGTTCTTTCGTTTCAGATCCTTCATTATTGTCAACACGCACTGGTCAATTGGGCATAGGTAAGTAGACAAAATTCATCGTGACCACGACCGCTCTGTCAAGAACGAAACGAAGAAGTTCCCGATCGCTGCCCAGCCGAGTCGGATCTCTTCTCAAAGTAAGAACTAACTACCTAACTAACAGGACTCTTTTCCCAAGGTAAAAGTAATCGTCTTATAGTCTACTACTTCGATTGTACACACCGATCGTGTTCGATGTTCGATGTTCATTTTAAGACCCACTTTTTTGACTTTTAAGATCGACTAGCGAACCTAAAACCGCAACGGGTTTTAGGTTCAACAGTTGATGATGACTTCAAGAGAAACTTGGAATATAGGTTGTTAGCACCTATTCTTTAATAAAACCTGCCTGACTACCTATGTTTTACGAATTCGCGATACACGATAGTAGACATCAATGGGTACCTAAGGTATCTCAGTACGCCCCCGGTGGGTTCCCGGTCAAGCGAAATCCGGGATGGGGTCGCTCATCAGGGCTTTTGCCGATTAACCCGACGACGTAGCCGCCAACAAGTGGGTTGCGGTGCTGCTTGGTAAGAGAGGTGACATCGCAACTGGGGCGGGACATGATGTCGTGTGGAGCATCCCAGGTCCCATACGATATCGCGGTTGAATGTTGGAGGCCACGGCGCGAGAGGAGTGCCGGTATTGCGGTCCGCCGCTCTCCCTACCTTCTGCGGCCTGGACGGAGTCGCCACCGTTTGATGGCGGACGCGGTGGGGCCGCAGGGGAGGTCCCTTTCCCCTGCAGACGAAAAGTGGTAGGTGGTGGGGCCTCTGACCAGACTCGTCACAGGGGGACCAAGGGTGCCATAGACGGGGTCGTCTGGCGCCCATCTGCTGGTTTAGTCCACGGGGTGGTCACGGCTGCAATGTGTTCTGGTGCGCCGGTGATGGGAGGTACACCCCAGAGGAGGGTCAAGTGATAATGCGTGTCCGCGCGTGTTCCCGCCATAAGCGGCACAGGAGGACACCGTGGATTTTTGGTGGGTTTAGAGTACCATAATTGGGCCATTCTCCAAGCGAAAAAAAAAGTGTAGGTACTTCAGTAAGAAGTAACAAAACTTACGTATAACTTTAGTTACTGTACCTTCTACCATTATAATGATTTGAAACAGTTCGCATTGTGGGTTGCATATTAGGTAGTTACATTCCTACCAAAACATATTTATCTCATGTATTTGCCGAGTAATGGACAAAATATGCAAATGAGCAATTAAAGTAACTGGCCGCAGAAAAAAGGGAAAATATTCGGTGTTTGGTGCTGGCCTGCCATTGGTCAGCGGACCGCTGCACGCCTACCGCCCGCGGCACGCACGCCGCTCGCCTCGCCGGCCATTTACATGTGAAATCTAAAATAATACAGCCATCTACTTCATATTAAATTTTAATAGTCTTACTCTTTCCAATTTATATACCGGACACACGCAAATAACTTCCTATTTTTTACCGACTTACCAAAAAGGAGGAGGTTCTATGTTCGACTTCACGTATGTTTTTTTTTATTTTTTTATTTATCTCTGTCAATTTTGGACCGATTTTGAAAATTCTTTTTTTGTTTGAAAGAGTATGTTTCCAAATTGGTTCCATTATAATTTGGTGAAGATTTAATGAAGAACTTCGTAGATATACAACAGAACTCTTCAATAAACAACGGGAAATCTCTCGGGATTGCTGCAATCGCATATCTGTTTATTGTTTATGCCATTTCATAACATAACATCACGCCAGTACGCTCTTGAGGGGTACGCAGTCCCTCATTTCACCCTTTATGTTCAAGTTTCATGATATTCGGCTAATCTATTCTGGCGTTAAGTAACTTACTAAACAACTTGCCTATTAGGTAGGTATAACTAAAAAGTGAAAAATAAAAAACCTTTGTCAAAAAGTTTTTTATTTACTTAACATTCTAGAATACCTAGGTAGGTACCTACCAAGTTAGTGAGGTAGTTAACAAGGTAAAATAACCCAACCCAATGAAACGGGGCTATAAAGTTAAAGGTCAAAGTAAGTCTAGGAAAGCTACAGCAGCGTGGTAAGATTCTGTGTCTGATCTGTAGATGAGAAGATGAAATTCTAGTATAGTTTTTGGCACGTAACTTGGCAAGAGTCGCTAGCTGCGCACAAGTCGTTTTTAAGGTCTCTTTGGTTACCAAGCGGGACGCGGGGAACGTTTAGCACCGTTCTGAGCGCGCGATAGGTTGCTCAGTTGACACAAGGATCGACTGACCAATTGCGTCGCGTCCACGTTCTGTTCGCTCTTTATGGTGTTTTGTCAGTTCGCGCACTATGCGCTAACTTACCCCCACTACTCCAAAACCTTGCCAAGTCACATGCCGGGGACTATATACACCTCAATTTCTAAATATAAATTTTTTTTTTTTTTATTTCATTCAGTGGATCTGTCACTGCCACGTTGGTCAAGTGATCGCAAGCGCTACTTCTGAGCTTGTGTATGTTCGAGAGGTGGGTTCGATTCCCGTCGAGCAAAGTGTTATTGGGGTTCCCATCTGGAATTTCTCAGTAATCCGGATTCGTGCCCGGTTGGTGGCAATAGAGTCGCCCCCCATTACATGGCCCTTATATGTAACTGGCGAACTGTGAGTGTACTATATACATATGTATATCGGAGGAAGGTAGATGATTAATAATCAGGAACAAAGAAATATCGCTTGAAAACTTATGCATTTAGTTTTAATGCAAAATTGACATCATTTTGATACTGATTCAAATTTCAATTCGATTTTACTCAATTGGCAACACTTAATTTCTCCAATGCTAGGGCAGGATTTGAATCCTAGAGGAAGGTAACACATAATTTGGAGGGAGACGTGAGGGCGCGGGTGGACTTGACAGAAATTGGGAGAGACGTATGTCGCGATTATGTGTGAAAGTGGAATTATTCGTGCAGTTGCGTCTAAAAGTATAACCCTCAGTTTCCCAGTTCATTTTCAACAGCCAACCGCGTGCTTGATAATTTGTCACATTAGTTCTCCGATAATTTAGAGCTGGGAAACTGAGGGTTAGGCTAGTGAAAGTGATTAGAAATTGACGCGTCAACTTGCTGCTAATTGGACAATGGACTGTCTCTAAACGCATAAATTAACTACATTCTGTGCTTTGGCATGCATTTACCCACAGTAAGCTCACTAGACCGAGGGTATATTGAAGATAGCCCTCTTATTTCCGATGTATATGTATAATATATATAAGTGCACCTCTGCCTAATCTTTTGGGGATTACAGGCGTGATATCATGTAAGTAAATGGTTCATAAGCCACAGTGTGCAGAGTCCTTTACCTATAAATCCTACCCCATAATATTCAACCTACATAATTAACTCATTAAGAACGAGATTATCAGTAAGAACCAGAGCCGAGGGACGAGAGATAGCCAATTCCAGCAACGAAACTGATTTTTTTTTTATCGATATGGAACGACGACATCAATTGACACGAGAAAAGATGATGAAAGCCGTCGGAATGTTGCAAGCTGGTATCTGACAATGTACTGTGGCTGTCGCTCTAGTAGACTAGGTAGGTACCTATTTCGGGTCCAAACACATAACCCCACTACATACAACGAACGCATACTTTTGGAAAAAGTAATTTCAGCTCACAGCACAATTTACCAAAGAGTACTTGAACTAGGACTTTTATTTTTAAAACGTTAACTAAAAAAGTTTTTTAAGACCATATTTCTTTTGCTACTTTTTTAAGGGTTCCGAAGTCAACAAGGAACCCAGTTTCGCTATTTCCGTCTGTCCGTCCTCAGCTTAGCACAGAGACTTAGTACTAGAAAGCTTTAATTTGGCATGGGTTAACATATTAATAATTCCGACAAAGTGGTAAAATAAGAAAATTAAAAATTTTTTTTTCGTTTATTTCCTATAGACGGAAAGTGGGGATATTTTTTTTCCTCGTCTGTCCCATGGTGTGGGGTATCGTTGGATAGGCCGTTCAAAAATATTACGGGTCTGTTAAAACCATTTTTCGATTCAGAGATCTGCGTAAAATTATGCTTTAAATTGCATATTTTTGTTAGTCAAGTGTTAAAAGTAGCCATTTCGCTGGCAGTGGAGGGTGGGGGTGGGGGTCGTTTGGTTCATATGGGTTGGATGACCACCACGTACCGATGACGCATCGACATACGTTTTTTTTATTTAAAATAAGCTCGCGCTTGACCACTATGTCAGCTGATGGTAAGCGATTATATGGTCGACGGTGAATCACGCTTGCCTAGAAGTAATCTAATCACTCTTGACTTAAATACCCCTAGATTGTAGCTATCGGGAAATAAACTCCGGCAGGGAATTCCACTCCATAGCTGTACACATAATATAAGTATTCTCAAAACGTTTAGTGCGTATGGGTGGGATGTGCACCATATACCCAGAAACGGGCTGGGCGGAATTAGAACATGCAATTCCATCGCACACTCCCCGAAATTTATCCGATGAAAAACCGTTAAGCTGGCAACTCTCTACTTACTTACTTAATAGTTTTTGCTTTCAATTTTCATAGCTCATACCAAAATTTCTTCATTCCAATTGATGCTACGGATCGAAAGCTCAATTCATCAAAATTATATTGCTATAGTGCTGCTATAGTGACGTTATAGTGCTATTCTGTAAAAATCTCTCCGTGGTGGCTTAGGTCAAATGATCTCACTTCAGTTTAGTTACAGAAGCCATCGACTGAATGAATAGCTTGTGTAATTATAGTAACAAAACATCGCCTCTCACACAATTAGTAGCTAACAGTCTGACACTACCGACTAGTGATTGTAAAAATTGTTCTAGGTACTAGTTATTGTAATGGAAATACTTCGGTGCAATTATGAGCGGGAGTGGAGCGTAGCGGGCGCGGGAGCAGGAGCGGGCGGGGACAATTATCTAATATGGCGGATTAATTAATAGTCTCTCTGTGAACATCGCTCATAAAGTCATCATTAGCTTCATCTAGGGATGTTTCTTAGATCATTACGCTGGTCTGGTAGGTATTCAAATAGATATTATAGTCTGTACTTAATGGTTTTATCTATGCTGAAACGTTCTGTTTTTGTTTTCGTAAGGAATATTTGTTGTTCAGTCTCATTACGTACACATAGAGTCATTATTTATTACCAGCAGAACATCTGTCCCCTAGACACGATCTGCAGTAGCCAATCTGAAAAGCTTTTAACTGATTGCGGGCCGGGTTGGCCGCTTTACTTTATCTGGTCAAATGGAGCATCCTCCACTTATCACAAACACAATGCCATTATGGAGCCCCGACTTATATCTTGATATGAGTCACCTGCTTTGTGACCCGTCGTGAAAATCTTTCAAGATTCAATGACACTGCTAAATACTGGTCCAACAAAATTGAATTTTGAATCAATCGAATAGGACAAGAAGTAGATCACCTGTGTTTCCTAATGATGGTCTACCACCTAACTGTAGGTAGATAATCCATCATCTTCCTGTCATTTTCTTATGTTACGTGGGGTCGGCGCTACACATTTCCAGTCTTCATTCCATCCTAACTTCTGACGACCGCACTCTTTCACTGATAGCCTTTTCTTTCATACCAATACTTCAAAATCCAGCAAACAAGGTTTATTTAATCGTTATCTATATAGCTTGACACATTTTTCCATACTTTGCGTATCATTTTAGTACTACTAATACTAATGGCATAAGCATTTATTTATATTGTATGTCGTTTTTTGATATTTAAACGCTTTTTCTTTCTTTTCTTTATTTTGGCATATCGACTATGCGTCAGAATCAGCTTTTCCCTTTTAGCTCTTCATTCTGAAAATATAACTCATATCAATAATTTGGGTCTGATTCAGACATGATTCTGGCAAAATTAAGTCAAATTACGCGCCAGCCTAATTTTATTAGTGATGCGAGATAATATACGTCATTACGTATGATCGTCGAGGGCAAAACAATGCTTGGGTGTTATTTAGATAAGATATTTATTATTTAAATCGCCGCGGTAAGTATAGGCGAGTGGAGCCGGTAATTCGGTAATCAGTGGTTGCAAGTTCATGGTTACAAGGTCACCGGGACCCAACGAGATAATTTGTCTTTTCTGATAGTCGACGATGCGCTTTAAGTGATTATGGTGCCATCGATCAACTCTTCTATGAATAGGTACTTTACCTGATCGACATCTTAGCCTTTATTCAAATACCTTTAAGAATTTTGGACTATTTATTTAGCACAGACAATTCGTTTTCTTAAAAAAAAAACTTAAGTTCCTACTCTTAAAATAACGGCATTTCTTAAAGACCCTTTTACTCTCCCTCACTATAGAAAATATTGTAATATCAAAGCAAAACGTGACACGTGCTGACTTCTGGCATCAAAATTCTTGCGGGGCGGAGTCCTTAGCACAACAATACGAGTCCTGGAGAGCCTAAGGATCCCTAATTCCAGGGTGCAGGTCTAACTTCCGGAGACTGCTGCGCGGCAAATTGCCGAAGAAAGGGTACTGGGGAGCGCCATTGTCAACCGATTCCAACGAATAAAACGGAGTTAACAACATGTAGCGATCGAGTCCTTTGTGCCGTCGCGCACTCCTTAATTATGTGGAACAGTGAAAGGGTCATATTTTCTATTAAACTTATACAATTGTAATACATGATGTTTCTTTTTGCTGGTAATATAAAAATGCTGACCTTAGCTCTATGATGTTCATAATAAACTTAAAAAGAGTGCTAAAGGCGGATACAGACATTTCGAGGCAGGCGCAGCTCACGGTACTCATCGCATGCTTCGCAATATGTAGACGTTCATATTCGTGGTGAGGCATGTTTACGACCACTCTAATCAAAGCAAAAGGCGTGCGTTGCGAGGCGTGCGCAGCGCATGCCTCGCAATGTCTGTATCCGCCTTATAACGTAAAATCAATTGCAAAAGGTGCGGCCTGCCTAACAGAACATAATACTAAGAAGCTTCTTCATTTATTTAGGTTTAAAGATATTTATCTCCCATAAGAACTTATAATTAACAGTTCACTTACAATGAGATACATATACACTTCTATTCTAAATAATAATATAATATTTGAAAATAATAATTGGATAATCTTAAAAAAAAACATAAGGTTCGAGTTTTATTGTATGTATAGGTATCTACATAAAGGGAAATCTGGAAAGTAAAATGGAGGTAGGTAGCTGAAAGGTACGGTGTACAATGTTACTTTCTGGGTGTTGGTCACCATAATAATTCATTCGAGTTTTAGTCAGGATACTAAAACGCGTTGAATACTGGACATTAATTAGCAATGTTGTATTATATTGATAACTCTTTAATCAATTTACAACATACCACACCCAGTAAATCTAATAACAGTGTCACATTTCTTACAAAACTACCAAACATTATCGCAACTCCTAATTTGAATCATCCTGTATGCGTGATATCGCATGTGGTGGCTCCACGAGTGAGTGCAGGGCTATTGTACCCTCATGAGCAGATTACTATAATCATTGCTCACGTAATGTGGTAAATGATAAGGTGTGCTCTAGGGCTCAAAACATATGCTTTTGTAACTCATTCGTTCCAGTAGGTACGCTCGATGGCCATCGCTCCCAATCCGCGGCCGTTTTGGTCAAACTACCCTTAATAGTGGAATTTATTATGCATCAGTTGTTTTATTTGATTGCGATCGGTTAGTGATGTCAATAATAGGAATGTTGTTGTGTCTAAAGAGTGCTAGTTATAGTTTATAGACTGGGGGGTGACCATAAGCTCTTAGAGTAAGGTTATTTTGAGTGTGTGTAAGGGCCAGATGTATTTGACTTGTCACTTACGCGATCTCAAAATAACCTTACTCTAAGAGCTTATGGTCACCCCCCAGACCTCCGAATGTTTTGTCGAGAATTTGAGGTTGGGTTGGTATTTTTCAAACTCTAGTTTAGCTTTGGCATTCAAGTTTGACAGCTTTTAAGTTTGACACGTTCTTAACTCCAAATACTTAAATCAGAAACCGGCCCTCAGCATGGTCTCTCCTTTAGAAAGAGCTAGACAAAAAGTAGATCAATCCATCAAAATAAGACATTTCCTGCGAAAAAACAGCCTACTTAGTACTTTAATCGGAATTTTGTTCGATGTTGTATTAACGGCGTTGCCTGAAAAGTCCGTAAAGATCCCATGTGCGAGTTTTTTTGCTTAATTCTATATTATATATTATTCTTAAGATATAGCAAAGTTTAAGTTTTACTGCATTTTATTATAGGGCAAGCTTATTCTTTATTAAATTGTGCGACATTACACGATTGCACATGCGATTCACTAAACTTCAGTTATGGAAACATAAAACATAAAAAATATATTTGTACTAAATAAATATGAGATGCTCGGGATCGGTCAATGTGGCGTGGGGGAGACCCATGTCCAGCAGTGGACGTCTTTCGGCTGAAATGATGGTGATGATGATGATGAAATAAATATAAATAAATTTGTGCGCATGATAGTTCAGGCCAGTCAAGTAATGTTTTTATTCTATCGTTTTATTTGTATTGATGATTTCTAGTAGATACCTAGTACCTATGCTTTCAAGTTTTTAATGCTCTATTAACTTTAAAACTTTCGCGTTTCATAATTAAAAAACAGTGTGTAGAAATATGAGGGTAGAGGAAGAATTTTCTGCCCAACCCAACGGAGCCAGTACACCGAGACACTAGTCTTCCCGGGACCACGGTCGTTGCAACACGGCCGAAACATCGGATGAAATAGTTAAATAAACAATCGAAATTATCGCGTTAAATGCCCGTGATATGTTGTTTTTTAATGCTCTATTACCTGGGTAGGTTCTTAAAATACGTAAAATCTGAAGTTAATGATACTGTAATATAAGTACCGTTTTTCAAAAAGGAGGCGGTTCTAAGTTCGACTTCGTTTGTTTTTTTTTTGTGTATCTTCACCGATTTCTCCGTCAATTGTGGAACCGATTTCGAAAATTATTTTTTTGTTTGGAAGAGTATGTTCGAGATTGGTCCCATTTTAATTTGGTGAAGAACTGATGAAGGACTTCGGAAATATATAGCATAACTCTTCAATAAATAATGGCAAACCTCTCGGGATTGCTGCAATCACATGTTTGTTTATTGTTTATACCATTTCATAACATAAAATCACACCAGTATGCTCTGAAGCGGTACGCAGATGTGTACAGTTCACCTCGTTACATGATATTCGTGGTAATCTATTCTGGCATTATAGGTATACTTACCTTACTAAACAACTTGAAAGAGATGCAACTAAAAAGAGAAAAATAAAAAATAAATTTACGGAAAAATACTACCGACTTCCAAATAAAAAAAACTACAAAATAAAAAATAACTTTCTTTTTAGAAGTCAGTGTCCATAACGCAAAAATTGGTACCTACCAAAGACACCAACTTTCAAAAAGAAAGTAATTTTCACTTTGAAGTTTAGTTTAGGAAATCGGTAATTTTTTTTTGTAAAAAAAGGTTTTTTTTTGTTTTAGTACCGTTAACTTCATTTTCATAGCAATCAATTTTTCATACATGACACTTTCACGGACTTTTCAGTCAACATTAGATAATACTACAATAATGAACATAGCTTCGTGAATGTGTTTAACTAGGATGTTTTTCGCAGATTGGCCTCTAGGTAATTAGGTACAGTTATTTTCTTGGGCTGCTAATGCTTATTCGTTAAAATATATGTCAAGACTTTAAAAAATCTTTATCTTATTGGCTCCACAAGGAATGTGTGGATGAAAAAATTCACAGTTTCCAAATCAATAGCTGGATTCCGTCTCATTTTGAGTAACTTATTTGAGCACTCGTTTGCTGTGTATCTCGGTACGTTTTGTAGAAATATTGTGTATGAAATACTTATCTACTTAATCCAAATCTATGGTTTGTACACCATTTCCATCTGCAAAAGCAATAGACATGCATCAACTTGCTACTTATTTTTATTCTTTATTGTACACAAAACATAAAAAACATACAAATACAATAGGACAGTTTATGTACAAAGGCGTGTTCAACCCATAGTTGGGCAGTTAACAGCAATCCTCAGTTGCGTAGAGAAATACATTTGAGTTTTTTATTTTATACATTTGAGGATAGTACATTTGAGGTAGCACAACAAAAACTCTTAACAGTTTTAAATACTTACTCACTAAATAAACTAAACAAATACGTGTGCAACACACAAATGCATAAACATTATACATACAGAATACTATATAAGTACCTGGGCGACAAAGCTCTGCTTGAATGAAAATAGAGAAAACGACATTTTCTAAAATTGAAACCTAGCCAGATCGATTTATCGCTCCCTGCATACTAAATTTAATGAAAATCGTTGGAGCCGTTTCCGAAATTCAGCTCGTTTAAAGGTATTAGATAGATACAAAACGACACACACACAGTACACAACATACAAACTACATTACACATTTACTTGCTACATTTCTGATACGTACTTAAAACAGCAACGCTCCATCTTCAACTGGCACTGCTATTTACCTACAGCCGCCGATATCCCGAGCAAATCGCTCCAATCACTTCTAATTACAACACCGTAATGCTAGACCATTCGTTGCTGGCAGGCTACCTACGTACGAGTTGCGCCTAGTTATAGGTAGGGATATAGCCACGCAGATCAATCGGCGGGATCGGCTCATTATGCAGCATCCATGAGCACAGACGCGGCCTGTCATTACGGCAAATGGAGGCAAATTGCGCACATCTAACGCACTGCCGCCGCCGCCGAACCGTCGGTAATACCGACTGCCGGTAAAAGCGTGAACTCGAATCGTTTCGGTATTAACTTGTATGGTAATGAGGATTCAGGCCTATTGTGTGCGACTACCTTTGCTATGTACTACTTTTGGTCTATGAACCTAATTTGTAAGTATTTTCAAGAGAATTCTCCTGCTTATCTACATAATAGGTAAGCTCAGTTGTGAAAATCTAAGAGGAGGGCTTTTCTTAGGTTCTCACAACTGAGCTTGGATTGCTAACAAGAATAATATACCTAACATTTTCAGGAATACAACACACGTCCGATCCATAGGCATAAGATATTTCATGCTTATCTCATAAATCATTTTAAGTTTGGGTCTAAGCACAACGTAACGACTGTGTGATTTTACAACAGTCACATTGAAATATTAGATTATAATATAGGATCATGACCGTGGTCGGTGCAATTCATCTGAAAGTTCTGAAACCACGAAAAAAAGATCTAGTAAGTAAGTCATGGTGGTATAAGAAAAGGTAGCAAAACTCAACATTTTGTCTTCTTTATATATATATACATACACTAGCTTTTACCCGCGACTTCGCTCGCAGTGAAGCCATTAAAAACATTTTTTTTTTAATAAAAAGTATCCTATGTTACTTCTAATACCTCCAAGAATATATTCTGTACAAAGTTTCATGATGATCGGTTCAGTAGTTTTTGCGTGAAAGCGTAACAAACAAACTTACATTCACATTTATAATATTAGTATGATATATACTAATGATATAAAGAGGAAAGATTTTATTGTTTGTTTGTTTGTACCGAATAGGCTCCGAAACTACTGGACCGATTTAAAAAATTCTTTCACCAATAGAAAACCACATTATTCCTGAGTGACATATGCTATTTATTTTTATCCCGAAAACGGGTCCTGTGGGGTGGTCCACGGGAGCGAAGCCGCGGGGAACAGCTAGTATAGTATACTTTTATGAAATTAGATAACAGTTACTTGAATCAGCTACAAGTATCTCAGCTTTCTTCTTCTTGAGTTTCTTCCGGGCATCGGAAAGCACGTTAAGCCGTTGGTCCTGGCTGTCATTTGAAGATCTTTGACAGTCATTACGGGTAGTCAGAAGACTGAGATCTGACACCAATCTAGCCAAGTGGTATCGTGTTACCCAGTAACTAGGTTGTGGAGGTCAGATAGGCAGTCGCTCCATGTAAAATACTGATACTCAGCTAAATCCGGTAAGACTGGAAGCCAACCCCAATATATAGCTGGAAAAAAGCTAGGCAGATGATGATCTCAGATGTTTAAAAATGATATTTTTGATAATTTATATTTACGCATCCGATATATAGAAGATGCCTGAAACGTACATAATTGGTCCCCACACACGTCCACCTGTATATAGGCTAAGGAAGATACCTAGCAATTGGTACTCATTCAAGAAAATCATCTAATTGTCACCGGTCTATTATTTGCCGTAATTTGCGTAATAACCGGTGCCCTTGTGTCGGTAAATGCTACTTATGCTCATATGTATATACTTACTCACGACTGTTCTCATGTGTTACAAGGTACTACATACATGTAAGTGGGTATATAACAGGCGTGCATCATTGTGAATACCCCAAGGTAATTGCCTCGAAAACGACCCTGGTGACGAAGTTTGTGTAGAAGGTTTTTCTAATTAGCCAGTAATTTATGTCGACGATGCCGTGATATAAATTAATGAGATAATTTTTGATACTTTGTACCTACGTGTAGCCAAACTAGTAATGAATCTGGGACCTGGAAATCATGGACCGCATTAGCTACGTATAAAAACATATCGTCTATTGATTGCTCGATATTTCAAACAAGGTAGCGATATACGAAACACATAAAAACTTTAAGGATTTAACCTTATAAATAAAAGTTTGAAATATTAAACATTATTTCGTAGTCCGTGCTACGCGGGTCTACGGCAACGTAGAGGCTCCCAACTCATTAAAAGACAACGAACTGCTAAAGCGATTACCTGTTTTGTAAAATACACAGTATAATCGTTTCATATTTTATGAAATATGCTAAAAACATGCTTTGAAGGTCTGTTTACAATGAGATAAAAATAAGGGAAAAGCAACGATGAATGGCGTAGCGGGCTGATAAAATTTGAATAATTAATTAATCTACGCAAAATAATTTGTAAAGTGTATTTTATACAAGGAGTGTGTTTATACAAATAACTCAATTGCTTTGGAATGATTGTCTAGTTAGAGCTAGGCCAATAAGATAGGCATAATAAATTTTTACCATCATTGGCCAAATTACCAGTAGAAATACTTTGAAACTGAAACCACGTAGAATTATTTGGTTGAATTGAATATTGTAGGTAACATATTAATGGGGGGGTCTGTATGTACGCCTTGCGGTTGCACAACGACAGGCTTTTCTTGCTTAGTAGCGTAGATACAGGCCTACCTTGCTTCCTCCCTCAGAGGCCGCAAGGTAGTGTAGTCTTGAGGATGTACGGTCGTGTAGATCCTCAAGGCAAGTTTGGTGGTGTACCTTCTCGAGGTTGCCACCCTGTTATTGGTCTTATTCGATAAGATTTAACTTAAGGGTGATGAGATCATGACCCTGGTTGTCCATCATCGAACAAGAGCAGATGGTGGATGACGTAGTAATGACCTCCCGCGTGTTTGTGCCGTGCGCCACCCGTACGGACAGATGAAAGAATCCTGGTCGTTGCGTGGGTTGCACACAACACACCACTTTGGTCCGGCTTTCGTCACACACGGGAGGCCGTGGGGTAGCTACCTACGATCAATCGGCTGAGGTTTCCCATAAGAAGGTGCCAATGGCATCAAAAATCCATGCACAATTTGTGCGCCCGCCTACCCCAGTTGCCGACGAGCTGGCTAGCGACACTGGCGAGTCTTCTTGTTCGCAAATATTTAACGCCTCCGAGACTTCAATGAGATTGACTAAAGCACACAGGCGCAAGCGTATGCATGCACCGAGGAGCAACGAGTCAATCACTACCGGCAAAAATTCTGCCAAGCCGCTTAATCTTAACATGCGACGGGGGGAAAACAGGATGAAGAGAGAGCCTGCAAGTCCACCTGCTAAACAGGAAAAGATTCGGGCAATGGCAAAGCAAAATTTGTCCGAACTGGTGAGGTTGGCTAAAACGATGCAAGTGCAACCGACAGCGGCACTTAGCACTTGCATTAAGGATAGCCTAAAAACTATACAGGAGGTTGGAAAAAATCGCGAAATCTTAAAGGGAGGCATTTGCAAGCAAGAAGATTCGCCAGTGTCAGTGTATAGCCGAGGTGGCTACCGGGGGTAGGCGTCGTAGGCGTGCGCACAAATTCTGTTCGGGTTTTGTTGCCTTTGGCACCTTGTGCGTACGTTTAAAATGCTACGCAAATAGCGTTATTATCTCTGACGCAAATAACATCAAATTAATATGCGGTTTACAGTACCGCTAGTAGATACACATAATGTTATACAGGTCCTCATAACAGAGGAATTATTCGCACCAGGGAGCTCGGTAACAAGCGAAATGACATCAAAAATGAAAATTATTTTTAATCGTGTCCAATTGGCGTGCGGCGTGACGAGTCGTAACCACCGGCTTGCAGCTAGCCAAGCGTGGCCTTAATTAAACGGTAGCTCTGACAACTGTGCTGCTAGCCTGCCAGGCTATATTCCTGTGCTTTGTGTGTTTTCGTCTTTGCGGTGAGCTGCATTTGGCTACTAGTTAGGGGGTAAAGAGCTTGGTAATGCAATCATTTCTATTGAACCAAAATTTTTGCTTTATTTTATCATGAACCTATACACTTGCTATTGAACTAATGATATCTTATTTGAGATCGGTATTATACTTGAGTATCTGTTGCAACATTTCCTGAAAGCTACAACCTGGGGGTCTGTAAGTCAAGAGTAAATAGGTTATTTCTAGACAAGCGTGCTTCACTGTCGACCACATCATCGCTTATCATCAGCTCCCTAGCCAACTTACAAACGTTTCGTATCGAATCTCTTTCTACAATCGTTAACGCCTCCCATTTGTATGGTCTGAATTACCATAAATTGATACGTTTTCTACTAGCTTTTTCGATTGTAGATAGTCAACTTGGCTACAGGGGCCTGGTGAGATAGTGGTCAAACGCGACCTTTTAATATAAAAAAAAAACATAAAAAGTAATCAATTCTGTAGGTGCTTTGCACCATTTGTGAGCATAACCTTAGGTACGAGTATATAGCATGACCCACATAAAGTAGGCGCGATTTAAGGTACCTGTTTTCTGGGAGAGCCCAGAGAAAAGCATAGTACTTATTATGTACACAGGGTGGGCACAAAATCGTGGATAAAACGAAACAGGCCGATAGTTGGGGTTATAAGTAATAAAAAAAAAGAACTTTATGACCTACTGAAAATAGCCCAAAATATCACCCCGTTTCGTTTGATCCACGATTTTTGGCCCAACCTGTATGTTTGTTCTTGGAGAGTCCAAGAAAAATTTTTTTTCT
Organism: Orthosia gracilis; assembly: GCA_947562075.1. Lineage (NCBI taxonomy): Eukaryota > Metazoa > Arthropoda > Insecta > Lepidoptera > Noctuidae > Orthosia > Orthosia gracilis. The sequence goes on from OX387274.1 coordinate 15,715,077, forward strand.
TGACTACGAGTAGAAGTTCCAAAATCAAATCATATTTTTTATTTACACTTCGATATTGTTGTTTTCCTTATTTTGTCTCAATATCGAAGTCATTTCTTAGCAAGTAAGCAGTGACAATGTTCAAATCCTGATTAGTTTCCTAATTTTCTATTAGATAAACTTTGGCAGGCAGGTGTAGACAGAATTTATTAGAATGCTGCTTGTCAATCACTTTTGATTTTACTGATATCACATACCTACCTGTCTTACTAATAGGTAAGATAAACGTTTTCGGTATTTTCTGCTTTAACCTTTAGATTAAATAACCTAGGTACCGCTTATTTGATAAAAACCCTGCAGCGATATGTACCTTAACTGGCAGACGCCAATTTGTTCCTTGGGTACATTATTATCACGTTAGAATCGTGAGTGTTTACCGCCTTTACAGGTATATTTTATGTATCCACACTGATTATCTACCTCTAGGTAGTAGGATTACGTCAACCTGTATAAGTAGGTATATAGGCATCGAACAGATTCAATTATCCCGTCTTTAAAATGAATCTCGAGAAGTTCCAAGCTGAAACATAACTTGATAAGATTAGGTTTCTGTATGGTGTCTTTACGATAGAAGCCGCAGTATGAACCTTCTTAAAATATTGGTATAAAATGCAGTCCTACCTTCAGTACTGGAATGCTCCAAGATGGTTAAAAAACAAACTTTTCTCAAACATGCTTGGAAATTTGAGCATTATTTTGACAACCTTCTTCGAGATAAATAGAAATTGCTGTACTGGCCAAATACATGCGAGCAGCGGCCGGCAAAAGTTGTATGAAAATCCATATCTGTCGTGGTTTAGCGGCCAAATAAATTACATAGTAAACTCATATCAGTGTCGGATAATTTAAAAATGTAACGAATTTTTACTACGAAACATAGCAACCAAGGAGGTAACTTATCAAAGGTTTATTTAAATTTCGAACTGGCTTGCAAATAGAAAGAGGTTTATTGAAAAATAAAAACAACAAACGAACACTTTAAAGAGGCAAAATTATTGTTGTTCGTTGTTCGTCATTGATTTTGAAAAGTAATTAATTATATGTGACAAAATGAGTTCTAGGTACTACATAGTTATAATTTCCGCGCATTATTTGAGAAAAGTACTATACAAGCCTTGGCCACAACTAGGCATTGATGGACTTACGTAATTGTGCCTCAATGAGTACTGTAGTAAGTCATACTCTCTCTAATGTCTCTCTAATGGTGGCACATGTGTTGGATCATTCGGTGCCCTTCATGTTGGTTGAGCTGAGTGGTGCCAATCCATGCGTCTTGTTCGTGAACGGGCGCCATCTGCATTGGTTGAGTTTGGTCATAACATAGCTATCTCAGCCTGTTTTTAATTAATTACTTCTTCTTCTGTTTTTAAATGGTTTAGTTGAAATAAAATATTCTGATTGATTGATTTTGAAGGTTGACTAGCAGAACTCTATAAAGATACGGTAGAGTAGGCACATATCAGAGCTGCACTGTGCAAAAAATCGGCAAAAGTGGAAAGCTATGCGGGAGTCCTTTGCCCAGTAGTGGGACAATATAGGTTGAAAAAGATAAGAGTACATGTAAAAAATATGTGCCTGGTCACACACATACCGACACAAACTGAAACAGTTAACTTCATAAATAGGGTACACTAACGTCTTCTAAATGACGCATAATTGACCAAAGTGTGCATAATTCATATATACAAATGCTATTAGAAAGCACCATTAAAGCAATTTACTTGTATCGTTCCTATAGCGGACTTCATCACGTTTTGACTGCCCTGCTTAACCATATAATCACTACTGAAATATTTCACTCCACTTACAGTAATATCGCGCATTAACTCGCTATCGCGTGTGTAATTACGTTAGTTGAAACAATAGAAAATAATAAAAGCGAATCGGGCGCTGGCTATTTGCATTTCCGATGGACGGTGGTCGGCGGTCGGCGCGGCAGGTGTTTTTCCTTTCTCGCCGACTGACGCCGAGAGCGCTAGAGCGAGAGCTCGACCACTCTCTGGTACCGTTCTGTTTCTCCTTGCCTCATACGAAATTATTATTTTGATTACGTTTAATTTGCATACGGCCTGCGAGCGCCTGCCCCGGGGCTCACCGCGCAGGGCCGAGCCGCCCCGCGTCGTTACGACCCCTGTACTTTTCTGTAATGTTTTCGCCATTTTCAACAAAATTCCTCACAAATCATATAATTTCAGGTATCATCATGGTTATTACGAAGAAGCGCCCGTAGTCCTCGTACCTCTGTAATAGGTCGATCGATGCTCAAATTCTTGATAACTACGAGTAATCAACATAGAACCAGCCCCAGCAGGCTTAATGATCCGACGTCTTCAATTATTGGTAATATCAGACGTTTAAACGTTCTTAGGAAGCTGACTGGCTGGTTTGGTTGATGTTAAGACCACTTATGTATTCCTAAGGTCACATTTCTTAAACGATTGCTCACACGCATGTAATATTTATGTTTTAAATGTCTCTTGTAGGTACGCCTCCGGAGTCACTGCAAGATGTGTGGGTAATTGCTTGCAGAAATGGCGTCTGCCGTGGGTATTAATTCTTGGATTGTGCAATGGAATATTGAAAGCTTGTGTTTAAAAATCCAATGAGAATAACATAAGATGGTGTGTAATAACAATAAGGGATTTACTTTACGAAGCACATAATAAGAGCACGCTGCGCCGGGCGGCTTCTGTTCGGCGCACACGCATTGGCGTGGGCCGGTCCAATCGGCGCCCGGGACACGCCCACATGCGCACAATCCACTTTATTCTCACATTACTCGCTATAAAACCCACGTATATTGTCTGCTAACAAAAGTTTGTGTTTATCTATTTTGTTTTTTGAACCGCCCAAGTTAGATTTGACATTATTTTATTATTTTTGTTTCTAGATTTATTGAGGCTGGGCTTTTATTGTCTATTATAAAATGCTTACACTTTACAAGTATATAGCTAAGCATGCAAGAGGCATTTGTTCTTAAAATGATCAAACTCATCTAGATTCGATTTTAATGCAACTTTATAATCTCATCCAGAGTCTTTCATAAAGTTTTAAACGTGTTTTCAGTTCTCTAGACCACTCTTTACTCATATTTTCAGATTTTATGGTGCGTTTTCTGTAATACAATTCCATCTTTGAAAGGTACAGTTTAATCTACAAGCCTTAAAAACAGGCAAATAGAACTAACCAACAATAACTTTTACAAAAACTATAACGTATCATTGGACACAATTGGTTGATCGATAGCTGTCGGCGATATTCTTATTCGGCTTTTCATCGAGCTTGATATCCGGGACATAGTGAGGCTGCACCTAATGACATAATCGCGGCCTGCGGCGTTGCTCGCGCGATCACAGTGATTACGGGACGAGCGGCGAGCGTAGCGGGCAGCGGGCCGGGATACTGTTGCAAATTGATTCGATGCTACAGGCATAGCGTTGCGACTGAACACACCTGACCTGAATAAAGGCACTAGCTTTTCCCGTGGCTTTGCTCCTATGACTTATTCTGCAGTACAGTAATTAGCCTATGAGACAGCGATAGTGCAGAAGAGCAGTAGTGGCCCAGTGGTATCGGCCGCTACTTGATTTCATCACCACTACTTTCAAAACGGTGAAGGAAAACATCGTGAGGAAACCGGCATGTCCTAGAACCAAAAATTCGAAGACATGTGACATCCACCAACCCGAAATGGGCCCGCGTGGTGGAATACGGCCCATTCCCTCTCTCACAGAGAGGAGGCCTGTGTCCCAGCAGTGGGACATTAAAAAAGGCGGATGATGATGATTACAGCGATAGTGTAGCTCGTTATCAGTGATAAACTTCTCGCAAACGGATCAGCAACATATTTGTGTAAGTTCAAAGAGTAGGTAACGTCATATATTCAAAAGTCCGTCTACTCGACAGCGTAAAACACGCAATGAATATTGTTGAGTTACCAAAATCAAAGGGAAGGAGTGTGCTTTGTGCTGTTAAAACAGATACACAATTAGAGTGCTGAACTGCCCTACCAGAGATCTGCTCTTACAACTTCTTTTTCAGACATATAAAACAACAAACAAATTTACCGCTTTTAGGCCCAGTTATTTGATCCGTAGTTAGCTTAACCAATGGTTAAATATGCTAACCAAATGTTTCAAATTACGGTAAAACGCGTTTAATCACCAATTGTTAGTCTAAAAACTGGTCAAATAATTAGCTCTCCAACCTATGTGACCATATTTGACCATGAGTGTGTGGCATACAATTGACGAAAACCAGCGAAACCATATTAGCGAAATTTTAAACCATAGCTACGGACCAATAAGTTAGTACGTGTGGGTCAAAAATGCTTGTTTAAAAATATTAATAGGTAGTCTTGTTTTGATAGGCATAGGCTTACATAAGTAGAGGTACTCCTAGCTACAAATGAAATTCCATAATTTACGTATCATTTTTCTAAACAAAATTACAAAGAAAGAATTTATTTTATTGCTACTGGTCAATCTTCTTTTCCACCTTGCCTTTTACTCACGATCTGTAGTTTGTCATCTACTTCCTACATTGCACATTAGTGTACTAATGAGTAGCTCACATTTCTAATGGTTTGACTTCTCTTTCATTAAGCTTAATATTACAAGCCACGTTTGCGTTAGAAGTGCAGGAATACTCACTGCGGCATAAAATTTTCATCGATCGTTGGTAGGTACTAGATGTTTCTAGTTGACATATAAATATGATGTGAATCAAAATCATTTCAAGAGCCCAGCAAAAATATCAAGGCACGAACCGTATTATTCACAATACTTACTTTATTAAATCTTTAGATATTAAATAAAAATTTAAAAAAAATTGAATATAAAGCGTAAGCTGAAAGAGCTCTATATCAACTCGATTAAAACTTGACTTGTAAGGGCTAACCGTTAATACCGCGTTGATTTAATTCTGGTAAATAAATAACTGCACAGTATATGTGTGAGTACTTTGTACCAACTATAAATCTACCATTTATTGTACCTAGGTACGTACGGTACCTGTAAGTCTCTCGTTGACTTGAATTTGCCCTGGCAGTTGAGAGTGGGTCATGCTCTCTTAAATGTAAAACTTGCAACTGGTAATAAACTAGTCATAATCTGTGGTGACTTTAATATAAATATTTTAGAAAATAATTCAGAGAGCAGTAGATTATTAAATCTCTTTAAATCATTTAATTTGTCACATGTGTTTATGGAACCAACCCGAACAACTGTGACTACTGCTACATGTATTGATAATGTTTTTTGTTGTTGCGACTACTTAGACAAAGCCATTATAAATTGTCTGCCTTCGGATCATAGTGGGCTACTGGTAACCTTTGAGGCCAACATATCAATACAACAAGTGCAGATTCAATCCAGACCAATAACATCTGGTAAATTAAATAAATTTAACAGCACTTTAATTAGTAAGTTAAGTGATCAAGACCTCACAGTGAATGATGGTAATATTTTATATAAAAAAGTTTTCTCAGTAGTTCAAACAGAGTTCAATAATACTTTTAAGAAGAAAACTAAAACTATAAGCCCTAAGTTTTTATTCAGTGACTGGGCGACTAAAGGACTCAGGAAAAGTAGGGAAAGACTTTACGAGCTGTATGGCCTTAAGCCTTATATTAACACTGAAACTTTTAATAAGTATGTTGCTACATATTCAAGAATTTTTAGAAATACGTGTAAAGTAGCTAAGGCTTTATACATTGGCAATAAGGTTAAAACCGCAGAAAATAAAATCAAGACAGTTTGGAAAATTATAAACAATGAAACGAATAGGAACAAAAGAAATAATACTGATTACACGCTTGAAACTACACATGGACTTATTAGAGATAACAAAAAAGTTGCTCAGGAATTTGTAAATTTCTTTACCAGTATCCCAATTAAAACTACTGAAACCTTAAATTCTTCGCCCTCGCTTGCTTCTGGTTTATTAAACGCTAACGTTTCAGCCTGCCCGACTGAATTTAACTTTTCACATATAAACCCAATATCAATAATAAAAGCTTTTAAGCAAATCAAGATCAAACTGACCGAAGACCTATGGGGGATGTCCATCAAAGTTTGTACCTCCATTATTCAGACTATAGCGCCATACTTAGCTTTAATTTTTAATTTGTGTGTAGATCAAGGAGTCTTCCCGGATCTAATGAAACATAGTAAGGTTATACCACTTTTTAAATCCGGGGACAGTAAAGACACGAATAATTATAGACCAGTATCGGTGCTGCCGGTTTTCAGCAAGATATTTGAAAAGATAATGCTAAATCAAATGCTCATTCATTTTAATACGAATAACATCCTACACGATAAACAGTATGGTTTTACCAAAGGACGTTGTACGACCGACGCTGGTGTCACCTTATTAAAACACATCTTTGATGCGTGGGAAGAGGTACAAGATGCTATAGGTGTTTTCTGCGACCTGTCGAAAGCGTTTGATTGCGTTAATCATGAAACATTACTTTTGAAACTTGAGCATTACGGGCTAGGCCAATCAGCGTTGAGTTTAGTAAAATCTTATTTAAATGATAGACAGCAATTAGTTCAAATAAACGGTGTCAATTCGTCCGGGTTAACCGTGAAAATGGGGGTACCCCAGGTTTCAATTTTGGGTCCTTTCTTATTCCTAGTCTACATTAACGATTTACCCCATCTATTGAATAACAATTTAAACATGGTGTTATTTGCTGATGACACTTCTTTGATTTTTAAGATAAATAGACGTACGAGTAACGATGACGACGTAAATGACGTCTTGCGACAGGTTCAAAATTGCTTCACGGCTAATAATTTAGTTTTAAATGCTAAAAAGACTAAGTGCGTAAAATTTGCCTTGCCGAATGTCAAAAGTACTGATTGTGACATTATCTTGGGTAGGGAGAAGCTAGAATTTGTCGATAAAACGGTATTCCTGGGGATCACGCTAGACTCAAGGTTGCAATGGGGTCCTCATTTATTATCACTTGCAGGGCGGCTAAGTTCGGCAGCTTATGCTGTTAGAAAAATTCGTCAGTTTACTGATGTAGATACCGCGAGGCTAGTCTATTTTAGTTACTTTCATAGTATAATGTCTTACGGTATCTTACTATGGGGAAGGGCTGCAGACATTGATTCAATTTTTATTCTGCAAAAACGAGCCATCAGAGCGATATACAATCTTCGCCGGCGCGATTCTCTAAGGGAACTGTTTAAGGACATTAACATCATGACGGTACCTTGTCAATATATTTATGAAAACATCATGTACGTTAGAAAAAAATTACATCTTTTCAGTAAAAACGGTGACAGACATAATTATGTTACTAGAAATAGGGACCAATTAATCCAACCAGGTTTCAGGCTGGCTAAAGTAGCATCATCTTTTATGGGGTACTGTATAAAATGTTACAATAAAATACCTCCCCACATTCTAGAACTGAATGAGACGAAATTTAAAACTTGTATAAAACGCACACTATGCAGGCAAGCATATTATAAGTTGGGGGATTACATCGCTGATAAAAATGCTTGGCTAAATGCTGGTCCCGCTCCGCAGCCATTAGGGCGCAAGAACAATTAGTGATGGGCAAAAAAGTTTTGAACTATTGTTGGAGCTGCTGAAGACTACCTATGTGTCGTTGGTTGACTTCTGTGTGCCCTGGCATTTGAGTGTGTCATGCTCTCTCTAATTTCTCTCTGATGGTGGCACATGTGTTGGATCATTCGGTTCCCTCCATAATGGTTGAGCTGAGTGGTGCCGATCCATGCGTCATGTTCGTGAACGGGCGCCATCAGTTGGGATTGGTCATAACTTAGCTGCCTCGGCCTGTTATTGCATTTTTATGTTGAAATTGTTTGTTACTCTAGACGCTTTTACGTGCACGTCTTTTTGCATCGTTCTCACATATATGTATTTATTTCTTAACAAGAATGATGTAACCAAAAACTTGTAATTGAAACTGATGGAAAAGAGTGTCCGTGGAGTTTCTTACAAATTCTTCTCCATTGAGATCTACTGACGTTTGCGAATTTGCAACTAGAGTCATATATTTTTTTTGTTTGACAATTCAAAAGTACCTTTAAGGTTTATTTGAAATAAACTATTTTGATTTTGATTTTGTCTAGGCTTTTTGATGGTGGCACATGTGTTGGATCTTTCGGTTCCCTTCATGATAGTTGAGATGAGTGGTTCCAATCCATGCGTGCATTCGTGAACGGATGCTATCAGTTGGGATTGGTCATAACTTAGCCGCCTCAGCCTGTTTTTAACCGACTGCCCAAAAAGGAGGAGCTTATCAATCCGTCTGTATTTTTTAAAATGTTTTTTACCTCAGAACTTTTTACTGGGTGAACCGATAGGTTTGATTCTTTTTTATTTGAAAGCTGGTGCTTGTCATGTGGTTCGATTTAAATTGAACCAAGATTTGATGAAGAACTTCGGAGATATACATCAGAACTCTTCAATAAATGACGGCAAATCACTCGGCATAGCTGCAATCGCATGTTTGTTTATTGTTTACACCATTTCATAACATAAAATCACACTCGTACGCTCTAATGGGGTACGCAGGTGTGAACAGTTCACCCTGGTATACTCTCATTCCAATGGTTTTGTTTAAGTTTCATGTTATTCTGGCTTCACTTTGGGCATTATAGGTACCTAGCCTATAGAACTAGTCCAATAAGCACCACAACTAAAAAGAGAAAAATAAAAATAAAGTTTTTACAAAAAATACAACCGACTTCCAAATAAAAACACTACAAAGTGAAAAATAACTTCAATTTCGGAAGTCAGTGTCACAAAACCAAGAAACGAAAACAAGAACACCGACTTCCGAAATTGAAGTTATTTGTTCAATAGATTGTCTACCACTAGACAAATTACGAGTATGTAGCATCAAATAAAAAGATCTTGTTGGTAATATATTTTTAGTTTTAAAACGACTTCCTACTACTAATTTCAACTTGCTGAAAGGACAATGGCAGAAACCCATACATTGTTTTAGCTGAGATTAAATTCCAATAACCCTAAATAAAAAAAATCTGATTTAATTCGGTCATGTCCTGAATTAGTTTGTGCAAGAATTTTTATTCAATAATGCCGAGAATAATAGATATTCAGTCATGAACTTTTGTAACATTTAATAATATGTTTAACAGATAATATTATTCATTTTCGTGGAAGTAAAAGGACAATATCGCATTAGTATTTCCCTTTCCTAGTTATTTCAGCATGAAATGTAAAATGAAACTCTTTGGAAAGAGTATATTTATAAGTGACTTTGACCTTGACGTGTATCAAAAGGTCGTCGTCAATAACCAAGCTATACTTTTATTTAGATTTTTGATGTCTTTTTATCTATCATTAATTGAAAGTATGTAATTCATTCATTTCTACTACACTGCTGTATTCTTACCTACCTGCAAGGACATCCTACACTTAGACATAAAATGTATTGATAATTTATTTACTCCGTTTTATTACAATAAAAAATACAATAATGATATATTTACTCCAGTCACTACTTGTCACTTGGCAGAATAAGTGTAAAATGGCAACACTAAGCTAATGAGAGTTCAGAACGAAATCAAATAACTTTCATTTATTATGCTTTTTTTATCCGTGATGAACTAGTTAATGTTATACTTTGAAAAAACGTAGTCAATTAATTGAATTTATTTCGTATATAAATCATATTCAGACGCTCAAATTTAAGTCAGCTAAAATTTCGCACATTGTTCTTTAGGTTTTTTTTTAGTGGCAGGAGTGCAAATCCGGTCGGACTAACACCTAAACTGACTCAAAAACAGACTACTCCAACTGACTACAACCCCTCCTGCCTTACATAATCCCGCCAACGAAGTTGGTACCTATTCTGTGCAAACTCAAATATTCATGGGCATCTTTATATAATTATCAAAAAAAATTGGTTGAAATAATTCAAACTAAGCAAAAAGTGCGGTTTGTTGCTGAAATGTGCAAGATGTGCTGTTTATCACAGTCAGAATACAAAAAGAGCTATGCATCACAGGGAAATCAAACATAAATTATGCCTTACAATGTAGGGATAAGAAGCATAACAGTGTTTTCACCACACAGACAATCTGTTTTTCTTAGGTACTACCCCAGTGCACCGTTTGTCATTGCAGTTTTGTGCGTGATATTTCTATGCTTCTTACAAAATATTCTTATTATACTAGTGAAGCAAAGAGCTGCTTCAACTTTGGTTTCGTGCAATGACTGAGGAGCCCACATTTATACACTACACTAGGAACTTTTCCCTGTGTTGCGTAGTCATGAGCCCATGCAGGCTCTTCTTCGTCAGTCTCCTGTCCAGCTCACATTCGAGTTGGTAGCGTTCCCTGATAAATAACGGTCAATCTACGAGTATGTGCTGGACGGTCTCTGCCACGCCTGGTTCGCAGACGCACGATGGGCTCTCCTTACACTTGAAGCGATTCAAGTATTCAGAGAACCCGCCGAGCCCCGTCAAAACTTGCGTGCGAACATCTGTGGGCCGCACCTGTTTTATAAAACGAAAAACCGCTATTGCATCCGGCAGAAATATTTTCGTTACAGAGGCCTTCTCGCCCGACACATATCTTCGATTCCATTCGTCAAGCGATTCCAAACGGATCTGTCGCTTGATAAATGAAACCGGTCACTGATCGTAGTCCGGCTACATCCGTAACGACAATGTTACCTCCTTTGCTAACTCGTCCGCTCGATCATTCTTGGGCCTTGAGGCAAATTTGCACGCGCGCGAACCGCCAGGGGATGGAGAGAGCCATGGTTTGCAAGCGTCTGCAATGCTGAAATTGAGTCGCTATACAATCTATAGATCGTCTCTTGCCGCGTGAGTATCATGTCCGTCGCTTTGCAGATAGCCAGGAGTTCCGCCTGGTAGAATGTGCAGTACGCGGCTAAGCTAAGTTTGAGCTTCCGGACTTCGCCTTCATTATCTCATATGGATAATGCGGCTCCGGCCTTCTCCTCAATCTTGCTGCCGTCTGTGAAAATTCGCACCGCCTGCATGTTGTTGCTGTCTAGCAACTGTTGGTCTGCCAGGCACATGAACTCCATGGACATTGTGTAGCTGCATGAGGGGCTTCCGCAAATCTCACCATACTTTCAATCTCCCTGTCTCCTGCCACAAACCGGGATGGCCCTCTACTCGGTTCATACAGGGCGGCTGCCTCCTGTATGCGCAGGTGCCGAGTTCAGGGAGACAGTACGGTATGATTTGCAGAGCTTCTGGACGAAACCTCGTTGGACCGAGCCTAACTTCTTCCGTATTCCCAGATTCTTCGTGGCGTGAGCCCAGGCCTCGGCCCCTTACGATATTATGGGCTCAATCTCAGCAGTGTAGATTATGTGTACGATCTGTGCGTCCAATCCCCAACTCACTTTAGCGGCGCGGGACAATTAATTGAGCTGCTTATATACATATATCAGCTGCCCTCTTACAGACGTTCGCGGTGTGCTCTTTGAAGGTGAGCTTCTCGTCTATGGTTAGACCTAACAACTTCATCTTCTCAACCATACCGATGTCGACCCCGGCCATGCTCAGCCTTGGGATGTCGTACTTAATCTTGTTGGTTACGACTCAGTGTTCTTTAGGGTTGGACACAAGGAGGCTTGACTGGCATTATTGATTACCTAATACTTTTTCATTTTTATCATTGTACTTGTTAAAGTCCAATAAGATATTACTAAATCATAACTAATAATGAGTCAATTGTTTGCTACAAAAATAATGATAACTAACTAAATAAAATATTCAAATCCGATTTCCCTAGGAACGATTCTAACAAAAAAGAATCGATAACACAGTGTTGTGAAAGGAAACCATTCGTCTTTCAAGTCCTAAACTCTTGTATATTTAATGTAATTTTGTCGTTTTTCCACGACATTTCCCCAACCGGTGGTTACACGCTGCAAAATAAATACAGCAACAGCCATTGTCTGTTATTATTGTTTTAAAATTCACCTTCAACTGTCACAACACTACCCGACGGCCTATATTGTGCTGGTGGAAAAAAAACGGTAATTTTCACACTACCTGCATTTAATACATCTAGGTATGTTGGACGTAATAGCCTCTAATAGCATTAGGTTTTCCATGTAGCTATGGGATTTTTTTTCATTGTCCTACCAACTGTTGTTTTCTATGCATAATGAGAGGCTACGGCCAGATTATAGAGTAGTGTCGTCGGTGATACCTGTATTTCCGTGGGACAGTAACGGGAACGTATTAACAAAAGACTCGGTTCGATTGAGGCCGCAGTCGCAGCCTAACATTTTCTAAAGGAAAATCACAAAGGAACGTCTACAATTTTTGCAACGATTTCTTTGTCAAAACACTTTGCTGTTGCCGTCGGTGCTTCTTAGGATAATGAAGTAGTTTGATCGCAAAAGGTTTCAGAAAATTGCACTGATGTTCAATAGAATTAATTTTTCAATGAAAATTGCTGGTTGCTTTGAGTTCCAGTTCATATTAGATACTCCAATCCTCATAGATTTACTTGTCATTGATTGACGTAAATTGATATCAAAGCTTTTTTTGATATAGATATATTAAAGGTAATTGTAGAATAATATACAACTATATAAACGTATAGGTATCTCTTACTTCTGAATAGGATACGAAGTACCTACTTAGGTAAATTTAAAATTACGAGGAATGTGCGATGGAATTGTATGATCTAATTCCGCCTATGTCGATGGGTCTTCAAGTCAAGAGTGAATATTTTACTTCTAGGCAAGCGTGCTTCACCGTCGACCACATCATCGCTTTCCATCAGGTGAGATAGTGGTCAAGCGTAAGCGTATTATTTTAAATAAAAAATAAAAATTAAATACTTATGATACGCAATTTCACAAGTAAGTACAGTATAACTATTTTCTTAATGTCCCTCGGCAATGATCGCTTTTCCGAATATAGCATTTCCGAATACAAACGAATGCTAATTTTCATGTCCATTAATTATTATAATTATCGTTTATAAAAAAATTAATTCAGAACTAAGTACTTTATTGTAGTTTTGTTTTGATTTCCATGTGAACTATATAGAACTATTTTATTTTATTTCGTCCCTGCTGCGAATTTAGCAGCTTTCGTCCTATTTTTTAACCGACTTCCCAAAAGGAGGAGGTTCTATGTTCGACTTCTTGTATGTTTTTTTTTTTTTTAATAAATTACTTTAAGTTACAAGAGTATTAACAACTCTATATACTTCCAAGTTGATTGAGAGCGTCCGCAGCCGTGTTGCGTAAGTTCGCAAAGAGTTCAAACTCTATCCAACCGACCAAAAAGGCCAATCACACAAAACGGAAATCCACATCGCGTCATTCATCTCGCATGTGATTGGTCGATTTGGTCGGATGGATAGAGTTTGAACTCTTCGTGCGCTTACGCAATACGGCTGCCGGTCTGCACCAAGTGCAACGGGCAACTGATAGAAATCCGACGATTGACAAAACACAAAGTTTGCCGAGGGAAATTATGAAAATAGTTGTACTGTACTTGGGTTCTTAAAAATTCACTATCAAATCTACCCAAGTAGTAAAAAAGTATAAGGAAAATAAATAGATGAAAAAAAATGAATGATCCTTAGATAAAACTAATAATACCTGCCATTCGTCTAATAAGTCCGTCTTTTTGTCAAATTATCGTAATTTAAAAAGTCATTAATGAAAGAAAACGCATTTGGTAGGAGGCAGCCCCACCTGGTTTGCCGTAGAGCCCCTTTGTCTCTAATTATATGTTTCGAGAGACCGCATCAAAGTAAATGCGACATAAAACTTTATTTTATTACTCCAAATTGTCTCAAATTTGACAAAGATTGTATCATAATTAACATAGTTGGAGAAATGAAATGATCATTCATGTTCATGCGGGCAGCGGCCGTTTGAAAGACGCCAATTTGGGTTGATGCGTTTGTATGAATTTCGAGACACACCTGCTTCATCAAAATTATAAACAAGATCGAAATTGACAAAGATGTCCTTGCCGGGTGTGATGTTTAATTTTTTTTAAATTTTATTCCAAGATAGGCCTAAACATTTTTAATATACTTAAATCGGAAGGATTTCATAAGGAATGAAGGGATTATGGAACAGTCAGGATTATTAGCAGGTGCTTGTTCAGTTTCACTTCATATCAGTTTACATTTAGCTTTTCAGGGGCTTCAGTTTTTACACCCCCACTTCGGTTCTGTTTGGTCGATTCATACTTAATAACAGTTATCTACTTGATCTGCTGAAATTAAGATAATACAGGATACAAGACCATGCAAAGCCAACTCGAAGATTTCCCTCTCCCTCCCGGACATGTTAGATTTTCTTTTGAAAAAATATTAATATTCATACAAAACATCTTTGTCGCTGATGCTGAAAAGCTCAAGAAACAAAAGAATGCAGAAAGCATGAGTGAGCGTAGTGAGTTCGAACTTATATGTACTTACAACCTCTTGGAAACCTAGCTTAGATTTTCTTTGCATCATTTACACACAAAGATCTAAGCATGTTCCTAGTCGACATATACAGCCAAGCCAAGTTACAAATGTTTCGTGTCGAATCTTTTTCTACAATCGTTAACGCCTTCTATTAGTTTCGTCTGACAACGTGACTTAACGTTCAGATGATTCATACCCAAACATTGATTCGTTTTCTATTAGCGTTATTAATTGTAGATTGGCAACTTGGCTACACGTGCAGAAAATCTCTAGAATCATGAGATTCGGTGAGTATGTCATGGACCAAGTGATCAGAGAGAAATCAGAGCACTATGTATAATGCACGGGCATTATGAATCTTGTCAAGTCAAATCGGGCAATGTAATGAATACTGATTTAAACTTCCATATTTATCACATTGTCTGGTCATTATGAATATTGCTACGTAACGGTTGGTCAATTTTACGGTCACTTTAGACCCTGTAGACAGAAATTTGTTGCTTAAATAGTAATCATAGTTAGCTATTCTATATTAAAACAAATGTCAACATTAAAATAATTTAATAAAACAAATCTATTTATTAGCCTGGCCCCTTGAGTGATGAGCATTATTCAGAAAGCCCGGGCAATTTAATTATTTAATTGTGCCTGTGTGTTCCTATTGATAATGCCGTAATGATCACTTGCTGCATACAAGGGCGAATGAAGCGAACTCGAAAAGCTTTGCAACCTCTCGGAGAGGTTCGATTTTCTTTTGATAATTCCTACAGAAAATATACATGACTTACTATAGTCGTCACAATCTAAGAAGTCCGTTGACGTTTCTCATTTTACATGCCGAGATAACTTTCTACGTAAGAAATTGAACAATCAAATTCATTATCCTAATTAATTACTATGTTACCCATACACTATAACAACGAGTATCATTCGAAAGCATCGAGTTTAATAATTATTAAGTATTTTTATAGCTGTCAAAACGGGCCTTTTATTTTTTGACAACTTTGTGTCGACTTATGCAGAATAGAATATAATTAATCAATTTTAATAGCGAGCTAGTTTCACTCGGCGTTTTTAGTAGCCGCTTCGTATAGTTTCGGTTTTCTTTTGAACACATTTTATCTGAAAATGCAGTGTATACTGAGATCCTACTGGAAAAATCATCAGGTACGGGGTCACACTGTAAGTTTTTAGAAAATAAAAAATGGAATGAAGTAGAAACCTGTTAATGTTTTTATTGCTTATCGAAGTAGTCTCCGTTTCTTTCTAAGCACCGTCACATGCGATGGAACCATTGACTGAAGCTGTGGGCCCACTCCTCTTTAGGGATCTCTCCCACGCCTTTTTCAAACGCAGCCACGGCAGCTTCAGGGTTCATAAAACGAATTCCTTTAAGTTTATCTTTTATTTTAGGAAATAAATAAAATTCACAAGGTGCCAGGTCGGGACTGTAAGGAGGATGACTCACTAACTCCACACCTTCCATAGATAAATATTCGATAATCCGTCTGGCGGAGTGGGCTGTAGCGTTGTCGTGGTGGAGGAGGATCCTGCTTCTTGGGCGCTGCTGTCTAACATTTTGCAAGACAACTGGTAATCGATGACTGACAAACTAATCTGCAGCACATTCCTTTTATCTTCTAGCACATTTGTTGCGAAATAACCCGTCCATCCAAAAAGTGAGGCAATCATCTTTTTCCTTTGACTTCTGCCCTTCTTTACTTATGTCGGCTAAAATTCGAAAGGAAACATCCATTGGGCAGACAGTCTTTTAGTTTCGAGTTCGTAACTATATATCCAGCATTCATCCTGCGACGATGTCATATACGGCATTCGAGTCACCTCCGTTATACTTTTCAAGCATTGAACAGCGTCAATACAAACGAGCCGCGTTTTTAGGGTTCCGTACCCCAAGGGTAAAAACGGGACCCTATAACTAAAACTCCATGGTCCGTCTGTCTGTCTGTCAATCACCAGGCAGTATCTCATGAACCGTGATAGCAGTTGAAATTTTCACAGATTATGTATTTCTGTTGCCGCTATAACAAAAAATACCGCTATAATCAAAACAGAATAATATAAAATACTAGCTGACCCGGCGAACTTCTAAAATAAAAGAATTTTTCTAAAATAAACGTAGCCTAAGTTACTCCTTATTACATCAGCTACCTGCCAATAAAAGTCCCGTCAAAATCGGTCCAGCCATTTCAGAGATTAGCCGAAACAAACAGACAGACAGACAGACAGACAGACAAAAATTGAAAAAAAAATATTTTGGTGTATGTACCGTATAAATATTCATATACATGTAGTAAAAAACGGTTATTTCAATATTACAAACAGACAATCCAATTTTATTTATATGTATAGAGATTTTTATTGTGATATTACGTAAAATGTGGACGGAACTACCAAAAAGGTCATGATTTCACTGAAAATTTATATAAATAATCAGAAATAATTACAACAACCACTTCAGAATGATTAAAACCATGCTAAAGTGCGAATTAAGCAGAAGTTAGATTAAAATCATACAACTTTGTTGCCAGTGGCATTAGATTGGCTACTCACCGCGAGATGGCGCTTTGCTTGATTTAACAAGATGAAATTCAGATAGAGTATTCTCTGAAATTTAATCTGATGGAACTTATAGCTACTTTTTGTATGTCGATAGATGTTCAAAATACGGATAATTTTATGAATCACGTGTAAAAAAATATTTAACATTCAACGCGTATGGTACAGCTCCTAATTAGACATTATACTCACAAATCGCTCTCACAAGAAAGTTAATGTGGAAATTGTATTATTAATTAAAGAATAATACTACCACGCTTTAGTCTCTAATGACTGCATTCTGTTAGTGGGTGTGGACGAAACACGCCATTTGTTCTTTCACAGAGAGTTAAAAAACGTTGAATGATCCGCCTACAATTGGACCCGGTATTTGTATTCATCATCCGTCCGCCTGTGTTGGTGCGGAAACTAACTGACGCGTGACACGCAATCGATGCGGTGACATGGCACCACAGCGTATAATTCAAATTACCGTTAATAAATATACTCGAAAAGTTTTTGCTTGTGGTTGACACAACTTTGGGTAAAATGTAGAGTTCTGTTGGTGTTAACGTGTTAATTTGGCGATGCCCGCATTTCTTGGCATATTCTTGCGTTTCTTTGATGGTGGTAGATTAATTAATAATTGATTTTGCACTACGCATTGCCAGTGGACGGCGAAAAAATTTAAATCCAATTTTTAAGTATAGTAGGTACATATTATACTTACGTGGTCACTTTGGATTTTGATTCAATTTGTCCAATGACTATAATTTATTGTGATGTTAGTCGCGTGCATCAAAGCCGTAACCATTTTGAATGGATGCTGATAATTCAGGCTGTAGTAGCAGCACGACGCGTGCAGCACAAAGAGCGGCAGCTGAGGGGGCGGCCGGGGCGGCACGGACCCGCCTCGACGATTGTTGCCCGCGAATAAAGAACACTAACCAACATCCCCGTAGAAATTCATTTCGCCATGCTTTTTATTCCTAATAATAATCACCCGAGGCGAACAACACCCACTCATTACGTAATTCCTATTTTTTTTTGTTCCTTAATTAGAAACATTTTCTTGCATTGCTCCACAAATAAAATGCATGGGCATATTTTATAAGTGCTGCGGACAAACAAGTCGGTTGCAACAAAGTGTTTGAAACGTCATCGCGTGTAATACACGATGTAAAATCGTTCACGCAATAAAACCGTGCGCGTATTTCACAAAGCTCCATAAATAATGGTCAATATGTCGAGCGGTATTGTCGATGCTGACAAATTGCCCCTCTCGGTTGCCGCCGCATTGTTGGCTACCGAAGCAGCGTGGTACACTTTTGTCAGTTCTCCCCGCACAATGCGACACGAATCTTCCGAATGACTTTTGTCAGCTATCATTTTCACTTCTATCCTCCACAGAATTGCAAATCTGTTTTATTATGTTCCGTGGGTCGTGAGTCTTCGTTTTACGATTTTATATGATAAATGGGAATGTTTGTCTCGAAACGTTTGTCGCCGATAAATGTTTGGTTTGTGTATTGTGCGGAATTCATGAATGAAAGTTCGAAAAGAAGGCAAATAAAATTGATCGATTTAGTGACATAGCTGAATGGCGCTGAGAAAAAACTTTGGAATGCTGTTGTCGATATTTAAATGCCACAAAAAACATGTGTCTGCGAAATAAGTTCAAAGTCTAGTGTTAACTTCTGTAACTTGAGGCAGATTTAAAGTATGCAGTCTTTCCCGGCCCTCGTAATTGGAGTCACCAACTACTTACTACCTGATATTTTGCACTATCCAAAATCTTATTTTTTTTTAAATCGTAATTGTTGGTAGGCAGCTAAATTTCCATTGCTATTCAAAATTACTTTCTAAAGTCTGTAACTAAGCCCCGATCTCTGAATTAAGAAATTGAAGTTTACTGTTTTGGACAACTCTACTTTCGCCGTAAAAGCTGTCAAAATTTAGCTATGACGAGTTCGTAGCTAATACTC
Organism: Orthosia gracilis; assembly: GCA_947562075.1. Lineage (NCBI taxonomy): Eukaryota > Metazoa > Arthropoda > Insecta > Lepidoptera > Noctuidae > Orthosia > Orthosia gracilis. Next base: position 15,734,107 of record OX387274.1, read on the forward strand.
AATTAACACCTTTTGTCCGTCATTTCTGAGTTTCATTCTATTCTTCATTACCCGTTCTTTGTGTTAAGCGCACTCGATAAAGCAAACAAACACTGACAAGTTTACTTTGTTAATCAATAATACATTTACCTATATTTAGTATTTACCTATTAAAGAGGGTGTGAACCGTGTCCCTGGCACTCCCTCCAAACTTACACCTATTTGCTTTAAAATCGAACGACACAATAACGTTATTGTTCCCTAACAAAAGCAAATTACTGTGAAAATGAAATAAAAACCCTCTCTTCATCCCCTACTATTAAGAGATGATGTAGCGATACTCTGCGCAAACGCAACTGTGAATGTTTCGCGGATCGCTACTCTTTGTGCTTGCCATACATACAAAACAGGACTTTACGGTAATTATTATAAAGTTTATATTACATTATTCTGTTTTGTAACACTGGAATAAAATCTAAAGTAACCGTGACGGGTGAATAGGGCATAAAAACCCCATAAATCAAAGTCAAAAAGGCATAGAGAATGGGCAGAGCGGCGGTCGCGAGTAGTATGTCACCAGCTGCTTGGTTGACGGGGTCGGCAGGGACATTGTCGTTAGTTCCCATCAATAATGAGGGTAATTTTCAGCATTATGTCACATTAGTACGACGTATTGAACTATTGTTGTTTGTTATTTAGTGGGATTATGCTTGTTTTGTATCGTAAACAATATCCTTACGATTAAAGGTAAATTCATATCAAGATAGATCTAATATAAAAATTTACCTAAGTATATGAAACTGGTCTCTTGCTGCTTTTTTGGATTATTTGAAAAATATGATGCGGGGGAATGAGGAAAATGTCGTGATCCCGAAGTCTTGAATAGGTATGAATTTGGATGGAGTAGAGCAAAAACAGAGGCATTATCTACACTAATATTATAAAGAGGAAAGATTTGAACCTATTTTTGTATGTTTGTATGTTTGTAATGAATAGGCTCAAAAAGTACTGGGCGGATTTAAAAAATTCTTTCACCAATAGAATGCTACATTCTTCCAATTTGACATAGGCTACATTTCATTTTGAAAAAAATTAGGGATCCTTGGTAAAATTTGAACAATGTAACCGAAGGTGTAGAAAAATGAGTCTTAAAAAAAAAAAAAAAATAACTACCCCGTGCGAAGCCGGGACGGGCTGCTAGTTACTAATAAGGCTAGAAAGGAGCATATTAGACCATCCATCCCTTTACTCAATAGCACCTACAAAAAATTGTATAACACTCAGCAGAACTCATGTTTGTCCTTGTACAGTTCACTCACAGATATAAATCAAACTAGATGACGCGATTGTATGTACTTCGCGTGTCAAAAAACGGAGTAAAATTACGATCATTGATCATTGATCGTAATTTAATCTTTTCATTTAGCATTATCGGCACCGGAAATCCACTGAAATCTAGAAAAATGCCTTTTACGCTATATTGAGTTGTAAAGACGGAGATGACTTGTATAGAAAGAGTTGGCCGAGGCTTTGGAAATGTTTTCTCTCATTGGAGAGTAAATTTGTTATTAAATTGTGTGTGAAATATGAATATACCTTACTTTCACGGAGAACAGGTTGTGTGCTCCTTCCTTACTTAATATACGGCATAACTAAGCTTAGTTGTACAGATTTCTTCTAGTAAACTCTTTTTTTGTTAAGTTAATTTTCAAAACAGTATGTTCTTGATCAATCGGTTAAATTCTGTTTCTGTGCCTAGCTATTTGCGTCCCAAAACATCTAGGTTTTAAATTTCATGTATCATGTATCAGGCATGAATATCGAACCATCCCTATACTCAATAGCACTTACAACTATTTGTATAACACTCAGCGAGACTCATGTTTGTTCTCGTAAAGTCGACTGTTTGTTTACAGCAACCAAACTTTGATTTACCTTTTATACCTTACCAACTTCTCCCAGCAGTTCTTATCAGCTTCTTAATTTTAAGGTGTTTTTGTTTTAATGCCAATAAAAACATTTTTCTTGCTTTTTTTCTTTCTCCGCTACTTCCCCCGCACGTAAAATTTTCTATTATACCAAGGGAACATCTAACCGGGATAAAAAGCCTATCAAGTCATTGTCTACTCATGTCTCATGTGCCATCAAAATCCGTTCAGACGGGCGTGAAAGGGTAATAGACAGATGTCTAATATTACTAGCTTCTGCTGCGGCTTCGCTTGTATAAAAGTGTTTTAACATCCCAAGGGAATACACTAATGGGATAAAAACTATCCTTTATCCGGGTCTCAAACTATCTCCATACCAAATTTCCTCTAAATCGGTTCGGCCGTTTAGCCGTGAAAAGTTAACAAACAAAGAGATCAGTTACTCTCGCAATTATAATAATACTAGTTTCTGCCAGCGGCTTCGCCAGCGTGAATGTCGAAAATTATTCCAAGAGAACATATTCTCGGGATATAAAGTATCCTATGTGCTATTCCCGCCTATAATCTATCTCTGTGCCAATTTTCATCTAGATCCATCCAGCCGTTTGAGCGTGAAGAAGTAACAAACATACAAACACTCACAAACTGTCGCCTTTTTAATATTAGTGTGTTAGTGTGACTAGCTTCTGTCAGCGGCTTCGCTCGCGTGGATGTCGAAAATTAACGCAAGGGAATATATTTCCGGGATAAAAGTATCCTATGTGATAATCCAGACTATAATCTATCTCTGTGCCAAATTTTATCCAGATCCGTTTTTGCGTGAAAGAGCATGTTATACACACTCACAAACTTTAGCCTTTGTTATATTAGTATGAAGTAGGATACTATGGCATGGATAATATAGATAAACGGCATTAGCTAAATTAGGTATACAGCTTTTTATCTCGTGATGAACAATGTTTTCATGACACGTTGGTGACTTACAAGTAAAATTTAAAATCCCCCGACACATCTTTATTTCATTCTACATAATTTATCTAGTTGTAGACACGCTTCGTTCGACGATCTATTGTACTCGTAAACGTAATTATGACACGATATCTGCCGAAAATACCCCGTTTAAAACAGTAAAACGCCCATAATTTTAGAACGTCTGAACTGATTTTCATCAAACATAGCTAAGAACACTTTCGATATAGTCACCTTTCGACAAAAAAAAACGAAATCAAAATCGGTTTATCCGTTTAGAAGTTATGATGCCAGAGACAGATACACAAACAAACAGGCACACATGTCAATCTTATAAGACCCCTCGTTTTACCCGACTGCCGAAGGAGGGTTATTTGTTTATCAGTCTATATATCTGTGTATGTTTGTTCCTATGTGGTGTTCTAGAGACCAAACGCGATAGTGGTCAAGAGCGAGCCTATCTATAATAAAAAAACGCGTTGGCCGATTTTGATGATTCTCACGTCAATCGATTCGTATTCGCTATATATAACACCTTGCGAGTGTCACGCTTCATTAAAATTGTAAAATACAAAAATCGAGAAATAGAGTATTTTGGGCGCCATGGGGGGGCCCAAATATATTTTTCTTCCATACCCATCGTGTGGGGAATTCAAATAAAGGGTTGTAAGAGGTGATTTCCAAAATATACATTATAAAACTTAATTGTTTAAATGAACCTAATTCGAAAAAAAAATGTTAGCTAAAAAGTTATAAATAAATAAAGGTAAAAAAATAAACAAAAACCTGACTGCTCCAGAAGCGTACTAAAAAGACGTAAACAAGAAGAAAATCATGCTGTGCAGTCGGAGGATTCATCTGGTTTTGGTCGGTCAGCTTGCGAATATGTATCCTCCTCCTCCTATTTTTTTTTTCGCCGATGGTTTATAACACAGCAAATCTAAATTCTTTTTCTGTCCCTAGCTATACGTCCCACAAAATAATACATATAAAATAAAATAAAAAGCCTTTATTTCTTGTAGAAAATATAGTATCTATCTTAATACATATTCCCAGTTAACTATATACTAATAATAATATATTTAATTAATATAAGTTATATCCTATTGCGATGCGAGGAGATGGAGGGGTCAAAGTAAACTACATGTTAGTTACTACTCCAAGAGTCGATTACTCTTCCACCTTTAATTAGCAACATTATATACATAGTTACGACGTGATGTTATGTCGATAATCTATAATCACGTATTCACATACTATCAACCTTAGCATATTATACTACGTGCTGTACGTGACGTGCTGATGTACGTGACATCACACCACATCACCCCCTTAAATTTAAAAAAAAAAAATTTTTTTTACAAGGTTTTTTTTTTTTCCACATTACAAACTATTACTCTAACTCTTACAATACAATTTTGTTCTATTCTTATGTACTATATCTATTTTATTTTTATACTTAATCACAACATTTGGTGACTCGTCTTTTACAACTTCAAAAGGTCCATTATAAATACATTCCAATTTATTGCCAGTTTCATTCTTAATCAATACTAAATCACCTTCCTTATAGGTTACAGAATTAAGATTCTTATCATAACAATGTTTCCTAGCTAATTTACTCGCTATTAAATTCTCCCTTGCATCATTTTGTGCCCTTTGCAATCTGTACTTAAATTCTAAAGGATAATTATCAAAATTATACAATGGTTCAACACTTTCTCCTTGAAGACTACTTGGTAATCTGCATTTTCTTCCAAACACTAGCTCATAAGGTGTATATTTGGTAACAGTATTAACTGTCGTATTATAAGAAAAACACCAAAATGGAATCCAAGAACTCCATGATGATGGGTTATTATCTGTCTGTATCCTCAAATATGCACCTAATGTTTTATGTACATTCTCCAAAGAACCTATACTCTCATGATGATATGACGTCGACATGACTTTATTGATGTTCAAGATATCACATAGCTCTATCATTACTTTCGAAACGAATTCACTACCCCTATCCGTAGCTATTGTTTTCGGTATTCCATATCTCAAAACAAAATTCTCTGCCAAGGCTTTTGCTACCTCATTTGCGGATTTATTCTTTAACGGATAAGCCTCTACAAACTTCGTAAGTTCACATTGAAGAGTTAATATGTAAACATTGCCTCTTTCGTCTCTATCAAGGGGTCCTACTATGTCTAAATAAATCTTCTCAAACGATGTTGATGCAGTAGTCGTAATCGTCATGGGTTCCCTAGTATTCCTAGAATACTTTTGCTTACAACACTTATCACATTTACCAACGTACTCCACTACGTCTTTCTCTATAGAAGGCCAATAATAATACTTCTTTATATTATTCACCATCCTACGTATTCCTGCATGACCACTCGTGGGTAAAATATGGAAATCATTCAAAATAACCTTCTTCTCATCTTTCCCTTCTATTCTCCGTAAATCCTTCACTACACACAGTTTAAAATCCCCACAAATCGAACTTCTATTTTCCTTTAAATATTTTGCCATTCTTGTAATAAAATCAACGTTATAACGATTCTTCATAATAATTACTTCTTTAATGCCTTCTTCAATACAAAAACTGACTATGTCTTTCGATAACTCGTCTCGCGAAATTCCCGATAAAGATTCATAGTTTACATAAATACTCGAGTTTTCTGGCATATACACTAAATTGCGCGACTTTGAAAATATCTCCCTACAACCTTTATTATTATTGTTGTTATTATTATTGTTACGTAACATTTTCTCCCAATCATCTAAACAAATCTCAATGTCATTTCCTTGCTTCTTAAGTACTTCCACGATCCTAGGGTGATCAGTCCCAGATACCACGGAGTCCCTATCACAAACATTTGGCTTTCCCAACTGCTTGTACTGCGCCCTCGTCATTACGGATATCGTCTTTTCCCGTATCAATTTCAAATCCTCACTCGTTATCACTATTCTAGAAAGCGCATCCGCTAGTACATTCTCTTTGCCCTTAATATATTCAACCTCAAAATCATACTCCTCTAAACACAAACGAAACTTAGTCAACCTACTAGATGGATCTGTCATGTTAAACAAATACAGTAATGGCCGGTGATCCGTCTTTACAACGAACCTCCGTCCGTACAAATACGGTCTAAAATATTTAACTGACCAAACTATTGCCAACAACTCCTTCTCTATTATCGGATAATTTAACTCACTCTTCCCTAACGACCTACTAGCATATGCGATGGGTTTTCCGTTCCCATTACACAACACACTCCCTATAGCATATCCAGAACTATCGGTTTGCAATATAAAAGTATTGCTATCAGAAAAATCAGGATAATCCAACACCGGTGGACTCATTAACGCTTCCTTAAGCAACAAAAACGACTTCTCGCACTCATCGGACCAACTAAATACAACACCTCTCTTACACAGCTTATTCATAGGTACCACTATATCAGCAAACTGTGGTATGAATTTCCTATAATAATTCGCAAACGCTACAAATCGCTTTACCTCATCAACCGTCGATGGACGCGGATAACCTCTAATAACTTCTACCTTCTCTGGATCTGGTGAAATACCTTCGGCCGATATTACATGCCCCAAATAAAGCACTTGCTTCTTCAAAAATTCACATTTAGACGGATTCAACTTTAGATTTACTTCCCTCAAGCGTGAAAATACTGATATTAGGTTCCGATTATGTTCATCTAAATTCCGTCCAAAAATAATGAGATCATCCAAATAAATCAGACACCTATCGTAATTCAATCCAGACATGGCCACAGTCATTAATCTACTAAACGAACTCGGACTTATCTTCAAACCCATTGGTAACCTACACATTTGATACTGCCCCTTGTCTGTTGTGAAAGCAGTGTACTTCCTACTACTCTCCTCCAAAGCACACTGATAATAAGATTGTGATAAATCACAGTGACTAAAGTAAACTGCGCCTGACATCGAATCCAAAATCTCAGTTATATTCGGCAATGGAAACTTATCATCCTGTATCTTTTCATTCAACTGCCTATAATCTATAACCACTCGCCATTTCTTCTCCCCACTACGATCCGTCTTTTTGGGTACCACCAAAACAGGACTAGACCACTCACTAACCGCCTCTTCAATGATATTACCCTCCAGCATCTCCTGCACTTGCCTATCAACCTCCTTCTTCTGTGCATAAGGTATCCTATACTGTCTCTTGTACACCGGAGTAGCACTCTCTTTCAAGCGTATAGACTGCTCATATACGTTAGTGACAGCTAATTTATCACCCGGGAGATGAAAAACATCCGAAAACTTTGCACACACTTGCTCAACCGACAACCGCTCCTCGGCGTTCAAATAGTCGAGTTTAAGTAAAGAAAGTACCTCTTCTACACGCTCAACGTCCGTCCCTGGCTTCACGAAATTACAACAATCAAAATCACTCAACGGACAAACTTCCACACCGGACATACTACACACAACTTCCTCGGAGTTCGTATTTAAAATCCTAACGGGGACCATCCCGCTTTTAGGCCTTACTAACACACTAGCCAAGAAAACGCCTTTCCGCAATTCTTGCCTAACTACCACACAATCTTCCGCTCTGTTAACGGGGTAATACCTAACCACCTCACAACGCGGTGGAATAGTCAACAAGTAATCATAGGACTTAAGTGGCATCGAAACCACCCGTCGTCCACGATCCCTAAGAGAAAACCTATTCGCCGAAAAATCTATAATACCACCATACTTCTGCAAGAAATCCTGACCTAATATACCAACCGACTTACATGGCAAATCATCAAATATATAAAACTTATGCGTGAAAGAACACCGTCCATACTCCAACGTTAAATATACATAACCTATAGCCCTCAAACTACCTCCTACACCATTAATCACTAATTCTTCCTTAACTACCTTACAGCACAAAGTATTGTTCAACAAGAAACCACTTTTTACAGCCGATATCGACGCGCCCGTATCTACTAACCATTCCGCATTTATATTATTCACTAGAAAATTAACCCAATTAATACTATCGCAAGCTAAAATACGCTTAGTCTCGAAAAAACTGCAACTGGTGGTCAGTCGCTTCATTACGTCGTGACATTGACGTTCCGCCTGAGTCAGCATCACTACGCGCATGCTCGAAATACGCTACACGCCTCCGACCTTGTTGAGTCGAATGACCACGATGAGCATTATTGCTACGACCGCGCATTCCACGATTATGCCATGCGGTGGCATTTTTGCGCGTACGCTCAACAGCTGTCTTATGTTGCGCGTATCCATTTCCTACTGTAGACCGCCTACAACCATTTCCGCGACCTCTATTATCAAAACCACCCCTCGCGGGCCAACGCTGATACGCCATGACCTGTGCCGACGATGCACAACCTTCGTCTTCTGCTACCCTGATCGCATCCTTCAAACAAGTCAAATTCCGCGCCGTAATGATCGTACCTAAACGCTGATTGCGAAGCCCGTCAGCAAACTTCCTGATCGCGTACTTTTCGTTCAACGGCCGCAAAATCTCATATGCTTCCGAACTTTCCCCGGCTTGAGAGATAGTCAAATTAACCATTAACTTCTCTATCTCAGCCCCAAAATCCGCGACCGACCTATCATTCTGCCTAGCGCGAGCAAGCTTCGCTTGCACAGCTACGTCTGACTCTACTGTTAACAAATGCTTCTTCATATCAGCTAACAGACAATCTACCGTTGCGTAAGTAGAGGACAACCGAATCCTAGCACCCTGGGTAAGTCGTGTTGTCAAAACAAATTTAATTAAAAGAGCATTATCTGCTTCCACTAACATAGAACTATATAATCCTATGAGTAGGTTAGAATTGGGGGTTCTGAATCACGTCTATAGAATTGGGGGTTCTGGATCACCTGTTCTCGCTGCGCTCGAACCATGATCCAGAAACCCCAATTCTATAGACGTGATTCAGAACCCCCAATTCTATAGACGTGATTCAGAACCATAATTCTATTTCGATAAATAAGCAATGCTCGATTTATATTTTGCATCGCGTATTAAATATAAACTCTCTCCCCTTCACAGCATTTAAATAAAAACATTGTGGGAAATGTATAGCATGTTGCATCCAAGGATCGTCATATATCTCCCAATCTTCTATAACACCTCCGCATGAGAAACATGCTGCTTTATCATTTATACTGTTTCCACAATAAAAGAATCCAGAGTCAGCCATTTCCATCACTAATCTTTTCTTTGAGTCAGCCGTTGCCCAGTAATAATTAAATGAAAATTCACGCATTTTATAAGTATTATACATGTCATAACGAGGTTTGTAGTTATTTTGAGACATGTTCCGTTTTACAGGTAAACGGATAATGACACCGTCTAGCTACAGACAGCAGCTTTTAATGATTTGACGACCTTGTCGTGATTGGGAGGGATAGGAAGCGTTTTACCGTAGTATAGAAATTAAAGAAGAAAATGTAATTTTATTTTTTATTATCATTGCACCATTTATTTAAACACAATACATTTTTTAAAGCACATACAGAGTCATGATAAGTACAACTATACAAATCTTGAGAATTTTTATATTGATTGTACAGACTTAACAAACTAGGACAACCTTTGTCTTCTAAATTAAATATATTACTATTACTGTTTTCTAATATATTTTTTAACCACAATACTTTTTCAAAACCTTTAACATAGACACATTTATCTCTTAAAATGTCAACAATAGTATTCTGGTAATTGGAATATGATACAAATCCTTCACGCCAATATATCTTTCTGTTACGTTCAATCCAACTAACTTGCTTTCTTTCTGCTTTCGTCAAATAGTAAAATGGAAATGGTGGCTTAATTAAAAACCATTGAATTTTTTTATTATACAATATAGCGATTTCTTTTATTATAAATTCATCTGTTTCTGTTCGAAAGCCTTGAATATCTACAATAGCAATCATGATAACCTGCGTACAATGTTACTAAGAGGTTTGTATTCCACAAGTCGATCGTTTATAATCAAACAATATGCAGTTGTTTTATCAGGTATTGGCGTTGAACATTCAATTTCTAACCGGACATCCACTGGACCTGATTTTAGACTATCGTTTTGCCTTGAACAGTCTAAGATAAAGAGGGGAGCTTTTTCTTTGAAGTCCTTTAGGCCGAGCAACGGGTCTGCTGGACAGTTGTAATACGACTGACGAAATTTTACATACATTTCGTATAATATACTGTATTTGCTGTCAGAAAACTTTAAACCCAAAGGCTCATAAGGATAATATTGTGAATTTAAAAAGAGCGTAACGTTTGTCACCTCACAATGATCGAATAGTGAACTGTCTTTCGTTTTATTATTTTTTCTATTAGTTTGTAAGCAAAATATTACATATCTAGGCTTTTCTAATTGTGAAGCAGTCTTAACTGACCAAGAATGTTTTGTAGTTTTAGGTAGTAAAGGATATTCATATAAATCCCAATTTCTAAAAGCCATTTGAATGGATTTATCTCTTTCTAAATGCTTTAAAAGTGTTAATCGTTCTCGATCTGACACTTTTATGTGTGGCATCCTCCATTGAACTCTTTGCATATCTATTTGAAAATTGACAACATCATCAGTAAGAATAACGCTGTTTAAGTTAGAGTTACTTCTATTTAATATAAGCTCGTGTTTACAATTTATAACGATTTTATTGTAATCCTCTGCAAACCCTAAAATCTTATTTAACGGTAACACAATACTAAAATGACCATCATTTTCGAATCCGTTTAACTTCCAACCCCATAATGCAGCAACTTTATTTTCACCTTCATTTAATGAGATGTATGATTTTATAGTTGAAGTTATTCCAGAATTTTTTATTCGATCTATTTCAATACCATTCATTTCGTACCTGATGTCTTGAAACAAAGACATAATAGGGTTATTAGTGAACGTAACATTTTTCTTGATTGGATTCCCATCTTTACCGAACAGTTTTGCTTGGCCTTCGATGTAAATTGAACTGGCTGATGGTAGCACGTATATGTCTTGTTGATGTATGGGGATTCTGATTTCATCGTTTTCTCTAAAGCTGTTATTGTAGGGATTATATGAATGGATTTCATAACTTTCGATCGAACTATCGAAGTGTGGTAATTCGGTAATCTGTAGTATATTCATACTTTAAAACCTAGGGCTCTAAGAAAATCTTTATTTCCTTCAATTAATTTCTTAACTTTTTTCTTACGTCTATGCTCCGTAGAGGCCGTAGAAGGAATAAGACGTTTTATTTTCACAGGAGTGTTTTTATAATATACTATCATTTTGTTTTTCTTAAATGAAGACGTAGTTGAATATTAAGTTCTTCACCAAAGTTAATACAATAACCAAATTGATCAACAATCCTAATAGATATGGATGAAATTATATTTTTGTTCACTGGAAAGTAAATAACGTTTCGCGGTATTTCTACGTACTGATGACTTGGAGCAGTATCAAATATAAATTCATGAATAAAATGAGTTGGTAATCCGTTGCAGTACGAACCATGTACAAGATCACACTCGATTCTGATTACAGATAGACTGCTGTTATTGATGGGTACATTTGGTCTTGAATTTAACACTGAAAAGTATAACAAACCGCATTCGTATTGATTGGTTAAATGCAGAGATGGTTGAAAGTATGACACCAATTCAGATTTATTTCCAGAGATGGTAACCGTTGTAGACATGCTTGCATACTGAACTCGTTAAGAAGATCCTCATTATTTTATCCCTTGACTACTCCAAAAATTCTTTAAAAAATTTAAACAGAGATGGCCGCAATTGAAAGGATGATTGCGTTGTATATTATCATAATTGTAGTGAACTTGAGAACCTATGTATTTTATAAATTCTTTTGGAGGCTTAAGATTTCCATAACTGTCAAAGTACTCAATATATTCGTTATATTTTGCATAGGCTACCCAATGAGAGCCAGGATCTTTAGAACTATCTAAATTAATAACTCCACATTCTTTTTTAAACGGACTTTTAGGAAGCTCGTCTCTCATAAAGACTCCTCTAAAATAGGGAATACTATTTCCATACTTCAAAATGTCAAAGTTAGTTAAGGCTCGTTTGGGTAGCCGATATTTTAGTTTTTTTTATTCGATAAAAAAATTCCAAGACCGTTTTTATGTGATTTAAGGTGTAGTCCTTTCCCAATGCAGAGAGCTTCCATTTTTTCGTTGTGTCTTTTCGATTCGGTCAACAGCTTTCTAGCCATTTTGAATTCATTTATGGTTTTGGCAATACCAGCTGCACCGCCTGCTAATGCTCCCACCGCTGATAATCCGGCAAAAATAGGAATCAAAGGTAATACACCGCCAGTTTTTGGTATAGGAATAACTCGAGGAAGTTTAATGGATAAATCACTAGCTAATTCTCTGGCTGCAGCCATAGCATATTCTATTGCCACTTTTTTGCATTTAGGTTTTAATTTTTTCATGTGTCTTTTTGTTTTAGTTATAACATTTTTAAATTTATTTTTTAATCCTTTTCCAGATGTAACTTTTTGAGAGCACTTTTTGCTACTTTTTTTTAGGCCAGCACCACTTTTAATTTTTGCAGACATTGTCTTGCTTACTAAGCGTGCTGCGAGTTTTTCGCTTACACTCGCATCCGAGGCAGCCGCTCGCTCTTTCGCCATTTTTAACAAAACGAAATCAGCGTTGTGACGATCCTTTAAGTTTGATGATTTGTGATAGGCAATGTCGTGTTCTTTGCAATATTCGTCTAATTTATTAATACCTTTATCTCCGTGTGTAAGCCTTTTAATTAATTTCGTACCAGGACCACAATAATTGTATCCTGGTAAGTGTAATTCAAACGGTAAATTGTTTATAAGCCAATTGAGAAGACTACTCTCTCCAATACACATCATAAGACTAATGAATCTTGAATGAACACTTTAATAAATACTTATTCGATTCATTAATGTATTTGTTGTTAAGTTAGTAAAGTTAATTTTATTTATAATAAAATATTCGATTGATCAATCCAACTGTTTTCAGCAGATGACAAACCTAACCATTTTATTAAAACCCTGTTTCCTTTTCTTCTAAGAACTTTCTCAACTAGATAAACATGGGGATGTTTTGTCTTTTGCAGCTCTTGTAAGTAAAATGCCCCTAAAATAGGCTGACCTCTGATCGTATCTTCAATTAAGTAGGTGATAGGAATTGTATTTTGTATTTTTCGAATTTTAAATATTTCCATTGACCAGTTGGGGGTATATCCTTTTTCAAATGTTCCTTTGTACTTACTGATACGGACATAATCACCAACTTTATACTTGCTTCTTATTCTTTCGTTTTTTACCAGCCTTAAATACCTTTCTAATATACGTTTTTTATTAATGTTATCCACATTAGCGGGGATTTCCTGAATTGTCCGATGGTAAGTGTGATTATATTTATGAATAACATTATTAAGGGTATTGTCTATCCAATTATAGTTGCCTTTTAAACTAAATTCTTTATACAGTTTAGATTTCAATGTTCTGATAAATCGTTCAACTATTGAAGCCTTTTTTGTTGAGAAGGTTGAGTAGTGGTTGATATGATTAGATTTCATAAGCTTTTGAAATTTATTATTATAAAATTCTGTACCATTATCCGTTTGGAGATTTTTCGAAACACGCCCTGTAGCTAGCAACGTTTTGAAAGATTTGCATACATCATCTTTGGTTTTACTTTTCAGAGGGAAGGCCCAAGCATATTTCGAAAATGTATCAATAACGGTAAGAATAAATCTATAATTTTTATTTTCTTTTGAAATTGATTGCATATCCATTAAGTCTGCTTGCCACAGGTCATCTACATCTTTCATAATAACATGTCTTCGTGGAAAGTTCACCCTCACATTTTTATGTATTTCGTTTACTACGTCAGCTTTGCTCATTTTTAGAATTTAGTACATTTGTCTTGAATCCATCTATAATACTGAATGAAAAGCATATTATTATCACTATTTATTCTTTAATTATGTCAGCTTCTTTTAATTCTTCAATTATCGATAAAATTTCATTATCATGGTTTGTATTGCCAGCATCTCTTGAAGCAACTAATAGTTTCAATCTCTCAACCAATTCGTTAGGATCATCCCAATATACCAAGTCAGTGTTTTTTTTGTATTTTTTTAGCATGGGCAAGTTTCCTCCAAGTTTAGTGTGAACAAGTTTATTATCGTTTGACGATTCGGAAAAGAGTGGTTTAATTATTTCACGATATTTTATTCCTTTATCGCCTCGTATTTGTCCATTAGGATTAAAATCTCTCTTATGAGCATTTGTAAAATGCAGCATATCCTTATAGACAAGTTTATCTTTGCTCGAAATTAATTTTAAATCAGGTTTTCTTCGAAGTAAAAGTTCCTTCAGGCCAGGGGTTAAATTATAGGTTTTGTCATCGATTTTAATTAAAATGTCACTATCGTCATTTAAACTATCAATTTTAGAAAATGATACTGCTGAATTACCCATCAATAAAGTTTTGTTTACACTTCTTATTCCAAACGGTATATTTACACCATCATAAATATCATGGATATCGCGGCCCTCTAATGAAATTTCTAAATCATCTGGTAATTCCATTTTATTAGACTTTTTAGGGGATTGGGTAGAATTTAGTTTTGGATCGTAGCAATCCTCAAAACTTGTAAATGAGCTAGTATTGATGTCATCCAATTCATTGCCTTCAGAATTAGTGAGTGCTGTATTTTCTAAATGTTTTATTTTTTCCATATATTTATTAGAATCAACTAGAGTTTTAAGCGGATCTGTGACAGGTTTTAGCATTTTATCGAGTGACAAGTTCATTGAGTTTTCCTGGTTCTTCATTTGTTTTATTTTATTCTTTATAGAGTTTACAGACTTAATTAATTCTATTTTAATATTTTTCTCCATGTTGTAACAACTGTATTCAGCTGAAGAACAAATAATACTAATTTTTCTTTTTGCGTGTTATTTACTTATATTTATACACAGTCAATCAAATTTTAAAAAAATATCGAAATTCTGTCTGTACCTTCCATTATTTAATGGTGATTCTTTGCTAATAAGAAGAAATTGATATGGATTACTCCAAACAGTTTTACAAATATCTTTGAACTGATTCCATGGTAGATCGGAGTTGACATGTTCTCCATAGATGTGCTTTAAGTTTACATCATCTTGTTTAAATATTATAAGAAAATTGGTGTTATCCCGTAACAACTGTTTCGGTATTTTTGAGTAGGTTTGCGATAAATAAAAGCAATCAATTTGTTTATGTCTACCCATAGAAAAATAATTACGAATATTTATTTGTTTTTCACAGGCAACATCATCAAATATAAATATAGAATTTGGCAAAGCTTCACCGGGAGATATGACTTCTTTATTGTCATTGAACTCCTTGAAATTAATCTGAGGCACTCTTCTTAATACTTCACTTAAGTAACGATATTTTGGCTGGAAAGTAGTTTTTGAGTAAAGATAAAGATTTTGAAATTTAAGACCATTTTCATGCAACAATAAACTGATCATAGCGTTTGTTTTGCCACAGTTCGAGGGTCCACATATTATGCAACGAATCGTATTAGGCAATAGAGCACTATGCCTTATCTGGCGAGCAGAGTCATTGAAATTGATATTATTCACGTTCAGGGATAGGGGTTGTTTGATTAACTTCATCTTGCCTAATATTTATTTTCATTACTTACTAACGTTTATATATGAATATGTGAGTGCAGTATTTAAACAACAGGTTTGGACTTGTATCGTTCTCAAACTGATGTTCTCGTCTTACATGAATGTATTTATGACTAATAACTGAAAGGAGAATATTCTAGATATGTAAAAGTAATTAAACACTACCCTTCATTGCAGTAGCTGACTTGAAGTAGGACCATAGGCTGTTGTTCGCGATTTAAATATTGTTTTTATTCTAAAGGTAAGTGTTTGAATGATAACCTATCAAACAAAAAGTTATAAATATAATATCTGTTTAAATTTTATTCATAGATAGTATATTTTTTTTCAGAATAATGTCTCAAGCAACTCCACCACCAGCATTCTACAGCCCTAGCATATTGGACAATGATAATGTTATTTCTGCAGAGCAGGAGCAACCTAGTTTTCATGAGGTAGTCTTTGGTTTAATATTTCATAGGAGTTGTTTTTCTTTTTTCTTACGCTACTGTTATTTTGTTCACATGCTAATTACGTTTCTTTTTTTTTTTTTGCAGTGGAACTCTGAGGTCCTCAATGGAAATCCAGTTATGAGCTCATTTTTTTACTCTCAGGGCAACTACGAACCATATTTTGAAGGCTTAAATCAGAACGCTAAAGTTGAAAAGTTGCTCACTGGAGATGACCAAGTCCAATCCTCTAAAAAGTCTTCAAAAAAGAGGAAATGCCCATTAGGATCATCAACATCATATATTGTTCGCCGAGGAGAAAGCGATAATCGAGGGCATTTAATTAAATTAGAAGTGCATAAACTTAAAGACTCTAAGAACGAAAATGATTATAGTGATAGTGACAATGCATGTGTAACTGTGCAATATGTGGCGCGTGAAACTTATGACGACGTAATGGAAGCAGCAGAGACCCTCATTAAAAAAATTGGGAAAAAATTGAGTGACCCTGAACAGTTTTAGACTATTTTTATATACCTTGTTAATAATAAATAGTTTGCACTATCAAAATATGTGTACTTTAGTTAATAAGATAGTAATTATTGTATTTAGTTACTTATTGTTTTATTACTGTTTTAAGATTATTTTTATTTTATATAGTCGACTGTGAATGATCTATATAATAATTATGATAAAAAAAAATACATTTAAGTGTAAATTAAATAAATGTTATGACTATCAACTATTCTGGGTTTCATTTTTCTTTGTTTACTTAGTTAAATAGGAAGTGGGTATATCACATTCAAACACACTTATTTGATTACAAATGATTTATTTCATATTATATAATATTTCAATCAATACATTTTACTTTATTAATTTTTGATAGATACCTTAAATTTTTGCATTGTAATCTCATCGAACACTTAATTAAAATACAGTTTTATGATGCCCCCAAGGCAAAGTATTACAACCATCTTCCATTATTTGTCTTTTATCATCATCCCTACTAAGAACAAGCTTATTAATCTTCTGAGTAAAAATCTTATGATTTTTTGACTTTATAATACACATGTCATCTCTTATGCATTCATTGTACCGTAAAGCTCGTTTATATTTTTTAATATCGAGTTTTTTCACCGCTGATTTTTTAACACCTTTTGCTCTGATGATTGAAGAAGCTAGCGAGTCTATACAATACAATTTCGCTCTTAAACCTACAAATTCAGATATAATATCACCACCCATTTCATCTTTAAAAAAACCTGGTATTTTACAATTTGCTTTATGTATATTAAATTGATTTCCAGTTTGAAAGTTGCTCGTATCAAAGTATTTTATATTCTGTTTCATATCCTCATAAAAATCTTCTGTATATATTAAATACAAAAGGCTGTCAGTGTCAGTATAACAAAGTTGAATATCATTTTCGTATAGACGTTTCATCACAGAGTAATGAAAACGATACAAATGACTCTTAGCCAATTCCAATATTGTAAAGCCAATATAAATTGGTCTATCAAGAACAATTTTCGTTTGTTTTAACTGGATTGCCACTAAAGTATCGGAAAATATAGATAAATCTTTGAAGTTTGGAGCACTTACATATTTTTCAGCTCCACAAAGTTTGTTAGTTTTATTATGAATATCTTTCCATACATTAACCAGTTTGACATCAACTTGTTTTCTTTTGTTTTCGATAGTTTTGCCAAATATAGAATTGTTTTGTTTTTTAAAAAAGTCTCTTTCAAAATCGGAAGAAGCTCTTTGTCTGAGAGTAGTATTCAACAAGATATACGGAGCCAAAAATGAACTTTGTTCAAACGCTAGTATTCTATATATTTTAAGTAAAAGAAGCCCGTTTTTTACACATTCTTTAAGATGAACATAGTGAATGATATATTTATGTTTATCATACAGGTTAGCAATTAATTTAACATTTTTACTACCTGGTGGAGCAAACTTTTCAGCGGCAAATGGTAAATCTGAATGAGCTTCGTGAATTTTATGAGGATAACATAAATCAACTTCTAAAATAAATCCTGTGTCACTATCATTTAAAATACACATTACATTAAAATTATTTATTTCATCTTCGTTTAAAAACCTAAAGTTTCGAGTAGGAAGCGGTTGCATCATGGCGTGGCCATATAAATTTACACAATCAAGATAAATTAAATAGCTGTCAGGTTCCTTATTGTTATAATTTGACAGATATTTATTATTTGCCTTCGCATATCTTAAAGAACATTGAGCAAGTCCTCCCCTAATGCCTTGTTCTAACATTTGATACATATCAATATCTGAAATTAAGTCTAAATTAATTTGAGTATATAATAACATTGCATCCCAACTCAGCGAAGGAGATGATACATAATAGCAGGGATCAAGGTTATAATACTTTAAACTCATTGTTCTAAACTTTTCAAAAACATCACATAAAAGAAGGACATCGCATTTCAAATATAAGTCTGTGTACTCCCCTAAATTAGAAATATCAAATGCATTCCAGACATTTAAAGCATGATTATAATCTTCATCCGAAATAGATTGGGATGTGAGTTTATTATAAAATTTAGATGAATCTGGCAATTTAGTATCTTTATAACGATCCCATGAATCAATGTAATCATAGCAGTAAACACCCTTCTTGCATGCTAAATTAAATAAATAATCATCATTATAAAACTTTCGTAAATTTTTAAAATCATCTGTTTTCATCGTTTTTATTAAATTATCTAGACTTGAACTTAAAAAATTAAAAGAATCGATAAACTTTAACTGAGCTACATTTTTTTTGTCAATCGGGACGAATTTTGTAAAAGATATATATTTTTCTTTGTTTTTAGGAATAAGATTTATACGACCGCAAAGAGCTGAAAGTTCCTTTATAAACAAATGACAATCATAACCAGAAAGATTATGAAATATGACAGGTATAAATGGGCAAGAATTTGCATTTAAATTACATGCATTGTGGGCTGGTCCTCTATACATTCCTGTGAAATGATCATGATCAGCAACAACGAGGTCAGTATCAGAAAATGTTTTCCTACATAAATGACATTGTTTAGCGTTGTTTAAAGACATTTGCTGATCTTTACTAATAATTATGGGTTTTATCTCTGACATAAGTCTATGAAGTCTTATTACATCTTGACTAATAGATTCGACAAACTTTTTTGAGCAGTCTGGCCCCCTATAGGATCTAAATTCATTTAATTCAGGTTTAGACTGACAAAATATGTAATAACCATAACAACTTGCCACATGGATTTGTATATTTTCGACACATGTGGATTTATTTTTGTCTGAATATTCGTGTAATAGACTTTCAAAATCGCCATAAATAACAATTGGAACTCTTTGAGTCCTATTAAAATTTGAAAAACAAAGTTTCGAGTTTTCTTCGGGGAGTATAGTCTGCACTCTTGCGCAGCTATGATTTAACTGTTTTTCTGGTGAGTCAAAATACACAAAACATTCGTCACATAAATATATCTTAGACTTATGTTTTGTAAGTTGTCTGTGCACAAGCTTACCGAAATTTTTAATATAGCAAAAATGACTTTTACCATTATTATTGAAATAAAGTAAATTTACATGATAAAGTTTTCTTTTTAACGTTTTATATAACGGTCCTGTTACATCATAATTCTGCTCCAAACCATAGACGTTAATACTTATGTTTGGATTTAAATTTTCAAATAATTTTATATCGTCTATACTGGGGGGAAATGTCATATTAGAAATGTTTAACACTTTAGAATAGTGCGGATATGATGTAACTCTATTGAGGTTATTCTTTGCTGGATACAAATATGCTACAATGCTCCAAAGAAAACAGTGATTATCTTTATTGACTATGTTTAGACATGATTTCGTATTTTGAATTCGTTTAGGTAATTCTAAATAAGAACCTGCTCTCAAAGGACTGTATTTAACGAAATTAATTTCTAAATGACTTATCGATTCGATTGCCCACCCTGACTCACTTAGTTCGAACTCGGAACATTTATTTAAGATTTTTTCTGCAAATGCATGATATATGGATAATATATCTGTACTTTGAAGTATAATTACATATCTTGTGTTAAAAGATTTAAGACTGATTTCGTTATTTTTAGGTAAAGTGTAGGAAACAAAAAGTTCGAAATTGACTTTCAAAGAAACATGTTGTTTTAATAATTCTTTAATTAGATAGTAACATGTGTCTGAAGCTTCAGTTAAAAACTTTTCAGGTGTAATAGTAAAACTTTGAGGATTTATTTTGTAACTGACTATTTTGTTTTTAAAAGCACAAGCTATTATACGAACATTATCAAATTGAGTTTTTATGAGGTTATTAGATTTATGGATGTTAGTTTTTTTGTGAGAAGAATAATTGTGAACGTTAATGTTACAAGCTTGACAGAAAACCATTTTGAATAATTTTAGAAAATCTTTATTTCTTAGTTAAATTTGATTTATGAATATTGCATTATTTCAATTTTAGGTTTTTATTTTATTTTATCTACTAAGTAGATTCTGTAAGAGAACAATGCAAAAATATAAGTTACATGGTTGGTAGGTATTTAATCAAATTAAAAAATATTTTTTTAATCTATGTACTCATATCAATTATAATTTTGTATATTAGATAATAATTATATTATGAATATTGTATTATTTTCAATTTTAGATTTTTATTTAGATTTTTATTTAAACTTTTATTTAGATTTTCATTTAGATTTTTATTTAGATTTTTGTCTTATCTACTAAGTAGATTCTGTAAGAGAACAATTTAAAAATATAAGTTACATGGTTGGTAGATATTTTTAATCAAATTAAAATATATTTTTATAATCTAGGTACTCATATCAATTATAATTATGTATATTAGTTATATTATGAATATTGTATTATTTTCAATTTTAGATTTTTATTTAGATTTTTATTTAGACTTTTATTTAGATTTTTATTTAGATTTTTGTCTTATCTACTAAGTAGATTCTGTAAGAGAACAATTAAAAAATATAAGTTACATGGTTGGTAGATATTTTAATCAGATTAAAAAATATTTTATAATCTAGGTACTCATATAAATTATAATTATGTATATTAGATAATAATTATATTATGAATATTGTATTATTTTCAATTTTAGATTTTTATTTAAACTTTTATTTAGATTTTCATTTAGATTTTTATTTAGATTTTTGTCTTATCTACTTAGTAGATTCTGTAAGAGAACAATTTAAAAATATAAGTTACATGGTTGGTAGATATTTTTATTCAAATTAAAAAATATTTTTATAATCTAGGTACTCATATCAATTATAATTATGTATATTAGATAATAATTATATTATGAATATTGTATTATTTTCAATTTTAGATTTTTATTTAGACTTTTATTTAGATTTTCATTTAGATTTTTATTTAGATTTTTGTCTTATCTACTAAGTAGATTCTGTAAGAGAACAATTAAAAAATATAAGTTACATGGTTGGTAGATATTTTAATCAAATTAAAAAATATTTTTATAATCTAGGTACTCATATCAATTATAATTATGTATATTAGATAATAATTATATTATGAATATTGTATTATTTTAAATTTTAGATTTTTATTTAGACTTTTATTTAGATTTTCATTTAGATTTTTATTTAGATTATTGTCTTATCTACTAAGTAGATTCTGTAAGAGAACAATGCAAAAATATAAGTTAGTTATAGATACCTATCCAAATTAAAAATATTTTAAAACATGGGTGCTAATATCGATTATGTCCAATATTATAAAGGATTAAACCAAGTTTAATACTGAAAATTAAGTAAAGTTATGCAATTTAATAAAGTTAAGTAATGTGTTAAACTTAACTAAAATCTTACTTTAAATAGAAATAAAAAGAAAAAAATTACTTATAATTTTGGGGGTACAGAATTGGTTGGATAGAGGAGTAATCCTCTTTAACTGCTGCAACCAATTGAGTAACCGCCTTCCAAGTTGGGCTATCGTCATTCACTGCTGTTTTTAAACACACCAGTGAATGTTTCCAGCGATCGGTTGTTATGGCCTCCAACTCCTGACAATTCGATATTCGAAGCTCAATATAATATTCGCCGCGCCTTGTGGGGTTGCTTTGCATAGTATATCCAGAACCAACTCGACGCGTTAGGTAGCTCTTCAGTATCGAGGCACGAATTGATTCACGTTGCTCTTCATCCTGGAAAAAACAAAAAACAAATTAGGTTTATTCGTTATCATTATATTCTGATGATTCACAATGATCTTCAGCCTCTGCTATTATTAAGGTACCATCACAATAATATCATAGGACATATGTATTCTTCTTCATGTATTTATTTAAATCAATCCCTTCACACAATCACGAGTTAACGTTTGCTAAGTAAACGTTAACATCACGCCTGTATTTTTCGACCGCTCCACCTACTATAAAATTATTCAAAATTGACACAATTATCTACACTTGGTCAGACCTGAGAATTGAATATAGGACCTTATAATAATCAGTAAGCTTAACACCAATAAATATGAGTCTATAGGCCATTAAATATTTATTCCGTGCAGGCATCGAACCCACAACACCCAGCGCAGCTGACAATCGCTCAGCCCCTGCGCCTATCGATCCGTCTAAATATAATTAATAATTGACAATTTTATCTCAACTTACCTCGGAATCAGGGTAGATGCTAAGTTTTCGTTTCTTTTTAGCCGATGTAGACGCAAATGCAGATGCGGTTGAAAGGTCGGCCTCTGACTCAGACCCGCTACCGATCGGCTGTTCTTGGAGTAGCTTTTTATTTTTTCTTTTTGGCTTCGAGGGTTTAGGTGTTAAAGGCTTACTTGGCTTCTTCTTTTGTGATACAGGAATCACTTCAGTGTCAGAGTCAAATGGATTGGAAAACCTGAAAACAAAACAAGATTATAACATTTTATAAAGCAGGTCTACTTGCAAACATTCATACGTTTAGTTACAACTTTTATCACATAGATCATTCATGATACTATACATTAGGTTCCTGGCACGCCTAGCTATTTGCCTTCAAGGAAATCTAACTTATAAACTCACTCTCAACAGTGACCTCTGAACCTGCAATACCTTCGATAAAATTGATCATAGTATAAGACCTAAAATAAAATATATTAAAAAAACACCCAGTCATACCCCATATACTCCACACATAACTGCACTGCACTGCCCTTATACTGTTAACTAAATTAATAGATTTAAAATGATACGTACATACTTGCTGCTTTATTTGTTAAACGCACTAATTAAACAATGTTAAGTTATACGAAGATCACTGCACGATGCACTGATTGATTGAACAATATTCTGTGAGATAATTGTCAGATGACGCCGCTTTTATATCCATAAATTGTAAAACGGTATACACACTTAAATAATCTTTGTTAGATATAATATATTTAAAATTAGGTGTCAATATTGCCATTTCATTATAATCCCTATGCGCATTGTACATAAGATTTATAATTATTTATTTCTTACTCATCATTCATACTCAATTGTAAAGTTGCCCTAACTTACCATTTTAGGAGGATATATTAAACGGCGCCGCGCTGTCGCTGAAAACTGAGACGAAATTTTTATAAGGTAATCGCATGTACTTGTATTCAAATGGATTTAACCATCATGAAATTCTACAACTATTCTACTATTATCGAAACAGTGTTAATGATAAAGCAGCATGTTTTTTCATGTGGAGATGTTTTAGAAGATTGAGAGATTTACTTTGATCTATGGTTCACGATAAACACGGTGAAGGGATTATAGATAAATAACAAAAAAAATTGAAAATCTTACCTTATTAGAATGTATATGTATACGATGACATATTGCATTAAAAAAATAACCAAATTATGTGTATATATTATAAAGGCACCATACATCACCACAATTTAACTCTGAACTTTACAGTGCAGCGGTTCAATTTTAAATCTAATTCTTAAATAAATAATTAAAATTATTTTTATTACCTATAATGTTTCACTCAGCGAAATCTGATTTAGTTGGCATTCGTAAAATGATTTTCAAGAATGCTAGGGGTGAGATAATATATATTCAAGATATGCACCCTAGAAAAAAGACATCGAGCACAGGTGAAATAAAACACCAGGATAATGATATAACCCAAACAGAAGATTTAGTTTACCAGAAGTTGGAAGATTCTGTGAAATCTAATTTGAGCAATATTCACTACCTAAAACTCAAAAGCGGACCTGGTGAGGATCTTCGCCCATTCGTAAGAGTTAGCAACAATCAGGCTAATCATGAAAAATCTATTCTAAGTTCATCAAATACTAGTGGGAGTAGTATATCGACAGCAACAGATGATTTAGTTCATCAGGAGAGTGATTCAGCCCATGAGTTAGTTTTGCCTGCTTTAGAAGATATTGATTGCTATCAGATACTGCCAGGAAACGAAATATGTTTCATATAAATTGGGCCACCATCACCGTTTCAGTTCTACTATACAGTTCTGAATGTTATTCCTAGTATTACCTGTCTAACTTTTATTGCTATGTAATCTAGTCCTAAGTTAATGAATAAATTTATTTTATTTCTATTTTATTTTTATTTTTTCAAAAGTAAACCCTAGTCCAACATCGGCTGAGATGAGGATTGAAAAAATAATGTAGGGGTTCTGAATCATGGCTTTTAGAATTGGAGGTTCTGAATCATGGTTCGAGCGCAGCGAGAACAGGTGATTCAGAACCCCCAATTCTAACCTACTCCTATGGCATCAATCAAGTCTTGCGTAACTTGTTCATCGCCACTCATCTTCGGGAGTAGGCCAACTGCCGTTCTCAAAGAAAACTTTTCCGCCGCCATGTTTTGTTCCGTTCCGGTTCCGCTCTCAAACTTAACAGTGTCCACGTATAACGCTTCTATCTTACATACCAACTGAGCCAGTTCTTCCGAGAACTTACTAGATTCTGAAACTATACACTTAAATTTACGATAGAGCGCTTTCACCTCACTGATCTTACTATCAAAATTTCTGCCTTTTCGCCTACTAGGGCCTAACTTGACAATAGATTCCCTTAATAACTTAAGTTGTACAAATAGCGACGTTAACTCCACTTCCATTTAAATCAATGTCTCCAAATTTAACGATGACCGCAAGCACCGACACACACTTATTCACATTCACATAAGAAACACTCACTTCGTTCCTCCGACGGCTCCTGGTCAAACCATCTGTACAGCCTTCTGAACTTCCCGCTGTCTCATCTTTTCTTCAATCCAGTTGTGGTGACATCTCCGATACATGCGAACCGCCAAACCTATGATGACAACTGCCATACCCACAGCCATAAACAGCAACACGGTCTTGATAAACGCCAGCTGCTCCTGCGTAGCCGTTGCGGTATTTGCACCACTCGTAGACGCCTGGGCAATAATCACCTCTTCCTTGGACGTCGTGCTCCCCATGGCCTGTGACGCGACGCGACTGACGTGATACTCAACGAAGACAATCAAACCGCGAACCACGAACCGTGACTAGCTCCTGGTCGGACAACTATAACGCCGTCCAGCCGACTGGCAGGGTCGCCATGCGATGCGAGGAGATGGAGGGGTCAAAGTAAACTACATGTTAGTTACTACTCCAAGAGTCGATTACTCTTCCACCTTTAATTAGCAACATTATATACATAGTTACGACGTGATGTTATGTCGATAATCTATAATCACGTATTCACATACTATCAACCTTAGCATATTATACTACGTGCTGTACGTGACGTGCTGATGTACGTGACATCACACCACACTATCTTGTTTCAGTACCTTTAAAATAAAACAGTTTCTATTCTTAGTATTTTTATTTTTGTTTTGTTATTAATTGTTTCATAATAATAAATGTTGAATTAATCACTTCTAGCAACAAAATCTTTAATTACTTAATTAAAGGTATTTACATTTTTTTTTTGTATTTTAATTTCAAGGACTTAGTTAAGTTCATCTGTCAGTAATTTGACTTATTTTTCTTTTTTTAGCTACGTAGGTACTTTATTCTATTTTTAAATTATGGTTATGAGCTTAGATACTTAAAAAATATGTATAATATTATTATGTTTGTAAAAATGTTTTCCTTTACATGTATTAATATTAATACTACTAAAACCGTTGAATAAAAAGATTTAATCTGCAAGAACTCTTCTGCAGGTGTAGGCCTCCGCCAAAGAATTCTTATCTTTTTTTTTATCTAGGGCTGATTTCTTCCAGCCTAGGCCAGCCGTTTCGGCTATATCTGTTTCAGATTTAGAGTTTCAAACAGTTGACAAAATCATATATATCAGCATAAATATCGAGCCATACCTTTACTCAATAGCAACTATAACTATTTGTATAACACTCAGCGGGACTCATGTTTGTCCGCGTGTAGTCCGCGACTGTTTGTTTACTGCAACTGAACTTTTTGCATGCTTGTCGATTTGTTCAAACACTTTGAAGTTCGAAACATGTTTGTCGGAGTCCATAAATCTGTCGGTTTTAGTTACTTGGTATATTTATTTATTTCAAACATTAGTTGCTTCAGCTTTGCTTTCGATGTTTTCTTGTCTATGATTTGGTAGAAATAGGTACGTAGGGGATATATATTGTAGGTCGTGGGTTCCAACCCGGGCAGGCGCCTTACTTTGTATAATTTATTTCATCACCACTCTCAAACCGCTAAAGGAAAACATCGTGAGGAAACCGGCATGTCTTAGAACCAAAAATTCGTAGACTTGTGACATTCGCTAACATGCGCTGAGCCCGCGTGGTGGTTAAAGTTCCCTAGTCGACGGCGAACTATTTTTTGCGCGAGGTTAAAATGCATGCTATCTCATCCGTCAACACGTGGGAAAGAGATATATACTGTGAAGAGCAGTAAGAAGCTAGTCCGCGTACGAATTAGCACTTTTGCAAATTTGTATCGAAATGGATGATGATTTAGAACATAAACGAGCGCGAGAAATTTTATAAACAGACCTTTGGGGGTCTAGATATCATGAAGAAACGACTAAATGTATATTCAAAATAAAGTTATTTGCATTGTTGAATTACTAATCTATGACTGTTTGGAGGCCGTTTTGCAATTTTCCTTCTTCTTATGGTAATTATTTCTGCCCAAAGATGCGTTAAAATTAGTGTTGAAACATTGAACTTTCGTTGCTCGTAACATTCAATTTTTTTTAATATAAAAACGTTGCCCCACACTAGGAATTTCTGCGTGTGTCGTGGGTGCGTTTACAAACATATAAACTCACATACACAGCACCCAGAGCCGGAACAACTATCTGTCTGTAGGTCATACAAATATTTGTTCCTTGCGGGAATCGAACCCGCGACACGTAGCGCAGCAGTCAATCGCTCAACCACTGCGCCAACCGTGCGCATATATATATATAAATTTACCTATTATTTAAAAAAAAAAACTTTTTTTCTGGATTCTTTAATAATTAATTGCCCAGAAGCAGTTTGCTGTCTGGATTTGTGGCTGTTTGATGGAAATAGGCTCGCCGCCTATTGTATGGGCTTTAAACATAATTAGCAAAATGAGAGGTTACCTAAGTAGGTACTAAATAAAATTATTCATTATTTATTTTTTTAATTGAAATTCTCCTCTTAAAACCCTTCCATTTGAAAAGTAGACTTATATCGTGGCAGTGCACAAAAAATAACTAGGTATTCCGCCATATTGGGCCGACCGCCATATTGGATTTAGAATGACATCACTTAGATAACCATGCATTATCTTCCAAAGTAAACGTGCATGCAAAATTTCATCTTAATCGGTGAAGGATAAATGCTTTAAAATTTCTTTAAAATACATTGCAAGTTAAATAAAAGCTTGTAAAATATGTCTGAACACGTCTGAAACACATCTGTCTAACCTAACATATGACATACGTTATGTGTGTGTTTGATAAAATTTATTTTTTTACCTTTACAATGACTCATTACCAATTCCCAATCCTTCATGTTATCTTACTAAAATAATATTTGTGAAAGTTTGGATAGAAGTGTGTGTGTAAGTATGTATGTTTTTTACTCAATCACGTTAGAACGGCTTAACGGATCTGGATGAAATTTCGCACACACATAGATTATGGTCTGGCATAGCACATAGGCTACTTTTCATCCCAGTATAAAGTTCCCCTGGGATAAGAAAACAAAATCGACGCGGGCGAAGTCGCTGGCAGGAGTGCTGTTTCAAATATATTGCCAAAAGTTTTTAAACTCCCTAAACTAAGCCACAAAATTATTTATTCTTTCAAATATTAGCGCAAGACAGTTTTATTTGAAAACGACCGCCATTTGCGGTTAGGCAACAGCATTAAGTTCTAAGCTTTATGTCTTCATTACAAAATTAGGCTGGTTCGTGAAATTGTGACGCAACAGACTGTTAACTGCACCGCCGCCGCGAGGAACATATTATTTTATTTAAAGTAAAACTGTAGCAGTTAAAAGTTAGGTACACTGAGATACAGAAAGCATTTAATGTATTTTAAAACATTCATAAATCAAAAACTACTACCTACCTAACTAAGCCTAAAAAATAAACAAGTCAAAAACTCCAGCACCCCGTTGTCCACTGGTATTGTACCCAAAAGACTGGCAGCATTGCCACGATGTAAATGGTGATACTTATCCTTTGACCAAGGTAAATATATAAATGGTTCATCTAAACTAGTAGGTATCATTAAAGATAGGTAGGTTTGCTTTCATTGATTAAAGCTACACCAACTGTCATACGGTACTTTCTGGAAAATAGGCCATGCGAACAAAGCAAAGCTTATCTCGATATCGTTTCACCGATAAAGGCTTTTTCCCGCGGCTTTGCGCCATATGGAAACCTAAAGTTTTAGGTAACCTTTTATTGTCATAAGACTTTTTGAAAATTCCTTTGTGTTTCACACTACACGATATTCACCATAATTAAAAGGTAA
Source organism: Orthosia gracilis (assembly GCA_947562075.1). NCBI lineage: Eukaryota > Metazoa > Arthropoda > Insecta > Lepidoptera > Noctuidae > Orthosia > Orthosia gracilis. The sequence goes on from OX387274.1 coordinate 15,763,087, forward strand.
TTGTTACGCTTTTTACCTGCATGTAAATGTAATTATCTATCTATATTCAGACCTATTACTTAATTGAGACACCACACACCACCACATTAGGAGCAGGATGAGCACTAAGAAAAATATTAATAACTCTGCAATTAATCTTCGATTAATTTATACCTCTTCGGTTGTCAAAACAAGTATCTTAGGCATGTGCAGAGAGCCTTCTCTTGAACGGACAGAGGCGGTTGCGGTCGCAGCCGCGGCCAAGACGCCCCGCGCGCCATCTGCCGTAGCCCTAATTACTTCCTACGCTTTTCAACCCGACTGTACCCTCGCTACTGGCCTTATTGTTACTTACCACCGTTTAATTTTTTAAATGGTAATTACGTGTTTATAAAGAAATAAGAAAGTACGCCACACAAAGAGTGGGTAGAAAGTTTCGGTTCAGGTCGTTGCCAAACTGTCGTCGAAATAGTTTTGTTTCTAACCGCAGAATATTAAATTATTCAAATAATTTAACAGTTGAACAAATATTAAATAATTGAACTCGTTTTCCCCTTTAAACAATTTACATAAATACTTAATAAATTTGTATCCCGTTTCTAAGCTTTTGGCAAAGCTCTTATAAGTTCCCCTACTCGCCGCTAGATGGTATTGTAATTACATGTTAGAAATATTTAAAGCCTTGAACCAAGATACCGGGAACTTGGCTATGATTAAACAAAACATGAAAACATGGAATGTACCTGTGTTTTGCGGTTATTACTTTTATGTTTTCGTCAAGAATTCAAGATTCCTCTCGTGCTTTTGACTTTAGTCACATCATAATTTTAAGTAGTTTATTTTCATCTTACTGTATTTATTTTATGTTCTTTGTATCTATTTTAAGATACACAACAGATTTGGTTTCCGTACGTCACATTCTAGGCGACCACCGAAAATCAGCGCCGTGCTGTGGGTCTCCCACGGTACAGCATTATGCTGAGTGAAAACCTTCTTGCCACAATTACGACATGCATCTGCCTAGCTTCTTTTTCGCCCTATTTCTTTTCTGTTTTATACAAAATGTAGGTAGTATATATTATTATTAATTTAAGTGCTTCTAATACTATTGTTAAGGGTTTAGCATAAGCATGTACTACTTATATATGTATGTCTTTTTCTAATAATTAAACACTTTTTTTCTTCATTATATATATAAATATATGTCTTGTTTTGTAATGCTTGCTTGTTTTGTGTTGTCTATTTAACTTTGCATAACTTTTCCATGGTTAAGTACTTACTTAGCCATTATAAAGCTTTAACGTTCAAACAGCAGCGTGTCGTGTCTATTAAACGTCATGTATGGATTATTATAGGTGCTTACATACTTAAATAGTAAAAAGTATCGAGTGAAGTAAAATATCTATTGATCATGACCGTATAAACATTTTAAAGTATGTTGCAGTGAAGTAGGTACCAACATCCATAGTCACCAAAGATAAATAATTGAGGAATACATTAGGGATTAGTTTCAATCAAAAAAATATTGGCGCGATATGGCGACACATTTGGGCCCTATGTGCCTATATTCAACAGTTGACGTCTTTCAGCTACAATGTTAACTGACACGAATATTTAAAGATAAACTAAAGGTACCATATCTTTCTTGCTTTAGGTCATTACATTCTAAAAATATGCAGTTAAGGTGTATCATATTCTGTTAACAAGATGTAAAACATTATATTAATAACAAAGACTCATATTACCAACAGTGGGTGGAAGTACCTATATTAAAGTTGTTTGAAGCTTGCAATTTAAATCATATCAATTAGCATCAATATGTCTCGACTTAATCGAACGGTAAGTCAATATAATTTCAAGGAAAAACGTGAGTCATTGCATTGGAAAAAATGCAGCTATATCAAAGCTGACGAAAGAATTATTTTATTAATCTAGCCTTTTCCCGTGGCTTTGCTTCTATATTTTTGGTGCACGGTAAAACTCCAATGAGTTTATGTTGGCATCAACTTACATATATAAAATGTATGTGTGACCTACTGAATAAATAATAATAATAATATAAATATCCCAAGCCGTGCATTATAAAAAGTAGCCTATCTATCTTATTATTAAATGTTTATATATATATATATGTATATATAATCTGAAACTCGGAAACGTCTGCAACCTGAGTATCCACGAACCAACGATTTTCATGAAATTTAGTATGCAGGTGGTTTCGGCGGCGATAAATCGATCAAGCTAGGTTTCATTTTTAGAAAACGTCGTTTTCTCTATTTTCACCCGAGCAGAGCAAGGTCGCCCAGGTACTGATATTCAACGCTGAAAATATTTCGCTTATTGATATCTCTCCGAAATCACCCGAATCTCTTCAAAGTTAGAGTGAACTTCTTCTGGGTAAACTCGCTCCATCGTCGACTCTGTCTCTGTCACATATAACCTAGACTAGAGTCAAGAGCAGACCCATCACAAGTAAAAAAAAAAAAAAATAACTGCACTATCAACGAAATATTTTTTGTAATCGGATCCGTCGTCATATCGTTCCAGAAATTACCTGTTACAAATATGAAAAAAAATAGGTACAATCACCTTTATAAAATTAGTCAATATAATGAGATTACCTGATTTGAAGTGCTATTGGTTTTACCCATCAATAATTTCTTAGTAGCAGGGCGAAGTCTGGATTGGGACTCTGTTAATGGCAACAGACTCGCCACTTAAGGCGCAGATACCCCTCAGTAGTTGATTTCAAAATGAAAAATATAGATTTTATTAATAATTTGATCTAAGAAATTTTTTAGTTTTGATTCATATAGTTTTTTAGTTTTATAGTTTTGATTGTATAGCATAGTGTAATTAATTTGTAAAGTTATGTTTAAAACGCACAAAAAAATAACAATCGCATCAAAACCGCATATTTAATGAAATTGTCGCCATCACAAAGACAATTTAATTATCTACATTTTGATCTAAGGCTTTTTTTAAAGTCATGTAATAATAAGGAAAGTAGTGAAAGTACAAAAAAACTACTGAATTTTGAGTCGCGCGGGTGTAAAACGAGTGATCGTTTTGTTCCCTCAAGGTCGTTGACGATTGTCGTCGTCTTAAGGCTTACATATATTATGGACCAAGTGATTAATACGGCATTATTCATAATGTCCAATATGAGTAGGCAATATGGTAAAAAATATTGAAATAATTAAATTGGAGCTTTCTGAATAATGCCCATCACTTTTTGGGCCGGGTAATAAAACATATTCTTTTTAATTATTTTAATGTCGACATTTTTTTAATATAGTGTAGGTAAGTACGATTACGATTACGATTTAAGCAACGAAGTCGACTGTTTTCTGTCTGCAGGGTCAAAAATCACCTAACATGATGTTTGCCATCTTTGCTCGCTCACTTCAGCTACCATCATCTCCTCCGACCTAACCTATCGGTGTCGGGGTGCCCTAAGCTCTCAAGCTCCCTTCGCTTATTCATTGACCATAATTATCAAATTTCCCAACCCAACCGTTACGTAGCAATATTCATCATGACAAGACAGTGTGATAAATATAGAAGTTTAAATAAGTATTGATTACAATGCCCGATTTGACTTGACTAAACTTCTTTTGAAATAACATTAGACATGCTTCCAAATCTTTTTACAGTCCGTTCAACCGATTTTGAGTTCTATCCCGTAAACATAAGGATGACATAAAAAGCATTAACCTGTTACCAAAACCAACTGTTTACTACAGCTACCATTTGTCGTATCAACAACGCAATAGAAGTCAAAATCGGTTGAACGGGCTGTAAAATGGGCTAATTTAAACGTCTAATGTTATCGCAAATGGAGTATAGTTTCATAATGCCCAAGCATTATATATAGTGCCCTGATTAATCACTTGGTTCATGACATATGTTTTCCAATTTTAACGCAGTACTAGCCGTGTGCCCGTTCGGAGCTAGAATATCGATCTTTGTAGTGATTGTATTTAAGATTTTTTATTATTTTTATGGTATGCGTCGTGCCTGGCGCAAATAAACAATTTTTCTTTCTTTCTTTGATTTACATACGCTATTTCACTTATGAAGAAATTCTAGCCATCAATTTTTCTGTGTTAAAATATTTTTAACGTCCAAGTCGTTTTGGAAGAGTACCCAAAAGTAGCGAAAAAACATCGTGTTATTAGTTATTTTTTTTAAAGCAAAAAAAATCACAAATAATGTATATTAATAAATATTAAATATGAGTTTTAATATAAGGAGTATGCTTTAGAAAGTAACACTATACGGCACTAAAACGGTGGAAGGCCCTTAAGTAGAATATAAGGAGGCTAACCCTTCGGAGAAACTACAAAAATAATTAAGTCTATAATATTTATTTCAACCGAAAGACGTCCCACGTCGCCACATCGACCTATCCTGTGCGTCTCGTACACAGCGGATTCCCGCTACCTTTACCGGAGGCTTTAGTCCGAGTTTTTATTCACGTTCAATCGCGCTAACGCAAACTTCAATTTGTATTGAAACTGGATAATCGCCGTCTGGTGACGGTAAGGAGAAACCTCTTTTTTGTATACATTTATAAGAGACCATTTACGTTATCACGAGTGAGTACGTTAAAAAACTCGGAATAAGCACATTGGTCCTCGGTGCACCTTGTGGGAGGCCTTTCAATGTTGCGCTCTCTTAAATAAGTCTATAGGTATACCTAATAAACAAATCCTTAATTAAACATCCTAATAATTGCCCAACCCATTCGAAAAACAAAGCCGTTATTAAATTATCGCAAACGACTTCTCTCTTAAAGCTTTTAATTATGAAACGTCCAAACATTTACGGTACAGACGTGTCAGCTCTTCTGGAGCGATCTAATTCAATTAATTTATTTTGGTCACCAATTACAGGAACAACGGCGAAGCGACCGAGCGCAGAAAACGCGAACAAAATACGTCTATTTATTATTTGTGCATTGTCCCTGGTTGCCTGGGCGGCGCCGCGCAACAATGGGCCCTCCATTATATCCCGATAAAACAATAAGCGCTTTATTAAAAAGACATTCAATAATTTATTTTATTCATATTTTATTCGCACCGGACCGGCTCTAAACAAAAGTGCTCACAGCGCTAGATAGAGCTGCAAATAACCGCTGAATTTGTCGTGTTTATTAATTTAACGGATGGCACAAACGTGATATTGATAGATTTGGGCTTTTGTTTTGTAAAAAAATCTGTTTGTTATCGGTTCACATTTTTTTAATTACCTTCCTATGGTTCGTTTAGAGAAAAAGAGAGGTTTTATAAGCTGCCATTTAGCTACCGTTACAGCGAATATCACCAGGTTGTAATGATTAATAGGAATGGGCGGTGCACAGCCACACAAACAGCTGAACTATTCAGGGAATGCTTGAACAATTCGGGTCGCGCGCCATCTGTCGAGGGACGATTGAGACATTTTTGCGAAATAGCGACGTAATTACACACTTCCGCATCCGGAGCGCGTGCGCAGACGTCGACGCTCACGCCCACCGCATTCAGGGATTTATGAAACTTAACACTCTGGTCCAACAATACATATATAAAGTTGCCAGAAGCTTACTCTATTTATTTTTTATTTCCATTCAAACATTGTTGCACATTTTTATTCCACCTTTTGGAATTGATTGAAAACTTTGGTATTGATTTCTCAAAATAAGTAGGAATAAATCAACCATTAAACAGTTTCATGTTGTTATTTCATTTCCATTAGGCTTTATTAATTACGAGCGTGTAATCACCTTGATGGGTTGGTAATCAAGAAATGATGGGTGCAAACTTATTGAAAACGAATTGCTGTAATATTTTTCTATTATTATTGATAGGCTCGCGCTTGATCACTATTTGAACTGATGGTAAGCAACGATATGTTCAACGATGAAGCACGCTTGCCTAGAAGAAACATATTCACTCTTGACTTAAAGACTCCCAGGTTGTAACTATCAGGAAATACAGACTCCGGCAGGGAATTCCACTCCTTAGCTGATAATATAATTACTAATATAATTGATTCTTATATTTCTTACATAATTAGTTGATGTTGATTTTTGTCCATATTTTATTAATGTCTTCGTAACGTCGAAAAATATTGAGTACAATTCTGCATTTTAACTCTCTTATGTATCGTTCGCTCCTGTGGAGTAGGTGTTTGTATTACATCCCCTCTTAAAACGTCTAGAGTAAACAATGTTTCCACAACACCATAAGGTGAATTATCTCGGCAGCAATACCCAGTTAGTATCTTAAGCAAATCATAAAAGTATATTAGCGCAATCGGGTTACCAAGTTGAAGTAACGATCGACAATCGTGAAGCTACCCAGCTTCACGATTGGCGATCGTTACTTCAATTCCAAGAATTTAATATGCCCATATTTTACAATTAAAATCTTGGAATTCAATCAATTCAACATATGTACGAATTATAAAGGAGAATTTATTCGTACTGAGCGCTTCTCATCTTTGGAGAAGGCCTTTGATAAGCAGTGGACGTTTTTCGGTTGAAATGATATTGGTGTCATTATTGTTTATTCAAAGTAAGTGTGAACAGAGATCCTCTGGGAATGGTTGTTAAATCCTAGACCCTATGCATCGCTTTCCATCAGACGAGATCGAGGTCAAGAGCTGGCTCATCATACGAACACTTTACAATAACAACAGAGATATGCCTAGGTAGAGCTATTTTCATGATTTAGTATTATTTATTTCCTTTCCATTGTTCTTCTTCCCCCTGTCAAGAAACTTGTATCTAAACGACACTTATTCAGGGTTCAGCGACAGGAATTCACATAATTAATTAAAGGTCCCGACACACATAACTGAGTGATTTATATTAGTCCTTCGGAATGCCAGTTTTTGCCTTGACACACGACATTCATTAACAAAAGTCACGCGTTTGAAAAAAAAACTGCCATACGGGTGTAAATTTTACAAATAAACTAACAGCGGCGCCTTGTGGTATTTACGAGATTAACACTACTTAATTATGGATATTAAAAAAATACTTTAGTGTGAAATCTAAAATATTAGATTAAATCTTTATATTCCCAGTTTCAAAGATGCATTGGTCACCCTTTAGTGAAAATATCTTATTATAGAACTCTGTTACTTTGAAAAATTCGATATATTTTTCATCGTAGGTGCTACGCCGTAGCTCGTCGTAGCACCATATATGCATAGACTCATAAAAAACCTTGGTATTTCTTGGTAAACTTTATCTAAAATTTGGCAAATTATATATTTGATTTTTAATATTTAGTTAAAACATGCACATCTTTCTCTACCAAGTACCCATAACCACCAAGTATAGTTTTAAGGGTTCCGTACCCAAAGGGTAAAAACAGGACCCTATTACTAGGACTCCACTGTCTGTCTGTCTATCTGTCTGTCACCAGGCTGTATCTCATGAACAGTGATAGCTAGACAGTTGAAATTTCCACAGGTGATGTATTTCTGTTGCCGCTATAACAACAAACATTGAAAACACAATAAAATAAATATTTAAGTGGGGCTTCCATACAACAAACAAACGTGTTTCTCTACCGTTTTTGTGATAATGGTACGGAAACCTACGTGCGCGAATCCGACTCGCACTTGGCTGGTTTTGTATTTAGTAAAGTATAAGGGAAGAAGTTTGTTTGGTATGTAAAAATCGTACGTACGGAGAAGGAGGCTTCAGAAAGTAAAACATGCTGGCATAACAAATGTCACAACTTTCTTTCAATTAATCTACATGAAAAGAAATACTGAGCGTCGGTTAGAGGTTAGGGACGGGATCGTTCCGCCGCCGTTTGATAGGGAGGTTGCGACTCGCTGCTCGCTGCTCACTGCTCGCCGACAAAGGCCATATTTGCATCCACTTTGTCATTCATGTCGTTCCTCCAACTCATTCCTATTCCGCTTATATCACCGCAGAATGTAGAGCCATGGTAATGAGACTCAGACGTTTCCGACTTTCTTTTAAAACTTAATGATGTGTGCAAGCCGAGAGTAATGCCATTTTATTATATTCCTCTACTCTACAACACTACTGATATTTTGCAAATTATATACCCACGTCTCTTCGACTATGAAAGCAAAATTAGCATCAATAAACTGTAAACACAAAGAAGCTCGATTACTTTCCAACATCAAAAGAACAAAATAAAGCACAAACTAATAATGTGACGCAATAGGAGATTGCTTTAATACTTAAAGTCCCCAAACGAGGGCTGATTGAAAAGCTCCCCTAAGCGCCGTCAAATGACAGAGCACAGTTTTAATTTTACTGAATAGATGCGCTAATTTGCATCATCTTTTTGAATTGCAAACAATATCTCGCCCTGTGACCTTTATTTTCATCAAAAGTATTGATGAGTTTGATGACGTAACATTCTTTATCAGGTGACTTTGATGTCTTTTATCACAATGCTTTTAACTTTTTAATTACGCTCGAAGTTGTGCAAGTCAAAGTGAATTAAATACAGCACGGGGACTGAAGACTGAACCCCAACAGCAATTTGCTATCATTATTTTATCACGTCACAAAAAGTCGAGTCGTATTCGCGGCAGGCGCGTATTTACAAATTTTAAATCCGCTCGTCGTCGGCGGCGTGCGGCGTGTGTGCGAACTCGACGCCCCCCGACTTTATTGGCGTCGTCGGCATCTCGCCTCTTTATTAACTAGTGTTTGATCTTCGTGTGACGCACGAGGAAATAGATAAATTGTTTGTTTTCCTCGCTGACGTCAATCGCGACAAAGGGTCGTATTGGTGTACCAAAAGTCTTTTATTTGTAGGACGTCTGCCGGAGTGTGTTCTGTTCTAAATCATTATTTGAAGTTCAAATATTAATTTCTTCAGGCGCTCGACTTAGCGCTGTCATTTGAGCGGAACATTAAATGTAAACGAGTCAAGTGAAGGGTTGTTTTCATATCCGTGATTAGTGCCGGCGCGTTGTGTGGAGATTTATCACCTCTCGGAACGCGGCGAGTGTCAGATGGCGCGGCGGATGGCGGATGGCGGATATGCGCTTGTGACGAACCGCACCACTAAATTAAAACATTTTAACTTGACAGCTACCGTCACGGCTATACTGAATACGTTTTAACGGAGATTTGCCCTTCGGCGAACAGTATCGGACGGAATGTTGTTTGAATTAAAATTTATTTTAAAATAATGCGTAGATACGCAATGGGCGGTGTGTAGGCGTTCTGTTTGCCATTTATGGTGTTATAATTAGTGTACTCATTGCATATTATGATCGATCATGATCAGTGTTTTTATCTGCCAATGTTAATTTATGTTAATTATTAAGCGGAGTCATATTTTAAATTTCAATTAGTTCTTACTTTTTTCATTTGTCCATAATGAACTTATTAAGGCGATATATACGCCCCAATGTTAACGCAGTACTGGCCGTGCGCCCGTTTGGAGCCAAAATATCAATAATGAACCTCCTTGTGAACAGTTTTGTTTGCAAAATATTATTTGATTTACATATGCTATTTCAGTTATGAAGAAATTCCAGCCATCAATTTTTCTGTGATAAAATATTTTTAAACATCCTATTCGTTTTGGAGGAGTACCCAAAAGTTGCGAAAAAATATAGTATCGTTAATAATTTTTTTTAAGCAAAACTATTAGTTACACTAAAAAACCTTGTTTCAAAAATAATGTACATGAATCAAAAATAAATATATTTTTTTTTAACCTTTTAACCTAGCCGTTAATAAAAAGTATGATTTAGAAAGTAACCGTTTTACAGCACTAAAGCGGTGGAAGGCTCTTAAGGTTTAGATTTTCATCATATTATTCGAGGAAACACCTTGAACATCTATGCAACATGCAATTTAGAACTTCTTAACGTTATCTCAAATTATTCATGCAATAATTATAATAACAGCTCCTGTGTTTCCCTGTTCCAACCGCGGCTATATGTCACTGCAATGGAAATGATCGCTGCTACCGTTTTATGATGCGCACTGACAGCTCCAATAGTTGTGTCGCACACAACAAAAACACACGGAAGCTTTTGTTTTGAAATTTGTATTTCGAAACTCTGGCATCTTTCTTTTGTTTTCAACCGGTGAAAACCGTAGTTTTGAATATGGAAACAAAATGAGATATAGTGTATTTGCTAAATGCGTTCTCTTTTGTGTCTCGACGTTTCCCTTCACATATTGAAGTATGGCAGATTAATGTGAGTTCGAAGAAGTCGATATTACTTCTGAAGGGGGTCTAAACTAAACCATGTGATTTACAGCGACCGGACTGCGCTGTTAAAAAGTTGTAAACTGCCTGTGTTTCCGCCGCTTCTTGCAACAATGTTTTAGTATTCTGTCGACTTATATGTTAATGTTGTTAACTGGCTAAAACAATGAACTTTCATAACTTAACTACATAACCGATGCTTTTCTTAAATGTAGAATGAATGGATGGAACATGATTTGGTCGACAAAGCTTTGCCTTGTCAGATGCAAGGTATGTTGTAAAGACTTTATGAATTACAAGTACATACGACGGGTTGGACCCTAGACCATGTTTAATGAGATCTTAACTTTTAAAATATTGACTTCAGTATGCAATATGTATTGATAAACTCTAGAGAATTCAAATGGTTCACACATTTGAAATAATATTGAACTTTTTAACAAGCGCGATCGATTTTTTGTGTCACATGTGAATTTTGAATACTTGTTCTATCAACCAGGATAAATATAAATCATAATCATGCTACTTAGTTAAATAATCGTACTAAAAAGTATCCAATTAATTTATGGCGTGGTGTGGTGACACCATTTCTCGGAAGGTGTTACCATGTGTGGCGTCGTTTGACTTGCCGACGACGTCACTATTTATGAGTTCATATTAATCATAACTTGTTAATGAGCCCTGGTTTATTTCAAGGGCAAGATCCGGCCTGTGCTTATGACTGGGAAAAATTGGAATAAAGTTGGGTTTCGTTGATAAACAAGTATGTTGTCAAACGCGAATTGAGTCCAGGCGAAGACATAAAACTGTTTTGGATATGGTATCACTGCATCCTAAAATATCATTGGAACTAAGAATCTAGGAACATTCCAGAATTGTTAAAAATAATTCAGGGCTTTCAATTTTGAAGGTGACTTAATACTTGACAGTAGTAATCATCATCAATCTCATCTCTAAGTGAGCAAGATAACAATGAAATTAAATTAAAAATTCTCGTGGGCTTTCTAAATTTTATTTTGATTTCATGCTTTTTAAACTACTTTTACTTTTACTATACATACCTATTAGTATACATTTCAATCGACAATCTATCGAAACACGTAATTAACACAACTATCTTGCGAAAAAACCCAGATTCAATGAGTGAAATGCGGACTTTTGAACGGCTGAACCGAATTTAATCAAACATAGCTAAGAACACTCTCGACAAAGTAACCTTTCAAACAAAAAAAAAAAACTAAATAATAATCCGTTCTTCAGTTTAGTAGCTATGATGCCACCACGGACGGACACACAGATACGTAAACGATTCGTTAACGACACAGCAACACATGTCAAACTTATAACACAAGAGGGTTGTGGGTTTCCGTCGGGGATTAAAAATCATCACTGTGTACTTTGCCGCGTTAGTGACTTTTCTTTACATTCTCTTTTACCGGCTGTAAAACCAAAAACTATACGTCATTTATGTTTTAGAAAAACTAGTCTTAGAAAACATTCAAGTGGCAGGTAACTGCAAACAGTTAGTACCTACCTATACTGTACATATTCAAATATGAATCGCCGATATTCCAGTCGTACGGGACATTCGCAGCAGGTGGCACAAAAGCGCATCTATTAAACGACGCGTTTAATGCTTTTCTTTGATGTACATTAACTCCGTCAAATCGATGACAATTCCTAGTTCATGGCCAAAACTTTTTGCAATCAATGATAGTTATACACTTTACAAGTTATCTTTGAGCAAGATACAACAATTATTTATTTATTATATACTTTATTGTACACCACTTAAATAATTACAGGACAAAACATTATAAAGATCAGTGTACAATGGGCGGTCTTATCGCACAGGGCAATTTCTTACAAACAACCTTTGGATGGACAGAACGAGAGGAGATAGACATTATCATTTATACAAAACGCTTACAGTAAAGGGTAAGCGTGTATCACTGTGTACTTTGGAGCCCTAAGTGACTTTGCCTTCCTTTTAAAACCAGAAACTTGCGTGGCTGCTGTCTCTGAAAGACAAAATCCTCAGTGCCAGAAAACAGCCAGGTGTCAAAAAGTTGTAACTACAAACAGTTGGAATATGAAACGCAAATATATATAGACATACCTGCCAATGTATGTATTTGCGGGATATTCAAAGCAGGTGGCACAAAAGAGCGTCTATTTAACGACCCGTTTAATGCTTTCCTTTGATGTACACTATCTCCATCGATCGGGTTAAGGGCGGTTTGCACGTCAACAACCAACCGTTTGTTTTGACAGTGATTAAGGACTTTGTCAGTGGACTTTTAAATTAACTATGATTTGCTGACGTTAAATGAGTTAATGTTTTCCATCAGAATTTACAACACGACAGGACAAGGATGGTTTGCAGGGACCGCGCAATCCGATCGTAGTTATTCGGGATTCTTCTTTTTTGTCATATCGATGTTTCGAAATGAAATGTGTTTTGGTCATAATTCAGCCACTTCGATCCTTCGGGAGGATAAGAGAAATGATTGTTGAGATTGAGATTATAGGAGACTGGTCATTGTAAAGCAATGCTGCAAAAGAGTATTGATTTATATAATTGATTTTCGTACTAGAAATAAGTTTAAACTTCCATCATGATTAAAACGAAGTAGGTATCTACTGTACAATTTTTTAATCTTCCAATCTGCCTAGCCGTTTCCCAACAACATTATATTAGCTTCCAGCTGACGACCGACCAGTATTTTATATAGACCAACTAATATTACAATTTATTAACCAGCCCGATTAAAATACAAACGCGCCTTAAGCGCCATCTCCTAACTAACTTACAGCTCTTCGCTACATTAACCTGAGCTCAAAGGATCCTCACCATCTGACGTGAAAGGTAAGCACTCGGAAAGTTACGACAAAATATATCTAAACTAGTGTGGAACACCTGCCTGGAAATATAAATCATTTCGAACAACTGTGCTTCTACCCACTTCTAAAGAGTTAAAATGAAATAGGTAATCTTCAACTAGTACTCCATAATTACTAGTATTTCATATATTTCGCAAGTTAGCCGCTAAATATATATACAGTTTATGTGCAGGGAAAAATAAAGTCGATTTTACTGCTAGCTGGCAGGATTTTGAGCAAGTACATTCAGGGCGAAAAGTTTAAAAAAGTATTAGGTGCGACTTGGTGAGAGAACACTGAGTTTATATCTTAAAAGTTTTAGAGCCGTGTGGTGAGAGATCCATTTTCAGATTTAAATAACACTTAACGTGCAGGGCCGTTCATTCTGAGTTGATCGGGTGGGTGTTGACGGAAAATGATACATACTCGTAAATGTAACACAGACATCGTGGGGTTTCCGTAAATCTAAAAAACTTTAAAACTATTGTCCAAAACGAAGTTTCTCAACTTCCACAGAGGATACCTATTGCGGTATAACCAGTCTATACCAAAATGTTAAAAGCTAAAAACAACTAGTGTATTTTTATTATAACTAATTCCGTTAGTATATTATGGCACAAATGAGAAAATTATACGACGATGTTTCTACACACATTAACTGTTCCGTACTGTATAATTATAGATTAATATTTAGAAACATTTGCCTATAAATTAGTGTATTCACACGACTTTAACGGACTTAGAAAATTGAATTTATTCTTGGAATAGAAATAAATGTTTTACAAAAAAATGTACCTACCAATACTTTTTTCAGCATTCTGGTCCGATCATCTGAAAATTGCCAGATACAGATTAGTCATAAAATCAGTCCAACATGCTCAACTTTTACGTAAACCATATATTTGTATCCATGCGGGAATCGAACACCATGAGGTCTCTCCAGTCCAAGAAATGATTGGCTAGTAAATGGATATATGTAGTACCTACAATTGTTTTAGGCCCGTATGTGATGACCTCCAACTCGACTCGGTCGATAAAATTGACAGTTAAAGCTTGGTAGTTATTTATATTAATCGTGGGGTTTTTCGTGGTCATGGTGACTTTTGTGACAGAGTCTAGTGGTCCAAACTAACTTAAAATATGAGTCTGTTTGGGAAGAGTTTTGTCAGGTTTTCCAGCAAAGTTTTTCAGACATTGGTTGCAGTACACGAGTTCACTTCCTGATGAACAATCAATTCTTTAAAGCCTAGAATTGTCTACGAGTTTCGACGAACTATACTAGAGAAGTACCGATTCATAAAATATCCCCACAAATATAACAATAATGTTGTGACCATTTCGCAGACAGGGGCGAGCTGACTAGAATATAAAACAGTTAAGTGAACCTCCCTCATCTTATGCTCAATCAGTTCCCGAATAATTCGGTTAGGGACAATAAATCTGTGTTTAGGGAAAGAGAATTAGATTACGAGGAGCTGAATGGGATAACGTCCTGCATTATGTGATTATAGAGGTCACTTGCGATTGATTAATTTTATGATCTAACGAACGCTAAATGTGATATCAGATTAAATGTTGGATAGATACCACCCGCTTATATTTATGTCTGATTATGTTACGTAGTTTAGTTCTGTTGTTGTTTGAATTGTTTACTGGTAATTTGGGAATTTAAGGTCTAATTCCCTATGTCTGGCCTACTCAAAGCACTAGGTAAGTATATTTACCTATTGCTAGGAGTCCTGTCTGAGTCGCGGATAAATTTGAAAAAGAACTACCGCGGCCCTGGCTCAAGCAACAGAAAGAACACGGATGGGTTCTAGTCAGTAAAATTCTGACACGCCCTGCCGCTTCACCTAGAGCGGGAGAAGTCACTGGATGATTTCCCACCCAAAAAAGAAAAAAAGGTAAATATATTTGTTTCTAGTTAATAGTCGTGGGATTGCGTAAGTATATAAATATAGGCCAAATCTCATCGCTTTGTAGGATGGATTTATCAATCAACTTTCACGAATGTTAATTTAATTAAAAATACTTATTCTCATACTTACTTATTATCGCCATCGAGCTGGTTCTGCTGGTTCTCTGTATCCCCTAAGTAACGATGCCCGTAGTTCTCATGCAAAATTCAGGATCATCGATATGCTAGAACTGTCATATACACAGGTTTATATACACACATCAGTCAGTATATGCATGAGTTGCATGACTGAGACACGCCGGTCGTGTCGTGACTGATGTGTATGGGGCTGCTGTCCTGCGAATTCTACGAAATTATATTTTTTGATGTGATCGATCGGGGACGTGAGCGTTGTTTTAAGGAAACACCTCAAAACTAAGACAAGCAGGCTACTGATCTTCTGCAGCTCCCCACAATATTAGATTGACACATCATTGCACAGTGGTCGGACCACCGAGCGTCAAGTCATTAATAAAGCGCAGATTGAGCTAGGCCGTCGTGTAATGTAGTCGGTGGCGGTGTCGAAGATGAGCTCGGTTTTTACGGCACGAGCGCCCACCCGCAGAGGCGACACTTAATGCTGTGGTAAACTTAGCTTATGTCACGCCATGCGTTGTGCTGCGTAGCGGGGTCTTGCGTAGCGGTACAGCGTAGCGTGATCTACTACGAGGCTACGAGTGCTACGACATAAACAAGTTTAAATTTTATGAATTTGTTCCACTTTTTTTCTTTTAATTGGATATTGGTGAACAGTAATTACTTCAATATTTATTTGTATTTTGTGTGCAAAAGCTGTTTGTACAAGTATCACTGTAGCTACATTTCTTTGTGGTTGCGTTTCTCGACTGCGATGGCAGAGCGAGTACTAAACATGTTTTCATCTTTACTATGCTCCCCTCGTCATTTGTGGTTTCAATTCACTTTTTACGATGAACGTCGCCCTCTTTGCGTCCCAAATTACTCCTAACCAAAAGTGTCGTAATCGCCACGATTTGTCAACCAAAAAGTACGCTTATTCAGTTGGATTAAAGCTCACATCTGGTTCAGTTGGAATGCACTTAACGTTATTGCAATTTGTAAAAGTACTTGTGCCAAAATTCATTTGTGTGCGAGTTGATTAAAACAGTAGGTGTATCAGTGGAGGGTTAGTTACCTAACTGTTTGTTTAGGATGCTATTTAATTTTTAATCTCCTAGTTTGTTTACACTTACTATCATTTTATGTGGTGCATCTATTCTGACGTAATTCCTATGAATAGGTATAACTTTTGTTGTTGATGATCCTGTAATTCTAGTGCGTCAATCTGAATCTGTTCTGAATTAAACCAATAAGAACTTCTGTGCTTTATCGTTTTATTTAAACTCGGGTATAATGTTTGATATTGTAGGATGGTACTAGCTTTTTCTACAATAACACCTGCATGGGGGTAGCGCAGACTGTAAAGGAAACTTTACAGTCCTTTAGCGGTATTGCTGACTGGCTGCTTTGTAAACTCTACGTTCTGTATAGACTATTTCAAGTAGGAACCTTAGTTAAAGCACCTAGAGAGTGATAAGGACAAGTATACTGGCGTTTCTTGTCCGTTCTTATCCATAACAAGCTACTTTGCCGAATGGACGGTAGAATCAATAATTATTAACTTTAAATTTATATTTTTGACGTTTAAAAGTGCTGCTTGAAGACAAAAATTATTTATTCCAACTAGACCATAGTTGGAATAAATAATTTTTGTCTTTTATTTATTTAATACTTAATGCACACAAACGTACAAAGGCGGACTTAATACCTTAGGCATTTTCTATTAGTCGATTATTTTTCTCTTATAGCTCGGGTTGTGGTAGTCACACATCTTTAACGTCAGACGTACTGCAGACAACAGCCGCTAGATGGCAGCACCGGTCTCTTAGAACTTTCATATTTGCCACGAAACAGGTACTTATGCTCCTTATTCTTCTTTTATCAGCATTCAAAGGACTTCCAAATTAAAATGCAGATATCCACTCGGAAAAATATATTCAATTTTTATAAAATCAATATCAGGCATTTTTTTAATTCGCACAATTTTGTACAATATACATTTTACAATTACAGTTTTCAAGCTAACAATTATCACCAAATAGTTTTCAATTCGACAAGGACGCAAAAGCCACTGTAGTGGAACAAATAATATTGTAGAAAGAAATTGTATTTATTTATTTAAATTATTTTAGGGCCGGTTTCTAAATAAATATTTTGATTTGAGAACGTGTCAAACTACTTGAATGCCAAAATTTGATAGTTGTCGTGTCTAAAGAAGAGTTTGACAAATTCTCAACTTCAAATTCTTAATTCAGAAATCGGGCGTTAAGCTACTATTGTATGATACAACACATTTATAATCAGTTATAATTTACAGTTGTATTTAATTTACTTTTCTCATAAACAACAAAATCAAGCATTCATTAGGTATATAATTTAATGTGATGAGAGTTAACAGACTTATTGAAAACATGGAATTGAAATCAGCAACACCATAATTATTGGATTTTTGAGAAGATTTACTTTATTAATCTACTAGCTTCTGCCAGCGGCTTCGCCCGCGTGAAAAGTGTATTTTATCCCAAGGGAACATTATACCGGGATGAAAAGTAGCCTGTGTGCTACTCCAGACTATAATCTATCTCTGTGCCAAATTTCATCCGATCCGTTCAGCCGTTCTGGCGTGATTGATTCACATTTATAATATTAGTAAGATAATTTGTTTTAACAAGTTTGGATAAAAACACATTTTGAGAAGAAATATGCCATGGTGTTGCTAATTCCATTATTTTCAGTAAACTTTGATTTTTTAGTCAGTATGACAATCATAAAGTACACGACGACAGAGTACAGTTATGTTGTGTATGCATATTACTGTATATATTTTCCAAAAATTTTTAAAATTACAAAATAACATAGTTAAATATACCTAAATTTAGAATTAACACTCATGTGGTCACTAAACTTTGGTCAAAATGGTTGTTTATGGGAAAAGTGAACCAGAAATATTTCCTTAGTTCTGTACAATAAATAAAAGATTTCTTTTGAAACATGCTGAGGTATTGTTTCAATAAATTAAATCTGCAATTTTGGACTAAAGAGTGATTCTACTTACACTAATTTAACATATAATATCTAGCTATAATATGAGATAATTAATTTTTTAATAGTATCTATACTGTACAACACTTTAAGTCTCACAACAAATACATACACGTCAGGTCGCGCCGAGCGGCGCATTGTCTATGTTACACGTGTGGCCTATGTTACAGTGTAGTGATATGTGGTATGTACAGCGAGTGGCGGCGGTATCACAGGAGCGGCGGGGCGTGGTGCGCGGGCGCCGCGGGCCCCCGTCACACCAGCGAGCTGGGCTTCACGTCCAGGCCGTGCTCGGGCGAGCGCCCGCCCGCGCCCCCCTCGCCCTGGCTGTTCTCCTCCGAGTCTGAGCACGAGTCTGAGCTACCCTTCTTCCCACCATTGTGAGTCTTCACGTGCTTTGCCAGGTGGTCGGACCTCATAAACCTCTTATTGCATACTGGACACGCAAACCTTTTTTCCCCTGTATGTGTCCTTAGGTGTCGTTGCAGCTCGTCTGAGCGCGTAAATCGTTTCCCGCAGAACAGCCAGTTGCAAACGAATGGTCTCTCGCCAGTGTGCCAGCGCAGATGAGCTTTCAGGTGGGATGTCTTGCCGTACACTTTGCCGCAACCGGGTATGTGACAACTGTGTATGTTTTTCTTTCGTAGATGCGCCCCCGCTGGACCCAGCCTCTCTGCTTCTTGACAGTTGGGACAGTCGCAGGTGGCCCGGCCAGCGTATCGCCGTTGTGACCTCGGAGATGGTGCTTGTGCAGGCGGCGCTGGAGAGCCGGGCGCGTGCAGCCCGAATGATCCTTGTGTGGGGAGCACCGACTTATATGCGTCTTGTAACAGATGAGGCGCGGGTGGTAATAAATGCGCGCCACCAGATAACGAATGTGTTAGTTGGGAGTAGTCCTGGCCGGCGTAGTTAGCCATCTGTCCGCCGACGTCTAGCCAGCCGCTGTGAACGTCCCACCACGTGCTACCGACGGCACTCACGCCGCTCATCTCGGCTGCCTTAAGAGCGCCGGTTCCACCGCCGCCGCCTACATTGAAGGGCCACGACTCGTAAGGATGACGTGAGTACATGGAGCCGAGACTTGCACTGGATTCACTTTTGCCGAGGAGTTGGTCTCCCGAAGAGGGGAAGTAGAGATCATTGCCGTAAGAGGGCGCGGCGGCGCAGGCGGTAGGGCCGCGGCCGTAGGGCGAGCAGGCGGGTGGCTGATGAGAGCGCGGCGCGCCGGCGGCCCCGGGCGGCGAGTGTGCGCCCGGGCTCTTCTTCCACGGGTGGAAGCCCTTGCCCACGGCCGCGTCCGCCAGCGGAGGAGGCGATTTACTGGACAGTTTGTTGCACTGGGCTGCCAGCATCGCCAGGGGCGTGCCGCGTAAGCTGGGATGTTCCTGGAACGACAGAAAATAAATAGTTAATTATTTTGAATAAAAAAGGCAATACTTTATTCGGGTTTAATTATCGACCTGTGTTTTAAACCGTGGGAATCGGTCGAAGTGTCAAATGAGATTTATAGCCTAATTTATATGTGAACTAATGCCGCGGTGTTCCGCTCGTGGCCCGAGGCTTCAGAAATAATATAAATAAATTATGAGAAGCTTATAGGTAGTGTATTTACAATTAGGTGGCGTGGTGACAGCTCCCTGCTGCTACCGGCCGGAGCCCGACGACGTAATTAATAAGAACTGCCTACACGTCTGCCTCTCGTAAAGATTAGCTCTCAATTTTATTGATGTTGAGCAATATATTTTCTTTAACATTTCTAGTAACGTTCGAAAACATGAGTTCGTTGGACCCGCAGTTATTGTGAGCAGTCCTAATTTTATTTTTATTGGAAATCAGAAATCTGTCTGTAATATTAACAAACGGGTAACGAATAATAATCCGTTCGTTGATGTTCTTTTTGCTAAATAAAGGTGAGAACCATAAGAGCATCCGGCCGGATATTTCACCCCAACGTGAAGCACAATGGTTTGATAAAAAAAGATCCATTGTATGCAATAATATAATCCGGGGATCACGACACGGGTACGAGACGCGAAAGGGCGCGGGGCGAGAGGGTGCGCGGCCACGCCCCTTATATTGTGATTGGCGCAGCTGTTGCGTCGCAATGTGCGCCAACCCTTATCGTTGATGTTGATATCCTTCAGTTCAAACGGTTCAAGTTCATTCAGCTCACAAATAAGATTGTGAAATAAAATAATGGAAATGGTATCTGTGAACGACTCTCACGCTGCCGTAATTACCTTTGTTCACACGTATATTTTAGAGTAAATCTGCAGTTATTTACCTTTAAAAAGATTGTTGTCATTTTGTATAAACCATTTGAATGATTATCAGTTCTATTTGCACATCGTCAGACCCAAAACACAGATTCAAAATTCGTAAACAACGGCACTACGATGTCAAGATCTCATTTCGTTTCAATCCTAATCACAATCACGGGCATGAATACAGACAGAGAAAGATAACAATAATTACAACACAGTGTATTATTAATACCTACCGGTTGATGTGGGCCAGCGGCATTCTAGTAAATAGAAATAATGGGCCCAGCCCATTCGCTATCAAACGTCAACATCTACGGAGCTCACTTGTAAATATGGCTGCGCTCTCAATTAACTCCACGACAATTACAATTACCATAAAAAAATAATAAAACTCCGCCAAATTGCGACGGCGGGCAGTGAGGCACTTACGTCGTATGAGTCGGCCACATTACCTCCACGAATATTATTTGCCTTCAATTATAGAATTATGTTTGTTGTCTTGATGTGATACGATTTAACGTCCTTCGTTCGACCTACGACTACGAGTATGTAACCTAGCAATGCCTAGCACGTGTTACAATCAAATTGATTTGATTTAAATGTCGCTATATCAAAAATGAGTTATATAAAATTGACACCGTTTCCGACGTTATTTCGAAACAATTTAAAGATAATGGGTATTAGGCGACGAGTGGAATCAATGCGAGGCAACGGCGGCGCTGAAGTCATAATTACCCTAGGCATTATGCTCCATTTGGGTGCAGGCCGAAACAGAGTGATATCGGGTAATTGGTCGTCAACTCGGCCTCTCGGCTCTCGGCCGCGAGATTGGATCAAAGCGTAGATGACGCCTCTGAGCCGACACGGCGGCGCCACACCCGCATTATACAATGTTGATGGCCTTTTCCTTGTCAAAAATGACGAAGATCTTTTGTCATAAAAAACATGAGATGAAATAAAACGAGATTACCTAACGTGAGCACAAAATTGTAGTATCACTGGAGTCAGGTAGTCGCAGCTGACAATGCTCACGGAATCGTGTTTTGTTTTTACTATAGAGGTAATTATGTGGAAAGGGTTTTAGCCGAACATTAAATATGCCTTTCATCACCGAGATCCGTTAAAGTGCTTCCGCCGAAAAAATATTAATAGACGTAAGTGTCGACAGATTGATGAAAAACGAGTTGATACCATTGGACAGTCACTATAGTAGATCTAATAGTACATGAAAATTGTACAAATTGAAAAAAAAAACGTGATTTGCAACATTATATACATCATAGATTAACACACTTTTTATTAATTAGTCATATCAATCAGAAGACTAAAAGCTCCACACATTGTGTCGTACCTACCATAGCTTTTCGACAACACGACGAAGTCACACAAGAGTTCGCACGGCGTATTTGCTACGGGTCTCATCGCAGCGGTTTGTGCTACGCATTTCGCTGTAGCGCCTCCGCTACGCTGCGTCTACGACGGCTTAGCGTAGCGTAGGCGTCAAAACGCCCCAACGGTGGTCAAACCTAGTTCTATTTTTTTCTGGACATAGACTGGTATTTATACTTATTTAATGATATAATTAATTTCAAAATGATTACATTTAGCATTTATTTATATTACAAAGCCTCTGTCGAATATTTTGAAAGATTTTTTTTTATTAATAAATAGTTAACTTTTTATTTTAGAGTTCCATATGACGAATTATACCAGTAATCAATTACACCGTAATACAAAAAAATTGTTTTAGTAATTCGGGTAATTATCTCGAAATCAAAGTCAACACCTGAATTTCGTCGGACCAATGAAGCGCGATAGAACATTATGTACGAAAACATGAACGTATATAAAACATACAGCTGCTGAAGCAAAGAATTGCTGTTATTAAATAGATACTCCACTAGATCATTTGAAAGGAGGCCGGATGTATCAATGACTAAGCGTATCAGATTACTTAATAATGCAGCGAGCTTTATTAGGTCAATCCGACACACTGAGGTCACGCTCTCCGATATTAGATCAATAAAAATATTTGTTTTATTTTACCAACTTTTTGCTCTTCACAAATAATTGGGTACAATCTGCTGAACTAACTGTAGTGTAAAAATAACATGTCTTGCTTGAAAATATAAGAGTAAAATAATTAAATTAATGTGTGAAGCAATAAATCGTGGTAACTGAAGGCGAACGTATCTCACGGAGCGAGATGGCGGCACCGGCTTCACGCAGATTGGATAATTTAAAATTATCTACCAAAATTATGATGAACCGAAATGAATATTCAAGCGAAACGCTTAGCTCTCGACGTGTTATTAAGATGATCGTGAAGTCGTTACTGACAAAATTGTATTTCATAAAATTCATAACTATACTTATGAGCTAATATTTTTCGACAACACGTTATTGAAAATAATGAGTCTAATCTTTATTCGGCGGACGATCACTCTGTAGTCCATACATGATAATAATATTGATTGGTTATTTAAATACGATGATATTATAACTTGTAAGTTGATAGAATATGATATGGACAGTTAATATCGTATCTAAATTTTAATAAGGCAAGTCAAAGTAATAGAATTACCACCATTAGAAAAGCAGCATTAAAATGAATATTCATGATCGATATTATCTCTAACATTAATTTCGAGACAAGATATTAAAATATAAACACTAGGGGATATTATTCCAAATCAAGTAGGTATGAATCCAGTTTCATTAACGGTTTTTCGACGCAAATTATTGTATCTTATTACAACATCAAAGTTTAAAGCGACCCACTTCTGTGGCAATTGATGTGATTTCGGTCGATAAGCCGAGACCAAATTGCCAATGGGTAATTGCACAATTAGGGAATTATCGAGTTAATTCCGGGTGAAACCGTACGCCGTTGCCGGGCTCCGTTCCCGGCGACCCCACCGCTCCCCTTCAATTCTAATGCAAACTGCAACCAAGTAATTTGGGATCTACAATTTATGACATATTGTTAGCTTTAATGTCGCAACAGAATTGACTCAAACCTATTTGATGCAAATGGATTGGCTCGTCTCTTACTGTCTTACTAAGCACATTGTGACATCGTTTTGTGGCCTAACATAAGCTAAGTATGCTTTGTAATTTCCGCGTTTTGAAATTCTGATAACTACGCAACGTAAAGTAGCCTATTGCAAAATGAAAGTGGAATGAAAGTTGTTATACAAAAGTGTTGAACATTGTCTTTGAGTACGAGAACTTGTTAAGAATGAGTAATCGGCGGTCGTTCATCGACTCTTCCAATTAATGAAGCGAGGATATGACATCAAATTACAAAATAATTTGCCGTCGCCTAGTGCGGGGCTAATTATGCTACTAACGTTTGCAGCCGTTAAAAGGTTCAGAGTGCTATTTGTCATGTGACACTTACGAGGGGGGATATCGATTGACTCTTCCTATAATGCTACACTTTTAGCTGGAAGCGCGCGCATGAATTTAATGCGTAGTGGAGTGTAGGCCAAACGACGTCCGAACTCCGATGTCGTAAAAATAAGTTGTATGAATTAAGTAAAAGATAATGACGTCGGAACATTATTTCTACATTAAGGTTCGTCTTGCACGCGACCGGTCTCGTTGATGTGTGAAACTCTCACTGGCAGCTTAATTACAGTTAATTAGATCACTTTTGTATCTTGTATCGCTGTTGTTGCAGGATCTTCTTGCATTCATTATAGTTTTTGTTGTGTTGTGTTCGTTAATATTAAATGATTTCGAGGAAATGGTGCTGTTGTGGTGAATGAACGGCTTGAATATGTAGATATAAGGTGTGAGATATCGCAAATTAATTTTGATTGCATTTTAACTCAGTGCCCTTGAAATTTCTTGTAAACATTTTACAGTTCGTGACTGTAAAATGCAATCAATTATTACCTACTAATACGTGAGTGCAAGATTGATGAAGCCTCCTTGAAATTGCGTCAAATCGGAAAATATTTAATCACTATACTCTGCGCGTAATGTTTACTATTTATTACATGATAATGACAGTTGTTAAAAGTGAGTAATAATACGTTATAGTGCGAACAATCTTCAAGTACCGCTCGATTGACAACTTTATGACAACATTATAGCGGTTAGTTTGATGAAGATATCCTATAAATACCTTTAAGGTGTGTTATTATCAGGAAAACTATGAATTAAGTACTATAGTTATTTCAAAAAAGTTCGTTTAGGTAGTTCGAAAAGCAAATGTATTGCGTAACAAGGGGTGTTTACACACTGGAGCGCGAACGCGGATGGTGAGTGGAGGCGTGAAACCGCGCTAGTTAACAGAGGTCATTAGGCAGGCCACATGGCAGATCGCTCAAATCGAGCCGAAACAAATTATTTATTTAAATGGAAATTACCGTTTGTGAGGTGCCGGACGCTTTGACGCGCATGTGCGTAGCTATACTGACGCCATATGTGGCCGACCACGGTTTTTGTTCCGATTTCAAATTGTCATGGTCTATTGATTCATGCCGACTTTTTGTGGCCGAGCGATATTTTTGATGTATGCCTTTTCAAATCGTGTTACGTGCATGTTTATGGGTTCAAATCGCGACGTAAAAAATGTAAATTATGTAATTTTCTGTCAGTTATCCGATGGACTTTTTATAGTGTCGATTTATGATCTAAGTATTATCATAGAACACATAATTAATAGCCCGATGTATTGTTTATTTTTTTTACGGATACAGTTAGAAACACTTCAAAAACAAAGCTATACCAGCTAACAACCAATAAATTTATTGAACAAATTCACGCTCGAATGAAAACTTACACTATATTTTCTTTGCCACATTTCCATTACAAGAACTTATCGATAACTCAGCTATCAAACAGCAAAGCGATCTAATAGCCATGTTTTAATATTCACAAGCAACGCCTAAGCCGTAATGTGCGCGTTTAAATTTGATAAGTCGATGAAATTGTGTGGTAATGTGTCGGACACGGGCGAGCGGCGCCCTGTATATCTGTCCGACAGTGTACCGCTCCGAACATTAGCCCCGGGGCCGGACAAACTGCCCGAACTCGGATTATGAATATCTAGATGTAGTTCTGAATATGTTTGACGTGAATTATGCGTAGGAGTTTAAAGTGAAGAGGTAATCGTGGTTTCAGGGTTTTGGTTTTTCAGGGTTGCAAGCTTAGTAGTTTAACATTTGGTAGATCGTTTTCATTCTTTGACTATTCTATTCTCAATTTTTTTTGATCTCTAAAAATGGCTGTTTAAAAAAAAACAAATTCGTGCTCAAAGGCATTTTCGACACATTTATTGGGCCACGTCAAAAACACGTCTGTCAAAAATGACTTTAATATTTTGCGTGTTGGAATCTGCTCCAAAATGTTGTATTGTCGGTCGACCTTCACCGGGTGGGACCAGATAATAGGTGCACCAATTTGGAACCAGTTCCCCCGTCATAAAAAACAAGCGACGGACGAATGGAAACAAGGGACCCCCTTCTCTGAAGGCTTTGTTCTGTCTCATTGTAATTGTGTTCTAAAGCGTCGCGGGAAAATATTATGTACTGACATATTTAAATGAACGTAAGTTGAACATTACTACGAGTTTTTTTATTTAGTGGAAAATTTTATGCTTGCTTTTCTATAGTGAATTTAAGGGAAGAGTTGGGTCGCAGACCTACATAAATTATATCAATTGCTGCAAAACATCCATAAACTAAACATGAAATTAGATAATTATAGCAAAAATACATTAATATAATGTGTGTTCGTACATTAGGCTGAGGTATTTCTAAAGGGTTACTATACCACCCGGCACAACAAGTACAAGTCTTCATAATAAAGCAAGCCATTAAACTAGACTGCTGAGCGTGCACACTCAAGGTCATACTCTCGCGAATACGTTCGCATTGCGTGCATCGCGCGCCATCGCCGTCGGCCGACAGTCTCACTCAGACAGTTCCAAGAAAAACTCGTTAAACTCACGTATTTTTGGTAGCAGCTTAATGCCAGTAATTTCCAATGAAATTATTATAATTAGCTCCATTTATACGATAGTAACAAACAAATAAAACGGTTGGAACAACGCGCCAGAGGGCACGCAACTCGCTTTTCCATTAGTTACGAGGCGACCAGCACCGATTTGTAGCACTATTTTACATTAAATTGAGGTTTACTGCTGCTGCAAATTGAACCGAACGTTTCCTTGACTTATTGATCTAGAAGGTTGGTGTCTGCTGCTCGTAAACCTACTTAAAATATTACTAGAACGCTGAATAAAACTCGTGTTGACTTCGCATTGAATAGATGAGAACACGCCGTCATAAATGACTGCCATCTTTTATTAAAGGGGGTGAAAAAAATTTCAGCACACATACAATAATTATTGCTCTAGGCAACCTACATACGAATGTGCGACACCATGGGAATCGCGTGTCTTTATCGCGACACGTTATTAGCGACAAAAACAAATGTTTTGGTAGCCCATAAAAATAGGACATTCAACAAAAACCGCACTGACACATGTCGATACAACGCTCGCTACTAACAATTAGTTGACATTTCGTCCGGTATCTGAATAGCGTGGAACTCTTTCAAAGACACGTAATTTCCTGCAACTTCTGTTTCATATTTTTTACATTTAACTAATTGAACCGCGTAGGGTATTAATTGCTGAGAAAATTACCGACGTAGACCCCCGGGGCCTAAACCACAAAGAGTCGACGCACGACGCAACGGCATAGAGCAGTCGCCTCATAAAAACGAACAATTATGAATTCAACTCTTTGTTTTACAACAATTACCTTAGACCAACGTTTCTACCATATTTTCTTTCTCGTAAGTGGGTTGATTTGATTATCTATGTAAAGACACGAGCAAAAAAGCCTGCATATATGTACAAACTTTGTACCTACGTTAACATTGTATTGCAATAATTTCATTATGAATCGCGATATTCTGTACCTAATGTCTGTTAATAGCAGTAAAATATCAGCTACTTACAATGATTGCAGTTTTCTTCATTTCAATTCAGTTTATATATTTTTATTGAATTAACGATTGCTTTTCTATCATCTCAAGGCTCTATTCCAATTTATTCTTGCGTGGGCGCAACCAGTTTCCATAAACAAAACAGATAAGCCGCTACGCAGCAACGTGCTACAAAAATGCCGCAACGCAGAAGTTTAAATGCTGAAATACCGTACAGAATTAATACTTAGGTATGTTTTCAATCCTAATCGTGAACCGCATCAGTAAAGTCCATTACTTACTTATAACAATAGCAACAATTAGATAATAAAACAAAATACTATAATTTTGCGTCACGAAAAGTGGTGTTGGTGAACAATCGCGGGTGTATGGCAGCGATTACAGGCGTTGAGAGGTTCGTCGTCACGTTCCGGGCGGCGGAAGAACAAAGCGGCGTATCTGCTAAACAATTGAACGGCCACAAAAAGTCCCATAATTCAATTTGCATCCCGCTAGATAGTAATAGTCGGCAAGAAGTGGGTACGGTTACAGCCGCAGGCGCAACTCCGCTTGCAACGCTGACTCGCTGAGAACAGCTTTCGCCGCTTTTCAACACTTCGTCGAATCGATTAGATTGACGTGTTTCTTTTACTGATTTTTCCCATTACGGCTGTAATTTACGACGGATTTTTACTTTTTACACGCTGTTAGCTGTTACAGGCGTTGATACCTCGGTTATTATATCGATAGGTGTGGAAATAAGATTGCGAGGCTGTTTAAGTTAACATTTCACTGTACTTGAGCCTTTTGAAAAGCAAGTAAAGTTTACTAATCGAAGACACAGTCTCAATATTGTCATGTGTGGTGTGATGATTGTTATGTGACGCAAGCGCGTCTAAGACATTGCTAAACTCCAAAAGAGAGTCGACCACAACCTTGTAACAACAAACGTTCTCTTAACAACTGTTACACATCTTGTAACTGGTACTGATATGGTAATAAAACAACCTTACGTGGTGGTATCGGTGGCGTGCGTGTCGACAGCGAGGAGAGGCGCGAGGCGCGAGCGGTCCAGTACGTGGCTACGAGGTGACTCGCGCATTATTATGATAATGCAGGCGGAGCAGATGCTATCGCCCGCTATCCGCTCTCGTAACACAATTGAATTAGCATAGCGGACCGCAGCGGGCGGTCCTCGCCACGCGACCACCACCATCATCGATTCTATTCCAATACTTATCGAATCGAAAGCGACTGCGATATCTTCAATTACATCGCCTTAATATAGTCTGGCGATTCGTTCCCACATTGTAACTTATACTTCTGAAAGTATATGGCAATCAGTAATGCTTATCGTTTTCACAAGTTATAAAAGTTAACTGACGGGAACGAGGTAATGTGGTGTGGAGCCTGCGACTTACAAGTTTGACACAAGTGAATTACTTGATCGATCGTTTGGCTCTGATTTGGATCGCTCTATCATTTCAGACTTTCCTTAGATAATTCTCCAAGAGAGAAGTGAAACGTGAACACGTACCTGGATGAGGAAAGCATGAAGTGATGTGACATAGAGAGAAACTTGCAGACGTGGAAATCGAAACACAATTGGTCAAAAGCAGTCAATACAGTGCCAAAACTTCGAGCAATTCCGAAGCTCTTGCTGTATTCAGGCGGTTTTCGTCTCGTAGGTAAATTGTGATAAACGTTTCCACACGTCCACTGGCCAGTTGCGGCGTGTTGTTATGAATGAACAGCAACTGAATGGACTCACCGCAACCGCAACGCACCGCTTGTCAGTCTAGTCCATGCCATCTACTTTAAATAATTGCTGTAGCGCCATAGATGAACAAATATTGTAGAGTGGTTGCTCGGCCTTTATTGGGAGCTATTTTAATAACTAATGGCGGTCAATTATGTTACCTACTTGGAGGGAAGTGGTTTATAGAACCAAGGCAAATTACAGTGAAGGAAAGCAAGATAACAAAAAAAACTGCAGCTTATACTTTGAGGAACTTTAATATTTACGTTGGTAAAATTTTTAATAAAGAAAAAGTTTCCCAAACACACAGTTTTACCAACAGAACAAATAGAGGGAAACAATTAACAAGCCGGTCGACAAACTTCCCTACAAAAGATCAACAATGTGACTGCATTAGGACCATCAAAGTCAGGCGGTTTAAAGTGAAGTGCCGTCGAGTATTCATGGAGCAGCCGCAAGAGCTCGTGATGTATGACCCTCATGGAGGGGGCTAATGGCCTCACGATATCGACCCTCTCGAATCTGGGGTAAAAAGGAAACGAGGAAGATGTAAGAGTCCTGATTTTGGACAGATATACTTGAAGATTGTGTGATAAAATGGATTGAAAAAGAAACAGAAAACTGTAGTACCTTATTTATAAAACCCTGTGGAAAAAATTAAAGGCATCAATTTCACTTGCCGTTACCAAATACAAAGCTACTTTGGGAAACTTACTTAATGAACACATGAGAGTACTTACCATAAAATTAAACCCACAGATAAAAGCTCTATGATTCATTTTGCCACAATTCACCTCACCCGGCTCCAAATTTTGATCTCCCCATTTAAAAGTTACACCGAATCCCCTTCGGTAAAGAGACATCCGGATTCATACCATAACAGTCTGTTGCCACGAGTGCATTTAATGGCCACTACAATATAAGGAGCATTTGTCTGACTCCTACAAATTGCGACCGGAAAATTTACACTTAAAAGCCGGATGCTTCATAGTAAATAGTCGCAATTTCCGATATATCTTCTAATGTATGGGATGTGCTGGTTTTACGGTTATTGAATAGGTAATTGTAAAATGTATGGCTTTAGCCTTGTGAATTATGTATATGTGATGATTATTATTTTATTTTTTTTTGACAAAACGAGGCTAGTTATACAGCAGAAGAAATAGGATTTTTTGAATTTTGATCATCAGATATATTGAGTGATGAGGTCATGCGAACGATGACGACAAAAATCGAATTGAAATTCGATTCAATCACAAAACATAAGTGACACCATTAGAAGTGACAGTCACTAAACCTTATAAATAATCCGTTATGGTGATAAGAGATTCGGCGGTTGTATGAATGGTATCGGTGTGGGGTGCCGTGGAGCGCGCGCCGGGGGGCACTCTGCGGGAAGTCTGCCCAGCTTCTTTGTACCTCATCTAAGTGTTAAATTAATTGTTGCCCACACACCGACAACACCCTTTCAACTAACGGCTTTATACGAAGAAATAATCAATATTGATTCAGTTCCTCTCTATAAATGGCCACTAATATCAACCTGACTTAACACGCATTAGTCTAATACCTCAACACATTCGAGTTGACAGTAGAACAATGAAGGCGCCGCTTCTGATTTTTTTATTCGGTAGAAGGCATTAATTAGTGGTGCATCTTCGAAAATAACCTTCTCCGTTGTCGGGCCATCATATATTGACAGGGCGCGCGATGACGGCGCTGCGCTGACGGCCGGCCCGGCGCCTCTGGGCCCGTGACTTGCAGCTTGCCTTCATTACGCGCTGCAAGCCGCCTGTGCCGCCCCGGTACCACTCCACACACTAACAAGCCGGGCTAATGCAATGACTCGCAAAATCTCAACCCATCATCGAGTCCAACCCAATTTTTTGCTATTCAATAATCATCCCTACTTCACCTCTACAAAGATCACAATATCTCAGCAAACATAAGGGCCATATCCAGGAGCTGTCTGCAGCGATTTTGATGACATTAATGACTCCTAAATCGGGCGATACTTTTAAGTCTCAAAGGTACGATGCGACTATATTAGTTTCCTTTGGCTGTTGGGAGCGGCGGAGACCACTATTAACTGAGGGCGGTAACAACAAAGAGCTACAAAAGAGACCCTTGGAGAGCAATCATTGAGGGTGATTGAGGCGGCGACCTGTGAGATGCAACGAATCTGACGACCGATAGTTTGTTTAGCGATGATTGGATGACTGATTGTTATAGGGTTATCTTATACAAAATCGAGAAATACATAGAGCTTTTATGAGAACTAAATAAACGATGCAAATACAGCGTTTAAAACTTAACAAAACAAGTGTACATCGCGTAGGGCATTCTATCGATAACATCAGACATGCAGCTTCCACATTTTTATGTTATTATGACGCGAATGTAAAATCGTTTCCTGGACTCAGTCTGATTAGTACTAGGAACTTGTTGTTTCTTATGAACCGAGTTTTTTCATTACACATCGTTAAGTTCGCGTCTATTGCTTAATTGCTTGCGATTTTTTTATTGTGGTAGTTAGTCTGAACAGTGAGGTCGAACCTTTACTGCTGGCCATTAGGTTTTGTGGCATCGGCCGCTCCTCGAATATTGTGGTATCTATCGTTCACCTCCTGTATATACGTTGGTTATGTTTGCCCATGCGCAGCCATTCGTCTTCTTAACGACTTCTCACATTTAGTCTGCCAGCTCGTTATGTTGAAAACAAATACTTCATAATAATGCGTTAACCTTCTAGGACTAGTTTTTAGGTATTACAAATGTTAGTCGTGTTTTCTGTTTAGATTATCTACAAATATGGGACATCGAATGAGTTGGTGCATTTAAATCAACAATCTTTGTTTTTTTAGAATGTTGAAAAATTAAAATAGGTAAATTGTTTAAGGCGCTGTACTTAGTCAAAATAGGCTTCACTAAACAGTTTTTTAGCCAAATGTATACATATTAGAGCAGCTAAAAAAATATATGTTTATCTTGATCATATTTATGGGTGGACCATTGTGTTCAAAACACGTTTTCGGTAAATTTTCTCGATAAAAAAAAAACATAAAATAACCATTTAAATTGAAATTGTAGCAATTGTAACTGTATTATTTATAAACAAATCTTGATATTAATAATAACAGTGATGTAATATATAATAATAAAGGGAACTGTTGTTTTTATTTATCGATTGGAATAAGATATTTGTTAGGATTAATGTATTTAATGATAAATAACTCGAACGAGTCGAACGAAACGTCGCGCCATCGCGGCGTCTTTTCGCTTCTCTTTCATTTCTACGCGGAGTCGTCTATTCACCGCGCCTTAATCGCACCTTGCCAAACTATTAACTAATCGTAAGTATGGAAGAAATGGAGGTGCTTATTTTCCTCCGGGCGATTCTTACTTCGACCAATGAAATTGTCAAGTAGCTGTCATATCCTAATTTATCTTTTACTTCTTATTATGCGTGAAAATAATGCATAATTTATTGCATTAATAAAAATAATTATACACATTATTGATTTTTTTAAGATATATTTTCACTGCGATACTAAAAAAACCGACCAAGTAAGCGCCGGACTCGCGAAAGAAGGGTTCCGTACCAAACACGTTTGTTGTATGGGAACCCGCACTTACATATTTATTTTATTCTCTTTTTAGTACCTATTTGTTGTTTTAGCGGCAACAGAAATACATTATCTGTGAAAATTTCAACTGTCTAACTATCACGGGTCATGAGATACAGCCTGGTGCCAGACAGGCAGACGGACAGTGGAGTCTTTGTAATAGGGTTCCGTTTTTATCCTTTGTGTACGGAACCCTAAAAACGACCACTTTGTATGTATTACTCAATAAGCACAAAATATGTAACTAAAAATAAATAAATTATTATTAAAAAAAAACGTTGCTACCAAGTAAACATCGCACCACAACGTGTTATAAAACATAAAAATGCATATTTTTTCACTGAACCGTGTTGCGTACGGTTTCTTATAAATAAAAACTTAAGTGATGTACTAACAACCGTTTACAACGGTTTGACAGTCCCATAGACAACACGAGTAGCTGTCAGTTTTTCATGTCATTGGACGAAATCGGGAATTTATTAGTAGTGTGCCAATAAAATTGGAGTGACAAAACGGGTTGAAGTCGTTCCTAGAAATTTCAGCTTTGGTTGGAAAAGTTCATTTATTCTCATTTTCGCTGTTTTTATATAATATTTTATTATATTTCATTAAACTTATAGTGTTTTATTAGTTCTCCGCTGGGCAGGTAATTTTTATGTTCATGCCTGATCTTATGCTTGTGATCAATGCAATGCAAACCAAAGTCACAAGCAGATAATACCTGTCTCTACCACAAAAGAAATAAGATCAAATACTTTTGCAAGAACGAGATATTGAGAAAGCTTAAGTGATACTTCAATGCAATAATTATCCGGTAACGGTACAAAATTAACGTCTAACTAGTATTAAAAGGTCTTTTGCGGTTGCGGGCAGGAAACTGCAGTTGCGTTGCGTTGAGTTGGAGTTGCGGTTGCACCGTTTTTGTCCAGTGTGTGGAAGGTGCGTTGAATTAATAAGCCCACAGGTCCTCACTCGGTTTAACTGAATAATTGACGACGGCCGATCTAGTTGTCCTGCGGTGTTTTTACAGTTTAAATGTTGCTTGTAACGCTTTTGCTTAATTGTGGGGAGTGGCAGACTGAAAAATAGCGCATTTTAAGTTTCTGTTTACTCCGTTTTTTGCTACTAGGAGTACTATTTTTTACGGTTTTTGTAAGAAGGATTGCACGTGCAGATAGGATTATTATTTATGCAGGTAGGTATATACTTCTATATTAGAATTTAAGAATCTAATAATCGCATGGCAGACCAGTTTCCTAGAAATAGACGGGATAACAGTCAACTCTGTTAAAATAGCTCTCGTACTGCACTTATGCGCAAGAGTGTTTTTTGTATGGCTCCCATTATTTACAATAATTTTCCCAATAGCTGGAAAGAGCGAAGCATTTAAAAGGAAAATGAAATATTTTTTTTAGCTAGTAAAGCATATTATGATGTGAATGAATTTTTAATGGAATCATTTTAAATTGACATGCGTTTTTTACAAATTAATTTAATCTGAAATGTATGTAATGTAATAATGTTTTTGATAATGCTTTTTTTTCTTGATTATTTTTGGACCTACGTTAACATTATATCGTATTTTTTATTTTTATTTTAAATAGTTGAATATTTGACGATTTTGTGTGTAACTCCTATCTATTTCCATATGAACTAATTATGTAACCAATCAATCAAAGTCGATTTATTTATTTATATCAGCATGGTCAATGTTTATGAATTTTGTTATTATTTAATTGCAAGTTTGTATTAAAAAAAATTGCACACCATGACAATATGATAAACATGTTAGAACAACCCTATGTCTTTATATCACCTTGCATGCATTTTGTTTCTTATAATATTGTATGTATATACATGTTTGAGCAAATAAAGTTATCTGAATCTGAAAGAGATTTTCATTAAGTTTCATGGTAACAGCATAATAATGTGCATTACTATGGTAAGAAATTCGAATAAATCCTACTTACGAATCTTAATCACAATTTATCTTAAGATCAAACGGCTCCAATCCCACAGATCATGTGACGAGGTATTCCTCGTAGCGCTCCCGTTTTGAAACGCTCCCATCTAAGCGCTCCTGTTTTGTTCCTCCAAGCGCTCCCAAAAGGAGCGCTTCGAGGAACGATTAAAAATATTAAAATTTATTTCCTCGAAGCGCTCCCACGTTTAAAAATAGGGAAAAGCATGAAGTAATGAATTATATCGATAATTTTTAAAAACTCATGTGTGCATCATCGACATCGAAGTTGCTTAATAACTTTTATAGGTCTGTATATATAATTATCACATAACAACACTTTCTTTCCTTTTTTACTTTGGACGTATTTAATTAGCACGTTTCCAGTACTTGGTCCAGCAATTGGTTCCATGCTCACACAATTATTTCACAAACTTTATTAGTAAACAAACTTGCTTCCGTGACACATTCGCGCAACTTGCGATAACAACAAAACGCAATTTTACGTAAACACAAGTTCGGGCAATGCTCGGCTGGGTTCGTGTGAATTCGTTAAACGCGACTCTCTAGGATACAATGGGGAGGCGGGGTTACGGTTTGTATGTGTGTGTGCAGGACTCACACGCCGCGCGCGCCGCATCTTTAACTCTTAGTTAAGAAGTTAGTATCGCTATTTTTGGCAAAAATTAATTATAAAATTGTTTTAACCATTTTATCAATCGCATAGGTAGCATCACCGTTGAGCGCAATACGTTACTGGATCCCGGCTCAGAGCAGGTGATTTTAGTCAGTAGGTGGTTTTAGTCAGTAAGAGTCTGACACTCTCTCGCCCCGCCTAGGACAAGGAAAGTCATTTCTACCATTGACGTAAACGATAGACACCTCATTGCCTTATTTCTACGAAAAACTTCCGAAAAAAAACATTGAGGTGTGCGGGGAAGTGGGTGGTAATGGGAAACATAATGGAGAGAAATCATAAGCTTTCTAAACAATAAAAAAATATGAATAGGTACATATGTCGGTAGATTATATTCATATATTTGGTGGACTAAAGGATTTATAATAAAACAAAAAAAAAATTAATTACCAAACCCGTGCGAAGCCGGGACGGGCCGCTAGTTGTATATTATAACAATGTGTTCTACTTATTATCGATAATTTCAGTTAGTATAGTCCCATCTCTATCCGAAAGTTAATCATGGGAGCGCTTCGAGGAAATAAATTTTAATATTTTTAATCGTTCCTCGTAGCGCTCTTTTTGGGAGCGCTTGGAGGAACAAAACGGGAGCGCTTAGATGGGAGCGTTTCAAAACGGGAGCGCTACGAGGAATACCTCATGTGACACCCGAACTAAAAACTCAACAAGGCACAAAATGCGCGACAAAACAATTAGACGTGCGACAATAAATCGTTGAAACACGCGCACTGACAGATTTGCACTTCATTAGTGATTTTTTTTAACCCTGTAACGCAGACGCGCGACTAACATTGTTAAATTTGTCGCCAGCTTCATGTCGCGTTGACGGATACCAACGTAAATAACTTAACGAGAAAGCTTTGGGAGACGTTTAGAAGATGCTTCGGATACGATTAGTAGAATGTGGGTGTCGACTGTGTCGAGTGCTGTCATGTCAAGGTTTTGATATGTTTAGACTGGATGATCGGCTTAGAACTGTATAAATGTAGATTCGACGGTGTTTGTTCCGTCATCTGCGTTTGGGAAAAGCGATGCGAAAACTGTTTATACGGCGGCATTTATATTTTTTTATAGAAGCCTAGATACCTATGTGTGTTAAAATAAGATTGAAAACTGATAGATCAGAAACGACTTTGAACAAGGAATAGACAAGATAGGAAATCTAAAATAGAAACAATCTTCTGCTACAACAACAAAAATGTCAGCAACAAAGACATCAACAATATTATCTCAAAGAACATAAATATCAATTGTACAGATCACAGATAAGCCAGTCTCCCAACTCAAGCC
This sequence comes from Orthosia gracilis, assembly GCA_947562075.1. Taxonomy (NCBI): domain Eukaryota; kingdom Metazoa; phylum Arthropoda; class Insecta; order Lepidoptera; family Noctuidae; genus Orthosia; species Orthosia gracilis. The sequence goes on from OX387274.1 coordinate 15,799,784, forward strand.
ACAGAGTATCAATCTAAAAGCGTCACATTCACGTGACGACTGTTTAATGCTCGGTCGGAATGTCCCCGACTTGCGCGCACTAAATATTATTTCCCCGACAGCTTCATTTAAATACCTTTTGTCAATGAACGGGTTAACACGACGAGTTGCTGCTATAAAAAAGAATTATGGCGGGCCCCGTCGCTACCGATACGGTTTATTTTTTAAAATAATTGGTTTATGCGACAAGTATTTTAATTAGAATTACGTACTTTGGGATGCATGTGTTGTTCTATCATTAGGATGCTTATTAGGTATGTTAGTATTTTTAGATGACAGATGTTTTGTGTTGATGTTCTAAGCCTATTAGAGGAAAGTATTTCCGACATTAAGTAGGCAATGAAAGTTGATGAAGAGTTAATAATTTGCTAACTAACATGAAGGGAATTAAGTTCTCCCATCAGCCTTTTTTCACGTTGTCTATTTATTCAAAAACTCCTTGAACTCCTACTTTATTTACGTTGACATGAACTTGAAGAGCATTTTGTCCACTAACAAAAACAAATCTTAGAAAAAAAAACAAATTTCACTCAACAAAAACTGCATCTAACTAAACATTTTAACTGTAAGTGGCCTCATCCCAAAGTTAAAGTGTTTAATCCTAAGCAAACCGTAACACAAAGCACCGTTGCTATCAAAAGTGACGGATCTAAAACGCATTGTAGCACCCGGTATTATGGTAACTCCATTTAAGTTTTTCAGCGATGCTCAACAATGTTACTTTTGCGACAGAGTATCGGATTTGCGAGTTTGCTCCATCTCATGGTAGGATGACAAAGCGGAGTACCTTAATCCCCATAACAGCCATTTAGGAGCATTACAAATAAAAGTTTGTCGGTCGTCGATTCGGTTGAATGCCACAATGGCCATTGAAGGGGCTTCACGCTGCGCGCCGTGAATGGGCCAGCGCCAAAAAAATCTATTAGACACGCATAATGGTCCCGATGTATGGGTTGTATGGGACGAAGTGCGGATGAGATGAAAGTTCTGATCTGTTGTGTGAAGTGGGTGACTGAGCTAGTTAAGTTTCACGCCTCGTAGTGCATGAAGGACTTGAGGCTTAGGTTCAAGTTTGGTTGCGGTTTTCGGATTTACTTGTATCCTCAACCTACAGCATACTTTAAAGTTTAATGCTCATTTTTTTAAAAGGCTTTAACTAAAACAGGATTAGCTCCTGTTTTGACTGTTAGAATGGTTTGAGTAATTGGTATCAAAGTTTACACCTTTTGTAATACTTAAACTGTAAATATGTAGTTCTCAAAGTTTTTACGAAATTATTAATGTAGCTAGTTTTAGATGTGTATTACCAATACAATCTATATCATTTTCGCTAGCCAGAAAAACATAATCTAACATTCACAGCAATGTAGATACAGTCAACCTTCACATAGTATAACAGCGAAAACACTTCTCAGAATTTCTAACGGCAATAAAAAGTTACACGATGCTCAACCCACGTACTTATTGAATAACAGATCCATATCAAGATTACCAATAATAAGACATACCTATTGTTCAATATTAAAATTACTAAATAATTTTCTAGAAGAATGTCGGAACAATACACATTGTTCTCTGTTACAAAAGCGCAATAAAATCGAACGGTTTGATTGAATTTGTTTGTACGTAGGGAGTGTGTTCTCGTTGACAAATATTTCGACGGAAGATGGATGTGAGAGGAAACAATCGGATTCTAGTCGGAAGCTTTTGTTTGATTCGATTGGTTTGATTGAGCACCCTTTGACAATTGGTATATCGTGAAATGGAGTCGAGTGAAGTCAATTTGTAACCTTGTTTTTTTTACAAATGATACCTAGATGTGTTCTTAAATATACGTAAGTAGATATAACTTGTAGTTAATGTTTGAATAGATAATATCTACCTACAATACAATAAATAACACATGACTACATAGGACAGTGACAGTTATATAGGTATATGATTCGGAAATATAAAGATAAACAATAAAAGGAAACTGCAAAGTAAGGGTCCATTAAAATTTCGTCCAACATGGAATAAAGCTAATTCAATGTTCACAATGGCATTCGCATATCGTATTGTCTCAAAAGGAATAACAAATTAACTAAAATATTCCCTACTGAAAATAACTGTTACGGTACTAACAGTCATTTCCGTACTATTTTTAGATACCTACAAATGAACCAAAAGTCAGACAAAATCTACACCTGAAAAAATATAAGCACCGTGTTGCAAATTCTTGAAGTAAAAATTCTTAGGTGCCGATGCAATATTTGAAGAGATTTGACATTTTAAGGAAGCGTCACGTTTTGTCACATTTCGTTGCATGAGAGAGAAGAAAGATAAAACTCCTTCTTGCTCTTAAACTAAATTACATGTAAGTACGGTACTGCACGCGCTATTTGTATCATTTACATTTATTTAAGAGACAAATGAACCAAACGACAGCAATAAATCTACATTTGAAAAATTACAAACACCATGTTGTATACTTTTTGTTATAATTTCATACTTCACAATATGCAAAACGCTGTAACGTCTAATGATACCTAATGAACTATTTTATATACCTATCTAATTAAATAGGTGTCACTGGGAGGAGTTTCACTCGAGTTCTATTGTTTTGTCTATGAGAAGATACATGGAGAATGCTTCAGATACCTACTCGTAAATCTGACGCCGGAACAATGGGTATTGCTGAAAAAAGTGAGACTTACGCCTAGTGTGTATTTTTTTACAAAACCTACCAGCTTAGAGCACACCTAGGTTTAGGTAATTATGATTGAGGCAATTAAGTTTACTTTCTTGATTAAGATTCTTATAGAATCTTTCAATTTTACGGAATTAAGTCTAAATTAGAAATGTTTCTCTCCTGATTATTCAGTTAGTTCAGAAAGATTAGGTAAATTTGTTTGCTTAAGTTGTGTGTTACCCAAACCAGAAAAAAAACTCCCTGTATTTTATACATAGGTAGCCTAGACTAGGCAAAAAAAGACACGGTGTTTGTATGAAAAATCTCTAGATATTATATGTTTATAAGCCTTCTGCATTCTATAAGACTCTAACTTAGTACAAGCATTTTCTTTACTTAATATTTATTTCTGAAATATTAGGTAGATTAAGCACAATTTATAAGACCTACCTACATACTTACTCGTACCTGTGCTTTTAAAATTGCTGAAACGAAATTGTTCACTAACCTACAGCTTATTTTTAAGGTGTAAGTAGATTGTATGCATAATTTTATTGATGTGATGTCATAGTAGGCACTTTTTCAGCTCGGTGATAAAAGCCGACGGAACTTATGACTCTATTTATGTGATTTGACAGATGTTTAAAAAATCTGTCAACCTTAGTTCACCTACAGATTTAGGTATAATCAATTAATGTACACAACACGTAACACTTTATCAAAAAATATATCTTATGCTGTCACATCTGTAACCATTTTTTTCTTGGGTTATTTAGAAAGGTAAGAAATATACATTTTCTGAAGAAAAATGTTATTTGTTTAACATTTTATAAACTATGCAAACCTTGATAAATGCGTGCAACGGTGAAATTGAGAAATTCTTTTGAAAAGATCATCATTATTTTGCACACCACATATGGCATATAGTTCTTGCTCTACATTGCTCAAGAAATCCAAGTAACAGCATACCTAGACTTAAATAAAAAACTGTGAAAAGAAATTCTAACTAGAATCGCCTTCCTCTATTTGTAAATACACCACTGTATACAACAGCTGTTTTGGAGCTGTCAAAGTTGACGTTGAAGTAGAAGTTCACAACAAACTTACAATGGTCTTATTGTTGGGCGGCGCCGGCAGCGGCGCGTACATATCGGTGATCATTGCCGAGAACAACACTAGACGTGACACATAGCGAACTCGGAACTAGAACAAAGTGTCACTTGTTAAACAACGCGACGCGGTGTGCGCATACTGACGTGAGTGAGCGATGCGAGCGCGCGAGCAACGTGTGGCGCGCGCTCACAGTCGCGCGAGCGGACCGAGCGCGGGGGAGTGGGAGGTGGGGGAGGCAGTGGGCGGGGCCAGCCAATCCCAGCCTCTTACCGCGCCCCGCCCACGCCGCGCCCCGCCCGCAAGGTCGCAGCGGGCGTATCGATCGCACGCGCTCGCACGACCAGACTCCATTTTATTTCGGCGTCCCTCGATTTGCATAAACTTTTTTGTTTCAAATTATTGCTAAGTTGGTACTTCGACGTAATGTTGGCTACAGTTGAGCTTTGAGTTTTCGAAGTTATGGATGTAGAAATGTTTCAATATTGTCAGACCCGACGCAATTGTACACAATTATAAAGTTCTTGATCTGAGCCTGACTTGCCCCTAATTTCTAGATATGTTTTCCGTTATTTAACAGGTTTTATGTACCTAATTAATGATGTAGTCGTAACTAAACTTGTTTTACATATAAAACAAATGTTTTAGGCAAAGGCAAATGAAAAAAAAAATGAGAAAAGGGTTAAGAAGCAGAGAAGGTTACCTACGATATGGGAATAAGAAAAATAATAGAGGCAAGTAAAATCGTCATTCCTCTTTATAAGTCAAATCCACCAACGTTTTATGGTGAAATTACATAATCCATACCAATATTATAAAGAGGAAAGATTTTTTTGTTTGTTTGTGTGTTTATTAGTTTTTTTGTACCGAATAGGCTCCGAAACTACTGGACCGATTTTAAAATTTCTTTCAACTATGGAAAGCTACATTATTCCCGAGTAAAATAGGCTAAAAATATTTTTTTTTAATTAGAGATCCTTACTAAAATTGCAATAATGTAACCCAAAGTAACAAAAAAATTTGCCTATAAAATTCATTATTTGGTAGTGGCAAGGTTGGCGGGTAGGTATGTAGGTGGGTAGGTAGGTAGGGTAGTTAGGTAGGTGATAGACAGGTATATAGCCAGTTGACAGGAGCGAAGCCGCGGGGGTCAGCTAGTGGAAGATATAAATAATGCTATGAACCCTAGATCGTTTTTAATGGCAGATCTGGATCCTCAACTGCTTTTATTTATTTTTTTTATCCTACTTTGTCCCACTGCTTTTGAATGCGTGGTCCATATTGTAGCGTTACGGGTCGCTCAGGTGAGCTGAGCCACACGTAAGCCACGTTAATACAAAATAAAAAAACAGTTATAAACTTAAAATTATGTATGAAATGAAATTAAGGATCCGGCTTCGCACGACGTGGGCAGCCAACCGGGGAACAGGTCGGGCAGGCTGGTCGTATTGTAGGCAGCTGGTGGATAGGCAGGCAGCACAACTGACAGGAACTCTTCGTGGCAGACAACCAGGGAACAGGTCGGCAGGGAGGTAGCCGTGTAGGTAGCTAGTAGGTTAGGCAGGCAGCACAACTGTCAGGAACTCCTCGTATTTTATGGCTTAGCGATTAGGCGACTCTTCGGTTTGAGACCAGATTGAAGACTCCAGAGCCCTCGAAATTTCCGTCTTTTATATCTGCCGCCTGTCCTTTTTCTTCTTTATTAGAATTTTAAAGTGACATCTTGTTGTCATACAAAAATGCAACTTGCCAGTATTCAAAACAGCCAGTAATATTCAATCCAAAACCTCTTCGATGAATTCTGAGAGCGTGTAAATTAATTTATAAAATACAATATTTGAGCTAACATATTGATAAAAAAGAATTACATATTGATAAAAAGAATTTAAATTATATAAATCAAAAGTAATCTTCATAGGCTAAGCTAGTGAGAAACTCTATGACAGAAAATTTAAAAGGAAAAGTATTGACAGCTTGACAACCTGACGTAGGTGTCATAACATTGAAAAATATGATAATTATTTATTTTATTTTAGATATTTTATAAGAAAACGAATCGTTTTAGACCGATTCGCCGAATAGTAATGCAAAAACCAACAAAACGTATAATAGATGCGATGCGATGTAAAATGTTTTGGCATGGAATAATAAGAATACAGTGTGAGTAAGTAAGTATTATGAGACCTAAGTGTGAATTAGGTGAGAACACTTCAGCTCACTCAGTGAAATAGCTAAAATATGTGGTTTAGGATAGCGAAACACCACAATATTCCCTAGCGAATCATAGAGTGCAAAACGTAGGTATAGTCAAGGTTCAAAATGCAGTCTAAACCACCCAAAGCTAGAATAATTATACTTTTAAACGACGGAAAAAAGGAAGAGTTTCTCAATTCGGCATGTATATTTTTATGTATGAACGCATAAATTTTTATAGATTGGTCCGATTTCAAAAATTCTTTTTTATTGGAAAGAGTTTACCTCAAAGAGGGTATCATTTAAATTTCAAAATTAATAAAAAGGATTTATTGATTATTTGTTCGCTTAATTTTCAAGTGTGAAACCGATTCTGTTGAAAGTAAATAAAATAAAAAGCGACAAAAAACCTTTTTAACGAAAAAATTAACCTAAAAAATAATGATCTAAAAATCAAATAGTTAAAAATCGTTTATACTTACTGCTTTGCGGCGTCAAACAAACTATCAACGAAGATCAACCTAGCTACAATCTATCTACGCTTTAGGTAATTAATTTGCATGTTTGTTTGTTTGGTGTTATTCCGTCGGTATTTTTTTTTGTTAAAAAGGTTTTTAGAAGAGAAATTTCAATAGACCACAATTGATTTAATCTTCTTAGGTATATAATCTAAAAAACTACGAGTAGTTGTGAGCCATTAAAACCTTCATTTACAAGGTAATTTTTGACACTTTAGTTTTATTTGATGCCACTGCATTTTTGATATTTCATTGTACAAGAACACAGAATCCTGATGATTTATAGAAAACTCCAGCGTATAAGTGCTGCAAATCATTTTGTAAAGTCATGCAAATGAAGCTGCTGATGCTGACAATGTTTTTGTCTGATTTTAGAGCATTTTGGAACTTCTAGTTTTTACTGGAACATTCAGCCGCAGGAAATCCTAGCTTTCAGGAAATCCTTCCAAGATTTCAAAGGCAGAAGCCGAAAATACAGATATACCTAATAAAGAAGTATCTAAGTCAAGAGTTAAGGAAACTTAATTATATGTACTAGTAACTAGCTTCTGCCAGCGGCTTCGCCCGCATGAAAGTTGAAAACTATCCCAGGTAAACGTAATCCCAAGATAAAAAGTAGGTATTCTATGTCCTAGTCCAGGACATAGATTTTCCAGTGTGCTAAGTTTCATCCAAATCAGTTTAGATCCATAGTGAAAAGGTAACAAAAAACAGACGGAAGTAACAAACTTTAGCATTTATAATATTAGTACCTATACATCACAAAATCGTTAAATCTCTATCTACTCCGTCGCGACAACACTGCGGTCTGTTGCAGGCTACAGCCTGCGTCATTGATATCTATAAATAAATAATAGATACTTCTCCTTATTTCAACGATTAAAGGAAGCCTTCGATAAGGCTGGAAAAGTCATCGTTAATGTTGTTACAAATGTTGTACATAAGAGGATAGATCAAATATTTTTCAAAGTCTATTCTACGTTAGCAAGGGAACAATGCGGAAAGATTAATGACCCGTTTCTGATTTAAGTATTAGAGGTTAAGAACGAGTTGAGTATTTATTTATTTTATTTATAGGTACATACTTTATTGTACACCAAGATAAAAACAAAATAAGAAAGACATCTTAAAACAAACATACAACAGGCGTCCTTATAGCGTTCCGCGATCTCTTCCAGGTAACCTAGAATGGAAAGAGCTAGTACACAATAAGGGGTTGCACTTGGTGCAAATTTTTCTACAAATAATTTGTTTATAGAATAAGTAGGTACTAAACACAAAATACAAAGGTACATAATATATGGTACATATATAATACAAATACATCTAAATATACAGATAAGAAAACGATTCAGCTTATACAAGATTATGATCATCGTGACAAGTAGCTTAAAAACCGGCAGTGATTGCGCGCGTTTTATAGTCACAGGCAATGCATTCCATAGACGAGCGACCTGGACAATAAAATATTTGTCTAGGAAGGTAGTGGAATGCATTGGCATTTTAAGTTTCATATTATCCGATGACCTAAGAACTTTCAAGTGCGAGTCACAAATAAACTGAAATTGTTTCTTGAGGTAAAGAGGGGTAGAAGGAAGAAAGAGAATATTATACAGAAGGGTAAGAATATGATCATTCCGGTGATGGCGAATTGGCAACCATAGTATTTTTCACCAGAGTATTTGTCAAACTATAGGTACTTTAGCCTAAAAACATGTCAAAATTTGGCACTAAAGTAAGGTTTGACAGTTTCTATAACCTCAAATACTCAAATAAGTACCGGCCATAGGACCGTAAATGGTGGGTTTTACTGAGAGTCCTTTGACCAGCGGTGGACTGGTTCAGGCTAAGTTGATTGTTGGAAGTGGCTAATGGCCAAGTGGCATCGATTCCTATGTTTAATAACGGGCAAAAATCAAGAACTAATCATATTTAGATTACTCTTTTATTTTATAGTTTTATTACAATAGTTGCTAATGCAAAATCAAGGCTTTACAGAAATCTTATCTTGAAATTGGGATAAAATACGAAAAAAAATATAATACCGCTTTCAAGAATAGATTTATGTTATTTTCTATTGTAAAAACAACATAATAATAATGCAAAAGTAACCTAGCCATACCAACCATATTTTTACGTGCTAACTGCATATTATTCAAGAACCCATAAAATTAATTTATTTCAAAGGGATTTTTTGTAGAACACAAATCTGTCTGTTTAGAAACCCTCTAACACACATTTCCCCTTCAACATAACATCTGACAGAACGTTATTACGAGCTAATAGCACCGGTGAACGACCAACAAGGTGCTAAAGATAATGAAATATAATGCTCACCACAAAAAAACATTATAAACACGACCAAATAATTCGTAATGGTACGAAAAAACGGAGCTACGAAAGTTTGCGTGAAAAAAAATGATAGCGCCCTTCCGCACCAAAGTTCCTTCAGACGATAAACCTTCTTAGAGGGACGTCGTCACTTCGAGAATAGCTTAAACGGCTAATAGTTTTATGACACGCATAACACCAGTAAAATGCTCCACGTACAACAAAGTATAATGAACTTTATGTTACAGCTCTCAAGGTGCAACATGCTTTTTGGTGAAGACCGGAAATGACAGTCGTGAGGCATTATAGCGACATTAGACAGGGGTGCCATCGGGTTCATAAAATAGTGAAATCGTGCTGAGGTGAGGGGTGCAGGGTTAGGAGGGGTGAGTGGGCGTGTCCGGGATAACGAAATAAAAATGCTCAGCTCACTCATGGGCGACCGTGCGAACTCCGCTTAACGCAATAAACATTTTAATTTGGTCGCGAAACTCACGCTGAGATGTGAAATTACGATGAAAGGGCGGCGTGTGCGGAAGAAATCAAATTACATGGAAATTTCATGAGAGGCGTTTTTGCGAGCCCAACGGAGATAACTCTCCAAATATGAAAAATTTGAATGAGAGTTAAAATTAATCGTTTACGACTCTTTCCATTAGCAAGGGGTCTCCCTATTTCTATGTGAAGATAAAGTAATAACGAATGGGGCAATGTTGTACATAGCTAAAATTATTTTGGACGGCGAAGGTATGTAGGTTCCTACCTACTATATTTTGGGAGGGGAAGACACTTATTCTTGGGCCTTACATAATCCAAATCCATAATCCATATCTACAAATAATTGCCACTGCAAAGTGTCTATGGTCGTCGCTCACAATCCCAAGACAATACCAAATGATAGAAAAGATTCAGTTTCTACCTCCCAGCAGTTACCATTATTTACCATCTTGTTAAAGACCGCACCGGCTCTTTATAATACGTACCTGGCCTTTGTAGAGAACCTCGCCAAAAATATTTATGTCGCCTACTATATAGATCCATGTTCCCAATGTTTACTATACGGTCTACAGTACCTATACAATATCCTGTAACCAGTTATGACGACTGATACAGTCGGTTTGGCCGGCGCCGCTCGCTTCTGGCGGAAATAGGCGGAAGTCACCGACGCCGGACCACTCTCCGATCATTCGATCACTACCATTTAACTTGGTTGGTGGTAGTTTGTGTTTCATATACCTACATACAAGCTCACCTACAGGTGATGTCTGTGTGCCTAATATGTGTATGAGATTCCACTGCAAAAATCTGCAAATATATTGTTTTAATTAATGACTAGCTGTTGCTTGGAACTTCGTCTGCGTAGCATTAGTACTTCGAATAGCCATTTTTTTTTCTCTCTTTTTTATTGTAGGTGACTGGGCAGCATTATTTGAGAAATTATTGGTTCAATATATAAACTGTTACCCTCTTTCCACACCCCTAAGGATGGTTTCCGGGATAAAAATATCGTTTGTCCTTCCCAGGGTCTCAAACTATCTCCAAACCAAATTTCATATAATTCGGTTCAGCGGTTTAAGCGTAAAAAGGTAACAGACAGACAGAAATAATTACTTTCGCATTTATAATATTATATATTAAATATGGAAGTATGGATTCTTTTTAGTAGAATAAAATACTGCAGGGTTGCTGCCTAAAAATATCTAGCCGTAAATAGATTTTGCCCTGCACTAGGCATTTCTCGTGGATTGTGTGTGGGAAAAGTTTCAATAGTGGAAACAGCACTCTTGGAGAGTGCCGTACTTTTAAAAGAAGGTTGGCCTAGCTTGAAAGAAGTAGCAGTAGAGTAGAAGTAATTGTGTGTTTTTATCACTATCTTTAACCTGCTAAGAATAAAGATGATAATTCTAAAAAGCTGGTATCTACAGAGAAGTCGACTGATAGACAAGTAGAAGACATAATATATTGCGTCAATCGCAAATAAATGGGATAAAATGATCTTGACTATCTTCAATCTGTAAGGTTGAACTGAATATGTCCAGAAACAAATAGCAGAGTAGTAAAGAAAGAAACAAAGAAAGAAAAATAAAAAATTCGACAAAGATGTAGCGGGTAGACACAGCTATACTGGACCCAAACAAATTTTCCAAATACATGTGTACCTACCCACCACACCACCGATTCGTGAAACAGTCAACGAATATCAAAAGGGCTATCTCCAATAATTTCCACACTAGGTAATTGTCGCAAGTTGGGATTCAATGGCACGATAGCCTGTAATTGTCTCATTCATGGGTGACAAACTTACTTCTTATGTTGTAAACAATAGTTAGAACTGTAAAATTTGAAGCCCGAATTAATATTTGACTATGGGGATATTAACCATAAGATTTTCAATGTTTTTGTAGCTACTTTGACTTCTGAAAACACTGCAGTTGATAAGAGTATCTAGATAATTGGTAGAAATGGATTACGAATAGGACGATGCCACGTTGGATGGCAATGCTGCAAAGGAATGAGTGACAAGTAATATATTCATTACTACTTTACTGGACGATGTTGAAAATGTTGGCATGACACAGGTGCAGCTGCAGTAGGAAATGAATATACCTTGTACACTTTTAAGCTAAAGAAACACATGAAACAATGTAAAACCCAAAGCCAAATTCTTTGACACTAAATTTAAGCTAATCTCGGTTTCAAAGAGGATTCAAACAAATCGATCCAAGGAGGAAAACACTCAAATGGAACGCCTTGTTTCAACGTGCTGCCAACGACCCTCTACCTAGTACATATAGAGGGGGTACGAAAGAGCTTGGTATAGCGGTAGGTATATGATAGTGGGTATACCGTATACCTACTATCAAATAGTTACCTTTATAGAGGGCATGAACTGGCGTATAAGCTGTACCTACTAGATAGGTAGATAGGTATAGCTCTTTTTATATTTACTTGCTACAGCTTCAACGCATCTCTGGATATTTTTCTAGTGTAGACTTGAACCTTTTCGTAGTAGGTGTTGGCCCATTGGTCGGCTTTCATATTCGTTAAAGTTGAAATTGGTCTAGTGTCGCCTTAAATCAGTTTAACTGACTACCTCCTTTACTTAAATGGGCACTAGATGAATTGCTAGGTATTCCGATGAACTGAAACACCTGTGTTTTTGGACTTACGTTTTCCGTCATCATTAAACTTGAATGAAACAGCATTCTTTATTTATTTCTTAAAAAAATCTGCTCCAAGAAAATAGGTCTCGTACCTATTTTATTAAGATTCATTAACACCATCCTGAGCTTATTTGCGAAAAGTTTTGATTACCAGTACTTTAACCTTTGTTATATGATTAATGTAATAATGACAAAAAATAACTCAGAGTCAGGCGTATTATTAATCATTTTAATTTTAATATGATTAAAAAAATGTTTTGTTTTAATTTATATTATTTAATTAATTATTTTTATGTATACTTATTGTGCTTTTTATTTTTTTTTATTACAAATATACAACATAACAGTTTCCCTGTCCAATGAATGATATATAATTCATTCTATTGTTTTACTAATTGGACAGAGAACCTGTTAATATGATTTTAAATGGATTGAAATATATGAATTTTGTATTAATAACTTACAAGTGGATCTTGTTTCGTACCTATGTTCCGTATGCCTGAATAATAAACCATCGTGTTTCACCAATAAACACAACTATAATGTTTGTTGCTCTGTCTCTATAGCAATACAATTGGTGAATGTAGGCACAGAGGGCCACACGCTAGGCCCTGCCCGCGGCGTCGCCTGCGATCGCCTTCAATGCTCATTGTGCGGCGTTATTTAACGATAGCCTTTTCAATTGCGCAATCTTATGAGCGATTGTATTTAAACAAATAGGTATTAGTTATTGCAGTCGTGGTTAGATCCTGATGCTGAAATGAACGTAGATCATCGTCGAAGGATTTAGAAGTTATTGTTGCATTGTTCATAAGCTGAAGGGACCAAAGAAAGGATGGCTGGATTTTGTGAATTATGATATAACTGGAAAGGATGAGGAAGCCATTGAGATGACGGCAAATAGAGTTGTTGTTGTAGTGATGAGGTAAAGACATGTTACGCTGACTATAAATACATTTTGATAAGGGCAGGAGGAGAATAATATACAGAAGCTGAAGATGTTGGGCTGATTTATTTTACTAAAGAGATGGATTTAAAAAGTAACGCATTTAATAATATTTTTGAGTAATTATGGGCCTTTGACCTTTGATATTTTCTTTTTCCTTTGATTTCAAGACTATGAGACTAGTTCTAGTAACAACAAAACAAACGAGACTATGTACATTAATTGACATGAGTTATGGACATTATATTGTTATGATTTATATTATTAGAATAATAAACAAGGTCTAGTAGATAAATCTAAACTGATCAATTAATTACAAAATTATAGGTGCTTATATTGGAACAGCACACAATCAATTAATAAATAAACATCAGTTCCTCTGAACTACTTCAAATGCGCATGAGTAATAAGATTACAGACAAAATGGCAGCAGTAAACAGTATCTTAGTATAGCTTGATCTCTTGTTTAGCAGTGGTACGAAAAAAACTTTTGAAAGTAGATACTAGAAGTTATTTGTCTTAGTATTACTTATTGCAGGAAGTTCTCCTAATCGGCTACGTGGGTAGAGTAACTATAAACCAAACTTGGAAGTTTTTAGAAGGATGTTATAATCTTTCTCTACACCGCAACCGCTTATAGTGCCCCAATAGAATTTAGTGGCCCGAACATTTATTTTTCTTTAGTGAGCACTCTGAAGACTAGTATAGCCCAAAGGACATTGCCAGATTCTGCCCTCCGGATCAATCAGAACACATAAATGTACAGTAATTATTAATATGTGAAAATTACTTGTACAATAAATTAAAATTAATCGCAACGATTACTTTTATCTAGAACAGGCGACAAAAAATTCCAAAAAAATATGTGTGTTTTTGTGCGGTTTCTATGCAATGCATTTTTGTCTGGATACACACATAAGACAAACTCTGTCGTTGAAGTACGCCTGAAGATCAGATTAAAATCTAAAACAACTACAACTGCAAGAACGTATTGCTAAGGTAAATACCTCTAAAATAAAAGTTACGCTTTTACGAAATAGTGAATCTGACGTTTCTACGAGCGCGCAATACATGGTGCAGTATAGTCTGTGGTGGAGTCTTGCGTTGATCTTATCACGATCTTATCCTATTTATAGTGTCTCTCACTTCTTCTCTGATCATACAACTTAAACCAATGGTAAGCCATACCTCTAAGCTTTAATACGACGTACTGTATGAATGAGTATTTATTGTTAGAGCACAGCTCTATACAAATTCTGGCCATGTCCTTTGAAAACGGAATTAATCAAAAGAACAGGTAACAAACGGTTCCCTATCCATTTGCATAAAATTTTAAGACCTAATATATCTAAGCATAATTTTGTTTGGCATAATTACATTTTCGCATAATATAATTACGCATAACAGCTTACGCATAATTTTTTTAAGCATAATTTCTCTAACCATAATAATGATTAAGCATAATATTCTAAAGCATAAATTTATTAAGCATAAAGTTCTAAAGCATAACTTTTTTAAGCATAATATCCTAAAGCATAAATTTATTTACACATATAGCATGCAAGCAAGCATACAGCATGCAAGCAAGCATGCAAGCAAGCATGCAGCAAACAAGCAAGCATGCAGCATGCAATCAAGCATGCAGCATGCAGGCAAGCATGCAGCATGCAAGCAAGCATGCAGCATGCAGCATTCAAGCGAGCAGGCAACTTGCAGCAGGCAGGGTTTCTGTCTCGGCTCCGGCGCTGCGGGCCTCCGGCGGCCCCACGCGTGCTAATCGTCGCAGACGGCTTTCGCTCACCACCGCAGCTTCGGCTTGTTGGCCGGCTTCGCCGGCTAGCCTCAGCCGCGGCGCCTCGCTCGCAGCCGCCTGCTCCTCAGCCCGTGGGCCGCCTCGCCCCTACGCGCCTACGCGATTTTAAATTACACTCTAGGGGTAGGACAAACAAGACTACGTAGAGTCGGTTTTGCAGAAATTGGGTTCTGTCACTAACTTTTGTTGCACATCATATTAAATTTTTACCCAACAATATTATTTAATTGTTACAGAAACTATAGCAAATTGGTTTGATCAGAATTATGTATGGGGCACTACAAGTTCACCACCACCATTTCCACCCAAAGTCTGGAGTACGTATCTACTAGAAAAGGAAAATAGACCTAGGACACAAAATCATGCAGAGGCATGGCACAATAGATTTACACATTTTGTGGGAAAACACCATCCTGGATTTTATTTTTTGGCAAAAAAGGTCGTTCAAGAAATAAAACATCAAACAATTGAAATAGATAAACTGGATGTCGGAACATCACTTATACCAAAAAAAAATAAAAAATACACGGACAAAACCAAAAGAATTGAAAAAATTATTAGTAAAAAAGATGAGTATAGGTACTTCTAAACTAGCATATTTACAAACAATTGCTAAAAATATACACCTAAAATAAATAATTATACATAATTAAGGACCACTGTTTCAATCAGTTAACTTCTATCTGAGGAATAACCGCCATATTTATTTCGCATAATAGAATTTAACTGATTGACATATTTTTTTATACAAAAACTGTCAAAACATCTAATATATTCTTCTGATAAAAGTTATAAATATCATAACATTATGTAACTGAAATAAAAATCGTTTAAGTTACATAATGTTATGTACAATAAATCATTTCCATGAAAATTGTATTTGTTATTTATATTAATTGTATGCCTAAATATTATTATGCTAATAGTCATTAGGCCTACTAACGTTATGCTAATAGTCATTAGGCCTACTAACGTTATGCGAATCAAATTTATGCCAAAACAAATTAGTCTTTAAGATGATTATGCCAACATAAAATGTATGCCTAAAAAAATTATGCCGAAGTATTATTATGCGAAAACAAATTGTGCCAATATCGTTATGCCGAAGTATATTCGGACAAAGAACATTATGCGAAAAGAAGGGATCCCGTAACAAACATGTTATACCTAACACAAATCAAACACATCATCGCTTACCATCAGGTGAGATAGTGGTCAAGCGCGAGCTTAAAGACAATTAAAAAAAAATACCGAAAAAAGCTTGCACTTGCAATTTCTGTAACGGTGCCTGAGCATAAAATTTCACACTTCATCAAAAAGGTGTGCAGCTAGAAACTCCTTTCGCATAAAATACCACAATACTTGGGCCGACATTGTCACGGATCACGTGTCTTGCGCGCGCGCAACCCAGCCCGTATCGAATGCATTACTCGCGGCCCTCATCGCTCACAATACCCATTTCACAGTGTCCATCGAATCGATGACGACAAATCGAAATTACCGATTTCGTCATTCGATATTCGTTCCAATATAATTCCACTAGTCGATAGCGGAAAATCGTAATAGAGGCGTCGTCGGCATTACCGCTCAGAAATCATTAAGGAATTGCAAGAGGTAAATGAATTAGAATTATCCGCTATCTATGCGCAATTTATCATCCTACGTAATATATATATATAAGCGACTGGATTTATGGGTTTATTGATTTGTCTACGATTTGTCTTTTAAAGATTCAAGAAGCTGGAGACTGCATAGATTTAGATACGAGTATTAGCACTCTTGTACAGAATGACCCTGCCAATACCCGGCGGCATTATTTTAGTATTAATTGCTTTAGATTTCAAGATATAGAAAGCAAAATTGGATGTAATCTACGATTTAACCAGTCAGCAAAGGGCATTATGTACAAAAGCTCTCAAGCAGTTACTTTTGTCACATGTTTTGTTTCAACATAAGCGTAACAATAGACCAACATTTTTTTTTGCCTTAGAATTAAGTCCTCTATGCGCCTTTTTTGTTTTTGTTTTTTGTTTCAGTTGATAGACAATAAGGTGTACAAGAGGCCTTAAGAACTTATGAGGCAGTAAAAGAACCCAAGAGCTGTTAGTGCTAAAGTCACAAATATATAAACAAACATAATAACAAATGCAGTACTTACTAATATCTTCATATCCTTGTGATCTGCGGTCACTGGGTCGATACTAACCTGGATGTAAGGAGAAAAATAAAGTTAGATATCATATTTAAGAGAAAAAAAATGTTTGTTCCTAAAACACTACATATATAAAGATACAAATATAATTTAAAATCTATTTTTATTATTTTTTTATTATCAATAGGCTCTCGCTTGACCACTATCTCACCTGATGGTAAGCGATGATGTGGTCGGCGGTGAAGCACGCTTGCCTAGAAGACACCTAGATTGTAGATATCGGGAAACACAGACTCCGGCTGGGAATTCCACTACTTAGCTGTACGCATAATAAAAATGTCCCCAAAATGTTTTGTGCGTATGTCCACCATGTACCTATTGATGGCGCATCGCCGTGCGTCTGGTTGTCCGATGATGGGCTGGGCGGAATTAAATCAATGCAATCTGTAAACTCTAATGAAAAATTTGACATCCTTTGATACCAATAAGGACATCAAACATCCAATGAGTTTTCCAAGAGGGAACTTATGCCATGAAAATGTAAAAAAAGTGCCCGAGACACAAACGAATTTAATGTTGATTCTTTGAAAGACCACCATGAAGGGTATGTAAATTCATTTAAACAAAACATCAAATTCGCATTTTATTAAACCGACACGAAATTTATCGCAAAAAACCGAGCCCTTGAACAAAACATTGTTGATTTCCTATTTTCCCATCAGTCAAAGTAGGAAAACAAAAAACTAATTAGAAAGTCCCTAAAAAGTTAATATCATAAGTCGGGGCCGTACACACGAGCGAATTTAATTTGGAGCTTTTTTAATTACGCCAGGAGAATGGTTCTGAGCGGGCTGGTTTCGGCGCCGCGCGGCCGCCAGCCCTGTAATTATGGGGCCCGTAATTGCGGGACCCAACAGTGTGCACCCCGGCCCCCAACCCTACCCCGCTAGCTAGCCGCAGATAGCCAAGCCATGGAAATTAGAATACCCGTTTTTTTTTGTCATCGTCAAAGTTTGCAAAATTGATGCTGTTGTTGAACTTATTTTTTGGGTCTTCGGAGATATTTCTGTGTTACGTTGTGATTTTCATGTTTCAGCGGACATTGAAGTCCCAATCTTCGTCAGTCGTTTCTATAAAACACAACGAATTGAGAACAAAGGAAGTTTTCTGGTAGCTTTTAGGTTTAATTTTAGTCAAAACGCTAATTCCCTCGACCTATTTCCGTCTTCAGAGAAGCGTTTAAACGAGCTTGTGTAAGGAGCGAGTCTCTCATGAGCTGTTAGCTCAACCACGCCATGTCAGCGTTGTCGCTCGCTTCCCACCGAATCGCTGGATTCGCAGAATTCCTTATACTGCAAGTAACTCCCTAGTTTAATTACAGAAAGCCACTGTCCGGTCACTGACGAGTGAATTCAGAAGATTGACTTCATTTTATGGGCGGTTTAATGATTTGGTACGTCGTGTAGTAATTTCATAAGGAAAATGTGTCAAAGAGTTTACACGAAGCAAATATATAAGATTAGTTACAATAATTATTTCTGAAAGGAAGTGGCCTACTTAGCCAGTCTTGTCAGTGTGTTGCTCTTCTCTTTTTTAATCGACTGCGGCGAAGCCAAAAGGAAGGGTTATGATTTTAGCAGTCTATGTATGTTGTATGTTTGTATTTACGTAAGGTTCTCCGTAGCGCCTAAAGTAATCATCGGATTTTGATGAATAAGGTGTCAATCGATTCGTTATCATGACCCGAGTAACACAGGCTAAAAAATAACCCGTGGTCGGGTTACAGTTTTTAATTAAGCTTTTTGCTTGTTCTTTCTTCTTCCCGGCTAAAGACTAGTAACTATGTGGTGACAGTTGAGCATTTTGGAGGAATGTAATTTGTGATGCTCAAGAGTGCTAATTCTAGGCTTGACTTTTTAATAAATCACTTTTGGTTTTGATGTTGTCATTAATTGAGCAAAACCTAAACGAACCCGGACATTTTTTGAATGATTTAGTCTTAATTTTATTTAAATATTAAAACAGTTTCTTTATTAAATGAAATTTAAATATAATAGCAGGTGATTGGCCTTCGCATTGTTTGGTCACCGTTCCTAACAGTAGGTGCGAGTGAATGCGCTTAATTACGATGACTGTGCTCTTGTAACTCCAAAATATATTTTAACATTTTAAGTCCACATTATGATAATTATATATTCGGGTTATTTGGGCAATGACTAATGTATACCGCATTACTTACTGTTAGGATAGACGGCTGAGATCTAAGATATAAATCTTAGATCTTTAAATTACGTTTTACTTGGATTAAATAAGTATTTAATTTATTTTTAGTTTAACTAGCTTCTGCCAGCGGCTTCGCCTGCGTTAATGTCGAAAATTATCCCGAGGGAACATATTCCCGGGATGAAAAGTATCCTATGCGCTATTCCTGACTACAATCTATCTCTGTGCTAAATTTCGTTCAGCCGTTCTGGCGTAATTGAGTAACAAACTTACACACATGCATCCAAACATTCGCATTTATAATATTAGCAAGATAAGATAAGATAAATTGCGTTAAGATGAGTTATTATATTTAGGTATCTACTTATTCATATTTTAATTTAATGTAGCTAGTAGGTACGTACTAGCTTATATAGCCAAACAAAAAATAATAACTTGATTTTTCAGTTATTTACGGTTTTCCACCTAATAGCAAATCTTTGTTTAGATAAGTGTTAAAAAGAGGTTTTTAAAAACGAAAACAAAAATGTTCATTCAATTAAAAATCTGTTTGAAAATCGAATAAGAATGGCAAGCTGGCAGAACTCAGATTCTTGAGCTAAACAAAAGTATTGAAGTTAAAAAACTTAATACTTTATTTAATTACAATTACCAATCTGATATCAAAAAACATTTAAAAATCTGTGGAAGTCCAAATTATATCAAACAGTTTGAAAAACCAAAACCAAATCCCCTCAACATCAGTATCGAAACATTATACTTCACACCACACAAAATTGGCCAGTATTGTTCACATATTTGCCTAAAATCAATTGGATAACAAATAGCATTATAACTAAGAAACAACAATGGAAGAAAGGCGTCTCGAGTTCATTGTCGAGGCGAAGGCATACCCCGGGAGGTGTTTGTGCCATAATCACCGGCGTAATCACACCAATTAAATATTTTTATTCCCATTCTGCCTTTGTATGTACTGTGCCTTTGTCGGTATATTCGGTGAACGTCTTTTGTTTGTCCAATATTCAACCGTGAATTTTTTGCGCGTCGACGAAAATTAGTCGTCTCGTAATCAATGAAATAGCTAATTATTATTGTATTGTGATAAATTATTTTGTGTTGTTCGTTTGTAACTTTTTTTTTATTGTTAGAAAATGGCGGCGGTAATTAGTATTGTGAAACGAAATTAATAATAGGTATAATTTTAGTTACGGCTTGTATAAGTTTATTCAATAAGACTAATTATTTGCGAAGAACTATTATTATTACCTATTAAAACTACTTATACTAATTAGAACTATTATTTACGTTTTTATTGGTAATTGTAATTAAATAATGTATTAAGTTTTTTAACTTAAATACTTTTATTTAGCTCAAGAATCTGAGTTCTGCCAGCTTGCCATTCTTATTCGATTTTCAAACAGATTTTTAATTGAATGAACATTTTTGTTTTCGTTTTTAAAAAACCTCTTTTTAACACTTATCTGAATAAAGTTTTGTACAAATAGCGTCATAAAAATAAATGTATACATATGAAAAAATCAAAGAATCATCTTACAAGTTTTTCATGATTTACGATTCATGATTTTATAAAATCCAAACAAATTCTTTGTAATTTACAAAAGCATATTTTATTTTTAATAAATTTTGTCAGAATTTCCACCAGATATAAAAAAGAAAAATATTTACCTCGTTGAAGTAGTTATTATTTACATTATGGGGGGCCGGGTGCGGCGCCCCATGCTGCTGATAGTACGCACAGTTCATATCGCCATCCGATTCTACCACGATCACAAAGCCACTAGCACACGCGTGACAAATTTTCCATGTCAAAGAAAATTTTCGGGGAACAATTATCTCGTAACGAATCGATGCGGCGAACGAATCTCGCCTACTAAATGTTAATTGTAGGGTTCTTGGTCCGGCGTCGGAATTGTGGCCGTCTCGCTCGCTCCGTATCCCCGTCTCACTCTCTGCGCCGTTTGTTTACGGCCGGGGCGGTACTGGCGCAGGGCGGACTCAGGGCGGGCTTACGTACGTCGCACACGCAAAACTAATGTACTACGCACTTTAGTGCGTTGGGAAATTAAATCTCTGATTGTTTTAGTGTAGTGCACATACCCCACTATTCAAGTTCTAATGATATTTTTTTATATCACTGTTACTCACGGGTCGATTATGAGCTTTCAGTATGGCGATTTGGAAGGTGGTATGAATTAATAATTACTAAAAACAGGAGGTATAAAAAACATGCAGTTTGTTTTTAATAAAACAAATGAAAACTATTAAGTAAGAATGTCCTGAATACTTTTCATTGCTTTGGTTTTGCGGGTAAGACAATGTATAGTGAGATATTGTGTTGTGCTGTAAATAATTACAAAAGTCCACAAGAACAAACAATATCCCAAATTGATCCATAATACAAAATTTATTTTATAAATGACAAATATCTCACTCTCAAACTCTGTCCCTATGTAAGTGGCAAAGTCCCTTTGACCGCCTTTCTTAATAAGGCCACACTGCTTTTACACCTCTCTACGTAAAATTCGAAGACAACTTCGAACCTATCATCTAACAAGGAAACGTCAGTGTAAACTAAGTTCTTAGTAAAGCAATGAATTTTCCCAGAGACAAGAGGAAATTATTACCTATTAAGATCCGGACTTCACACAGTAGGTAATAGTATAACGGAATGTCTTGTGAAACTTAATAAAGCGTTCGCCTTCCTTTCGGACATATAAAATAGTACTAAGTAATCAAGTTTCACCTGATCAGAAAGAGTAATAAAATTTTATACCTACAATATGCCTATTTAATGGTATATTTAATGTGATTCCGGATTAAAATGTATCTCAGTACGCAGATATGTATAACTAGCTTTTGACCGCGGCTTCGCCTGAGTAAATTCGTTTAATATTCCCAAAGGGACCTCCTCCTCCTAAATTTCCTTTAGGAAAATCAAACAAATTTTTCAGTATAAAGAGTATCCTAATCCTATGTGATATGGATCGTACAGGATCTAGCGGGTAATTCACAAAATCACGTAATTAATTAAGAATACTGTGCAACTTTGACAATTCAGGTGTATTCATTGCATGTTTAACGTTTTCGACAAGACGAAATTTTTAAACAAATGAAGCGAAGGATTACGAATCTCATCTGGTTGTGATCCAAATCAGTCCAGCTGTTGCGACGTGATTGATTAAAAAACATCCAGACTTTCACATTTATAAATATTATTAATATAGAAAATTTTTACACCATCCAAAAGTAATAAATGTTTCCGGCTCATAATAAAGAACTTCGGGATCGTTACCCATGCGACTATTATAAAAATTGCTCCATTTTTTACTGTCCCGCAGCCGAGAGGGCGGATACGACTCCTATGACAGGATACGCTTTCCTTACAACGAATTGGTATCATGCGAAATGGTCACGTGATACCCGTAGCAGATGTTCACACAGATTTGATTTGATTTTATATATATATATGTGTAGTTATTGTGTTGGAAATTTAGTGTTTCTAAATAGATTTAATTTTTTCATTAGAATATAATTTTTGTATCAGTTCTATTTACATAGATTTACAAGACAAAGTAGATAGATGGATTCTAATAAATCGTTTATTTATTTGATTGTGTAAAAGCGTAGGTTTACTAGCCTGTCTGATCTGAGTTTTGACCTACAAAGCCAGCTAAAGCTTCACTCACACACACATAGAGCCTGAAGCAATAGGCAGTTAGATACTTGGTGAATGAAACATGAACCGTCTTATTATTTTATTCCGTTTATTCGACTTTGCACACACTTCATATTTACATTTTAAAATATTTCTTTATAAAAAATAAATCACAAAAAATAAAAATAAATATGGTTGTCCACCGGTGTCGGGAGCAGGGTCCAAGCTACCGATGGTTAGGGCTCCAGAGACAGCAACCTCCTCACAATGCGAGCCGTATTGAGGAGTACTGCTTTCTGTATCGGGCCCTTGATCCAATGACAGCCTCGACAGATGGTCGTAGAGGCTCTCGGCCGTTGGCCGTAATGAAAATCGGCACAATGATCACCGAATTCACATTCCACATGTCGACAACCTCGTGTGCTAAGTCGAGATACTTGATATGTTTCTCTTTCTAAGCTCTTTTTCATTTTATTTATTATTT
The DNA here is from genome assembly GCA_947562075.1 of Orthosia gracilis. Classification (NCBI taxonomy): domain Eukaryota; kingdom Metazoa; phylum Arthropoda; class Insecta; order Lepidoptera; family Noctuidae; genus Orthosia; species Orthosia gracilis. The sequence goes on from OX387274.1 coordinate 15,823,104, forward strand.
CCAAAATACTTAACCTATTTTACATATAGTTTTAGCCACACAACAAAAAATCTCAGCGTTTAACTAAGTAATTGCGAGCCGTTTATTTTAATCGAAATTACTAACTGCCATGCTGGACTTATTAATTTATTAAATTACAAATAAAACACTTTCATAATACTTATTGATAAATTTTTACGAAAGATAAATTTAATTGGGGTATTTTACTGTCTTAAGAAACGCTTTTATATTGCACTTCTAATCTTTCGAACCCGTTTTGTATAATGTTTGCAAGTCTTCTCTCTTCACGCTGCCAGTGCTGCAACATGCCATGCCGGGCAAGTAGCAAAGTATTGGGACAACAAAATTTTACTCTACCGTCGACAGCAGAAGAGTATATTATGAACATTTAATATTTGTAGATATGGTTTATGAGTTATGTAGCAGATAATTCACGTTCCTCAAATAAAACTTGTCATGATTTTCGTCGCGATAATATTTTACACCAACATTAAATTAGCCGGTCTGGTGGTTCCATCAGACACCTCAAAGCGTTGCGACCTGGTAGAAACAATGACATCACGATAGAACGGATATTTGTTTAGAAAACAGATTAATAAAACAGTTACAGATTGCATAAATTCCAAGGATTGCCTGTCTTCTATGTTGCTGTCTTACTGTCTTACTGGCATATAATTATGATTTAAAAAAAACTAAAAAGGAACTGACAACAGCAATCGATAAAGCTGTTGCATAGTGCAGCATCGTCAGTATCGATCATAAGCATTTATCTAGCCATTAAATAAAAAAACCGGCGAGTGCGAGTCGGACTCGCGCACCGAGGGTCCCGTACAAACCTCAGCTTAAAGGTATTATAGATCTGAGTATTTGATATGAATTTAAATTTAATACCTCTACGCGTTCATGAGGAAAGGGGTTGTAAGTTTAAAATGATTAAAAATATTTTTATTATATGAAGTAACTCAAAATTTACGGTTTTCGCAATTATTCCTTTACCTGTGCTTTAAGACGTTGCTTTGTACCAAATTTCAAGATTCTGAGTTCACGCGAAGTAACCTGTAGGTTTTGATTCCCTAGCGAGTGTCGAAAATTTGCGGCATAAACGCTGTATTTTTTTATTGCGTTTGCTTAGAAGTTTGATTTTTTCACAGCTTTAAGGAAAAGTAGACCTGAGTATTTGATATGAATTTCAGCTTGTTATCTCCACGCGTTCCTGAGAAAAAGAGCCTTGACTGACAGACAGACGGACGGACAACAAAGTGATGCTATAAGGATTTCGCTTTTTCCTTTCGAGGTACGGAACCCTAAAAATAAAACAAAAAGTGTTACCGATACAAAGTAAGCAGATACATACAAATAGGACTAAAGAGTGCTTGATAAATGATCTATATGATAAATGTTATCAGATAGAGACTGGCAATATAACTGTCAACGCATGTGCAACGTTCTATAAAACTGAAACTATGCCACGATTACCAAGCCATTGCGCAATGAGTCTTCAAATGATGCAAATTTTTGTGAGTTTGAGCTAATATTTTACACCACTTATATAGGTACCTTGTTATAAGTATGTAACATTTACATACATATACTGACTGGTACGGTGCAGGAAAACATCGTGAGAAAACCGGTAGGTACAAGAACAAAAAATACGAAGACATGTGACATCCGCTAACCCGTACTGGGCCCGCGTGGTGGTTTGCGGCCCATTCCCTTTCTCACAGAGAGGAATCTTTTTTCCCAGCAATGGCAACACTAAAAGGCGAAGGATGATGAGGATAATGATAATGAATGACTGGAAGTCCAAAGGAAAAACCTAAAATTTCCTAGATACGTAGGTGCTATTTTTACCATTGACATAAAGGCAACTTTATAATAGTTAACCTAGTCGATACTAAATACCAAACTGTTGACTGGACGCTAACACAATCACATAAGCGTGTAACTGTAGTAAATAACTGAATAAATAAGTATATCCATTAGCGTCACTCAAAAACGTAGGCACATAATAATATTTTTAAACAATTCAGCTGTCGTGATTTCCACAATGAAGTTCGTCGATGTCACCGGGCGATAGGGCGAGCATTTTGTATAGAATATAGAATAACATGCGCAAATGATAGTTATTAGAGCGAGTAGGTGCGGCGTGTGCGCGTAATTGTTGTAATCTCGGGGCGCACGCTGCGCAGGCGCATACGCGAACCGGCCAAGGAGCGCGGGCGCATGGCTATTGTTGGGTGCAATGTATGTAGTGCGAATGTGGAGGAAGTGCTCTGTTGATTGTAAGGGAGGTTGATTGGTGGAGCTGTTTGTTTGGCATGATTCTTTATGTTACACTATAGCGTTTGAGTGGCAATAGCGGTCCTTGACCCATCTACATTTATTGACATTCTTATTAGACAAACTTAAACCGATCTAAATCTATACCTAGTTTAGTGACCCTCAAAATTTTACTTATGAAAAACGATACATATTATAGTTTCTTGCTCATGTTCCTACGAAGAAGTATTAGATAAGGGCAAAGACCGCTATTGCCGTGCTATAAATGAATAACTTTAGTGTAAAAAGTGTAGTTAGCAATCAAGGCGTCACGTTTTTATTAAGAAAGTATTTTATACAATGGTGGATAGCAAGAGCAGTGGTGGCAAGGATAACATCGTGAGGAAACCGGCATGTCCTCGAACCAAATATTCGAAGACATGTGACATCCACCAACCCGCACTGGGCCCGTGTGATGGATTACGGCCCATTCCCTCTCACAGAGAGGAGGCCTGTGTCCCAGCAGTGCGAACATTAATAGGCTGATGATGTGATGTGTGTGTGGTTACTTTTCATCAAATAATATTTTACAGAAGTATGTTTGTACCATGATTAATTTGAAAATATGATGACAAGAACCGAAATCGTTTTGACCGATATTTCAGCGACTTAACTAGGTCACTAACTTACTATTCAAACTTTCTACTCAACACTACATACAAAACAAACATGCCAAATGTCCACAGATTCATTGTATCGACTCATTCTCATTATGTACCTTATTTCGTCGCGTGCGCATGTCGATCCGCCCTCGAACCGCCCAGTGCCGCCCTAGGACCTGAACCTATCGGATTGCAATCACAAAACAACTAGTACTTTTCCATTATTGTATTTCGCATTATTCTCGCCTCTATTTATGTGTGAAAGAAGAAATGGTCTGTTGTGTTGTACAATGTAGGTAATGGGGCCAGCTGTGCTATTTAAATGATTTTGCTATGATTTGGTTGAGGTAAAAAGAGTTGGTAGATGAATATTAAATCTAAGTTTTTTCATATTCTTATATAATTATCTAGTCGTGTTATGAGATAGAAAACCATCCTTCTGCACTTATCACAAAAATTTTATCTTTATTTTTTAGGGACTTTTATACTTTTAAGGCATGTCTGATAAGGTCTGATAAGGCATGCCTTATCGTAACCAAACCTAATTTTACATTTCAACTTATAATAATATATTTTATCTTAACTTAAAATTAACAAGAAGTTTTACTAGTAACCAACTACCGACATATAAACTACCTAAGTACATAAAAGAATCCAATAATTTCAATTCATTTAAAAACCAATAAATAAATTATTTAATTCAAAAGCTTATTATTCTGTTCATGATTATTTAAATGAGAAACTAATGTAATGATTAACTTATGTAATTGTCCAATAACATAATTATGTAATGTATAGATAATGCAATGTTAATTAATAATCTAATGTTTTATTCATTTTATTGTAATATTTTGCACACCTTTCATGGTAAGATATGGTCTAAAGAACTTTTATAAAAATGTCTCCCTGAAAACTACCCATATTTGGCAAATAAATGATTTTGATTTTGACATATTGCCATGTCATAAATAATTCTAGCAGTATCCCAAATTATTTGGGGCCGGTGCAAGATTTAATGTTATCTCAAATAGTCATCTCCTCGTCTCTCTATTTTTCACACAATCGGGCTACATTGTATCCTTGGTCTTTCTCTACTCCGTATAACCATCCACATCCATACTCAAGACTTCCTACCTACTTCTTTCCTAAAATTTATCTATTACAACATGTCAATTTGATATTGCAAACTTAACTTTCAACATTTAAAAACTGAACTCCATTTCCAAATATTTCTTACACAAAGAATTTTTTTATGTGTAAGAAATGTTTCATGTTTATTTTATCCTTTTGAAACTACATAATTTATTCAGTAGTAGACATGCTTCGATCGACAATCTATCGAACATGTAATTATTACACGGTATTTTGCGTAAATACCCCGATTTAAAGAGCAAACACACAAAGCCACAGATACACACGTCAAACTTATAACACCCCTCTTTTTCCGTCGCGGGTTAAAAAACAATGCAAATTGAAACTGACCTAACCCAACAAGAATATCAAACACCCACATCATAACATTTTCATAGAAACCGCAAGCGTCTGTATCTTCTACCTGAAACAATATAGGTACTAGGTAGATACCGCATAGATTCGTTTGCACGCGCTGTCGTCGTTGGCCCCAAGTGCACAACTATTGTGCAACCCGAGTGCTCGACAGTTGCACATAGAAGGGGTGCTACGTTTCCGTTTGCAATCTTACACCAACTTCCGCTGAACATCGGCCACAGATAACCGTTGGATTTAACTTGAACACTGAATGTATGAGAACACTGGTACTAAAATAGTGGTTTAACGAATAGTTAAACCATTCATCAGTTGTTCACATTTTTTCATTATTATGAAGAGTTTTACATAGCAATTTTACTGTGTTTTATTAAACATTTCTAAGTTAATTTAAAACTATAAGTATTCATTCAAATAAATATTAGGTACTACGAATCCTATCGATAATGATTAGATCCGTGTACCATGATTTTTTTATAGAAAAGTACAGCGTTTATAAATTCCTATTGTTGAAAGGTGCAATATTTTACGCTAAATATCAACAAAGCATAACCAGAGATAATCTAATACACACAGATATATAGAACGTTGAACATTTCATTGACAACACGTGTGATTTGGTCTTTTGAGTGCAGCGTATTGTTGACGGGTCCGGATTATCTCCATTCACACAGATTCATTCATGTTTCAATACCGGGACATCGGACGACAGTTTCCTATGCAAAATTTCGCGTAATCCCGGAATAAAGGTATTCAAAATGTTTCCGCTGATCCGTTGGGAACAGAGTCCCGGACAATGTCTGTCGGGTGAGATGTTCACTTGACGATTTACGATATACGTCAGTCCTTGACACTGTTTACGAACATAATAGGATTAAGTGTAAAGGGGATATTGTGTTTTGAAATGTTGAATGTTGCATTCGATTTTATTGAGATAACAAATTGTAATACGTTTCGATGGATACTTGAAGGTAAGTACTCGAGTACGAGTACACGTGATTTATAAATGTTTGAGTGGAGTTATGTTACGAGTACTTAATCCGATCTCGATACACGTGCATGCAGTTCTCACAGCAGTTCTACAGGGTCAGGTTTGATAGTATCGATTTAATTTCTTGAGATTTTTCGGGGCAAGTAATATGCACAAAATCATTAAATAATAAAATACGGGTATTCCATATATGAAGTGCATGTATAGTGACGTGACAAGTCGGCGCGAGCCGAGTGCCGACACCAGCGCCGCGCCGCGATGTGCCAAACAACAAAATAAACCGGCCAACCCGTGTAATAATGGTGTTTCCACCCTGTAACAATAACTACATAATAGTCGAGAGCTTTTACGAGCTTTTGTGAGCTTGTCGAAGCTTCTACTTGGCGTTTTTTGTGATGAATGCCGCTCGTTGCGCCGCGCTTCACTTTACGACTGGGGAATATTTTATTGAATACTTACGCTGCGCTTAAAGATTTAGCATTGCTCGGAAGAGCCTCTTAAATCCGTTCACTGTTGGTGCCATCTTCATATTGTTTGGGAGATGAAATACTTTCTTTGGGATCGGTTGTGAGTTCGCAAGGATGACGTATGAGTACGTACCTACAGCTAGGTTGCAGAGTATCGCAGCGGTCGAGATGAAACACGATCATACGCTGAGACACTGACAAAGCACCGATTACCATATAAGTGCGCATGTCCGTGAACGCGTTCCATGTGAGAGTTGCTCAGTTGCGCACACGACGCTCGAGATGAATTTTTCCAATTATAAAAAGAGATAACCGCAACGTATAAAGAAATAATAGCGGTTGTTAATTGAAAACTTAATCGAGAATTCATATTTCATGGTCGTACTCTTTTAGAAAACTACTTTCTCTATTTTAGGCGTGCTTATAAATATGTATTAAATTGTGTTAGTAATCAGATAATAGAATAAAGATACGTATTATTATACGCAATTTATAATTAAAAGCTTAAAAATTAATCAAAATGTTCTTCTAGTAATATTTATTACAGATTAAAACTTATTCGGGTAAATAATGTTTATCAAGAATATCTGCCCAAACATTTTGTTGCGATTAATTTGATTTTAGAGATTAGATCGATAAAATCGAATAACGAAAAAGAATTAAAAATAGTCACTATATTATTAAAACGGCGTGCATTGCGAATAGGCGACGCTTATAGCCGGTCCATGGGCGATGTCCGTTGTTGAGATAAAATTAATGGCGGCTATTAAACCGCGAAACACTCCGCGGAAGACTTCATTAATTTCCCGCAACGGAGTACGCCTCTAAACGTTGAGATGATCCGCCGATAGATTTATTAATTATTGAGCGTTATAGCATTTCCTTATCTGACACGCATTCCAATTAGCCATCACTATGAAGTTTTAAAGAAGGCAAATCAGGTGAGTTTAGAGGGGCCGTGGGCCGAGGTGTGTGTGTGTAGGGGGAGAGGGGAGGAGGTCGATAGCCGCAATAAATCAAGATATTATCTTCGACGAGCATTACGAGCCCCGATACCAAAGGGTAAGTCGCCGGACTCGGCTTTACGCAGTGTATGTAGTTATGTTACACACATCTCTCTCTATATCTACCAAATATAGTCGAACACTTATGTGGAATTGGGTTTTGTGAACGCAATTCCAAATAAGATAGGACCATTTATACATACGGCTGTAATAGGAAATATTACCTTAAAGATATTTCGGATATAATAAAAAATAACATGGTTGAATGCTACGAAAATTTGTAGGCCATTATAAGTACACTGGCCTTCAAAACTTAGTACCAAACTTTTAAAATTGCAATAACTTTTAAAGTACACTAGAGATATTTTCTAAATAAAAAGGCAAAATATCAGCCGCACGGGTCGATCTTCAAGGTAAAGCAACGCTTGACGAGATCGGTCCGTGGATGGGTGACCATTTCAACATACCGAGATTCCTCCGTGCCTCGGCAAGTAAGTTAAGCCGTTGGTCCCGGCTGTCATTTGAAGATCTTTGACAGTCGTTACGGGTAGTCAGAAGCCTGAGATCTGACACCGTCTTTCCATGGGGTATATCGTGTTACCCAGTTACTGGGTAACACGATAGGTCAGATAGGCAGTCGCTCCATGTAAAACACTGGTACTCATCTGCATCCGGTTAGACTGGAAGCCGACTTCAACATAGTTGGGAAAAGGCAAGGCCGATTGATATAAAAACTCTGTAGTCGATAACTTTCTTTTAAGGAATGGCTGAACTTTTAAAACACACACAAACACACAACCCCACATACCTCACACACACCACACACACAAACCTCTTCACACACACATAAACGTCACACCCCTTTTGAGTACATTCAGGATTATGGTATCAATTAGGTGTCTCATCCATCAAGAAGTCCTGATCTCAACCCGATCTGGGATGATCTCGGGAGGCTGGTCAGAAGCCGCAGACCTCCTCTCTCACTTCCTACTGAAATCAGAGCCCGAGAAGCCAATACCCGTTATTGAAATGTAATGACGTAATACATACTTATTAATGTTGTTTTAGTTTTTCCATTAGCTAAAAGTGGATACTTTTAGGTTTCTATCTTATTTTAAGTTAAAAACGTTACTAATTCATAATAAACTATAATTTTAAGGATATTTTATTTTATTTCAAAACTCTGACTTATATAGTTTGCGAAATTTTAATTTTAAATGTGTGGTTCTATGTTTTGAACGCCAGTGTAGTTACTTGGAGACTGCAATAGACCTAATGCATAATAATGTAGATATTTGAGATTGGGACTAATATCATCTCCATGTCTATCATACCGTTTATACATAAAACCATAACGAGTAAAAACTTTGACTCCAAAATGCTTAAGAAAGAATTCAAAGATTAGTGCCGTCTGCTACGAAACTTCGTAGACAAACTATTGATTTATCTATGTGTACTCGAGTAAGTATATATTTTTGTTTATCTACAGGAAACATTGAACAGTGATTAGGTATGATATTATACGCCCTGTGTATAGTTTCCGTTGAAAATACCAAAGTATTTTAATGATAGTTAAAAATTCGTTGTTTAATTGTCGTGTGCTACGAAAATTCGTAGCACTATCGTAGCGAGGCCCTACGAATTTTGCTACCCGAAACTTTAAAATTACACTCATGATTTGTTATCATCATCTATGTTTCGTTTTTATAGATGGGCGCACGGTTAGCGCAGTGGTTGAGTGATTGACTGCTGCGCTGCGTGTCGCGGGTTCAATTCCCGCACGGAACAAATATTTGTATAACCTACAATTAGTTGTTCCAGTTCTGGGTGTTGTGTTTGTGAGTTTATATGTTTGTAAACGCACCCACGATACAGGAAGTGTGGGGCACCGTTTTAAAAATAAATAAATAATGTGGAACGAAATCTGAGGCTAAAGGCAAATTATATTAAAATAGAACAGTAAAATAAAAGTTCTCGAATTGGTTCGCGAAATAGAAAAATAATATATTCATGATGGATGTTTTAGCAGTAACGTTCCATGTAGTGATAAAAAATATAGCCCCAGAGGCAATGAACTTGTTCCATTTTTATAACATACCGAATACCTGTATTGACTGGTAAGCAGTAAATCATCTAGATATATCTCCGTATATCGATATCATTGTAATCTCTATGATATAATTTCGTTTTTTAACCCAACCACGAGGATATATTTCAAACGTACAATCGAAAAAGCAATAATCAGTGATACAATAAAGTGTAATTACACACTAAACCGTATAATTTGTGAACCATTAATTAAAATTCAACTAAAGATGAAAACAACAAAGTTGTCTGGGAATCACAAATCAAACGCAACTCGGCGATGGCCGGGGGCGCAATAAATCAGACGAGCGCTTAGGCCTTCTTAGCTTTTCTAGATAGAGATTTATCCCGTAATAACATGTTGTTTTTCACTAAATCAACCGCCGAATTATCCGGTAGAGGAGCAATGATTAATCGGCGGGGCTGCCGATGTAATGACGGGCGCATAGCGATGCGCTACACAGGCACGCAGCCCACCGCGCAGCGCAGCGCGGACAACTGCGCGTGCGCATGCCTAGTGCGCGCCGCATTCTAGGGTTGTCCACTCCGTCACTAGCATGGATGCACTGACCACCAGGGTTTTATTATATACAGCGTTGACACTAATGCAAAAGTTTATTATAGTAATACTTGCCCATTACATTACATGTATAGCTTTATAATTATTGGAGCTTAACGAGATTTGCATATACTGAGGTGCTTATTGTTTTTGAGAATACTAGTTAGATCGCAATAAAACCTTAGTTGTGAAAATTGCATGTCATTTAATTCCAAGTAGATGAGAATAGCTAAGTAATAGCCAGAAGATTATGGTCCAAATGTTTTTCCATTATTGTGATTTACGACAGCTATTCCAGAAAACAAATTGAAAGAATTAGCCATATAATATCACAGAACAGAATATAGTTTTAAAATACATGAAAGTTTTCATTAAACGAATTCCTGTGAAGTCGACACGACTTCCATCTGACGTTCATCTGTGGAGCTTTTAATTAAACGCTATCTTTAATTAAAGCTACACGCGACGGACGATATTTCATAAAAATAAAATAAGTTAGCAGTGCACCTAGGAAGTCTTTATTAAGATTGCGATTGCAAAGAGGCGGGGCGAGCCACTTGTTAGAGAATTTGAATAATCGGCGCATTACAAGTTAACATTATTATGTACGGTCAAATATACCGCGATTTCAACATATAATTATCCACAGTGAACGGACCGTATAATGTTCCGCATTCATCTATTAAGTCAGTCGGTCAAGAATTTTTAATGGTTTTAGTCAGCCATTTTGCGCTGCGATTTGGATATGGAAGCAATTATACAGTTTTGTTATTACCTGCTTATACGATGCAACGTCTCAATTTTGTATGTCATGTTAGTAATTACTGTAAATTCGGAAATTATTGTTATTTTTTATGTTTTCGAGAAACGACGTGTTATGTCTTTAGTCTAGTGAGCTAGGTAGTTCTTCACTTTCGTAGCTTTAGTAGCTGTTGCAGCAAGTTTATCAAACTAGTTGGAAAATGATAAGTGAGACAGTCCGGCGGCGGATTGATAGCAGAACGCGGCAAAATTCCCAAGTTTGCATATATATATATATAGCTCAACTCATCTTTGCGCGCGGCATGTAGGTAGGTAAGCATGTGTAGGTGGTTGTTTGCTCGGTCGACGACTGCCACGTCACTGCCACACAAATGCATAAAGTACACAAGCGCACGCACAGCGCACACACACATGGCGCCGCGGGCACAGATGTATTGAACTATCTATGTCTACTAGTTGGCCCGAGTACTGTAAGTTATCTTTCCGAAACTATTTATAACAGAATATTAAGTATTAATACTCGTACCATTGATATTTATTGACTAATAACACACTATTTAGATTAAGATTGCAAGACATTTTTTTCAATTTATTCTGCAACATGATCGTTATCACCCTGTGTACTACTTCGAATAAAACAACAACAAAAAAAAGCTGTTGCAGCAAGTTTATCAAACTAGTTGGAAAATGATAAGTGAGACAGTCCGGCGGCGGATTGATAGCAGAACGCGGCAAAATTCCCAAGTTTGCATACGACGGCATCGGCCATATTTCAACCATAATGATAGCGAGCGAGCGTGATAATAATTGTTATTACTATGATCCACATCTGCTATTATTTTATAATTGAGGGCTTTTGGGTGAAACCCCACAATTATAAGAAGAGCCTAAAGCAACAACCAACATGCATGAGGTGAACGAGTTTTTGCCTCGTTCCCTAAATTATGATATATTTACCAAAATGCATCCCATCAATAGGTCGTGTGATAAATCTGCTGTTACAAGGAAAATTTATTTGCTTCAGTTTTTTATTGAAATAAAGATAATTGTTATTGAAAAAGAACGACGTTGGCGACCAATTAGGATTAGATTAAATGTTTACCAGTTGATGTTTTTAATTTCGATCTCATGATGGTTATTGGGTCGACATGGCTGAATCATCAGACGACTCTTCTCTTCGATATACTTAACTGAAGACGTGATGTGGTGTTTAAATGGGTCAAAATCCTTTTCAAGGAACGTGGAAATTAACTGGAGCTAATTCTGATTAATGACGTCAACCAAAACACGAAGGAACGGTTTAAGATAAAAATGTGAACACACGGTGTGATTTAGTTTTGTATATTTTACGTGGATTTTTGTCTGTGAACAAGTAAGTACTTCTTCTGGAATAAAAATCTTTCTTGTTATAGGGTAAAAATCCTCGTCAGAGTATACAAAACTAAAACAATTTTGGTACGAAAAATTCTCGATGCCTAACGAGCCCTAACTTTCGCGCACAACAAAATCTTTTCAAAAACAAAGCTGGACAGCCGCGATCATTCGATTAAACCTCGAAAAAATATTAATCGCTCGAATATCTACATAGCGTAATCCTGAGAACGGAGAGTTCATTATTTATTATGAATATTAGTCAATTTTTATTTAGTGAAAAAAAGCGAGCGGCCAGCCCGGCTGCAATTAACTGGCCCAACCCTGTAATTATGGACAGTAAATTTCTGGACGGCAGGACTCGGGTATATTGTTCTATCTGGCTTATAAGGATTAGCTCACGGCTGCCAGCCATCGCTCATATGAGGCCAGATACCTAGATGTGATCTGAGGTGGTGAATCGGGTTGGGATGCTGTCGCACTTTTGTGAAGGAAAACCAAGCGATTTATGTTTAAAGATTTATGTATCGTGCAAATTTAAAAGAGTGTAATTTGGAGAACGAGTTATTGTTTTGGAATATTTCTAACTACTTCATTTTTTTCTGAGTAACGTGTCAAAGTGGGTATCTAAGGATATCCTTATTCGCACTTTGCTTCGCCTATGATTTCACAGCTATCATAAATGAATAATAATAAAACTCCCCCTATTGTAAAGTGACCGTTAAAATGTCGAAAACTTACGACTATCATAGGAGGAGCTAAGGAAAGTTCCCGAGTTAATTACATGTGGGCTCTATCTGAAGCGGGAATCGCGTACTGTGGCCTCCTAATTGAGATTCCTATATAAATAATTTGGAATGGGACGGAGAGGTCCTATCATCTTTACATATTAATAAAATTGTATAATAGTTTGTACGCGGGTTGTATGAGGCTAGCTTATTTTTTTAAATCTACCGTTAAACTACCAACATAATTAAAAAGTTAAAACTGGAATCCGCAAAAGTAAAGCTGTAAGGATAAGTTATTGCTAATAACATCCTCAACGCTAAGTATGCACTGCGTTTACCTTTAATTCTAGTGTAGCCACCCTTTCAGTTATTATATCTCGTTACACTTAACATTTTAAAAGAATTACTACGGTACACCTAAGTATGGTAATTAGGTAAGTATTGGCAAACACGCACTGAACACGTCCTTGGAAGCCAGGATGTGAGATGTCACGTCGAACTGACAGTCGATAAATTTTGAATTAAGAAAATTATTCTCAAAGTGACACTGGCGGAATAGACGAAACCGGCACTGCCAAAACAAAGAAAATGATATTCATAACAGGAAATAGGTATCGATACCGATGCCGTACCGAGTCGATCTCTGACCCCTATTCATTCACAATTAGGCTCGTGTCACGGCACACATGTCGTGTCGTTGTCGTGTTTCGTCGTGATTTCGAGACACAATGGCATTCACGTCATGACTCGGCAGAATGTCGGCCATTCATGCTCTTTGCACCACACTCGGTTGTCTATTTTTTAATACACACTGAAATTGGAACGTTTTGTGATTTGAATTTGGAATGGTAAATAGAGAGTTGGGAGTTTTTTTTTAAATTAATGTAAACTGATGCAAGATTTTAGGACCACATAGAATTTATATAATGTAGGATTCAATAATAAACACTACTAGGGCGTTAAGGGGTGGGTCATTAGTTTCTGCCCACAAACTAATATCCTTTTGGGTTTAAGTCTATTAACAATTCTCAGACCGTTAACCATACCAACCATGTTGTTGTGATGACATTCAAGCTTATTAACAGACTGATTGCTCAATTGTTTGTTTTTATCTTTTAAGTACAACTTATTCGTAGAGGTCGTAAGAAACTGATACCAGAATAAACAGTTAGTTAGTTTTACAGGTCTGGCTCTAAGTTCTAACAAGTTAGTAGCCATTAACCAGCTGTTTAAATTACTTACGATTGTTTTAAGTTTGCGCATTAAATATGCTTGGTTCTGGTGGTTAGTCAGAGGAATACTTCCTGATTTATCAAACTGCCCATAAATAAAAGGAAACACATACCTACATACTCGTACCTACATAATATTTGTGAAAGTAAACCAAGAACGAATACTACTATCGAAATATCTAACTAGGTATTTCTGAATCTCAAAATAAAACCACCCAAGACCCAAAAGAAGACCCTGTTCCAAATTCAAAATTAATTCCAAGTCCGATAAAATAAATACTTATACCTCAAGAATGGACCAATAAGGGTTCGAAAAAAGAACAATGACCACAGCGGTCGTGGTCGGAACATACGCCGCGAATGGCGACCTGCGACCCACGATTTGCATACAATGTGCTTGCGTGGGCGCATGTGGCGCATTCTTGGTGTGCACGTGTGCTTGGACGCGACTCGCCGGCTCGCTAGCGGCTATATTTAGTAATAGATAGTACTGTACAGTTTCTTTTTACATTTCTTGGGTTCAGTGTATTATTTTTCGTCGTCGGCAGCTCAAATATTTCAACCGCATGCAGCGGTGACAGAGAAGCATGAGATAGTTTCGTCAGCTGTCACCAACCCACTTGGCCAGTGAGGTGGTCTTCTAACATCAAATTTTTGGAGCACTCTTTTGCTGAACAAGCGCAGTAATCTTTGTGTTCTTAAAATATTATTCAAACTATATATCCCGCCCTGTACACTGCACGTTTCTGAAAGCTGTGGAAACCTTGGCAATATGTGTTATGAATAAAGTAAAAAAAAAACTGATCCCAAACATTAAAAAATGTCTGTGCAATTATTGAAGCCGGTTTATTAGTTCAATTAAAGTTGACGCCCCTGTAACTGCCGCCAAGCGATCTAGCAAATGATTCGCTCTGTGTTTCAGCTCAAACACCTGTGTGGGCTGACACCCCCAATCCTGACTATTCACACCGCTTCAATTTCATTACCAGATCAAAAGGAGATGGCCATCAAACCAGCCTACCGAATACAATCAACACACTAATAGTCTGCCTAAACATATTACACAGGACGCAATCACACTGGCATGTTTATTTGAATCGGCAATTTTTCAACGCGTGCGTACCGCAATGCAGTTGCCGGTTGCCACGAAGATTTATTGCATGAGAGAGGAGTTGTCGGTTCGAATCAGGCGCAACTTGATTTATGCTTGTCGCGCGATCTATTTACTGGCCGCGGCCCGGCAAACTGTTTCATACTAGGAAATAGCTCGTGGACTATTGTGTTTGTTAAATGTCAAATGATTTTTTTTTTGTTTGTGATTTGAGAGTTGGTTTCGGTTTATGTTTCAGGAGCTGAAGTTTTCAGGTTTAGTTTGCAGTATTGCTGTGTCAAACGTTGTTCATACGAGTGCTTTTGTTACAAAATATGTAGCGTTCGGTTAAGCTAGCAGGTATTTAGCCAGCATTATGCTGAGCCCTATTTGTATTTTTTTTTATACACTTTTTCTCTGTATGTGTCATGGCGCAGAAAATTATTTTTTCTTTCTTTAATTATGTGTACCTATATGTTCAAAAACGTGAGTTTTGGTTGATATGTTTTGTTAAAAGCTTTTCGGTTTTTGCATATTTATTACCTACCACTAACCCCATAAAACGTAAAAACCACTAAACAATTTTTCAATCTGTCATACGCAAAACAAAGTCAAACAGTTATTATAAAAGCAAGTACCGTAACTAAAGCGGTGATAATTTCTCATGGTGCAGTTCCCACCAGCCCTTAGGGGGTAGGCAGGGGAGTCAGTTGACCGCATTACGAGAGCGACAACGCGCGCAACCCTCGGGGACTATTTATCAAATGATCATTTGATTTTCTTGTGTTTGATCACTGAACACATTAGAATTTGCAACAGCTATGTTTGGTAGCTTCACTTTTTTTGAAAACGGAATTTTAATTTTCTTTTTTCTTTTTTTCATTTTTCTTTTTATCCTTTGTGATGACCTACTCGCAATTATGTTTTCTTTTTTTGCCTTTTATGATTTGATTCATTGCAAAATTAAAACTGCGATATTCGTAGATATACCTTTAAGTTTTATCATCATAGTTTTTTGGTATATTCTAGAATTTTAGATTCTAAGCTTAAAGCTACATCTTCTCATAAAGAAACAGATCATGCTCCATATTCATGTCTGAATTAAAATTGTAAAATAAAGTACAGTAGTTTAGATTGGACAGACCCGATTGATTTAATGTAACATGTCAATTTAAATTTACATAAAAGATCGCTTTTGCATCAGCAAGTTTATCTTTGCAACTTTGTGTGCTTCCGTTACAGCAAGTGCTATTTTTTAAACTGTCAAGAAATTCTTGCGTATGAAAAAATTGAACTTTAACAAGTTTAATAAATGAATAATTAAGCCCTAAGGATGATTGAGGCAAGTTATTTAAGGCATTCTTATAACCGCAGCTTTGTTACCCGCAACTTAAATGTGCGGAAGCAAAAAATTGCCATCCCAGAATCAAACCTACACTCCCGAAATCCGACCACTGAACTTGCTCCACTCGCGCACCCTCGCCCTCACTCAAGGATACGTCTTATAAAATACGATCTGTTTTGATTGTGGCCTGGGGCACAAATCAATTAGGCCTCCCCTCGGCCCCCCGCGGCGAGCACCCGCGACATCCAACCCAGTGGCCCGTTTTATGACACATCTCACAACGGACCGAAAAGCGATTCATTAACATTCGCCGACTTTATTAGAACCAATTGGCGCGCACTCCCGTCTTCGTTATTATCATTGATTGGTTATTTTATTACGGCACTGTAAATCAAGTTGTTGTTAACGCGAACTGCTGTGACGGTTGCTGGAAAGCTTATCTGGTGGATTCGAGGTTATTAGCGGCAGTGTTAATTATTGGTTAAATTGGTTTATTCAGAAAGAAAAGGGTTTATTTTCGTTAACAAAACAAAAATTACACAAATAGGAAAAAGTTGAGGGAGCGGAAGGCGCGTCTTTAGCCCTGCCTGGATGCTGAAGCTCGATTTTCGTGTCGCAGAAGAGTTTCGACGTAAGTAAGTAAGCAGCTCTATATCATCACATTGCTAAAAGGGAGTAAGTATCATACAAACTAGGGGGCAAAGCAACACAGACCATAAACTGCATAGGTACGAGAGGTTTAAATACAAATGATAATGGCCACATGAGAAATCCGTCTCAGCTTGGCCGCGTTTCCACCTGTAAGAACACTCGCGCGCAGAAGATCACATCAATAGCCGAGAACGCCGTGAGAAAGAAAACGAGAATTTTCAAATTAAGAATGTACCCGGCAAAATACACACTGCCATTATTACAAGTTCTCATTACATCGCGATCATTCGTTCCTAAATTGTTACAACAACAACGATTCGTCCGTAGAAAACGTAACTTCCATGTACCCGAGATAATTTTAAACACACGGCTAGATCATTAAGCGTATCGATTTCCTATTAATCTTCCATTTAATATACAATCTAATATAGAAAATAATGACGTAATAGAGGCCGCCGGCGACAGGGTCGTTTCCCACGCCGCTGCGGACAATTTTTATAGTTTTTTTTTTTATAAAGATGAAAATAAATTAAGTTTCGGTAATCAGACGCCGCCTGATTCCTGACCCGCTTCTTCGCAATATTTCTAAAAGCTATTACAAATACATTTATATTACCACACAAAAAAGCTCTCGGGCAATTTTCGCCACATAATGAGGCCATTATGGGGAATTTTGTTTTACCAACATAATAACACCGCCTTTTATTCGGGCGATCCCGTCCGCAAAGGACTTCGTGTTTTAAAGGACAATATTATTCCAGAGTTGATGAGATTTTCGTGCTAAAATTTTAAGAGTAAATTGCCATCATTATGTATTTAACGCTGCGGATTAAGATAACAGCGGGCGAATAGGTCAGCCATCTCAGGATTACTGATTGCTTAAATACACGAACGTTGTCTTATACGTGTGTATGTATTAGTAGATAATGTGGGAAGGTTACTTAGTACCTTCTTCGAAAGGTTTCCTAGACTTAGGTCGACCAAACATTACCATAACCACGTTTTGTATTTATCTCCTCAGAAAGTCTGGCGATGATGAATTTTACGGTCTTATTGATAAATAACCATCGGGCCTCTCCAATTTCGTTGCGAGATCCAAGACAGTTAAATACATTCGCCGGGACTTCGTCGAGCTTTATTACCTCGGCGATTTTCTGGGGGTCGCCACTGTTGATTCTGGCTTTCAGGAGTTGCAGTGATTTGAGAATAGTGCAGTGGGTTTGTCCCAAAAAGATGATAAGTAATCAACCACCATCACGACCAATATTAATTTTGAATTAGTGTCCTCCCCCAGTCTTATCATATATAAAAATTTAAAACAACATCCTCTTTCTATTTATAAATCAATCATATAATCTGCCTAGCCTTTTTCCAATTATATTGGGGTCGGTTTGCAGTCTAACCAGATTCAGCTGAGTACTAGTATTTACATGGAGCGACTGCCTATCTGACCTCCACAACCCAGTAACTGGGTAAAACGATATACACCTTGGCAAGACTAGTGTCAGATTGAGGCTTCTGACTACCCGTAACGACTGTCAAAGATCTTCAAATGACAGCTGGGAACAACGGCTTAACGTGCTTGCCGAGGCACGGAAGAATCTCGCTATATAAGATGGTCACCCATCCACGGACCGACCTCGGCAAGCGTTGCTTAACCTTGAAGATCGAGCCGTGCGGCTGTTATTATTTCGCCACGAGCTCCTAATTATCTCTATTCATAAATAAGTGAGCTAATACATAGATTTATGAGAATGGAAATAATATGAAATGAAACTGATAACAGGAACCGCATTTTTGTAATAAAATACCCCAAAGTTTAATAAAAAAAATTAACATAAAACATTTTCACACAAAATCCTATAGGAACCTATTTGTTCTTCTACTGAGCTTACAGCAGTGACCACTGGGTAGTCGGAGCCCGTAATGGCGCGTTCGTAACCTGTCTACGAGTATTACTCCGTCACCGCATCACCCGAGTATGATGAGAAATGTGAGAATCAAATGAGAGAAACTTGCATAACAAAGCCAAAATTTAACAAAACGTTCATTTGAGAAGAATTTTCATGACACCAAAACATCTAAGATTACGGGACCCGTAAAAACCCTGAAGATTGGTTTTTACTGGTACTGGCTTTCCAAAGGTAACCCTCACTTCTTTCAGTAAAACCTCTTCTGATCTTGCAGCTAGCTTGGCCATGCGGTAGTGGGCAGCTTGAGCTCGTAATAGCGCGCTCGTGAGCTGTCCATTAATCCGTCACCGCGTGCGCACCCGACCTGCAGCTCACTAGATCACGCTTAAACGCACTGTCTAGCCTTTGTGGGGAAAAAAGAAACGCTTTCCTAGACGGATTTTGTTCGGTTTCAAAAGTTTTCGTTTTAGTGTGGATAGTAGACAAAATGATATTCTTCGGCTGTAATTGAAAGACTATTTTGTCCTACTGTGTTTTAAGTCTTCGTTATTTTACGAACTTCATTAAACCTACAGCAACTTGACATCACAGATGTAACATGACAACAAATTGCAACAACGCTGCTCTTAATAAGAAAAATCTTTCTTTATCAAAACAAATCTTATCAAAGACCATGATCTCAACCTAAATTATGTTAGTTACAAAGGATCATCCGAGGACGGGCTCCGAACGGCGGACAAAAAAGTTCAATCACGAAGCGAGGTTAAAAATAAATTTAGCTATCGACCCGCCATTACAGGACACGTGACGTACAACACAACATCAACGGATTAATTCCGTTACGCGATCAGAGAACCCTAATTATTGTTGGTATCTATCCGAGCCTAAAGAGGTAGTGGATTGAGTTGATTTTGGCACGTCGTAAGCTCGAAAGCGCGTGTTCGCGCAGCACTGCGCCCGCGCCGCCCTCGCTCCCGACATTATCCTTGTAATTGGCGATTTTATGCAATTTATGGCGATTCGTGCAATTTACGAGCAGCGGACAAGTGGGCGACGCTGAGCTTTTTACCGGGACATAGCGAATTGACTCAGGGTTTCAATTAAAATTTTTATATTCCGCAAATTACCTGCCAATTATATTCCATTAGTCAACGTTAAAGAACCACAAAATTGGTTTTTGTTTTAATTTTTTGCTCAAATTGTTTTGCTCTTATAAATAGTGATGAATATCTTGAATTTAAGGGCATTAAATTTTTAATATCTTGAGTATTTAATTAACCTTCGCAGGTACACATGATTGTATCATCAAACACGACATGCACATTTTAAGATACGTGTATGAAAAGTCTTCAAAGACATATTTTATACTATTATAGCACCCTATCTTAACATAAGATAAGATATATTTATTTTGTATAACATGAGTACAGTATGAAGGTCTTATATTAATATGAGGAAAAGAAAATAAAGAAAAAGAAAGAAGATAATCTGTTTTACTTTTGGTGACTACTTTAAGTCGGACAGGCGATATGGTATTACAAAATTGAATCTTGATTATTTATAAAAGCCGTGTAAGCTCTTACTTGCAACTTAAAAGAATATGAACAGTGGGTTAAAATAAAGGCTTAATGTCTTGTCTAAGTGTCTTAATCCGAAAAGGAAGGTAACACTGATTTTTCTTAAAATAGACTTAGATGGAGCTTACACAAGAACCTATGACGTGTCCAGCTGGTCAGCTACGTGATGTCATCAACGAAAGTATCGAGATTTTAACATGCGTCCATCATTATAGTTTTGATGAAATAATTGTTTGTAAATTATTATACATACGATAATTTAATGTGGCCCTTGAGCAATAAATTGCACGTAATTTAAGGCGAAGAGTGGTCGAGTCGCGATATGCACTTCGCGTAAACCCTCTTACCCAGCATTGCGCAGGCGCACGCATGCCCAAGATACATATTGCATACATAATAACCTCTCTCTCGTCAGCGTAATAACCCTGTGTGACATAAGCAGCTGCGACTGATTAAACAATCGAGTACTCCATTAAAACAATATAATTTCGTAAAATTTAAAACCCATTATAGATACAAATTGAACATGTGTGACTTCGTGAGAGGAATAGTCAAGAAATTGATTATGAGATACGCACAAGAATCCTGAGAGCACAGCCTATAGGCCATGTTATTATTTACTCAGTTCATATTTTAATTTTGTTAAATTTCAAGCTCGAACTTAATAACGAAGCGGCTGACGGTTTCTTGATGTATCTTGATCACGTCGTTAATGAGCTGATCGATGAAACATTTAAATTAAGCTTGTTTACTTTGCATTATTAAGTATGAACAGAATCTAACTGTACTCTGCATCTACATTACTGCTACGTGTCGGCTACGACATGGCTACGATACCGCTACGACATGTCTAGGACTTTGCTACGAAGCTGCTACGTACGGCAGAACACACTAACTAAGCTATATACGGCCATTATAGCTATTCAATATATTACTAAAATGTTAATTTTATGCAGTGTCCTCCAGAATTTAACGCTCATGATGACATATTAAATTTGAATGTCCCCGTTTTAAAGGATCGCGACAGGTCATGGTGATAGAGATCAATAAAAAATCTTTTGTAGGGTTAACTTTCGAGTATACTTCAGATATTTGTCTTAAAAATTCAATAAACATTCTTTTTAGACTTTGTACCGAATTTACAATAACACGCGATGTCTAAATGATTTGAAAATGAAAGCTATGCAATAGCTTAGTTTAATTTAAATAATATTGCTTTTGTAACTGGTAATTTATTGGTACAAATAAATTGTTATTATTTATTTCAAAACGATTAAAGCCACATTGCTTATCAATATGCGATTTGTCTAGCTCAACGATTAAATAAAATGACTATAATCTTCGATATTTGATTAAAAGACGAGATAAATCAACCCAACAATTATGTGGATATTTGTCAAGCGCGAAATTTATTACCGATAATAATTCCACGAATGTTGGTGCGGTATAAAAGTCGAAGTCTTACGAGTACGTTCGTAGGGCAAGCCGGTAAGGCGTCTCGTCCGAAATAGCCCGGCCAGATATCCGCCGGTCTTATGACAGCCCGGGCGATATTTATGTCGCGCGGCCCCGCCCACCACCGTGGCTCCATTCAGCCTGTTTGTATTTATTTCGTGCCTATTTATTTGTATTTGCCTTCGGTTTTGAATAATGCATGAGCGGAGCGTTTCCGTCGTGTGTAGGCAGCGTGACGCCGCCGCTTGTCGCGAGTCCCTCTTCGGACTTTTAGCCTCGGGACTCTTTGTGGGCTTTGGTAGAAGTTGGCTCTCAGCGTTTTTCGATTAGTGGTCAGTAATGGTGAAGTTTAAACGCCTTTGTGTAAGTAGATAAAACATCGCTTGAGGTCACGTAATTATGACAAAGAGGTGTCCAATATTACTTTAAACAATTTGGTAAACGTTTCACTCAATGGAAAGTATCTCACGTAATGTAACATCAAAAGATACGAATTTTCCAACATCTTGTACAGTGTTCGCAGCAGCTGTAAAGATAACCGATTAGATTAGCCTACCATCCACAACACCAATCAACGTTAAATTAGATTTCAGCTTTCGTATCGTGTTCTCACGGAGTTAATTAACATCGGGTGTGGATTAACGGAATTAATTAACGATAAGAGCGATTCGATTGGTGGATGCTTTCGTTTATTATTTGTTAGGTAAATCACGGTGGTATCGGCTGTATCGATTGCCCCGCCTCGCGATTTACAGCCGGCGCGGTTGCGTCAACCAGCCGAGCCGCAGTGATATCACGCTTTGTACCGACCGACGGGACATTGATCGTAATGACTGCATGAACATAAAATATGTGTAATGTTTGAGAAAGTGGTGTATGAATTAAATAAGACAATAAATCTTTTCCCTACTGACGCAACCCTTACGGTTCGTTTTGGTTACAGATTCTAATACGACTATTTCAGTATTCTACCACAAAATGCTAATTTAGAACTGCTGCCAATCTGTCACTATTATAAAATGACGTCGGTATCTTTCAAGTTAGTGAAGATTGAAGATTCAAAGAAAAACAAAACTTAGGTGGTTATTCGCGATGGTCGCGCCGTCCGCAGCACGCAACTTCATAAATCACCCAGTGTACACGTCACATTAAACGTCCACTTTATACGCGATTACCGATATATAATGAACTTATGTAAAGACGTTATGATACCTTCAATTACTCATTGACAACGTGTTATTGTTGACTTATAATTACCGGCTGACTAGCTTGCCACAGTTTTACGAAATCGCCTATCAACGCCAATTACTTTGCATCGCAATCCCACAATTGTGTGTTTCAACACAGATTTGTGCCAATGTAACTCAGTGTTACACATTGTTTTTTGCTTCAATGACGTGTTATAGCTGTTATGTTGCCTATAATTACGTGTAATGCAGATTACAGTTTTGTTCTGTGAATAAAAAGTAGAGTACTCGATCCAGCCGTTTATAAACTAATTATTCATTGCGTCAGGGCAGGTCTCAAGTCATCGTAGAAAATCAAAACAACATTTATGTACGTTGTCCGTAAGTTGTCTGTAAGATTTCCGTGTATTTCATACAAGATTTCAACTCTTCTTTCAAAATTATCAAAGAAACTGACGTGTTCAGATGTTTTTCGGTAAACAATCCATCCTCAACCGAGCACACTGGCTGCCTTTAAATATCCAGACACCAAAAACGATGTCAATGCCTCGGAGCAATTATGAAAAAGAAAAAAACAATAGCAACACTTAAATATACTTAATATTTTTTCATCTGACAACATAATAGGCGTAATAAAAGGAACACGTGCGCAAGGCATCGCATGATGTGGCTCATCAGACTCTTGGCTACGACTGTCTTATTGATTGTTTTAAGTCAAACACGGCAAAAACATATTGCATGACTTGAGTGCTCGAGTGTACAATGGCGCCTTATGATATGAGCTTCTTTAATTGTACACGTGTAGATTATGTGTAATGAAATTATAATTTATGTATTTCCACACTGGATGGTGGACTTGATTTATAAAATGCTTGCTGTTGGTTCATAGGTTTTACCAGCTTTGGAAAATGTTTTCTTTGTTTCTAAAAAAAAAGGAGATCATTCACGATTCATAAATTTTTGGTGCAAAAATTAAAAGCTTGTCATTAAAAAAAATGTTTTATGTGGATTTAATATACAATCCATGAATTTTTTTACTATGAAGACAAACTCGTGCGCCTAATAGTTTAGTTGTCACATGCGAGTTAAACAGTACAAAAAGTCGAATAAAATGATTGACAACTAAAAACTTAACCAATGTGAGTACGGGGTTGGTGCCATAGTAAAAAAAAATAGTGATTGGATGGTTTATCTGAAACTTATTTTTTTCTGGCTTTACTTTTATTTTTTTGGTATTATTTGAATGAGATTTTTGCATTTTCCAACTGCTTATTATTTTTCATGGTTAAGAAGAAGAACTAAGTGGTGAAATTTGTTAGTTTTATTATTTCTTCATCGAATAAGAAGATTTCATTGCCATTTCGACTCTCGCACACGATCAAGTCCCTCTCTTGATAGCTCTCAATTCGGGGTTGTCATGGCAACGAGTTGTCTCTCGGTCCACTACCTCTCTTCAGTTTATGTGTTCATTAAGTGCTCCCACCTTATTTATACCCCCATGGGCCATTGTTGCAGGGGAAATTAGATGGCTTTGTCTATAGCTGACTTTGCACCGCGAGGGAAACAATGAAACTAAGTTGGGCTTCTTTATTTCTGAAGATTTGGGAATGCAACAACACCAATGATATGTATATAATGTAAAATACTTAAACATGGGTACATTTCTACATGATACAGATTAAATCCGTTCACATGACGAAACAAATAGAAAAACTTCAATGTCGATTTTTTTGTGGTGGTTCGCCGAAGTCTCAGAACGAATGTAACTGTCACAAATGTATGATTAACGTATCATGCTGGGTACATTCCTTGACGGCGGCCGCCCGTTACAAGTTCATCCCATTTAAATTTAGCGCGGCGCGTGCCGTTCGCGGGACTGTGCGGAGGAAGGGGCGAGGGCGCGGGGTCGCCGCCGTGGGCGGGACGCTCTACCATCACTCAAGTGACGAAAATTGACGGAAAATGGGCGGACACCGCTTGCCCGCGACGTCATCAATTACCGCGTCCCGACGGTCACCGGCGTGCAGTCTCCACGACATCGACCGAGACGCATACCTAATATCCTTCTAAACGCATGCCATTATTAGAGCACGACTCAACTTAAAACAAATATAGCAACGAATACTCCAAGACGTGTAATATGTTCCAGCTTTTCATTATACTGGATTCAGGAAGACGGAAAGTAGCTAGACGCACGCCCGTACCGCAATCTGGAGCGATATCTCGGACTAGGATTATTGAGATGCAATCTAGAAGCTATCGATCGCTCGATAATTCGATCTAACTGCGCTCGCTATTGCGCAACCAGTCATCAGATCAAACCGTCGATATCTCGATGATACCTTTATTAAATGGTAGCTGCAGCGAGCCTCTGTTCGGACACTCATAATTCACTTTTGTAAGTCACTTCTGGATAGATTTTATAGGTTCTAGCTTTTCAAACAAGGCTATTACCGCCGTCGGTTCTGAACTATGGCATACAACTACTCGTAGATGTAATGTAACGAATAAAACTAACCGCAAATAAATGTCTAAAGCAGGTATTTCAAAATGGAGTGTTTGCTTACGTTTTCTCGAGAACGAGCGAACGCAGGAAGCCGCAAGCTGGGCAAAAGCTCGGCGATCGATTTTGAAAATTGCCCATAATTAGCATGTATCTCACTCGTCCGGACGACTGTGCGTTTAAAAGTGGGAACTCAACCACAGGCTTAACAATATTCCAGTAGCGTTTACCGAGTAACGGCAGGCGAAGGCGACGGACACAAATTGCCGGAGGAGCTGCCACTACGCAAATTGTACGGAGAGCTGGATCGATTGTTCCCGGCAACCGTCTTGACGGACACCGCTGTCAGACATTCCGCGGCTCTCTTCCTGCAATCGTAATCGCTAAAACTTTCGACTTCACAAATGTAATTTGAAATTTCATCAGGCGAACAAACAGTTGGGTGAATGTGCTATTTTGAAAACTATGATTATGTTGACGACAAATAACTGCATCACATTACTACCCACGCGCAGACCGCGTCGTTATTGATGTGGTCGGGGCCATTAATATCCAGCCGACACCTTTCGGCGTTTTGATCGCACCAATTTTCATTTTATCGATTCTTTTGGAATCGTGTCTCGTGATATTGGAAAGTTATTGGTGTTAACTCATTTATGAATTAGCTGATTTCGAAGGCTCGTTGAGATAGGTGGAGCTATTAAATATGACGTCGTCGCGAATGCTACTTATTTTGCCCTTGAGGTGAGCAGCGGCGGGCGCCCGCCGGTCGCGCTTGTGAATAATTTATTTGGAATCTAGATAATGCTTGTATTGGTAGCAACGAGTCACGTCTGAGACATTTGATCGTGTAACAAGGAGTGCGGTGTTTGTGCATGCGGCCGGGCCTGTAACGGTGGCGTAATTACGCAGTCATTATCAGGTGACCCCATATTGCGGTTGGTCGGCCAGTGCAAACAGTGCATCGACCACCTTAATGGACACAATATACATATTGTGTCTACACTCTACCATATAAGTTGGTATAAGTTATGAGTCTATCAGCTAACTTTTACAAACGTATAAAAGTGCCGTTTTAATTGTTCTGTAGCTGTTTGTTATGACGATTTGTCGTGTGTCAGCAAACAGAATAGCATATTAGATGGACTCATAATGTCCAGTGTTTCTAGTTATTGAACAATAAACAGGTCCATTATGTTTTCAGCAGAGACCCATATTTAGTAAAAAAAATAAAACTAATTTCGTTGACCATTTTTTAGTCAGTGACGCGGTTTTGTTTTACAAGGCATATTTAGATAAACTTGTAAACTAAATTAACTGTCAAACAAAAGAGCAAACCCGAACCAAAACCACAATCTATCCTCGAGCATTATAATACAGTCAGTGACAACAAAGTGCGGGAGTGTGGCGACGACCGTCCGTCGCCACTCTTTGATGTCTCAATTAGTAACGCGAGCGAGTAATTGTGGCGAAATTAATTCGCGCTCGCACCCGCGCTGTCGGCTGTGCTGCTGGTGCCTAGCAACCGTCTCAGTTTACAGACGACACAGACAGGGCTAGGGGATTCGTAGAATAATTCTCTTTGGTCGAACTGGGCGAAAATGTTAGGTCGGCAGTTCATAGGACAAAGGAAAATCAACGAAACTGGAAATTACGGAATCAATGACTACTCGTAAATAAAACAAAGTAGTTCAGTGCCTGATTTTTGGCTTAAAGTTTCTATCATTATAAGCGATATCTATAGTTTGATTTAGGTATGCATGATATTCATCATCTCGCACAAATTAAATCGCGTCCGCACCCGCGTTGTGCTTGTGCAGCAACCGTTTCTTAATACAGGCGACACAGACTAGGCTAGGGGATTCGGCGATTTATGCCCATTGATTGAAGTGGAAGTAGACATATGTTTGTTCGTCAGCTCAAAGGGCAAAGGGAAATCATGAAAAATAAAGACACGAATCGGCGCAATGAAATCAGTAAATAAAACAGAATTAGTTTTTCCTAACATATATATCAGTAAAGCTTACACTGAATATTACAATCCTATTAAGTGACTAGCTGTCCCACGTGGCTTCGCTCCCGTCAACTGTACTCTACGTACCTACCCATCGACCCTACCTACACTACACCGCGCTCGCAACGGAAGCTCTCAAAAAAACTTTCCAGCTTTATAATATTAGTATAGATTTACTTCATTGTACATTTGTGAGTAAGATAAACAATAATCAAGCACACTTTCAATGCTATTTGTCACTTTAAGGTCTACCGAATCAATCCACATTTTTGTCAGTACCAGCTCTTGACTTTCATCTCGCCTGGAACTCGTAGAAACCAATGGAAACCGGTTTTCGCTCTTTCCTTCCTAGGATGGAACGAGCGAACCCCGAAGATGCCTGTTCTATGCTCTCTTGCTTTGAATTTTAACGGGAATAAGCGGTAGGGAACACAGTAACTGGCAGATTTCCACGCTTTGACAGCCAAATGATAAATTAAATGTTAGGCATAGTCTAAGTAGAACTCAACGATTTTCTACAGCGAACGTCATAACTGTGCAACTTCACAGTAGCTACTTCATAAATAACTGATCTGCTGATCCCCCCTTCATTTCATCAACAACTTAGCTGTATCAATCATAGCAACAATCCTAGCTGTTTTTATTGTTGGAGATCGTGACTTCAATGCAGGTTCTTCGATCTGTTAAGTAGCTTCGATGCCTCATTGAAGGTCATTTCAATCGAGCCGGTGGTTTAGACTGCCTATCAGCGAGCAAATCTTCGACCATAAATTTTGATTTCCAAACAATTTGCGCTTGGCGATAAATCATTTGTTGAGATTCGGTACTTTCGACGTCGGTCGTAAGAGCCCAATATTTTCACTCTCCCAAATCGATATCGAATAGTACTCGATCCCTGAGATACAGGAAGTGACTCAACATTAAACTGTAATGCATTTCACACTCAAGAGTGTTCCAAAGAGAGCCTTAATAAACCAATTAAGGTTCATTACCTAATGCAGGGCGGAAGAGGAATATTACTCGGCCATCATTACGACCACAAACTCCCCTTAGTGTAAAATATTGCATTTCACATGTTTGTTGAAAAAAACTATGGCGAAAAGCGTTAACGGCTTTATCGGTCGGGCGTGCGACTTTCGTTTTAGGGTTCCGTGTAGATCGAAAATGTACGTGACCATCACGCTGGTCATCTTTGAAGGGGTAGGCAGAAATATAGATGTTTTATAACTTTGAAATTAGAATGTCACACAATTAGCATGATGCATACAATCTCAATTCTTAAAAATCCAAAAGCAATTTTTTTAGTAGGCACGAGCATGATTCATAGGTTATTTTCTAATCTGATTGGCCTGTATACCGTTAAATTTTGGTCAAATAAAATTTTAATCAATTTTAATAAATTTAAATCCCATGGAGGGTCGGTCCAGTACATGAAAGAGTATCGATTTGTAAAAATAAAATTTAAAAAACCAGCCATGAACGAGTCGGACTCGCGCACGACGTGTTCCGTACCATTACCGCAAAAAACGGTGAAAAAGTCACTTTTGGTGTATGGGACCCCCACTTAAATATTAATTTTATTCTGTTTTTATTGTATTTGTTGTTATAGTGGCAACAGAAATACATCATCTGTGAATTTCAACTGTCTAGCTATCACGGTTCATGAGATACAGCCTGGTGACAGACAGACAGACAGACGGACCGCGGAGTCTTAGTATTAGGGTCTCGTTTTACCCTTTGGGTACGGAACAACGGAATCACAAAGAAATAAACCGACTGCCAAAGCAGATTTCAGATGCAATGTCTTCTGGAAAAAAAAAACGCCTAAAACTTCTGTATTGAAGAAGAAGTTAGGAATTATTGCGCAAAATCGCTATCGTTTTGCTCTTGCTAGATATGTGCCTACCGATCGAACCCGAAAACGGAGTATTTTCCTACTGCAGGGCTACGGCCCCTCCTGTTTTTCTCACATATCTGTTTTCTGCTAGAACCTGAGCCAGTACAATCGATATTAGTGGAGCTCGTACATCCATCTTCGCCGTGGTCGAAAATCCAGCTCTTGACTTTCATTTCGCCCGATACTCGTAGAAAGTAATGGAAACCGGTTTTCGCTCATTCCTTCCTAGGATGAAACGAGCGAATCCCGAAGATGCCTGTTCTATGCTCTCTTGCTTTGAATGTTAACGGGAATAAGCGGCAGCGAACACAGTAACTGGCAGATTTCCACGCTTTGTCAGCGAAATGATAAATAAAATTTTAGGCACATTCTAAGTTGAACTCAACGATTTTCTACAGCGAACTGTTTTTTCAGATGCAATTATTTCTGTAAAAAAAATCGCCTAAAACTTCTGTATTGAAGAAGAAGTAAGGAATTATTGCGCAAAATCGCTATCGTTTTGCTCTTGCAAGATACGTAATAGCCTACCGATCGACCCGAAAACGGTTTATTTTTCTACTGCAAGGCTAAGGCCCCTCCTGTTTTCTGCTAAATCCTGAGCCAGTACAATCGATATTAGTGGAGCTCGTACATCCATCTTCGCCGTGGTCGAAAATCTTGCATCAGGAATAATATTTTCATAATTGTACCCTTTTAAACGATAGTGGTAATTAATCACCTGTTAACAGACAGACCGCCTTCATAATATTTCGTGATGCAGGTATTATGATTTAATACTGTGCTGTAACAATAACAATTATGACGTAAGACAATGAGGTTTGCGTGAGGACCTTGGTCATTATTACTCTGGACTCTTATCCTTGGACTTGATGAGATAAACCTCAACCAAAATCAAGCAAATATCATAATAGATAATAATCAATAGCAGAAAACTAGAAGCCATGTTTTTAATTTCTATTTTTCAATAGTTACCTAGATAGATAACTATTGGGGATAGGTAACTAAGGTAAATATATTCAATTTTAGAATGCTTGGACACATGCAGGTCCTGCCCCATAGGGCAATATTTAATGTAGACAAAGTTAAACTGCTTATTATATTTCCATAATTATAGTATTGTTTATTTTTATTCTCTTTTTGTTCAAGAAATGGACTCACACATTGTTCCGTTGTTGTTGAATTAGGTAATTTATCTATTTTTGCAATATTTGTAAGTTTGTGGGAACCATGTTCCTATTTATCAAATGAATGAGTTAGGTAAATCAGTGCTTGTAATACATTATATCTATACGTAGTGGAGTGTTAGTATAGGCGCATCTTTCTCATGTATATCAATTAATGTATGTATGTAAATGTTGTTAAAAACTTTTTTTTAAAAGAGTAAGTATGGATTTTGTTGTCCGTTCTTCTCCATAACAAGCTACTTTTCCGAATCGTCGGTAGAATTTATTATTATTACTTTTAAATTAATTTTTTTGACGTTCAAAAGTGCCGCTTAATGGTCTAATGAAAATAAAGAATTTTGACTTTGACTGTGATACCTTTCCTCGTTTAGATGTTTACAAAGAATTAAGACTTTTCTTTCATGAATTTCAGAAGGAGCTCATTTTAAATCGTTTAGAAGTAAAAACTATGGTGTACGTAGACTTACTCAAATCATCGTATTCGCTACTATTCATCATGTTTTTCCTGGATTATCTTATTTTTAACTTGCAGCCATGATTTTTAACACTACACCTCAGCGCCAATATATATCCTGGTCACGAACAAAAGCCAAAAAAAACTGCGGAACCAGCACAATATACAGAGCATTGTAGCAAAACAGTAGCATTTTTGCCTTAATACAGTGAAAATGAAAACGGCTTGCTATTTGTGGTCGTGTGATGAATGACGCCAGTCCCCCTCGCCCCGAAGCCCCCATTATGCTTGACACAACATATGGCTGATTTGCCTCCGCATGGGTGTATACATCATTGTTTGTTTTGGACCTGCGGATAGTTATAATCTAAAGGATTTTAGGGCTTTACAGGTTTTGTGGTAGTGGTATTTTGTGAATATTTAGGAAAATATAAAAATAACAATTTCAAGCATATATCTTGTTCGAATACATAATTTCATAGAAACATACAGCTAGCTGTAGACTTGGTACATTATAAACAATAACTACTTTTTTGTTTTTTTTTTTATTATTATCAATAGGCTCGCGCTTGACCACTATCTCACCTGATGGTAAGCGATGATGTGGTCGACGGTGAAGCACGCTTGCCTAGAAGTAACCTATACTTACATATATTATGACTTGTCTTATGTATCTATCTCAAGAAAATCAACTTCAGTCAGACCCATTCGTCATAAAACTTTTTTCGCGTCTGCCGTGAAGCCCTTTCATAAATTCATACCATAGCCATTCAAAGTAATACTGCGAATGTGAAACATTTACTGAGAAAAGTATTAAAGTGACACAAACATTTAACAGCTGGTTTGAAAGGAGAGAACTGAGAGGTTCTGTTTGTTCAGCCAAGGAGGGGAACACAATGGGGCTGGAAGAGAAGTAATAAAAGTCACATTAAGTCAAGAGCAAGGATTTGAAGGTAGTAAGGTACAGACGGGAATGAATTTGTCTGAGAAACACGTGGAGGTTTGATTGGAATGTTACATGATCCGGTTGGAGTAAATTCGTGTCTTTTGTAATGAGGTTTTCTTTGTATTTGATTCAAAGTATTCGTAAAGAAGTAATGATAAACTGAGAGCTCCTGTTTGTCAAAGGAGGAGGCTTTTTCTATCTTACGTTCAAAGTAGATATTTTTAAATAAGTAGGATGATAAAATGTTGTCATTTACGTTTATGTTAGTACATACCCTACCTATTATTTAGTAAATAAACAATTAACTTAGAATTTTTGTTGTATAAAACCAAATACTATAATAGACATTTCACTGGCGACGAAGATATTAACAAATTCTAATTCATTTTAGAATACCACAGAAACGGGCATATATAAGTTAAGTGGACAGACCACGCCTTAATTACCCCCTTTAATTATCAAACTATTAGATACTATTCATGTCGCTGAAGCTTATTTCAGGTGTTATTCGATCAAAAATTTAAAATCCAACAATTAGTTTCCACCGTCCTAACCAAAGTAGCCGAATAATTTACCTGATCACATATTCTGTACCACAGACAAGCGTAGACGTTGGATTTCAAAGACATCGTGCTCTATAATTACG
Organism: Orthosia gracilis; assembly: GCA_947562075.1. Classification (NCBI taxonomy): domain Eukaryota; kingdom Metazoa; phylum Arthropoda; class Insecta; order Lepidoptera; family Noctuidae; genus Orthosia; species Orthosia gracilis. The sequence continues at coordinate 15,855,592 of OX387274.1, forward strand.
TATAATAATTCCAGCCGAACAAATGGGGCAAAGGACATAATTACAGCCATAGATTTAATTAAAGCTAGTTATGTGAAAGGTGTCCACTATCACGCGTACGACGCGAGGACTCGGAATCTTGAAAATTCAATTGCGATTCTACGCTTTGTAATTAATAGTTTTAATGATAGATACTTAATAGCTTTACAAATAGCGTTTGTATACGAAAACGTTATCACTAGTGGGGTATTCTTGAAGTTTTTTCTCGAGTTAGATTACATAAATCATCGACACACGTGTGTCCACGATAAATCATTGCATGTAAGCTGTAATTAAAAGCACGATTTCAGGTAAGATTTGAGAACAGAGTATATAATTAATTTTTGTATTTCGTTAGATGAATCACCGTTGATTAGATGCGCGGGCGCATGGGCCTGCTAGCGGCTCCGTGACCACTTGTTGTGGATGCAGATGTTTACGTTATAATTACTCGCCGCTTAATGACCTTTTCACTACAACCGTCGACTACGTGCAAGGTATTACTTAAAATAGTTGATTTACAGATTGTTTGATAAATTAATGAATCCTCTGTACGGCTCATAAATCAGTGTGAATTACCTTTTAAAAAGTTTTTTCGCACGTCCTCACGGCGGCGATTATAGGAAAATTATAATAATTGTGCGCGGCGTAATTACGTGATGTAATGTTAAGGCAAGCGATATATTGCCGTCAATTTGGATTCATGTAAAATATCGCGCAATAAATTTACATTTTATAAGTTTGCCCTGCCGTTGGACGTGGGCGCGATATCTCTGTTTAGGATCAAAAACTCGTATCTGAAAATTGCGCATACCGATCTCACGGTGACCAGGTCATTCAATGACGCCTATTAACATTAAAACTCGTACGTGGACAGAATTCTGATGACTTTATTGGTTATCTATAATTTTCAAACGATGCTTGCCTATAAGTACATTATAATTTACCAGTTATAAACGTTTAAGACAGTTGTACACATACCTTCTGCCATGACATTAACAGTTTGTGAATGTCTTAGAAAATTTAAGCTACCGAAGTATGATTTTTTTGAAAATTCAAAACAATAAAATAATCAAATACATCCTTTTCTGGCTGCTCAGATCCACAACAGATAATCTCGAACACAATATCTCTGACTTAAATCGCGATTGAGGCAGATTACATTATTTTTATCCGTGTAAAAATATTCTCAGTATGATAATGCTTAATTCTTGACATATTTTATATAATGCGAGCCGCAGGCCAGTAAACCGACACTATGTCTAATAAATTTATGGACCTTCATTTTCATGTTGATCGGCGCTCGAAATTATAATCGTCGCGCTTGAGGCGCGGCGCGTGAGTCGCGAGGTGCGTGACGAAGAGTCGAAGACAGTGCAGGCGGTGACGGACGGACACGAGACGATCAATCCATTCAGAATAGTCCTCTTAATCGAGTACTGCGATGGTTGCTTGCTTAACGAAAATTTACAGCATGCGGGCTGGCAGAAAAATAATTCTGGCTGGATTTGAACAACGTTCGAATTTAGAATCTGTTTAATGTATTTCTTTGGTTTGGTTCAAATCTCTTCAGGTGTAAAACATTACTTACTACCGTTAAAAAAAAACAATTTTAAAGTCCGGGTGTTGCTATTATATTGGATCCTCATCGACCCGGTCCCAACAGGTAGGTACTTTACTTACTGTCTTTTTAATTGAAGGTTTTGTCTCGTCATTCTGCTGATCTTTTTATTTTCTTCGATTTTGCTGACTTGGATGACGGAGTGAAGAAAGGGTTACTTAATCGTGACCTGGAGGAGATGCACTGGCAACCTGTAATACTTATTGTTACGACCTACTGTTGTGACTTGTGATCTTTGAGCCGAGTTGAAATGTGGGTGTTGCAAAAACGATGCTTTTTCATAATTTTACTAGGCTCGTCGATTCCCGAAATGTATTTAGTAAATCAAGACGGTAAATAAATATTGACTTTTTGTTCGAGGGGTTATTTTACGGTTAGCTCCGTTACATCCTACCTACTCGCTTACTTAGAGTTCGTAAGTAGTGGTATTTCCAGTTGAACTGTTGTAATACCTATCCATCCATCTAGTGAATATGGAATGCTAGTAGGTAATGCTAGTAGGTAATGCTAGTAGGTAATGCTAGTAGGTAATGCTAGTAGGTAATGCTAGTAGGTAAGTACTACTCAGAAATCTCTTCAAAGTTAGAGTGAACAGGCTTCTTCTGAGTAAGCTCACTCCATCGTCGACTCTGTCTCTTTCACCTAGACTAGAGTGAAGAGCAAACCCATACCAAATAAAAATAAACGAATGTCTAGGTTTTGTTGTCCAGATTTCTAGAGACAGTGAAAAAGCTGTCTTAGGTGACTCTACTAACTCTCTACTTTATGATGAATATTGACATTCCATCGTTTCATTAAGAGGAAATGCGGTCGCAGATCTCCGACTAAATTTCCTTAGTAAAAAGTCAAAATTTGAGGTTGGACTCTCACCTATTTCCTCCTCCAATATTGCACCAATTTAAAATATATTCCATAAACTGAATAAGAAAGATATACATATACTGTGCCCCTGTTTTCCTTTTTGATGCTACAATTTCTTTGAAAGCACTAGAACCTTCAAAAAATGCTCAAAATTACGCTGTCTACAGAGGCCTAGTGTACAAATTGACAACGATAAATGAAAAAAGAAAAACATGGAAGCACAACAATATCTTTTATACCATTCCCCCTCTAAAAAACTTATTTTATTCACTGAAAACAGTGAATAAAAAGCACTTTTAATCACTGTTTTGGTGTTTGAATTTAGAACACACCAATACATATTTGAACTCCATCTCAATGCAATACAACCTACTTGCGCATAAAATACTCGTTACAAACTGTTTGTGCAAACAAAGAATATTCGAATTTCAAACTCCTTCGTTGTTAGAATCCTTCACTTGTTCGTGATTCATCTATGGCCCTCGCTTTAAAACCGTCCTTTATTCACTAGTTGCATAATATACTATTTTATGTAATTTAAGGAATACCTTTTAAATTTGTACAATACTGGAAGAAGAAATAGGCGAGGCCCAAGCCTCGAATTATGACTTTTTACTTACTAAGGAAATTCAGTCGAAGCTCTGCCCGGGTACATATTTGAACGGCGAAAATCAAAATATCTATGTTCTAAATGTCAACATTTAATACACCTACGAGTATGTTCATTATATTATATTTAAGTTAACAACACCTACTCGTTAAAATATAATATTTATTTTCAGTTTATGAAATATCTTTTAAATTGGTCCAATATTGGAGGAGGAAAGAGGCGAGAGCCAAACCTCGAATTATAACTTTTTACTAAGGAAATTCAGTCGGATATCTGCGACCGCATTTCCTCTTAAGTATCAAGTTTCTTCAGGGACCTGTCATCAAAAAACCTTTCAAACACCAATCAATGCCAATAGTTCTCTAACATTACAGCAATGTATTATTGTGTAATTAAAAAAAACAGCACTCATTTAAAAGGCGTAAACTCAACAACGACTAGGTAACATCAGAACAACTCCACATTGTTCTTATCCACTGTTCTCACGGTGCAAAATTTCTAAAAAACACAATAACAGCGTAAACTTGCAGGAGCGAAGAAAAAGTGCGAATATAAATGTCAAAGCGGAGTGCGTAGGAAACTGTTCGCTGTTAAATGACGTGGAAACTGACATGGTGGCATGGGGATCACTACTGTGTTCATGGCGGATAGGGTAGGAATGCTGTGTGTCTAATTTACACATTCGGTGTGGCTTGTGAATAAACTTTTATATTTAAAAGTGCTTTTTCAGTTTTGATTTGTGGAGTATAAACGCCTTATAATACCACTTTTTTCCATATAAAAGACTTTTAATCAAAAATCTTCTGAAACGAGAAAAATCATGCCACATCGTTATCGAAGTATGAAGTCATATATTTAAATAAATCGCATTTATGAAGCACTAAACGTAACCCTCCGTAATTATTCTGCAGTTCAATATAATCATCAAGTTGAATGACTTATTAGGAAGGGAACATGGAAACAGCCTGCTTACTGCATTAGTTTACCCAAGCATTAATATCATTCGGCCATGTACGTATCAAGTGTATACCTCATATAAATTTTAATCGCTTACTCTGAAATCATTATAATAATTACGTATAATGCGAGCAACATTGTGGTCTTAGGAACAAAGAGAGCGACACCTCGCCGCCGGTGGCGCGGGCGCAGACTGACGTACGCACGAGATCACAGATACCACTGAATGTCGCTCGGTAGATCATATCTCGCTTTATTACAAACACTGGAAATACTTTTACAATAGTCATGGGTGGCAGAAATAAATGTATCAACTAGATGCTCTTTCCACTATCTCTGAAACTGCAGATACGGGAAATTGGACGGAACGGAATTACAAGATTTAATAACATTTAATTCTTCTCTAGCTCTTCTGAAGCATGTATGTGACCTTAAAATTAAAACAAAACACCACAACTGTTGTAATAACCATAAGCTGAATATATGTTCATACAGAATACCAGACCTCATTTTAAACTTAAACGTCGCCGTAATTACTTACGAAACTAGTTTAAAAAATATTATTCGTTACAAAAAGAGAGACCATACAAGAAATTAAACCTTTCGAAGTCTGAACAAGTCCTTTTAATTAACCAATAAAACATTTTGTTGCAATACGAGTTGCTGATAGAAACTTTGAAGACACATAGCAATTACAAGTACCTCGGCCGCGTATTATTGAATCATTGTTGGCGTTACGATTAATTGTATCATGTTTTGTAAACGTTATCTTTCGTTGTAATCGATTTTGTTTACGGAAACATGTTGCATCTGGCCACGTGCTTGTTTCCAATAGAGTTGCTCCGGAGAAAGCAAACTGCTTTCTTATGATAATCAAGTCATTCGTCTCGGGAATGTGCTCAGCGACAAAACGACTTGTTCAGGAAACGATGCACTCAAGGGTTCGGAGATTTATCTTTTTTGCTGAGGGATAAAAACGTCGCTAAAAATAAGATTCTTGACTGCATTTTTTGGGGACACAAAGATTTGTTCACTAACGTATTTGATTAAAAGCTATCGCTACCAAACTTGTAATCAATATTCAAAATAATTTTCAGACTGACGACATCAATCTCCAAACCTGTCATTAAGTATAAATATTTGCATATTCAAAACACTTCTCAAATATTGTATATAGAATTAATCCGCGTATAATTTTATCATAAAATTAATATAAATTTTATTTTATGTTAAATCGATTCGTGACCAGTCGATACCTCGATGGTATGTCAGCCCATCGGAATATCTGCGAACGGTACAAATGTCAGTTTCACACTTATCTATGATCTCATGGGGAGGAATATTTTAAACAAAGCTCTTTGCCTATAAGTGCCGCTCCTCGACTAGATGGAACGCTTTAATATGGAAAACTATTGATGAATTAGCGTTTCAACGGTTACAGCCGTTATAGAAATAAAGTGGTTGTGAGTAATTATTGAGTTTATTATTTCAATGAAGATGTGAAGATATAAAACCTGACAATTATGTTGCAAGATGTCCAAATGGTGGCTGTGCCACCAAGAAAAATCGGAACAAAATCATAAATAAATTCTCTTTATTTGGTTTACTAGACTGTAACAATATTAATCAGAAAAGTTCTTTTCAGTTAAAATGTCAGCTCCACATTCGTTGGGCTCACAGCATCCAACAAATTCGCTGGAATAACAATCAACAAAAATCTAAATCCCATCTCTCTACAGTAACCCAGAAACCCGACCGGCGAGCGTCCAAATACCCCCATAATTACACCGAGTACGTTTTTAAGCCGTATGACGTCACAGGACAGGTTCCCGGTGACATCCACCTCGCCAATGGAGGGCCGACTCGCCGCCATTGGTGAGATTTGTCTCACATCTTACGATCCTTTGATTTGATATTGTTTTTTGTTACTTTTGTAATCTGAGGTGTATCTTATTGTTTTTGGTTATGTTATAGAAGGTGATGTTGTGATGGACAATGTGTTAGGTTGTGATGTCCTGTTGATCGTTATGGTTTACTTTCAGGTGACGTTCTGTATTTTCTGCCTAACTCCATGGGAAAAAGACGTGAGTTTATGTATCTTAACTTAAAATTATAAAGCTGAAGAGTTTGTTTGTTTGTTTGAACGCGCTAATCTCAAGAACTACTAGTTGGAATTGAAAAAATATTTTTGTTTGGATAGTCCGTTTATCGAGAAATGTTATAGGCTAGATAACATCACGCTACGACCAATAGCAGCGGCGCATATATGAAAAATGTTGCAGAAACGGGAAACATTATTCCTTTTTAAGAGCTTTCGTTGCGTGCGCTGCGAAAGCGGTTAAAGTTACGCAACAATCATGTATGTAGTGTAGGTAGGGTTAATGGGTATGTAGGTAGCCAGTTGACGGGAGCGAAGCCGCGTGGGACAGCTAGTGTATGTATATTTTTATGTTTGTATGGGTCTACTTGTCTTCAATCTTATCAGTGTGGCGACGCTTGGGGGAGGCCTATGTCCAGCAGTGGACGTCTTTCGGCTGAAATGATTGTGATGACGATGATGGGTTTACTTTACAGTGTTCCTTAAAAGTTTATTTATTTAACCGCTTATTACTAAACCGCCCATAGAATAAATAAGTTGCAGAGAAGAGTTCTTTAAAAAATGACTGAAAACATTTATATCTGATATTAAGATCAAGGGATTAATGAGTATATTAATTGGATTGCAAATGGCGGACATCGCTATGATTATGATTATGAGACCGGTTTTCAACCAATTTTTATTTCTGTGTACCCTTATAAAGTTACCTGCAATCTGAAATACAAATAATGACGTTGCAGTATTGAAAACTGGATTCGTTTTAAGTTGACTAGAAGCCAGCAAGCAATTAAGTTGTGAGTTGTGGGATGGATAATGATATGAGGCAAAGGAAAAACTATGGGATGTATAATGGCGTTATAGTCTATGAGAAAATAAAATAGTAAGTAGGTACACTAACATATTCGTACTTAAATTAAAAGTTTAACTTTTTTTTTTTTTTTATTGATTATAGGCTTGCGCTTGACCACTAACTAACTACATTCAAACGGGGTGAATAGGAACACAAAATTTCGAAGAGAATTTTCACGTTCTTTAAAAATTGTTTGCAGGATGTTTTTAAGTACTCCAATATAAAAAAAAAAATTATAAAAAAAAACGATGCTTTTTTTTAAACCATAAAGTGCTATCAAAGTTAAAATCCTAATCAAAATTTTGTTCCCATTCACCGTTGCATTTTATTCACCCCATTTTACCCGGTATGTCAAAATCTTGGTAACTATTTCAGTACTTTATACATCTTATTGATTCAGCACCGATTTTTGAATGAAGAATTTCAATTTGACAACTTGTCCAACTTTATGGAAATGAAAGCCTGCCAACCTGAAAGCTTTGGAATCAGAGTAGCGTTTGACGTTTAAACTTCTCAATTCAGAAGACTGATATGAATGCTGTTTTACCAAATCTACTCGTATTAATTTATTTATTATTTTAGGATTTTGTGGTTAAATTAGGTAATGGTAGTAATCAAAATAATTGTATCTTTGTTTGAAATATTTTTTAGGAAAAAGGGGTTCAGTTTGCCTATGACTGACTGTAAGGGCCTCTAGCGGTATCCATAACTGCGCCCTACGAAAGTTTCCCCATACAAATGTAAGGAAAATAGCTTAAGGTGGTTGCGAATATTACCAACATCACCTCAAGCAATATCTCTAAAGGGCACCCTGCGAATACCATAACGAATTTTGCCAGTAAAGGGGAAAATGGTAACAATATACAAATAATAATAATAATATATTTATCGTCGTGATGGCCCAGTGGCTACGACCTCGCTCGCCTCTCGTGCTTGAGGTGTCGGTTCGAATCCGGGCAAGTACCAATGTGACTTTTTCAAATTCATATGTACTTTCCAAGTTTATCTTGGACATTGTTGACAACGGTGAAGGAAAACATTGTGAGGAAACCTAGACTTATAGTGAGTTTATAAGATTGTGCTCCATTGGTGTAATTACTGCAAGCGTTCCAGTGCGAGGATAAACTAATAAATAAATACAATATAATAATAACAATATACCTACCCACAGTCTGCTAAGAATATACCTGTCTGTTGCCTATATTATCTGTATAAGAACCTTCTTACTATAAAATTTCAATTAATATGTAAAACTTATACAGTACTCTAATGAGTTTGTCGATAATCTTCATCAGTATGAGAGACACATACTTTACAGAATGACCAACCATTCAGCCATACATTGACACACGAGATAAGAACCAATCAATTATCGCCTTACACGCCACTTTTTTTAGCTATTAATTTAATTTCTTAACTAGCGAATACACATGGCTACTTTATAGAATTGCAAGAAAAACTTGGTCTATCGTACGCTTATTAATCATTAGTATCGAGAACAGTTTAATAATTACAAACTTAAAATAATAGTCTTACAGCACCTGTCCAGCATAAACAATAAAAAAATGTACATGACACGAACCTTTATCATAGCTTCCTGGTGATTATGTACAAAGTATTGACCATCCTATGTAGACAGACAATTTTTACATAGAGAGGAAATAATTAAATTACCAAGTTGTACCTTCATTATAAACGTATTTGTAGTTAAGGTCTTTCAAGTCACGTAATGTCCATATTCAAATACAAAACTAATTAATGAACTATACTTAGATTTTATGTTCTATGAACAATGCTGACGAAGTCACTTCCAGTTCCAGTCATCATGGCATTTTAATGTAGTAACTTTTATAAACGGGAGGCGTATCTACATGAACTCAACTAGACAAAGACAAATACTACTCATTACTTTTAAAATCTTGATATATGTAATAAACTTCATTACTTACTTATTTATCGATTAACAAAGTTTTCAATTCTGTATTAGGTATCTTCATTAGGCTGTCAAAGACAATAACTTTATCAACTCCAAATGGATATTCAAGGCCCGAGGGATGTAATTGTAATTATTTTTTCTAGTCACGTATGTATCCGTCAAACAAATTGTTGGTGAGCGAGGTGAATACTCGTATGCTGAACATGTTGCTGCAAATGTCAATGTTGCCCGGAGCCGCATGCGCACGCACTAGTCGATGTGTTCGCTATTAATGCGAAATAACTATAATTTAGGTGACGCCAGCGTTTGGCGTTTAACCGCCAGCCTCTGGAAAGGCGACGGAAGCCTGTCACAGGCGCAATTACAGTACCGAGAATCGGCATTAGTTCGTCGTGTTGAACTATTTATGTATGTAAAATAAGAACAGCCTCTCGTACGGGGAAACGGCGATTGCACGCATCTCTCATTAAGCACTTTAGAGCAATTTGAGGAGTGGAGAAAAAGTCGGCCGAGCCGCGGCAGAACATCGCGTGGTCAATTAAAATGTTGCCGCACCAGTGCCGAGGCCAGCTCGCAAGCAACGGTACGTTCGCGCACAAAACGGTCAAATAACACAGTCGACTTGCTCTGAATTGCCCGTATCCTCTATCCTCGCTATCTAAATAAAGAGTAGAGACAAGACAGGAGTAGCTGATCTCTGATGAGCGACTGCGATGAGGGCGAGGCGTGACGAGAACGTGAGGTAATTGGCACCGAACTTGTTACCGCTTCTCAGTTTCGACATCGGTAATTAGCTGTGGAGTTAAGGGCTTTCCTTGGGAGGTGGACCGTGTTTTTGAAAACATATTGGCCGTTAATTATGCTTTTGAATCTGACAGATGAATGAAATACTTCTGTAAACCTGACTAGTGTAACTGAACCCACAACTATTTTGATATAGGCCTACTTGCCTGATGCAGTAAATGCGAGTCATCTAGGTAGCGGTGTACAAAACAAACAATGCCGAGATCCACCTGAGCCGCTGTTGCGCCGTGACTGGGCCGAGGTGCGCCCACGCAGCGCACGCACCGCCCGCGCTTGCATGCCGGTCGGACATGTTTTCAAACACTTTCAAAATATACGTAGGTCTACGCCAGGCTTTATTGTGATTAACTGTCTAGATTATCGTAAAGGATGTGTTCAATTGTTCAACGGTTTTATTGTTTGTTGTGATTAGGTTGGGTGTATATGACAAGTTCATAGAAATGTTTCTAATTTTGTAGGGGAAATCGTTTACCTTTTTAAATGATATATAGATAGACTAGGTATACTGTTACTAGGTTCAGTAAATATTTATATAATACAGTCTCATGACAGTACAAAAAATGTCAAACGATATTTTTTTTAATGTTTTTTTTTATACCGTAGATACCCTTTGCACTAGTGGTTGATGTTTTTATTTTTGTTGTAAATCCCAGTTACAGTACACAAGGTATAAAGGACCAGTTTAATGTAGAGCATATAATAGAAGGAGGAACACGCTCTTTGTAGCGGCGTACTAATTGCAGTCGTAGCAATGGACATCAATCACCCGGCCGACGTAACAACGAAAACACTGTTAGTTTTGCCGCCGAATTATTAATTACATTCCCACAAAAAACTCACACACAACGCCGAAACGCATAAATTTCTTCCTTTTTCACCGCACAAAGGAGCCGGGCGGCTTCAATATAACGCTAAACAGATTAGCCGCGCCCGACACGGCCGTCGCGGCATAATTTTTGGCGCCAGTAGTCCTGCCTCTAGATTAAACTAATATGAAAAGGAAATTGAGTAGAAAATGGACGAAACCTCTATGTGTCATTAAGAATTGGTTCCGCCGCTCCAAAGTGCCGGCGTAACCTTTATTATATTTGACTTCATTTAATTGAATTAACTTTTACCTTTTTATGAACTGCTAGTGATGTTCGGAACGAAATGTAATGGCCTATTTTCAGATAATAACAATGACGTTTATGTGACGGATATTGCTTTATAAATAATAAAAAGGCCTACTGATTTAGGTACCGGGTGGATAGAATTTTGTAAGTTATAACTAGCAGGTACCTTCAGTATACAGTGATTTATTAGGTACAGATCGTTAAAAAGATATAATTTATAATTCAAAAACAATAACAGTTACTACTTAAAGTATTTGAAACAAATTGAGTAGGATTTATTATTCAGGACGGACGGCCGAGTAAACGGCGACTTGAATTATTATTCAAAGGCACGGCAATGTGAAGAAAATTTACACATAATGTTTTCTCTTACGGTGGGGGATATTTGGCGGTCCACTCGAGCCGCGGGGGTGGCCATGAATAGTAATAGAGGTTGCCGAGGTTGCTCGAGGGAGCGGGCTGCGGGCTGCCTACACTCATCGCGGGTAATGTGCCGCTTATGGTGCGTGCTAAATCGACAATACCCGGGGGTGCCCTGCTGACTAACAAACCATTTCATGGACTCACCTATTTGGCTCGGTTTGTTCTTAATATTAAAGTTCATGAACCGTGAAGATTTCTCCGTTAGAAAAGATCTATTAATAAGTTTGGAATCAAATTAGTTCAACTCATTCAACATTCGTTATGCTTGTTGATTACTCAAATAAACAGGTGTCAGATTTTGTCTTAACGAAAACTTATTAGGCCTGGAAAGATATACTCTTAAATTAAACTTAAGAAATAAGCTTTAGTTTAAAGAATCACACCGTGGTTTAATGAACAGACTGAACTTGAATTAAACTCAGGTTACCTATAGTTTTAAACAATCCATTTGCTTACGACCTCATAGAACCTATTAAATAGGCCGCTATTACTTAAAAATAACTCAGGATAACCTAAAGACTAGATACCGGTTGAAGTATCAACTACTTATCAAGTTATCAGTGATAAGAATGTTAGTAAGGCCATCTACACTATGTTAGCAGTAAGGGGTGCGGTGGTCGGCTCATGGACTCACATTCATGAGCAGGTCCGGAGAGGAGGAGCCCTTGCCGCTCATGGCGATGGCGAAGGCGCCGGGTGTTGGCGCATGTCACACACTCACAACACTCGCGGCGGCGCAGGCGGCGCGATGGCGCGACTCAGTGCGCCGGGCGCTCGACTGACGCGGCCCCCACCGCAGCGGAGCCCCCACCGCTACCGGCTGCCTCATTTCTCACTATAATTTGCGTGCTGCTCGTTTTTTACCATTATTACTCCCTCGTTTTGTTTTACGTATTATCGAGTGCATCCCGCTCGCACCGGCCGCCATGCGCGCTCGGCGCCGCCCAGATAATAGCCGCGTGCAATTACGTCGCAGCGCGGTGACGAGTGTACACACAGGTACTGCTAACGCCATCTTGTGACGGGCGGACGAACTGGAATTACTAACAAACTTACCATTCATAAAACGTGTACACGAAACTTTTCAAACAATGGCATTTGACTACCTAAAAGTACGTTGACTCTTTCCTAAAAATGGTGGTATACTAAATTATTAAAAAAGATAATAGTCAAAACTCAAAGCATACTATCCTTACTGCAGTGCTCTAATCAATGAGAGAGAGATGTATTATTTAAATAAATTTACTTCAGACGGTATTTTTTTCTCAAAAAAGTGTTTTAAGTTCTATCACCACTTATGTCGTAGCAGCGCGCAGCGCGTAGCACACTGCGTAGCATGAGGCGTAGCACCTAAATAAAATTAAATTTTTTACAAAATTATATGTTTAACCAATTTTTTATTAAAAGACTTAATATCACTTAATATCATCATTTTAAGATTTATTTATAACACTAACATTTGACACCTACTACGACTTAGCAATGACAGACTTCCATGATTCTAATTATAATACTCGTAGACCTCATAAAAAGCAATCCAACTGTAGGTATAATTAGGATCTATAATTAGGTTTTATATTTTGAGCGCTTTAAGGTTATCGACCTTTGATAGCATAGAATCTTCAACCAAAATGCAGAAAACTGCAAACGGTCTGCTACTCAATATTTCTCAGCAGTTATTTAGTTTTAATTAAAAATACTTATTTAACTTCTAAAAATACAATTTTACGAGACTTTTATACTGTTGTCTATAAAACCTGAACATGAAAGTTAAGTAGAATGAATTTACGATGCCTCACAAGTTGTTTAAAGCTTCTGGGTAGTGGGTACTCATAGTTCAGGCTCTGTGGAACTTTTATTGCACTTTTACAAATCCAATTTTCCCAAACTGTCCATACTCCGTACGAATATTATAAATGCAACAGTAACTCTGTCTGCCATTATGTCTGTCTATGTGCTACATTTTTACCCAACGTTTCAACCCATTTAATTGAATTTCGATATCGTAGTACATCTTCCTTTTTTATGCTGTGAATACGATACCTTAGGATAACTTCCGAATTTCACGATAGTGAAGTCGCATGGCATGTATATAATAAGGATGAAGTCTTATTGTATAAAAACATGCCAGCTTCTATACAATAATATTACTATTCTCATTAGTATTATTGGAACTCCGAATGCCGAAGTACCAATAATACGTTTTTACTAGTATTTAATTTATTGTTCTTATTTAAGATAAATATAAATTTCTTCATAAGAAATAAATATTTCACGCATTTGAAATACTCTACGGAGCAGAACTAAACCTGTTTTTGAATACATGTTTTAATTGACAAAATGTCGATTCATCGTTAAGTATTTATTTTATTATACTCATCTAACTAAAACATATACTATAGTAAGTATTAAAATCCCGTTATCTATAGATTAGACTGGTGATTAGACTCATAATTTATATTCGCACCGATCAACGATTTACGATACTGGTTTTTGATTTTCTTAATATTTTGTGTGTTTGAAACCGGCCCTAATTTTAGTATGATAATTTTGAAAATTGAACGAGTCTGTGGAACGCCCCAAGTCGCAGAGCTTCATAATATGGTAAAAGGTCAAAGGTATTTGTGTACCTGTAATAAGTTTTCGCTGTGTTTTATTAATGTAATCGATTTGATCGTCTGTAAAGATTGCAGCTATTTTGATTACGAAGTTAGAATATTCTATCGTCTATTAACGTCTCTGATATCCAACAGGTTATGCCTTAGGATTTAATGTTGATTTTATATTTGCTTTGAGATTTTGATGAAGATTTTTTATATTTTAATTAAATTAAGATACCTATCTACATGTAGTTAACCAACGAAAAACATCTTATAAAAGCTTGAATAAGTTTATCATGATGTCGTGATAAAAGATCTTTCATTTTGGTAATTGGTTTTCCATCAAGATACATTATTTTAAGAGGGAATTTCAAACTCGTACTACAGAAATTGAGCTAAGGGACAGAATTAAATCAAATCACGAAGTTATAAAAAAAAATGTTTATTTCTTCACTTCAATAAGTTCAAACAATTTACAACAATTCAAAGGCACATGATTCATTACAAGAATTAATTTACGAGTACAAACTATCTTAAAAACATCACATTTCAAATTCACGGTAACTTAAACATATTTTAAATACTACCTACGATAATAATTATGGACTCATGCAAGATCTCAGAGAAGTCCAAAAACAGAAAAGCTTTTTTTTATACACACCTACTTTGATCACTTATTGTCCTAGAGCCACAGGTGGTTGTAAATTATAATGTCCCTGAAACACTGCGTAGTTGTCCTTCGTAGCACACTGATAGCTGCTGATAGAGGCAGGGTATTGTTGGTACATTCTGTGATCACGGACCGGCGGCCTAAGATACAGGGCATCCTGTCTCACCTCTGGGTACCAGCCCGACATCATTCCACTCCCGAACATTCCACCACTGTTGTAATTAGGTGCACTCGGCATAGTCGGCATCATTGTGGGAGCAACTGCTGCGTAATTCAAAGACATCTGTTTGGGAGCACTTGCGACTGGCACTGTCCCGTAGTTCGTACTTCCAACTGAAGAAACAGGCGCTGGAGCTGGAGCAGGTTGTGGCTCAACGGGTCGTTCCGTTTTATCACTTGAAGCACTCGACGTTTCGTCCTTATCATCCTCTTTAGCTTTCTTGTTCTTCTTCGATACGTTCGCATGAGTTTTCACATGTTTTGCGAGATGGTCGGAACGCATGAACCGTTTAGTGCACAGTTGACACGCGAATCTCTTCTCCCCGGTGTGCGTACGTAAGTGTCGCTGGAGTTCATCGGAGCGCGTGAACCTCTTGCCACAGAACAACCAGTTGCACACAAAAGGCCGCTCTCCAGTGTGCCAGCGGAGATGAGCTTTCAGGTGCGACGTTTTCCCGTAAACTTTTCCACAGCCAGGTACGTGGCACACGTGTTCACGTTTAGCGCCGTCCTTGCCATAGTTGGGGCCGAAGCCGGCGGCTTCAGTGAGGCAGTTGGGACAGCGGCACTTAGCACAACGACGCTGGAGTTCTCTGGCTTCCTCTGTCGCGGCGGGTGTTGGTGGCCAGTACGCTGGATACTGGGCAGGGTGAGCAGGGTAGGCAGGCAGCTCACGCCACCCGGGCGGAGCGCACCAGGTACCTGACGACGCACTGCTGCACGAAGACAGGTCAGAAGCCGGTGATATAGCATCACCACGGCCGTAGCCACATCCGTAGCCTGACATCATGTTCATCATCTGCAAATATTAACACTTTATTAGATACAGCTTGCGTAAGCTTAAGGAAAGACGATTCGATCACTTTCAATATTTTTAAGTTCAATTTAATCACATCCAAATTGACGTGATAAACGAAACATTTACAGAGCAATTTACTCTAATATTAATAAACTCTCAAATTATGTTCAATAGCGTATGGGCGGGCGGACGGACCTGTTGCGCGGGCGGATCCACGTATTGCATTTCCGGTGAGTGTGGTGACAACGTAGCGCGACGAAACCTTCAACTGGATAATTACAGGGCGGCGCACCGCTCGCGCCGAGACGTTTTTAATAACTGGCTTGGAATAGACGTAACAAGCGGTTGTCACCTCGCCCCGGCCCCTCTGCCCCGAGGGTCGGCGCGCGCGCACCCCGGACCCCCGCCCCTCTCACCGCACCCCGCACCCGCCTGCCACAGCCTCCGACACACCCCACCAAGCTCCGTGAGTTATGAGCTTACCAGTTCGGCTCTTATGAGAACGGGAAAGCCAAGAGAGCGAGACAACCGTCCAAACAAAGCTAAAGGTTACGTTAAGTGTGTGTTTACTTTGGGCTTTATCGCGTACCGCATTGGGTTCAAGTCGTTAAGTACCCCTTCTTAATTGGGTTTAGGTAAACTAAATTCATGTTATTACTTACGATGCCGCCTTGTTTGTCTATTTTGTAAAAAAAGTTCATAAGTTTGTAAAAATAGAAAAAAAAGCTCGTTGATGTCTTTTATACTGTAATTAAGAAGAGGTTCTAGTTCAAAAGAAAAAATCTTTCATCAATAAATCTATAAAAGCTTGCAATAAGTACCTGAAAAGATATATTTTACTACATTAAAGAAGTAATTTCAGCACTAAGCAACTCCAGGCAATAATATGCATTACCACCTCGAAACAGTAACATCGCAGTCATACAAGCATCTTTCTTTTGTAGGCAGATAAAATTCAGTTCCCAGTTCCCGAGACGCTTAATGTATTTAATTTTTTCTCTATTTCGGTCGGCAGTTCGCGGCAGACGCATGATTTATGCATATTCGAGCGGAGCCAAACCTTTAATTACACGTTGTTAAAATATGGCAGTTTGTTAAATCGTTCGCTCTGCTTTTGTTTTACCAAACACCGCGGCTCTTAGAACGGTTCCCTTTTCTTCCTTCAACGAAATTTTATGTATCATGTATTTTTTATTTCTATAATTGCCTCGCTTTCCAACTGCTTGTATGTTTATTTGTAGTACATCATGCTTGGGTTTGAAGGCATGGGAAACCTAGCAAGAACTCACTCATCAGATTACTAACTGATACTTTTAGTATCTGGGCTTTTCAATTTGTAATGACTTTCAGGCATCTCGATTGAAATCTGATGTAATTTTCCCTTACAACACGAACATAATTCTTCTAGTTAGGTATATTTCATGTCTTCAATCATCTGCAATGAAGTGATGATAGAAACAACAATCTTAACGAATATTATAAAGAGATAAAATTGTTCCTTAGTTTAAAAGTAAAATCTGGAAGTCCGATTTGAAAAATCTTT
The DNA here is from genome assembly GCA_947562075.1 of Orthosia gracilis. NCBI lineage: Eukaryota > Metazoa > Arthropoda > Insecta > Lepidoptera > Noctuidae > Orthosia > Orthosia gracilis. The sequence goes on from OX387274.1 coordinate 15,872,716, forward strand.
CACAGTTACAAAGCTATAGTATCGCTGAGTATCATATCTTTTATCCATAAAGAAAAGCACCATACCTGCAGCATAGACCACGAGGGAGAAATATCAGGAACAATCTTTTCAAATTCCAAATAAAAATTCATAAATATTCAACCCATCATGGGGTTGTCTTTGAATAGATCAATACTTGCATTTCATTAGGATTCTCTCTCGTTTTTCAAATTACTTAGAACCATCATTGCTCCAAAACAACCATGAAATCGATCGCATAATGACATCTCAAAGAAATTACACGATGCACTTGCAGTATCTATTCATTCAAAAAGCAACTGTAACAAAAGTATTTCTCCGAAGCTACTACCGACCGACTACCGTTCATACTGCGCTAGTATCAAAAGGACCTGTCGACATGTTTACGATACCCTAGAACAATAGCTGAGCAAGGGACTCGGATAACAGGCTACTGTGTTGAAGTCGGCCGCCACAAAGCCCCCATGCAGTGGACAATGAGGACTACTAATGTCCTATGATCGTCTCTCGCCATAAATCAGACAGCTACTGTGTTCTTTTTTGAGCAAAAAATCATCTTTCGTAGTCTCACTGCTTGCCTGTCTTCGGACTTGTCGCGTCGATCGATTGCATGTGCAATATATTGTGCCGATTGCTTTTGATCTTTGACATAGCAGTTTGTGGATGCACGTTTGTGTTTGCCGCGTTTATTGGCAGTGGAGTGCATAACATGGGCTCATGCTGGGTTTACTGGTAATAAAAGTTATGCAAGTGTTAGTTTAGCCGTCATTGTGTTCTTAGTTAGCATGCTTTATGGAAGATATGGTATCTATTAGGTGTCAAAGTTTACACAAAGTCGCAAAAAAACTGATGCAATTAAACGGTTTTCGGATTACTTGTGCTATGAAACTTTACTTTCTTGCAACATTGCCGAGATGCCGTCAACGAGAAGTACCCTATAGGTTTTGATTCCTTTGCGACTGTCAAATTACGCGGCACAAACGTATCTTTTGATTGCGTTGACTTAGAAGTTTGATTTTCACAGCTTCAAGGGATTGCAGACCTGAGTATTAGTTATTAATTTCAACTTGATGGTTCCACGCTTTTCATTGTCTTAACAGACATACAGACAGACCACGAAGTGATGCTATAATGGTTCCTTTTTTCCTTTTGAAGAACGGAACCCTAAAAAGTGCTTAGTTATAATACTGTTAAGTTCCATTTCAATATACTCCACTTTCAGGACAAGCCCATTCACGTCTACAGCTCGCGATATCATAATAAAATCATTAGCGAAAATATCGACATCTGAATCGCGCGGCCGTTTCCGCTCAAGAAGGCCGGTATATTACATTAATTACAGGTTTCTTATATCGTGGGCGGGTAATTGGTTCTATCGCACGCTGTCCTCACTTCCTGTCTTTTACTGGCCCTGTATGGGAACACTGGGACTCAAAAGTACCGGCTTGGTGTCGGGTGTCACTATTGTGGCAGCCTGCGCGGCACCCACGCAATGCAGTAAGATGTGAGTAAATTGTGCATGCGAAGCTCTTTATGGGATCTTCAGTTTTTTTTCGGCTTTTGTATGGTTGATAGCTGAATTATGATTTTATCATGAGATTATGTCATCGTTTTTCCTCTATCCTACATAATTTCGTTGATAAGTTTCTCCTTATAAGTACCTGGGTTTCTATATAGCTCACTAAAATTATATGATTGGTGAATTCTAAATATCCTTTCGATTTTTTCTAAGAAAGCTCGAGTCACGAGTAGATAGTACTCGTAACTAGTATTAAGTGCACAGCAATCTGAAAGTTAAACTTAGTTAAAAATATCAGGATAGGTAAAGTACTTCTTGAGAGACCTACACGTGTCTATATCTACCTAATTTGGGCATGGCATCGGATGAAACCACATATATAATAAAAGTAAGTTTCATTCAAAAGCTCGACGTGCCATTTAGCTAAGATAACATTATCAAGAATCGAGATATGACTCCAAAACTTCGCTGATCTCGGATTATCACTTTTTATAGAAATCCGATATGCGCCTGCAACAAAGAGCGTAAAAAGCTCAAATGTTACGCGGGTTACGAATAAGTTTTACATTGCTTTTGTATGGAGCGGACATTGTTGTTATCTGATCGGAATTCCGCTCATTTCGCGTCCTGTGAGGATCTGCGACTTAGCAGTGAAGGGTGCATTGTGTCGGTGTAACCAGATCACCGAATGTACCTGTTACAACAATGTGAAGCGCACAGGTTCGCACCAAGCGATGCTCCCTTGTCAAGCCATTGTCATAGGAGCTGTCAAATTTTTGCGTAACGCAGTGGCGAAGTGGAAAAAATTGTATTGTTTCTAACGGATTCAATTTTTTTTCAGTATGGATTGATATTTTTTTTCGTAATCTAGCTTTACTTGGGTAAAGTTAAGCCCGCAAAAAGCTAAGCTGTAAAGGATATTTTCTATACCGATCTCGATTGTGAGATTTCGTAGTGGTTGCGGTTTCTTTAGGACCTAATCTGTTGTTAATCAGAACACATAAGGTTTAGTTTAAATAAGGAAATCTTTAATAAGGTACCCATGTATTTTTGGATCAAATAGGTATTGCCGGCTAGATGAGAGCCTACCTCAATTTTTTGCATAGAAAAAGAAAAAATCAGCGACCATCTAACAAGTCGGCACGATGTTTGTATAGAATAACATACATCAAAAATCACACACAGAAAGTGAAGTCCGAGCGGACAGCACAAAAAATATACGGAGTAGGTAAAAGATTTCTGCAGAGCATGGCTCCCCGGGGTGCCGCGGCCGATTTCAAACGGCTAGAGCTCTATAACCTGACAGACGAAATTACCCCACATCAGAGAAACGACATCTCGAGAGCAGTTTGTTTTACACAACAAGCCGTTCAGATATAATGATGACACGTTTTTGACGCCAATCTATTGCTCTCATTAGGATCCTTTTTTTGTAAAAATGACCAATTTTGCTAATAATTATGGCAATATGAATGAGACTAGCCATTAGTGTCAGGTTTATAGGGGGTGCACAAGCATTGTATTTTTATGGTTTTGTAGTTAAAAAAACGAATATGGACTCCTGAACTAATTTTATAATTGTTATTGCGATTTGTTAGAGAGACTATTAAAATAAAACCTTACCTACCGCATTGCTGATCACTTTATTTATTGCTGTTTTTATTTTGATTTTTATGTTTAACTTTAGTAAAAAACTTACTTCTGGCTCAAAAACCGACATTTATAATTCAGTTAACAGCTCTACACCAAAAAAATCCTTGAAATATTACAAAACCCGACTAATGAAAAATCACGATCTAAAAAGTATGAAACATGAAAATATGCCAGCAAAATTATCTAAAACAAATATTCCGTGGTCGCACCTACCGTAACAAAACAATACATTCTGCAAAGTAGCATACGATGATACAACCACAGTAAATTTACTGGAATATTTTCTTGTTTCATACTTTTCAGAGCGTGATTTTTCAATAGTCGGGTTTTAGTTTTGAACTTATTTTTTATTTAAAGTATTTTGGAGTTTTTGCAGAGCCTGAGAGAACAAATGAACATAAATTCACACATGCATTCTACATACTACGATCAACAAACTCTTTGCGACGCTGTAGTCGAATAAAAATTTGTTTTCATGACTGACGGGATATTGTCTCGCAAACGGTACGCTTGACTCAAAATATGATGTACCAAACACTAACTTCATTTTAAAATCCCTATTCAATAATACCACACATGATGGGGTGGGGCGGGAGGGCTCTATATTCAATGTGACGTCACATAACCTATAACCAGCAGACTAACGAGACCTCATTTGTCAAATTATGATGAGAAGTTTAGAAGTTATAACCTAACATATGACTAATGGCTCTTAGCTTTAAGCCTTTTGTTAACATCTCATTTACCATGTAAATAAACAAATAAATGAATACGATTCCAGCATATTTTTTAATTAGCCTTTTCGAAACGCTTCCTCCATATTTTTCCAGCTACTTTTATCTCCTGCGTTCTCCGGCCTATCCGGCAGGAACGAATCCAAATCGTCAAGCCAGTTTTTTAAGCCGTCTTCGGTTACGACGTCCGTCTTCAGTTACCCACTGCATGGCGATGCTGGTTCATCTATACCCATGAACCTGCAAATGATCTGACCCACCCAATCCCATTTTAGCTTCGTAGACTTGTCTCCTACATCAGTGACCCCTGTCTTGGAGCGTATAATTGTGTTGCGGATTCGGTCAGTGAGTGTCATTTGTAAAATGTTACGATCCATCGCTCTTTGGCAAACCTTAAGTTTAGACTCCTGAGCCTCGGTCAAAGACCAAGTCTGAGCGCTATAGATTAGGATAGGCAGGATTCACATGTCGACGAGCTTGAGTTTTAATGAAATTGGAAGGTGGCGTTCTTTTTCTTGTATGTTCTGAAAGAAATCTAGCTGGCCCAAGTAAATGTATTCGTCGACGAATTCTATTTCCTGTCCCATATTTTCTTTACTTCGATCTTATATTTGACGGCATTACTCATGAACTTGCTCTTGGGTTGGTTCGAATCATCCTCATTCCAACCTCAATGCTTGATATCGGTTCGCCCTACCGAGATACATATATGATTCAGAAACCATTCTTCATATGTAAGATACCCACATATGGGTAAGTTTCATTTTGACAATAATGGATAGGTGGAATCCACAGACATTAATCTAACTATATAACGCAAGTCCCTCCATCTGTATGAAAACCAAGCGTGCCACTTCTTCACAAACAATTTAAAAACAAATTTACTAACCAATGAAAGAAAACATTTCCAATGCCTCGGCCATGAAAAGGCATTTCCCAGATTTCGGTGGAATTCCGGTGCCTATAATGCTAAATGAAAAACTCAAATTACGATCATTGATCGTAAATTTACTCCGTTTTTTGACACGCGAAGTAGATACAAATGCGTCATCTAGTTAGATTTATATCTGTGGTGAAATCAAACTCAAACTAAGTATTCTTGTTGATTCTATAAGTGAACAATGAACGAAAAGAATTTCTTCGTTTTGTGTGCGATCGCGAAAAACATGACTTAAGACCGACTCCAAGTATCATGGGGCGGGCAGGCGGTGTTGATGACGAGTTGAAATTGCCTACCTACCCACAAAATGTTGTGGTCAGGAAAACCCACATTACGGCTGTGGTCTTTTCCGAGAGAGGGTTGAGTTCTCTCGGAAAAGACCACAGCCTTATTGCGTAATGAATTCGGCAAGGCAAAGAATATGAACAATCGACAAATCACAAAGACGGAAATCCACATCGCGTCTTGCCATGTTAGTGATCGATTGTTCATACTCTTTGTCTTTTACCTTGCGGAATTCATTCCGCAATAAGGCTGCAGGGAGAGTGGGATTACCTCACTAAAACCACGATGGTGATCACCATCAGCACGTAGAAAGATACCTAGATAATCTACAAACATTTCTTATTTTTGGGACTCTAGCGTAATCGTTTCAAAATTGTGTGTAAATTCGTCGTTGCGCAATATTTTCTCCCAATGGGATACGATTCCCAGAACTCAAAACATTTTTCCCAATAATAGCCCAGTATAAATCCTTTTAAACGTCGATTCCTACTGGGCTATATTTATGTCCAAAAATAATCTGAAAGTTGAAACAATCGACGCCATCTGTCGTGGAGCGGCTAAACGACAACGTGTCATGGCGGCACCCAATCACTAACCGACACAGCAGCCTCTTTGCTTGGAGGCACAGATTACAATACATTCACAGACTACTTCGAGATACTATGTATAATACATTATTATACGAGAAGGTATATAAACATAGGTGGACAGTAAGAATAAAAATAAGTTTTCTTTTCCTACAACGGAGATTTAATACCGAAGTACTTGATTCACTCAAATATGCCGCTGCACCTAAAAAAAAATTGAAGCCAATAGTTTTAAAGAAAAAAAAAATAATTTATTAGAAAAAAAAATGGTCAGCTTCGGTTGTTTAACCTTACTAATATTATAAATGTGAATTTAAGTTTGTTTGTTACGCTTTCACGCAAAAACTACTGAACCGACCATCATGAAACTTTGTACATATATTCTTGGAGGTATTAGAAGTAACATAGGATACTATTTATTAAAAAAAAATTAATGGCTTCACTGCGAGCGGGTAAAAGCTAGTTCATAATAAAAAAAGACTCCAATAAGGTTTTTTTTCGAAAACTGTTTAATTTTTACCTACCATCGCCATTTGACTCATTATAAAATCGAATTTTGTCAACCATTTTCGTGCATCTGAAAAATCGGAATAGATTTTCTTCATGGTAAAATCTTCTGTTTCAATTAAACTTTACTCGTCAATTATCGCAGTATGGAACGAGTGCTAGATTCTCTTTTGACCCGGCCATATTGGACCACATTCGCCACCATTACCTTCTTACACAAGGAGTTGTACATGATCCATATATGAAAATGAGGAAATGCATAGGTACTGTACAGTAGGTACCTACTATTTATGTGTTTCCCAATGGAGCCAACCAACAAGTGAGCATCTATTAATTGTTGGTACAAATATTGTTATTCTCATATATTGATAGCCATCTCGTCTGCGGGGTTCCGTTCATTATCATCTTATCAGCCGAAAAACATCCACTGCTGGACATAGGCCTCCCCCAAGCATCACCACATAGATCGGTCCCGTGCGTCTCGCATCCAGCGCATGCCCGCAATCTTCACCAGGTCATCGGTCCAACTGGTTGGAGGCCTTCCAACGCAACGTCTTAGTCTTTGACGCGGTCGCCACTCCAGAACCTTTCTGCCCCATCGGCCATCCGTTCTGCGAGCAATATGCCCTGTCCACTGCCACTTAAGTTTGACAATTCTTCGGGCTATGTCGGTAACCCTGGTTCTCTTGCGGATCTCTACATTTCTGATTCGATTACGCAAGGAAACTCCGAGCATAGCCCTTTCCATTGCCCTTTGGGTGACTGTAAGCTTTCTGATGAGGCCCATTGTAAGCGACCACGTCTCATAGCCATATGTCATCACTGGCAACACACACTGGTCATAAACTTTTGTCTTGAGACACTGTGGTAAGTTGGACAAAAAGAGACCGCGCAACTTCCTGAACCCTGCCCAGACGAGTCGGAATCGACGGTTGACCTCATTCTCGAAGTTGGCCCTACCCAACTGGATCGTTTGTACCAAGTAGAGATAGTCACCCACAACTTCGAGTGTAGAGTCTCCGACCTTTATAGGAGTGAATGTAACATGGGCATTCAACATCACCTTGGTTTTGTCCATGTTCATCCTAAGACCCACTCTTTCGGAAGCTCTACTGAGGTCATCGAGCATTGTACTGAGATCCTCCATGTTCTCAGCCATGACCACTATATCGTCGGCAAACCGAAGGTGAGTGATGTATTCGCCATTGACGTTTATGCCGTTATTTTTCGAAAATCCTACAGTTGCAGTTGTTTAGACAATTCTTATGGGCCTGGACATATCACCACGGCACGCGGCGCACGGCGCTCACGGAGTCACGGCGCACTCACTCGGCAGTCGATCTTTCGCTGTCGGTAAGTTTACACACTAGTACAAAAAAAATGGCTGAAAATATTGATTTTGATTTATTAATTAATTATTACGTCATTCGCGGTCCAAATCTAGACAAAAACTGCAAGTTTGACACGCACGCGCACCGTGCGCCACGCCAACCGCCGCGCCTTTGTGATATGTCCACGCCATAAGGGCTTATGCACATAATTGTAAGTCAACTACATTCCTACATCAAAAGCAGAACTAGTTAGCATACCTAGCAACCTTTGAGATTGTTGAGATATTTTGCCTGTAATGGAACTGTATTTTATTCATTAAATAATAAAACCAAACTGCTACGTAGGTAAGTAAGTTAAGCCGAAAGGTGGTTTGGCACGTTGTGTGCGCGGCCGTCTTAATTCTTTATTGTACACCAAGAAATAATATTACATAAAATACAAAGTACAAAGACAATAAAGTAAAAAGGCGAGCTTAAATCAATGCTGAGTTCTCTTACAGCACACCCTAGAGTGAAGGGCAGGCATCCAGTGTACAATATTAAAATTACATAAGACGAATTAAAATAAAACATAATTATACTTACTATAATATTAACACTTTTGGAGTAATCTATGGGTACTGAATCATATCGGCGGGAGAGACTGGTGATCCAATAGGTTGAGCATGTATCTACCGCCAACAATGAGCGCTTGCAATTTCTTTGTGTTCAGTAAGAGTCCGTAGAATTTAGACCACTTGTTAATATTTTCAAGGTCATTGTTGATGGCAACCATCGCCTCAACGAGTTTTCCTACTTCAAAATGACGATATAACTGCATGTCATCTGCATTGTGATGATAGAAGAAAGGACTTTAGTGATAGCATTTATAAAAATTGAAAATAGAAGAGGAGAGAGGACGCTACCCTGAGGAACGCCCGCAGTCAAGTCACACCACAGACATCAATCTAACTAGATGACGCGCCAAAAATGGAGTAAAGTTACGATTAATGATCGTAATCTGAGCTTTTCATTTAGCATTATTAGGATAAACTAATAAACTAATAAATAAATTATCGGCACCGGAAATCCACCGAAGTCTAGAAAAATTCCTTTTTGTGCCATATTGAGCTGTAAAGAATGTTTAGAAAAAGTTATCAGAGGCATTGGAAATGTTTTCTTTGATTGGCAAGTAAATTTGTTTTTAAATTATTTGTGAAAAAGTGGCACGCTTGCTTTTCATACAGATGGAGGGACTTGCGTTATCTAGTTAGATTTTGTCTGAGTTACACCATTTAGAGGAACACTCATCAGATTAAACAGACTGCGAGCGGTCCCGAAGATAAGATTTGAACCACTCAATTATTGGAGCAGAGACATTAAGGGTAGAAAGGATTCATAAGAGAATGTCAATCAACTGAGTTGAAGGCACTGCTGAAGTCCATAAAACCAATACAGTTAAGAGATTTATTCTCCATAGCCATTCTTTATGTCGTCGTAATTTTAACAAGAGCTGTTACAGTACTTTGGCCAGCAGCCTTATTGCGCAATTAATTCAGCAAGGCAAAGGGCAAAGAGTATGAAAGATGTAACAATCACATAGACCCAAATCCACATCGCGTCTTTCATCTCACATGTGATTGGTTGAATTTTCATACTCTTTGCCCCTTGCCTTGCCGAATACATTATGCAATGAGTCTGCATGACTGAAACCAGATTGGTATGGACTCAGCAGGCCATTAGAGGACAAATAATAAGACAGTTGCTTCCGGATAATACTATAGGACTTTGGAGAGGATAGGGTGGAGATATTGGACGGAACTGGGTTGGTAAGGAGGGATTTGAAGCGGCAGGACGTGACTCTTCTTCCAGGCTTTAGAAAAAGAGCCTCTTTTGTGGGAAATTCAGCGCTCTGCCTGGGTACATATTTGAACATCGAAAATTAAAATATCTCTGGGTAAAATGTCACTGTTCAAAACATCGAAAATTTAATTATCGATTGTATCGAAATATCGAAAATTGTTTTATCTAAGCTTAAAATGTCTAAGCCTAAAATGCCGAGTGATTAAAATATCGACTGATTAAAAATTTCGATAGTCATTTTATCTATGTTCAAAATGTCAACATTTAATACACCACTAAGTTCATTATATTTAAGTTAAAAATACCTACTCGTTAAAATATCGAACAAATTTTGATATATGTGGTAAAGTGTGTGGGTGTCATGTATGTGGTGGTGGTGATGGTATTTGTTATAGTTGTAAACAATGTTGTAAATGTATTAGATTCACATTGCCGAATGTCAGAAGTAGCGAATGCGACATCATATTGAATGGAGAAAAGCTGGACTATATAAACAATTTTGCTAGGAATCACTCTCACTCGCTGTCCGCATAAAGTAAATGATTTGATTTTGCTCATAGTGCTGCTAGACGAGGTGGGTACTGTGACGAAACGCGCGCGAGCCGAGCGAGCAAAACGAGCGGTGCCGCGGCAGCGACCGGCGAGCGCTACTTCTCAAAATAAAACAGATTTGTTAATTTTCGACGTTCAAATTTGTACCCGGGCCATTGAGATAGGAAAAACATGGAGGCGCCGCGATGTTCTATACATACATTAGCTTATACAAATATGAGTGAAATACGATACAGAATGTGAAACATCGTGTTGTTTCATTCTTTCCAATACAGTAATCGTATTTGATAAAAGAGACAACAATATTTCAGTTGTTGCTCATAATGGCAACATTTTCTTGTGACGTAGTGACAGTTGTAGGTAAGTGCCATATCCGCCATAACATTATTATGTGACAATTTTTGTGCTTGTGTTCGTGGTAGGCCTGCTTTCAAATGGTTGTTTACTTATTGTATTATTGAGATTTGTGAGTGTGTGTTCCTTGATTCACACAACCATAGCATCGGCAGCCATTTTATGTGACATTTTAAGGTTTAGGTAGGCACCTTTTTTTCGTAGGTATTTCCAGTCCATACTATTTAATATGTCTATGACCCGGGCAGAGAACTTCGACTGAATTTCCTAAGTAAAAAGTCATATTTCGAGGTTTGGCCCTCGCCTGTTTCTTCTTCCAGTATTGTACAAATTTAAAAGATATTCCATAAATTGAATAAAAAAGATATATGTTGTGCTTCCATGTTTTTCTTTTTTTTTCTGAACATACACAGAGCATGTTCCGAAATTCTAATACAATCAAAAAAGAATTTTCAAAATTTTTCCAGGATTGACGGAGATATCGGTGAACATACATCAAGTCGAACATCCCCCTCCTCACACCTCCCACAAACCTCACAGACACACACACACTTCACAGTCCGCCTCCTTTTTGATAACTCAGTTAAAAATTAAAACATGGGGGCACAGTATATATCTTCTTTTCAAGTTTATGGAATATATTTTAAATTGATCCAATATAGGTGGAGAAAATAGGCGAAAGCCATACCTCGAATTATTAATTTTTACTTAATATATTCAGTTGGAAGTCTGCGACCGCATTGACTCTAAGTCTAGTCGAAATGATGTCTCCAATTCTTTAGAATATGCGCGGCTTTGGCCGTATATGACCTTTAGCCGTGGGCAGCTGAAGAGCGGCAGTGTTAGTGTACAAATAATATTTTTAGTGGAGAAAAATCAGCAAGCAGGGAAAACAAGAAAATAACGTATTTTCGGCTCGAAAAAATTTATTACAACACACGTCACAAAACATCCATTTGTACAACCATTTCACATTATAATTATACAATATAGTAAATAATGACTATTCAGTTTAAGATCGAGGAATGTTTTATCTCGTCACAAGGAGTTGTAATACCAAATAGATTCAAGTTTAACAAGAGTCCTGCGAGAAACACAATACGTATTGACAGAAACTAGATATAATATGGGCACTTCCATAGAAAGGTATATCATAAGGGTGTTTTTACACTAAAGATGTGCGAGTTAGCGAGCCTGCGCGAGGATGCATAGCGATGCTGTGAAAATATGTGGATGTTTCCAAAAAGCTATGCGAGGTAGCGAGGCAGTATATTGTATATATCTCTGGGAAATATCTCTCACACGCTCCTCTCGCTTTTTTCTATGTAAAAATATATAGCTATGCTAGACCTGGCTAAGAAAATTAATTGAGCTCATTGCTGGATATGTTTCCCATTGACGTGTAGAATTACTCGCCCGCCTATGTAACCAAAACCAGCACAACAAGTCACGCATATTCTTTTATGAGTATCGCGGGTTATCCGAGAGTATGAGATTTATAAAAGTTACAGTTGGCACAAAATATACAGCTCAAGAAGGAAACGCATTTCTCGCAGTTAACAGGCCAAGTCCTTCAGGTTTCAATAGAAATAAGATACATTAATCAATAATACACAATAAGACTTACATTATAATTTGAATCAAGTTCTTATAAATATATATTAAATACGTGAGTGTTCTTTTGTTATTTAACATCTTTCAAGCCAATGTGATTCCGTATGTAATAAATAAATTTAATTTAATTCTCACTGAGGATGAGCAATATCATAAACATAAATGGAAGATCAGATTTCTAAACGAGGGACAGGTAAATAATGTTTTATACAGAGATGGAATACAAGAACTGATATGAACTAGGAATATAACGATGATGTTAGTTGATATGGTACATAAACTTCTTTTGTACAAGCGCATTCATCCAAAGGGAAGGAAATTGTTAAACTTATTAGGCTTTAGATCGCTTTCTGCTGTTAAGTCGGAAATTAACGTCCAAAATGCAAAACTTAAAAATAGTAATAACTACAAACTACACTACCAGTAGAAACACTACGGGATCAAAGAATAACTCTTAAAAGTTTAAATTAACTACATTCTTCAATAAATATTTTTCACCAATATGGAAAACTTGAGAAAAAGAAGTCTAATCATATAAATCCGTCATTATATCACAAAATTACACGATTAGCGAACGGAAAACCGAAAGATTGGAAATAAATAGCTAACAAAGGAATCAAACAAGTGGCTTTGTTCGCAACCAAGCAAAAGTAAATAATTCGGTAATAATTCCGAGATTTACAATGAAAAAGAAAAAAAGTATTATTCAAATAAAAAAAACGAGATAAAACGGTTTTTATACAATAAGGTTTCTTTAGTAAGTGACTTATACTAAATTTCATGACCTAAGTGTAGAAACCTTATAATTCGTCCCTGAGGAGGGTGTACCGGTTCTTGGACGGTGCTAGCTTCTTGAACGTGGACTCGGGAGGGGTGGTCACCTTGACTTCTAGGTTCAACATGGGCTGGTCTGGGTCGGGACCGTAGTGGAACTCCCTGGAAAAGAAAGAAAAAAAAATTAGTGACAACCATCATACTAAAATTATAAATTCGAAAGTAACTCTGTATGTCCGTCTGACTGTCCGTTACCTGTTCAGGCCTAAACCACTGAACGGATTGCAATGAAATTTGGCAAGGTGATAGATGGCATCCTGGGAAAGGACATAGGCTATTTTTTGTACCAAAAAAATGTACTCTAACTACTAAGTAGGGTAGGTAGAGTGGGGTAGGTAGGTTGGTAGGTGGGTAGGTAGGTAGAGTAGGGTAGGTATGTAGGGTGATTACGGTAGTGTAGAGGCTTTCCACATAGGACAAGCAACCTGTTCGGCCGCTGACACCTAATACTGGCGACTTATAAATTTGGAAGGAAATCGAATACAGAATATTTGAAATATGTCGAACGCGTGTAGTTTTTTGTTTAGCTAGACTTCTGAAAAAGCCGCCCGAAGGCTGGCACGTTGTTGGTTCAATATAAGTTAAAAGTAATTTCTGCTTATCATTTGAGCTCCCTGAGTTACTACCCTTAATGCTGACTACGCATCGAAGCAATATTTGTTTTTTTTATTCAGCTAGGCTGAGCTTAATCCAGTGCATTGATGATATAAGCATTTCAAGAGTGGGAGAGGTATTGGTCATAACTGAAACCGACTTTGCATACGGGGCATAGCCTTCGCAAAGGATGTTGATTTGGCATCATTGGTCCAGTTGATGACTGTTTATGGCATTGGTCCAGTTAATAACTTATTGATAATATTAAATACGATAAGTGTGATAAGCTCTGGATAAAGTTCAATGATAGGTTTAGAAGATTCGATGCGATCCAGCCTTTCCTTCTCTGGCCTGATAAATGCTTGAGGATGAAATATTGTATCACGTTTGAATTTCAAATAATTAAACCCCATCCGGGTAGATGTGAGTTATCACATCATTTCTGTTAGGTATGAGGCCGCCTTGTTACTTTTTCGGAGGTTTTGTGCAAGGAGGTTCAAGCATGACGGCGTTGACTTGTTAATGCATGTGCACTTATTAGCTGAAGTTAGAGTAAATATCGGAGAATCCGGTAATTCGTTTGCCATGACTTGAGCCTTCCCCTTGTAAGGGAAGGACCTCAGATTAATTCCTCCGTTAGGTAAAGGTGTTAGGTAAGAGTGATTTTCCTTCCAAAGTTGAGAATAGCTGCGCTTCACATGATTCTGCGCATCTATTCGTAGGGGCGTAGCTCATGTAGAGGCTTTCCACATAGGACAAGCAACCTGTTCGGCCGCTGACACCTAATACTGACGACTTATAAATTTGGAAGGAAATCGAATACAGAATATTTGAAATATGTCGAACGCGTGTAGTTTTTTGTTTAGCTAGACTTCTGAAAAAGCCGCCCGAAGGCTGGCACGTTGTTGGTTCAATATAAGTTAAAAGTAATTTCTGCTTATCATTTGAGCTCCCTGAGTTACCCCTTCACAGTAGTTAGGTAGGTAGGTAAGGCAGTGTAGGTAAAATTAGCCCAGTATAGAAATCTCCATTAAAATCGCAAAGCTTGATGTAGTTCCGCAGTTTTAATATGTTGTATGGGCCAGTTAGGGTAGTGTTAATCCAAATTTGAAACTACGAAAAACATGTGAAATTTTGGGGCATTTTTAGGGTTCCATACCCAAAGGGTACAAAAAAGGGACCCTATTACGATTTTGCGGTCCGTCTATTTGTCTGTCTATCTGTCCGTCTGTCACCAGGCTGTATCTTATGAACCGTGATAGCTAGACAGTTGAAATTTTTACAGATGATGTATTTCTGTTTCCGCAATAACAACAAATACTAAAAATATAATAAAATAAATATTTAAGTGGGGCTCTCATACAACAAACGTGATTTATTGCCGTTTTTGCGATAAGGGTACGGAACCCGTCGTGCGCGAGACCGAGTCGTACTTGGCCGGTTTTTAACAACATTGTATTATGATATTTTAAAGCATTATAATGTGGGAATTCTCGAGGGTCACCATACAATACGACGTCAAGCATTTTATCGGTATCACAGTTATTCACATTTCTCGAGGCTTATGAATATCTCGAGCTCATTGTGAACGATCTATTGTCTTGACGATTGTGGCATGACAGAATAACTTACAAACTTCATACAGTGGTTATGGCCATGGTTCCTATAGTAGATCACACTAATATTACAAAGGCGAAAGTTTGCGAGTGTGTTTGTTACTTCTTCACGCTCAAACGAATGGATGGATGACAGATAGATTGTAGTCTGGAATAGCACATAGGCTACTTTTTAATTCGGTATAATGTTCCCTTGGGATAATAAAACCGTTTCACGCGGGCGAAGCCGCGAGCTGAAGCTAGAAGATAGATAATTCGTTAATTTGATGCGGCAAGAAAAAAACATAAAAGCACGCATAGTGTCATGACGACAGATATAATCGTCTTGCTTTTGTGGCTTGTATATTGAAATGGATAATTATACAGGGTGAGTTTTTTAAATGGGCGTTGATGGCCAAAGCCGAAACTATGAGGAATAGCGGAAAACCCTCAAAGGAGTCACGAGGCCGATTTTGATGATAACTAAAATCGCATCATTGGATTTTTTCAATCAATATTCCTTGCCAGGAAACGGATCCGTTGATTTTGAAAAACGAAACTTTCCATAGTGTCGCTAATAAGGATTAAATACTGGGCAGTAATCTCATATGGCAAACTTAAGAAAAAGGCTAATCTTTAACAAAATACTAAGGTACCACCCTATTAAACATAAAGTAATGATATGATGGCCATTATTTTCAATAAATAGCCGAATTCGACAACTCTACAATAAATTTGATTTCGTTTATACTTTAGAATATTCTATATACTCCAAAGACTTTTTCATGTCATCAATTGCATGATACGTCTAGTAGGTAGGTATTTTTAGATACCATATAAAAAAATATATTTTGATAAAAATGAGTCTTTTCCTTAAGTTTGCCATATGCCATTACTTCCCAGAATTTGATCCTTATTAGCAACACTATGGAATGATGTAATAAAATTTTTATTACCAACTATTAACATTTTATGGGTATAATTGTTATATCACTATTTAAACAAATATACAAGATTAACCCTGAGTTTCCCAGCTCGAAATTATCGCAGAATTAATGTGACAAATTGTCAAGCACGCGTTTTCTGCTGTGATCAGCTGTTGAAAATTTATTCAACCAATGACAACAGATAACGCGTGCTTGACAATTTGTCACATTAATTCTGCGATAATTTTGAGCAGGGAAACTCGGGGTAAAACTTGTGAACATTGGAAATTATTTAATGAAAACAAAAACTAATTATAAACATAAGTGAATTTGAATGAATTTAAATTTGAAAGTCTTTTACAAGCTTTTTATTATGGTACAATTTGTGTATGGTTACAAATCAGTAATCCAGTTATAAAGCGCCTCCAGTTATAAACCTAAACCAATTAAGTTTCAACTTGGGATGCTTATATAACTTTGGAGACTGCAATAATATTACGCAACTCTGGAACTGGTCTGATGATGCAGCTGGAAGGTGGCCACAGGAAATCCTCAATCAAACAAGATGTCACCATCGTGTTTGAACTTGTTGGATACGTATTGACGAGTGATATAAAATTTAGTTAAAGTACTAAATGTTATGTCAGTCGTCAATACTTATATCCACAGGCATGCTTAAAACTTCCCTCACAATATTTTTCTTATTATTTATTCTAATAAAAACTCTATTTACGTGTGGCCCAGTGGCTAAGACCTCGCCTATCGTGCTTGAGTTCGTGGGATCAAATCCCAGCAAGTACCAATGTGACTTTTTCAAATTCAAATGTACTTTCTAGGTTCGTCTTGGACATCACGGGCAACGGTGACGGAAAGCATCGTGAGGAAACCTGGACTTATATAGTTAAATAGTCAAGTCAGAGGCCTGTGGGGTTCCCAGAGGCGGCTTAATGAACTCTGACACTGGAGATGGCAACATTCTCACATGAAAAGAATAAGATCATATTTTAAAGGCAAAATCACACAGTATTTGGAAAATACCTATGTAAAATTCTCATTACAACTTCTATTACGAATATAAGTCTTTATCTTGAGTCTTATCAACAAGATAATCAAACTGTTAAAGGCAATCAGCTCAACACTTGAACTGAGTGAAAGTGTGTGCCAAACATATTTGAATATCGGTATTATTGACTGACTCATCTATTATTAAGTACATTTACATAGAAATTGATGTTTCATAAGTTCGTTTCTCTGAGAGGAGAAATTGAATCATACAAGTATTACTAAACTATTAGTAACAGAATTGAATCATTAATGAATATTGCATGACCATAAGGAACTGTTATTTATTATCCAAACATAACAATGGTTTAGGGATTACTAAAGCAGTAGTTATGAATGGATCCTAAAATATCTAAGGTATACTTATGCCATAAACTCTTATTAAGATATGGCTGTGCCATTTAATTGGGTTGTAAAAAAAACTGATGCATGATCTGTGAGTTCAGGGCAACCTTACAAAATATTATAATTAAATATTCTGTGCCATTTATTGAAATGCACACAATCATTTTAAGGTGAGTATAGACTAGAGCATTTACTAGCATTAACAGAACATCAAGCATTCGCTGTTTTTAAATTTGCTCGAACCACACTTCGAACATGACGCTCGATGTTTTGTTACAACTTGATTTTAAAAACCAACAAGCGTTTTTGTGTAACATTTTATCGAGCAAATACACGAGCACGACGTGGACGTCAATAATCGTTATACAGGTAAATGCACACTCGCCGTGAGCATTACGTCGAACATTCGCAAGAACGTTACATTGCATGGATATGCTTTAGAAACGAAGCTTTTGTCTATATTATACCATTCGAAAGAATGTTGCATTACATTGTAATGCTCGCGAAAATGCTCTAGTGTACACTCACCTTAAGGCGTTCCTGTGCGATTTTAACCGACAATAGAACAAATTTAAAAACATACCTATGCAATTTTCCAGAGTACAAGTCAAGCAGGAACTGCTTTAGTCTGCCAGGCTTCTCCATTTCCTTGTAGTCAGGGAACATGTACATATGGCGGAAGGAGTCGATGGCGATAAGCGGTAGGTCTGTGATGGATTTGCCTAGGTGGTGTAGGGGGTGCTCGAACCGCACGCCGTCAGCCGTCAGGAAGTTTACGTTTTCTGGAAATGTTAAGTGAGCAAATCAGACTCAAAGAATTTATTTAAATTTTAACTATTTATAGGCATTTTTGAATTGTCAAGGATTTGGCCAGTCATGAAAATTAACAGCTTCAACTTTCAGGACTGACCAACTCCTAGACAGTTTGAAAGTGCCTGTAAATGGTTTACAAGCACCTTTGAATAATGGCCCATCATCCAATAAGACTTAAGGTAAATGTTTCTTATTGGTTGATAACAGCTTTGATGTGTTGCACTTATTTGTATTGGAATGCAGGTGTTAAACAGATACATACAGCTGTATGTACACAAACAAAATAGCAAATGAAACATTTGAGACTGTCCTTGATGTCAATATTTATTGAACAATAATGATATGGCATTGACAAGAAAATTTGGCGGAATTAAACAATATTTTATTATTTAATTCAAGGTATAACATTTGGAAATTTTTGTAATGAGCTGTGTTATGCACACAATATTCATATTTTAAGGTTGCCGTAGTCGATGGTACAAACTATTTTGTGCGTGGGGCTAAAATGCATGCTATCTCATCCGACAACACTTTCGAAAGAGATAGAAGCTGTAATGAGAAGTAAGAAGCTAGTTCGCGTACAAATACACACTTGCAAATTTGTAGCGAAATGGATAATATAGGACGAAAACAAGCGCGCGAAATTTTATAAAAAGACCTTTGGGATATAATGAAATATCAACTAAATGTATCTGTTCAAAATAAAATTATTTGCATTATTGAACTACTAATCTATCCCTGTATGGTGACTTTTTTGCAATTTTCCTACTTCTTATGGTATTTATTTGCGCCCAAAAATGCGTTAAAATTAGTGTTGAAATATGGGACTTTCGACGCTCATAACTTTCACATATATTTTTTTTTTTACTTTTTTGTTTCCATACAGGGCTAGATAAGGATGAAACAAATTTATATAATTTTTTATTTTGTACATACTCCATCAAACAGTGGAGGAAGCGCCACACTATGTTTGTATGGAAGAATGATCGACTAGGGCAACCTTAAGGAAAAATATTTGTATGTTAACTATTTGATATCTGTGTTAAGGGTAAAATTAGTTTTAATTTATATTTTATGCACAAGTAAAAACCCTATACAAAGGCGATTTTAATGCCTTACTTAGGCGGTTGTTACAGTCGACCTTAGGAAATGGCGGGTGCAACATAGAAAGTTAAACAGAAGTAGTATTCCCATACATACGTTTTTCTCCCTCTAACTCATTTTGAATAACTTCTTTGTACTGCTTTATACTTTCATTGTCATCGGGGTGATGGAACAGAATAAGGAATGGCAATCCTTCCTCAGTGAGCTCTTCAGCATTCTCAAATGTGATCTCTCGGACCAAAGGTATGCACTTTTCTTGCGCCCATTTGTATAATTCTTCAAAGTTTAACAAGGAACCAGTGAACGTTTCATCAGGCTCTGTGGATTTCTTCCTGTCAGTTCTGAACACTACAATTGGCTGACCTAGAAAGAAGCGAAGATTGATTATTAAATCTAAGCTTAGGACATAAGAAATCTAAGACGAATTTATCATTATTTATTAGCAATGAAAGTTATGAAGTTCGCCATCATTTATAACTTAAATATTTAAATAGTGAATTACCTGGAGGATGCATTTGCTGTGAGGCATCACCAAATCCAACATGGAATAGGCACTCATCCTTAAGGTTAGCAGCCACCCTCCTGAATGTGTCATACTCTGTCTGATCCCGTCTGTCCATGTAGCCAATGATGTGCCTCTTGTCCTCACTGAGATCGTGTAACTCTTTGATAGCACCAAATGTGATAACAGCATCCGTTAGCTGTTTCTTGATGAAATCGGCAAAGGCTTCAACTGAGCGCTGACCTAAAAATGTTTATGTTAATTAAACATTAATTAACTCACGCTTTTTTAATAGTGTTTAAAAATTAACACCTTTAGGAATTTGTCTGGAATATTAATGCTGCTAGATAACAAATCAAGTAGTAGACAAACAAGTTACTTTTTTATGTTTTAAATTAATGTTACAAGTACATTACAGCGATAGACAAATGAATTAAATTATGATAGCAAACGATAGCATACAAATTATCACAAACACTTTTTCTTTCTTAGATGTATTTACAAAATTTGTATGCATTTTATTGTTTACTCACCTCTGTACTCTTTCTTGGCTGGCATGCCATTTCGGAACATTTTTAAAGTGGGATACTTGGTAATATGGAACCTAGTTGCTACAGCTCCTTCCTTGTCACAGTCCACTTTACCCATGACCACCTTCCCAGTATCATAACCTGCTTTTGTTACTTCATCAGCAGCCTCGTCAAATATTGGCATCAGCATATTACTGAATTTGCACCACTCAGCATAAAAATTTATGAACACTATTTCATTGGAAGCTGAAATAACAAACATTGTCAATGATGCATACTGTTAATTGCAAATTTGCAACCTTATACATAAAATCAATTATTGATCAATTTGGACATAACAGAAATTCTATGTAGGTATAGTCCTTGCCAATCTTCTGGGCCGCCCTGAAGTTGTTTTATCGGATGCGCAAGACACAACATTGCTGTTTATGTATGAGATTTACACAGCCATTGTAGCCAACTTCAGGGCGGCCAAGAAGTTTGGCGAGAACTATATATTTATTTGCCCTCAACAGAGCTTCTATTATCTACATAAAATGAATGAATTTTCACCAATATTTTAATTGTGTTGATATTTTGTAGAAACACTGCTGTATGCTATTATTGATATGTAACAATGTAGTGAAAATTTTTGAGATTACTAATGGCAATAAAAATTGAGGTATGAAACAATAAAAAAAACAAAACAAAGTACAAATAAAATATTAGAATTAACTTCTTTATGATGTAATTTTTGATAAGATAACTGATACAATATTTGTTTGTTTACTTTCATGGTTTTATTTAATTAAAACCTGATGATGTGGCTACCTTCCTGTTCAATAAAGATACTTATAAATGCTTCTAAGAGCTCAATAATATAATTTGAAGTTTCTGAACTGATATAAATAACAGAAGAGGTCTAGTAATTTTATCTATGCACAAATTAGCCATAACAAATTTTCCCTATACAACCATGATGTGAATCAATTATTCAGTTAGGTCAGATTTGGATAATACAAATATATAAAAAACAGATTGTGTTTACAAAAACAGAATAAAGATAACTTGACAGAATGACAGAAAATATTTACGTTTATCTCCGCAATACGAAAGAAAATAATAAGCTTCTAGAAAACGTGGAGTAGGTATGAAACTCACCCAATACCATATCCAAATTACTTTGAGTAATTTGTACAGCACCGCTATCGGTGGGGTTGTAAAAACTATGGCATATCTGAAACATAACAATCCTCGGAGATTAAGCAGCAATTACTTATTCATAATAGACCATAAAATCAACAATCCATTAGTGCACTTTTTGTGAAAAGATTTTCAGACATTTTGACATTACAAATTCTTACCAGAAAAAGGACACAAGCAAGCGTTTTATAATTATATAAGTTAAATGCATTCCAATTCATTGTGAATCGTAAAACAAATCACTTTTTATTAAGAAGTGAAAATATCACTGCCGCTACCGCTGCTGGTGTTGGCTGGCACTTGGCAGTTGGTTGGCTAACAGCAGCACAGCTTGGCAGTTGGCACTCTGGCAGGCTGTAAACCACAGACTATAATGTATTTTAGGGATGTCCGATATCCATGCATAATTGGTGTTGCAAGTTCATGGCATTTGTAAAGGGCCGAACACATAATGCCGCAACACGATAAATTGGTTTTTGTATTAAAACAAAATGAAATACACTTATAGACTTTAGGACGACTGGTGTAACGGTCAGTGCTGAGTGCTGCCGGAAGCAGTATATAAAAAAGCCAAATATCTCGACCTTCTTGGTCAAAATATAATGTGTATAATAATTGTCACGCAAAACTACTGCTGTTTGATAAAAGTGAGTAATTAATGTTTTATCGAGTATTTGATTTAGGACTGATTTTTCAAGACCAAGGCCTCATCCCATACAAAGATACTGTCCCGACGACGTTGATTATACTGATTAATAGATTTATTTATCGATATCGATTGATTATTAAATGGTGATCTAACTATCGTCGTGGAACGAAACCGAACGCGATCGATTTACAAAAAATAATCGGTATGATCAGATGAAAAACGCTAGTTACGTGGCACGGTTTCTTTGTATGGAATGAGGCATCTGTATTTACGCTAGTATTAGTACCACGGTTATTTAGTACCACGAGTAGCGGAAGGCACGGTGCAGATATGGTGCGAAGATGACAACGCCCTGACCTGGCTGACCCAAAATGTGCCCTCATTAGACTCCTCGACAATGACCAGACACTGATGGTGCTCAGACAGACTGATGTACCTACCCGTGTCCGAGCCTCGCTCTTCATCCCTCGCTACAGAGGTGACGTGAATAGGCTCCACGGTATTCTGATCCGACAGAACACCTGGTACGAAATCACAAGGTGGTCGCTGTACAGGGAACCACCATCGGTGGCGACCGTTACGGACTTACGTAACCCTGGGGCTGCCACCGGAGGAAGCTGAAAAGGTCCTGGGGTTCCGAGAGCGACGGATATCGTACCTGTTAGGGTCGATAACTTAGCTTCTGGCCCACGACCCGCCCCTCCGACACCCAGACCGACAACACACAGACGACAAAACCGACGACGGCACAGACGAGCGACACGGACATTGTCCAACTCGAGACAGAGATGGCCCGAGCGGCAATGGCCGATGACGACTACACTTTACCGCCTGTATCACCCGGCTGAAACGACGAACTCCTTGCCTCGTCGCCGGGAGACATACACGACTCTGACAAACACCGGGAGGTGGACACGGAGGGACTATCCGATGGATCCGCTTGACCCCACTCCACCTCCACCATCGCCCCTCAACTTCATCCAAACTAACTTCCAGCATAGCCAGACTGCCACGGCTAGCTTACACAGGGCACTGGAGGTTAAAAACCGAACCAACGCACTGATTGAAGAGCCGTGGATCAGGAACAACAGAATATGTGGCCTCAGCAACATCGGAGGTAGATAACTCTCGAAACAGACGGCTCAGATAAGCCAAAAACCTGCATCTACATACCCAAAGAAATTCCCTTTACGCCACTGGCTCAATTCTGTTCCAGAGACCTGACAGCTGTCAGCCTCCAGACCTAAGGTAGCGCTCCGGACGTTGTACTAGCCTCGGCATACATGCCAGGCGAGGATGCAGATTGCCCGCCAGCTGGCTGACCTGGTGCAGCACTGGGAGCGCGCCAGTTTGGACCTGATCATCTGTAGCGACTCGAACGCCCACTACCCGCTCTGTGGCAGTGTCACACCGAACTCCAGAGGAGAGGTACTATCCACCTTTTTATTCTCTAATCTTCTAATCTAATAATCTCTAATCTTAACATTGTTAACCGCGGCTCAGAACCCACTTGGGTCACGGCCCGTGTACAAACGATCATAGATTTAACACTCGCTACAGAAAACGCGACAAACCTTATCACAAACTGGCACGTATCGGACGAGCCTTCTTGCTCAGACCACAGAAGGATCCGCTTTACACTTACTACAAACCCGCACCAAGGCGAAACCCGAGGCGTACCAACGTTCCCGGGTTTAAAAGCCTCCTGGCCTCAATTTTAGCTGGAAATCTAGCACTGGGAACCGTGGAAATCTAGCACTGGGAACCGTAAGGGACCAAGCACAATTAGAATACACCGTAACAAAATTATCCAAATACCTAAGTGAAGCTTACCATGCATGCTGTAAATTAAGAGCGCCACAAAGCAGGAACGAGAGAAACCCCTGGTGGAACGCTAATCTTGGTAAACTCAGAGATACGCTGTGTAAGTAATTTAACAGAGCAAAAAACACTAGACTCCCGGAAGACTGGGAAATTTACAAGGAGAACCAATATGCATACAAAAACAGATTAGAACCGCCAGGAGGACGGCATGGCGCAAATTCTGTGAATCCATTGAAACAAATAATGAGGCCGCAAGGGTACGGAAGATCCTTAAAATGGACCAGGACCCACGGCGCGCTGATAAAACCCGACAACTCATATACACAAATCGACTATGAAACCAGCAAGGTCCTCCTCGAAACTCACTTTCCGGACTGTCAAGTCCTGAAAGTGAGTTTCGAGGACGTGGGAGGCTGAACCCGAATGGACTCCAACGGAACAAAACTGGTCAAGAGCCCACTTTATAGTAACAGTAGACCGGATAAAATGGGCTATCAACACCTTTCAGCCATACAAGACGGCGGGGCTGGATGGCATCTTCCCATCCCTGTTGCAGTGGGGGGTAGATTATCCAACGCCATGGCTGTTGGAGATCTATCGGGCCTGAATAGCACTTAGATACATACCTCTCGCATGGCGCGAGGTGAAAGTCATCTTCATACCCAAGCCTGGGAAAACTGATTACACACACTTCTTACTGAAAACCCTCGAAAGACTCTGTGATAGGCACATCCGTGATGGGCCTCTCCGGGCAAAACCACTGCACAGACAACAGCATGCTTACTCCACAGGCATATCAACAGAATCCACGCTGCACAGCGTGGTTTCTAGAATTGAATGTGCAGTGGACCACAAATGAACACGGAAAGGAACATAAACACGGCCCTCGTCAGACACAGCATAGACCCTACCCTGGGGGGCTGGATCACCAATATGCTCAAACTGAGAGCGGTTCAAGTCACGGTTAACGATACTACAAGGGCCATCGTCACGAAGGGCTGTCCACAGGGGGGCGTCCTTTCGCCACTTCTGTGGAACCTGATAGCTGACAGCCTCATCAAAACACTCAATGACAAAGGTTATTTTACCGTTGGCTAAGCGGATGACATAACAATAATAATAAACGGGACCCACGAAAACACTCTATACAATCTCATGCATCAAGCCCTGAAAATAGTAGAGGAATGGTGCAGCGAGCATCAACTCTCAGTGAACCCCACAAAAACTGAACTAATTCTCTTCACAAAAAAGAGGAAACCAAAGACCCGGCAACCCTAAGCCTTTCAACCGAAACCTGGGCATCTGTTTGGACAAACAACTGAATTGGGCAAAACACATGAACTATATCACCACAAAAGCCAGCATATCACTGTGGCAGTGCAAGTGACTGCTAGGCAGGAATTGGGAGATTAGCTCTATGAACACCCACTGGCTATACACCACAATCATCCGACCAATCATCACATACGGCTCGTTGGTCTGGTGGACCAAGACAGACCTCAGCACAGCCCAAAGAGATCTTGAAAAACTGCAGCGGTTCGCTTGCGTTTCAATCACTAGCAGACCACACCCAAACCCTCTGCTGCCCTACTTGTAATGCTGGGACTGCCACCTCTGCACCTTATTGTACGAGAGGAGGCAGCGCTGGCCACTTTTAGACTCCATCTATCAGATACCCTAAATAAAGACTCCAGAATTAAGCACATACGCATAAAGGAAGATGCGATCAATCGAAAACCGATGTTAGCATCACCATGCGACAAAGCCCCAAAAACACCGCTTTCATAGGCACTACAACATAATACTCACAGAAGAACGAGGTGACTACTCAGGCCCGAAAGAGATGAGAGTATACACTGATGGATCGAAGACTGACTCCGGTACCGGAGTCGGAGTCTTCTCACACGATTTCAATATAAATATATCCAGACCGCTAGAAGGTTTCAACACCGTCTATCAGGCGGGGTGTGTGGACATCATACAAGCGATCCACGCCCTAGAAGCCAGGAGGGTTACGGACATCTACATACGGATACTCTCCGACAGTGCATCAGTCCTCCAATCCTTACAGAAAAAAAAATATTACATCAAAACTCCATTTGAAATAACATTAGACATGTTTCCAAATCTTTTTACAGTCCGTTCAACCGATTTTGAGTTCTATCCCGTAAACATAAGGATGACATAAAAAGCATAAACCAGTTACTAAAACCAACTGTTTACTACAGCTACCATTTGTCGTATCACTAACGCAATAGAAGTCAAAAGCGGTTGAACGGGCTGTAAAATGGGCTAATTTAAACGTCTAATGTTATCGCAAATGGAGTATAATACTAGAATGTCACAACGCACTACAACAAATAACTGTATCTAGCCGTAACACGGTGACACTACAACGGATAAAGGGACACAGCGGATTGCTGGGCAACGACGCGGCTGAAGAGCTTGCGAGACGCGGATCAAGCTCGGCGGTCTACGGACCCGAACCTGTTGTACCCATCCCCTTTAACCAAATACGCAGATGGCTACAGGAATTCACCCAGACACAGGCGAAGAACTGGTGGACGTCGACACCGGGCTGTAGGCAATCCAAAGAAGCTCTGCCATCTTTGGACAATAGGCTTACCAGGCGTCTTCTACGCCTGGACAGGAATGGCCTGCGCCTGGTGACGGGGACCATCACGGGACACTGCTCACTCAACAAACACTTCCACACATTAGGCATAACGGACAGTCCTCTGAGCAGAAAATGCATGGAGACCGAGGAAACCTTTGCGCACATTCTCTTTAAATGCACAGGTGTCACCCAGATAAGAACACAAACTCTCGGGTCACCCAGATCTTACACGGATGTTTTGAGAAAACCAGGGGCTCTAATTGACTTCTGGAGGGAGGTGGGCAGGTTGGAATAACCACCAAACGGCCGCCATGGCCCACGTACAATGGTCCATTTAGGGGACTAAGTGCGGAAACCCAACCCCACTAACATAGAACCTAGTATGTTGGCCGTGACCATCTGTTATTAAGAAGTTCGGTAGATCTTTGGCGTATCCAAGAACGAAGCTGTGAGAAAGGCCCAACAGTTGCAACTGATGAAGAAATGCACTCTCAAATACTTGATTACATCGACAGAATTACATGGCGCGAGTACATACAGGCCAAAAGGGACCAAGCATACAGATTGGGGGCATCGACTGGCTTTTGCGTAGGCAGTTAGTGCTTAGCTTGGAAAATAAACTATTGATCTAAAAGTGTATCCTAAGGCCCATATCGACTTATGGCATAGAACTTTGGGAAACAGCTAGCTACAAACATGCGAGATAATACAACACTTCCAAAAAAGACATTAAAAATCTTGAGCTGCGCTCTTTGGTTCACAAAGAACATAGAAGTACATGAGTACACACATCCCAACTATTTAAGAGCTGTAGAAACGTCCTACATGTCTTATAAGCATAGACTCCAGCAACACCAAAGAACATGCTGTGACACTACTAGACTCCTCAAACTCAGATAATTAATAGTGTCAATCTGATTATCACTGATGCATAACCAGATGACACATTGCTGGATATGAAAAATTCAAACTTTCAAATGTAGAAAGAACCAATCTGATTAAAGCCCAAAGTCTGATTGCAGTTGTAAATTTAAGAAAAGAACCTTACATAGGCTGCACTTCACCGCTGCAGCAAGTCCTGTTCTATAGTTTTATTAGTGCGTATTGGTAATGTGATACCAAAAGAATACACTAAAGGGCAAAAATTTATAAACAATCATAAAAATAGTATATTATGGAAAGTACCAATTTATTTTAAAAATATTGGGTTTTCTTTTCATCCCTAAATGGGAGCTCATTATTACATAAAAATCTTTTACTCTATAAAAAAGTAAAGTACATAATTGGACGGAATATGTAAACATACAAACCTAAATCAATGTAATGTACAATTTTACAGTAAAAACAGAGATTCTTGTCAAATAACATACATACTTACTACATTCAAAACAACTGAGGCCACTTGTGAGCTTTATAAATTTCTAATTAGATTTTACTGGACAAAGTGCATGCATTATTGAAATATTTTTTTTTTTATAAAATATTATTAGCTGCAAATGCTTGTAGCACAAGTCTTATCATTTTACTTATTAAATACTCAAATAGACAAAAAGATACCTATGGAAATGATTTATAGCTGCATATTAAAACATGTTACTATTACCTTATTATTACCATATTGGATACTGACAAAGATAACAGCAGTTTATATCCATTGTCTGTTCTTAACATAAGTAAAACATTTAACACAATATAAGTTCTTATAGCTAGTCAGAAACTAATATATAACATTTCAAATCTTATCAGCCAGCTGTTTTTACAGTTTTCTAATCTAGAACTAAAGTATCTGAGTAAAATATAAGTCTTGCTGGAAAAGTAACTTGATGGGTGGTCTCTATAAAATTATAGTCTTCAATAGGAGAAGTCCGGATAACATAATAAACACTGGTTTTACTGCATCACTTCCACTCTGAAAAAAAAGTTTGCACACATTTATTGAAAATAGGAGGAATAAGAAGCTAAGCTCAGATAAAGGATCATAAGATGTTCAGGATTCAGCTGTCAACATGAAGAACTATGGGTAATAAACAAACTGAAACGTTGGAGAAAGCTGGAGGTTTATTAAAATACTTACTATTATATAGTAGTTGCATCTATCACCAAGGCAACAATCTGAACAAACCCAGTCTTGGTACCAAATGTGTGTACACAGTGGCATGTAGCGCTGTCTAGTAGTCGCACATTCCGTCTTATTAGAACACCGCTTCGATACATAATACTGTTTCTTTGCGCCTTGTGACCAGTATGGGGTACTGCCCCATTTGATTTCAGTCAAGCAAACATCCTGGTTATATTCACAATTTTTTATAGTTTTCACACACTTCTCATTGTTGTCCTCTTGATTTTCACAAACATAACATTCCAGCCCTAAAACTGTAAACAAATTTTAGTATCCAAAGTTATTTTCAAGAAACATTCCGGTGCATCAACCGAAATAGCTCGTTAATTACCATTTATGACTGAAAGAAGAATAATTATAGAACCAAAAAGGCAGTGGTTGTACATGTTTTGATTTAGATGTATTTCTGTTCTAAATTAAAAAACTTTTTTAATATTAATTTTGATGCGTTATTTATCATGTAAAAATGTAAACGACTAAACAACGAACATTTGCCACACCCGTGCTGACAGGTAAATGTACGAGTGTTGCCACTGTTTAAACACCAAACTACACATCAAACAAAATTCGATGCAGCCTCATCTCCTTTTATTTACAAATAATTTTTGGAAATTAATTTGTAAATGAAGTAACTGCTTTTTATTTTCAAGTTCTGTATGGCTCGAATAGTAAGTCGATCAGTCGTGCACCGCTGCCCGCTAATCATTTTCATTTTTTGGCTCATTGAAAATGTCACAACGACAGCGCAGCACATACTTTGTAATTTTGTTTGACATTTGACACCTCTCCGACAGCGAGAGCCATTGAGATAGGAAAAACATAAAATAAGTCAATGGCGAGATCCGACAGGCGGCAAATTCTAATTTGTTTTGTTTCAGACGAAAACGAAAAGTCTTAGATAAAGTACCTATAGGTATACCTTAGGTACTATATCTAAGCGAAAAGTGAATAGGAAATTAGACTGTTGAAACTGGTTGAAACGGTAAAATTAAGAATGGAGGGAGTTCTGTGGAAGTGAATAAATTATTGGAACTAATATATAAACTAATAATATTGTTACTAGCTGGGGTTCAGGGATAAAATATTTAAATAGCAGACTTCAATTAATCACACTTTATTATAAAACACATATTAAAGAATTCTATTACTTCGCACTATTTTCTTATTCCAACCGCTCTGTATCGCTTCTCAATCGAAACTGTCTCACGACGAACCCGACCGCTCTTAACTTCACTTTCACAGAGTACATTTTAACATATTATGTTCACTTTACGCAAGGGAGATGTTTCTGGAACGTTCCATACGGTTCTAGATAATTCGAGAATCTTCCAGAACAATCGACATTTGAACTCACTGTTCCAGAAGCGACTAAAAAATTCGATAAGATTAGTTCCGCTATTCGATACTAGATGGCGCCACTAGTAACTACTTAGTTCTTCCTCTGATCACTAGATGGAGTTGCCTTGTAACAATATTATTTTACAAATCGCAGGAGGAAGTCAGCCAGGAGTTTGTTTGGCAGACCCCTTATAAGTATGAGTAGGCGAAATCAATGGTAAGTAATTCTTTTATAGTTGATAGGGTTGCTTAAATCTTTACACCTGACTAGAATCTAACCGTATGCCCCTGAAAATACCCATTCTTATGTCAAGGCTGCTGAGATACCAAGTATAGTGCTCACCAAACTTCTGGGCCACACTGAAGTTGGCTTTCCGATGCGCAAGGCATGAAATGGTGCTGTTTTGGTATGAGATTTACTACTGCGCAGCCATTGTACCAAACTTCAGGGTGGCCAAGAATATTGGCTAGATCTAAAGTAACTATATAGGGAAAGTTGTTTTGATTGGGTAGGTAATAACTTCATTTAACATTAGTGTACCTATGTTCTAATTATGACATAACAAGTAATATAGTTTCAAACTAGAGGCCCTACTATTACATCTTAAAACCATCATGATGCCAGTGTTAAGAGAGATGGAGCTATTCAGGAAGAATGCTAGTAATCCTTTTTCCCAAAGGAATCATTATGGTATTTACACTTGGTTCGTAGTATGGTCCAATTATGAGAAATGTAGGTCTGGCGAATCTTTATCATCATTGGTAGCTGTGTTCCATCCACTGGCCTATATGGCCAGTCGCCGTCTGTTTTGTTAATAACATAATACCAATAAGAATGAAGAAATACACTAATTTAACCTTTCTGACTTTTTCAGTGAATGCTATAGGCAAACCATGGCTTATTCAGATCATACCTGGACAAGGTACACGTGAGCACCTTCAACCCAAGATAGAAGTGCCTGGTGGCAGTGCTAAAGCTTGTGTGGACTCATAAGAATCAAAAGTTCGGTACACTTTATACTAATTAGTACTTTGTTGGAAAAAAATTATTATCAATATGTTAAAACAATAAATTTATTAATTATTGTCGTAAAAGTGTAAGTAAAGTGTTGTAAAAGTCCTTGGAGTGATAAAAATGTGTTGTTTTTAGAAGTTTTACTCCTGTGAGAAGGCACTTCTAAGCTTCCTCTTTGAAGCCTTGTCAACATTGCAACAAAACTATACATGTTATTACTGTATATTCAAGCTTATAGATATTAAAAATGTCCAGTTAATTTTCAGATGCAGCATTGGAGGATACCAATAAGAAATCTGAGTTACATTTATAATATACTGTGATCTGATGATGCAGCAAGTCCATGCAGAAAAGAGTGCAGCTAATACTACAACTGGTCTTGATACCCAGGTAAACATCTTCTCTATTACCTATTCATCTAAATAATGTGCAGTAGGCCGGCTGTTATGGGGTGATATAGTTCTGTTAGCTGTAGTAGAACTGTCAAGACTTTTCATAATATTTGTGCATATTGTTTCTACAGAGTGCTCAAATATTTTATTATTTTATACCTACGCTGAATTTTACACACTTGCATGAGGAAATAGGATGACAGTTTAGTAGTTGTACGGTAACTAATTCATATTTTTTTTTATTCCAGGCTATTGAAGATGTCTCGAGTTTACATACTGCTACATGCAATACCTTCATTAGAACATTAGACATAGTGAGAACATTTCATGCAGAAATTAATTCTGTACCTTTTGAGATACTAATGTGAAAAGTTAAAAGATCCAGGTCATGTACCTATTATTAACTTGTAATTTAGGTATATGATGTTCATTTTAATTATTAATTATTCAAGGCAAATTATCAGTAATAAAATATAATTTTCATTAACTTAACATTTTATCATCTTTTTAATCAAATATTTTTAAATTGTTAACTATTATCAATTTTTATCAAATGCTTTATTTATTTTATGTATAACTAGCTGTGCCCGTGGCTTCGCTCCCGTCAACTGCCTACCTACCCTAATTAATAATGGTAAAAGTAATAATGAGATCTGGCCGACCATACCTAATGACGAACTTATGAAAAAAAGTAAAAACAAAAAAAAAGGATAAAAAGTATCCTATGTCCGTCTCCTGGTTCTAAGCTACCTCCCCACCAATTTTCAGCCAAATCGGTTCAGCCGTTCTTGAGTTATAAATAGTGTAACTAACACGACTTTCTTTAATATTATATAGATCTATTGTTAAATAAGTTATATGTTTGTTCCTATTAATTTATCAGTCTTACATCTAATTTTATGAATTAACCGAAAATCTATTTTATATAATGTTGTGTTCACTTATAAGTGATTCGTTTGCACAGAATGAATGATGTTTTAAGTATAATTTTATGCAAGTTTTTCTGTGAACTACTAACTGTATGTGTATTTGGTGTTCCTATCAATAAATAAACTCAATTATTTAAATCTAAAGATTTGCTGTTGTTTATTGAAGAGTTCTGGCGTATATCTTAGGAGTTCTTCATCAGATCTTCACCAAATTAAAACGGGACCAATTTCGAAACATACTCTTTCAAACAATAAAAGAATTTTCAAAATCGGTCCACAATTGACGGAGATATCGGTGAACAGACATAAAAAAAAAAAACGAACATAGATCCTCCTCCTTTTTGGTAAGTCGGTTAAAAAAAAGTTGGTACAACAATACTTGTGTTTATTTTAATAAGAATAATACAATGATTTTGATTACCATGTGGGTTCGCCGAATCTTAGAACAGTCTTCTCTTGAGCATCTAATTCAATACCTGTCTTTTTTCTCATATAGAAAATAGTGCAATCTCTATTAGTACAAAGAACTTCCTCATGAAGGCTGCCTTGGCATCTTTGGCACTCAGTCCAAAGCCTGGAAAACTTCTCCTGGAGTTCCCTTAATTTAAATACTTCTGAAATGTATATCTGTCTCTCTTTTTGTATGCAATGATTGCACAGAGCTTTAACAGAATCATTAGGCATAACAGTTTTACAACCAATACATTTCTCTTTTTTCTTTGTAAAAGCAGCCAAAGCACCTACTTTAGAAGTTACCATTGCCTTGGTTCTAGTATGTTCTCCCTTTAAAAGGAGAGATTCAGCTTTTTCACCTAATATTGGTTCAAAAATTCTTAACAGTGGTTTAGACAACTGATTTTCCAAATAATGGTTGAAATCAATGGGCACACTGTTTTCCAATACATATATGGGATCTTCGGCTTTCATATAAGCAGGTGTATTTTTAGTTGCACAGCATATAACATAAGGGACTCGATCACCAAGTTTGGGCGCAGTACCAGCATCTCGTTTTTTCATTTTGTTGGCTAATTCAACATGAGCCTGTTTTGCAGCATAGTCGTGTTTCGTAAGCTCTTTTGTGATAACAAGTTGAGATATATCTATGCGGTTGCACAATAGGTCGGCAATTATTTGTTTTGCATAATTAACAGCACCATCTGGATCCCTATCTATGAGAAGCTTTTGGAGGCATGTGCTCATCATGTTGGATACAAGAGGACAGTTATCTCTTCTTACAGTTTCAATTCCTTTACAATCCATTTTATCATATTTATCTGGTTTAGTGAAATAGAGGCCAGCATATCTCTTCTTATTAATAAGTAAGTATGGATAATACACTTTTTCAAATTCTAATTTTATTGGTTTGACGAATTTTGTAGTTACAAAGTCAGCAGCCTCTCTTCCTAATTCCATGCTTTCCTCAAGAGTTTTAACACCAAACTTAACCATTACAGAATCAGTATCACCATAAATTACTACTGCATCTTCTTTATAGCCATTTGATTTTGTGTACTTTTTTTCTACTTCTGTCTTAGTAAATTCTATCATTGTTCGACCATAAGCTGTTACACTACCGGATATTTCTAGACAGGGTAGTTTGCCAACTTGAGCTCCTGTGAAGCCATACACAGAGTTGGCACTAATTTTTAAAGCTAATTGTCTGCCATCAAGAACAGACCTCTTAAATGGATCTTTTTCATTTTTCAAATCTGCTTTGGCCTTCTTTCTTGCGCCAAGCAATGATTCCAATATTTCAGGCAAGAGACCTTTCCGTACATTTGCTTTTACAAACATGTTTTTGGAAGGTGTTACAGTTACATCATCATCTTTTAAATTAGTTTTGTTTTGCATATTGGGTGGGACTAATGTGGTATAACATAAATTATGAGCCATCATAATACTTGGATACAAAGAGGCAAAATCTAAAGTAGATATAGGGTCTGCGTAATATCCCTTTTTAGGTTCAATCACAGTTGCGCCTTCAAATTGTTCATCTGAGCCCTGGCCATGATAAGCAGGCATTAAATATCCTGCATCTTTAGCCTTCCTTAGTAACTGACTCACTACTTTTATTTGTTGCCCTCTTGTTAGCAAGCAAAGCAGAGGGACACCTGTTACTCTAGCCATTTCCATGTAATTAATAATGCACATCAACTTATTCAGAAGTTTTAGTGGCAAATATGCATCTTTCAAGCAGTACATCGCCAGTCGTCTCCTAGTTTGTTCACTTTCATTTTGAAGGTCTCCAATGATACTGTGATGAACATCCTCTTTTTGCTCTTGCAGGAAATGGTAACTGACAGCATTCAAAGTATATGATCTTAGTTTATAATCTCTAACCAAGACAAGTAATAAGTCAAATGGAACCCTGCCTTCAAAGTTAATATTTTTGTTTTCCCTGCGCCCCATTTGCTTTGATTGTAAAACAGCATCTTTTATAACAGATCTAACATTCCTTATGCGTCCCAAAAAGTCAAAATTGTCCACTTTCAAATGCTTTGCCCTGTTTATAAGATATGGCCAATCAAAATTATTTATGTTATAGCCAGTAATAATGTCAGGATCAAGTTCTCGGAAGAAATCAGACCACTTGGCAAGCATTTCAGATTCTGATTGGAAACTCATAACTTGTGATCCTACTATAGGTGCACAAGTGTTCAATGTAAAGACATTTCTTACATAAGGCTCTGGCTCACCCTGCCTAATAACCATTGATGCAATTTGAATAACAGGATCATGATTGGGTTCTGGAAAGACACCTTTGCGTCCAGCACATTCAATGTCAAAACTCAATATTCTGAATGGTGCAACTTTGGCCCATTCTCCTTCTGGCTCATGAGCTTTAAATTCATTCCAGGCTACATCTACTTCAATTTGACATCTAGATTCAGATTTGGCTTGTGAATCTTTTGACCTCAAGAACCATTTATTTATTGGCAACTCAATCCAACTACAACCAACAACTGAAGTGTCTACCATGAATCGGATATCAAAATCAATATTGCTTTCATAGAATAAAGGATCCATTAACCCAAAAGAGGTTGGTTGTCTTTCAATTAATCTTTTGGCTGCAGCTATTAGTCTGGGAAGAGCCACTGACACTCTTGCGAAGGTTATGTCTTTATCTCCTTGATAGTACATAATAGATCTAGCTTTTACCAAGCGCACTTCTAATGCAGTTTCTCTAATGTTATCCTTATTTGAGCGCAAGTCTTCCAATATTGCCTTATTCAAGTTAGTTTTGAGTTCATTACATGATGAATTAGTAAAATTTACAGGGACTGTTACATAGAAGTAAGGTGTGAATCCATGAACATGGCAGCAAACGGAATTTCCTTCCATAGTTATGCCATACATTCGCATTATTGGCACAGGAGCCAGCTGTGATCCAGGCATGCCTGGCATAGGTTGGCCATTATAGTGATCAATATCTAGTTGTTGAAAAACTAACTTATCTCTCTTTGGATCCATTGAAGGTGGTGCTGGTCGTGACCATTTCATGTTAGTAGTCTGATTTTCCGGACCTTCGCCAAGCACTTCTTGCGATTCAAACTCAGTATCCATAAAAGCAAGCTGCTCTTCGAAACTACATGGCACTTCGTTATCTTCGTCATCGTCACCGGACTTAAATCTCTTTGGTGGAGGAGGTTTACTGAATTGTTTCTTTTTGTCCATTATTTATGCTAAACTTTGCAGAATGCACCAATCAATGCAGTTTTCAATAGACAATATTAGTTAATTACGATTCCCGCCAAAATCTGTAACTGAAAAGATGAACAGCGTTTAACTTTACACGGCTACAAATACACGTTGAAATGGATAGCAGAATTTGTGTAAAATGTTTTACACTTACCTTTAAGGTATAAATCAGTGTGATAATCAATGTTTATTAAAAATTAAAGTGCAAAATCACTTCGTTATCGAACCGTTTTACAGTTGCTGTTGCGGCTTTATAATTATATTGTAATGAATGTCAGCCAGCTGTCACGCTGACAATCTTGAATCTGCTTGACATTGACAGAAATTACATTTTTTTTTTATGTTTGTGGCTATGCCACTGGCTTGGTTACGAGACCTTTAAGCCAAGAAATGACAAACTGGATATGCCAGTGTTGTCAATTAACTAACTTAAATTACCCAGCCAGGGTACAGTACGAATCAAATTCGTGGGGCCAAAACTGCTAAAACTATGTTGTGCTTTTACTTTGCTCACGAAACAAGAGCTAAGCGTTTCTATACGTTGTTTGTTTTGCGTGAAAACGGTGATACGCTTAGATTATAAGATAAACGTTTATAATGTCTCTTTTAAAAGCGGACACCTGAAGACGCCTCAGTGCAAATGATTAAATTTAAAATTTAAAATCCCCCGAGGCTTATTAACCCAAACGTTTTAGATTACATAATTTATCAAGGAGGAAACACGTTTCGATCGAAAATCCATCGAAACACGTACTTATAACACGATATCTTGCGAAAATACCCCGATTCAGAGAGTAAAATGCGCATAACTTTCGAAAGGCTGAACCGATATTCATCAAAGATAATTAAGAACACTCAACGAAGTAAATTGAAATCGGTTCATCCGCTTGGGAGCTATGATACCACAGACAGATAAACAAACACAAAGATACACACTGCAAACAAAAACTTATTTTAACCCACGACGGAAAAAGAGGGGGATCTTTTTCCGTTGGATGTTAAAAATTTCTTTTTTATCCAGAGAAAATATGGGCAGTTTGAAATTTATAACTTACCGTAAATTAAAGCTAACTAGTTACCACGGACCTTCATTTTATTTTATTAATTCGAAGATAAGTTTAACAAAGTTAATGCTTCAAAACACCCCCTATTTATTACTCGTATCATGAAATAATTTGTAAGTACATACAGTGCCTGTGCTTGGGGATTATCTGGGTCTATGCTTTTTAAAATTTTAACATGCATCGTTTTGTTTCACTCTGCTTGGCATGATAGTATAGATGCAGGCCTACCTTGCCACCTCCTTCAGAGTTGGCAGGATGGCGGGGTCTTGAGGGAGAGCGCAAAAGTCGTGTAGATCTTCAAGGCAAGTCCGGCGGTGCTCCTTCTCGTGGTTGCCACCCCGTTTAATTCCTTGAGTAATAGACGTAACAGAAACCACTGGGCGACCCTCTTTGAATGGATGGCTATGCACTCCTTTGCCCATCCTCTAATCCTGACAATCTAGACTTTCCTATCCCCGACCCTCCCCTCCCAATGTCACCAACACCTCACCCACGTTATCCTCGCGCCCACCCCACTCTAATATCTAGTCCTAACTGCGACCCTTTTGTGACTGATTGGTCGCGGGCTCGGCTGTCACTAAAATCTGCTAACGACGAGTAGGCTCTGGTTTTGATCAGCCATCTCGCAGATATGTATCCTCCGACTGCACAGCATGATTTTCGTCTTGTTTACGTCTTTTTGGTTCGCTTTTTAAGCAGTCGGGTTTTTTTTTTTTTTTTTTTGATTTCATCCTCGGTAGCCGGAGAAAATCGGAATTGTTTTATGATAGGACAGGGTAGCCTGGAAATGGAATCAACCGTCTGTGACAACATTTGGGATTCCAAGTGGCAAGCCCTTGACAAATGAAGGGACAGTTGATTTCATCCAGGCCAATCATTTTGGGAAAATCCACATGCCAAGAGGCCTACCGATCGATCCCGAGAGTTCCGAGGAACTTCCAGATATCGGCACTTCTTGACAGGAGCGTGTTTGTCGTAGAGAGCAAGGACCGTCCGATTGAAGATTTGCAGTTTTTCATCTATAGCTACTGCCCGTAGCAAGGTGTCCCCAATCGACTTCCGATGCATACCGACGCAACTTCTCGACATCCAGACGCGTAAAACAACGCATGTGCAGAACTTTAGGAGGCAGTTTAAGTGGTTTTAGGATATATAAGAGGAAAATGAGGTCATGGTGGAAAAAGCCAAGGGCAGGACATTGACCATGAGAGGAAACAAGGGAGGGAGTGGACGTTAGGTTAAGTCGAGCCACGTGTCGTTTCCTGAGATATTGAAATGCGTGGGTTGCAAAGAAAGAATGTGGAGACGAACGGACTCGATGATGTGGAGGAGTTTACGGGAACGAGGAGTTGGATGGGCAAGGTCTGTGTTGAAATCGCCCATGATGACGCTGTGTGCATACTCTAACCCTACAGATTTTAGCGCCAGTTCTAGCTTGAGAAAGTAGTCAACGGCGGGCGGACAGTACACTACACCAAGTAGAGTCTTGACACTTTTTATGCAGATCGCCAGAAAAAGGTAGGTACTCAGCAGAAGCACTATAAACTGAAGGAGAGGAGGCAATGATTTTGCAAGGAAAATCGCTACGAAGATAATTTTTCAAATCGTTCGTCTTTGAGTAATCGGGGAAAATATATTTTAAAAAAATATTCCGACGAACAGAGAACATCCTTCTTTTTTTGAAGTCGGTTAAAATTCAATTGATATCTCTTACTTCTCAATTCTATCAAAAATCTAAAATCTTCAATCAACAATAACCAACTAGCGGGTCACGTACAAAATCAATGCTAATCGGTCCACGTGATATATACTTACCTACTATCCTACGAGTACATTTACAATACTTACTATGACAAACTGAACAAAATAAGAGCTCGTCACGTCACAAGTGAGCTGTTATTTGCCGAGTCGTATTTTTGTGCTGACCCTACATGTAGTTGGTATTGTTGACTCCGTATCAAAACGTCCGAATCGCAAAACGACATTTGAGTTGACCGTCATATTCTCAAAATGACCTATTAACAAATCGTCCTATTAGCAGAATGTCCTGGTAATGCGAACGCGCACCTATCCGCCGCAGTCCTAGCATTTTCTCAAGGCCCCGCGCAATCCGCGCCGAACGCATCGTATCTACTTCTGTACATCTTGAACAATATTTTCTATACGGATACGGATGACGTCTACGCGCCGCCGCCGCCTGCATCGCACTCGCCGCAAGCATCGAATGCGCTGCTGGAATCCGTATACCTAAAGCATTTTGCTGCACGCGCGCGTGACAAAATTGGGGAGTTAGGCGCGACAACTGACCGCGCTTCCCCCCCGAGAGGAACTTCGACCGCCTACGGCCACAGAGGGTGACGTGGTCATCATCAGGTCATGCGGGCCAATACCTGCCGGTGAAGTGGGATGAATTGCGCATGCACTCCAACGTCCAGGTCAAAGATAAATGTATGAGTCTTATAGACCCCTCCGCCTGCTCCAGGACGGCGATCATCCATAAGAATGTGATGTCGGGTCGTTTTTACAGTTTGACCGATTTCTAACTTAAACTGGGAATTATCACTTTCGAACTGAACGCAAAAATCATCACGGATTGGGATTGAATTGGATTAAACTTTTACTTTTTTGGTTTAGGTATTAATTAATAGTCTCAAGAAAATATTGAATAAATTATAAAAATCTCGTATAGATAACTGTGCGGTTTGACTGCAGGTCAATAGGTATATATAACACCTTTATGTAGATAATACCTATTAAATTGTAGGAACACATTTTGTTTTAGTCTTTATTTGAAGTACGAGTCTAAAATAAAATTATTTGTAATTATTTCATTTATTACAATTCATCTTACCTACGTACAGTGGCCGATTTACCAGCAGGCTGAGTAAGCTGGAGCCTAGGGCAGATTTTAGGGGGCGGCAAATCAGGCCCAATTTTGTTTTTGTCTTTCTTAAATAAATAAATAAACCGGCCAAGTGCGAGTCGGATTCGCGCACGAAGGGTTCCGTATCATTATCGCAAAAAACGGCAAAAACAACATCATCATCTGTGAAAATTTCAACTGTCTAGCTAACACGGTTCATGAGATACAGCCTGGTGACAGACGGACAGACAGACCGACAGACAGACAGACGGATCGCGGAGTCTCAATATTAGGGTCCCGTTTTTACCCTTTGGGTACGGAACCCTAAAAACATTATTAAACACCTAAATGTTAAAACTCACACAATATCTAAGTATATACAATTATTAATGGAATTATTTACAACAAACTGAAATTCCAACTAATTACGTCTGCTTGAAATACGAGGAAAAATAAACAAATACCGTTGAATTATGAAGCATCCGCGGTTACTATCGTATGTAGTTAGAATTCTATAAATATAGCCTTTTATGTGCATGTAGGCAGCCGTTTGATAATGGCTATTCATAATCCAAAAGTGTCTAAATTTATGAGCAATGCGTAATAGTCAAGGCTCGGTGGCCTGTCTGTAGTAGGCGCCGGTCTGGCTCAGGGTGATTCACCACTCTGCACGCAGCGCAGCATAACGAAATCTGAATTGCCATGAATGGTAATCTTGACTTTTGTTTTACAAGCTTACTTATTTATAATGCAGTTCAAAAATCTATGAGTGCGGGTGGGGCTTAAGGACATCGTTCGGAATGACTAGGTACAACATAGGTCTTTTTTACTCGGTCTAAATTAAAGCACAGTCACCACGTCGGTAGGTAGCTTCTGGTGTTTATGATCCATAGCAAAGGAATGATCATAATAGTACTCAAAAACTGTATAAATATTTAACTGTAAGCTTCTTCTCGCGGATTCACCGGCTTTAAAAGGGGACGTACTTCAGGAAAAAGAATTCTATGCCATAATCACAGAAAAGTGGCCGTGGCCATAACCCAGTCTACACGTGTGTAAAGTTTCATCCAAAATAGCCTATCCGTTCAGCCACTGAGGCGGGATTGATTAACAAACATCTAACTATACAACGTGGCTCATTTGAACATCTCTTTGTTTAAATTGCCTATGCTACCAACGGATCAACCCCGACCCATCGTTTTTGCCTCGTTTCCTTACCTATCTACGGACCTACTTCCTATACCTACTGTTTGGGATCAAAATAAGTAGGTACAGCAGATTTTTTTAGGGTTCCGTACCCGAAGGGTCCAAATGGAGCCCTATTGCTGCCACCCACTTGTCCGTCTGTCTGTCCGTCTGTCCGTGGTCGGTCACAAAATTTTGTTCCGAAGATTTTAATAACTTCCCATTGACCTAAGAAGTTGAAATTTGGTGATAATGTTTATTATTACGTTTATTTTATGAACAAATTACAATATAATATTGATAAATCTGCATTATCTTTGAAATTTTCTAATTTTTAGGGTTCCGTAGTAAACAAGGAACCCTTATAGTTTCGCCACATTATATTGTGTGCTCTAGTGGCTTGTGACAAATAAACGAGTTTTCTTTCTTTCTTTCCATGTCCGTCTGTTCGCCCGCAGCTTAGCTCAGAGACTCTTAGTACTAGAAAGATATAATTTGGCAAGGATATTCATATTAATTACGCGGACAAAGTGTTAAAACAAAAGCATGATTTTATGTTTTAGTCATAAATTTTTTTTAGTGTCATTCCTATACACGTAAAGTAAGGATGTATTTTTTAGTGTCCTTCCTATACACGTAAAGTAAGGATGTATTTTTTTCGTCTATCACATGGTGTGGGGTATCGTAGGATAGGCCATTCAAAATATAACGGGTCTGTGAAAACCATATTTCAATTCAGGGTTCCGTTTGTTTAAAATTAAGCTTTAAATTGCAAATTTTTGTTAGAGTCCTGTGTCGCCCGCCCTGCCAGCTAAATGGTTGTTTTTGGATTTGTGAAAAAATTCTCAGCAGTAGTATATATAACGAAATTAAATGGGCGAGCAATAGTCGACCAACTTATAAAATGTTCTTGGAAAATTTAAAACTTTGTACATATGCCATTGAAGAATTACTTATATAACATTGTTAGTTGTGTAAAACAGGTAATAAATATAAGTTTATTAACCATGTAAAAATATACAAAAATCAAATCATAATATCCTTAATAATAATGATTTTTAAATGAATAATGTTTACGCTTGAATAACGCATTGAGGTGGGCGACGGCGTTTGGCGTGAGCACAGACATACATCTAAATAGATAACGCAAGTCCATCCATCTGTATGAAAACCAAGCGTGCCACTTTTCCAAAAACAATTAAAAAACAAATTTACTTACCAATGACAGAAAACATTTGCAATGCCTTGGCCAAAGAGGCATTTTTCTAGATTTCAGTGGATTAACGGTGCCGATAATACTAAATGAATATCTCAGATTACGATCATTTATCGTAACTTTTAACCGTTTTTTGACACGCGAAGTACTGACGATTTTTGACGCGATTGTATGTACATACAATCGCGTCAGTTAGATTTATGTCTGTGGGCATGAGCCACCGAAACCGTTTAAATGTTCATGACACAACAAAATGCCTTCTTCGTAGTCCGCATTATTGTGCAACTGCGGAACCCAATTAATGCGCATGGCCCGACACGCACTTGGCCGGTTTTTATTCCCATTAAAACCAACTTGGATTTTACGGTTTGTTACGGAACGCCAAATGTGCGAAGTCCGACACGTCGTGGCCAGTTTTTAGGGTTCCGTACCCGAAAGGTAAAAACGGCACCCTATTACTAAGACTACACTGTCCGTCAAAATCAAAATCAATTATTTTTATTTCAGTTAGGCCAACATGGGCACTTATAAAACGTCGACAAAAGGTGCACGGTTCGTGTTGGTCGTTTCCTATGGAGAACAACCGGCAAGAAACTCCACGGTTACTATTTAAAGAAATGTTTTGGTTTTACAATATTTTAATTCCAATTCCAACGTAGGCCCGACAATGAGTCGTAAAAAACTACAAAAAATATATTATATAAACAAAAGAAAAAAAAAGAAAGTAAAACGAGATAAGAAGTTAACAAATGTTAAAAAGTATCTAGAAATCTAGAAGGCCTAAAAACGGAATAAAATAAATATTTATGTGAAGCTCCCATATAAACGTGTATTTTGCCGTTTTTGCGATAACGGTACGGAACCCTTCGGGCGCGAGTCCGACTCGCACTTGGCCGGTTTTTTTATTAACGTCTGTATGTTTGTGGTGACAATGTCCAACTGTCTCTAGAAAACCTTGCAAATGTAAAGGTGCGTAGGTATAAGGCAGCTTATTCACAGCTTACGAATATCTACCGTTAACAATCCATTCCTCTCTGTTGACTTTGACGGCTAACAGGAAAAGATAAGGTACAATGACTATACGGGGTACCTATACAATACGGTATTTGGTGCATCGACCAAATAAGGAAGCGAAAAGATTAAAGTTGTTTTATGTCTCAAGACATTCCAACGCATTGTCTGTTCTTTACCCGATCACAAGGAAAGGGAACTTATGGTTTTCGCGCGTATCTTGTATGTTTGTAATATTCTTTATTAGCTCATATTTTTTCACTAGACGGATTTATATAATTAGGACATCGTTAGATAGGTCTTTACCTCCCAAGTGTAATTAGTTAACAGACGTTAAAAAAACAAACATGGCGGATTTTGAGCGCCATATTGTAGAGTGCCCTAATTTTCTTTTTCTTCTAAAAGTATCGAGTTGGTTACCAAAATAATGAAGGGTTTAAGAGGTGGTTATAAAAATATGTAACATTTATCTATAATTCTATTTGTTTAAAAATAATTCGAAAAAAAAAATAATATCTAAAAAGTAGTCGGAGGGTCAGGTGGTCAGTCAGCTCGCGGATATGTATCCTCCGTCTGGGTTACCCTTGTTTCATCGTAAACTTTTTTAACACTACAAAGTGAAAAATAACTTCAATTTCGGAAGTCAGTGTTCCTATTTTCGTTTCTTCGTTTCTTGACACCGACTTCCGAAATTGAAGTTATTTTTCACTTTGTAGTGTTTTTGTTTGGAAGTCGGTTGTAATTTTTATAAAAAAGGTTTTTATTTCTAACTTTTTACTACTTAATGGACCAGTTCTATAGGCTAGGTACCTGCGCGTATAGTGCCCAAAGTGAAGCCAGAAAAGATTAACCCAATAACATGAAACTTAAACAAAACCGGTGTAATGAGAGTATACCAGGGTGAACTGTTCACACCTGTGTACCCCTTTAGAGCGTACCAGTGATATGTTATGTTATGAAATGGTGTAAAAAATAAACAGACATGCGATTGCCTCAATCCCGAGTGATTTGCCGTCATTTATTGAAGAGTTCTGATGTATTCCTCCGAAGTTCTTCATCAGATCTTGATGAAAAACTTCGGAGTTATATAATTAAATGAGCCCACAAAACAAGCACTAAATTTCAAATAAAAAAAGAATCATCAAATTCGGTTCACTCATTAAAAAGTTCTGAGGTAACAAACAAAAAAACTCTCCTCCTTCTTGCGAAGTCGGTTAAAAAGAAATTGACAAATTATCACTTCCCAAACAGTTTTCCGCATAATTTTATTTGGCAAATTATTACTTAGCAAAAAATCTCTTCACAAATAATTGTTATGCAAACCTAATTTTCAGCAAGTGATCGTTTTTAATAATAACTTATTTACCAACTAGTACTTTTACCAATTTT
Organism: Orthosia gracilis; assembly: GCA_947562075.1. Classification (NCBI taxonomy): domain Eukaryota; kingdom Metazoa; phylum Arthropoda; class Insecta; order Lepidoptera; family Noctuidae; genus Orthosia; species Orthosia gracilis. The sequence goes on from OX387274.1 coordinate 15,917,449, forward strand.
TATGAAGTCAAATATTTCAGGAAAATGTTTCATTTTACGGGGAACCGATCACTTTTCCGATATTTTTTTGTTCGGATTTCATTTTACCTTGGACTAATTCATTGACCATAATAATCGGATTGCCTTTAATCTACCATGCATGCTTGCTTTGCAAAAGAGGAAATCTGGCGCTCGGCGGCTGCTGGCGCGACAAAATTGCTAATGCCCATTGCAAAAAAATTAAAATTGTAGGTTACAAATATTTTGTATTTATAAATTATTATTTTAAAATAAAAATGCATTTTTAAATTATATAATTCCCAAAAAATCTTATTTTTGTCTTTAAATGTTTTGCCATAACAAATCATTTGACCAAACGTTTATTGTCAAAGATCGTTTGGTGTAATAGATCATTTGATTAAAGCCAAATGCCTTAATGATACTATCCTTGGTAATATACTGCCAAGTATAAATTTGACCAAATGAAAATATGCGTACTTAAATCATTTCAAATATTGCATTAGTATAATAAGGTTGCTAAAATTTGTTTGGGTAGTGAAATTTTGTCAAAATCTTTTCGGGAAAACGGCAGGATCCCCTTCCGACTGCACAGCATTATTTTCTTCTTGTTTACATCATTTTAGATTCCTTTTTAAGCAGTCGGGTTTTTGATTTTAAAATATATTGAATAAATTGATTAAAGTGGTCACGAGCGCTACAGATAAGCATCAGGTCCTGGGTTTGATTCCAGGGTCGGGCAAAGTGTTATTGGGTTGATCCATCTGGAATTTCTGACCAACAGCCCGGTATCTGGATTTGTGCCCGGCTGATGGCAATAGGCTCGCTCCCCAATACATGGAACTTCAAGCATAACTGGAGAAGTGTGGGTGTACTAGGTGCTCCTCTGCCCAGGCCTTCAGGGTATACATTAATGTTACATAGGTTGGTTGTACACAAATCTCACGCACAAAACGTTTTGGGGACACTTTTATTATGCGTACAGCTAAGGAGTGCAATTGCCTGCCGGAGACTGTGTTGCCCGATAGCTACAATCTAGGGGTATTTAAGTCAAGAGTGAATAGGTTACTTCTAGGCAAGCGTGCTTCACCGTCAACCACATCATCGCTTACCATCAGGTGAGATAGTGGTCAAGCGCGAGACTATATATAAAATAAAAATAAAACTTCTGCCAAACTGAGCGCAGGTCACACCGCCAGCTAGCGAGAGGGCGAGCTGGCGGGCGAAGCGAGGTGAGAGAAACTATATAAACTAAGCGAAGCTTTAGCGAGCCAACTATGTGGGTTCACACCGAAAACATTTCGTTTGCATCGTTTGTATCGCTGACGTAGCCTATCTCTGTTGTTCGGGGTGTGCATCGAAGTATGAAAAGAGGTGAAAAGATGCTCGCCCGGCTCGCTCGCTTGCTAGCTGGCGGTGTGGCCAGCGCTTTACACTTGATGAGCTATGTTTATCGAGTTTGAGGCGGACGAAATCGCGGGCAACAGCTAATAAATTTATAAACACAAATGATAAACTTAGGAAAATGTAGACAATTCTCTCGAAAATTTAATAAATTTTAATATTTGCTAACTAATTTTACATTTGGAATATCCTAAGGATGAGCGCGAAATGGCAGTTTATCTGTGTCAACCTCGTTTCATCATTAAGTATATCTTATGACGTAGGACTTCGACGAAGTAGACTGCCAATCCTTCCATGCAATGACGTCTAAGTAAGTGCTATTCACATCATATCATTTATTGCAGTATCAATCATAGTTCAGCGTTATGATCAACTAAGACACCATCGCGACAATCAGTAGTGGAAGCTTTCCAGCCGTTGATTATGATATTGACATAAAAATAACACATTCATTAAAAATTTAATCAATCGAATAAGCACTTACTCGCTTGAAGGCTAATTATTGCTCGGTAGAATAAAACTTCCTTTTATGAGCACAATCTGCACGAACTACCCGACATTTCTCATTAATTCTAAGGTAACTATCTACATAGTTCGTGGTTCAAGTAGATAATATCTATTGTAAGATAGGTAGTAGTAAATAATGTAACTTAATGAGCCGTAATAGCTCCAAGGGTATTACTCAAGGATGGATCATCGAACAAATTGTTTAAGCTCTTAAAGATAAAAAGAAAATTAATGGAGAATGTGATGTGTACAGCTTTTTGTTTAATTTCATCTTGTATCTTGATTCTGAGTATCAAACGATTGGAAATACTTTCATTTGACTTAATGCTGCGTGTTTGTCATACAGTGCTATATCAGAATGTTCAAAACGATATAGACTTTCCACCTTAGATTTTTCTGAAGACATTTAAGTAAATTTCTATTGACATGATTACAAAATATTGCATCTTCAAAGACAACACAAAGCCAAACTAAAGTCCATATACAAATAACAACGACTCCACAGCTGTCTCTGTTCTCAGGACGCCCAGAAGCTCTGGTAAGCTCACGTCAGCGTCGTTCTGGGAAGGCGTGCGATACGGCGGCGACGGCTGGCCGACTCCACTCAATGAGTTTCCATTAGGATGGTGAGTGTTCGCTCTATTAATACCCCAGACGTGACAAATACATTATCGCCGCGATTCATTCACGGTTCAACTGAAACTAAACTGATTTTTTAACGAGACCATCTTTGTTAGTTTAGGGACGTAAGTAGGTACCTACCTACAGTTTGCGATTTAAGACAACGCGAAGTTTTTTCTGGATATTGTTTATTTTGTATTTTAGTGGAAACTGAAACAAACAAAAAATCTTTTTTCCAAAAAAATACTACTGACTTCCAAATAAAAACACTACATAGTGAAAAATAACTTTCTTTTTGGAAGTCGGTGTCTTTGGTAGGTACCATTTTTATGTAAAATATTTTTTTCACTTCTTAGTTGTACCTAATAGGCAACTTGCCTTTGGTAAGGTACCTACCTATAATGCAAGAATATAACCGGTGAAATGAGAGTGTACCAAGCTGAACTGTACACATCTGCGTATCCCTTTAGAGCGTACTGCCGTGATGTTATGTTATGAAATGGTATAATATAAACAATAAACAGACATGCGATTGCAGTAATCCCGAGAGATTTGCCGAAGAAGTCTATTGTATATCTCCGAAGTTCTTTATCAGATCTTCACCAAATTAAAATGGGGCCAATTTCGGAATATATTCTTTCAAACAAAAAACAATTTTCAAAAACGGTCCACAATTTACGAAGAAATCGGTGAAAACACACAAAAAACATAACATAAATGAAGTCGAACATATAACCTCCTCCTTTTTGAAAAGTCGGTTAAAAATGGTAAACAAAAATAAGGAAACAAATAAATAGGTAGACGGGAAACACTTGCAGATTAGGCGAGAAGGTTCAGGTCGTATATTTTATCAAAACATGTATCCCTATGTCGTTCAATAGAGACAGGACTGTTGATAAAAGAAAAGTTCATTATTACAAATTGTGAAGGCTCTTTTAGGACCAAATTCGAGTGTGTTTCAAATATACATACATACATCTATAAACTCACGCCTTTTGCCCATGGGGCAGGCAGAAACTACAGAACGCCACCTGTTACGATCTTTACATACTTCTTTTGCTTCACTCACATTCATACATCTAGTCATACACACACGCCGGTTATGAGTACTGCGCACATGGCCTTTCTGAAGATCATAACCTATAATGTCTATGTATGTTTTTCTAGGGCGTTCCCTCCCGGCGTTTCCATTCACGTCTGCTTTCGTTAGTCGCCTTTCATCCATCCTCTCAACATGGCCAAACCATCTTAACATACTATTTTCAATTTTAGTCACTACATCTTCTTTTAAACCACAACGTTGTCTGATTACCTCATTCCTCAATCTATCATCTAAAGTTACACCACACATACTTCTCAAGGAACGCATTTGTACTGCATTAATCCTACTTTCATGTCTTTTTTGCCATACCCAACCTTCACTTCCATACATAAGTGTAACAGGCACCAGCACACTGTTGTGAAATGTATACATTAAAATATAATTTTAGATATTTCAGCAGTTTAGGTAGGCAGAGTCCGTTATCCATATAAGACATTCTTACACGATAGTTCTTAACACTTAAGTTTACTGATGTGTTAGTTACTTACCACAGTCATAAATCTAACTAGATGACGCGATTGTATGTACTTCGCGTGCCATAAAACAGACTAAACTTACGACAAATGATCGTAATCTGAGCTTTTCATTTAGCATTATCGAAACCGGAAATCCACCGAAATCTAGAAAAATGCCTTTTTATGCCATATTGAGCTGTATATAATGTATAGAAAAAGTTGGCCGAGACATTGGAAATGTTTTCTTTCATTGGTAAGTAAATTTGTTTTTACATTGTTTGTGAAAAAGTGGCACGCTTGGTTTTCATACAAATGGAGGGACTTGCGTTATCTATTTAAATGTATGTCTGTGTTCATTACTTATATACATTCCAAGTTCCTTGAACAAGTTTTGTTTTAATTTATTTAAGCCAGCTTTTATTAGAAAATAAACTTTAATAAAATTAGTAAAGAATATAAAGATAAATTTTAGAAAGTAGAGAAACTCTGTTTTAAACTAGTTATCTAGTAAATAATAGTAAGACAAGTCCCAATAACTTCGTAACCTTTCTGATTACGTAATTATTGGCACTTGCAAACCTTTAGTAACTGTTAACTTTTTTCAGTATAAACGTTTCCGGCAGCCGTATTGTTATAAGTGAATACGGCAACGCAAAGAGTTTGACTGCTATCCAATCAACCAAATCGACCAATCACACAGACGGAAATCCACATCGCGTCATTCATCTCGCATATACCTAGATTACAAAAAGACACAGCCGTATTGCGTAAGTGAATACGGCAACGCAAAGAGTTTGACCGCTATCCAATCGACCTTTTGCCTGTACATACCTACTTTACGTTCTATAAGTTATTTCTGAGCTCTTGCAAAATAATTTAAAATCAAATCAATTTGACTTAAATAAATATAACATAAATCTTAATTGTTTACAAAAACGACATATTTACTTATCTACCGAACCTACAGGAAATATCAGTCTATAAACAAGTTATTACCATTATTAATTGCTTAAATTAATTAACTTACATAAACAACATAAAATACCTACAACACGTAAAATTCTCATTAGGGCTTCTTGTAATAAGAAACTTAATTTACTCTGTTAAAAAACCATAGGAGGATATAATGGTCTGTATCAGAGTTAATGATAGGTCCAAGTTATTTGCTTGTTTATGCGTTTCTCCGTTTGTCTTCGATTTTGGCATAAAACAAACAATTTTACTGCGTACCATAATTAAAACGGCAGGCTTATTATATTACGTATCTTTTGCAAGAGCAAAACGATAGCAATTTTTGCGCAATAATTGCTCTTCAATACAGAAGTTTTAGAGTTGTTTGCGGTTTTTTTTATTAACTGCTTTTGACAAACAGCGAGCGATTAGCAAACGATTGTGTAGACCTATCACACCTACGCTGCAGGTAATTCCGACTTTTATGACATAAAGCGTTTGATCGCTATCGTTTTGCTCTTGCAAAAGATACGTAATAAGCCTGCCGGCCTGTTGTAGGTACTTGTAATTATTTTGCGAGTGTATGCTATGGGTTTACTTTAACTACGCAGTAAATCGTGCTTGTGCTATATACGAGATTTAACTGTGGGAAAGAATGCTGTTAAAAGAGACTCGAAGACGATCGAATCTGGATTAATGATCAGAAATGCTTCGTTTTATAATATAAACAGACGTTGGATTTATATGTAAAGCAAATAATTGTGGTTTCCTAATTAAAATGCTTTTAATTGCAAATTTAATGCATTTATCATTATTATCTTACTAATATTATAAATGCGAAAGTGTTCATGGATGGATGGATGTATGTTTGTTACTCAATCACGCCAGGTCGGCTGAACGGATCTGGATGCGATTTTCCAGAGATAGATTATAGTCTGGCATAGCACATAGGCTATTTTTCATCCCGATATAATCCTCACTTTTTTATACACTATAGGCTCGCGCTTGACCACTATCTCACCTGATGTTAAGCGATCATGTGGTCGACGGTGAATCACGCTTGCCTAAAAAAAACCTATTCACTCTTGACTTAAAGACCCCTAGATTGTAGCTATCGGGAAACACAGACTCCGACAATGAGTTCCACTCCTTAGCTGTACGCATAATAAAAGTGTCCCCAAAACGTTTTGCCCGTATGGGTGGGATATCCACCATGTACCGATGACGCATCGCCGTACGTCTATTATTCCGATGATGGAACGGGCTTGAAAACAATACAATGGACACCGTATAGGAAGCCATTTTTCAGCAGTGTGCAGAACTGACATCTTCATTAATTCAGTTATAAATAAAATCATTTGAAAACGATCAGAGTGATCTAATTTCACTGTAATAGGACGTACCTACCTACTTATTTTAGTAATATAAACTAACAAAACTTAGTTCAACCATTCCTCTCTAACTAAGTAACGTTATGAACATAAGAAAAAAGAGTTAGTTTGTTCCGTACCATTAACGCAAAAAAACGGCAAAAAAAACACGTTTGTTGTATGGGAGCCCCACTTAAATATTTATTTTATTGTGTTTTTAATATTTGTTGATATAGCGACAACAGAAATACATCATCTGTGAAAATTTCAACTGCCTAGCTATCACGGTTCATGACATACAGCCTGGTGACAGACAGACAGATGGACCGCGGCATCTTAGTAATAGGGTCCCGTTTTTACCCTTTGGGTACGGAACCCTAAAAATATCCTGTGTGATTCGCAGGCCGCACGGGAGATACGAGAGAAAAAAGAATAAAACAATAATAGATAAATACATACTACGGTTACTATTCGCATTTCTTTGTAGCTATATTTAATTAGAAGAAATTATCTATAGAGTTCCGAAAATAAAAGGAATTTAATTCTGGGGCAGTCGAGTAAAAAGGAAATAAACAATTAATATTCAGACAAAGGTTAATTCGGGCACTATAGGCAACCCGTGACGAAGCAAGTCTGAATCTTAATAATGCCGTCTCTATGGCCTAGAGTTTCAGCGGCGACCCATGGCAATTGGATGAGGTTCACACGACTATTCGCGGCCACTCGCTGGCTTACACGTTGAAATATACGAAGGGATATATTGTCGATCAAAAATGGCGGCAGAAACATTTTTGTGATGATAGTATAACGAGTCGGACTCGCGTACGCAGGGTTCTGTACCATTACCGCAAAAAACGGCACAAAAACCACTTTATTTGTTGTATGGGAGCCCCCACTTAAATATTTATTTTATTCTGTTTTTAGTATTTGTTCAGCGGCAACAGAAATACATCATCTGTGAAAATTTCAACTGTGTAGCTATCACGGTTCATGAGATACGGCCTGGTGATACACGGACAGACAAACAGACGGACCGTGGAGTCTTAGTAATAGCGTTTTTACCCTTTGGTTACGGAATCCTAAAAAATGTGTTCAACATTTCAACGAGTTCAGTCTTCAGGAACATTATAAGAACTGTGCGAACACCGTTTTTATTGGTTTACTTATTTTTACAAGTTCAGTTAATAATGATTCAGCAATAAAGCACACAAAGAGATTTTTATCGTCGATTTTGTTGATAATTTTACACAAGCGTCATATTTTTTTCGACCCTTGAATAAAAATATATTCAGGAATCTTCAATGAATGAAACCCATAGAACTCTTGTTTATTAGTTATATGAAACATTTTTCCTTGCCACATAATAATTTTCCTAAATCATACAACAACAGTAAATGAGAGTATACAGAACACACAATTTCATAACCCGTATATCCTCAGTGATAAATACGAATAAGCTGGACAGTGGCAATTGGCTGGCGACGAAACCTTTCCAATTAGTTAATTCGATTCTAAGATCTGTTGCGTCTGGCTTTTGTTCTCGTTGCTATGCTGTTGCTTCGGTTCTGTCTGTTTAATTACACACACCGCTGATACTGATCATCAAGTGCTCATTCTCATACAGACGGCGATATTGAGATCATCGCAGTACGAGTAGCGAGCAACAAATGCGACGTAAATCACTCATCCCGCGACATTGGTTCTCGGTATCGATAATTGAATAAACTCGTTCATTATGATGGAGCAATAAAACTTGGTCGCACAAACGCTTCGTTTGTGTCGCTTTACGAGTTCAACCAGCTGCATCGGTTATCTTTATGGACTTGCACTGACCCTCGAGTTTTCAGAGCAAGCAAGGAAGGATCCACTATACGTAATAATTAACCTCAAGGCTGATAATTGAGACTTGTCTTTTGTCTCTATAACAAAGCCCGTGTTCGTTAGAATCATGAGTTCTGAAAATTCTCTCACAGACTGATATAACTTTCAAATAATGCATCCGGTCACTAACAAGAAGTCAATGTTACTGAATCGACGAAAGCCGATCATGTTCTGGTGTAAATTAGTCGTTTAAGCAGTATGGCAGGATGCATCACTGCGCACCGGTGGCAAACAGTGCTCACGACTAGATGACTGAGCGGATTGCAATGCGGCGCGGGGGAGCTTCGAGAACGATATCTTATCTCGGGAATGTGCCATCCCTGGCGGTGCTCGGTGGGTTGCCACTTAGCGCTGTGCCGCAAAGGGAACAGAAAGAAACTTTTGTTACTCAAAATCAATAACGCTTATCTGGGTCGTTTTGTGTGCATAACGGTCTCGGCACTGCCAAAGAAAAACTGAATATTTGAGTCATTAATCTTTGACAGCATACTACTTGTTCAAAAATTAAATATTTATACAGTTTCATTTTTTGTGAAGATGTTTATGTAGGAATGCAAGTGAGATTTATCACTTGGTTTTGTTTGGTGACTTTAAACAGGCAGTTTTAATGCGCGAGCCGGCGCATATTAAAATTGAAATCACCGAACGGTTTTAAAAACATAATATTCACAATGCCACATTTGAATAAAAATGTAGATAGTAATCACTTATTGAATATTAGGTAGGTATGCTTGAGGTATCTCAAAGTCACCTGTGTGATAAACTTTTGGAACTTTTATCTGCAACAAGATGACTTTATCATCGGATGACAATGAAATGCAATAATAAAATAATTATCTGCATTACATGTGGAGCATCGACTTGCTCTGAGGGCAATGCACTTTATGACGGTAAATCGATTCGTGGTTCTCTTCAAAATGCATCGTTTGTCTTCTCTTGCATTATCAGTTTTAGTAATAAATTCATACAATAGGATATTTTATGAAGGTTTTTGAACCTTACTTCTACCGACAGCTCGTTTCTCAACGTGAACACTTAAATGATATTAAGGCCATCAAAACTGTTTACAATCACAAAAGTCATATAATGGAGTTATGGTCTTTACGCACTTCAACTGTGATTTAAAATAGATACGATTGTACAACCAACGCTAGTCTGCTTCTTTAATTTAGTTTAGTCAAAACAAACCTGAACGGTTTCACAAGATTTATTTGCATAAACTTTCCAGATAATTAAAGGCAGCTAATTAAGATTTCTAAGCTCAGTGAATGCTCACTACTCATGGAGCAGCTCGTTCATATTGGACAGGCTTATTTACAACATCATAAATTGATCACAACCAGCTACTGTATCTGAGTTTGATATATTGTATTATGTATTTATGCGATGTCATAAATAACATAATAATATTGGCCCTACTTTCGCCCTCGTGTTTTGAAGTATAGACCGGAGAAGTGGCAAAGGTCTTGATAAGCAGTAGTTTGTGTGATGGTCTTTGGCAATTTGCCGGATGTAACTAGATAATGGTTATAATTTGCATTGATGATGGGACACCCACAGTGTGTGATTGTAAGATGTTGAAGATCTGGACGTTGGCCTTTTGCGAAACGGATCTAAATCACAGGAAACGAGATATTCTGGAATGGCGTCTTATCAGCTGAATGAGTGTTGTCAGAAAAAGTCACGGAGATACGTCTGCTAAACTTTGGCCTCTGTATCTTAATCGTGCATGGTAACGTCACGACTCACGAGCAGCAAGTAGCGTCTGACTCCACTCTACTTTATGCAATCTCATGTGGGCCGGACGGACGGTATTGGCGGTACTGGGGCTTATGCTCAGTAAATGTTAGGATTACATCAGTACCTAAAAGATAATAAAACAAACTTAATCCATTATTTGCCGAATGACGAAATTGTATCGTAAAATAGAAATTTTCTCCGCTATGAATAATAATTTACGACTGTAGAGCAATATGGTGAAATGGGGAAACGAAAATATGTGAAGGGCTCTACAAACTTTCCGATTACGAGTGCTATACTTCTTTTCTAGTTCCTCTTTTATCAGAATTTTGGCAAATGTGATGTAACTGAAAATCTGAATAACCTAAATTTTTTGATCACCAAGACTTGATTTGGTTAAATTCTAAATGCTGGACTCTACACTGAACTATACTAAGATAAAATTACAAACATAGATAGCTCAACAAAGTCTTATGATATTCAATGATTTTCCTCAACGGACTGTTACTGGAACTTGACAAGTTATAACAGGAATAACTGGAACCGATGTATTAGCAAATACTTCGAGTGTAAGGGTTATAATAAAAGCGATACTCTGTCAACACCCACGACACAACACAACACTTATTTTTCGCAAAACTTCTTATCTATTTTTGTTATGAGGTACTCGAATTAAACCGATTGACGACATCGATAAAGGACTCGATTAAGCGATAATGTTACAGCGATATAATGAAGGCGTGGGCGATATCATTAGAGGTTTTATTCAGTCTATTCATGGACTTGCGTCAATTTGTTTTACTTAATCGCTCGTTGTCGTCATTACACCCTTTGTAGCACTCGTTATGACGTCACTACATTCACACCAAGCTAACATTTGTTTTGATTTGTTTTACTAATTAACTGTGTCTGCACTAGCTAATAAACAATGGCTGTGTTTATTTTGTTATGTCTACGTTTAAGAAACTAAGACGGATTTGGTGGCAGTTTGGCTCGGGTGGCGATTTTGACGACGTGTTTACAAGAAGTAGTTAGTCCACTGTGCAGGTACTAACTAGGTACCTATGAAGTGAAATAGCATTGTAACTGGCATCATTTTTAAGAGTCACTGAAGGAAAATGGTTTTTGTGGTTGTCGTAGGTGACTACGGTGGGACATTAATTAATAGTAGTATAGTAAATTATAGAGCTTTTATAAGGCAAGTAGGTACTGACAGCAATATAGGTGTATTATTTACACTGGCCTGGTTTAGTACCTATCTATACAATGTTTATTGTATTCACAGTCTTTTATCAAAACATGAAATCACCAATACTAAGATAGGATAGATGGACCCCCTTTTCCATACTTTGACTCCTATTTGGTCGTCCGATGTGCGTGCAGGCCTCCTCTCTGTGAGAGGGAATGGGCCGTAATCTACTACGCGAGCCCAGTTGGGTTGGTCCATGTCACATGTCTTCGATTTTTTGGTTCTAAGACATGACGGTTTTCTCACGGTGTTTTCCTTCACCGTTTTGAGAGCAGTGGTGATGAAATAATTTACACAAACTAAAGCGTCCGCCTAGGTTGGTACGTGACCTACAACTTGTAAGACGCGGCGTTTACCGCTGGGCTACCACTTGCTTTCTATCACCAATACCAACAAATAACAATAAACGTTTTATTAACCATGACTTCCTGAATGTTATGTGTGTAGTTTTATGGTCTAGTTTCTTGTTGTTATTATTGCAACCAAAATGTACTTTAGGTCCGCGATTTTCTTATTTCCCTCGATCTTTTCCATTTAAGGTTCCCCTAGTCGACGTCACGAACTATTTTGTGCGCGAGGTTAAATAGCATGCTATCTCATTCGACAGCACGTGCGAAAGCTATAGATGCTGTGATGAGCAGTATGAAGCTGAAAGTAAGAAGATGACGATTTAGGACGAAAACGAGTGCGCGAAATTTTATGAACAGACCTTTGGGACTCTAGATATCATGAAAAAACGACTAAATGTATATTTTCAAAATAAAATTATTTGCATTGTTGAATTACTAATCTATCCTTGTGTGGAGGCCGTTTTTCAATTTTCCTTCTTCTTATGGTATTTATTTCCGCCCAAAGATGCGTTAAAATTAGTGTTGAAATAAGGAACTTTTGACGCTCACAACTTTCAAATATTTTATTTTTTTTACTTTAGTCTCCATACAGGGCCAGATAATGATGAGACAAATTGATATCATTTTTTATTTTGAACGTACATCGTCAAACAGTGGAGTAATCGCTAGACTAAGTTTATATGGAAGAATGATCGACTAGTGTAACCTTAACATAAAATGAGGTCTTTTAGCTTGCTAACGACGGGATGTAAAAATAATTAAAAATAATAAAACTAGTGACATTACATATGAAGGATAAAATGGTGATTTAACATCGATTATGTGGTTATTATCTATTCAATGATCGATTAATATGAAAATGAACTTGCTTTAGAGCTAATATCGAGTTCATTAAACATTGAGCATGATGGTTTTAGCACAATATGGAGGTTGAAGGTGTACAGCAAGTAGATAGGTAAATGCTGGTTTTCATCATTATCGTAAACACAATCACGGCACAGTGCTTTGGAGACTTAAAAGCCGAAAAAGTTTTCTCTTGCGTAGTTCGATCTTATGGTAGCGATGCCTCCGAGAGATGCGATCATTGGCGAGAGAACCATTTCGTCCTGACCATTTCGCCGAGCCATCGGAGAGCCTAGCATGGACACGTGTTGACGTGGCTGACCTGACAAACTCTAAATAGACTTCGCACTCAGGTCGGCCGCAGCAAAGACAACCTCCACTGGTGGGGGTTTTCGGATGGTTCTGATACCAAGAGCTTGAGTATCTCTCAGCAGATCATGGCCCACCTTTCGTCCTCCACCGCATGTCCTGTAACCTGTACATGTGAGGACCTTATAGTTGCGTCAGCGAAGGGTGTTGCCGTATCTGAATACTGGGCAAAACATAATATTTAACAGCTGTATTTGCCACCGACACGCTAAGAAGAAGATTAGAAAGGTGTCCAACGGCGGGTAACTTCAGCCAGACAATGGCTGAAGTTAGCCGCTGTTGGGGGACATCTTTCTATTATACCAAATTTTCCGGCTCTGTGAGTCCATTATCCTGGTATTTTTTCAGAACGCGCTTTTGGATGCCCCTTGTCAACATTCGGTCACCATCATCACCTTATTTCTGCGCGCAACAACGCGTCTAGTCACGATTTTACCGTCGATAAAAGGGTTTAACTTTAAAAGATTATTAGTAACCTTTGTTTCGATCAGATTATAATGGCTACCAAAGTAACTTACTTATAACAATCATCTATATAAATAAAAATCAATTGCCTTATGTAAGTAAGCGCATCACTTCAGAACGGCTGTAACTATTTCGCTACATTTTGATGTTGTGTTTGTAATACTGTCCGGACAAGACAGACATATTAATTTCTATTCCCATTCCTTCTCTGTTCATGCAGTACGACTGTGGAACTCACTTCCACCTAAGATCCGTGACGCTAAAAGTATCTCTATGTTCAAAAAGCAAGTCAAAGAACACTAGCTTTCATCTATGCCGTGATCTTATATTTTATACGTATTTATTTATTTTATAGTAGTTATGTATTTTTTTTATATATAATAATCTTTTGGCACTTATTGTTATATTTTTTATATACTATGTTTGTATTAGTTAAGATTTACGCTATATTACCTTTCCTATTACTTCTACACACTGTGTCTATGTTTCTTATCCAACTCTCCTGTCGCAGGTCTGCTAGAAGAAATTTCCCTAGAAATAAGCAGCACCTTTTTGCTCTTCTAACTTTATATGTATTTTCTCTTTTAAGTGTTTTGTGTGTACATAAATAAATAAATAAATAATATTAAAAACAAGTATCTTGATCTGGCTCGCGAGGTTGTCGACATGTGGGATGTGAATACAGCAGTCATTGTGCCGATAGTCGTGACGGCCAATGGCATAATAGCGAAGAGCCTCGACGAACATCTGAGGAGGCTTGATCCAGAAAGCGGTACTCCTGGACACGGCGCGTATCGTTAGGAGGTTCCTCTCTCAGGAGCCCTGACCACCGGTAGCTTGGACCCTGTTCCCGATACCGGTGGGCCTCTATTTTTTATATTTTTAAATGTTTTTTGTTTTTGTATTTTTATAAAAATATTTAAAAATGTATTAAATAAGAATATATAGTTAAATAAAGGACATAATAATAAAGAAATAAAGTTTCATTTTCTTTATTAGTACCAACACCCGTGTGAGCCTGATACCTAATCGAACATTGTATCGGTAATCGTATATTGAGCAGGTGCCTAACTATGATATTATAAAGTTTATATCCCTGATTATATCTACGAGTAGTTGACGCCTAGTTTGGGTACCTACATGCACAGTTCTTGTTATGAAGTAGGTAGTTACCTGATTTAAGCATAATTATATTCGATTTAGATAAGATTAGATCAATTTACTGCAAATGATTTAATTTCAAATCATATGATTAGGTTTAGTGGCACATTATTATGAGTTTGTGACCTAAAAGCGGGATAAGCTAGTAATTCGTAGTACTAAGGTGTTTAATTATTTTAATATAAATAATAAACTATGCGAGACGCACGGGATCGGTCCATAAGGCGACGCCTGGGGAGGCCTATGTCCATAAGCTTATGTATTTAACAATGGGGTTAATCCTGGCATTGGCAAATTATGAATTAATAAAATCTGGACAAATTTTTAGAAAAGATAGATACTAATTTGTTACAATCGAAAGAATACCCGACAGGTTTTCATTAGAGTATAGGGGAAACTTTAATTATTTTTCCAAAGGACAGGACAGCTTTTCCAACTTTATAAGTTTTTAAAGTGTCATGGTCAATAACACTAACATTAACATAATAAGCGGGATATTTACCATATTTACTGTTTGTTGCGAGTTTCCGATATTTCGGTGCTGTTGCAAGCACCATGATCACGGATAAACTGAAGTTATTGCCGGTGGGTGTTTATGAGGAGACAAAACGGTCTACCCTCTTTCTTGTTCGTTTTTTGCACTCAGTACCGCTACCATTGTCACTCACAACTCAACTCTGTTCCCGACACACGAACCTTTTTCGGCACTTTTTCGCAGTTTATCCGTGATCATGGTGCTTGCAACAGCACCGGAATATCGGAAACTCGCAGCAAACAGTAAACATGGTAAATATCCCGCTTATAATGTTAATGTTTTCCAACTTTATTGACATTTAAATGGTATTTTATATCATTGTCTATTTCGATTCTAAAATTGTTTGTTTATGATTATATCATGACACATGATAAATCAGAAGCCGCTATTTAAATGCTAAATACGTCAGAGTGTGGCACTCCTGTCAACAACGTTCCTGCTGCCTCTAGCCCAGTAATTATGTCTGATTTATCTCACGATCGCGTAAACTTACGGAATGTCAATTTTAGTAGGTGACTAGGTGTTTTACATTTTAGAAGGATATTGAGTTGACATAGGTATTTAATAGATACACAGTTCACAAATTATTTGAAATTCTGTGTACTTAGAGTAGGTATATCTATTTTCTAATAATCAAGGAATCGTGATTCATTTTTCTCAGTCTTCTATTTTAGATTACTTTTAAGAAGAAGCTGATTCACTTTATATTATACAGCTATTCCACGCGGCTTCGCTCCCGTCAACTGGCTACCTACCTACCCATCTACCTTACCTACCCTACCCTACCTACCCTACCCTACCTACCTCACCCTACCTACCCTACCCTATATACCCTACCCTACCTACCTACTTAAATGATTGTTGCGTAACTTAAACCGTTTACGCAGCGCACGCAACGGCTTTCAAAAAGGAATATTTCTTCCCGTTTTTGCAACACTTTTCATTTATGCACCGCTCCTATTGGTCGTAGCGTGATGTTTTATAGTCTATAACCTTCCTCGATAAATGGTCTATCACACAAAAAGAATTTTTCAATTCCAACCAGTAGTTCCTGAGATTAGCGCGTTCAAACAAACAAACAAACAAACTCTTCAGCTTTATAATATTAGTATATATTCTCAGTACGGGCTTTAGTAATGCTAGTACCTATTGCTTTACGATCTGCTCTTACTTCTTGATTATTAGTAAGGGATGATGTTGACGATGGAGCACACTTGCCTAGAAGTAAATTTTTTACTCTATTCACTATTGACTTAATTAAAGACCTCTAAGGTTATTGCAATGTGCAAGTGAATTCTGTATCAAAGCTACCATCAGAAACCTCGTTGCAGACTACAATAAAAACAAGACAGCTCCACTTTTTCATGTCCAGACATATTAATTGGCGTCAGCAATATCTTATTGACTTTGAACCCGTCTCATCACGGAATTAATTGCACAAATATCTCAAGACTGTCGAATCGTCGATCAATCGATGTCGATGACTCGCTATTACTTCAACCTCAGAGGAACATTATCGTCCTAACCGCCTATTTATAAAGGCAAGTAATACGATCTCGGACAATTGAAACGTATCAAGGCTTCTCTTCAATTACGTGTTGACTGACAGAGGGCAGAGGTTAACAGCCAATGAGCCCTTCACATCGGTGCGTTGATTAAATGAGTGGCAAATACTTTCCACTCGCCTGATGCAACAAAGTAATGCTGACGTCAGAGACAATGAGCAGGTCGCCTAATGGCGCATCAGGATTCTATGGACGTGGACGCTTCTAGTTATATTTTTCGAAAAAATCATGCTTGCTGTTGATCGAACGCCACTCTTTCGTAACTCATGTGGTGGCGTGAAAATGTGTTGTGTTGCATTATTTAATGATTTATGGTGTTTAAAAATATATTTAGGATTTAATCCGCAAATAAACTTTTCCCGAGAACCTTTAACAGTTTGCGACACCAAAAATTGCTGCGACTATCAAGGTCCATCCAGAATAGAGGCGAGGTCTATAAAGAAAATTGTAAATACACAGACTCACATGTGAAAATGCCCTTTGGAATAATAACGTGAGTAAACAGAAAATCACAAATGAACGTCGATATGTTACTAAAACATTCTTTTCTTGTGCATTCGTGTAGAAAAAGAGGCTTCGAATACTTGGGAACAATATCCGTGACTGCGGGCACCCAGCCAGTTCCGTACTCTTTGCTTTTTAATTTATCTCCCCCTCGTGAATACATTAAGTTCAGCTTACTGCTCAACTTTCTGAACCCCATTGTGTATTTTAGCGACATATCATACTCTGTCATACTTTTAGCTAAATTATTATCAATTGAGAAACTTTTATTCCTTCCTTTGTCGCTCCTCTTAATTGAATTCCGAGTTGTTTTGCAACTAACGGCGTTGTGAGTTGTTATTTATGAATATGAAGTGCCTATAATTTTCTGATAATTCAATGTTTTAAGGAAAATGAGCGTCATAACTTATTTGTTTAACAACATGAAATATGAGCACGTTCTTCAGCACTACCGAGGCTTGCATAGTTCGGCGTCTCCAACATACGCGCTATCATTAGTACCCGCCTACCCGTACAGTTTATATCTTTTGTAAGAAAAACTCATATAATACGAGATACATCTCAAGAAACTCATTGGCATTCAACATTCGTATTTAGTTATAAAAAAATAATTTCTGATGCTGCAGATCTTTCCGTCTCAACTCGCCGCCTCCGTTCTAGGGTTGCCAAGTTACTGACCCAAACGGTCCTAATGAAAAACCGTCGAAACTTTTCTGAATAAATTTTACTGTACATAGCGTCTTTAAAAATTCCATAACCCACTTTTACCCCTAACCTAGCTTTGTTTGTGAACGGAATGTGCGACCCAGTTTCTTTTGTGTTATTCTTATTGCTTGTAAAATTCTTGACTGGAACTTAAATAAGTTTTGTTCAGATTCCGAGCAAGTGGGCGAAAAGTTGTAGTTGCCAAATATTATACGGAAAATGGCTTGAATAAAATACATAGTGTAAGATTATGGCGCGTAACTACGCAATGTTGCTTTTGTCGCGTAAATTATTCTCCTTCATTCCGTAAACAGGATATCATGTGATTTTAAAGCGATTGGTATTTATTTAGCATTTACGCGGAAGTTATTCTGCAGTAGGTTATTCGGGCAACAATTACTAAGGTCGACATCGTCTTAGTGAACTAGTAAGTTTTGAGGTATAGGCCAAAAAATTGTTAGTAGTCAGGTACTGAAGTCACAAGAGGGATCGTGATTGATGCAACCGAATCACATGACGTCACGCCTGAATTCGCCGAAGGGTTAGACAGCGGTGTACCTTCAGTACAATAGAATCTGTAAGAACAAAAGCATCGAACATTCATTCGCAGAATTTAGCTAGCCAAAGAATCGCCACCCTATCTTATCGGAACCTTGGATATGTTTTAATAGGCAGGCGACAGATATAATGTGCACAAAAACCCTTTGGCGCCTCGAAGGCTTCGTCATTAAGAAAACAGACCACATGAGCTGAATGAGCCCGAGGGGCGCCCACACAGCGGACGCACAATGAGACAAAAGCTCTTTAATGGCGTCTGTATAGGCTCTTATGGCATTGTGCCGTGTTTGCTTATGTGAACACTTTGAGTGGATTTATCTCGCAATTAATTATGACTTTAGGTATAAATAGTGTGATGTTTATTGTTTATGTAAGTAGACAAGTGAGGTTACTTTATTACAATTTGTTTGAAGATTATCTTGGTGTCTGAAACCATAAGTCTGTTCTGAAAACTTGAGTACTTGGTAGATTTGGCTGGTAGACAGAAAAATGTGTATGGTGTTTAGATTTGAAGTTCCAGAGAGAGTAATAGGGATTTTTCTGGATAAGAAAAAAGTATTGAGTCCATCAGTTAGCTAATCAAAATGTATGTGTCTAATGTTATCAAATCAATAAAAAGAAATCTGAACTTTGAGGCACTTTATCTATAAAGTGCCTCAAATTTCAGGAATGAGGGTTTGTTACGTCACTTCTAGGTAAAAAGTGCACCAAAGCGAGACGTCTCGCGAATTTTCGTCGCAGTGTCTCGTGATAATTATTTGAATTTGTGACAAAAAAAATAATACTTGTCCAATATTTTATGATAATCACAAAACAACTGAATTGACTCTCTCTTGATTGTTTGATTGATTGTTTTTTAGTTATTTGACAAAAAGAAACTGAATGTTTCAGGAAATTATTTTTTTGGGCATTGAAAGATTCAGCTGTATACAATCACTCCATTCATTTTTTTTTCTTCTTACGCTGGGGCTGAATGTGGCTCGAATCGAATTATGAGATCACCATAGGTAAGGCAAACCACATGAAAAAGGTATCGTTGACCGTAGACGTTAGCCCATATAGAGGCTATTAGCCTGCTTAAGGAAGATATTATCCCTCTGTGGCTATAAGTACTGATTAAAACCTACAATGAGTGTGTAAATATAGGTCCCTACCTAATTTGTAATGCGTGTATTGTGGTGTCTAAGGTGAATTATATAGAGTAAAAGAATCATTGGATGATCAGACATTCTCTTTTCTTCTATTCGCCAATTTATTCTGTTGGATTGTCGGAACTTTTTATTTAGGTATAGCTCCGATAACTTGACGTTTAAAAACTAGCATAGTGCTGCTGTAAAAAAGGGACAGAGCTATTTGTCTTATATAGCGCCGTCTCTCTCTCTCTCACAGGGCACCATGTTAGGTTTGACACTTCATGGTACGCTTTAGTACAAAGCTTAAGGTAACCATATCATCTTTCAGGGACCTGAAGGTTGATATGGTTACCTTAAGCTTAGAGGTTATTTGTCCCTAAAACTAAGAGGACCCGAGACATAAAAAATCACAATTTGTAACACACGTTTGATACAGTTTAAAAATCGGGAAACATCTTTAAAAAGAAACGAAAATGACTATATTTCTGTAATGTGCGGGAAATATGGTCAAACGCTTTACATCAATTCCACCTCAAAAAAATGCAGAAAATGAGTTGTTCAATTACCTCTATTACTAATCACAGCGCTCAGAGTAGTAATTTTGTTGATTTTTTCGATGATTGATGAGAGGATTACTTCGAATGCAAAAGCCGCCGTCACCATAGAGTATAGTAATAGATTGGGACAGAGTATAGTAATAGATGCCGTCACGTTCTATTTTGGCTGTCAAAACGACACCAGTAAAAAAGTAAACGCAGGACTTGCTGTGTTGATTTACTTGTCTATGAGCTGTCTACTAGTGGTACGTAACATCTTTTGTTTAGAGCTTATCCTTTTTAGAATATAATTAAGTGGCCACATTAACCAACTGGCCATATTGCCCTTCATATACATTTTCATAGGGCGGAAAACTTCCAACTGAAGTTTATCTTACGTTTGTTTCATACTCTACGTGTTCCTTGAAGATATCGTTTCTCATGACATTGGGCCCTAAAGACGGAACCACACTTACGTGGCGTGGCGTGTCGTGGCGCCTTCTGACGCAGTTGATTGGCTACAAAACTCGTTGCGTTATGACGTAGGCTGGAACAGACTCGTTTGATTGGTGGATCCCGTGCCACGCCACGCCACGGCACGTAAGTGTGGTTCCGACCTAACAGTCTGACCCAAACTAACAAAGGTTTTTACCCAAACAGTAATAAGGTTTTTACCTAAACGGTAATTTATTTACCTAAACAGGATATACAACATACAATTTATATTGAACCGGACAAAGTTGGCCACCGCTTGTGATTTAAATGAAATAATAATTAAGGCGGTATTATATCCAATTGAAGTTTACCGCGAATAGGTTATTAGATATTCAGAGGCTGTAGGATTTAATATCTTCGAAGTGGATGTTTTAATTGATGCAATTAGGGGGTAGTTAGCGTTCCCGAGGTGCGCGGGCGCGGGTGTCGGGCGCTGACACGTACGGAACCCGCGAGCACGTCCTCCTATGCGTACTGAATAACTTAATGAAAATAAAATACTCTTTTTATTACAACCTCCGTTTAATGTAAGTGGTTGACTTAGTGAGCTATCGAGCTGGGAAGCGATGTCAAGAGTTCTAATTTCAGCTATTGGTTTTCTTCGCTCAAAACTGTGCACCTGTTACCTCTTCAAAACCTTTGGTTGGTTTGGTAGAAAATGCCTAAGACAGTCAGCCTTTGAACATAAATTTATCGAATAATTAAATTATCTTCGGGACAATCGTGGTGGAAAAACGTTTTCAATTATCTACAAGGTACAAAATGGGTAGGGATTTAAGATTGCATGAGGTAATTCGTCATCCTCAGCGTCAATTTACGTACGATCACCTCTCAATCGTAAACCGCAGATTATTCCCAAGCCGTTATCGTGATGACGACTTGAGCCTGATGGATCGAACAAAATGAGAATATTACAATAAATCTCAAGATAAACATTGGCCTTTGGTATTTCCGAATTATTCACGAGAGCCCATGAATGATATTGATAAGGTGGACTAATTTCATTGAATGATAAGACTTGCCTTATTAAAAAAAAAAAACCCTTGAAAGAGGATATAGAATAGAACACATTTTTTCGACACAAACACGACAGCAACAATTACATAGTTAAAATTAAAAAAAAAGTTTACAATAATAATACAATAAGTTTACATAGTTAAAAAAAAAGTGTAAACAAGGTTCAAGAAGAGCCATCACTTTCTTTTGAACTAACTTTAGGTTATTACCATTGTCTAATTCTTATCGATAATGTGAGGAATGCCTATCTTATCCGGCTTTATAAATTTTAAATTCTTTTGGGTAGTGATGAAACCTGAATCAGGTGTTTAACAATAGAAA
The DNA here is from genome assembly GCA_947562075.1 of Orthosia gracilis. Classification (NCBI taxonomy): domain Eukaryota; kingdom Metazoa; phylum Arthropoda; class Insecta; order Lepidoptera; family Noctuidae; genus Orthosia; species Orthosia gracilis. The sequence goes on from OX387274.1 coordinate 15,939,283, forward strand.
ATCAATTGTTTCCTAAATAACCACATACCACAGGATACAGCAACAGTGGGTGTTCCCAAGTACTGAGAATTAGCAGCTTAAGTTCAACTAAAACTATCTACTTTTAAATCCGCCTCGAATAGTATTATGTCGTTTATAACACACCCTTATCTCCAATACGTTACTAACTAACCAGCTGACAGACAATATATTGCCCAAAGCAGCGAAAACATTCCCCAAATTACTTCAGTAAACGCCGCTAAATAAATAAAAGAAATGTTCTGAATAATACCGATATGAATACCTACTGCAATGAGTTATCTAAAAGTCATGCAGAATAATCTACTGGATTGCTGCCAAGCGAAAAATGGGCTCGTCCAATCACAGCAATATATTGTATTTTTATGATGGTACAACTTAATCATATTGGATTAAAGGAGACTTTATTAGATGCCCTTCACACACTATCCATGACACAAGTTTTTGCGCCAGTCTAAGGCACTAATCAACTGCTATGTGGATTAGGTTAACTGTTGAATTTATGTCATATTAGTTGATTTATCTGTTTCACATTTCTCATAAACAATTTATCGTATGTATAAATTGAAGTTAGAAGCTCAGTGTGTGATATGATATCAACGACAGTATTGATATATAATCCAGTCTCTGTGATGATAAGTATTTAATTAAGAAACAAAGAGGGATACAAATTGTTTTCTTGTTAAGTTCATTGTGGAACAATCGTTGATAAATTGCCAAAGGTTATTGTCAAAGACGCAAATAGTTTGCAGATGTATAAAGTATTGAGTTTAAGTTGTGCAGAACACTCGGATAACTTATCGTGGTGAAAGCTGTAATAAAATGTCGAGGTTTTCTTATTCCGAACTCTTGGCACGTTTTGAGAACTCATAATTTTATCGGTGATTGTTAAGCGTTATGGAAAAGAGTTGGCTTCCTTTTCGAAGTGCATGCATTGTTCGTACAGTAGGCGTCAATTTTAAATAAAAGAGCTTAATATTGTTCTATATTTTAAATGTAGAATAATAGTTATCAATTATCTATACTATATAATAATATTATAAAGCTGAAAGAGAGAGAAAAGAGAAAGAGTTTGTTTGTTTGAACGCGCTAATCTCAGGAACTATTGGTTGGAATTAAATAATTCTTTTTGTGTTGGATAGACCATTTATCGAGGAAGGTTATAGACTATAAAACATCACGCTACGACCAATAGGAGCGGAGCATAAATTAAAAATGTTGCAGAAACGGGAAAAAAGATTGAGAGCTTCCGTTGCGTGCGCTGCGTAAACGGTTTAAGTTACGCAAATATCATGTATGATGGAATTGTTCCTCTTTAAAAGTTCAAAAAAAAAGTACGCAACAGCATGTCTATCTCTTAAGATTGACTCACTATAACCTTTTTTATGGTAATGAAATTTGTTCATTTGCGAAGGAGTTTTATCAACATCTATACTAATATTATAATGCTGAAGAGTTTGTTTCTTTGTAGGGTAGGTAGTGTAGGTAGGCCAGTTGACGGGAGCGAAGCCGCGGGGGTCAGCTAGTCATAAATATGATAATTAATTAAGCGATTTATTCCCAAAAAGATAATTACTTTAAATAGAAATTTAAAAAAGACATTCGTAAATTAAACTCATAACATGCTTTGAATTAATTACATTAAATTAAAAACATTCATAATATAAGTAATAAATAATAATAAAATAATCAATTAATAGCTTAACAAAGTATACAAATATGTCTAAATCTAATAAATATGATATGACATGAAAAAAGTGAACCTCACAATATCCGACCTAAAAAATCCTGCAATCCAAACTGGGTTTCAACATCGACATACCAGCATGCTCGTACTGCACCTTCTTATAAAACGTTTAAGCAATATACAAAATTAGTTTCCATTTAGGCAATAAACGTGAACATAAGCACTAACTAACCTAATAGTGTCATATCTGATAGATAACGCATGCGCAAGAACACCGTCCCTAAATACTCGTAATAATTGAGATTCATTGAGTAAGTGGAGCAAGTCCGTAGAGTTGCAGATTGTCTGCACTCTGTTCTGTGGTCTAGTCTACTGTAGGCAATGATAACCTCATTATTATCCTATTATAATTTTGTTATTTGCCCCCAATGTAATTTTCCGTTAGATTAAAACTGTTTTGTTATGTAATAATTCGTTGTAATTCGGTGAGCTTTTGCGGTCATGTTTTTACGCTTTAATTAGAGTGGGACGGAAGATTAGTTCCATTACAAAGTTATCTACGACCGTGACCGAAATCATAGTTTCTCGTATACCTCCTCATACTTGACATAAAAAGATTGGTAATTTGTATGCTGAGCAAAAGAGCCGATGCTGAGCGGTATGATGAAAGACAAATATTCCTCTTTAAATGATCATTTGGAATTCCTATGCCTACGACACCGTTAGGAAAAAAAATAGATTACCCGAATATCATGAAACTGAACATAACCGGTGAAATGAGAGTGTACCAAGGTGAACTGTACACATCTGCGTACCCTTTTAGAGCGTACTGGGGTGATATTATGTTATGAAATGGTATAAACAATAAACAGACATGCGATTGCAGCAATCCAGACAGATATGCCGTTATTTATTGAAGAGTTATGTTTTATATCTCCGAAGTTTTTCATCAGATCTTCATCAAATTAAAATGGGACCAATTTTGAAACGTACTCTTTAAAAAAAAAAAATTCGAAATCGGTCCACAATTGACAGAGATATCGGCGAACATACATAAAAAAAACAAACATGAAGTCGAACATATAACCTGCTCCTTTTTGGTAAGTCGGTTAAAAATATAAGTTCATCCATACTTTTGATGTTTTACAGGAATAAGCCCCAAAGCTTTTATTTTTTCTAAACCTAACTACGTATCTACATATACACAAAATCAAAATAAAAAGAAAAGGAAGAAATAAAACTGAACCCCAGGATACGACGTCGAGTTTAAAGAATGGGAACTTTTTTAATGTCACACATAATATTTCTTAGTACATGGTAGGTAATTAATTACCTATGATTGCCTATGATGCACCTCTCAGGACGATTAGTCATCATCCGTCCACCAGCGCCTGTACATTAGTAACCACTGACTATTTGTATGATACATTGTAAGATTTTTATTGTGCGCAGATGGAAAATGATTCATGAAACACTCTACTTTTGTTCAACACAAAATACTGTGGTTTCCGCTCCAAAGTGGATATTTTTCTATTTCCTGAATACACAACGTGCGACGTGGCGGTGAGTCATGATTCTGTTTTACTTCTAAACTATGTATAATTACAGTGACTGTTAATTTTTCTCTGAAAATCTGGATAAGGGCTTTGGATCTTGTCGGTTTTCAGACACTAAATTATTCTCGAAAGTTCAGGAAAATTGTCTGCCATTTTGGTTTTAAACTCTAAGCTAGAAGTCTCAGTCTCTCCTTTTAACCAAATCTTCATCGCAGCCTATAGATGTTGCAATAGGTTTCTTTAAAATAAGCCTGATTTCTACAAATATTCTCCCGAACCTTTCGTCTTGTCTATAATGTGTGTGTAAATAAACTATTAAATAAAGAATTTAGAAAACTTTACGTTTAAATTTTCTTTTACTGTTTTATTTTGATGTATGGACATGGCTGACAACGGTGAAGGAAAACATCGTAAGGAAACCTGGACTTATAGTTGGTATTTGTAAGTTTGTGCTCCATTGGTGTAATTGCTGCAAGGCATTCCAGTGCCAGGGTAAAACAAATAAATACATAAATGCAAAGAAGAGCAAATGCAGTCGCATGGTACTTAATGATCGCTCAACTGGACAAGTTTGTATAATAATATAGGAAGCTGCAATTTTCTCGTTTTTCCTAACGCCGCGTCATCGTAGTTCTTTGTTTATTAAATGGTATATTGTGGAAAACCAACACTGACAATCTTGGTTACTTTGAAAATTCATGATGCTGTTGTCGTCGATGTATGTCCATTTGAAAAAGGATCTCTTTACTTACCGTATACGAGTAGACACAGCTTCTTAGACATATCATGGCTCTGAATTAACGAGAAGCAGTTATAAGTTAAGATTTTGAGAGAAACAATAATGTCTTCCAGTTGCACCTTACTCTTGCAACTACTCGCCTTCTGTTACAATGTCTATTGGCTAATTATTACTAATTTATGAATACAGCATTTATTAGCAAACGAAGTCATAGTTTCAAACAAAGCCAGTCTATAGTAATAACGTCTGGATGTCAACAGGTGATGTAATGGTGGCATCGGGTAGCAACGCATGGTTTACCCGCAGTTATTAGGCATTTTGTATGTGAGACACGCCGAATTGCCGTGGTACCGCCTTGTAAGTACACCCAACAAAAGACCCTGGCAGCTTGAACTACCTTTTGACTCATGATGGTGCGTGGACTGGTATGTTAAGTCTTCGTTATCCTTCGTCTGAATGTTTCATACATTGAAAAGGTGAAAATGCTGGAGGAGAGGTGTATAATACGCCCTAAAAAACATACATAGTATATAGGTTATAGTGGTGATGATCCAATCGACGTCAGTGTATGACAAGATTTATAAACGTACACGAAACAAAAGGAGTATTTCAGGAACCATGGAAAAATATTTGAGTTTATTAACAGACTTCCCAAAAAAGAGGAGGTTCTATGTTCGACTTCATGTATGTTTTTTTTTTTTATTCTTTTTTTTGTTTATGTTCACCGATATCTCCGTCAATTGTGGACCGATTTTGAAAATTCTTTTTTTGATTTTTAGAGTATGTTTCGAAATTGGTCCCATTTTAATTTGGTGAAGATCTGATGAAGAACTTCGGAGATATACAGCAGAACTCTTCAATAAATGAAGGCAAATCTCTCGGGATTGCTGCAACCGCATGTCTTTTTATTGTTTATACCATTTCATAACATAACATCACGCCAGTACGCTCTAAAGGGGTACACAGATGTGTACAGTTCACCTTGAAACACTTTCATTTCACAGGTTATGATCAAGTTTCATGGCATTCAGTTAATCTATTCTGGCATTACTACCTCACTAAAGCAAGTTGCTTAATAGGTACAACTAAAAAGTGAAAAATAAAAAATCTTTTTTACAAAAAAAATACTACCGTCTTCCAACTAAAAACACTACAAAGTGAAAAATAACTTTCTTTTTCGAAGTCGGTGTCTTTGGTAGGTACCAATTTTTTTCGTTATGGACACCGACTTCGAAAAAGAAAGTTATTTTTCACTTTGTAGTGTTTTAGTTGGAAGTCGGTAGTATTTTTTTTGTAAAAAAGATTTTTATTATGTACGAAGAAAAATAACTGGCAGGCAAGAATCTTAATTTCTGGTCACCAAGCTCGTTCGCTGAGTGTACACCAGGTCATGTATAAGTACATGTATCGGACAATCTGGCCGTGAGCACCTCTGGACGCACCTGTGAGCGCTTTGTTTAGTCTGTACCTATGTATATTTGAGCTAGGCTCCTTATGAGCTTTATAGCTGGACGGACGGCTGCGAACATTCTTCGCGTGTTTCTGGGTCTTACATAATAGTTTCATCTTTGCATAAATAGGGTAGCGAATTCGGTCATACCGTACACCATCAGTGACGTAATTTTCCGTTAATGTGATTAATTTTCTTCCCTTTGAATAACCCGCGATTGGCATAGTTTATTTTGCCGTTGCTACGTAAATTACAAATAAGGTCTCTTTGATAACATTATAAAGTTCACTGCAATCAGTATCTAAAATACTGTCCAGTATCTAACATTAAATTGGACTGACAGCTGACCCCGAAATTATTGAGTGAGTACTTGAGTAGACTACATGTTACTCTAGTTTACAGACGAAGTCGTTTCGGGCGCTACGGGAAAATCCAAAATTGTAAGTGGTCGCATAAATGTTCTAGACATTTGAACCATTGTTCACGACCGAACATCAAATAACTATTTGCATGTTTATGCAAATCCGGGACTGCTTGGCTCCAGTGATGGATTGCTATTTAAAAAGTCTTCCAGGTAAGCTGCCACAGCGATGCTTGATCTGTTTGAAACAAAACTAAGTTTACCTTCCTCCACGTATAGCACAAAAACCGCGTACCTTTTTTTTTTTTTTTTTTGGTAGGGAAATCATTCAATGACTTCTCCCGCTCTGGGTGAAGCGGAAGGGCGTGTCAGACTTTTACTGACTAAAACCCACCCGTGTTCCTTCGGTTGCTCGTGCCTGGGCCGCGGTAACTCTCTTTCAAATTTATCCGCGACCCAGACAAGCATCGTCCCTAGCGGACCCCGTCAGTTTAGCTGACATCTCTTTGAGGCGCGCGTGGAACACTACGCGCCGTCGACTCGGGCCTGGTCCTTATCGGACGGCGAGCTACCCATTACTCGCAGTCCGCAAGCCCGCGCCTACGGTGGCCGGGAGTCGGCTTGCGACTCCCGACGCCCGGGGCGTCTCCTGCGGTGGCTAGGGGCGTGAGGGCGTCTCCGTTGCGCCTCCCTCACGCGTTCTGCCTCCTCCTTTGCGAGCATTACTGCTTCGCTGAAGGAGGTGACAGCTTCCCATGCCCTCTCGCTCCGTACCATGGCCTGAACCAAGGCCGGACGCGAGAGGTCGCCACCGCTGATCGCCTCCATGAGGACACGGCGGTGCTCAGCCCAAGCGGGGCAGACCTCCACCGTATGCTCTACCGTGTCCTCCGGGCGATCCACACAATGGTGACACCCGGGCGTTTCCTCCCGCCTTATCCTGTACAGGAACCTCCCGAAACAGCCGTGTCCGGTGAGGACCTGCGTGAGGCGGAAGGTGAGGACGCCGTGGCGCCTCTCAAGCCACTCCTCAAAGAGGAGCCTTATCGCCGCAATTGTGGCGTGCCCAGCACTGGGTTGCAACAGTCGCTCTCCCCATGTCGCCATGAGATCCTGCCGGAGTTCTGTCCGCCAAGCCGCGATTTGTCTTGGCAGTGGGGTTTCGCCCCGGCGTTTCGCCTCCCCTCGCCACTCCCAAATTTGAGCGAGGACTTTTGCTTCTAGATCCCATGGCGGCAATCCGGCAAGGAGGCTCGCCGCTTCACTGGAGACCGTGCGATATCCCCGGACCAGCCGGATGGTCATGACCCTTTGGGACGCGTTCAACCAGCGAGCTGATCGCCGCCTCAGGGAACGCGCCCACACCGGTGCACCGTAAAGGGCCATGGACCGCACGACCACCGCGTAGAGCCTCCGGCAGGAGGCGTTTGGACCCCCTAGATTGGGCAGGAGTCGCTTGAAGGCAGTCCCGGCCCGCTCCAGTCTGGGTGCCAAACGTCGGAAATGTTCCACGAAATTCCACCGGCTGTCGAGGACGAGTCCTAGGTACTTCATCGTCAACTCGACGCCGATGTGAACCCCTCCTACCGTTATTTGGGACCCCGGTGGTGGCGCGTTCCGAGGACCATGAAAACACATGGCCTCAGACTTGTGCAAGGCCACCTCGAACTCATAATTTTATCGGTGATTGTTAAGCGTTATGGAAAAGAGTTGGCTTCTTTTTCGAAGTGCATGCATTTTTCTTACAGTAGGCGTCAATTTTAAATAAAAGAGCTTAATATGGTTCCATTCGGCTGCGAACATTCTTCGCGTGTTTCTGGGTCTTACATAATAGTTTCATCTTTGCATAAATAGGGTAGCGAATTCGGTCATACCGTACACTATCTGTAGCGTAATTTTCCGTCAATGTGATTAATTTTCTTCCCTTGGAATAACCCGCGATTGGCATAGTTTATTTTGCCGTTGCTACGTAAATTACAAATAAGGTCTCTTTGATAACATTATAAAGTTCACTGCAATCAGTATCTAAAATACTGTCCAGTATCTAACATTAAATTGGACTGACAGCTGAACCCGAAATTATTGAGTGAGTACTTGAGTAGACTACATGTTACTCTAGTTTTCAGACGAAGTCGTTTCGGGCGCTACGGGAAAATCCAAAATTTTAAGTGGTCGCAGAAATGTTCTAGACATTTGAACCATTGTTCATGACCAAACATCAAATAACTATTTGCATGTTTATGCAAATCCGGGACTGCTCGGCTCCAGTGATGGATTGCTATTTAAAAAGTCTTCCAGGTAAGCTGCCACAGCGATGCTTTATCTGTTTGAAACAAAACTAAGTTCACATTCCTTCACGTGTAGCACAAAAACCGCGTACCTACTGATTGATCGATGCGATAGTCACAATTAGAATTTATTCAATAATTTATAAGCTGTAGTATTGGACGAGAAATGTCTCGTGCACCGGACTGTTGTTAGTGGTTAATGTATTAGCATAAACGTTCTTTATAAGAAGCCGACGGCGCTGGCGCCGAGTCGCGCCGATCATATTAGATAGAACACGGGAAATTACACAGCTAGCTCAGATACCAAGTATAAACAACTATTTGCCCGATAATTGTGCTCGTTTACCTATTTGAGCAATTTTAACAGAGCACATTTTTATTCACTACCTATTATTATTTGCTTATTTGCGTCGCGTGAATTATTAATAAGCAGCTAGGACATGATTGCTCTCAAGGTGTATATTTTCAAAGGTAATTGCTTGTATTGTATAAGTGGTAATTCGTTACTTTGTTTAAATCATTATAGTGTGCTTTGCTCGTTATGTGTTATTATTGATCGATTTACACACTTTAACTGGGATTCGTTAGACGTTAGGTATGAACTACGGTAATTTGCTGGTCGGTGCTGAGGCATGTGTTGGTCGGTGATTATTAGTAGCGCCATTATTAGTTTACTATAGTTAATCACATTGATCGATAATGTCGGATAATGATCTGCGTCGTACAAGGATCGGGTGTGAACTGAGAAACCGCAGCGTGCATGTGTTGTCTGTTGACGTTTGTATATGTAAGTAATAGTATCTACATATACGTAATTTATGACTGTGGGTTATCATATCTCCGTCGTGGATTGAACAGTGCTCCAAATGGTGAGTACCATGAAATAAGATTTAGCAACATTTTACAGTATCTACACTCTCTACTGTATACATGGTTTAGTTACCCTGTCTATTTGAAATTATTTTGTTGCATCGGGGTTAACTTTTAATTAACCCAGGAGGGTGACCACAAGCTCTTAGATTAAGGTTATTTTGATTGTATGTAAGGGACAGATTTATATCACTTGTATACATCTGTCACTTACGCAATATCAAAATAACCTTACTCTAAGAGCTTATGGTCATCCCGCTGATATCTTTATCAATTCTTCTCCTACGACTAAAAGTAGGTACCTAGGTAGATTCGTTTTATCGCAAAAATACTAGGGATTTCGTAAAAGGTATTTTCGGAAACGAACAAGCAATTTCGCATTAAAACGGGCAATATCAGGAGAAAAACAGAAACCTCGCTAACATTCGCACATAAGATAGTGTGTTGCGCCCACAATCAAGTAAGTAAAACGTATTTCCTTTCGTAGCAGATTAGTAAATTAATCAAATGTTTGCCGCCCATAGCGACGTAACCAAGAAACGTAAACAGACGATATACTACGGACGTAGGTATTACGTAGGGATGTTTTCGACTTCATGACGATACCCTATATGGACTGCTACGAATCAGTATTGAGATTGGCAAACAGAACATACACACTGATGGACATAGTTATTACGTAGGGCAATGATTTCAAACGATGACGTTGACGGTGTATTGCTACGTGTGATCGTAGCTCTGTTGGAGGTGGCTATAAACTACAAACGTGGATATTACGTAGGGATCTTTCGAGTTTATGACGATACCCTATATGGATTCCTACGAATAATTATTATCGTATAGTTGAGATTTGCATAAACAATATACATATTGGCGAAAATAATTATTACGTAGGGACGTTGGTATTACGTAGGGATGTAAATTATAATGTTTTTGAGAATTATTATTTGATATGTTCTAGACTCCATGGACATATGGACTTAATGGAGGTTCCCCTATATGAATACTACGAATGATCCTCATGTGCCAAGCTATGCTATGTTTGAGATGGCTATAGACTACAGACGTTGGTATTACGTAGGGATGTTTTTGACTTTATGACGATACCCTATCTATATTTATTATTATATTTATTTACACCAATAAGTACAACATCTTACAGTATTCCAAGACGATGTTATACCACAGAATATATAATGTTATACACTGTATTTAAACATAAAAAATTAACATCATAAATAAAATAACAAAAATTAAAATTAAAAAAGAAACAATTCAAATTTGTATGGACTGCCACGAATAATTATTATTGTATTGTTAAGATAATCGTCGACTCTTCACGTAACCAGAGGGCTTTCTTCAGCCAGAAAATCAGCATTGCTATCCAACGTGTCAATACTGGCTTTGCTGCCAGCGTTCTGGGCACGTTTCCCATTGACAACCATGTGGATGAATTTTTGATGCACAATGAGCCCTTTTCCCTCTCCCCTTTGTATTTTTATATAGGCTTTTTTTTTGAGAATATTCGATTGTATATATGTTAATATATTTTTTACATGAAATTAAATAAATCTATTGTTAAGATTGACAGACTCAATATACACATTGGCAAGCATAGTTATTAGGTAGAGAAAGATTTTCAGACGCTGATGTTACTCCATATGGTTTTCTGAATGTGATAGTCATGTGCCAAGCCTTTGCTCATTGGATGTTGGTATTGGCTATATGGGGGTAGATATTACTTAGGGATAGTTTCGACTTTATGACAATATCCTATTTGACCAATGATTATATACAACGTTGGGATTGGCAGACTCAATTATATATATTGACGGACATATAGTTAATTACATAGTTAAATGACTTTCAGACGATAACGTTACGTCGACGTTTTTTTCTAATCAATGTTGGGATTGGGTATGGACGTAGAGATCTAAATTTTTATGACGTTTTTGAGAGTAGGTAAGAACTGCTACGATTTCTCTTCATGTGAACTTTGTTTTCGACTTCATGACGTTCCACTACATTCACCCTACGAACGATCCTTAGGTGCTTAGCCTTCTCTATGACATGGCTTTAGAACTAGATCTTACGTAGGGATGTTTTCGACTTCAAGACGATACCCTGTATGGACTGCTACGAATCATTGTTAAGATTGGCAGACATAATATACACATTGGCGAACGTAATTATTACGTAGGGAAGTGATTTTCAGACGATGACGTTACCCACTATGTATTACTACGTGTGATCGTGATGTGCTTAGCCTCCTCTCTACTGTGTTTGACGTAGGTATTACGTAAGGTGTTTTTCGACTTTATAAGAACGACGTTCCCATATGATTGCTACGAATGATCCTCATGTGCCTTTTTTCTAATTTGTTAGAGGGATGGTTGGGCTACGCGTAGGGATCTTTTAGAGATCCTGACGTTACCTTTATGGATTGCTAAGAATTATCGATATGTGCCTTACCTTCCCTCTATTCTGTTGGAGACTGCTAAAGGTTTTCGATTTTATGACAGTACCCTATATGGACTGCTACGAATGATTATACAATTGTTAATATTGGCAGACATAGCTTTTACGTAGGGATCTGAATAATTACCTAAATTTTTGAGAGTAGGTAGGTACGCTTATTTGAATTACACATTTTTATTACAGTCTTATCTTGATCAGTTTTATTTTGATTACAGTCAGCCTGATGATTAAAATAACAATTAAAAATACTTAATCGAATCTATACTTAATATTATAAAGCTGAAGAGTTTGTTTGTTTGTTTGAACGCGCTAATCTCAGAAACAACTGGTTGGAAATGAAAAATTCTTTTCGTGTTGGATAGTCCATTTATCGAGGTAGGTTATAAGCTATATAACATCACGCTACGACCAATAGGAGCGGAGCATAAATGAAAAATGTTGCAAAAACGGTATTTTTTTTCCTTTTTGAGAGCTTTCGTTGCGTGCACTGCGTAAGTGGTTAAAATTACGCAACATTCATGTATGTAGGGTAGGTAGGTTAGGGTAGGTTGGTAGCCAATTGACGGGAGCGAAGCCGCGTGGGACAGCTAGTAAATAAATAAAAATATGTCAAGCCACGTCTACTGGACACTGGATATTATTAAAAAACTAAACTTTACTATGCTTTATAACTATGCTATACTTTACGTTCCCATTAGTATCTACTAACCTAAATACTTACTTACTTACTACACCGGTAATAATCAATTTTAAAAATGTACGCTAACTCTATACATTATGTATCAGCCCCAATCAGTATTCGTTGCTGATAGAACTAACGTAGATAATATATATGTTTTTATATGTCGTAGATATTGACACTAATTGGTAGCAACATTGATTTAGCTGCCATCCGTAATGCTGTTAAAAGGGACTGGTATTTTTAGATTCTTATCAGTACTGTAGATGTGTTTAAATCAGATTTAATTTAATTTATCTTGTACCTTTATATTTATTACAGGATTGGGGTCCGCTGTGACCTGAAAAATGGTCATAAATAGTATAATACATTTTGTCACTATGTTGAATATATGTTGGATTAATGAGGTAGGCATTAAATAACTCGAATATTTCCAACCGGTGGAATGAGAGTGTACCAGGGTGAATTCTACACAGCTGCGTATCCGTTTAGAGCATATTGGCGTGATGGTATGTTATGAAATGGCGTTAACAATAATCAGACATGCGGTTGCAGCAATCCCGAGAGTTTTGAAGTCATTTATATTATATCTCCGAAGCTCGACATTAACTTCTTTCGAACAAAAAATAATGTTGTAAATCCGTTTATATATGACGAAGTTACGCCCGAACATTAAAAAAAAATATATATATACAAACATCCGAATTGAGAACCTCCTCCTTTTTGGGAAGTCGGTTAAAAAAAGACAACCAATTTCTTTATCTCATCAGTTCCTAACCTAAATTAACAAAAAAATACAGACTTGTGACGTCAAAACTCGTACCGCATACGGACGGGATAATCTTGTGGAAAATAATCTTAATCCTCAATAAACAGATAATTGTACACATTCAGTTGGATGAGTATCGGGCTTTAATGACATATCCGAGACATTATCTGATGGTTCGCACGATCGCGTACGATTCGGTGATACCGAGAAATCTGTTTTTTCGATTAATCGATATAAAGATATGAACAGGAAGCATGTCACTCAAGAAAAATATGTCGTTATCAGGAATGTTATTGATGCAACCTATTTGTTTTGCTATTTTGATGTTTGAGTCAACGTTTATTTTGATTACAATCAGACAAAAAATACATTAAAGAAACCGCATTGAGTGGCCCTGAAAATTAAACTGCGCAGTATTTGAAAGTCCTTAATAACCTTTCAAGGATGGGAAATGTCAATTTTACTATACTCCATTTGCGATAACATTAGTCGTTTAAATTAGCCCATTTTTCAGCCCGTTCAACCGATTTTGACTTCTATTGCGTTTGTGATACGACAAATGGTAGCTGTAGTAAACAGTTGGTTTTGGTAACAGTTTTATGATTTTTATGTCATCCTTATGTCTACGGGATAGAACTCAAAATTGGTTGAACGGACTGTGAAAAGATTTGGAAACATGTCTAATGTAATTATACAAAGATGCAAATGTCCTTACTGTTAGGCAACTGTTTGTGCTACGATCCGTACTAAGGAAACACACACAGGTCCCCCCACCAGACCCAACACGCCGTAAGAAAAAACCTCTTACCCTCACGGTAACTCATAAGACCGCTTTTGCTAAACGCCAGCATTATGTCCTAAGCTCACACCTATACACAATAATAAATAAAAAAATAAACATAATTGAATTAGATACTCGTACATATAGGGCTAAAGCTAAAATTAGGGAATGGATAAAAAACCTAGACTACGAAAAAACTGAAAGCCTGCTTACTTGGGTGCGCTAAATCACAAATCTCCTAATTAATTAACAGCACGGAAGCAGCTTCCATAAATTCCCACCCACATACCATCACACTCACTCAACACACACCACACACCCCCACACCATACAACACCACACATCACCACGTCACACCACACCACTGCACCACACAACACCTGTACATGACACAACACCTGTACATGACACGACACTCCACCAAATTACACTACACACCATACACTAAATACAAACATTTTAGTTCTTCAAAAAACTTCTCTTGCTAGTACGCTCGTATTCTGTTCGTCCATTATTTATGCGAAGACACTGACTCCTAAGATACAGGATTGTCCTAGTTTAGGAGTCAGGGCTCAAATTTTGTATTGACTGTACTTGTATAACCAATTTCTCGTAGGTACACAAACTCTGCTGTCATTTTTCCTGTACCATTGTGAGTTTTATGTGTGCCTTACTTTGTGTCAAACTAGTATTTCCCAATATAAATCTTATTATTATTATTTCCTTTATTTAACTTATTTCTTATTTAATACATTTTTAAATATTTTTATAAAAGATACAAAAACAAAAAAAAAACATTTAAAAATATAAAAAATAGAGGCCCACCGGTATCGGGAACAGGGTCCAAGCTACCGGCGGTCAGGGCTCCAGAGAGAGGAACCTCCTAACAATACGTGCCGTGTCCAGCAGTACTGCTTTCTGGATCAGGCCCTTGACCCAGCCGCCTAACGAGAGCCTCCTAAGGTGTTGGTCGAGGCTCGTAGCTATTAAACCATTGGCCGAAACGACAATCGGTACAATAATTGCTGTGTCCACATCCCACATGTCGACAACCTCGCGAGCCAAGTCAAGATACTTGATTTGCTTATCTTTCTCGGCTTTCACGAGGTTCCCGTCATGCGGGACGGTAATGTCAACAATCATTGCACGCCTCTCGATTCGGTCCACCACCACAATATCAGGCTTATTGGCTACAATAGTCCTGTCTGTGATGATGGACCGATCCCAGTACAATGTGATATTGCCATTTTCGAGAACTGGGTCGGGCACATACCTGTAGTACGGTACCTCCGATGCCACGAGAGTGTATTTCAGAGCAAGTTGCTGGTGGATAATCCTGGCTACAAGGTTGTGCCTATGCAAGTACTCTTCGTTAGCTAGACGAGAACAACCAGAGATAATGTGGCGGATCGATTCACCCGGGCGGTGACATGCCCGACAGAAGTCAATCGTGCCATCCTTCACAATGAATCTCCGGTAGTTATTCGTCATGATAACTTCGTCCATAATTGCACAGGCAAAACCCTAGGTCTCCCCAATGAGGTCACCGAAACGCAGCCAGGCTACGGACGCTGACTGATCTACATCGGACCCATGTAGGGCCCGGAAAAAGCGTCCGTGAAGCTCCTTACTCTGCCATACCTCCCTGCGGTCGTTAGTGTCAAGCACTACAGGCTTGCGCCAGTTCTCATTCGCCAAGGAGAGCGGGGTGAGTCCCTTGTCCACTGCTACTACATCTCGATGCATACCCACGTCGGCGTGTAGAAAATATTCTCTGAGATTGCATATCTCGCGGTTGTGGAGGTTTTTGGCATTTAAAAAGCTTCGGCCTCCACACTTCCGCGGGATATACAATCTCATGACCGACGATCGTGGGTGATGCATTCGATATACAGTCAGCAATGTACGGACCCGCCTATCCAGGGCGTCAAGTTCCGTTTGAGTCCATTTGAGTATGCCGAAAGAGTACATCAATACCGGCATGACCCAACCGTTGAAGGCACGCACCTTGTTTCCGCCCGAAAGAAGGCTATTTAATACCTTCTTCAGGCGGCCAAAGAAGCGTTCCCTCAGCGATTGCTTCATGTCAGTAGTGCTGATACCTAACGCTTCCGACATACCCAAATACTTATAGGTTTCGTTTGGAGAGAGGGATCTCAGGTTTATGGAATCCGCGAGTTGAATACCCACGGATTCCATAACCTCCCCTCGCTTTACATGCATGACCGCACATTTGTCCACACTAAACTCCATCCTGATGGCGCTACTAAAAGTTTCAGTTACCTTCAGTAGCTCCATAAGCTGAAGATTGCTGGGGGCAAAGAGCTTCAGGTCATCCATGTACAGGAGGTGAGATATAACCTGACCACCCCTCCTCAACCGATAGCCTAGCCCTGAATTCTCCAGCATCATGCTTAGAGGATTCAAGGCTAGGCAAAACCAAAGTGGACTCAAACTATCGCCCTGGAATATACCTCGCTCGATCCTTACAGGTTCGCTATTCCTCTGGATATTTCGACATCCTGGATAGCGAAGGACCGTGCTCCATTGCCTCATACACGATATCAGGAAGGTGCGTAGAGTTGTATCTATTTTATACAATTCTAACACCCTCATGAGCCATGTATGAGGCACCGAGTCATAGGCCTTCTTATAATCTATCCAACATGTCGACAGATCCTTTCGGGAACGTCGAACCTGTTGGCTAATGGCCACATCTATGAGGAGCAGCTCCTTAGTACCGCGGGACCCGTTCCTACATCCATTCTGAGAGACCGACATGATGGAGTTATCGTCGACGTGTTTATTAATTTTGACTCTCAAACTAGATGTAAGAACCTTATAGACCGTTGGTAAACATGTAATAGGTCTATAATTTTTGTGTTCCGCAGTGCTACCAGACTTGTGGAGCAGGTGGGTTATTCCTGTTGTAAGGAACTTGGGTAGCGAACCAGACTCTAAGTCTGCCTGGTACTGAGATGCCAAACGAGCGTGCGACCTTTGTAGCCATTTTATCCAGAAGTTGTGCAGCCCGTCCGGCCCTGGAGATTTCCAGTTCGGCAACGGACGGACTGCACGGGCTACATCTTGGGGGCTGATCGTGATAGCCCCCATTTCTTGTATTGGATCGCACGCATGCTCGACCTCCCGAGTCCATTCACCTTCGGTGTGACTGACAGGCACCGACCAGATGCTGCGCCAGAATGAACACATAGCGTCATCATCCGGCAGGCGCGTATCAGTCACACCGTGGTCGGGTCGCTCCCAAGCCCGATAAACCCAGCTTTCATTACTTTGGAATGTACGATTCTGGGTGTATCGCTCCACTCTCCGTCTGTACCTACGAATACGGTTTGCCCATGCAAACACTTTTTGTTTCAGAAAGTCGATGCGCTTTGTGACATGGGATATATAGTCTCGGGGGCTGACATCAGTCCCCGAAAACGCCCGTCTCACAAAGCGCATCACTCTTGGGCGATTATTGCCCTCCCTGAAACAAATTAGTTTGCCGATGAGTGCTCTGGCCCCACCAATACGACGTTCGATCCTGCACTGCCAAGCCGGTACGGCTGGTTTCGGTCGTGTAGCTCTGTCATCTGCGAATTTGACGTGGCTACACAACATGCCGCTACAGCCGCGCAGTACAAGATCGAATGTGTATCAGTGAGGTCTTCGCAGTCATCAAAATATTTTGACAACTGCGAATCCAGAACAGCCACCAGCGCCCTATTTTTGTTATGCATGGGCAAACGAGGTAATCGTGGTCTAAGTTCGGGTTGCATGTAGCGATATTCCCGAATAGCACACTCCAAAGCACTCCTCAATTCCTCATTGCATTGGGTACTTACGTTTGTAACCCTGTCACTACTCTCCTCGTCAGCGTGGATAGGAATATGGTTAGACTGTGGTGGTACCACAGCCTGCGACGATGGGGCAGTGACACGGTTACCCATTTCCGTTCGGAGGCGATCAAGTACAGCATCATCCAACATACGATTACGCTGGATGACCCGCACCTGATCCGAAAGTCGTTGTGCCGAAACGTTGACGGCTGGCTCAAGCACCTGAAACAAAGAGAGCATCCGGATACGGTACGCGGTCAGATTGTTTCCTCCCTCTGTTGCCCCAAAGTATGCGCGCATGACATTTTCGTTAATGGATTGTGTCCATCTCATGCGCTGCACACTTCCGCCGGGTGCTGGGACCCTATCAGAGACCGGTAAGCCTCGAGGTCCTAAGCGGTCCGGCGGCCGGCGTCCTCCCCGTCGACGCGCAGGACGCGAGAGAAGTACTCGTCGCTCGAGCTCGACGCAACTGCCACGGCCGGTGTCACAGCACTCACGGTGGGCCTGGTTTCCGGCGGCGGCGAGGCGGAGCTGGGCGATGAGGCCGGAGGTGGTAGGCGTGCATTTCTGGCGGCGGCAGCTCTCGTCAACATGTCTTCGTCTTCATTTTTCTTGTTTATTTTTCATATTTCGTCTTCATTGACAGACGTCAATCTATTATTTCTATTGATTTTTTTTAACTTGATTTACTGGGTATTTACGGTGGCGGATAATTTGATATTATAATTAATCAGTCTCTGCTGCTTTCTTTTGCTATATTGTTTGTCGAAATTGGATGTTATTTTGAATTTATAATAAAATAAACGGTGACGGAAAAAATTAGGCATGTTGACACTTCAGGGTTGCCATTTTTTATTATTATTACTAATGTTATTTCAAACGGAGTTTAAGTCCGCAGCCGAAACCTATTTTAAGTTTTCCTA
This sequence comes from Orthosia gracilis, assembly GCA_947562075.1. Lineage (NCBI taxonomy): Eukaryota > Metazoa > Arthropoda > Insecta > Lepidoptera > Noctuidae > Orthosia > Orthosia gracilis. Next base: position 15,957,727 of record OX387274.1, read on the forward strand.
TTCGTCATCTCAAATACACAAATAAACGTATTCAATAATGAGTCCACATTTAGCAAACAATTGATTCTTTGAATCGGCTACACAGTTTTCAGAATATACTTGGTATTGGTACCTAACTAAGAATCATACTGCGGTCTACCAGTAAACACTAAACTGTCACTAGTTACTCTTATGAGCAATCTGACCTTTAAACCTAATACCTTACTGCTAAGGTAAGGCTGGCCGGCGCCGACGCATGGCCGCGCCGGTCCTTCGTGGCGCCTAGCCTGCGCCTGCGCAAGACTATGTATAAGCATATATATAGTTTATTAATATCAGATTTTAATAATTGTTCTTTTTTATTTTTTATTTTGTACTCCTACCACTGTTGTGTCCTTTTTAACCCAAAGGTTGACTGGTAGAGAATGCCTTGCTGCATTAAGTCCGCCTATGTATCACCATTGTACATGAAGTTTAAATAAATAAATAAATAAATAACATAATCAGCCTACAATATTCCTATTGCTGGGAAACAGGCTTCCTCTTTTTGAAAGGGAGTGGGCCGTAATCCAACATGCGGCCCGAGTTCGGTTTGATGGAAGTCACATGTCACCGACAGCCTTATTGCGTAAGTGAATACGGCAACGTAAAGGGTTTGACCGCCATCAATCGACCAATCACATAGACGGAAATTCACATCGCGTCATTCATCTCGCATGAGTTTGGTCGATTGATGGCGGTCAAACCCTTCACCTTGCAATTCGGCTGTGTTTTGATAGCAGTGGCGATGAAATAATTTACCAGATTTTGCCAGGGTTCGAACCCACGACATACAACTTGTAAGTTGCGCTCGTTGCCACTGGGCTACCACTGCTCCTATATACTATAAGCGTCTCTTTATTTTATTGTCCGTCCTATCATTAAGTATTGCGGTGTCGAAGGGTTTGTACAGAAACATACGTTTATAATGTCGAAACGTGGTTAACTTGTTGGTTGTAGTAATGCTTTTGACTAACTATAAGTTCGGATGCAGGGGTCACAATCTTTGAAAGATATACGTAGTAACCTTATTAGCTAGAAACGGCGCGAATGTTTACAAAATTAATCATTTCATATATAGATACACAAAGTGCCATCAAACCTGCAATAATGATGCAACGAACTAGTGTAGTAAACTTACTCACCTAATAAAAAATGAATATAAAAACTAGTGCATGAAATATGAATCATATCTGTCACCCATTCCTGTTGGAATACAGAAGTGGCACGCTTTGTATGACGAACCGATGGACTGATTACAGTCGTGAATACTATGAATCCCCTGAACGCACGGGTGACTCATCCAGTCTGTCATAGTGTAAGCAAATTATATCTTTGATAATATACTTATAAGTACGTGCCTAATGCACTGGGTTGGAAAGATAGCGGATGTGTTTAGTAGTGGAGATAGAATTGATAATGTAATTGGAGAATATATGTTAAGATGTCTAAGAGTAAGCTTCGATTACTAGTAAGATGCTAATTCATTATTAAAGTGGATATTAGGTACATATTTTATTGTTTAGGACACAAATTGTGATAGATACGAGTAATAGTAACATAGGAATAAACTGTACAAATGTAATGTTTATTATTTGTCCATTACATACATTTAATGGGCTTTAAAAGAGACGCTGAACTCTCGAATTTGTACCAGTTTTTCTTCTCAGAGTAAGTCAGCTACGAAACACCGGCCATATCTTGTTTAAATTGATTAAGAAGATTGGAATGTAAAAGTGGATTTCAAATAATTTACAAAATAATTCACCGAAATAATATATCATTTATTAGCTGTTTCTTCTATCGACAGTTTTGTTACAACACGGTGTTCCCTAATTAATTCGGTGTTCGGTAAAATTTGTCACATACGAGTATGTCATATGTATGTCCTTTCACGATCATCTTTAGGCTGTCTACAAATGTAGGAACGTGTGAGGCCTAATTACTTGGGCTTCGAGATTACAATAAAACTTAATTTATCGCTATTCTAATGTCTAGACAGCGGTCATAACACGCTTCGTTCCGTTACTTCTAATTATACAACAAAGGTTTTACATGCAATTATCTCTGATAAATATGAATGTATTTATTACCGATTATGGTGGCTTTTGTCGCATGGAAGATGTTCTTTTTTACCGACTTCAATAAAAAAGTAGGTAATCAATTCGACACGTCTATATGTAATCTTCACATATGTTACTCTGTATGGGCTTCTAAACACGTGTGCCAAATTTCATAAGTGTACTTACATTTATGTTTGTTTGTATGTATGTTTGTTTGTATGTTTGTTTGTATGTATGTATGTATGTTTATCCACGGATTTCTCCGAACGAAACTACTTATATGGAACATACAACCGAACTCCTTATCCTTAAACAGCACGAATGTGTAAATTAGGTTATTATGGGTATTTCGTCAATTCTTTAAGTACCTTACTATAGACTTTGCTCACTTTTTAGTGATAGGGTACTAACATTAAAAATAGAGAAATAAAAATGAAAACATTTTCACGAAAAATAAACCGACTTCTCAAGCAAAACACTAAAATGTGCAAAAATTATTTTATACCATTCCCCCAATAAAAAGCTTATTTTATTCACTGAAAACAGTGAATAAAAAGCACTTTTAATCACTGTTTTGGTGTTTGAATTTAGAACACACTAATACATATTCTACCTCCAACTCAATGCTATACAACCTCCTTGCGCATAAAATACTCGATGCATACTTCTTGTGCAAAGAATATTCGATTTTCAAACTCCTTTGTCGATTTAATTTTGAGTTTGTTTATATTTAGGATTTTAATCATGATGTTGATTTTGGTCTAGGATATTTAGTGATAACTTATTTAGATTGTAATTCTAATATTAATTGCATTGGTGCTTAATTAATTATAATTATGTAACGTAACGGAGGTGGTCACTGGCGTTTGAAACACACTAGCTCAGCTTAAATTTATAAAAAATGTGGAACCCTGAGATTTCTCATTTTTTCTAAAATTTTAAGGTATTTAACTATTTATTTATTTATTATTATCCCTTGTGCTTTTTGTTTAAATCTTTCTTTTTCTCGTAGTCATGGTATAAAATATAGTATGCAACTCTTGAATAAAACGGATTTATATCGAGGACCATGAATCACTCGCGTCGCTCAGGACTCTAACACTTGAATCACTCGCTATGCTCGTGATTCAATCATCATGAATCACTCCCTACGGTCGTGATTCAGTTTTTAGAATCCTTCACTTGTTCGTGATTCATCAATGGCCCTCGCTTTAAATCCGTTCTTTATTCACTAGTTGCATAATATACTATTGTTTTCAGAAGTCAGTATTCAAAAAGGATACAGAGCTACCAAAGACACCGACTTCAGAAACGAAAGTTATTATTGTACTTTTTTGTGTTTTGCTTTAAAAATCTGTTTATATTTTGTGAAAATGTTTTTTAGGGTTTCGTAGTCAACAAGGAACCTTTATAGTTCCGCCATGTCCGTCTGTCTGTCCGCAGCTTAGCTTAGAAACTCTTAGTACTGGAAAGCTTTAATTTGGCATGGATATACATATTGGTCATTCCGACAAAGTGGTAAAAATAAACATGAAAAAAAACTGTGGTACCTCTTGTTCTCGTAAAGTGCGGATGTTTTTTTTCTTGTCTATCCCGTGGTGTGAGGTATCGTTGTATAGGCTGTTCAAGAATATTACGGGTCTGTGAAAACCACTTTTTTATTCAGAGATCCGTTTGCGTAAATTAGGCTTCAAATTGCAAAATTTTTGCAGTAGTATACCTATATAATGAAATTAAAAGGAAAACTATCACAACTAAGTAGGCTTTACAAGTTTACAAGTAATAGTCGACCACCATAAAAAAACATACTTGGAAAAGTAAAAAATAATATTTTCGTTAGTGCAATGTTCGGTGCTTTCATTGTTTATGAACTTCAGTATTTTTTCCAAATTCTGTTGGTGAATGTAGCTGTTTGTACGGAACCCTCGGTGCGCGAGTCCGACTCGCACTTGGCCATTTGGCTCTTAGAAGGAAACTTTTATAGGTTTGAGGAAATATTCTAAGTTTGAACTACGCTAATTAAGAAGTGATTCAGAATAAAATTGAGATTTTAAATTGAGTTTTTTTTTTTTTATGTTCCTACTTCTTGTCTCTTTGTTATGTGTGTGTACATTAATGGTTAAAATAAAATTGACGAATCTTTTTTGAACAGTTGAAAGTAGTTCTCAAATAAATATCATTGAGTTTCCGGCGAAGTCCAGCTTTCCCACAGTTTATAGTGTTCAGAATCGATCTAAGGCTAAAAACTTATTTGCAGCACAATACAAAAGGCGTTGAAAAAAACTAATAATTTGAACTTCGCTAATTAAGATGTGATTCAGAATAAAATTGACGAAGCTTTTGTGAACAGTTGAAAGTAGTTCTCAAATAAATATCATTGAGTTGCCGGCGAAGTCCAGCTTTCCCACAGTTTATGGTGTTCAGAATCGATCTAAGGCTAAAAACTTCTTTGCAGCAGAATACAAAAGGCGTTGAAATAAACTAATTAAACGACAAGACTGATTACGTATCGATATTGTTCGTAATTGTCGTTGTTATTCGTCGTCTATTGATCGCCGTCGCGTGCGCAGTGACGTTTACTGATGTCATATATAGTAGAAACATTGATCGGAATTGAATCAGCACATATGAAGTCGTTATCATGAACACTTGAAACAGGATAAAAAATATCAAGGTTTCATTCAATATTCCACCTTTGTTAAATTCTTACTGTGTTGTTCATAAGACCCATGCGCTCACAGATAAAGTTATATGAGTGATTCGAACCCGGATACTTTCTGCATGGATAGGATTACGTACAGCTTTTATGTAAGAGTCTGCTACTTACTTTAAGTGGCACTTCCATTTTTCAGTGATCATTTCCGGACGTAGCTACATTATGTAGGTATATTGAAAAAATATTATGTCAGGGCCCTGGGCTACCAAATTCAAAAGGCATTTGGAATTATGAGCAGGTTCTAGTAGTTGCTCTACGAGGAAAATAACTTCTATGTGAATACATGTACTTACAGCATTTGCTCCACATCCACTTCGGGCAAAAAGTAGAAAACTTTAGATGCAGTGATCGACCCAAATATTCGAGCGATAATAAGAGCCAATTAGCCATTAAATTAGCGTAGGAATGATAATGAAATTTCCGAATAAGCAAATAGCAACAGTCTATTATGGCCAATACGGAGCAAAGGTCACGCTAAGTATTTGTAGTTTATCAACAGCGGAGCGGTTTCTATCTGTAAGTACACTGGGAAGTCAAACATATGCCTCTCACATGTTGGGGAACTGCTAAAAAATATATTTTATAGACGTTAGCACTTAATCAATGAATTAAATAGAACTTCAATAAATGTGTCTATCAAAGTTACGTATTTGATACAGAAATAAGAATAGTGTAATTCGTGTATGGGGTTACGTGTTGGAAATACTTTTACTGTGCGTACAGCTAAAGAGTGAAATTCCCTGCCGGAGTCTGTATTTCCTGATAGCTACAACCAGCCGGGCGAGCACGGCCTCTATGATAGGTTTGAGTCACGCATTTTATCACGGTTTTTGCTCCCAAACTGTGATAAAAATTTGTGACTCAAGCCTGTCAGTAGGCCGTGCTCGCCCGGCTGGGAGTCTTTAAGTCAAGAGTGAATGGTTTACTTCTAGGCAAGCGTGTTGCATCGTCGACCATATCATCACTTACCATAAGGTGAGATAGTGGTCAAGCATATCAATAACAAAATAAAATAAAAAATATTATAACTTTTCATGAGTCCATTCATGATAAGTTATTTTATATAGATAAAATATCGGAATGTGTAAAGGCCAAACCTATGTTTTTACATTGTATTTTCTTTTCGCAGAAACCGTTACTAATGGGGAAATAAGATAATAAATATGAAGTACTAAGAATAAGAATAATTGCTACCAAAGTACCTGCATCTAATATGCCTGTTTACCTTGTTCATTTCAATATAACTCCTATTGTTTCTAACTTCCTCTTTATTCTCTTTAATATTAATATATCAGAATTAACATATTTATAGTTAGACAGGACATAAAGATAAATCACAGAACTTACTTATTATTTTGGACTTTTATTTTGGCTCCAAACTAACGGTTTCATTCCAAAATCAGAACTGCAACATCAAACGGACTGATGCTGAAAAAGATGTGAACAGCCAAACGTTCAGTACGTCCTAAATGGGTATTATGTGGAAAAACTGATCATGAATATGCAATTCCCAAGAAAATATCTAAACCAACAATGTTTAAGATTTACAAATAAATACATGCTTAATTAAACGACATCGTTATTAATTTATTGCGTACCTACTTCGTCATTAATTTAAATGCGACAATACTATTGTTAACTGTTTCCTTTTATTATCCGCAATATTTGCATGTTACGATGTTTCATTCAATAAATCCATAGTGTTGTGAATTGCACACTGCGTAATATAAAGGATTTGAATAGAATTGACGTCAAAATTACGAGCCGGGTATTACACGGATACTGATTGACATAAATTAATGGTCAACATCATTTGTCTTCAGATACATTATACAAACTGAACATTATCATTTATTTTGTTGTACTATGACTGGTTGTCTGCTTACCTCCTAGATTCATTAGCCAAGTTACCACAGAACATGATACGGGAATATGTTATTTAGGAAACCTCACCAGAAAACTAATTTCCCTAATGAGTAAACAGAATTAATTACGGTCCAACGTGATATTTGCTCCTTGCTCCAGTTGAGAGATAGGGAAAACAGGGCCCATTAGTGGATATTTATTGCCTCGATACAGACTTATCTGACGACATCGTAGTAATATAAATTGACAAGTAATATTTTGTGCTGCTAGTTTATTGGTTTGTGGTGAAGTGTATGGTGCGGTTGTGGTGTGTGCAGGCGGGTGACAATTTGGCAAGTGCATGGTGGTGCAGGTCGCGTGGTGGCGTGGAGGCGCAGACGCGCGGGAGGCTGGCGGAACTGGTCCGGCGGCCGGCGCACGCGCGGGGCAGAGTCTCGCGGCGGCCGGCAGGCGCGCCACCGGCCACCTCGCCACTCAGTGCACGCGCTGCCTCGCCGCCGCCAGCCTGCGTGGCCGATCGACCACCACGCTCCTAGCTCCCGACCCACCCGACGCATACTCGTCTCACACGCGACCTACCACTTACGATTAAACTCCCCTCGTTCTTAGTAAAAAATAAAGACCCTCGAAAACATTGCAAATATTTGTAACACGTGAGTTTCGCCACCGCTGTTGTTTCTGTTTACATTTTCCGAAGGTGCTATTTTTTGTATTACCAAGTTTCATCTAAGTGCATCGCGAGTGAAGTTATTATTTTTGAAGGTGCTTGAGGAATCAAGATACTATATTTTAAGGTAAGCATATTTTAATTTATAAATTTACAGAAAACTTCGCATCGTCCTCCGGGGTATGTTTTTGAGCAATGCTCATTATGAAAAAATATTTAATGTTATATTAGAAAGTCACTTGCACAGCAACGAAACAAGTTAACGTACTATAAGTAAGCAAGTAGGTACTCGAGTTGATGTAACCTCGTTATGTTGGGGCAAGTTAAATAATGTCCGATTCTTCAAACACATTTGCATATTTGGCAAGTTCGAAAATCAAATTTATTTGAATCAATCATCTTTTTCCTTATTGATAATGGCTAGCATTTTTTACTTGAACATAAACAATCAAACACCGTAGGTACTCGCGAAGATAATAACAACGGTAAGCAAACTTGCTTGTGGGTTCTGTAATATTGAGTTAAAGTTATATAATGACATTAAAGCGCGATACTAGTAAGTGTTGTACGACTATTACTAAGGTACACGACCATAAACCAGTTAATGATGTGGTAACTCTAATATGATATTCATCCACCACGCCACGAGCCACCGAGCCAGCGAGCACCGACCACGAGCGAAGTCCGACTCGCGCATATGGCCACGAAGTTATTCGGCTGCCACTTATCATACAAGTCGAATAAATTTAGAAAGCTATCAACAGAAATTAAAATATAGGCAATAACAAATAAAAATCAGTTGTCGCGGATACAGTCGTAACTCAGCTCGACTTTAATTGATTAAATTTATTTTTAATTGGCTTATTATATTTGTAATTCAAAATTATTTGGATATTAGTTCATTATTCTCATAAATTACATATTTATACATCGAAATTTAAAGCTATCAAACCACGTTGATGTTTTTGTTATTGCGAGTTCAGGGTACCGTACGCAAGGAAAATGGATATAATATTATCATTGAAATGTACTCATCAACCGCTATTTGTTTACAAATAAATGGTTTCTTTGTTTATTTATAAGATAAGGCTAAGTCATAATACGTATTAACTAACTCATGCAAGAAACCAAATGGCTGACTTGTAAGTGAGCACAAGTTGAACGTCCTGAAACATGTAGTTGACAAGAAAGTTGCATCACATTATGAAACAAAAGATTGTATGATTCAATAAAAAACAAAGTACAAAGATAGAACGAACTAGGTGCTATAAAAACATTCGTTTCGTAATTAAATGTTATGGAATATTATCAAACAAGTCTTGACCTATAAAAAAAAATGTTGTACAACATGTCATATGTTTTCTTTTGTAAAACGAAGTTCATCATTATAATATGTCTTACGCAAAAATATGAACATTAAATCATATCATATTCTTCATAATTGTAATAAAAATCTTATGTACACGAAAAATGGGCCACTGTATGTGGAAATTCTAAAAGTTTCAGGAACGTTTTTTGGTAAGATCAGTTTCTCTAATAGTCGTAAACATTTACACCGCGTTTTTTGCCACAAGCACCAGAAATCTGAATGTTTTTTACAATAGCTAGATGGATATTAGGTACTAATTATACAGTATATATAAATGCCATTAACAATTTTATAAAAAAAAAACGCTCTAAATATCAAAGCTTTTTCACAAAACTTAAAGTCCTTGCTATCAACTTGAGCTGACTGAATTAGAAACGATTTGGTTCCAATAAACTTAATTAATATTTAAGTAAGGCCGAATTTATAAGGATGAGTTGTTTTTAAAGGTCTGTCTCCATAAAATCTAGCACTGTCTTCAAGTCTCTTAACTAAAGCTTCGACGTCATTGTATGAAATGAATGAGCGCCAAGTAGTAGCCAATTGTTTCAAGTAGGTCCTTAATTATCTCAGGAATAATATCTTGTATTATTCTAGAAAATACTTGTATCACTGCCCATGGATTCAGTGCCAGACTGCTATAAGGGATGACTAGATGTCTGTCAAAAATTTTTTGCTTACCAAAGTCTGCCAAACTTGGTGACTAGACAAATTAAATCTTGGCGACTGAAACTAGGACGTTTATTTGATGTTTAATAAAAAACTAAAATCAATATAAAACTCATTACGGGATAGGAGTAAGTTTTATATTGATTTGAAGGGCTCATATAATTTCATTAATTCATTACTAGCTTCTGCCAGCGGCTTCGCCCGCGTGAAAAGTGTTTTATCATCAAAAAAGACATTATACTGGGATGAAATTTATATGAAATTTATCTGTGCGATATTTCACCCAGATCCGTACAGCCGTTCTTATGTAATTGAGTAACAAACATACATCCATCCATTCAAACTTTCGCGTATATAATATTAGTAAGTTTGTACATAAAAACCTTTAAACAGATATTACAATAGCTTTGGGCTCTTGATAGGATTGCACAACGCTGTGGCATGCTTACCGCTGACACATTCTGCGATGGAAAAAAATACCATTCTAGACATTATACGTACTACGGCAACGCATATCGTAGCGTTGTGCGTTCCGATCAAGATAGCAAAGCTGCTGTATTTATTAGGAAATCGATGAAAAATCAAGTTCTACTTTTTCTATATAGCGATCATTCTGAATCTCTTAGTGGATGTTACCAGTTTATCAAAAGTGTATCCATGTATTACCGTGTATAATTACTCAATGTATTACTTTGTGTTACCGTTTTGTAACATCCTCTATAATCCTTATGAATGAGAAGATTATTACTATTAACTGTAATAACAATTCATTGAACTCCTTTGTTCTCCTTTCTTTTTTATTCATATATGATTCATGAGCCAGACAGGAGGCAATAACCATGGATACATTCGTCCCGACTAGAAGCGCTCCCTATGACGACTCTAAGTTTCATCGTTTCAGCGAAAGATTGCATGACTAAGTAATCATTCATACAGTCGCTTCTAGCGCAATCGTTTGTGATAATTGTATATCTAGTGTAGTATATCTTGAATTGTATTGTTAACTGGACAGCGTTGTAGTAAATAAGATTTCATAGTAAACATTACATAATTCTTGAAGAATAAGATGTCATACGTCTTGATATATTGAAAAGGAAAACTAAGTCTTTGTGCTTTATGTATTATGTTTTTGGCAAACATTCAAATATAGCCACAATCTATCGAACAAAAGGCTCTTCAAAATATTGTTACCATTTAAAAAACGTCCATTGTTTGTGGGTACAATAAAAAACAAATGCAAATCAATAGGATAGTTCTAGGTCGGTAAAAGCGAAAATTTTGGCTACTGTATTTTAATTTATACCGAAAAAGTTTAGTCCTGCTCTTCACAAAAAAAAAAACAAATTAAATCAGAAAATAGAATACTACCTACCCTTGAAGGTCCTTTCAACTACACAATGTAGATAAGTAGCTCAGCAAACATTTGAAATTAATCTTCCAATTCATAGATAAGCGTCTATGACGGTCGTTCTGCAGACTCATCACATATATATTAAACACACCTACATTATAGGTGCTGAAAGATAAACTCGGCGTACCTATATAAAAATCAATTTGCGCATGTGTTTTCCTACGGACTACAAAACGGTTGGAGCGATTTTGATGAAATTCTGAAGATTCTGTGAAGTAAGGCAGCGATAGCTTCAACAGTTATTTTTTTAATTTTTTGGTTATTTTGTGTCTTATTTTACCTACAAATTAATAAAAAAGTCAAATGATTATTGTTACCCGTGCAAAGCCAGGGCAGATCGTTAGTATAAGCTTAAACAGCCAGACTGTAGGTAGGTAGGTCCATAAACACGGCTTGAAGCCGTGTGCAATACCCGTTCAACTTTCCTTAGTAGGTACTCTGACTGCTTGTATTGTTTTATTACCTTCTGAAGATACGGCGCACGCGCAACTAATTAGGATATTAGTGATGTCATTGGGGACATAATAAACTTTTGGAGAATCCACTGCAGTCCAATAAAATTGCTTTATACAATATTTGATTAACTGCTAGAATGTTTTAAAAAAAACAATCTGTAATTGGCCCACTGCTGGCAAAAGGGCTCATCTCATACCTACAGAGAAGGCACGAACATTGATCACTCTTTACCACTCTGGCTCAAGACAGGTTGGCGATTTTCAAACGTAGTTTGAACTCCTACAAGTTTTTTTTTCATGATTATGTAGGTACAGGTTAAGAGGCAACCATATTCTACAAAGTTATTTATGGTAAAGTAGTCTTGGTAAAAAACTTAATGAAAGGGCATTGTCTTCTACTCACAAAGACTTGGATTTCCCGACACATTTATGATACACTATTTTTATATCATAAAGAATCCACTGCCCATTGTCTCTTTGTGTAATAGGTGTATAGGTAGGAAGCCAGCACTTTATAATTCGACGACATTTTACAAGCGTCGTCTAGACGATTTGCAATCAAATTCAGATTGTGTAGGTTTTTCTGAACAATAGTAGGATGTTTAATTAATACAAAGTGTAAGATAACCTTTTAAACTGGGAGATAAGCGGACAATTTCTCTGAGCGTTCTCACGAGCACTTCGCTAATTAAACTTTACTGGCCGTCGCATAAGTTAGGACACTTCAGTACGGACGCAGTAAATACTAGAAGACATATTTACTACTTTCTTGCTAAGCGAACCTTTTCAAAACGTTGCCATGAGTTAGTTTTCGAGCGATGGTGCTTGCCGCCCGTAATTATTGGTTTTCAAGCCATCCGTTTGCTTAACTGACCACCTTTCGTCTTATCCTAATTATGTGTCTCGATAGTAAATGTACGGGTTTATAAGTAAATGCTGCTTTATTGCTGTCAGTGTTACAATACTGTTTATGTGTCTACCATTAAACATTTTAACTGCGTTGTTATGGAATTAGTGTTTTTTTCCTTAAGTAAGTCATAAAAAATGTACCTAAAAGAAAGTAGGTAATAAACGTAATTAAATAAAAAATGGTGGGTGACCATAAGCTCTTAAAGTAAGGTTATTTTTAGTGTGTGTAATGAACATTTGTATATGACTTGTAAACATCTGTCCTTTCGGCACACTCAAAATAACCTTACTCTAAGAGGTTATGGTCACCCCCCTGAACTGAGCTCATTACCTATACTTACACAACTTTTTGTTATGAAAACAATAATAAGCCATTAAGGGCCTACATCCGCTTTAGTGCCGTAACAGGTAACTTTCTAAAGCATAATCCTTAGTAACGGCTAGGTTAAAAGGTTTGAAATATACATATATATATATATTTATTATTGTTTTATGTACATTATTCTATCTAAACAAGTTTTTTTCGTATAAAAAATAGTTTTGCTTTAAAAAAATAATTTGCAACACGATCGTTTTCGCAAATTTTGGATACTGCTCCAAAACGATGGAGCTTGGATGATAATAAATATTTTTACACAGATAAATTGATGGCTGGAATTTCTTCATAACTGAAATAGCATATGTGAATCAAATAATATTTTGCAAACAAAACTATTCAAAAGGAGGTTCAATATTGATATTTTGGCTCCGAGCTGGCGCACGGCGAGTACTGCGTTAACATTGGAGCGTATACGTTGCCTTAATATTATTATTTTTTTAACCATAATAGGTCCATCTGCTACGGCGTAGCAGCTCGTAGGCATATTGTAGATATTTAAAAACAGAAATTAAAAGTGTAATCATGACTTGCTTCGAAGATTTTATCGGTTATTAATGTAGATGTAGACTAGATAGACATTTGTGTAACTGGTACCTACTACATATAATTTACCATCCGTTAGCGATTTTATTCATAATAGTTCGTAGACCGTCCAGCTGCTTGCTGTAGGGCAGGCGTCACCAACATACATAAATACGCGCGTACATTTAGGGTTCGTTTTTAAAAATAATATGACCGTCGTGGTCCGTAAGGTTTAAAGCCATCTATCACCATCCAAAACTTTTGACAATAAACTTCCGTATTTTTGTGTTTTAACACTGTATTTTCTTGGAAATCTGTAATTGCCATCTGGAGAGTAAGTATATTACTCCCGAAAACATTTGCAGCTTCATTGCTGCATTCACCATTAGGAAACAGGGTACGCTCCGCGCTCGTCAGTTGTTGAATCGACGGCAGAAAGGACAAAGCTCAGGATAAATTATTAAATAACACGAGTAAATTATAATGTATTGTTTGTCCGAACCGCGATCCGCCATTTGGTGACCCCTGCCGTAGATTATAGAGAAATTGTATCCCAAATTAAATTTTGTCCGTAAGTAAAACTGCATTAGTTTTGTACAAAGCGTTAGACATCTGAAAAACTAACTAGGTTAGATAAGAGAATTATGTGTTAATCTGATCCTAATCGTAAATTCATAGCATTCAAATATATTGTAAACCCGGATATTGTAATTACCTATTACTACTAATTAATTCGAACTAATTGATTACCTATACTTTCCTAGGTCTGAGGATGAGGTCAAACAGCCGTGTAAAATCCATTTACCCGTTTATACCGACGCAATTATAATGAACGCAGATGTTATTAGAATAATTATAATGATTTAATAAGCCAGACATTCGGCCATTCAGTCTACTTTCATCAGTCCCGATATCAGCTTAATAAAGGCTTATTCTATGTAAACAAAGAGATTACCTACACTGACGAAATTGTACTGCAATCGAACGAACAAGCTGACTGCTATCGATAACGACGTCACCGAGCTATTCAATCCGAAGTGACGTCACATTGATGATCGTTATCAGTAAATATTTGAGGAATGTTTATCGTGTTGTTATACAGACGAGGAATCGATGAAGACTACGATTGTTTCTTTGATATCTTAATTGCTTATCGATTTGCATTCCGATACAATAGAGTCTGCCAGTGATGTAAGCCTGCTGATAACAACAAGAAAACAGGTGAATAACGATAGTATTGTCAGTCGTAATCGAGTTATATTAAAGGATTGACCCTTTAACATTACTCGATTACGACTGACAATACTTTGAAGCAAAGATTATGATTAGAAGCGAAACCATGGATGACCATGAAACTTGGGCTTTTTCCAAGAAAGAAACATTCGTTTAATGTTAAAAGAAAACAGTTATTCCTTAGAATATTATTCTAAGAGTTTTTTTACTAGATACTGTGTTTATGTGGTGGAGGCGAAAGAAAAATGGTCCAGACGGGAAAACTGTAGGTAGTTTATTCATCCTTGGGTTTTAATTTTTACTCTATTGACCTAGTTTGGAGCCAACAATGGTTTTAGCTGATATAATCATTACTTGGTCAGTTACGTGCCAGGCAGTGCAATTAATTACCTGAAAGTAACCTGCCCTCTATAATGTCATCTTTCTCTGTCACCCTAGGGTTTGTTGTAAGAGAACTCAACATTGAGTTAAGCTCGCCTTTGTACATGTATTTTATCACACTGTATGTAATGTTGTTTTTTGTGTACAATAAAGAATTAAGAATTAAAAAAGTTATTGTCAAAAAAGATGGCTTCAGTTATATTTTAGCAATGAATATAAGCCAACTAAAAACTGACTTATGTTAATCTGTTAATGACAGTTTTTGCTACTTTTTTCCTAATCAATACGGCATGATTGTACCTACTTTTGTAATGTTAAATTCATTTGCAATGCAGTATGAGGTTAGTAGGTACCTAATAAATCTTGTTTAATTTTCTCAAAACATTACATCACAACAATGATTGCATTGAAACAAATTGATCGGCCCATCATTATGTAGGCAGTAGGCATGAATCATTTTTGTTTTTTTGTCCGTTTGTTTATCTGACATCGTCACACGCTCTATTTCAGCTAAACAAAACTCAGGCACGTACCGACACGTACTGACAAGTAAGATGTAGATACAAGTCAAACACTTGGCAACCCGCTTATCTTGATAGACGAAAAATACATGTTTCATGAAAAACGTTTTATTGAAATTAAACGATTTTAAGGCGATATGTACGCCCCAATTTAAACGCAGTACTGGAAGTGCGCCCGCTCGAAAATCGCCGAAATATCAATATTGAACCTCTTTTTGAACAGTTTTGTTTCAAAATATTATTAGATTTACATATGCTATGTCAGTTATGAAGAAATTCCAGCCATACAATTTTCTGTGTAAAAATATTTTTAAACATCTGATTCGTTTTGGAGGAGTATCCAAAAGTTGCAAAAAATATCGTGTTGCTAGTTATTTTTTTAAGCAAAACTATTTGTTATACGAAAAAACCATGTTTAAAAAATAATGTACATGAAACAATACTAAATATGTTTTTTTTTCAAAACTTTTAACCTAGCCGTTACTAAGGAGTATGCTTTAGAAAGTAACCGTTTTACGACACTTAAGCGCATGTAGGCCCTTAAACCAAAATTAATCCGTTATAAACGACTTAACCGTTGAATATACAGTATAATGTCAACGGTTAGGCCGTTTATAAGGGATTAATTTAGGTTTAAATCGTTTAAATTCAATAAAAAGTTAGTACGTTTTGGGTCAACTTACCTGCCGCGCAGTTACTCGTATACCAATTTAAATAGGTAGAATTTTATGTTTGTTTGTAATGGATAAATGGTGTAAGAGGTGGTGGAGATGGGCAGATGACATTGTTGCTATTGTGGGTAGAACCTGGATGAAGCTGGCACAGGGACATCGGGATTGGCTCGAGAAGAGAGAGGTCTATGCGCAGCAGTGGGCGAAGACGTGGATATTGATGAAATATTGTAAGAATTGATCAAATTTTGAATGATTAACTGAGTGTCGTAGGCTACATTTTATCTCAAAAAATGGTCCTTGCATTTGTTCCCACTCGTTCGACTGTTTTGGAAATGATTCAATAATTTATTTAGTATTTCATTCAAAAACATAAATATATTTTTTTTATGTCAGTCTAATGATTTTTTGATAAACAAAGTATAATTTAATTAACAGTGTTTTAGTTAGACGTCCAATAATATTTAAGTTTACTTTAAATCTGAGTTTGAGGCAAAACTAGTATTTTTGGTAAAACATTTCTTACAGTAGAACAACTTGGAAGTAAAAGTTTCACTAGTTCTAATATTCGGAAATAAATCGAAACAGAGTGAGAACCAAAACTCCTAGTTCTACTATTTTGTAACACCTAATATAGTAGGAGTATTGAGAAAAAAAATAGAACTGTTTATTAGAAAAAGTGGGCACAAATAGATCCTTGGGGTAGGCCACGGTAGCAGCGCGGAAAAAGCTATAAACTCTGAAAGTAGTACTTATCTAAAATATGCTACTTAAGTTCTTTGTTGATCAAAAATTTGGAACAGTCTTCATTCATTTTATTTTAATTACAACTTGAATGAATAGTCGGCGACCCCCGTTATCAGGAGTCAGAGTAGCGAGTGCTGGGCTCAATCCGAGTTTACTCGTTGTGCAACCGTACCGCGTATGTATGTGTATTGATAATAATAAATGGAATATTTCATATAACATTTTTTTTTCATTGATGTTCTGATGAGTTCCAGTGCTGTGATATAAACGTTGGATAGGAAGTAGGAATTAACCAACGCACTTGTTAAAAGATAGAGATCATGGATACATTACTGTTTAGTTAATAACAATATTATTTGTTCAACAGGAATTTCCTGAATTGATCATTGAATTCGTGATTTAGGAAATAATAATCGTGTTTTTGTTTTGTTCTTGGTTTTTCCGAATTTATTGTCGTTTTTGTATTCGTTAACAGGATGCTAAGAATCAGGATTCTGTTATTCACCACAGAATCCTGATTCTTAGCATCCTGTTTATAAAAGTAGGTCTCATATTCTTCAGTATAATATTAGAATCAGAAATTAAGACGGGAAACGGTGGTATACTTCTATCTACACAGGTATCTCACGAAATCACTTCCTAAGTTTGTATCTCGTAATCTTTTAATCTGAATGTGCTATTAAAACGGATTTGCTGATACAACTTAACAGCGGTAGTAGCACGTGGTTTACTTTTTTAGCAAGTTTCAATAATTAGATAAAGTTGAGCGTGTAAACTCACAGTTTATAATTTATCTGTCGGATGAATCTGAGCTTAAATACAGCAACGATAAGAGCTACATCCAAACAGATATTAAAAGTAGTTACTAGGATAGGGTTGCTAATTCTAGATTCCGGAATCGGCAGACTAGAATTTTGGTCTAAAAATACGAGTAGGTATGTTGTATTTGTGTAAGAAGTATATTATGTTTTGGCGGGGAAATAAACGTGTTCGTAGACGGATATATTACCGTTATTCAATTCCTACGCAATTATACGAAATATCTTGCAATGTTGTTTAAGAAACATGATCTAATTCTTACAGTCTCACATAGACATACCATATCATCTTTTTGTTTGTCGCCCAGACAGAGACCAGATGATATACTATTTCTTCGACATGTTTTCCTTTCATCAGCCTAGCTTCGTCAGCTGAATTCTGGGGGAAGCCCGTGAGATTGCAGCTCAGTGCGTACGCGCAGTGATTGTTGACTCGCGGCGGTGTTGCCAGCCCTGGATTCGGGTGCTGCGCCGGCGACAATCAGGCTGCGTGGGCCTATCGCGCGCGAGGTCGCTCCGCTCACCCCGCTATCGACGAACGCCTCATTAGCTCTATTAATAATTCAACTCGTATCTCTACCCTATTGTTCTGCCAGATTATTTTCCATTCGTTAACTATACGCGCCTATACGAGTTAATTATCTCTGCGATGTGACATTTTGTTGCTCTTGAAGATTGCCTCTTAGTAAACCTCGGTGTTGTGCTTTATAAGGCGAAGAGCGGTTCATGGCCATTTTCTCTTTGAACGTTCAACCACGTTTAATATTTTGTGTTTTTTGGGAGTTGCCTTGTGGCCTTTCTTGTCCTGTGGAATGGAAATTTCGTCATGGTTCTTAAGAGCATTGTTGTCTGGTACCATGCCTAAGAGGAAATTATTTAAGTCAGCAACAACAAGAAAGATTTACCACTTCACCATGGTGATTAAAATTGTTCTAGTCAAATAGGTCACATGATCTGATGATTAAGTTTAGGTATAGACGTGACAATGTAGATGTCAGGTGATAGGCTAGGTAGGCGTCACCAGGTAAGAGGGCGTGGCACTCAAGCAACCCTCCCCACACCCGCCACTCCCACTTCTGTTCAAAATTGAGAGGACCCTCGGAATTTCACCACAACTTTTTAGACCTTTTGTTTTTTTTATCGTGATGTCGGTTTTACCTATATTTGGTCTTGAAAATTAATTTGCTGCACAATTTTGCGAAAATGTAACTCTAATTATTATAATAAAATATCCATGTAGGTATAAATAATTTACAACAGTGATTACAGCTTATATTATTTAAAAGCTGCTCCTACATATGCAGTTGAAATTAGTAGCAATAAATGTACATAATTAATTAAATGATACTACTAAAAATAAAGCGAATGGATAGCGCAGATAAAACTGCTTTATCTGAGTACTGACAGGCTTGTTATTATTACTTTAACAAAATTTTGTGCAGATTATTACGATTGCCGCATAGTTCAAATAAATGTTGCATTTAAGGCGATATAAACGCCCCAATGTTAACGCAGTACCGGCTGTGCGCCCGATCGGAGCCAAAATATCAATATTGAACCTCCTTTTGAACAGTTTTGTTTGCAAAATATTATTTGATTTACATATGCTGTTTCAGTTATAAAAAAAAACCTGCCATCAATTTTTCTGTGTAAAAAATTTTTAAACGTCCAAGTCGTTTTGGAGGAGTATTCAAAAGTTGCGAAAAATATCGTGTTGCTAATTATTTTATTTAGAAAAAACCATGTTTAAAAAATAATGTATATGAAACAATAATAACTATATTTTTTTATCAAACCTTTTAACCTAGCCGTTACTAAGGACTATGCTTTAGAAAGTTACCGTTTTACGGCACTAAAGCGCATGTAGGACCTTAACGAGCTAAAAAATACTGATTTATCATTAGATTTTTGCTGCTCACAAAACGGTGAAGGAAGACATCGTGACGCAACCGGCATGTCGTACCTATAGCTGAAAATTTTGAGGACATGTGACATCTACAAATCTGCAATGGTCCACGTGGTAGATTATGGCCTATTCCAGTGCCAGCAGAGGATGCCAGTGCCAGCAGAGGCAAAATTATAAACAACATTATAATGTGCATTCAACTTTTGGGTCTAAATGAGAATTTACTTTTTTTGTTATAAAATCATAATATTATTTAAAACGCGAAATTTTCTGGATGGATGGAAGGATATTTGTTACTCAATTACGTCGGAACGCCTGAACGGATCTGAATGAAATTTGGCACAAAGATATATTATAGTCTGGAATACTTAAAAACTTTTAATCCCGGTATATTATTCCTCTGGCATAAAACAAAAACACTTTACACGCAGGCGAAGCCACTGGCTGAAGCTACTAATTCATCAATATGCATAGCTTGGCCTCTGGTTAATAAATTTTATTTATTTTCATTACTTTTGACTAGCGGTCAAACTAACCTCCTACCTTCTAATTTTATTACAATAAAACACAAGTCGTGTTTTAAATAATTATACGAGTGCACATGTCCGAAATTTTTATCTCACCGTTTTACGGCCAAAACCGGATACTTTCAATAGATTTGGTTATTCTGATTACAAAAATATTGATTTAAAAAATTTTCAGTGTCTCGTCTGACCCGACCGCATTTTTTAAATATAATCATAAAAATACCGAGGTGTTTCATAGCAATCTGTCTGCTTTTTTAGACTGAAGTTGGAAAATAGATTTTAGATACCGATTACACAATTTTCAGACACCAAAACGACACACGTACCCATTTATGAAAAAAGAGAGTGAGTCAAAAAAGATTTTTTTGACTCACTCACATTAAAAATGATTAAAAAAAAACTCTTAGCAAATCGTCTGACAATCATGTTTACAAGTGAACATTAGTTAGTTGATGAGATTAAATGATTTTTCAAAAGAAAGTGTGAGCATTCTATATGTTGAAACCATTTTGAGGCGATTCCGAAATGTTATTTCGTTTTCGGAGTTATATATTGGTGACATTTAAACTGAAAACAATCTTTCGGTACAAAAGAGACAAGTTGGAAATTGTTTTTAAAATTTTTGAAAATGCGGCTAGGCCACATGTGTCGCGCTAAATAACTGAAAAGGAACTTTTGCATAATTTTTGGTCGGTAGTGCCCACCTAGCCGGGTTCAGTTTTATATAATCTAGCGATTTTATACGATTTTGTATATGACCGTAAAACGATGTGACATGTTTCGGTCGTGAGCACTCGTACTATAACTCTGTTAAATCACATTAGAACCGAGCTTCCGCGTAAATCCCGCGTAAATCGCGCTTACGCGTTTTCTTTGTTTATCTTATTATTTAAATTACTAACGAAGATGTCATTTGTAAAGAGATAAAAATATCTCTAATTTAAAGTGTTCGTTAATTTTTCCCATAGCCGAGGCCGAGGCGAAGTATGGTGAAAACCCGACATAAATCAAATGCGAATTGACACTAATAAAATTGTTAACTTCTCCTTATCATTAGTCATCGTCAACTAATCTCAGGCCTTAATAGCCTTAATGGATTCTTAAATTCTTCTTCTTCATTGTTTCACAGTACAAACAATAGTGACACTTTGGTCTTTGCGAATGTTGGAATGCCCCTTCTTCTTCATTGTTTCACAGTACAAACAATAGTGACACTTTGGTCTTTGCGAATGTTGGAATGCCCCCGATCCCCATTTGCAATAAGCAAAAGGTTTTATGTAAACTTCAACAACGCGAGAAACTACTTAGGAAGTATTGTACTTCCTGGTATAAATCTTGAGCCAAAGTTCTTTATCTTTGAAAAAGTTACTGATCATCCTAAAAAAGCATGTTTAAATGCTTTAATCAGATAGAAAATACAAAGTGTAAGTTACCTACCCTCGAATAATGCGAAGGTATGATAAACAAAACATGAGTTTTACGATGTATTTGGATTCTATGCAAGTGTGGAGGATAACCCGTTTGTGTTCATCGTTAACTTATGTAGGTATCTGTATACTTGTGTACTAGCTATGGTACAGTTAATGCATATATTTGGCAAAGCCGCAGGACTCACAGATGCCCAGGCTTATAATGACCATAACGTGTAAAATGAAACGGTAAACGTCTTATTTACGGTTTTTACAACACTAAAAGCATATTAACAAACAAAGTGACGTCACAGCTCGCAACCTGTACGCAACTCACTAAATAGAGCGGATTTAATCAATTGTGTCCGTCCCGAAGCATCTGCTGGTTAATTGTCATTGTATCGGATTAATGTCAGCGGGATGACGACCTGCCACTAACGTGCCCGTACCCCACTCTCCGCTCTCGTACCAGCCAGCCACTGTTTGCAGAGGCCACTTAATGGACATGCTGTGTTTGGGCTGTTAACTCAATTAGCCGCCAGACGCTGCCTCGTCAATCAACGGTACTCATTGTTTTTACGCCACAAGGAAATCTTTAACATCCCCACGTTTTCTACTGCCTAATTAAAACCTTCGTAGACTTTGTTCATTCATCTTAGATCAACACTACGTAAAATTAAAACAATGATATGCACAGCTTCTCAGGAAATACCCATTCGCACATAGGCACGAACCGAATTTATCTTAGATCTACAAACAAGAGGTAATTACGGATTCACTGCCAATATTTACTGAAGATAAATCGCAGCACAGTGGCATTATGATAATCGCTGTATTAATGTTAAAAATAACTTGTTCACTGCACTTGCATGGGTGATATGAAAGAGAACACTAGCAAGTGTTTTAAATTTGCAGTAAATTGGGTTTCATTGGGACCTAAGCAGACTACTGCTTATTCTGCGAAGATTTTAAAAACGAATGTCTGTAAAAGATAAGCCAGATTAGAGGGCTTATAAAGGCAAACACGGTATTTATACTGTTTTCGGTTCCTTAGAAATACACACACCAAGTAGTTATGTGAGACTGTTGGCTCAAAATTGTGTAATCCGTTCACATAATCGGTTGTTACCCCATTACAGGGACCTGAATGTGTGTGGATAAGGCATGTGGTTATTTAATTGATTGGCTGAAACTGGAGCCTACAGAAAACATATAGGTGGAGAAGAAAATCCCCGTAACAAGAGCAGTTCAGAACGATATGAAGTTGGACACTTTTCAATTGAGTAGTGAGTGTGTTTGTCATATAAAAAATTTCGCTGAGAAGTGCACCCTGGAGGTGTCGCCCTGCGATCATCGAACCTGCTAAGAAAAAACCTGATCTTGTTTCTCTCCGCTTGTACAGTTAGCTGCGGAGCATTAAGTGATCGGAGCCGAGAGCGACGAGATAATGTTGCGCACGCGTGAAATATATCCGAGCGTTTTTATTGCGACCGCGTTCCGCTCCCGGACTGGTATGCGCGTGTCTCTGCGCCGAAGAAATTCTGTCGACGAGTGGTTTGCCTCACGGCGACCTTGTCGCGCGCACGCAGCCTCCCCCCTCTTCCCCCCGGGCCGGCAGTCGCAGCGCATGCGCCCGCGCCTGCCACCGGGCGCTCCTCCGTTGCTGCCTCCGTGAAAGTAGGTGACGGCACGACGCCTGCTGTGGTGGCACCCGTCTTCACACTCGCTTGCCACTTGCGGGCCCTACGCCCGATTTTAAAAGCGGCTTTCTAAATGTTCTCGTATGCTTGTACCTGTATGTGACTGCGGTTAAGTATATGGTCCGTCTGCAGCTGTCATAGAAGGCACTTGATAAAGTTACATGGCCACATCGTCTTTCACATAAATATGTTGGCAAACGAATCGTCTCAGGCTTAACGTTTTTGCACATCGCAAAACATATCAAGTATGTTAAGGTAGGTATGACCCTTAACATTCTTGTAGAAAAATATTTTATCCTCTAAATCATTTAAGATAATTTTGCAAAATTACTATAAATACCTCGTCTAGTTGAAATGTTATGAGGGTTGTGTGTTTACCTAGTCATTAGGTAGGTGATTGAGGCTTGATTGCTCCTTTTGAATACCTAATCAAACATAATCAGAACTACGTTATCGAGATCAAGTCTTGTTAATGTCACAGTCGCTGTTTTTGCCTTAAAGGGGCACAATGTCGTGGAAAAATTACGTCTTAATTAGTTATATTATATTCGTTAAAACATGCCTCATGAATTACACATGCAATTAACTGTAAACCCTGTGATTGTAGGGTACATTGGCATTCGTGTAGTGATGTCCAATTAAAATAATAATTTATTAATGTGATTTCTTTGTATAAACAGTAAATAATTAATACACCGGGCGCTATAATGATGGAGTTCCAAGCCGCTTTCGGATCATTTTGATAACCAGAACTGATACCAATTTGTCCAACGATCAAACAACACAATGGACAATGGATAAAGTTATTTACTGAGTCAACAGACTTAAGACGGTTATAAATATTGCATTTTATTATAAATCAGTTACACGAATCGTGTGGGACTTTCTTTTCGCAACAGTTTATCAGTAAGCGGCTTGCACAACTTATTCGAAGAAGCATTCCATTGTGAATAATGTACACGTAGAACTCAACGAATTCAATCAAATGCTTAGAGCGGGCTTCCAGGATTGTCGCGAGTGCCCACTCGGCAGCTCTTCGGGGAACCTGTTGCCTCTCAGCCTTTCAGTCAGTTGCCTTCACATGCCTTGTGCGATTGGTCGACCGTCACTGTGAGGATCCACTCACCACTACGTGCCATGTCTACAGATTTGAAAGTTAGTACCTCTATCATAACACATAATATCAATATACATTTGTGCCAAGTTCACGTTTTCGACAAGGAATCTACTCAGGAGGCATAACAATCTATCTTATGTACCATCTATGATTAATGTAAGTTAAATTGTAAGCAGTCATTAAGTAACAAAGGATCAACGATAACATTATATGCGTAGTGTGCTAATAATGTGTTTGTTATTCTTATATCAACTTAAACTTTTTATCGCTTCTATTGTCCGATCGGTATTTTCTCGATTAACAACGCGATGATTGACATGTTGGACAAAAAATAAAACAATACTAGTACCGCATGCGGTCGCTACTGGCTTTTATCTGACATTCTTGGACACTCTTCATTGATGTTTTGTTCACTGATCTCTTCGAACCTTCTCGGAAATTACTGATTAATAATAGTTTATTCTAGTTTCTAAGAAACTAGACTTCACTAGAGTTTCAATTGTATAAAATGCTTTTGCACCTATAAGTTTTTCTTCGATGTGAGTTTTTCTACCGTCTGCGCCGGATGTAGAGTTATGACGGGTAATGAAACTTTTATAATTAGCTGAAGTATATAAAATGTCAAGCTCCTATAATTTAAATCAAATGAATTCCAACGGTGCGTTTTCTTTATCATGTTAACAAGGATTCGTTACCTCATTCCGTGTTAATAAAGCGAGGTATGTTTTATTTACATTCTACAAAAAGTTTACTGTGTTAAGCGATTCAATTACGTTTTTATGTGTTTTTTTTTATGAAGTGTTCCTAAAACGCATTACTGAGGAGGATCTGGAACCGGAACTAGCGTAATTGACAATATAGTTGAGATGAGGTTCTGGGGTCGGGCTGTGTGTCGGCGACCACTCGATCGCCGTGTAAACGCACTTAATATGAACCACTTTTTGTGTGTTATTATTAATGAATAAATGCTATATGTCCGAGTACTCGAGGTCAACGTACGTGCGGAATGTTGTAAAAAGTGCGTTAAGGACATCAGCCCGGCATTCTATCATGTAGAGCCGATGGTCCACTATGCGCGGGGTAATTAATTCTCTCATTAGCTTTGAATAATTAATTAAACCATGGATCGAGCGATATGCTTATTATGATATCATTTTCTAAAATTTAATATTATTCGTCGTAGTTTTCTGTGTTGAATAGGTCCACTATGAGAGTAGGTTTAGATCTTAAAAGAAGCCTACTTTTGGATTAAATAATAATAAATAAATAAGTGTTTAACAAAACGAAGATTAAAGTTGAAAATGTCTAGTCGGTAAGAAGTAAGACGATATATTTATCTTATATCAAATATTTAATTTCAATTGCCTTATATTATTAAGATTAATTTAGAGATTACGTTTCAAACTAGACGATAATGTTTTCGCATTATTTACTACAGTAATAACGAGCAAATTCCTTGATATTTATTAGTCAATCTCAATAAAAGATAGGCTTATAAACACATAGGGATTTAGTAAAATATTTGTAGGTTGATGCCGATTACCTATCTTTATTATTATTATGAAGCTAATATATATACACGTGAGGCGTAAACAAGTATCACGATGACGAAGAAAAATAAATAAGCATACAATCAAATCGTGAAATAGAAGGAAAATTATGACTTCATCACTTCTTTTCAATTTAAGTGTGTATCAGAATCTCACACACGTAATATGGTGACAGTAATGTATTAATACTCGTAAAAGTTATTTACGTTTGGAAAAACTTGTCGGAAAGACGTAAAGGATAAACTAAAAAAATAAATAACTTCATCAGGTTCGGTGTATGTGGAGTTCTAGACTGTGTCGGATGGATTTTTGCATAATTTTTAATAGTTGATTGTGTTTAAAATAATAAAAAAATAACTTCAAATAAAACTTCGAGCAACAAAGCTTCGATATATTATACTCAAACATACATACATGACACATTGACATACCTGAGAGAAGTAGGATAGATATTGGATTGTACCAAATATTTAAAGCCCGAGGTTCCGTGAAGCATTTTCGGTGAAGTTTTAGAACTACGCAACGCCTACGAGTGCTACGCTGCTACGCCAACCGTAGTCGTAACGGGACAGTTGCGTTTGACGCATGCTTCTTTTTCTCCAAGTGTTCTGTCCCATAAGCACCATGTTGTGTTAGTGTTTATTGTGTTACTTCTTCCACTGTGCGACTTTTATCAATAAAATTAAGAAAATTAAGGTATTCTACAGCACCATGTTGTATTGTTGGCCAATGTCCAGCTGTGGACGTCTTCCGGCTGAAATTATGATGATGATGATTAACCCTATTTTTCTTTGCTTCAGGTGTTCCGCGTGTGTGGCGTGGCGCGCGAGTGTGATGCGCGGCGGGCGGAGCGCTGGTCGCCGGCGCCGCGAGTAGCCGCGACCATGCGGGGCCGAGCCACACTCGCCGCCGCCCTCATCGTCTGCTCGCTACTTAGCACGACACACGCGTCCTCCGCTGTCATCAGTAAGTCCTCCGCTTCTTGTTGATGTTAAAACTGCGAGTAGCAGCGACCATGCGGGGCCGAGACACACTCGCCGCCGCCCTCATCGTCTGCTCGCTACTTAGCACGACACACGCGTCCTCCGCTGTCATCAGTAAGTCCTCCGCTTCTTGTTGATGTTAAAACTGCGAGTAGCAGCGACCATGCGGGGCCGAGACATACTCGCCGACGCCCTCATCGTCTGCTCGCTATTTAGCACGATACACGCATCCTCCGCTGTCATCAGTAAGTCCTCCACTTCTTATTGATGTTAAAACAGCGAGTAGCAGCGACCATGCGGGGCCGAGCCACACTCGCCGCCGCCACCATCGTCTGCTCGCTACTTAGCACGACACACGCGTCCTCGGCTGTCATCAGTAAGTCCTCCGCTTCTTATTGATGTTAAAACAGCGAGTAGAAGCGACCATGCGGGGCCGAGCCACAATCGCCGCCGCCATCATCGTCTGCTCGCTACTTAGAACGACACACGGGTCTTCCGATGTCATCAGTAAGTCTTCTTTAACATAGTGTTTAGCCGCGACCATGCGGGGCCTAGCCGCACTCGATGCCATCCTGATAGTCTGTTCCACCGCCATCGGAAAGTCCTACTTCTTATATTGGAAGTTTAGTAAATTACTGCGACCAACCAAGAGAAATCAATAGTCACATCGCACCTGCTGCTCTAATTAAAAGCCCAGTTTTCTATATCTATTTTGTTTATCAAAGCCTTGCGTGTGCTCTTTACAGTGGCCTTTCTTTGCTTGTACGAGTTTCAAGCTTGTACCTGAACCACAACAGGATCAACATATTTCATCTATTGGCAACACAATGTTTACAACTATCAAAGAAAGCGCGCAATATAGCTTAACAATAAGGTTCGACAGGTCGGTTGCGCAAGGCACGACAATTGGTCCGTTGCGAAACCCCGTCCGGACCGTTCCCACATAGATCACACATTCGTTCGCCTCTCGATCATGACGTGCATAGCGAGCGCTAGCGCACCTTGTTTATAGCTCTAAAACCTAGGATTGTTCGACAGCGAACAAAGTGTTATGTTTCAAAGTGAACTGAAACATGAACACGATATTGTGGGTGTTGAAATTAAGAAGTAATTTTGGGTAGGTTCTATCGTTACCGCAGTATCAAAAATTTTAACAATAGGAGAATCCCATTGGAAAAAAATGTCATTCTCCTTCCCCCTCATCGCTTGTTAAGTCAATACTTACTTACTGTTTTAGGTATTGCTTTAATCACTTAATTAAGACTTTAGTTACACAGAATATTTTAGGTAGGTAAAAACACATGGAAACAAGAGTATTTTATCTGTATCCGTATATGATATATCGCAAAGTAATGATTTATAGACAAAAAATTTAAATTGAGCCACAAAATGAAAGGAATCTTAGCGAAATAGAAAAATAATGATACAGAGACGTTAGAAGATTGAGGGTTATTTATCATGAATAGTTTGTTATTTGCGTAATAGGCCTCTACAACTTCATTAGGTTGTATTCAGAAGCCATTGAGATCAAATTGATAGTGACAGTCGGTTTCAGGGGCTTATATGAATAGGTACTTAAGATAATATTATCCTTAGGCTTGAAATTACTATCGTTGATCGCTGCAGGAGCAACTTTCTAAAAATTATTCTCATCTAGCCGCCATTAGGTATTGAAATGGCCGTTAAGTGTATATCTTGTAATCGCTCTATAGGTATGTCGCGTATGCCTTAAGTGCCTGAAACGGTGCAATTAAATCGTGTGTAAAGTGTTTAAAGTACCGTATATTTTCGATATTTGCATAATTTCTTGTCACTTGACCGGAATAATAATATCATTTAGCAGTAATGAAATATTACTTTAGTACTTTAAGCTCGTATAAAATATTAATTTCAAGAATTATGAGCGCACCAAAATATATCAAGTGTGTAATGGTGGAGAATAAATTTAAAAATAATATCACACTTAACCAATTTTATGTGCTCGATAATTTTATCGTATTTTTAATATAAAATAAATTTTTAATTTTTATCACATTCTTAAAGGTAATGGTATTGTATTTGGTGTTTTGGGTTGTTTAGTAACTCGAAAGATCAGGTAACATATACAAAGTATTGTCCGGCGAAGCCTTGAACCGCTAAAACGTGTTTTAATTAAATGTATCACACACGGAGAACTCGTGCAGCCAACGTGTGTCCTGAATAAGTAAACACAAACAGAAAACATAATGAAAACAAAGAAATTCGGAGTTATATACCCAAAAGAAAGTTTCGTAGACCCTCTACGAGGCTACGAAAAAGGTCTACGAAAGTACTACGCGCCAAAAATATTCACAAACTCGATCAAAACCACTCGATATTTTACAACGTGAACCAGTAATATTATTTGTTAAAAGGATTTATCGTTTGACCTTGAATAAAATGTTGTATCGATTCTTAATTGGGCCGACGACGATCGGAGTATCACGTATCATCTCTATTAAGCCACTCTATGACACGAATCAGCCAAGTTGTTATCCCGACGCAACAAGTTCATCCAGCAGAGGACAAGTTCAGTGTCGAACTGTGACATTGCATAACGACATTGATTCACGATAAAGGCGCTTATCTGTTATCTACACTCATCTATACGAGCGCTAAGGATAGTCGTGACGGGAATGTAGGTTAAACTGATTCAAGGGCTCATATTCGTATTATGATGGGATGCGTCACTATTTCATAGTTCTTTCACAACTTTATATTTCCGCCAAAAATGTATGCTGTACCTATATTTGGTAAGATAAGAACAGTCATCTGTTATCATGTGACTATTCCTAGTTTGTTCACAACTTTAGCTCCCATTAAATTGTGCATATTTATTTTTATCAGAGCTTTAATATAATTCTTCAACAATATGAATTACCTATCTAATTTGTTAATTTACAATTCAGAGAATTATTTATAAAACCGTTTACCTTGAAAACTGCTCGTTGCTATGAGATATTATGAAATGTAAATATACTGCGTGCCCACAAAAATATATAAAGCATAGTCGTCTGTCGTCCATATACAATTGAATTGAATGAGTGATTCATTGTTTCTATATGAAGTTGGTATTTAATTGAAGCAACACTGCAATGTGGTCGCGGATTAAAAGAATTTATTCTGTCTTTAGAAATAGCGCATTAAAATATTAGCGTCGAGTAAACATTTGGAGAGGAATTCTCATTCGTAGACGAGCACATATTAATTACCTACGAAAATATTGACGCGGCGCAGGAGTCGACCGGTGCCGCGGTGCCGGTGTCGCTGGCGCGGTGGCCGCCTGGCCGCCGGCCGGTGGCGGCTGGCGCCCGATGGCTACGTAATAAGAATGCGGATCCGTGGATCTAAATCAAGGTAACATGTGATCAGGCGGCCGCGACATCGACACTGAGCTGAGACGCAGTGTCTATCTCATCCAAACGAAACGCGACCCGCCGAACTTATAAATTCTACCTCGAGCACATCACTGATGAAGGGACTTTGCTCTGTTTAAAATACAATTTGTCAGAATCTAGACTGTTTAACGACATGTTTTTTACAGATAAATGTATTTGTATGATATAAATTTATTTCTATTTCATTTTGTTAAACTTGTTTATACCCATTATGTGATACAATGATTTGTTTAGGTTCTTGATATGTTGTGTTGCTATGGAGATCGGTGCACTATAATATATGCAAGAATGATGGTTGTATATTATGTTTTTTTATAGAACCGTTGTGTAGGTTCCGATTCCGTAGACAGTATTTTTATACCGGAGTTTCAATAATAGCTCTCCAATTACATTGGAATTTGGCATCTCGAAGGACGACAACATTTGATTAAGCTGCTCTATCAATATATCTCTCTTCTGCCATTAATATTATTTACAATAATAATCAATTTGTTTGACGTAAACATAATGATAGTGAATCTACTTATCCTTATTTGCTCGATTACTTATCGTACAGACAGGTGATAAACTTTCTCCGATTTGATTGTTGTTACTAGTTACTACAGCAGAAAGACATTTAAGTTTGTTATCCCTTCCTTGAGAACTTCTGCTATCGGCTAGTGGAATGTTCTAAATAAGCTCTACTTATATCTAACTGGCTTATAATGAATAAATAAATTAGTTTGTATAGAGTAGTGCAGCGCTCGGTGCATTGCTATATAGGACAGTCGTTTCCCACGCATGTTGCTCAAACCACAGCCTCCTCCGCAGTTCGTGGTCATTCGTACGACACTCGGTACTACTCGGCAGGTATCGTGAGCGAATCAGAATGGCAAGCTATAGCTCTCAGACTTCTCATTATGTTTCGCACCCGTCAGCAACGCTACTGGGCGATACGACATGTTGTGCAGCTGCGGCTTCTTATTATTAATCGCAATTAGTTCGATTTTCTTCTTAGTTTGTTACAGCATGTTTGATTTCAACTTCACTAATATCTACTTCACCAAATAGGATTTCAAATTAATTGGGTTTTCCTGTTTTAAATTTCTAATTCCCAATTTCAGGCAATTCGAAACAGCATAGCTCCACTATGTCGCAACTGAATTCAATATTTTGCATTCGATACTAAATTACTTCACCTTTGGTCTGTAGGCCCGCAACTGGGCACTAACTCAGGCTCAATTACCGGTGCTAAATAAACAATTAACTAACAATTAACGTTGTGTTGTACTTGCAGAGGGGCAGCGTGCGCCGTGCTCCAACGAAGGCGAGCCTGTTAAGCTTCAGGACGCCAGATTGGAGCAGGACTGGAGTAGCTGCTTCCGCTGTATCTGTAAGGTAAGACTTTGGAATGTACTAATACAAATACAATAGGACAGATTATGTTCAAAAGCGGGCTTATTCCAGAATTCTTCTATCGTTATCACCCTCCGGCCCTTCATCATAATTTTAGCCGAAAGCCGTCAACTGCAGATCCACTGCTGCATAGGCCTTCGCCTATGTCCAGCAGTGTATCGATGTGATGGCGCTTGGTGTAGCCCAAGCGTTGCCACATCGATTGATCCTTATCTTCTCGGGTCCAGCGGACTCTTATCTTAATTATTAATCTAAGGTTGGGGCAGTATGTTTATTTCTTCAATATGTCTCTAATCATAGTGTCAAATTCGAAACGTCCTTTCATAACAGTTATTATAATAAGTAGCTCTTGTCGGTTGCACAACACTTAATCTTGAAATATTCCTACGCTGGATCCAACGGAAATAGTTTTTGGGATTCAACGATCATAAATTTTAATTTTCTTGCATTTTTTAAATTTGGGATCCAGCGGAAATACACAATAAAGTTTTGTGGGATTCGACCTCAAATATATTAAATTGGGATTCAAAAGTGGGATCCAACGAAAATAAATCGGTCCTAAGAGTACCTATAAAAGCAAAGTTCAAAACTAAAAGCAAAATCGTAATTGTGTCTTATTAATTAACTGTTTTATCTTGAGTTATTTTCCATGTAGTCTACTGGGAAAACATAACCCCAAGGTGTTAATAGCCCACCTTTGGTCCTACAAATATCGTAATAGGTTAGCAACCTTTCTAAACAGCATTTGTATGAGAATCAGCTAGTTGAAGATACGTGTTAAAGCGTGGTCAAGGAACATAATCATCGTTCTTAAACCATGTGGGATGTAAAGTTAAAAACGTACCATTATATGAGTAGGTTATGTACCTCTACCTTTATGTCCATATTCTCATCACGTTATCAAAGGGTCCGAAAAACCAACGGCCATTAAACCGAAGGTTAACCTATTTGCAATTTGCCACCTAAGATTTATTTAAATTCCAACGTGATTGGAGCGTGTTTCACTTACAAATACGATGATATTAATCGTTCTGCACACGTGCTAGAAAATCTAATTGAGCGTCCGGAGACATAGTAACTGCTATATTTATTTTAATATAGAATATGTAGTACTGTTGTTACAAGGACTAGCGCCAGCCATTGGTTTAAAAGTTACTTGTTAGGCACCATTCGTACAATTATAGGTAACTATAAAAGTTGCGTACCTACCTACTGTCAGTTCTATCTTACTATATGAGGATTTGTTTGACGGTTTATTATTGTAGGCACTTACAGATCTATTTATACACCGATTTTATTATTAGCTTAAGCAAGTTAGCTTATGAATTAACAATTAGGCATGATTTTATAAATAGATGGATTACAAAACTAATCTGTGCGATTAACGTTTGGTAGTTATGTGGCATTTGACATAACGAGTATGTATCTATTGTTTTAGTTACAACTAATTACTCACTTGTAGTACTATTTATAAGTTATTCTGCGGTTAAAGTAAACTTGGGTTCAAATAAGTTATTCTAAGTTTAGAATTACTTACGTCAATTTTACATTCATATATTCCTATTTCAACAGACTAATCATCTTCGAGTCGGATAGTAATTGGAATCGGTATCATTTGACATTTGAAATGTTGAGAAAAACTCAGATGAAACTGATTACCATCGAATTTACATGATTACGTGGTTAATTAGAAGATAAAGTTTACTGGACCTTAAAGGTACCATAACATGAGTAGGTTATGTACTATAAGGGTCAAAAGTGTAGTCACACTCTACCAAAACAGAAAAGGCATTTTTTTTGTAGGCAGCAGAAATTCAACTTTTCGCGGTTAGGTGAAATAATCTATACTTTAATTTCTATACAAAATATTAAATCAGTTCTGGATAATTTAACTTCTTCTTCAAAACTAGCCATTTGTGTTTTTGAAGAGTATGACTGCACTTTTGACCCTTGACTGTACCTCTACCTTTTTGTCCATATTCTCATCACGTTATCAAGAATATGCGTATTTTGTGAGGTCATTTTTCGTTGTAAAAGGATCACATGATTCGTGGCTTTAAACCTAATTAAAATGATGTTTTGGATAAAATTTATGAAGATTATCAATTAACATTAGCAAAATAGGACTTGATTTTAAAAACAAGGCTTAGAATATCATTAAACAAATTAAAATAACGTAGCCTTCATAAATATTGCGAAAGGCATGTCACAAATCACTTAGGAAATCATCGAATAACATCGAAGCTGCTTGGTAACAGCACTACTAACAAGTTACGCACTTATCGATAAATGTATAATTATATAAATGTGAGGTGTGAAATACAGCACACAAGTATCGTAATTGTCTCTGAGGGTTTACTTATGAGACGTTTGTATGCCTATACGGCGACCACTGTCACCAAATCAATTTATCATGGACCAAGTACAGAATAATAATTTGGAGTCGCGCGTGCGACTAACTCGCACCTAGACATTAACTATTCGTTTGATTAGCGTTTTCTCGGAATTTCTGAATGTTTAGTGATGGGATGCGCTGCGTGTTTTGGGAAGAATTAAACTTTCAGTTTATAGAATAGTTTCAAAGGGGAAATATTTTTAGGAGGAGCTCGTGGCTAAATAATAACAGCCGCACGGATCGATTTTCAAGGTTAAGCAACGCTTGACGAGGTCGGTCCGTGGATGGGTGACCATTTTCAACATATAGAGATTCCTCTGTGCCTCGGAAAGCACGTTAAGCCGTTGGTACCGGCTGTCATTTGAAGATCTTTGACAGTCATTACGGGTAGTCAGAAGCCTGGGATCTGACACCAGTCTAGCAAAGGAGTACCGTGTTACCCAGTTACTGGGTTGTGGAGGTCAGATAGGCATTCGCTCTATGAAAACACTGGTACTCAGCTGAATCCGGTTAGACCGGAATCCGAAAAGCAATCTGGCTAGCCTTTTCCCAACTATATTGATAGTTGGGAAAAGGCTAGCCAGATTGATTTTTCAAAGGAGAAATATTTTATTATTTGGAGATGATACAAGGACAATAATTGATAGACGCGGTAACTAGAGTGTTTTAAGCCAGATTCAAAATAGAAGACGATAAGATTCAAGAAGTAAAAGTCGAATTTTCTCATCATTTAATACTAGCTTCTGCAAGCGGCTTCGCCTGTGTGAAAAGTGTTTTCTTATCCCAAGGGACCATTATAGCGGGATGAAAAGTAGCTTACGTTCTATTCCAGACTATAATATTATATCTCTGTGCCAAATTATATCCAGATCCGTTCTGGCGTGATTGATTAACAAACATACATCCATCCATCCAATCTTTCGCATTTATAATATTAGTAAGATAAAATGTTTGAATCTTTTTGGTTCTTAGTGCAGTTATCCTGCAAATGGTTAGCTCTTGATAGAGATTGTGATAATGTTGTTGTAAATATAGATTACTTAGGTGCCTCGCCTTTCTTTGCATCCCGAATTAGGGTATAGGGTACATACGTAGCTTAGACTAAACAATATACAGTGTGATGATAATGACTTAAGTAAAATAGATAGAGGTGTCTTATGGACAGCCGGTTGGAACGGAGTTCGATTAATTAAGTTTACAGTATTTCAGTTTCGTAAAATATGACGAAACTGATATAACAACAACACACCTGATACTCAGTGTAAACATACAATAGCGGCTGCTAGCGTAGGTACTGTATCTGTCTAGTCAGCGCGTGCTCGTACGTCTTCGTGCGCCTCCGGCTCTCTCCTCGGCGTCTCCCTTTTTTGCGGATCTTTTGCTTAAACTATCCTGCATGTAGCACGCTGTGCCTCCCACAATCTATAACGCCAAATGATTAATTAATTAACAATAAAGGGTATTTAAACGTTAAAATTACTTATTATTTATATTTTTGCATATTCTCAAAATTTTCGTTTTTTAGTTTCCTAGGTGATCGGGCAGTGCCTCAAAAATCACTGCAAATAAATGTCGGTTTTTGGTGTCCTTTTTTACATTGTATGAAACAAATCCAGCCCCTCAGCCCGCAAACAAATCAGAACTTAACGTGCGGTAAGGAACTCCGTTCCAATAAAATATAATATCAAATTAGGAGATTGATTCAATTACCTCCTACTTAGACAGGTTAGGCCATTGACTAACACGAGTTTGTATTGTGTAGAGCTAGTATAAAGTATCTGTATCATAGAATAGTAGTATCTGTGTATTTAGAGTAGTGCTAATTGTTATTGCAACTCTGTGACGTTTCACATACCATCGAAGGACATGAGAAATAACCTGTTATGTCAATTTCATGTCGCACTTATTTAGTTAGTGAACTTGTTAATGCCGCACATGTTGGGTACAATTTTGAATAGTTCGTGAGTTCTCTATAAGGTTATGTCCATATCCATTTTGGTCCTTAGAATTCCCACGACACAATTGGTAATACAGTAGAGCTAAACATGTAGGTTGTTGTTGAATCAAATTGATTTATATGAGTAGACGTAAGTGGTTTGGTGCTAATTGCGTGTAAGGTGCGATATGGCGGCGTGGCGGCGATGGCGTAGAGGGCGCGGCGCGTGCCTGGAACAAGCCGCGCGCGCCGCCTGCCTGCGTGCCGCAAAAACTGACAATGCGGAACCTCTTGACAAGCACTGCGAGCACAGGAATCCGACGCAACTGTTCCTAACATTCCATTATTATTTATCCCCGACCGCATTCTTCAACTTACATTTATATATTTCTAATAGGTAATTACCCACAGAATCCGCCTCAGCTTAATAAAGTGCCTCTCCAATAGAAGTTCAAAGTGTTTGGTATTTCATAAAAGAATAAAAAGACATAATAAATACGTGATCGCTGCACAGCTGTTGTCGCGGACAGTCGGACACGACATCAGTATGTATGTAGGAGCCCGGCTGCGGCAGCTCGGTACGTAGATATATAATGGTATTTCCCAGCCGATCTCACCTCGTCGGATGACTTGCGCGGAATTCGAAAGCCCATCGCGAGATTTATCGCTTATTCTGAATTAAAATATACATTTGCTTACTTAATGGGCATTTTTTGTCACGTGCCACGTAGCAACTACGGGAGAAAAATGTGGCGGATGGTATTTTTTATGATTTATCAATGTTTTGGACGTCTGATGGAATGTAGGCAGTGAAGGTTAATTGCTTTTTCTTGTATCGACATTAACAAAGTAAATAATATTCGGTAGAGTTGAGATTTAAGAGGGCACGAGTAGCGGTGAGCGTCATGTTGACCCGAGGGTGCCATTAGTCTTGGTTTTTATACAAACCAGTAGCCGGTTGATAGCATCGCGCAGCTCCCGCGCACCGCTCACTTTAATGAGCCATGCCATTTATCGACGCGCGGATTATATGCGCCTGCGACGGCGACGTACCAATGAACTTCACATCATTACGGTTTAGGAAGCCTGGCCAACGATCCACTTCTCCGCTTACGTAACACGAAATGGAACCACCATAAAATGTGTGTAAACTTTATCTCTGCATCTACTACGTTCGAAAAGTCAATAAATTAGCGACATACCAAACTCGTGATCCAGTTTTATAATTAGCATACGAGATTTAAGATAGTTACCTACCTAAATAACTTGCAAATCATTGTTTAGTGAATAGTTTCATAAACATAAATTCGTTGTTTTGAACACAAGGTTTTTTTAAAAAAGTTGTTTGGCTATAATTGGAATAATGTACAATTTTAAAAGCTTTTTAGCTGCTAACTGGCAATAAAACATTAACTAGATACGAAGTTGTTCAATTACTGGGATTGTCGGCAATTGCAACCAGGTTGTAACTGACAGTGGTCGGCACATGTCACATAAACTATTCAGTGCCCCAAATATCTCCAAGTTTGCCAGATATAAAAATTATCACTATGGACTAACGAGCGGCCTGGTTCTAAAATTAAATTAAAACTATATTTTCGCGACTCTTCCACTTCGTAGCTCAACTTCATAACTACAAAACAAACGCCTTGCTTTAAGACCAGAACGGATCCTAAATAAACAGTTAAATACTGCTGTACCGTAATAATAGCTCCCGAGTTCCTTCATGACAATATAATTGAATCAGGCGCAAGTAATTCCAAGTCTGCTGGCAACGTGTCCGTCTACTGCTTGGTAATTAAGTAATGTTACACGAGAGGCTATTTTTGTCCCGGCCCTGCAATCTATTAATATCTCATAAATTGTATTTTATAGTTACAAGTAAATTGCTAACTCAAGTACCTGTAATGATCGCACGGGCGTTCGACTCGAGCCAGCAACGGCGGCACCCGAGAATGTATTCAATAACGAGAGATATTTTAAGATTATTGCTCATAATTTCAAAACCCCTGTATTATCTCGTATCTGATTCATTACTTATTTGCTACAATAATGACTAGTAGGAGTTGTTTTATGAGTGATCGTAGGCAAGGAGAAGACAAACCCGCTTCGCATGTGCGGTGTTGAACTTCTGGAGGGGTACTAAGGTTCGTAACCTGTGGTTGATGCACGTTGTATTTAAATGTGAAAGTGGGTGTCGTCGTCGGTTGCGGCGGAGGCGGGCGCGGACGCATAGGCAAACGCGGCAGCGGGCAGGTGCGCCTGTGCGGAGCGAGGCCTTGCCGCGAGCGCGCGCGGTATGCGGTCGCACCGGTTCTTCTAGCAACGCGTATTTTTTACACGCCACACATCATCGACATTGTTATTATGTTTTGCTTTGATGCAAAAAAAATCAAGTTTAATTCAGTTGCAGGTATTTACACGGACTTTGAGCCGTTATATCGAGAACCTAGAGCTTTCGTCCAATCGTTCCATATCCGCGTCTATTTTAATAATTAATATTTACAGTTAGTTGCTAAGTCAAAACTCCGTGATTAATATGAGCCGAGCTTTTAGTGCATAGTTGATGCATGAGTCAGATAAGATCAGTTTTTGAGAATTTCTTTTACGGCGAAATCGCGAAGTTCTACAAACATATTGAGTTCGTAGCAAAGGACCAGTTTTACGTCAATCATGATGCCTATTTTATTTCTCGCAAGTTTAGAACATCAACAAATTATGTAGCAGTAGTACCTAACTACCTAGTAGCAATGTTTATTCAGTTATCGCCCGAATAGATAACATTGTTCATCAAATGAGTATATCTAAGCGGAGAAGAGGCGCGTGTCGCGCACAAAAAATGGTTGTTGTGAAGGCGCCAGGCAGCGGACGGCGCGCTGCGCTGTCGACAAGCTAAATTACCACTATCTGACAATTGAAAGTTTTTAAGTTTTTGATGTCAGCGTAATCAGCAAAAACATCGATCTATCTGTCTTAGTAGTATTTTCTACTACCAACAGAATTCGAGTTAAAACTTACAATCATTTCTTTTGATAAGATTAGGTCATTGACAATGAACTAACAATTTGCCTTTTCAAAAATATTTACTTTTTGGCACCGAAAGCTCGCGCATTTAGTTTAGATACCTATAGTTGATAAACAGCATCGATTATAACTATTTAATTTTTTGCGGCTTTTGTCTATAAAACTCAAAATATAGTTTTGTCAGATAGTAGCATTTGAGCGGCGTCGCACGTTGCCTGCCGCTCGCGCCCACACGCGGCCTTGTGTGCGCCTGCGCCGCCCCGCCGCGCCGCCCGGGATCACTTACTAGACTAGATACAATTACAGCTTATAAGTACCTGCCTTTAAATGTGTATAATTAGCACTCCATTCTAAACTCGATAAATCTACATAAAAATAATTATATCAAGGATTTTGTTCAGATTGTACTTACCTACTTGTTCTTAAGTCTCATTCAAAGTCATAGCTAACTTATATACTTTGGTATTTTTAACACACTAGC
The DNA here is from genome assembly GCA_947562075.1 of Orthosia gracilis. Lineage (NCBI taxonomy): Eukaryota > Metazoa > Arthropoda > Insecta > Lepidoptera > Noctuidae > Orthosia > Orthosia gracilis. The sequence goes on from OX387274.1 coordinate 15,996,978, forward strand.
TTTTTCCCGTGCCCTATCACTTCAGGATCGTACATATTTCCGGTACCAAGACTATGACAGTCACGATTTTATATCTTTTAATCAGTGAAAGACATGCTTACCCAAGTCATAATCAGCTTAAAGATGTCCACTGCTGGACATGGGCCTCTCCAATTGCAAGCCATTTGCTTCGATTTTCGGCAACTGTCATCCATCTGCTGCTAGCAGCCACCCTGCGAAGATTGTCGCTCCACCTAGCCTGATGGCGTCCTACCTTACGTTTTGCCAGTTCGCAGTCTCCACTCAAGAAGGTCGTCGGTACCCAAGTAGGCCAAGTAGGTTCTGCAAATATAATTTGCGAAGTGGGGGATTGTTGATCCATCGAGACCCAATGTAAGTGTGGTGCTCCTGTTCAGAGTATTATAATATATTATATTTCCATTTGCTGGAGTGCCCCAAATGTCCGTTTACTCTGGATGACCTGAACATTGAACAACGCCTCGAACGCTGCAATAAACGTGGCCAGTAACTTGACCCTAACAATACCATGGCAAGAAAATAAGAAGAAAAAGTTTTCAGCCCAAAAAGAGGATTCAATAAAAAAAGTTGTTTATACCTAAACTTGTTTTACCAATAAACAATCTTTTTTTTTAAGTAAAATATATTTCGTACCTAATCGGATAATTTCTTGGAGTGTCACCTTTAACAAACTAACAAACAATTTAACTACAAAAAGTAAGCTAAGTTAAATATGTCCAGTTTCCTTTGAATAGCATTTAACGATTTTATTTGCTTACCATCAGCGCGCTTTGGAAACCGAGTGGGCTGAAAACTGGATAAGTTTTGTTTTCCTGCTTTGTAGCTTAGAAATAGATACTTATCTATATTACATAAGTTTAACAAATACTGAAATACTTGACTTTATTTAAGTATCTACTCGTATACTGACTGTTTTGCGTTATCTCATATCTATATAATTTTTGCTATAGACTCATGTAGGCAGAAGAGAGTGAAAAAAATATACAAATTTCTTTTAATTGTATACCTTGTCGAATTTTATTTATTCAAATAATATTATAAAGAGGAAAAAATTAATAGACCGAGGAGAAGATGGCAGGATGCCTTTGATGACTTCTTCGAGGATTGATACGAGGAAGTAAGTACAACACCGAAATAATTGGCATGCAGAGAGTGGAACAATTCAGGTTAACAAAAAAATTAAAAAAATGTTTGTCTGTAGGAGCCGAGATAACGTCTGGATATTTTGAGTACGAAAATACTGTTTTACTGTTTTCTGTTTTGTGTTTACTTGTATTGTGTGTTTATTTGTTTCTGATACTAAAAAAATGCTTGGTTTTTGTGAGATAGGCCACGGGAGCGAAGCCGCGACAAAAAGCTAGTTATTATGAATACTTACTGAATCAATCAATCTGCCCAGCCTTTTCCCAACTACATTGAGGTCGACTTCCAGTCTAACCGGGTTCAGTTTAGTACCAGTGTTTTCATGGAGCGACTGCCTATCTGACCTCCACAGTAACTGGGTAACACGGTACCCCTTGGCAAGGCAGGTGTCAGATTTCAAACTTCTGACTACCCGTAACGACTGTCAAAGATCTTCAAATGACAGCCGGGAGCAACGGCTTAACATGCTTGCCGAGGCACGGAGGAAACTCGGTATGTTGAAATGGTCACTCGATCGACGCTGCTTGGCCTTGATGATCTACCAGAGCAGCTGTTATTATTTAGTGAAGAGCTCCTATAACTACTGAATCGTTGTTTTTATATTTTATCGTGTAATTTGCGGTACAAAGCCGATACATTTGGGCAACACGTCACGTCCTGTATGTGATAGTGGAAGAGTCAAGCGTCCAATATCCTCACCGCTTCCTGGAAATTCACGTAATTTTACACACTGACAACCTCAAATAACCGTGAATTATATAATTCTGAGAATGCACGGAAATATGCCGAAAAATAATTGTAGAATTTGTGTATAAAGGCGTATCATATTGACAAAAAGTCGTGTTCTAAGAATATTACCAGTACTTAATTAGTGATAAACAGTAAAATTTTTATTTATTATGAGGTATCCAACATATGTATCCCTTTTTTAACCGACTTTCCAAAAAGGAGGAGGTTTCTCAATTCGACCGTATATTTGTTTTATGTGTATTCGCGGATAACTTCGTCGTTCACGAACCGATTTTGATGATTTTTTTTTGTTGTAAAGTCAAACCGACTTCCAAAACAAAACACTACAAAGCGATTTTTTTATCCGAAGTCGGTATCGAATAACGGAAAACAATGGGTTCAAAAGACACCGACTTCGGAAAAGAAAGTTATTTTTCGCTTGTAGTGTTTTGTTTTGGAAGTTGGTTTGATTTCTTGTTAAAAAGTATTTCATCTTTCTTTTTGGATGGGATTTCATCCAATGACTTCTCCCGCTCCCGCGGGAGGGCGTGTCAGACTATTACTGACTAAAACCCACCCGTGTTCCTTTAGTTGCTTGTGCCAGGGCCGCGGTAACAACTCTCATTCAAATTCAACCGCGACCAACATATCCCTGGAATCAACAGCCGAATCATTAGTAGGAAACGAAAGCACATCGGGAATAGAACAATTTACGAATATTCAAAGACTGTAAAATTTTCTCTTGATCTGTTAAATTGTAGAATGCCAAGTAAGCGAAGCTTTTATGTATCCTCATGCAGATCAAATCACCAAATATCCTGTAGAATGTTTGAAACGAAAAGTAAGCCAATTGTTTACATCCTCCTACATCAATTAAAACCAAAAAAAACAAACCCAATTTGTGTAGAACTATACTTCTAATGAACCGACACGAATACAGATAAGACGAACTGTACCTATTAGTTGTTTTTAGCCTGTAGGCAGATCCGCGAAAGCCATAAACAAAAAAAAACACTAATGATATACAATTGCTAGCTTATTAAGAACATATCTTTATAACTTTTTAACATATTGGCTATATCTCTCAGATACTCCAATGGTTTACTTCACCTGCCACCGAGTGCGTACGTGATTAAACCAAAGCGTAATTTCATTGAAATGCTTGATAATTTCAATCAGCAGTTTCTTAGTAGTTATATTACAAGAAATACTGGCTGTGTTGTATAAAATGTGGACGTTAACATTCATTTAAAATGTTTATCTCTTAATTTACATAATGGAGTCGCGATCTACACAGACTGCTCGGGGACGGTCCACACGATGATTCTCGTTTAAATTTATGTTAAGCACCTATTTGGTTGCTGTTTTGCGATATTCTGATAAGTACATAGCACAAATTATACGCTGAGATATAAAATTATTGATATCTTATAGTTTGACACGAAATCTATAGCATACTATGCTTTTGATCCACTTCCAAATTCGTGTTACGAGCCTCGCAATATAATGATACTAGCTTCTGCCAGCGGTTTCGCCCGCTTGAAATGTGTTTTCTTATCCCAAGGGAACATTATACCAGGATGGAAAGTAGCCTATGTACTAGAACAGACTATAATCTTTCTCTTTGTTAAATTTCATCCAGATCTGTTCAGCTGTTCTGGCGTGATTCAGCATTTAACAAACAAAAATCCATACATTCAAACTTTCGCATATATAATATTACTAAGGAGTAAGACTAGCTGCCGCCCGCAGCTCTGCCCGCGTGGCAGGTGGTAGTACTTCATCCAATCTTTATAAATTATAGCTTATGTATTATTCTGATGTGTAAGTTATATTTCTGAAACGTTTCATTAAAATCCGCTCAGTAGTTACCGCGTGAAAGTGTAGCAAACATCCATCCATCCTTCCTCAAAAACTTTTACGTTTAGAATAGTAGTAGGAATTTAGGAAGTAAGATTAGTAAGAAGTAAGATTGTGCCTACTTTGTATAAACGTCAAGCTGTAGGAGTGGGAGCAAAGTAATTGCATAAATAGGAGAAAAAACAGGCTATTAAACAGGTACATTACGTACCTCTGTTGAATTAAACGTTCTACCAACGCATTCGAATTCTACCACGAAAGCACTGGCATTTGAAGAAATAGGTAACGAACATTTAAGTAGATAAATTGTAGGTTCACAATTTATGCATGCAGCCTTATTTAAAAAAAAAAACTGTACTTATTAAATAATTCAGATTCTAAATTCCAATTCTCCAAAATTTTAAATCTAATCTAGTTTCGTTTAGTAAAGGAGGTTTTACGTCACGTGATTGTTCTGCTGCGGTCGGTTGGATGGACTTCGTAGACCTTCGAAGCAGTCTCGTAGTTCTTATCTCCGCTACCGAATCTGATTATGTTTATGACACACCTGTTGCATTTATTAACTCTTTTGTTATTGAAAGTAAATAATTAAAATGTCAAGTTTGATGTTTTTTCATAATTTCGTATTTCATAAATATTTATATCGATTTATTTTAAATTATTTATAGATTATTTTTTTATCTATGTTAACGAAGTTTAGAAATAGACGTGATGATTGTAAATCTGATAAAAATATGACTCTAAGTTATCAGATAAATTTAATGAATATTTAATATACATAGCACGTGAACAGTGATTTGTAGCTTTGTAATAGCTACGTATGCCTTAGGGCCTTTGTGTTACAGATTAACACAATTTATGTTTAGATTTTGAGTTATTTTTGAAAATTTACTTAAGGGCCTACATCCGCTTTAGTGCCGTAAAACGGTAACTTTCTAAAGCATACTCCTTAGTAACGGCTAGGTTATAAGTTTTGAAAAAAAAACATGTTTATTATTGTTTCACGTAAAATTATTTTTTAAACATGGTTTTTTCGTATAACAAATATTTTTGCTTAAAAAAATAACTTGCAACACGATATTTTTTGCAACTTTTGGATACTCCTCCAAAACGACTTGGATGTTTAAAAATATTTTTACACAGATATATGGATGGCTGGAATTTCTTCATAAGTGAAATAGCATATGTAAATCAAATAATATTTTGCAAACAAAACTGTTCAAAAGGGGGTTCAATATTGATGCGGGCGCACGGTCAGTACTGCGTTAACATTGGGGCGTATAAATCGCCTTAATTAAAAAAATGCACGGAAAAATTTAAACTAAAAAACTGCCATAAAATGTTCTACTGACGTATTATCTCAGGTAATCTGTATCTACTACGACGTGCTAACAAACGTTGTTTTGGCACTAACAACCAAATATAAACAAATTTTCAGTAAAATAGAAATAGTGCTAGAATTTTTAGCTCTCAGGTATTTTAGGCAGTCAGCATGACGTAGAACTTAGTTAATTTTAAACGAAAAAATTTACTAAAAGCATGCGAATTACTGAAAAACGCCTACGACTACCTCAATAAGCCATTTTTCAGTCCAGTTCTTTCAACAAGTCTAGTGCGGCAAGATAATCAGCTGCTACATTCAACATCAATTATCTCTTATTTCCAGATCGCAATAAAAACAGAGCGTTGCTCTACATTAATATTGTATTCGCGCTCACGCTATATAGAACAACACGATGCACTTTATATTTTGTGTAGCTAACATTTTAAATGCATTAATAATTGCTTATCTTTCATCAAAGCATAGCCATTTATCACCATGATCATAATATCGGGACGCTAATTCTGCATAATATTTCAAGAGCAAAGGCTTAACATTAATAAAGCGGGTCTCCTTGGAGCCTAATCTCCCGTCAGGATCGCAGTACAAAAAGTCTTTCCTGATATCATTAATCCTAAGGTTTCTTCCTTCGAATTAAATGAATGAATTGAATGCATTATGCATGCATCAAGTATATTTGCAATTGAGACCACACGACAAGTTGTTAATTTAGCGGCTAACGAGTAATGGCATTGCTTTGCAACCTATTTGAACACAGGTGGCTCTATTCAAATCGCTAAATACCTTACGTGAACAGATGGTTTGTACCATTTGTTCGAAGAAATTAAAGCTACTTCAAGATGAGTCAGTAAACTTAATCTTTAAAATAGACTTTTCCACTGAATCCGTGTACGATTTTCACCTTAGCTACGTACCCCGATTTGTCTAACCAAATCTGTATTCATAATCTGTTCTATTTTGTTCGGTGCCTCCACATGATTTATAACAAGTAATGGCCCGTCGACAGACTTACAGTTATTATACAACGCGTAACGTAAATATTACGCTATTTGAGGGTGATTTCAAAGAGAGCCGCACGTGAAATTCGGCCGAAGTATTGAAAAGTAATAAACAACAGAGATGTAGCGACCTCGGTACGTTTGTTATAATATTGAACTAAAAAATTGAGAGGGCACCTCTTTTGTTTCTCAGTTCCTGTTGCTATTAAAAACGGCTATGATTTACCTATATTCGCGATTTTACGAATAATATTAGTTTTCCATTAGTAAGACTACGTAGGCCGTGATTTGTTTGCGATTAAATCATTTATATTTTACTATAAACCACATTATGTCTCTTTATATTTATGTAAATACTGTAATTTTCGCTTTACATCGTATCTCACGCTGATCTTCGGACTTTTATTAGAAAAAAGTGAGAGGTACATACCTTCCAGTGAGTTCAGAACGGATTTTATTGTTCAATATACTTAAGTGTATATTTTATTGGCGCACGGTTGGCGCAGTGGTTGAGCGATTGACTGTTGCGCTGCGTGTCGCGGGTTCGATTCCCGCACGGAACAAATATTTTTATGACCTACAGATAGTTTTTCCGGCTCTGGGTGTTTGTGTATGTGAGTTTATATGTTTGTAAACGCACCCACGATACAGGAAGAAATTCCTAGTGTGGGGCAAATATAAAAAAAGTGTCGCAATTTGTGTTTGACTATTAAATTACTTAAGTTCTTGACAATTATTTAGTCAGCTGGGTAACTTTGCTAAAGAACTTTAATAAATATAAGTCACTAAAACTTGTCGTATTATTTAAATGTATCCTAAGAGACGGATTATGTCACGGTAGGTTCCATTCATAAAACAAATCATTAATTTACTTGAATAATGTGATGACAAAAAGTCTAATTGTATAATCTGTGGGACTGCCAGCCCGTCACAAAATCACAATAGTGCCAGGAGTTGGTAACACGGCGTCGAATCACGTCACGAACTGAGAGCCGCACGATGGATTACAAACTTTAAAGTTTTACGAAATAAGGTTTACATTGGTTGTTAGACTCGAAGGACATTCGTACTTCTTCGTTTCTAAGTTCTCAGCAGCGACCGTATGGTCGATGGTTCTCAGCAATGGTCATGCTGCGCCTGAGTTTCCTTCGCAACCACAGGCTATACAAATTAGGACGCCATAATGTTTGGTGTTAAAACGTTTGATAAGTTTACAGATTTGTGCAAATATTAGCCTCTAATATTGATCATGTCTGCCAGCTTACATGCTAAAAAGTTGCTTGACTTCTTGGATGGATAAATATTATTTATTAACAAACCATTTCCTGGAATAACTTTGGCGAGTCACAGATGAAGGATTTTTGAGCTGTTGTTGTTTCATCATGAGTGCTTTAAAATAACATTTACCAGTAACCAAATACTTCTGCTGAGAATGAATTATCTAAAAATTAGGTAGATGGGAGTATTCTTTAGCTTTTTTTTTCAAAATTCCGTAAGTAAAGACTGCTGGTTACGTGTTATTTGCCTTACCTAACTAATGGTTAATGCAATAACAGTTCAAAGTTCAGACTGTAACTGCCCTACGAATGCTACCGGAATACCCGCTGATATAATTTTTGTTGATTTCGGGATTCCAAAATGACCTAATACAGAGGTGTCAATCTAAAAAATCTATTTTCCTTCTACATAGTATAAAATACTGAAATAACAATAACTACCTATATATACACTGAAAAAAATACGAAGGCGTATAAAAAGGGCAGGGGTCATTGGGCGTCAAAATATTCGTCCACATCGCTGTCAACGAGAAAAGTGCCCAGAATGCTGGCAGCATTGGCAAATTGGATGGCACTGAATTTTGTATATATAATTAGCTTTATTGTTAATGAAGTATTATATACTATGTAAATTTATATATTGGTAATAAACTATTTTCTCTTTAATCTTTTGCAAAAAAAAACGAAACTAAACGATTCCTACACAACATTTAGCTATGTAAGTACATGCACATATATAGCTTCATATATGATACCTACAAATTAGTACCTAGAGGTTATTATGTAGAAAAGCAATTAACATTGAGTGCGACTGCGCCTGCGCCACGTGTCCATGCAAATCGTTCCAGAACAAAGAGCCGTAATATAAACGCATGCAATCATTACGACAATGCTTTTTGATCTTATTAAGGATGACCATACTTCATACACAGTTAGTGCTCAATCATTATTTTACCGTTACGTATTAGATAATTTTAATTGGTGTTTGAAATGTGCATTTGTTCATGAGTTCCGTTTTGTTTTTCTAATCAGTCTTTATGTTCTCGGTTTTTATTGTCCGTACTGTATTGTTGGATGAATCATTGCATTCCTTTGCCTCGGTTAGACAATATGCTCCGAACGTGTCTGCATTTTGTAGCTTGCTTACAAAAATTGCATAAACGTATTGTCATTCTTTGTGAAAGTGAGTTTAAATATTGTGTAGTATATTACGCTACAGTACCTAGATACCTACATAATGTATTTATGTTTGAATTATTGTATTTATTGAGAAATATTTATTTAGCAGATCTATATGTTACCCTACCTCATTTTCCCAAGCTATAGCTATTTCATATGACTGCCATAGAGAAGCAGTTTTGTTTTTAATGACCTATAAGTTGATGGTCAACTTGCTAAGCAATCGTTTTCTCAGTTTTGTTATGTTATGTAAGGTACTCTCTTATATTCGCTTTTAAATAACTTCGCTGTTTTGTTGACTGAGCATAAACTAATAGTAATAACCAGACGTAAATACAGCTAAACGTTGTAGTTATAAAACGCAGTACGAGGGTCATATTATTACTGTAGTGCGTCGTCCACGAATACTAAAAACAACATAAACTAAAACCAATCTCTCAGATGGTCGTTGCGACTTGCGAGCCAGTCCGCGGCTCTCGCCAGTACATACAATAACTGACACACTTTTATGTATTTCTACATTTCCAAATCAGCATAGCAACCTCAACCACATAAAAGATAATAATAAAAATAAACAAAACAAAGTGCCAATAAAATCCCAAATACATTCGCTGCATATTAAAACTGTAAAAACAGACAAACAAGGAGAGAACAAGGAAAAATTTCAGAGAAACCTCTTCCGTATCAAAACACGACACAATCAGCTGCGGCTTCGCTCGCTCCCATTTGTACTTGTGAGCAATAAAGTATTTGGCTTTACCTGATACCACCATCCGCTCATTAACCAGCCAATTTTAATTAAAGCTAGCGTGTAATTGGTAGAATAACGCGATAACATTTATCATTAGGTGGTCTTTATGCCACTTTGTTGTTTCCTCATAAAATATTGTACATGTGTAATGTAAGGACAATTTATTTGCTATTGTCAATGTGACTGGCGACAATCCTAAGACTTATGTAATTTATGTAGCAGCCCTCGGTAAATTGTTAAGGAATGCTTATACAATTGTACATCCGTGATGGATGCTGACACAAATGTGAATACGGAGACACAATTAGTTGCTACTTTATGATTGTATAATTTCTTGTTGTACGTAGCGAATACTCCAGCATTTTAACGGTACTTTTAAGGAGATTCTGGTGCTACCTACCTACCAGTGAATTTGAATTGAATAAAATGTATCAAATTGATGACATAAGTAAAGTAATCAACTGCGGCTGTAAATCAGTAGAGCCCTTGAAATAAATTTCTAGGCCGCTAGGTAACATTTCTGTTCGAGTTTTTAATGAAAATTAGTTTGTGGGTGTGGTACCTAACTAAGGTCAGGACCGCAAACATTTTAATAGTTTTTTAGTCATGGCTGGGAAGACAATGCGCTGTCCTGTAATGAAGGCAAATATAGTAGGACAATTGGACAAGGCAATTTTCAGAAATTAACAAGTACCAAATATAGTAAAGCCTGCTCATTCCTTCGGTGTTCTTTTCTTGATTCATTTGAGCGATTAGAACCCCATGTTTAATAATTCATCTTAAAAAACCTCTCCTATTATTTTCTAGAACGGCTTCGTGGAGTGTCGGAGTGGCGTGGAGGAGTGTGGGCAGATGGACGACTGTGCAGTCGTAATGCCTCGGGAAGGATGCTGCGCCAAGTGCAAGGGCTGCTGGTACAACGGCACAGAGCACGCCTCGCACACCGAGTGGAATGAGGACAACAGGGTCCTGAGGTGCGAGGCTGGAGTCGTCACCATCACCAAGCCGGAGTGCTACGTGCCCTGTGATAGGCCCAAACATCAGAGGCACACGCACTATAACTGTCCTGTTTGTGATGGTGAGTTCAAGTTTGTTATTTTAGGTTGTGTAAGTTGTCTGTTATTGTTGACACTGTTCTCATGTGTTGTTCGATTGTCAGTAACTCTTCAACTTTGCTTTGAATTTTAGAAGCAATCTTAGAAGAGAGAAGTCATCTAATGTCATAAACGATTTAAAAAACGATAATGCCTTAAAACAATTTACTAGCCATTTCACGCCAACAGATCCCACCACAATTGCCGAGTATCTCTACGTTATTCATCTCACATAATGTGAGAGCGGGGCGGGGAGACGGGCGCGGGGGCGCGGGCCTGCGCTGGCGCAGCCCTGTCTCGCGAGCGCGCGCCCACCCAGACGCGCGCGCCGCTAAAACAACCACCATGATCCCACACAAAAACAAACACGCCGCCACGCGAACTTAATAAAACCATAACGGCAAGCAATTTACCTGTGCTTCCAAACCTTAACAAGTTTATTAAATTCCATAACAAATAATAGTAATTTACAAGATGACGACTCGATATCGCTTTTGAATATCGCCGACACATTCCTAACTATCGTTTTATTGCCTGTGTTTATATTTTATTAATTACCCGCCAGTCGCTAAGCGGGGAGATCAAGGGATCATCGGACGTTGCACCACGCTTCGGAAATAGACGAATTAATAAGGTGTTTATCGTTCCACCTGCTGCCTAGTGATTTTTCATGATGTATCTATATGGTGCTTTGTCGCGACAATTCGCCCACACACGGCACGACGCTGTGCGACATAACACATGTAACGTGACATAGCAACGTGATAGACAATGGACCACTCTGCCATAATTCCAATCCCGTTTCTTGCTCCATACCGAGTCAGAGATGACTGTTACAACAACAGAATAATTTAGTCATCTACTGAATGTAATTTAATATATCACAATATTGAAGGTTACATGATACAATACAAGAAAAAAAAACTTGTTATACAATTATTTGCTATTCAACAACCTGCCTATAAAAGACTTGTGATGCGGTATGTACATAGAGGTGGCGCCAAAGAGTAATTACTCCGTACGTGGATGCTGAATAAACAACAAAAGCATTTAAAGTCTGCAATAAAATCCAAGATGTCCGAAGTTGTATTACAAAGAATTGATTGTTGAAATTTTAGTGGTAATGAAAACAGAAAGCAATTTTTAAAATGTACTTTTGTAATGAAGGGGTCTGGAATTATTTTGAAATTGTTCTCTGCGCGCGGACCACCCGAGACGCGCGTTTCGCGAAGTCGTTTCCTCTACCGGGTGCCTACTCTATAACTAGAGACAAAGAAATTGACAACGAAATAAGGTCTTATTATAGTCGACGGGGGTTCGTTAAAATTATATTTGTGGTGGTCTGCGAGTCTCCCACGGCGTTGCGTCTCTATTATTGTCCATAAATCAAAAAGTTAACAACCTACTTAAAAGGTTGGGGCGGGTGGGTTTTTGTGCGGTGGTCAAAGCAGCCGCCGAGCGCCGAAGCCGGGCTGCGGGCTGCGGGCTGCGGGAACCACGACGTGTGCCGTCTGTTTGTTTGTTTTACGATCCCAACACTGCATTAGATTTTTTTCTTCACTTGTTAATTCTTCACGATTCTTTTCTTATCAACATGGGAAATGTTTTTATGGAGCTTACGTGAAAAGTGACGATTAGTGTGTATTTTTTATTTTATCGAAGTTTTAAAGCTCTACCAAAAGAAGTGGTTTAGCAAATTCGCTTTTTAAATAATATTCAATTGGAGGCTACTATAATTATTTATACATAGTATTTCCTAATATAACAAGTAAAAATTCTGAGGAATGCAGACTTACTGCTAAAACGTTGCGTTTAACGTTTTGCGTGGTTGTGACGCATACTCTGTATTTGTATTTTAAGCTTTCCTTGTTTTTTTTTATGGTATGCGTCGTGCCTGGCGCAAATAAACGTTTTTTCTTTCTTTCTTTCTTTCTAAAAATAAACTCGAGGAAGAAAAGTTTTTACGCCGAAGTTTAACTAATCTAAATTCAAGTGATGTTTCGCAAACCTCGTATTAGTAGGTATGCCTGCGACAGAAACCTGAGAAATTGAAATAATTAGCTTGTGATGTACAACCGTGGCGTGATGTGACTTTGTAATACATGGTTTATGACCACAAAATGTTTTAAACCGAAATTCAGAGGAAATATATCTTCGCTAAGTGTTTGGGCGTGTTCGTTTAACATTCTTGCTTTGAGTTGTAACTCGTCTCCGTATTTTTTAAAACAATTTACGGTCGATGATTTTTAGAACTTCATTCGTCATTAGTCAACAATATACTGTCTAATGATATGTATCGAGGACAACTAGGATCCAGATAATCAAAATAAAGCCTTGTTTGTTTTCATTAATGTACTAGAATAAATCAGAATCTAATTGACTCTATTGTCAAGATATTAATAAAATATACATTTATCAAATGTTTCGAAACCGACAAAGGCTAGATAAATATTTATAGCGTATAATAAAAAGTAACGTATGCACGGAACCTTCATTACACAACCAGGCTTATTATCGAATAGCGCATGTGTTGGGGCACATCGTACAAGTATGACAAAGCACATCGCTCATATAAACGGCGCGCACAAGCGATGAATACTTAATTGTGTGGCTACAAAAGGACAGCCTACTTTGTGTAGTCGACTCTAGTTTTACGACAGACACTTGACCGATTTCATTGTCACAATTATATGCGGCGAGGCGGCGGTCCATCGCGCCTTGAATCCCATGTCCGTGACTGTTGAATGAAACGCATTCTAACATGAACACAAAATACATAAATGTAAATATTGTACTCTCAAGCTCTAAACGCTTTATCTTTTTAAATGCCTCGCCGGGTACCACACAGTTTATCAATGCAGTACGTGGTTTTATACAAATAGATTAAAACACAACCAACAGTAACTTTGTATACTTTTCTCATTGGAATCCCAGGCCTAATGGTTTATATTCTGTTCGTATATTCCTAGTTACAATTGTATTTAATTCAGAAATAAATGTACAGTAAGTATGGCATTATGTTTTATTATAATAAACATCGCTGCCAAATGAACAAGTCACTCAGAGGTGAATTCTGTCGGAAAGAGTGTAGTTAAGATTGTTTTCAACGCTTGCGTCAGTGGTGTGATGTGAAGTCGGAGCAAAGGTGGTCGATGCACGGGGTTGTGCAGGTGGGCACTGTGGGCCCTGTGCGAATGGGCAGCGCAGGCGCAGCGGTGGGCCGCCGTGTGCGGCCGTCCGCGCCCGTCATTCATTAAGCCCCTGATTGATTCATCGTCTACCCGCACTAATTTATGGAGTTTGCGCTTTGTCGTAGTCCCTCCGCCGCCAGGCCTCATTCCCATTTAGCGAACAATGGCTGGGATTTTTGTTTTAAGCTTTTACTGCTAATCTAAAGAGTTTGTTTCCCCTAAAAGGAATCTCTTTTGTATTCATTTATTTGCTGAGGGATCGAAAGGACGTTTGACTTTTAGCGCTGCTATAAATTGATGCTAATGAGTTCGTGTGTAAAATCTTAAAAGAGTTTATTGTTGATTAATGGTGTTCCTTGGCCTTGAAATGGCCTGTCTATTTTTTATGGATTTTAAATGTCTTATTGAAGGGGCTCGTGGTTAAAAAATAACAGCCGCTCGAGTCGGTCTTCAGGGTTACGTTCTACCGTTGTCAAAATTGGTCCTCGAATGGGTGGTATCCTTACATATAAAACAAGTTAAACCGTTAATCCAGTCAACTTTGACAGTCGTTAAGGGTAATCAAAAGCCAGAGAATCTGCCAACCAGTTTGTCAAAGAAGTCTCTTTTGGGTCGTTGGGCTTTCGGGACCGGGACCGCGGTCTGGGTTTCCACCTATAAATACTATATTATTTTTGAGTAGCATTTTGGGACCACAAATAAAATAAACTAAGTTATGTCTTGGGAAAGTACAGTACAGTAAAAATAACAGTCTTACCCAGTTATTTATTTATTAACACTTAACGCACACAAACGTAGGTACAGAAGTGGCATTAAGTCTACTGGCATTGCACCACGGGCATTTTCTCTTAGTCGACCTTTGGGCGCTGCAGTGACCAATATGTAGGTACTGGGTTGTGGAGGTCAGATAGGCGGTCGGTCCATATAATACTGGTATACTGGTATTCAGCTGTATCCGGTTATCCTGTAAGCCGCATAAGTATAATCAGTTTTTTTCTGACTGCTGGGACACAAGCCTCCTTTCTATTAGAGGGAATGGGCCGTAATCCACCACGTGGGCCCAGTACGAGTTAGTGGATGTCTTCGAATTTTTTTGTTCTAGGATGCCGGTTGCCTCGTGATGTCCTTCCTTCACCGTTTTTAAGAACATTGAGTGGTGATGAAATAATTTACACAAAGTAATGGGCCTGTCTGTGTTTGAACCTACGACCCCGACACTTAGTCGGGGTCGTGGGTTTACCACTGAGCACTGAGCCACCACTGCTCTCTAATTATGTCCCACTGGAAGTGACTCAAACATAAACAAAATTAATTTATTCAAATTAGCCTAAGTATCAGAACTTTTAGAACGTTTTACAAAATACTAGGCAGGTTGATTTTCAATGTATTATTTGGATGTTTCAGAGTGCGTGATAAACGGGCAGCGTGTTTGGGAGGGGCGTGACGTGCGCATACCGGAGGAGCCGTGCCTGTCGTGCCGCTGCGTGCGCGGCGCGCTGTCTTGCGCCAAACGCGCGTGCCCCGTGCTGCCGTGCACGCGCGCGCAGCAGTTCACGCCGCCCGGGGAGTGCTGCCCTCGATGCTCGCATCCGACCAGTGATAAAATATTACCAAGTAAGTTTACAACTCCTGCTTTGTAAATTCTTCCTTTATAGCCATCATATTCATCATCCAGAATTACCACTCGCATCAACGTGGTTTTTGTAATTTTTTTGTAAAGGTTCTTTTTTTGTAATTTGTAAAGGGCTCGTAGCTTAGCCGGACTAGTCACTCGAGGACCTAGTATGTGATTTCGAAATCATCTAACAATTGATCGAATATACTTGATAGTCAAATTTTACTTATAACAGAATAGTTAATTGGAACACTCTTTAATAAATTTTACGTTAGAAACGTCGATAATACTTCGGCAAATCTACGAAAACGCAACGGCTTAGTTACACCCCTGGTACGACGCCGCTACGATGTTGCTACGCCGCTGCTCTAATGCAGCTACGAAGTAGGTACGTGGCCGCGTCGCGCGTCATTGCTACGCCGCTGCTCCGACGCAGCTACGACTTTGCTACGTCAGTGTTACGCCGCTGCTCCGACATTGCTAATTTTGGATAACTGGGAATTCGATACAGGATTAAAACGTGATGTGGGGTACACCTGCCATCCGCTTTGTGGATGTGGAGAGAGGATAGGCAAATGTTTTATGTAAAGTTGCGTCTACGCTGGACGAGTCGAGCGCGAGCGGAGCCATTCTGGGCGTCGTCGTTCGCGGAGTCAAGTGTGGACTTACAACGAACCTACAACAATCACTGTCCTCGAACGTAGTTTTCGAATATGGACAAGTTTGCTATTGCAGCAGCCGCTGCTGCTGCAGCGATTATTATAGCCAAAGTCAGTAATAAAGCTAAAAAGCCAAGACAATGGGGATCTACAAGTTTATATAAATACAGATCCAGGCAACAAAATCTAGATTTGTTAACCGCTTTGAGAGGTCAAGAAGCAACTGGCCAATTTAACAATTAAATGTTAACAAACATCTTCTGTCCACGTTTCCATGATGCTCAAGAAATTGGCTTAACGAATGTCACTCAACACGTCAACGAACGCATTGCAAGCGCGATGCAAATTCCTTTGTGTTCGTCTAAAACCTGTCGGGGGAGCACAGTCAGAGCACAAACCAAATGCTCGGAGCGCGCTCGTTCGAGGCTTGTAAGTCGGTTCACATTACACGAATTTGTGCTCGGCTCGTGCTCCGCTCGCCTAGCGTAGACGCACCTTAACAGTCAACGCGTATTATTGCATCCGTTTACACAAGAACTTATATTTTCGACACCTTCTAACATAATTTTCAATATCAGTTTCAGGCACCATTCTATTGAAGCCATGTATAATTGGGAAGGAGTACCACGCGCATCTGAGTCCGTTCCGGGTGGATCCGTGCACGGACTGCACGTGTCTGAACGGCACGGCGGTGTGCACGCGACACACTTGCCCCGTGCTCACGTGTGGGGCACGTGCATTGCCACCTCCGCCCGGCAAATGCTGCCCCGAGTGCCCGCAGGTTGAAGAAGCTAAGGCTGCGTGTGTCATCGGCAGGAAAACTTATCAGGTTCGTTTAATGATCTGTTTTAAGACTAACAGCTTTGTTTATAAAAACTTTTACCGTATGATTAATTTTAAATACAGAATCTTAATTCAAATTCTCTATAGGTTTGAATTAAGAATATTTAGTCTCTTTATGTTAATGTCTGAATGGTGTTTCTTACTCCGCCTGACTAATTTATTTCTCTCTTGCCTAGCCTTTTCCCAACTATATTGGGGTCGGCTGACTAATTTCTTTGCGGAATCAAAACAGTAGTTTTTGAAGGTTCCCTGGGACTCATCCAGTTTCATTACTCGACGCTTTTCTGTTGGTCGCCACTGTTGATTCTGGCATTCAGGAGTTGCAGTGGTTAAGAATAGCTGACTGACCACACAAGCATTGTGTGGCTTAGGCCCAGTTTTTGGTCCGTAGTTAACTATGGTTAAATATGCTAACGAACGGTTTCAAATTTTATTAAAATGCTTTTATTCATCAATTGTTATTCTCCCAAATGGTAAAATATCTAACTCTTTAACTTATTTGACCATTTGTGAGACTAACATTTGATCAAAATACGCAATTCACAAAAAAATGAACCATTGGTTGAGTTAACTACAGATAAAAAAAAACTGGGCCTTAAAATTAATTTTTAAAAAACGATTACCTTCATTTGGAGTTACATTCACTGAAGACAACTTGTGCTTGGTAATATTTCAGTTCTTTACGTTGTGAAAATCAAATACTATTTTCTTCAAGGCTTTTGACTATTTCAGAGATGAATAGTTATTGCGTTTACAATCCTGTTTATGAATGTTATCTACAAAAGCAGCCGCAGTACTGTAATGACCGATAAGTCGATTGTTGCCACCTATCTTTAAATAAGTATTTTTTCTATTCTACCGGAACATTTTTATATAAGTTCTGCCATCAAACTAACTATCGTTTTATCATTACAGGATGGAGAAACATGGCAACTGGACGCCTGCAAGTCATGTGAATGTCATGGAGGTGAACCAAGATGTGCCATGGAAAGGTGTCCAGTTCTAACCTGTCCTCCAGACCAGACGCTCCGACAACTACCCGGACAGTGCTGCCAGAAGTGCGTCGACATCGACGGCATCTGCACGGTGTTCGGAGACCCTCACTACAAGACCTTCGACGGAAAGTTTTACAGTTTCCAAGGATCTTGCAAGTATCAGTTGGCTTCAGATTGTGCTAACGGCACGTTTTCAATCAGAATATCAAACGATGCTAGAAACACATCTCACTCCTCGTGGACTCGAACGGCAACCCTTCGGATAGGGCCCACTAAGATTAACATGGGAAAGAAGATGCGAATTAAAGTAAATGGTCATAGAGTGGTATTGCCACATAAAATAAACGGAGTTGCAGACATAACCCGCAGTAATGGATCTGTTCTACTAAAGGCTGATATCGGTATACAGATGCTATGGGACGGTGATGGTTTTCTCGAAGTGACAGTGTCTAGTGTGTATAAGGGAAAATTGTGCGGCCTCTGTGGGAATTTTAATTCGGTAGCTAGAGACGATATGAAAACTCGTGACGGTAGGCTACTCAACGATACGTGGAGGTTCGGATCTTCATGGCGAGTTGGAGGGACCCGAGCGTGCACACGGCGTCAGAAGCGTCCGGGTCCGAATATGTATCGTCAGTCAAAGGTGATGAAGGCTCGACGGTTATGTCGCGGGTTCGTACGATACGAGGCGTTCACAGATTGTACGACTAAGGTGAATCCCCAAAACTACCAAGAAGCTTGCGAGGTGGACGCGCGGAGCTGTTCAGGCACGCGCTGCCACTGCGCGGCGTACCGGGCGTACGCGCGGGAGTGCTCGCGCGTGGGCGCGGAGCCGCGCTCGTGGGCGCGCACGGCGTGGTGCGAGGGCCCCGCGCCGCCGTGGCTGAGCCGGCGCCGCAAGGGGCCCGGGGCGCGTGCGCCGGCGCAGAGGGACTCCGGCCTGCTGGACCCCAGCGCGGTGCCCAAACCTAACAACAGCCGCTCCCGGCCGCCGCCTCCGATACTGCACTAATGTATTTATGGCGATTCTTCTACTAGTCAAAAGCCAGTGTGGCGACGTGAGGTAATTATATTTTACTCAAGTAAATCCTATTGAACTAGAATATATTTGGTACATTGAGTTTTAAATAGCACCTATAATTTACCGAGCTCATTTAATTAACAATGTTTAAATAACACTGGATTCCATAATTAATTTGTAACAGTTCGTCTGAATCGGTTTGTTTATTATTAAAATCTAGAAGTTGTTTTTGAATTACCTGCATTGTGGCAGCCGTTGCCAAGGGTGTATATAAATAATATAGTACATTATTGGTAGTACGTAATTTGTAAGGATTTGCAATAAAATGTTGTTCACCTTGTTTCAGAGTATTATGAATATTTCGCAACTGGACTGTTCGTGGGTTGCGTCTGAAAGACACAGCCAGCTTTAAAAGGAATGAAGATCTATCTACTTAAACAGTATTCATAAAACTATTTCTAGTTAAGTAAACAAGAATATTATAACTAAGACCACCTGTATAGCTCACTAATGCCTCGCCAGTGCCGACCAGCATCCTGTCGCCCATTCCTTAGAATTATTGGTATACAGTATGCTAGCTGCTCTATATGAAACAATAGAACCGCGGCACCGCTCGATTGAATGTAATGTAGCATTCTGTTTGTTTGCTGGTTGTTAATTTGTGATAGGCAAGCACTATGTTTTCATTTATGAAAATAAATTTAGTAATTTATTGCATTGTAATACTAAACGTTTCTGTAAAATGTGATAATTAGCTTTGAATATTCAGGCAAGAGAGGGACGTTTGGTAAAACATAGTTCAAATTGAGATCTCATCTGTAGGTAGTTCTTTACGAAATCTTAGATAAATCTAGCTATCCGAAGCCAAGATGCTAAAGAGATTGTGAGAGATATGTATAGATGTACATAAAAACACATTATGCATTAAAAACTGTTACACTAAGGATGAATAGCTGTAATGTTTTAATCGAAGACTCTTTGTAAAGCTTAGTTGTTAAATACGTTACCAATGAATTTTAATATTTGACTTTGATATATGTAAAAATAATTATTTAGCTGAACAAATGTTAGCGGTTTGTTTTAAGGTATTTATCACAGTTCGCACGAGCGAATGTGTGACATCGAATTTTATTGTCTTTTGTGAATGTGCTAAGTGCCATCAGAAGGCGGCTAAATCTACTAAATTGTGATAATGATATCTTTCAATGCCTCATTGTTCTAAAAACATACCTTACTTATACACTTTTTATCTATATTATTGTATGTATGTGAATGTCCCTCAAACTATGCGCGTAATTATAATATAGTGTTTAAATATATTCCAGAATATTATGTATATAGGGTGCTTTATTGTTCGTTCGTCTGCAGAGCATAAACTTGTCTCTCGTCCCCGTCCTGCTATTCAGACTTGGGACCGAGCCAAAATAGATACATTCTGCTATATATTATGAAATGTTATTTTATTTATTTAGAAGATATCATCCGATTGTAAAAAAGCCGCTGTACTCTCTCTTCTTATATCTGATTTTATTTCTTCAAGACTCCTTTACAAATAACTATTATGTACTACTTATTTCGTATTATTAAGCAGGGTCTACGTTTTATGTAGGCTTTTAAGTTATTTAAGAGATTTATTTTATATATAATTAATTTGGTAAGTAAAATTATGTTCAGCAAATGTGTCCAATGTTATTTTAAATACCTACCATGGGAAGAATTTGAGTAAATCTTATTACCTTATCGATTTATTTTAATTAAATAATATAAAAGAGATGCATTTAATTAAGTTATGGCTTTTACTTAATGGTAGGTATAATTACAAACGCCATACGAAAATTAAAATTGATGTCTACGAGTATGTCAAAACAATGTAAAAATCAAAGACCTTATACGTATTTCATGAAATATAAGGTCTTTGGTAAGAATGTGGTATTTATAATGTGTCATAAAATCGTGAATAATCCTCTTTATGTGCGGATATTTTATATACTGACCCGAAGGTATAATAATATTTTAAATGTTATTTACTTATTTGGCGATCCTGATTATAATGAAAACGATGAACAAAGATTTACGTAATAAATAATAATTATTATTGAAGTGTGTTTTTATTTATTCAGCCTGCATTAATATTTAGTTTCACAATAATTATAACTGTTTAAAGCGGAATGTTATCTCCAATGGTCCCATTACTTGTGTCTGGCTGACCGCCAAATATCTTAAAGTTTTATGTCATCAAAATTATCTAGGACAATTTGGCGTCCGCTTTAAAAACAGAGGAGTCATTATATTTATCTTGAATAGAAATCTTAAGAAATGAAATGATATCTCAACATTCTCGACACGAATATTATTTTAAGAATTAGTCGTTCTTACTCCGCGTTGCGTTCTAAATCCGTCGGCTGTGGTAATGCCGCAGACCTCATTCAAACATAGGTAATAGAATAAAAGATTTATTAATAAAGTAGATATAAACATTATACGCAATCACACACATCAATTAAACAAGAACAAAATATTATTTTGTACAATACATACATAATACTTTAATGATATTGATCAATGAAACAGATGTGATGTTTTCATTCCATGGCATGAAGTGATCTCGTCCAATGTTCCCAAAGCTCGAAAGGTTGAAGTTCCGAAATATAGTAGAGATTCCTTATATTAGATCATATAAATATATAAAAGTGTGTAGATATACAAGTTTATTCTCCCGTCATCATCTCCATGAACTCTGAAACAATATATTAATTTGCTAAAGTAGTCTGCACATGACAAATTGGATGAACAACAATAAACTTTATGTATTCTGTATTAGTATCGGGACTAATTAATATGCGTTGTGCTGTACTCTAAATAATTTTGATTTGGCTCATGTCCACCCACAGCTGAGTCATATATAGATTTCTCATATTTGGAATGTTCATTAGTTTGGCCAGGTATCGGGGGAGGCTGATGTTGACCTCAAAACGCAAAACAATAACATAAATGTCGTATGATTCTAAAAGGTTTCCAGCCGTTAAAAGCAGGTTATTATTATTATAAGCCCAAAAGGTATATGGACAGTAAGTCTGTTTCTATATAACTCCCTCCTGCATGTCTTGTTTAGTCTCTGTCCCAAGGCTTTTATTATGATCAATCTGTACTCTCCTACTGTAGGGCAAAAGAAAAAGAGAGACCCATTCCGTTTTTCCATTTTCCCCGGTATTTTGCTATTTTGGACCAGTGTTTTCAGAAGGAGTGCAGTTCATCCGACCATCTCTTTCTTGGGCTGGCGCATTGTCGTTTCCCGGCGTTTGGGATCCACTATTTCAAACCCAACTACTTAGCATATTCAACAATATTCAGTGGTAATATCTCACCATCGAAGTCCACGGTGCCGCTGCCATCGGTGTCGATTTCCTGGATGATGCCGTCCAGTTCTTCCTCTGTCAGCAACTCGTCCAACTCGCGAAGGATCTCGCGCAAGCTTGATGTGGGAATGTAACCGTTGCCTGGGAACAAATTCTTTCATTATGGACTGCTAAAAGTTCGTTATCCACAAAGTCTCAAGAAAGTTGAAATAGGTAAAATAAGTAAAATTTTGATTTGGGCAAGACGAGATTGAGTATGTTCGGTGTAAATTGCTGCTCTGTTATAAGTTTTAAGGACTAGGACTTTGAAAGAATAGATACTATCAAGAATCTAGGAACGCTTCCGAGGAATGGGTGTATATTCTCACCTTCCTTGTCGTATAATCTGAACGCTTCCCGGAGCTCCTTCTGCATAGCTTCCGCGTCCTCCTCAACGATGAACTTAGCTGCCAGCGTCACGAACTCTCCGAACTCAAGACGACCCGACTCTGGAATTCAAACAATTCATCTTATTTATACTCTCGTGTAGGACAATGAACGATGAAGAGCTGTCCACTTGATAAATTTTATTGTGCTTCGTACCAAAATTAACATTGGGAATAATAAACATTTGTTCTTGTTCCCTTCTAACTCTGATACAGGTTGGATACTCGGGCTAGGTATTTCTAGCTAGTTGAGATCTACTTGACTTTACAGACATAATAATTTAAACTGCTGGTTTATCAGTAACTTATAGGACAGCTATGCTATATAAATAAAATTTGAAATGAGTCATACAAAAGTGCGTATGAGCAATCGTTTAAAAATAATCAGATAAGTTGGAAATATAATATGGTCTTTAAGGGGCCTGTGGGGTTCCCAGAGGTGGCTTTATTAAGTTTGATACCAGAAGTGGCCCATCCTGACCCGAAAAAGAAGAATAGGGCTTGTGATGCTAAAAAGATATTGGACACTTTTGAAATAACAGTAGGAACACTACATAATACAAAAAAAACTCACTGTCAGCATCGACTTCCTCGATGAGCTCTTCAAGGATTTTCTTATTGAAGGGCTGCCCCATCATCCTGAGGATGTCAGCGACGAAGTCGCAGGGGATGCTGCCCGAGCGGTTGTGGTCGAAGCCATCGAACGCCTTGCGGAGGACTGCAACAAACATCCTCCGTTAACCATCCACCAGAACATTACGTAACTCAACTACAAATCAAACGCTCCTCGTCTCCTACCTTCCATATTTAGCGTATGTTCAATAGTTATTGACATGATGTCAATTGCACGATAGATTTGGACTAGGATTGAAGTGACTTTTTTGTTCAAAATTCGTTTTGGAGACCAGAGAAATGCTGTGTTGCACTGGCAATAAAACTAGTTAAACTGATCGTACGACTGAGCGGTTAGCGATGAGATTAGGACATCGGTTCAATGCACTGAGATGTGGTGCGAATAAGTTGTGCAATGCAGCTATTTCGGTGCATCAGCGTGGTGCAGCGGTGCAGGCCGGCGCGACGCGGCGCGCGCTTGTCTATGCCGCTGCGTTTGAATGTAGATGTAGGGCGACAGTACATAACAAAAACAACACCAACATGCATGTTTCTCATAGTCACCCTATCAAACACTAGTCTGTCCTTTTTCACAACATTTCTTTAGCGACAAATTCTTAAAAGCTCTTCAAAAATAGACAAACTGTTAAGATCTACCTCCTTCGGTATCGAGTGTGGGGCCTCAACATTAAACAATCTAACTAATGTGTTTTTTTAAAGTGCTTAAAATCATACCTGCTGCTAAAAATATGAAGATTTCATTAAAAACTCTATAGTTTTTACGTTATCTCTATATAAGTTGATAATAAAGTTTAATAAAGTTTCTCATGATATTGCTCATATCTTACGCAATATGATAAGAACGAAAAACGCAGGCGTTTCAAATTCTTTGCGTTCTAAACAATTTATAATTCGTAATAAAGTATCGGAGTATTTAATGAACCTACGTAAACGAAGAGTCATTTCGTAATGAATCTTTCAATCATTCATGATTATTTACTTTAGCTGTCCAGTTGCACAAACTATCGCTGTTTAAGTAAGCACGTATTGGCACAAGGTTTACGAATATGACCCTAAACTATATTTAATTCAGATGTGGAATGCTCTTGAAATTGATAATGTGTACTCGTTGAAATAAGTTTATAATCATTTCCGATGACTAAACGACTATAATAAATTGTTCATCATAACTTTCTTGACTTTTAGTTTGATAGCCGTAATAACGAACGTGCGTCATCGAATTTAATATAACTATATAAAATTCTTAAATAAGTAGCTCACCGAAATAAACTCTTTCAGTGTTTTAATGACTTGCTTGAGTGATAAATAGTGGAGGAGATTATTCATGCAGATTTTATATATTTTAATGTTAAAGGATATGTCCGTTACTTCAAAGCAAACAAAGACATTACAAGATTTTCATTGTCTTACAAAACCCTTTTAATCCATTTTTAAGACTGATATTGGATACCTACGATCCTAAAACTTTTGATCTCATTCGTGGCGTGGATTGGAGTGGAGTGGAGCAAGACGTGCGGTTCACTCAGGAACCGCACGTCGACTGCGGTGCGGGTGCAGTAAAATTTTATTTGCAACCGTTTTAGACATGACACACTGAACCCAGCGCACCGCAACTTTGTTGCCATATAACTGCTTTTACACCTCGGTGGGTTCTGTACACGTAGTTCCTTAATTGTTTTGTCTTTTTCTGGAAATTTAAGCGTACTTACTGAAAATATTTTACGAAGGTAACGGCTTTCGCTTTAGTATGCAGTAACATATCCCAGGTAGAGCAGGAACTTTAACACGACAACGACGCGCTTCTTTCACTCCTCATTTTCAACGTTTTAAAAAATTCCAGTTGGCTGAGTCATTATATTCTTTTCAATGTTTTATAAGACGTAATATCCGCCACAGAGAGCAAATAAATCTAAATTTGCCGACAGTGGCACATTTCACCGAGTCTAGATCTTCTCAATTATTCAGAGTGAGGCGAGTAGTTTCTGACAGGCCTAATTAGAATCAAGGATGAAACCGACAATAAAACTTTTAATAATAGCCTAATTATCCATGCTTCTTAAAGAAAGCTATTTACAACGTTTTAATGTTATTATCAGTAGAGCGCGATAACGCAGCTCTATACAACAGTGTGCAGCTGTTCCATGTTATTTGGCAACAAAATAGTTTTAAAAACATGATTTTTATTTTTGCCGGTGTGTTAATTTTAATCGTCAAGTTTCTTGGCAGTTGTCTCAAAGTCCCATGAGTTTTATTACGTTTTTTTCTAGATTTCAGCTGTTTATTAATTACCCACCCACTGCGAAATCACTACGAACCCAACACGCCGCTGCTGCAATCTGCTGCAAAGTTTCTTTTTTTAATTCAGGGCACGGGTGAAGCGAGCTTAATGGCTTTATCAATTAAAATGGTTAGGAACATTTCATATCGGATTTCATAACATCATCTTCTCAAACCATATCTCACATCATTCTTTTATGACATAGTAAAACATGTTATAAGACAATATTATAATGATGAACTGCGGCAGTATCAAAATGTTGTAGGTAAGTCCACTATCATGAGGTTATAGGGACAGCAATGAATTACTGTAACAAATTGCATATACCTAAAAGTATTTTTGCATTTGGCTTGCAATCTTAACGTCCAGCGCTGGACTCGCATGATTTAGCTTCGTTGGCAGATGTCGTGGAACATAAACGATTTACGTGTAGTTTATTGTGGACATCCAAACTTAAAACAACTCGAGTAGGTGTTGAGTCTGACATCCAACAAGTGTCTCGAAAATAACTCAAAATATTAACGACATGTTATGAAAATTTAATTTCTTCTTTGATAGGCTTATTTATATACTTAATGGAAATTGGTAAGCTGTTTTTTTTTATATTACACAATTTTAATACTGTTGTGAAAAATAAGAACATTTATATTATACTAAATATGTGTTAGCCTGTCAGACTTAATGCTTTTAATAAAAAAAGTCCCTTACGTTAATCCCGACTTCAAAGCTCATAATGATTTCAGAAATATATATAGGTGTTAAGTTTAAATAAAAAATGACATGAAATAGGTGAATTTCTACAAAAATTGTTTTACTCGTTTACGTCAAATAATGAAAACACGTTGTTCTCACCTCAATTCAATTCAAACATGTTGTACGTGAGTATGAGAATTTGCGCCGCTTTCATGTTGTATACGCTGTCATGTCATTGTATGTAAACAAAGTAATGTTGTACGAATCGCAAACTATTGTAAACATTGGAAATAACTGTAACGTTTGAGTACAGAAATAATTTTAGTAATAAACATTAAACCAGTGGCACACATAGCGTAACCCGTAAGCTTTCAATTAGTCATCATTCGAATTTAGAATCGAAATATCGATAATGTAACGGTGCACAGTTATTTTGAAGTTCTGGGAAATTGGTTCCACGTTATTGGTTAAACAATGACGATAGCACCGTTCTATCTGATTTCCACGGTCCGTTGGCAGGCTTCCAGCCGTGTTGCCACGCGGCCACCGCGCCCGCCCGCCGGTCGACAAACACCCTAGCCGATTTTATGAAACGCCCGTAAATAAAAAATCTGCATTACGTTATCCGCGTAAATATTGATGCAACTTTGTGTTTTTCAAAATGCCACGTCATAATGTTATTATCTCAAAAGTTGGTATAAAATTAAACAAAATCGTTGAGTAACATGATACTATTCAGGATTTCAGTGTAGCTTTATTCAGACATCGAGATTCCCTAATAAGTCAAAGTTGCATAATGCGTAAGAGTTAGTATTCTACTATGAAACTTTATTTTTGTCTAATAAAAACTTTCATTAATGTTCCCGAGTTAATCTTTGGCTATTAAACAAGCCACAAATCGTGTCAACAAATAACAATAAAGGCCGATTTCTTGAGACAAACAAAACAATTAAATAGTTTCAAGAAGAATTATGATCGAAATAATACTCAGTTGTGTATAATCCTTTATAATCTTTTAATTTGTTTTATAGCAATTAAAAGAAAATGCCTAAACATTTCTAGAAACAGACTCCGTAATACGACATCATTATTTTTTCTACACTCGAGGAAAAAATAACAGTTTTCTTATAATAACATAAACAGAACATCCTCTTGTCTGTGTTTGTATAACAAAACGTTTTTTTTTTCCGCAGGCAAGTTGAAGATGAAAATAAAAATGTTATCAATGTATAAGAATTTCAAATGCGTTGTTTATTTGCCTAATTGTTCTTAACGACACTTGATTATAGTTGGCACTGATACATTAAATCATTAGTCTGTGTACATCTAACGTTCGCACTTGTACTGAAAAACGAATTTAATTAATTAATTGGAGATATATTTTATAATATTTCCGACGGACGTTGTAACAGTAACAGAAGCTGGAAGTATCTACCTATTATATATATATAAAGAGATTTATAACTTTTATGGTGTACAATAAAGTATATTCTGTTCTATTCTACTCTACTCTTCTCTATTCTATCCTTGTCTATTCAATTCTACCCGTTTGCGTGGCAATGTTTCTTTCGGTGTTAGCAGTTTTCCTTAAGCGTTCTCTCGCACATATCTAAGACAGTAAAGCTTGTGACGTATGCCAGTGTAAAATGAAACGCGATACAATCGTGTATTTTATTGAAAAAGTTGGTGTGCTTGATTTATTGTAGTCTTCATTACGGTTCATTGGTTCTAGAATTTCTTAAGGTATCTGCTTACATTTGTAAAGACGAAAGCTTTCCTCTGGGTATTTTTTTTTAATTGTGCCATAACATTGTTTACAGTTTCTCTCAAGTATTAGCACATTTTAGTGTTTTTGTGCACTTCTTATAAGAGCTCCCTGAGAGCCTTCTCTGGGGAGTTTTTTGGCCTTGAGTGTCAATTGATTCATTACACAAAAATGCACTGTAACGACATAAAATATGTAGAAACTGCAAATAATAGTAGTTTATGCAACAGTCATATAATAGGGGTTACAACAAAACACTCGCGTGTTATTATTATCACATTCGGCTGCGCCTCATGTGATAAACCCACGCTCGTGTTTTAATAACTTATTATATGCCGTTGCATACACTATTTTATCTTCACTCATACAGTTGAAATAAAACAAAAGTGGAAATGGGAAAAATATGTGGTATGGCGGGCTATTCAGATTATCATTGCGCATGACTGCGCATCATGACACTACTTTTCTACATTAAGTCAATTAGTCCATAAGCGCCAATAAATTAAAAAGTAAAAGTGTACTATAAAATTAAAAAGTTATTTTATGATGCAGTTGTTTGAAAATCGAAGGAAAATGTTGGAATGTAATGTTTTTTTTATTTTATTTTACCTATCCACGAATAAAAAGTACCTGTTTATACAATATTTTTTGAATTCATATTTGGAACATTACGTTGTGAGTATAGATAAATAACATTTCACACCTATTTACAATCTAAAGAAGAGCAACAATATGGACTGGAAAAGTGCAATGTAATTGATTAAAGGTAAGTAATGCACTGTTCCAAATGCTGGCACATCTACAACACAATATGTTAGTTTGTAATTTCTCCATTAACTTTTGACAAATCACGAGTTGGCTCATGGATTTCACTCACAAAATAAATAGTGGAATATTTTATAAAACTTAGGGTATTATATGCAACGGTTTTAACGTTAAGAATAGAACGTTTTTATAAACATTATTAAACATTAATTTTTTATACATTTTTAGGATAGTCTTCTCGTATTTTTGTCTTCCTAATTAGGTCCACATGCAAAATTAAAATCATTAATTTCTTTCGCCACACACGAGTCCCCTTTTATTAACTTCATCCTCCATTGTATAGTTGGCGTATAGCCAATACAAAGCTTGCTTTTTTCCATCATTTATGTAAACATTATAACATTTACATTTTCATGTTTTATTTTAAAACGTTATTTATTCGAGCGCTTGGATTAAAAATAAATGTTAGCCATAGGTTTGATAAGGTCAGTGAACTTACCGGCAATCTGTTCTGGGGGGAGCTCATCGGCCTGAAAGTCATAAAAATGATTATATTAATAAAACAAAAATGTATAATACAAGTCTTTCTAAACTCACAGAAAAAACAAAGAGGTATTTAAAACCACACACGACAGCTTTACTGTCGTATTATTTATCAAAGTTATTGCATTGCATCTGAATCTTTTCAGGAATGTTTCGTTGGCTTTATTTGTGTTGGCAGAGGTAAATAAAAATATTTTTTGTGGAAAGTAATGTGCACGAAAATATTTATTAAAATACGTAAGTCTCTATGCAGATAAATAGGTGATAGTCGCAACTTTCGTGGGATTGCGTTACTGAAGCATAATAAATTTATTTTATGTGCAATTGAAACTGAAATAGACTTGCTGGACTTGCGAACATTCTAGTAAATTTATTTCAAGCAGAATTTAAATACTTAAAACTTTATGATGCTTTACGTTAGTTTGAAGAGCATGTAACACATTCAAATGCAAAGTTTTAGTGCATTCATAATAAGACAACCAATCAAACTAGAAATATTATTACGATCATGATTTTACCCGACTGCCGAACGAGAGAATAACTAAAACTACTTAGATGATTCCTATACTCTACCTTATAGCTCTGAAATATTTCTACAACAATGTGTTTTTGGACAACACAGTTTGTATGAATGTTTCTTGCAATTCATATAATTATTTTTTAAGCACCTAAATAATATATATTAATGAAACAAATGAAGTGATTTTTTTTTGTACCTTCAAAAATAACTATACATAACTCCCTACAACTATTTTTTGTTCATTAATATAATGTTATATTAATATGTGAACCCATGAATACAAGTAGGTAAAACATAAACAGTTTAATAAAACTACGAACAGAATTAAAATCTCTAGAAGTAGGTATGTGAATTTGTAATTAATAGAAGCAGGCAACGGAACTTGCGAACATGAAATTCCTCTAATTGTGTTAAAAGCTTTCTTAAAATAAATCATCTGGTAAATTGCTAAGTCTGTCTATTGAAAACTTTTTTTAATTTTCCTTCAGTTTCAGTGATGGAACTTGCTAGCTAATATTGCAAGCATAGAACCAAAAACTCAATGTGCAGCGTCAGCACATTTCTTTCATTGAAGCATATAAAAAGTTTTCACTTATTGTTATTGTTAAAGTTGACAGCTGCACAATGTTTAGTGTCATGTTATTGTCAATGAAGATTTAATTGTTAGAAATAACAACCTAAACGCTAAGTTAGTTGTCACTTCCGCGACAGCTGTCACTCAACCACGAAATCGTTCGGCTGCACGCCGAGCAGTGACAGCACCTGTTAGCATCCACTCAACAGATATCACCATTTGTTTCTTCTCAAATATCCCCTCATATTTCATTTTGAATAATTAGTAACATGCCCGAGCCACATTATTTTAATTTAATTTTTAAAATGTAAATAATAAAGTTATTGATTTATTTTCATTTTCTGGACACCTACCCAGTCTGCTGTATCCAGAACCATGTTTGATGTCACTAGTTAACACTATGAGACGCACAACACGACTGCCCGCTAGTCTGATGTTTCCAGCGTTCAGGGTTATTTCTGCTGCCCCACGAGTTAGGCTGGCCTTTCCGATACTTTCATATAAACCGGGCGATGTGCGCGGGGCCCCGGGGAGCGGGGGGTGAGGGGCTCCCGGGCGGCGGCCCCGATGGCCCCCGAGTCCTCTCCGGCTTCCTGCGCTTGCGCCGACCAATGGCGTGAGCCTCAAACGGCAGGATGCTAAAGTATTTTTAGTAGAAACGTGGTTATGAAAAACGTAAACAAGCGGTGCGTGCGATGCTAAAGCGTGTAATGTGCCGCCCGCCCCCCGTAACCTCGCCGCCCGCTCAAACGACCCCGCTACTGCCGTACGTGTCATAAATGCGAATAATTAGGTATAATTTTAAAGTCGT
The DNA here is from genome assembly GCA_947562075.1 of Orthosia gracilis. Taxonomy (NCBI): domain Eukaryota; kingdom Metazoa; phylum Arthropoda; class Insecta; order Lepidoptera; family Noctuidae; genus Orthosia; species Orthosia gracilis. The sequence goes on from OX387274.1 coordinate 16,028,056, forward strand.
TTGTCGTGTGTAGGCAGTTTATTACTATAGCGTTAGGAAATTGCAGTTTTCTTTCATCGACGCAGTCGTTATTAATTATTATCGAAATAATTTTTATTGGTGCCTGCTTAATATCTGGCTACCGACATGATTCTTAGAACTGAGGAAAATTTTGAGCTTTATAAATACATTTTACTGCTGAATCTTTTCATGTAGAGATTACCTGTTTAATCCGTTTGAGGGTCGAACAATAATCGTAGATAAGTTGTGCATGCTATTTATTCAACGAATGCGAATAAGCCACGGTTGGATGAGCTGCTAATTGAGCAAGTGACTAATTATGTGTATGATCCAATCGCCCACGCGCGTTAACTACGGCTTATTTTACTAGGTGGCGTCAATCATTAGGGCATCACACGCCATTAACTTTTGCGCTATTAGCTTCAGACGCGAGGCTCGCGGATACACGTGACGTCACGTAATGGTACCTATTCTGGCTCACAATATACCTTCATATTTTTTTGTTAGATTAGCTATAAGCCTTGTTGCTTGATTTACGACAAAATGTAGGTAATGTTACTATTGATTGATTATCGTAAGCCGATATCTAATACCTTTAAACGAGCAATTCTTGTATATACTCGTATATGATCTAGATCACGGAAACGGCTCAAATGATTTTCATGAAATTTAGTATGCAGGGGGTTTCGGGGGCGATAAATCGATCTAGCTAGATTTCATTATGTTGTTTTCTCTATTTTCACCCAAGCAAGGCTTTTTCGCCCAGGTACTTTTTTTTTAATATGCGGTATTCAAGTTCTTTGAGTACGTACGCACAGAGGGAAGAATACTCTGGAAAACGAATGAAAAATATGTATAAGAGTCGGAACGAGCTAGATGTGCATAGCGGATGTGATGGATAGCAAACAGCAATACTATACTAATGCGTAAGTGGAAGTTAGTTGAAGCATTTGACCGCTATTTGTAAGTATTTAGTTGCATATTCATCTTTTGCTTGCATATTCGCCAGTCTCGCCTTTTTTCCAACTGTAATGCGGAAGGGTTCCAGTCTAACCAGATGAAGATCCTATCTGACTTCTACAACCTGCAGCCTAATTGTGTAAGTGAATTCGGCAAGGCAAAGGGTTTAACCCCGTGAAAGAGTAAGAACAATTGACCAATCACATGCGAGTAGAAAGACACTGTGTAGATTTCCGTCTATTGGGGAATAGACCAGGGAGTTTGCGATTTTTACCTCACTAAAACCACCCCGGTGATCACCATCAGCCCTTGGAACACCGTCACCTCTGAAAATACCACTCCGGAGTCCCCCTGTGCAATGACTCTCAGGGCACGTCCCTGGGAAGACTGAAAAGCGTCTTCCCTGAGCCTCGCGTACCGGGCATTAAAACGTATCGCTATTACGTTGCGATCAAGCCTAAGGCAGAAAACTGTAATATTTTTCTGTGACAACACCGGCAAGCAAACCAAACTCTTAACTCTTCAGACTGGAAAACAGCTACGCTGCTTGCAGAAACGGCAGTGATACTTACTATCTCTAGACGAGCATCATTTTGAAGAACTGTTCCAAACTTCCGTAATTTTGTTTCAAAACCCACCAAAGAAACAAAATTCTAATGCAAAGTAATTAATTTGTATTTCGCAAATGACCCGCTACGATAAATTTCGCCAGAGATCGGACATTTTGCACAGTAATTCATACAAATATAAGTTCTTATGTAAGTTGTCATCTGAGGAAAATGAATGGCTGGATCTGTAGTGGCCTGAATTACAGGCCATTGAGCTTTCCCGGTATAAATGTAGGAGGAAAACTTTAACATACACATCACGCTTCTAACACCGATGTGGTAGATAAAGATACATATATAAGATATAACGAACACCCTTTCACAGTTATTTATACATCCCATGTTGGTAGAGGCAAGGCTATTGACATGGACCGGGTACAAACCAAGACTCCGTGCTGCCATTGAGGACGTTCTAACAGGAAAACCCAATGTTATGTATCACTGAACCTAGGACTCATCACATCACCATAAACAGGTGACTATTACACTTAGTTTCGCAGCTCAAAATTATCACAGAATTAATGTGACAAATTGTCAAGCACGCGTTATCTACTGTGATTGGCTGTTGAAAATTAATTCAACCAATCACAGCAGATAACGCGTGCTTGACACAATTGTCAAGCACGCATTATCGCACATTAATTCTGCGATAATTTTGAGCTGGGAAACTAAGGGTTAGACTGTCGAGAAAGTTAAATAATATTCAGAGAAATCCAATATGTGCTTCAGTTCTAACTTTGCAATCTTGCAACGTTTTCTAATTAGAACTGACACACATACAACTCATAAATACACACACACATACACACATATCTATGTTGGCAACACATTAATAGTCAAAAAATCTGGTAGTCATCATTCATTACGATAACATGATTTACGTGTAGGTAATCTGTCGCAAATTAGTGAGCTGAAGTTTGGCAAAAGTGTCCATTTGACAATCATTTTATGTTCGCAACCAACCTCCAATTTCTGAATAAATAATTTGACGTTGAGTATAAGAGTTTGTTATTAAGCTTGAAAACCTATCAAACCTTGGCATTAAAGTAAGGTTTGACATGTTAAATTACAATTCAGAACTTCGCCACAGTTGGGAAAAATCTAGGCAGATGATGACAGTTCAGCAGACAACCGCTTTGAAAAAATCACAACTGTGGACAGTTATCATGAAAGAGGAAGTATATTTGCAGATAGTGTTGATAAGATACCTAATGGTACAAAGAAAGTTTGAGTCCGTATTATTGAAGAGCCCACAATTTAAATTATATAGGTGAACGTGCGCAGTACATTTTTTTACTACATCTACGACCTACGTTAAAGATCAGTATAGTTCTCGCCAAACTTCTTGGCCACCTTGAAGTTGGTTACAATGGCTGCGCAGTAGTAAATCTCATACAAAAACAGCACCGTTTCATACCTCGCGCATCCGTAAAGCCAACTTCAGGGCGGCCCAGAAGTTTGGCGAGCACTATACTGATCTTTAACGTAGATCGTAGATGTAGTAAAAAAATGTACTGCGCACGTTCACCTATATAATTTAAAATGAGTATTTTGGATTGCACCTTGGTTTGCATCGTAGTGTTTTGTTAACAAAGCAATCACGCCATGATTGTTATGTTAACAAAAAAAACCTGCCTAAATTGCTTCTCTTGGAACTTGAAGAAAATGTAACTAACCTCCTAACAACGCATATAGGTCTAAGTTATATATCATTATAACGTTTACTAAGGCATAGAATAAGAATAGTCGTTCACTGTCTGATTTACAACATTTATATCCGAATTGCCAGATCTAAATCTTTAAGAAAAGGCCTAAGTCACATTGCAGTGAAAAAATATTTCTTTCAGTACGGATACTAAAAGCTCACACTGTGAATTCAGCTTTATACAAAACAAAAAAAAACACAAGATGATGATTGATTTTATGAAAATAGACGTTGTTTAAAAACATGTCCTTTTGTTATTGTAAGAGTGTTACTCTTTAAAAAATGATTAAACGGCAATGACAATCCATCATCACGGCGTTGATGATCCGTGAGTGAAGCTTGAATGGATATTTGGCACAAACTGAGTTTTTAACAATAACGTTAGATAAGTCCTTTCGACCCTGGTGCATTGCTCCCGCGATCCCACCAGTCTTGGGAACATGACTGGGTATTTTTTTATTCTATTTTGTAAATAAATCCTTGTCGCACTTAATGCACAGTTATTTTTATTTTCGTGCGGTTATTGCTTCATTTCGTGTTTATCTTGCTGCTCTATAAATTTGTCAAGCTTCATGTTGATTGTGTAGCTCAGAAGAAAATGTTTTAGCTTGTTATTTTCGTCTGAACTTTACATTTAAATTAAAAAAATCATGGTGTTATATGAGAAAAAAATACTAGATTGTTGTAACTAATGGTTCTGGATTTAGTGGTTGGATTTGGATGAGTACCTACCAAGTACATGTTTGGAATAACTTCTGCTCAAAAAGTATTTTTAAGTACGGTTGAATGACTCACCGCTCTACATGTTCCAAATGTTTCAGGTACCTGCTATAAAATTAAAACATGCTGGAGAACGAAATTTCCAGAATCTATGTTGCCAGACATTCTACCAATCTAACGTTGATCGATTGTTTTACTTAGCTAAAACGTATATCTTATTTATTTTTTCATCACCAGATCGAAATAAACTATCGAAGTGTAGACCTAGAAAGATTTAACAAAAAAAAATAAAAGTGATCGATGAGAATATTTTCAGAAGACAACTCTGGGCAGCTTCGCCCGCGTGAAAGTTGAAAATTATCTAGATCCGTCCAGCAGTTTGAGCGTGAAGAAGTAACAAACATACAAACACACACACACTCACAAACTTTCGCCTTTGTAACATTAGTGTGATGGTGTGATTCCACTTTTCATTTTCACATTTTTTTTTTGTGAAACTCCAAATACAAATCCAGATTATGTTGTAATTTATTAATAATAACATATAAATTAAATAATGTTATTATGAATTTATTGTATGTGTGTGCAAGACTAGCGTTATTCAGTAGTGTAACGTAATGGGTGGGTGCCAATACAAATGTACTGACTATAAATCAATCGCATTTTTATGAGCACTGGAAATCTCGAGACAGGTTATTTTGAGCAACAGTTATGGACTCGGCAGTTCGTAAAACAATTCGAATCCAGGACAACCGTACGTAATTCCCGTTCATAAAACGAAGAATATCTGTCGAAATTGTAGTCTACATTATTATGGTCGAGATAAGCTTTAAACTGTCAAAAGGGTTTTTCGTTCGAGGCAATATGAAAAAAATATAGTAAGCAAACAGAAACAGAAATTAGAGATTTATTTATTTATTTATAATAAGCACACCAACAGCACTGTCACTTACAATTCATATAAAATAACATCCAAAATCGGCATTTCAGTAACCATGCAAATAACTGGTATGCATGACATTGATACAATGAATATTAGAGACAAAGTAAAATAAAAAGTGTGACCAATAGACCTAAATCTAGAACACTACAAAATTAAAACAAATTGAGTTATATAGGCGTACATTGTTCGCACTGTTTATATAGGGAACGTCTGTATGAAGCGAAACTCATAGAGAAAACATCAATAGGGTAATCCGTCAAGTGGGACCTTTCATTATATAGCCTTGCCATACGTGTGAGGTGTTAGTTTACTTATAATAAAAACAAGCATAATCTATTGTAAATCGTACTGTCAACAATTTAAACGGCTTCCAACATTTTTTCGTGACTTCTTTATTGTTCGGGCTCAGGTTTGGCAAACGTAAATAAATTCTGATCGTTATCAAACATTGAATAGCCTACTACAATTTTAGGCTTGAAAGTCCACAGTGAATGAGGTTTATCTATTAAAATTGTAATATTATTATTTAGTAATGGATGCCTACAAATCCTACAATCCCACGTACCTCTACAATACGTAGCCAATGTAGGTAGGTATAACGAAACTTCGTAGCGTTAACTTATAATTTAAAAGCACTAGCTATATTTTATGACACACAATGTAGCATCTTACTAATATTACTATTGCGAAAGTTTGGCTGGATGTATGTTTGTTACTTAATCACGCCAGAACAGCTAAACGAATCTGGATGAAATTTGGCACAGCTATAGACCACGATAGTCTTCAATAGCCCGTAGATAACATTTTTATCCCTTGGGATGAAAAAACAGTTTTGAAGCGGGCGAAGCTGCTGGCAGAAGCCCGTATGAAATATTTAAGAAATGTGGTTTCGTAATTAACAAAAACATTTTTTTTACTGAAAAAACAATGCATCTGGAATGTTATGCCATTCATCACTATATCAGCCCATTTAATAGTTGTATATGGCTATATGTGTGTTAATATATAAGGTATTCTGTACAACGAAGGCATCCATTTTACTCTGATTCCTCCTATCAGTCAACATCAATCTTCAAAGCTCGATAAATCAGAATCTGCGGGTGCTGACAAGTTTTATTGATAAGCTTTTACGAAGCTTGTTGAGCGATACCAGTCCATGAGATTGCCAAATTCGTACACAGAGGTATTCACTTCATAACATCATGAATTATTTTTGCAAACCATCCACAGTCCTGCTCCACCTTTATTATTAGCTTTTTGTTTCGTTTGCAGACGAGTAGGTACAAATTGAAATGACGTGAAAATAAAATATGTGAAATGCTCTAGTTAAATAAACATTCGGAATGTTCGTAACTACAATAATACGAGTGAACGAAGAGTTGCAGATGTTATTATTTCCCACTATTCCTCGGATTATCTAATACCTATGTAGCTAAGAACATTTTACAGTTGTTCACGTAACTATGAACTAGTTATTTTATGGGATTTAATGACTCCCGGTGAAGAAATAACAGGAATAACCGTGCGTGTTCAATCGAAGGGTGAACTACGCTTGCCGAGTACAATCCATGGATAGATGATTATCCATAGATATCAGCCAGAGGCGGATTAGAAGTCGAGAACGCCCTAGGCAAGCACCTCATCGGCGCCCCTCTAGCGGCCTATATACATAATTAATATAAATTATAACTAGTACACAACGGTCATGAAAGCAATATAGTATACCTTTAGTCATTTTAATTTTAGCTACACTTACAACATAACGTTTTTGCTCAGTATTGCTCTTGATAGCAATCAAAGCATGGTGACTTTCTGAAAATGTCTTTTACAAGCATCTGCTTGAGCTGTATCTTACGAACTTCTGTTAAGAAATCAGGCGATGTAAGAATAATCAAGAAGGAGCACGCTTCGGAAGCTCTTCTATCTCTATTGAATTACAGAATCTTTTATATTATAAAAGTATTTACTCCTGGAACTTGAACTTGCGCACAGCTAAGGCGTGGAATTCCCTGCCGGAGTCTTTGTTTCCTGATAGCTACAACCTTGGGGTCTTAAGTCTAGAGTGAATAGGTTACTTCTTGGCCAGCGTTCTTCACCGTCGACCACATCAACGCTTACCATCAGGCGAGACGATGGTCAAACGCGAGCCTAACAATATAAAAAAAAACTGAATACTTGTATTTTTTATAGCAATTAATTTAGTGTTATGCTTTTTTCTTTGTTTAAAAATTGCCACCCATGCGCCCCTTGTAACCTCGCGACCCTACGCACGTGCCTCGTTTGCCTAGGGATAATCCGCCTCTGGGTTGACATAAGCTAAAAATAAGCGGAAAAATTCTGCGGAAAATGTGCGGAATATGCGGAATACCAGCTATAATTCTTAGAACCTGTGCGCCTGAACTGTCTCCGATCTTGACACGCCTATTCCGCCTTTCATATGAGACTGGAAAAGTGCCGAATGCTTGGAAGCAAGCCAACGTACAGCCCGTGCCCAAGAAGGGTAGTCGAGCTGACCCGGCTAACTACCGACCCATCTCTGTAACGTCCATACTCTGTAAGAGTATGGAGCGTGTACTAAACACTAAGCTCCTGGCATACCTAGAAGCTAACGATATCCTTAGCGACCGCCAATACGGCTTCCGCCGAAATCGGTCTACTGGGGATCTTCTAGCGTATGTCCATTCACATATGGAGTGAGGCCATCGAGACGCACGGGGAAGCACTTGCCGTCTCCCTCGACATCTCGAAGGCTTTCGATAGGCTCTGGCACGAAAGCCTTATTGGTAAACTTCCTTCATTCGGTTTGCCCGGTGGTCTGTGAGATGGGATCGCAGACTTCCTGAGAGATCGGTCCATTCGAGTGGTTATTGATGGCTGCTCGTCGGGACAATTGGATATTAATGCCGGGGTCCCTCAGGGGTCGGTACTCCCAGCAACATTGTTTTTGTTGCACATTAACGATCTGCTAAAACCTAAAACCTTTGGGTATGCAGACGACAGCACTGTTGCTGAGAGATACTTGTCCAATGCACGGGCTACCGGGCCACAGATCCGGTCTCTCCGTGAGGCCAAGGTGGAGCGCTTGAACTTGTCCTTACAGGCAGTCTCCGAATGGGGTGATGCCAATCTGGTCAAGTTTAATGGTGCTAAAACCCAGGCGTGTCTTTTTTCCGCTAAAAAGAGCCAATTTCACCCGGCTCCAACTTTCCGTGATGTAACCGTGCCAATAACGGACCATCTTGAGCTTCTTGGCGTTACGTTGACATCGACTCTCAATTTTGGGCCTTACATTGAGGCAAAGGCTCAGCTGGCTTCCAAAAAGTTGGAAATCCTTGCGAAGGTGAGAAAGTACTTCACGCCGGAACAGCTGCTCAACTTGTATCAAGCGCAAGTTCGATCGTGCATGGAGTACTGTTCTCACCTCTGGGACGATTCTGCCAAATACCAGCTTGATGCACTTGAGTCGATCGTAAAGCGGGCCAAGAGACTTATCGGCAATGAGGCACTGGTCAAAACAAAGCTCCAGAGCCCTGAACTTCGTCGTCGAGTTGCCAGCTTGTCGGTTTTTATCGGTTACATTTTGGGGACTGTGCGATGGAGTTGCATGATTTAATTCCGCCCAGCCCGTTCCATCATCGGACAACCAGACGCACGGCGATGCGTCATCGGTACATGGTGGACATCCCACCCATACGCACAAAATGTTTTGGGGACACAATATTATGCATACAGCAAAGGAGTGGAATTCCCTGCCGGAGTCTGTGTTTCCCGATAGCTACAATCTAGGGGTTTTTAAATCAAGAGTGAATGGGTTACTTCTAGGCAAGCGTGCTTCACCGTCGACTACATCATCGCTTACCATCAGGTAAGATAGTGGTCAAGCGCGAGCCTAGTTCTAGTTCTAGTTAGGGGGGTTTGGTTTCCGCACTTAGTCCCTTAAGTGGACCATTGTGCGTGGGCCATGGCGGCCGTTTGGTGGTCATTCCAACCAGCCCACCTCCCTCCAGAAGTCAATTAGAGCTCCTGGTTTCCTTAAAACATCCGTGTAAGATCTGGGTGACCCGAGGGTTTGTGTTCTTATCTGGGCTACACCTGTGCATTCAAAGAGAACGTGCGCAACGGTTTCGTCGGCCTCCATGCACGCCCTGCACAGAGGACTGTCCGTTATGCCTATTGTGTGGAAGTGTTTGTTGAGTGAGCAGTGTCCGTGATGGTCCCCGTCACCAGGCGCAGGCCATTCCTGTCCAGGCGTAGAAGACGTCTGGTAAGTCTCCTGTCCAAAGATGGCAGAGCTTCTTTGGACTGCCTACAGCCCGGTGCCGAAGTCCACCAGTACTCCGCCTGTGTCTGGGTGAGTTCTTGTAGCCACCTGCGTATTTGGTTGAAGGGGATGGGTACAACAGGTTCGGGTCCGTAGAACGCCGTGCTGGATCCGCGTCTCGCAAGCTCGTCAGCCGCGTCGTTGCCCAGCGATCCGCTGTGTCCCTTTATCCACTGTAGTGTTACCGTGTTCCGGCTGGATACAGTTATTTGTTCTAGTGCTTTGTGACATTCTAATATTAGTTTTGATGTTATATATTCCTTCCGTAAGGATTGGAGGACTGATGCGCTGTCGGAGAGTATCCTTATGTGGGTGTCCGTAACCCTCCTGGCTTCTAGAGCGTGGACCGCTTGTATGATGCCCACACACTCCGCCTGATAGACGGTGTTGAAACCTCCTAGCGGTCTGGATATATTTATATTGAAATCGTGTGAGAAGACTCCGACTCCGGTACCGGAGTCAGTCTTCGATCCGTCGGTGTATACTCTCATCTCTTTCGAGCCTGAGTAGTCACATCGTTCTTCTTTGAGAATTATATTGTAGTGCCTATTAAAGTGGTGTGTCTTCGGGGCTTTGTCGCAAGGTGATGCTAAAATCGGTTTCCGCTTGATCGCATCTTCCTTTATGCGTGTGTGCTTAATTCTGGAGTCTTTATTTAGGGTGCCTGATAGGTGGAGTCTAAAAGTGGCCAGGGCTGCCTCCTCTCATACAATAAGGTGCAGAGGTGGCAGTCCCAGCATTGCCTGTAGGGCAGAGGTGGGTGTGGTTTCCATACTGCTAGTTATTGCAACGCAAGCGAACCGTTGCAGTTTTTCCAGATCTCTTTGGGCTGTGCTGAGGTCTGTTCTGGGCCACCAGACCAGCGAGCCGTATGTGATGATTGGTCGGATGACCGTAGTGTATAGCCAGTGAGTGATCAAGGGGCTAATCCCCCAATTCCTGCCTAGCAGTCGCTTGCACTGCCACAGTGATATGCTGGCTTTTGTGGTGATATAGTTCGTGTGTTTTGCCCAGTTCAGTTGTTTGTCCAAGTAGATGCCCAGGTACTTGGTTTCGGTTGAAAGGCTTAGGGTTGCTCCGAAGAAACGCGGTAGTTGCATTGCCTTCGGTTTTCTCTTTTTTGTGAAGAGAATTAGTTCAGTTTTTGTGGGGTTCACTGAGAGTTGATGCTCGCTGCACCATTCCTCTACTATTTTCAGGGCTTGACGCATGAGATTGCATAGAGTGTTTTCGTGGGTCCCGTTAATTATAATTGTTATGTCATCCGCGTAGCCAACGGTGAAATAACCTTTGTCATTCAGTGTCTTGATGAGGCTGTCAACTACCAGGTTCCACAGGAGTGGCGAAAGGACGCCCCCCTGAGGACAGCCCTTCGCGACGATGGCCCTTGTAGTATCGTTAACCGTGACTTGAAACCGCTCTTAGTTTGAGCATATTGGTGATCCAGCCCCCTAGGGTCGGGTCTATGCTGTGTCTATCGAGGGCCGTGTTTATGCTGTTGAACATGGTCTTATCGAAGGCGCCCTCGATGTCAATGAAGGCAGCCAGTGCTGAGCATTTGTGGTCCACTGCGCATTCAATTTTAGATACCACGTTGTGCAACGCAGATTCTGTTGATTTGCCCGTGGAATACGCATGCTGTTGTTTGTGCAGTGGTTTTACCCGGAGAGGCCCATCACGGATGTGCCTATCACAGAGTCTTTCGAGGGTTTTTAGTAAGAAGGATGTGAGGCTTATAGGCCTATACGCCTTGGGTTGTGTGTAATCAGTTTTCCCAGGTTTGGGTATGAAGATAACTTTCACCTCGCGCCATGCGAGAGGTATATATCTAAGTGCTATGCAGGCCCGGTAGATCTCCAACAGCCATGGTGTCAGATAATCTAACCCCCACTGCAGCAGGGCCGGGAAGATGCCATCCAGCCCCGCAGACTTGTATGGCTGAAAGGTGTTGATAGCCCATTTTAGCGCGAGCCTATTGACAATAAAAAAAAAGTAGGTTTACGATCGAGATGTTTACGTGATAACGTCAAACATTCAACGAAAACTTAACCGCACGAGAAAATCTCCATTCGTTTGTATGCCGCTAGAGTGAGAGAGACGGAAGATCGGTCCACTCACTCGAACGCTATGCCAGCCTCCGCTCGTGAGGATTCCGCGTGACAAGTTTCACGGAATGACTGGCAGCGCTCGAGATGAGACGGGAGATCGGTCCGTCTCTCTCTCGTTATACCTGCGATCGCGCTCGTGAGGTTTTGGTGTGACACAAGTTTCTGAACATGTCACCCGACTAAAACGATTTTAAAGACGTTATCACGTCAAAAAGTGTTCGTAAGGGACATTTGTATATGACTTGTATTCATTGTTCCTTTTTTACAGTCGAACTATGATAGTTTTGAAACGTCAGGGTACGGGGGCAGATCTGTTGTAGATCTTAGACAGTAGTTATGGGTGGCCAGAAATGCGAAAATCGACACATACAGACATTTTTCTTCATCCAGTTTTCCAAGAGGTATCGGGGTATCGTATTACTCAGTTACTGGTTTGTGGCCCTCAGATAGGCAGTCTCTCTACGCAAAAAATACTAGCTTTTTACTGCACTCGGTATGACCGGAAGCGTATAAAAAAAGTGACTTGAAAAACAAAATACTACAAAGCGATTTTGTTTTTAAATTGTATAGGTTCGCGCTAAACCACTATCTCACCTTAACTACTTTCTTTTCGGATCTCGGCGTCTTTGGTAACTATTTATTTTTTTCATTTTGACACCGACTTCCGAAAACAATGTTATCCAATTAAGTATAGCTACAAAGCCATGCGAATAGCAACCATAGTATGTATTAACCTATTATTGTTTTATTCTTTTTTCCCTCGTATCTCCCGTGCGGCCTGCGGATCACACAGGATATTTTTAGGGTTCCGTACCCAAAGGGTAAAAACGGGACCCTATTACTAAGACGTTGGGTCCGTCTGTCTGTCTGTCCGTGTGTCACCAGGCTGTATCTCATGAACCGTGACAGCTAGACAGTTGAAATTTTCACAGGTGATGTATTTCTGTTGCCGCTATAACAATAAATACTAAAAAGAGAGTTAAATAAATATTTAAGTAGGGCTCAAATACAACAAAAATGATTTTAAACTTCATGTACAATGATTATATTGATTATACATAGGCGGACTAAATGCGGCAACGCATTCTCTTTCAGTAAATTTTTCATTTTTTAGTTTTGATAACTTATATTACCATGAATATACGCATTTTTAAGAAAAATACAAAAACTACTCGTCAGATCTTGATTAAATTTAAATGGTACCACATGAGAAACACCAGCTTTCAAATAAGAAAGAATCATTTAAATCGGTTCACCTAGTAAAAAGTTCTCTACAAACATAAAAAAATACAGTTGAATTGAGAACCTCCTCCGTTTTGAAGTCAGTTAAAAAGGTTTTTTATTTCGTAGTTAGCAGTTGGTTTTTGTAGGTAGCAAAGGTTTTTATCTTATGCTAGCTAGGCATCTAGATGCTCAATACTGCAAAATCTGTAGATATTACAATATATATGGCCGAAAAAAATTATTCGTGATTCTAAATAGTGATTTTCCTACGTCTCATAAGTACACGGGGTACATCTAAATGTGGTAGGTTATACAGACAAAAACACATTTGTGCAAGCCCTGACTTATTATACGGTTCATCGAAATTATTACAGTACATACTCGTTCAAATTAAATTTATGCCTACCCACTTACGGATTGTAATAACAGAAATGATTTATTGGCAACAGCAAACCCTTCAGATCAGTCCGTTAGTCTGATATATTTGAGTTGTAGGTACTGCTTTTAATTTAAACTAAACTTCGTTTCTAAATCATTTTTATTAATATTTTGTCCACGCCTACGTTGGTTTTTCCTATTTTTGCGGGTATTATTATTTATTAGTTACAAATGGGAAATTAAGGCGCGAACGCCATCATTACCCAAGGTCTTTGGTGAATAAGAACTAATATTGTCCAGTGATTTATATTTTAAGTACCTAACGCTTAACCAAAACCTTTTTAACCGACTTCAAAAAAAAAACTTTTTTACAAAAATTACAACCGACTTCCAAACAAAAACACTACAAAGTGAAAAATAACTTCAATTTCGGAAGTCGGTGTTCCTGTTTACGTTTCTTCATTTTTTGACACCGACTTCCGAAATTGAAGTTATTTTTCACTTTGTAGTGTTTTTGTTTGGAAGTCGGTTGTAATTTTTGTAAAAAAGTTTTTTATTTTTCACTTTTTTGTTGTGGTACATAATGTACCAGTTCTATAGGCTAGGTACCTACGCGTATAGTGCCCAAAGTGAAGCTAGAATAGATTAACCCAATAACATGAAACTTAAACGAAACCAGTGCAACAACTCTTAGTATACCAGGGTGAACTGTTCACACCTGCGTACCCCTTAAGAACGTACCAGTGTGATGTTATGTTATGAAATGGTGTAAACAATAAACAGACATGTGATTGGATCTATCCAGAGTGATTTGCCGTCATTTATTGAAGAGTTCTGATGTATTTCTTCGAAGTTCTTCATCTGATCTTGATGAAAATTAAATGGGACCACATGACAAGCACCCGCTTTCAAATGAAAAAAGAATCATCAAAATCGGTTAGCCCAATAAAAAGTTCTGAGGTAACAAACATAAAAAAAAAAAAATACAGTCGAATTGAAAACCTCCTTCTTTTTGCGAAGTCGGTTAAAAAGGAGGAGGTTCTCAATTCGTCGGAATCTTTTTTTTTAATGTTTGTTCCCCGATTACTCAAAGACGCCTGGACCGATTAACGGAAAACAATGGGTACAAAAGACACCGACTTCGGAAAAGAAAGTTATTTTTCGTTTTCTAGTGTTTTCTTTTGGAAGTCGGTTTGTTTTTTTGATAACAAGTTTTTTACTATTGAAAAAGTAATTGAACCCAATCTTATTCATAAAAGTTCTCGAAACCAATAACAGGTTTACTGACGTAGGTTATTTAGCGAGCGTTTCCCGTAGAAAATGTTCACTGTCTGTTGTTGAAGCTATTTCTGTTGTATGTGACGAAACCGTTAATGGGCAATTATTTAGATTTCTCACAGACAGATTATGTTTTTATTTCTCAATCTTACGAAATGAATAATAAAGATTGATTAGAGAAAACTGAGAGTTACTAAAAATCCCTAATGTACGCATCGGCCCACGCACCATGTCTCATTTGTTTACAGAATTGTGCACGGCTGTGGATTGTGGAATGATATGTTTCAACGTGAAATAATGCTCCCGTCCGAAGTTTAGCCCACTTGGTGTTTTATTGTGTGTACGCAACTCGGCGTTTTATCTCGTACAGCTGGTTGCCGGATAATCCGAGTATAAATAGCGTATAGACAACAAAGCATCAACAAATCCAACACATATCGTTTACCGCGGCTGGCTGTCGAACGGTTAGCGGCCCGACTAGCCAATTTTATGGCCGTCCTAAATTATTAAAATTGTTCTATTTCCAGACTCAACTATATTCATGATAATATTCAGACGTAAAATGTAATCAGACGGACTGATCTTTCAAAGTAAGTAGTGAAACCAGAATGCCGCCGCAATATTATCGCCGGTAAAATCAGATGGGTAGGTATTATTAAAAAGCTCAAGGTGAAAAGTAAATTTCTGAGAAGATAGAGATAACTAGCTAGATGTTGCCCACATATGAATATAGGTCATGTAAATATTATACATAGGTACCTCTATTATAATAACTACCTGACTGAGCTTGCTTTTCCTGTTGCTTCCTTTAAAAGTATATACCTAGGTAAGTACCTGTCTGACCTTTAGTAGAATAAGAGTTTATTATACTTTATTGTAAAACAAATTAGTTACGCAACCCTTTTTGAAAAATATGAGTTCTGCAGGTAGAATGGTGGTTTTATCGGGTCCACACTCCACGCCCACTCGATCCGCTTAGATTCGACCCGAAAAATAATACCATATGTTTTACTCCCAATTCAGTGCCATTTGAACAGTCAGGCAAAGAGATATTTTAATTTTAAAAATTTATTATACATATCATATTTAATATGTTGTACTGGAAACTATAATTTTTAAATTGTTTTTGTTTTTACTTGAATGTTAATTATTTATGGAAAATTGATTATTTTTTAACTGTGGATTTTGTATTGCTGAAAACTTTAATCTTTTAATTGTGTTGCTCCTACCTAGTTCTTTATTCTTTAAGATACCTAATATTTATTTTTAAAGATAATTAAGTCAATCATGTTTTTTTATGTTTTAGGAGATAGTACATACTTGTTAACTTTATTCATATAATCACGAATGATTCACTGATTCAGTAAATACCGTGCCACTAGCTATAAGATTGAAATGGCCGGTTTTTCTAACGAACGTGGCCACCATCTTCTTTGAAGTGCTTCGAAAGTTGTTCACTTTAGTCGGCTTTGGCTCGTCCAGAAAGATCCAGATTGTAGATTGTTGTTTGGAATCAGGATCGTAGGCATAGATCCAAGATTCGTCACCACTGATGATGTCGTAGACGTGATTTGACTCTCCTCGGTTGAACCTTTGCAGAGTTTTCTTACACCATCTGACGCGGGCCGCGAATTGTGATCGTCGGAAAGCAGATGCGGTATCCAACGGCAAACTAGCTTTCTCACACCAAGCGCTTCATGCAAGATCTTCTGAATGGTTGTAGGGACAATATGCCTAATAGAGCCTCTATCTCTCGATACGTCACATGACGATCTTCGAGAATAAGTTGTCTCACAGCAATGATGTTATCTTCATTGAAGGCGGATTTTGGGCGTCCTTCGCGAAATTTGTCACTAACACTTGTATGTCCACGCTGGAATTCTAAATACCAGCGTTCGACAGTCCGCAGACATGGGGCTTCATCACTGAACACAGATGTTAGCTCTTCAAAACACTGAAGCCGTGGCAGGCCTCTTCTAAAGTTGTAGAAAATTATTGCACGAACATTTTCCTTAGAAAGATTCATTTTCGTACGTAACCTGATAGATTCCAATCGACGCAGTGACTAAACAGTAGCATTAATCCTAATACTTTCAACTGTTTTGAGATTCAAAATTTAAATACATTCGAATATAGAACAGTTCCAAATTCAAAATTGCCGGGAAATATTGAAACGCAAAGCTCCAGAGCCTTGAACATCGTCGCCAAATTGCCAGCTTTTCGGTTTTTTATCGATTACATTTCGGGGAGTGTGCAATGGAATTGCATGATTTAATTCCGCCCAGCCCGTTCCATCATCGGACAACCAGACGCACGGCGATGCGTCATCGGTACATGGTGGACATCCCACCCATACGCACAAAAAGTTTTGGGGACACTTTTATTATGCGTACAGCTAAGGAGTGGAATTCCCTGCCGGAGTCTGTGTTTTCCGATAGCTACAATCTAGGGGTCTTTAAGTCAAGAGTGAATAGGTTACTACTAGGCAAGCGTGCTTCACCGTCGACCACATCATCGCTTACCATCAGGTGTGATAGTGGTCAAGCGCGAGCCTATTGACAATAAAAAAAAAAAAACGACAGAACTTAAAAGGCATGCCTCGTACACAGCAGTAGAACATGAGTTTGTTCATGTTGTCGGCAAAACTCCGTGGAGGCTTCCAATAAAGTTACCACCATTTTACTGGGGCCTAACTGGGACATTGGACTAAAAACTAAAGAAACTAGAACTTCTAAACGTGACACGTGTGGCTAAATACCAAAGACCTTATACGTATTTCTTACTACTAGACTGTGTACCAAAAATTTTTGTTCAGCTAAAATGAAATCTAACATCATACACCTAGGTTAGCTATTGCCTTATAAGCGGTAGCAAATCAAAAGCGGTCCTGGCGAGAGGGTTTCCGCTGGTAGTGTGTCCTTGTCTGTCTTCCTGCCAGCTCAACTAATCATTGGGTTTGGTAAAATGGTAGTTTTTTTTTTTTTTTTAATGATATTCCAAATCAAACGATTCATAGGCTTTGAAACGTATTTAAATATTTCTACAGTTCCTATAATTAATCAATTCGTTGTATTAAAAAAAAATATTCATTAATACGAGTAAGACATTACATTAGTAAGAGCAAGAGTAAACTACTGAGTAAGAGTAGTACTTTTAAATATTTGGGCCTGGTAATACTAAATGTAAGATGGTGGTTTGCGGAGTTTTTGGCGGGCTTTGTTCGAGAGAGCGGCTGTTAATATTATTTAATAAATAATATAAATAAATAATAATAATAATAAAGTTTATTTGGAGCAACTTAAGTTTACAGATTACACAGGAAAAACGAAGATAGCTACAAAAGTAAAGTACTGTGGCGCAGCTATCAACGCCCAATTTTAAATAAATACATTCATAGACATTGTTCCAGATTAACCTAAAAGAAGTTAAATTATAAATTAAGAATTATATACAAAAAAAAAAATAAAAATAAAAAAGTACACTATGTGGTTACTATGTTGTATATATGAAGAGTAAAGGTGGGGTTGAGGTGTGTGTATGAGTGTGTGTGTGTGTATGAGTGTGTGTGTGTATGAGTGTGTGTGTGTGTGTGTGTGTGTGTATGTGTGTGTGTGTCTACCGCCTTTATGACACAATAAGTTGCTCAGTCTCATCGTAGGACAAGCTCTTAAGCCAGCTGGTCACATTTCTCTTTAATGCGTTCTTAGTCATAGGGTATATTTTAATTCTTATATTTATGGCATTATAAAGTTTAGAGCTGGTGTGAGTGAAGTGGCGACTGACCATCGCTAACCTGCAGTGTTCGGTCTTACAGACTCTGTCAGCACGACGCTTCTTTGGAAGGGGTTGAGCTTCGTATGGGAGAAGTAAGTGCTTCCTAATAACTGTTTGAAGCACGAACAGCTGTCTCACTGTGAGTACCTCACAAAGTGAATAAAGCTCTGAGGTGGGAAATCTAATAGGCTTCTTTGAGAGTACTTTTAAAACTGCTCTCTGAGCCCTCTCTAGCCGCAGCATGGTTGTCTTGTGCGCTCCCCCCCATGTAGTAATGCAGTAACCGAGAATTGATTGAGCGAGGGCAAAGTAGACCATTTTAAGGCATTGGAAATCAGCAGCCGCTCGAAGTTTTTTAAACAAGTATATTAATCTTCTGACTCGAGCCACAACTGAGTTAATCTGTTTCTTCCATGTCAAAAGATTGTCCAATATTACTCCAAGATATTTTATGCTATCAGACCGTTCTATTTGGGCACAGTTACAGGTATTGGCGACTGGGTTAGTACACACATGGGTCCTTATCTCAAACGACAAAGGCGGTTGGCTAAGAATACTCGGGGTGAAGGGGATAAACTTAGTCTTCGAGATGTTTTGAGTTTTCGAAAGGATTTGCAAAGTGATTCCTAGGGGAATAAAATTGGTGTATTTTGTTTCTCAACTTTCTACGCAACTGGACAATATGTGAAATCTTGAAAGCATTGAGATCCTTTGAGGTAAATTTAGCTACCGGTATTTCAACGCTTCGTCTGAAGACTGTAGGATCATCTCACGCCGCTCCTTCATGAGCTTGAGAGTAGGATCAGAGAACTTTTTGTTCCTATCTATACGATGGGTCTTGAAGAGACTTGGGATTTGAGGATTATTGAGTCCTCCCCCTCCCTTCGAAATTCAGATAACACTGACCAGAATTGAGCAGTTTACTCCATCGTAAATTGCTAAATTCCTCTTCGAGTTCGGTGATATTTTCTTCGGTCCGGAGTGTGCGCGTGTTGTACGTTGCCAGGTCCAGTCGTCGGTTTTTGTTGGGATAGCAGGATCTCTTCCGGAATTCTTCGTACCCCTTGCCATACCGTAACCTCGACCGCTACCGTAGTCGAGGGTAGGCTGGCTGCCGGGCACTATAGGGGCTATGTTTTATTTGTGCTATTCATGGGGAGTGCTTTGCAGGCGGGTTGGCGATCGCAGTATGGTTGTTACAAATGCACAGAGAACGCTGCTGCCCATTCTCTGGTTTGTTTCTTAGTCGCCTCTTATGAGACCCACGGGAAAACACGGGATGGTGAAATTATTAACGCCCGACACCATACGGTAAAAGGTGTAGAGTCCAAAAAATATACGTACATTTTTTTTTATTTACAATAAATTAGGTAGGTTTAGGTAGCATAGATATATCGGAATAATTACACTATCATTTTTACAATCAATTTGTCCTGAGAATCGTATAAAAGCAAAAACAGCAATATCCATTTGCAACAAATCATGGCAAAACAAAAAAATGTTGTATAGTGCAAAATAAAGCTGAATTGGATCGAAACTCTGTAAATACATTACTGGGTATATATTGAAGGTATTTAATCAATCTTTATCTGGATAATATTTAATAAAAATACAAAACTTAAATGGATTTTGCTGTTTTTGTACTTGACATTTGGATCTTGCTGTATTTGAATTTCACTTCAAAGGATTTTGCTGTGTTTGCTATGAACGACCTTCAAGACGCCATTTTCATTATACCTAGTTCACCTGTACTTACGCAATAATATTTTTGATACTTTTTGTGAGTATGCAAAGAAGTAAGTTTTTCAGAAAACAAAACAAAATAAGTTTAGATCATCACCTAACTTTATTAGTGTAGCGAAATCTTTAATAATTTCATGATATTCTTCCGGATTTGCCATTATCTCCCTTTTCCTAATTTCTTTCTCAATCCTTGCAAACACTCTGTCAGGGGGTATGAAGGAATGTCCCACTATGGGGAATATAAGCTCTAAACTTTTTACATGAGGAGTTTCCGACAGCCACTTTGCACACATTCCCAGAACAGTAGAATTTTTGTTCTGGCCAGCACATCCATCGGCAATGAGGCGAACTGTCTTGATACCAGTTAAATTTGTATTTTGTAATCGATGGTAAATAGCTGATGAAATTTGATTTGATGCTTTGGGAAACAAGTTTTCTGACCAGCAATATGCAAATACATTTGATGAATACAGTTTACTTTTTGACGAACCTTGTACTATGGTAAAGTTAAAAAAAATAATTTGACGCGAATAATATGCTGATTGGTCTGGGGTTTTAGGTTAAGATAGATTTTTCTCGCAATCGAATGATAATGTAAGTAAATCCGGTTTTTCCTCCTTTACATAGCCAAAAAAAGCTTTGGCTTTTAATTTATGGATTCTTTGCATAATAATTAAATCGTTACGGATGTTAACACGTGTCTCTGTTTTCATTTTTTCGGTAAAATGTAGGCAAATTGAGCAGACATCAGTACGAGGCGATCCGAAGCCCAAATTATAATTTCTGTTAAAGATATTGCGGAAATATGATGGCTTAACTTTTAACTCGCTTTCAACCTGGGAATTATATAATCGGTAAAGTTTATTTATACTTAACTCTGCTGATAAGTATAGCCTTTTTGTGTTTCCACGGCAATAATGGGACTCTTCACAATGTAGGTAGTTTCTCTATAAAACTCATCACGGCACGTTTTTTTTCCACATTTTTATGGGAAACCCGGTCACCACCTCTTTTCTCATTGAGTAATGTTCCCTTTTTAAAGTATTCTTTCATTATAGTTTGGACTCTGTACTTTTTTATTTGAAGCACATTCAAAAAAAAAGTTTGACAAACAGGCAATCGCTTTTTCAGTGTGGCGCTGTACACGAAGTAAGTATGTTGTTTGAGAAGATTTCGGCGTATACTTACTATTTTTTGGACGATGCCGTTTAACCGATTTCACTGTGCAGTGTTTTAATATAAATGCGTCTTGGTTCCTTTTGTCTTTAAATTTATAAAATGATTCAAAAAAACGATTTTACATCCTGCATCGAAAGTGATCTGCATTCAAACTTCTTCTTATGATTACATAACGGCCTCACAGCAAATGTTTTCGGAGAATACCTAAAACAATATCATAATGTACCTACACATTTTTTACCTATTTTTTAGTTATATGTATTTTATGTACTTAATTTGGGTTATAAAATATGTAAGAGACAACGACTCGAAAATGATTACCACGTATTCAGTACACCATTTTGAAAACCGCCACACAGGTTTTCGTCGGCAATAAAAAAAATCTCCAAGTTTCCTACAAAATTTCAATACCTACACGGTCAAAATGTATAAGAAAATCCGTTTTTTTTTAAATTGCCAACGAAAAATTACTACGTATAATTATATTGTAGGTACTACGATAGACAGAATAGGTGGTCGTAATCGTTTTCACGCCGGTGTCTATTACACCCGGTATATTATTTGAAAAAAAACTAAATATTAGATAGATATAAAAAATGATAAACAAATATTTAAGTAACACTGTAGTTATTGAATATTAATTAAATAGATATAAAAAAAATGCTAACAAGATCAAACCACAAGGACCAAGATAATTTATTTGATCACACTATCTAACAGTAGGTACATACAAACCTTGTTACTTTGGCCAAATTTCTCCTCCACTTTTCGGGTTGAGCTATACGTTTTCTAGCCGAACTATTATCAACAGGTACAGGGGAACAATCCATAATTACGAATACCACTTTTTTCCGACAAAACTTAAAAACTATTTAAAAATTTCGAGAATTTACGGAGCGAGGTTTCGCGTTCACAACAATCGACGCCATATTAAAACCGTGCCGCTTGATGCGCTCTGATTGGCTGATTAGGATATTGCTGCCTATGCACTTGTCAAACATGGATCTTGCTGTGTTTGCAACAAACCGTATTTTTTGTAGCTGTTTTACTACGGGATATTGCTGTCTTAGGAGTATTATGAATTACGAAACGTGTTGAAGATATTGCTACATTTATCGCGCCATCGAAATGTCAATTTCAAAATTATGTGGATATTGCTGGTTTTGCTTTTATACGATTCCTGTGTTCTGTTTGGTCATGGTCACCTCATTAGAAAGAGACACACTACCAACGGGAACCCTCTCGCGCGGACCGTCTTTTGCGCCATAGTGCACAGTCTAGTAGTAAGAAGTATAAGGTCTTTGCTAAATACACAATCCGAGCGAAGACAAAACAAAAAAAAAATGCGGTGCGATGGTTTTAATTTTGAATTAGGAATTCTTTGGGAATCTTTAAATGAGTGCTGAATTCATATGTCATTTGTTTTTTACAAATTGGTGTCAATTTAAAAAGTGTCTATCGTGCGTTGAAATGGCTAATGGTTGCGTTGACTAGAGAAAATTTTCGCTCAACTATTTATAAAGACTTTCGTTGCGGTCTTACTCAACCACAATGTTATGATAGACTTTGATTAGCGTTTCATTCATGACGAAGCTCCATCCCGTGCCACCGTTTAGGTACAACTGGTTTAATGAGTTTAAACATGGTCTAAACAAACTCACTTATGGTTCGCGAGAAGAATATCCATCTACATCGATTATTGAAGATAACGTGAATGCTGTGCAGCTAATGGTAGAAGCTGATAGAAGTGTGACATATCAACAGATTCGGGAAAGTTTAGGGATTGTTATGAGTCAAGTATAAAATCTCTTACATGAACATTTTCAGAAAGCTTAATTTGTATTAGATGCATACCTCATAATTTGAAGGCAGATAAAAAACGCCGTCGTTTGGACTGGTGCCGTTCAGTGCTTGAAAAGTATAACATAGATGACGCAAATGCTGTTTATGACATCGTCAAAGGTGATGAAAGCTAGATATATTGTTACGAACCCGAATCTAAAACACAGTCTGCCCAATGGATGTTTCCTTTCGAGGATTTGCCGATAAAAACATGATTGCCTCATTTTTGGCCGGACGGGTCATTGCGCAACAAATATGCTAGAAGATAAGAGGAATGTTGCAACAGATTGGTATGTCAGTGTTCGATTACCAGTTTTCTTGGAAAATTTAAGACAGCAGCGCCCAAGAAGCAGGATCCTCATCCACCAAGACAATGCTGCAGCCCACTCCGCCAGACGGATTATCGAATATTTGTTTATGGGAAGTGTGGAGTTAGTGAGTCATTCTCCTTACAGTCCCGACCTGGCACCTCGTGACTTTTATTTATTGCCTAAACTAAAAGATAAACATAGAGGAATTCGTTTTATGAACACTGAAGATGCCGTGGCTGCGTTTGAAAAAGGCGTGGAAGAGATCCCTAAAGAAGAGTGGGCCTACTGCTTCAATCAATGATTCCATCGCATGCGACGGTGCGTAGGAAGGAACGGTCTTAGGAGTATTATGAATTACGAAACGTGTTGAAGATATTGCTACATTTATCGCGCCATCGAAATGTCAATTTCAAAATTATGTGGATATTGCTGGTTTTGCTTTTATACGATTCCTGTGTTCTGTTTGGTCATGGTCACCTCATTAGAAAGAGACACACTACCAACGGGAACCCTCTCGCGCGGACCGTCTTTTGCGCCATAGTGCACAGTCTAGTAGTAAGAAGTATAAGGTCTTTGCTAAATACACAATCCGAGCGAAGACAAAACAAAAAAAAAATGCGGTGCGATGGTTTTAATTTTGAATTAGGAATTCTTTGGGAATCTTTAAATGAGTGCTGAATTCATATGTCATTTGTTTTTTACAAATTGGTGTCAATTTAAAAAGTGTCTATCGTGCGTTGAAATGGCTAATGGTTGCGTTGACTAGAGAAAATTTTCGCTCAACTATTTATAAAGACTTTCGTTGCGGTCTTACTCAACCACAATGTTATGATAGACTTTGATTAGCGTTTCATTCATGACGAAGCTCCATCCCGTGCCACCGTTTAGGTACAACTGGTTTAATGAGTTTAAACATGGTCTAAACAAACTCACTTATGGTTCGCGAGAAGAATATCCATCTACATCGATTATTGAAGATAACGTGAATGCTGTGCAGCTAATGGTAGAAGCTGATAGAAGTGTGACATATCAACAGATTCGGGAAAGTTTAGGGATTGTTATGAGTCAAGTATAAAATCTCTTACATGAACATTTTCAGAAAGCTTAATTTGTATTAGATGCATACCTCATAATTTGAAGGCAGATAAAAAACGCCGTCGTTTGGACTGGTGCCGTTCAGTGCTTGAAAAGTATAACATAGATGACGCAAATGCTGTTTATGACATCGTCAAAGGTGATGAAAGCTAGATATATTGTTACGAACCCGAATCTAAAACACAGTCTGCCCAATGGATGTTTCCTTTCGAGGATTTGCCGATAAAAACATGATTGCCTCATTTTTGGCCGGACGGGTCATTGCGCAACAAATATGCTAGAAGATAAGAGGAATGTTGCAACAGATTGGTATGTCAGTGTTCGATTACCAGTTTTCTTGGAAAATTTAAGACAGCAGCGCCCAAGAAGCAGGATCCTCATCCACCAAGACAATGCTGCAGCCCACTCCGCCAGACGGATTATCGAATATTTGTTTATGGGAAGTGTGGAGTTAGTGAGTCATTCTCCTTACAGTCCCGACCTGGCACCTCGTGACTTTTATTTATTGCCTAAACTAAAAGATAAACATAGAGGAATTCGTTTTATGAACACTGAAGATGCCGTGGCTGCGTTTGAAAAAGGCGTGGAAGAGATCCCTAAAGAAGAGTGGGCCTACTGCTTCAATCAATGATTCCATCGCATGCGACGGTGCGTAGGAAGGAACGGAGACTACTTCGATAAGCCACAAAAACATTAACAGGTTTCTACATCATTCCGTATTTTATTTTCTTTAAACTTTCAGTGTGACCCCCGTAAGCGAATTAATGCTTTAGTGAATTAATTAGATTATTAGTACGACAAAAGTCTAATTTTCTGGTCATGAGCAAATTTAAAAGTCTTAAATTCTTTTTTTATTTTAGACTTTTCAGGCAGGACTTAAGGCGATATAAACGTCCCAATGTTAACGCAGTGACGCCCGCTCGGATCCAAAATATCTATATTGAACCTTCTTTTGAACAGTTTTGTTTGCAAAATATTATTTGATTTACATATGCTATTTCAGTTATGAAGAAATTCTAGCCATCAATTTTTCTGTGTAAAAATATTTTTAAACATCCAAGTCGTTTTGGAGGAGTATCCAAAAGTTGCGAAAAATATCGTGTTGCTAATTATTTTATTAAAGCAAAACTATTAGTTATACGAAAAAACCATGTTTAAAAAATAATGTACCTACATGAAACAATAATAAGGTTAAGCTCGTCTTTGTACATAAGTTTTCCTTTTTTATTTGTAATGTTTATTATGTGTACAATAAAGAATATGAATCTGAATATATTTTTTTTTTCAAACCTTTTAATCTAGCCGTTACTAAGGAGTATGCTTTCGAAAGTTACCGTTTTACGGCACTAAAGCGGATGTAGGCCCTTAAGTATATGTCTGGAACCACCGCTACATTTAGCTGCCACAATTAAGTATGTGTGTGCAATAAGCCTATCTGCACCACAATCCACAATCCCTAAATTCATGGGTATTAAGTAGGTACGCTAAAGACGTCCCCCTACTACTACACTACTAGCTGTACCCCTGCTTTTATTCTTGGCGTTAGTTTGATATCGATCCTCAATTTTAGTACATTCATTGAGGCAAAAGCTCAGCTACTGGAGTCTGAGTTTCCCGACAGTTACAATCAAGGGGTCTTTAAGTCAAGAGTCAATAGAATTTTTCTAGGCAAGCGTGATTCACCGTCGACCGCATCGTCGCTTAACATCAGGTGAAATAGTGGTCAAGCGCGAGCCTATAGTGTATAAAAAAAAAGACTTCACTGTCCGTCTGTCTGTCTGTCTGTCACCAGGCTGTATCTCATGGACCGTGATAGCTAGACAGTTGAAAATTTCAAAGATGAGGTATTTCTGTTGCCGCTATAACAACAAATACTAAAAACAGAATAAAGTTAATATTTAAGTTGGGCTCCCATACAACAAACGTGATTTTTTTGCCGGTTTTTGCAATAATAACTACGGAAACTTTGGTGCGCAAGTCCGACTCGCACTCGCACAACTAAGTAGTTAAAACAAACGAAACAAAGTAAACTACAATCCTCTTCTAAGCTCTATGAACGTTTTTTAGTCATTTTTGGCGTTTGTAGTAACCATATGAGTTCTAGAATATATTTCATTTATTCAATTTATAAACATATTTTTAAATATTATTCTTTAAAAAATAAAATAAAAAAAACATTTAAAAATACAAAAATAGTAGCCCACCGGTATCGGGAACAGGGTCCAAGCTACCGGTGGTCAGGGCTCCTGAGAGAGGAACCTCCTAACGATACGCGCCGTGTCCAGGAGTACCGCTTTCTGAATCAAGCCCTTGATCCAGCTGCCCAACGAGAGCCTCCTCAGATCTAGAATATATTTATCGTTATGGAAAAAATATCGAGACCTAAAATATTTTTTTAAGCTTACTCCAAACAAAAATAAGCCCCACTCTATATCTCCCTCTCTCATATGTGACGAAGACAAAGTGGCACGGGTCAGCTAGGAACACCATGAACCTAATCATTTTAAACATTTGGTTCAAACGAATCGGTTATTTAAATTACAATAATATTATATAACATATTATTATATGTACATTTAGTTATGTGCCTAGGTGCTATAAATTACATAGACTGCAAGTATAGGAGTACAGAGGGCAATATCAACATTCTGCTGCAATTCCGCCGCAATCAACGCTAAAGGAATATAGACTCGTTTTATTATTGTTAGGCTTGCGCTTGACCACCATCTCACCTGATGGAAAGCGATGATGTGGTCGATGGCTTCATCGACTGTGAAACGTGTGCTTACGTTTGCCAAGAATAAACCCATTCACACTTAAAGACGCCCAGGTTGTAGCTATCAAGAAATATACACTCCGGCAGAGAAATCCACTCCTTATCTGTACGCATAATTTAAGTATTCCCATAACGTTGGTGCGTATGGGTGGGATGTGCACCATGTACCGATGACGCATCGCCGAACTTCTTGTAGTCCGATGATGAAACGGGCTAGGTGGAATCAGTTTTTGCTATTCCATCGCGTAGGTACGCCCCGAAAAGTAACCGATAAAATATCGGCAGGCTGTTAACTCGGCGCCGATGTTCAATGCTCTGGACTTTTAACTTGACCAGTGCCTCATTGCCGATGAGCCTCTTGGCCCGTTTTTCGATCGACTCAAGTGCATCCAGTTAGTACTTTGCAGAGCCGTCCCAGTGGGGAGTGCAGTACTCCATGCTTGACTGAACTTGCGGGCCAAGAGGCTCATCGGTAATGAGGCACTGGAAAAGTTAAAAGGAACCCTATAAAATATGTGTCGATTTTTTTCCAAAATAATACATTCATTTTGAACGCTTATACGAGTACTGCAATCGCTGAAACTGACTAAAAACGTTCACAGTGGTTAGAAGAGGACTGAAGTTTAGTTTTTTTCATTTGTAGTTAACAAACAAATTAGAAAAACATATTTTATGTCTCGAAATTTAAAATGAATAAAATCGAAAACGATAAATTTATTCTAAAAGCCGGTTACTACAAACGTTGAACCTGGCCCCCTTCAAAGGCCTATGAACTTCCTATGACATTATTATATATTACTAGCTTTTCCCCGCGGCTTCGCTCGCAGTGAAGCCATAATTATTTTTTTTTAATTAAAAGTATCTTATGTTACTTCTAATACCTCCAAGAATATTACAAAGTTTCATGAAGATCGGTTCAGTAGTTTTTGCGTGAAAGCGTAACAAACAAACTTACATTCATATTTATAATATTAGTAAGGATTTTGTCAAAGGCAGTCATATGGACTGCCGACAGTAGTGAAAACTTAGAATATACAGAGGCCCAGTAATAAAAGCTTCCATGCAGAACAAGATCAAATTAACCGAAGATCTATCAGATCTGTGGGATATTTTGTCCATCAAAGTTTGTTTTTTCATTATCCCGATTCAGAACATAGCGCCGTTATTCAGGTTTCATAGTTAATTTGTGTGGATCAAGAAGTCTTCCCGGTTTTAATTGTTTACTAATCTGGTTTTTGCTATTATTTTCCCCGCTGATAGCCTGAAACTTTTATAAAACTTTAAACCCCGTTTATTTTCTATTCTCTGACAGTTTGAAAACCCAAGCAAAGAACAAAACTATACACCACATGCGAATATTTTAAACTATGTAAATCAGTCAGTAAATAACTACAGAGCAAGACAAAACTAAAATCAATTAGATTATTGATAAAAACACTTGTAAAACTAATTTTGTTAGTGAAATAACTGCGTTTTACTTTATGTTCTGTATGGCTCGAATTCGATAATACACAACAGTAGAGTTGGAACCACATTTACGTGTCGTGGCGTGGCGTGGCGCGGGATCCATCAATCAAACGACTCTGTTCCAGCCTACGTCATAACGCAGCGAGTTTTGTAGCCAATCAACTGCGTCAGAAGGCGCCACGACACGCCACGCCACGTAAGTGTGGTTCCGTCTTATTCGATCGGTCGTGCACCTCTAATCATTTTGCTTTTTTGACATATTGCAAATGTCACACTGACAGCAGACAATTTTGACACTTGTAATCCAACAAGACGAAAATAAATTCTAATTTGTTTCAGACGAAAAGTAAATATAAATAAAAGGAAATTCGACTGTTTAACGGTAAATTAAGAATGGAGGGAGTTCTGTGGAAGTGGACTAATTATTGGAACGGTATTCTCTCAATCGAGTGTTGTGAATAATATATTAATGTTTTGTATCACTTAGAATATAGTAAAACGATTGTTTCCTCTTCAGGCTGGCAAACCAGGTGGTTTGTACTGGAGAATGGTATAATATCATATTACAAATCGCAAGAGGAAGTCAGCCAAGGGTGCAAGGGATCTGTCAAAGTATCAGTATGCCAAATCAATGGTAAGTATTGTTTTTATTGTTGATAGGGTCGCATAGAGCTTTTCAGTAGACTGGAAACTTTAAACCATATGCTCCTAAAATACTCATGCATATGTCAAGGCTGCTGAGGCTTCAACTAGTAGCTTTATGGTGAAAGTTGTTTTGGTTAAGTAATAACTTCATTTAACATGAGTGTAAGATGTAATTATGACATAACAAGTAGTATAATACCTATGCAGTTTTAAACCAGATCCAACAATGAGAAATGTAGGTCTATATTCTGCCATTATCTAGTATATATTAGTTAGTGTTGTTATTAATTTTAATTCATAGATGAAAAACAAAAACTGCAAAATAATAAAAATCAATGCTGTATAACAACTTTGTCATATGAGTGAGTTTCAATGAGTCTAATAGGAACATGTTAGTTAAAATCAATTACTAAATTGTATCTAAACTTACATTTTAAATGGTTTTTAATTTCAGGTGTTTTTATTTTTTATTCGGAATCTCAATAGATTCCAATATATATATATAGATTCAATAGATTTTACAGTATTTTTGTACTATCAATATAGTACAAAAATACTGCTTAGAGAGACCGATAGAATATTTTGCAGATTAGTCAGGAAAAAAAAACTTTTAAAACTGCCAAATGTCAGATAGTGACACTCTAGTTATAGGACAGCGATATTAGAGACCAGCTTAGGCTTGCCGATTCTTACCACCACCATTGGTAGCTATGTTCCGCCCACAGCTACCGATTAAAAGGACGCCTGGCCCACACTAGCCTAGTCCTAGCCTAGCCCAGGCCTCCTCCTTTTTAGGGTTCCGTA
Source organism: Orthosia gracilis (assembly GCA_947562075.1). Classification (NCBI taxonomy): domain Eukaryota; kingdom Metazoa; phylum Arthropoda; class Insecta; order Lepidoptera; family Noctuidae; genus Orthosia; species Orthosia gracilis. The sequence continues at coordinate 16,057,937 of OX387274.1, forward strand.
CCCAAAGAGTAAAATCGGGACCCTATTACTAAGACTCCACAATCCTGTTTGTCTGCCTGTCCGTCACCAGGCTGTATCTCATGGACCATGATAGCTAGACAGTTGAAATTTTCATAGATGATGTATTTCTGTTATCACTATAACAATAATACTAAAAACAGAATAAAATATTTAAGTGTCCCATACAACAAGCATTATGTTTTTGCTGTTTTTTGCCATAATGGTACGGAACCCGAGCGACTCCGACTCGCACTTGGCCGGTTTTTGTTTATGTTGTCAGCTGATTCCAACAAAAAATCCACCAATTTAACCTTCCTGAATTTTTCAGTGAATACTATAGATAGCACAAGGCTTGATCTGGTCATACCTGGACAGCAACACATGTACTTGAGAGCACCTTCACCCCAAGACAGACAAAAGTGGCTGGTGGCTTTAGGCAGTGCCAAAGCTTGCGTGGACTCAAAAGAATTGAAAGGTACACTTTATACATGTATTTTATTAAGTAGGTACTTTGTTTAAAATAGTATTATCAGCAAGTAAAAACAATAAATTAATCATAGTCCTTGAAGTGATAAAAATTGAAACATGTAGTTGTAACTAAACTATAACTTTTTAAACTTCCTCGTTGAATCCTTATCAACATAGCAACAAAACTTTATACTAGTAATTGCTGAAGCTATATATCTATACCAATATTATAAAGAGGAAAGATGTTTTGTTTGTTTGTTTGTACCGAATAGGCTCCGAAACTACTGGACCGATTTAAATTTTTTTTTTACCTATGGTTAGCTACATTATTCCCGAGTAACATAGGCTATAAATTATTTTCAAAAAAATTAGAGATCCTTATGAAAATTGCAATAATGGAACCCAAAGTAGCGAAATTTTGCCTATAAAATACATTATTTGGTAGTGGCAAGATTGGTGGGTATGTGGGTGGGTAGATAGGGTAAGGTAGGCTAGATAGGTAGGTGATAGGTAGGTAGATAGCCAGTTGACGGGAGCGAAGCCGCGGGGGTCAGCTAGTAGTTAATAAATATGCAAAATATATTTTTACCTTTGTTAAAATATCATTTTCAGCTGCAGCATTGGAGGACACCAACTCTTTAGGCCATAAGAAATCTGAGTTACGTTTATATTGTGATCTGATGATGCAGCAAGTCCATGCAGTAAAGAGTGCAGCTAATACTGAACTTGGTCCTGATACCCAGGTAAACATAATCAGTATATTTCTATCATCTATTCATCAATTTAATATACATAGGTGCAGTGGGCCAGCTCGTAGATCCTGGAATAGGTCAGTTAACTGTAGCAGAACTTATCAGACTTTTCATAATATTTGTGCTTATTGTTTTTACAGAGTGTCTGAATATAATTATGATTACTTTACACTTACAGTTCTGTGTTTGATGTTAGTTGTATGGCAAAATGATTCACTGTTTTTTTTTTAATTTTAGGCTATTGAAGATGCTTCGAGTTTACTTACTGCAACATGTGACACCTTCATAAGAACATTAGAAGACATAATGAGATTAACGTCTCATGCAGGCATTAATTCTGTACCTTTTGAGATGCCAATACCAAATATTACAAAGAATAACAGTTCCAACAAAACTCCTAGACAAAGTATAACTAGAACTGTATCCCAAGAAAATAGATGAAATCTTCATACTTACTATTTAAAATATTTTTTTAACTATAAATACATATTAAAATCATAATACATAGTTATATTCATGTTTATACAACAAGTGATGAAAAGTTTTGCGTTTCAAAATAATATACCAAAAAAGGGAAAAATTATATTTTTAGCAAAGTTGAAGGATATAGGATCCATGTCATGTATTGTTTCTATGTAATTCATATGTTGTTAACCATTGGCACTCATTTATAATTTCCATAACAGAACAGCCATCATGGTCATAATATGATCCTCACTGAACTATCAACTATTTCGAGGTATTTTAATTATCAAATATACACTGGACATATCTATAAAATAATTAATATTGTTGTACTTAAATATTTCACTTCCTACTCCTATTCGTTATGGTATAATAATATTTGGAGGTTTTATTTTTTTCCTTGTACTTATTATGTATCAAGCTTGCATAATATTACATTCCTGTGATATAAATAAGTAAAGCAGCTGTTTATCACATATAAAATTAGGCTATCATAATGCCTAAAAAAATAAATAAGCAAATTTTATAGTCAATATATTTTATACATATTATTATTTGGATTACTTAAATAAATAAAATTTATTAGTCTGTAATATGAATTAATCTTTTAAGTGATTCATTGGATACAAGTTTAGTATTGTTTGTATGTTTGTTTACATTAGTGATACGAGTGAATGATAGATATGAATATGCATTAATATGAGCTGATGATATACATTCCAAGTGTCAAATTTGCATTTCCAGGCACCCAAATTATTGTTAATGAAAATGTTATCTGTTTTGGCAAATTACCAGTAATAATATGTAATTGTCTTTATACTCAATTATGTAAATTGTACCTACATTTTTCACATTAATAAACAATAGAAAGGTATAATAAAAGTAGGTAAAACAATACTTGTCTTTATTTTAATTATAAAAATACAATGATTACCATGTTGGTTCTTCGAACCTTAGAACTACGTTAGTACTTATATTCATCTATGCTTAGAACTGTCTTCTCTTGAGTATCTAATTCAATACCTGTCTTTTTTCCCCTATTATATATCTCATACATAGTACAAAGAACATCTTCATGGAGGCTGCCTTGTCATTTTTGGCACACAATCCAAAGCCTAGCAAAATTCTAGAGTTGCCTTAATTTAAATACTTCTGAAATGTACCTATATCTGTCTCTCTTTTTAATCGACTTTCTAAAAAAGAGGAAGTTCTACGTTCGAGATTGTTTTTTTTTGTACCTACGTTCACCGTTTCTCCTTTTCTTAAGGACCAATTTTGAAAATTCTTATTTTTGTATGTATGATTGCACAGAGCTATAACTGAATCATTAGGCATAACAGTTTTACAACCAATACAATTATCTTTCTCATTCACTGAAAACAGTGAATAAAACTGGCCAAGTTCGAGTCGGAGTTGCGCGCGAAGAGTTAAGTACCATTATCGCAAAAAAATCACGTTTGTTGTGTGGGAGCCCCACTGAAATATTAATTTAATTCTGTTTTTAAAATACATCTGTAAAAATTTCAACTGTCAAGCTATCACGGTTCATGAGATACAGCCTGGTGACAGAGGGCATACAAATAGACGGATCGTGAAGTCTTGGTAACAGGGTCCCGTTTTACCCTTTGAGTACGGAACCCTAAAAAGCACTTTGCCTGACTATTTTGGTGTTTGAATTAAGAACACACCAATATATTGGACCTCCATCTCAATGCTATACAATCTTCTTGCGCAAAAATACTCGATACAAACCCCTTGTGCAAAGAATACTCGACATACAAACTCCTTGCGCTTTTCGCTTAAATCTTTCTTTTTCTCGTAGTCATGGTATAGTATGCAATTTTTGAATAAAACATTTATAAGGGGAGGGCGAGGGCCATGAATCACTCGCGTCGCTCAGGATTCAGTCGTAACCTTTGGTTAAGGCCCTGTTTATGACACAGCACTCTCTGTTAAGTAGAACATAGTCAAAATAACTGCGGCCCGCTTAGTGAGACTCCGCGAGTTTTTCTTTTTTATCCTCTTCAGAGGAGTTTGGCTTCGCACATCTTGTTCATTTGCCAGAGTTATGCAGCTCTTCTAATGATGCCTCTTTAAAATTTCTATTCCTCTAAAACTGGCCGTTTGCCAACCAAAAAAATATGGAACCTACGTTTTTAGGGTTCCGTAGTCAACAAGGAACCCTTATAGTTTCGTCATGTCCGTCTGTCCGTCTCGTCCGTTCGTCCGCAGCTTAGCTCAGTGATTCTTAGTAATTTGGCATGGATATACACGCTGACAAAGTAGTAAAATAAAACTAAGTTTATTTTTTCGTGTTACCCATAAAGTGGCTATGTTATACAAGTTTTCAGCGTACTATAACAGTGTTGAAAACTGTATGATTTTTGAATTTGCCGCCTTTTTCATAGGACACGACTCGCTTGACAGACTTGGGGTTACTAAGTCGTCACAATTTAAGAAGTCCGTTGACGTTTCCCTTTTTACATGCCGCGATAACTTTCTACGTAAGAAATTGATAAATCAAATTTATAATCCTAATTAATTACTATTAGTGGAGCGCCGTAAGATTTATACCTCGGAATCCAGGGCCAGTCAATGAATCTTTATAAAAACTTTGGAAATGTGTTTTTAATAGTATATAACAAAATGTAAAAAAAAAAATTGTGCGATCTCAATATTTTTTTTGATTTTTGAAATAACGTTGCTCCACACTAGAAATTTCTTTCTGTATCGTGGGTGCGTTTAAAAACATATAATATATATTGACATACACAATACCCAGAGCCGGAACAACTATCTGTAGGTCATACAAATATTTGTTCCGTGCGGGAATCGAACCCGCGACACGCAGCGCAGCACTCAATTGCTCAACCACTGCGCCAACCGTGCGCCCAATTTATTAATTATTATTATAAATAATAATTATTTTTTCTGTATTTTCCTTTATTTATATGAGTTTAGGGTTATATTTTAAAAAGGAGAACTATTACAACCTTGATCTAGGGTCTCAAGGGACTGCAGGTATAAAGATGAGGGGAGGGGAGGGGGGCTAGAGAGTGCAACAGCAGCTTTTCGGTGTTGTTAACGCGAGCCCTAACAGAATAGTACACGTCGCAACTTGCTATGCTCAATACGTAGCTGTTATTGTGGGCTCCAAAAAGAAAATTCTGATTTTTGTTTATTTGCAATTATTGTATATATTACTGTGCAGTGAGTGTGATAAAAATTAATTACTGAACATTATTAAGTTTTACAAACTTTCAAAATAGTGGCATAGATAGTAAGCCCACAATATGACTCCGAAAAGCCGGCATTTTTCAAATTTCCAATTTTAATAGAGGTAATGACGCTCGCAAGGTTAAGATTTACGTAAGAATCATCAAAATCGGCCAACGCGTTTGTTCTCTGGAACGCCAGATACATACATAGATACACTCCTCTCTGTGAGAGGGAATGGGCCGTAATCGACTACGCGGACCCAGTGCGGGTTGGTGGATGTCACCTGTCTTTGAATTTTTGGTTCTAAGACATGCCATGTTTCCTCACGATGTTTTCCTTCACCGTTTTGAGAGCAGTAGTGATGAAAGAATTTACACAAAGTAAAGCGCCTGCCTGGGTTCGAACCCACGACCCACAACTTGTAATTGCACATGCAAAGCAGGATGCGGAGCATCTTGTGGGTGCAGGTAAAGTGGTTTAAACTGCACTGCTGCTTGCTTAGAATGCAATGGTGACAGCTGTACTAATCCTTTACCTACAATCTACATCAGCGAGATCGACTACGACGACAATAATGAACAATAATGTATAGGTATACCTAATTGATGATTTTTTTTTTGTAAATCGTATTTTTTTTTCGAAAATCTAATTAACATTTGTTAGCGCCTAATCATCGCCCCTACTGACATCACCTAGCAACATACGTCACATCCACTTAATTAATATTTTGATTATTATAAATTATTATTAGAAGCATATAATATATCTTATTATTAATAATTCAAATCAGTACTTTGTTCAAACTAAGATCAGTAATATAAATTGTTCATGTAGAAAATACTTACCAGTAGTGACGTCATTGGAGATAGTGGTTTATTGAATTAATTGAATAACTTTAGTATAAAATCATCATTTATTAATTTATTGAATTCACTATTATTCTAATCTAAATATTTAATGTTTTTACAAACAGTTTAATCATTTTTAGGTCTTTAAAATAACGTACAGGATGTAGGTACCTATCAAAAAATACACCTACCTACCTTATGTTAAGAATACATTGTAACGGCTTCTGAGCCTTATAAAAAGCAGAAACATTGTGTAAATACGATTGATTGTGATTTTGTACTCGAAGGGGGAGGCTCTGCCCGAAATACACTGGTGTTACCGATACCTGCATTTTATTTACTCCACGGTCTGCCACATCTCAGAAGTGGGGATTTCTGGAAAATGTCAGGCCCTTATGCTGCTGGTCTTGGAAAGAAGAGGAAGGTGCAAAGCTGCGAAGAAAGTGATTTTTTTTCTTCTTCTTCCGAAGACTCCGTGCCAAACCCCACGCCCTTGGCAAGAAAACGACGCCGTGTGACACGTGCGGACGCTGAGGTTATCCCTAAATTTTCACCTGAGGATAACAGCAGCAACATCAGCAGCTGGTTACACAAAATTGACCAGCTTGGTGAAATCTACGGTTGGGACACAACCGAAAGACAATTTATGATGCAGCTTCGTCTTCGTGGCTCCGCTAGACGATGGTATGATGAGCTGGACGACTACAACCTCGATTGGGAAGGTTGGAAACACGCCTTAGAAACAGCTTTCCCACGAACCATCGACTTCGCGGACAAGCTAGACGTCATGCTAACAAGGACCAAAGAAGATGCAGAAACCATGACGAAGTATTACCACGATAAGGTATCGCTTCTCAAAAAGTGCAATATCACCGGTGAAGATGCTATTTCATGTATCATCCGAGGCCTTCCTGTGGAACTACGTGCGAATGCAAAGGCCTATCAATGTCAGGCGCCTGAGCAGCTGTACTTCGGGTATCTGTCGTCGCTCGAAAATTATAGAAGAACTGGAGTCACTATGCCGTCGCGAAAGTCTACATGGAGAAGAGGTGCATCAGATGAAAACTCAACAGCAACATTACATTATACTGGAGTGAAGCGGTGCTACATCTGCCGACGAGTCGGCCACGAAGCGAAGGACTGCCGAGCTCAACAGCGCTGCGATACCTGCCAGCGCAACGGCCACACGTCTGCCTCTTGCTGGTTTGCTGCAACTGCTGGATCCACGCGGCAACAAGCGCACGTACCTCGGGTAAGTACCGTCCTATTTACTGTAACCAACGATTATCTGAGCATATACAAACGCCTCGCATTTATTGGAGCAGAAAAAGTTTTGGTTTATATTGACACCGGCAGTAAATTAAATATAATAACTCAAAGCAAAGCGAAAGTGTTAAATCTTGCAGTTACACCATCTACCATTGAAATGAGAGGTTTTGGAGGTGCTCACACGAGGTCACTAGGGAGGTCACAAATAAAAGTGTGTATAGATAACATGTGCTTGAGTGGTTATGTAGAAATAGTTAACTGTAATCTTCATGATATTGACCTGATAATTGGGCAGACGATGATCAATCAACCCGGTATAAGCTTGATGACCACTGCAAACTCCGCAAAATTTGTGAAAACTTCAGAAATTGCTGATAGCCTTAAACGTATCTCATTCGTAAATTCTGACTATAACTCGAAATATAACGTTTATTTAAAATGTGAAGTCACTGTGCCAGCGCGAAGCGTTAGACTAATTAATGTGTTTGTTGATTATGATGGTAACGAAGATTTACATTTCTTAACCAATTCAGTTTATGTTCAGTTAGGTAAATTGTGTTATGTTGTCCCTGGAGGAATTATCTGCATCGAAGGGCATCTTAAATTTATGAATATAGGTGATTTACCAGTTACTTTACCGGCTCATAAATTAATGGCGCGTGCAGAGTTGATCACTATTTCCCCTAATGAAATTCACAACGTAATGACTCTCGATTTGGTCCCGCGGTCTACTAGTCGTCGTAAATTGTTAAATACCGGTGATATAGATGTAGGAGAACTTGACAATTCAGAACTCCATAAAGTAATGACCTTATTGAATAGTTACAGTCATCTTTTTGCTAAGGACTCGAAAGATTTAGGGTGTACAGACCTTATGGAAATGCATATTCAGACAACGACAGAGAAACCGGTTTACTTTAAACCATATAGATTGTCGCATAAGGAAAATGAAATTGTTTCGGAAAAAGTACGCGATTTAGTTGAAGCTGGAATAGTACGCGAGTCAATGTCTGCCTATGCAAGTCCAGTCATATTAGTGAAAAAGAAAGACGGAGACTATAGATTATGTATAGATTATCGGGCTCTAAATTCACAAACGGTGAAAGACCGTTATCCCTTACCACACATTGAAGATCAGGTTTCAAAATTGTCAGGAAAATGCTATTTTACAACACTAGATTTAGCCCAAGGTTACTACCAACTGAAAATTTCTGAAAACTCGATTCATAAAACTGCCTTCGTTACGCCTACTGGTCAGTATGAATTTCTTAAAATGCCTTTCGGTTTGGCCAATGCTCCTGCGGTATTTTCTCGATTAATACGTTTAGCGCTAAATGACGTCATCAATGACGTCAGTACGTACCTAGAAGACGTTATGCTGCCATCAGTTACGGTAGAAGCAGGTATGCAGTTATTAGAACGCGTCTTGGAACTTTTACAAAAGGCTAATTTAAAATTGAATCTTAAAAAATGTTCTTTTCTCAAAACAAGTGCTGATTACTTAGGACATGAAATTGCCGCAGGTACCATACGTCCCGGTCAGGCTAAGATAAATTGCGTTAAAGAGTATCCACGGCCACGAAATGTTCACGAGATTCGACAATTTATAGGTCTAACTTCATATTTTAGGAAATTTATTCGCGGGTTTGCTGAAATTGCTCTTCCATTAACAAAACTCACAAAAAAGGACGTAAATTGGTGTTGGAACGAAGAACAGGAAAAAGCATTTCAATCCTTAAAACTTAAATTAACTGAGAGGCCAGTTCTTGGTATTTATGACAGTAAGGCGGTTACAGAGTTACACACTGACGCAAGCAAATTAGGATTAGGTGGCATGCTTATGCAGCATCAGTCAGACGGGTCAATTAAACCAATTGCATATTTTAGTAGAGTCACATCAAAAGAAGAACAGTTCTATCACAGTTATGAACTTGAAAACCTAGCTGTTGTAGAATCACTCAAACGTTTTCACATTTATTTAACAGGCATACCGGTAAAAGTAATTACTGATTGTGCGGCTTTACGCACTACTTTAGTTAAGAAGGATTTAATTCCTCGTATAGCTCGTTGGTGGCTCGCTATTCAAGATTTTGATTTGCAAATAGAATACAGACCGGGAGAGCGAATGAAACACGTAGACGCGTTAAGTAGAAATCCTCTTGCGGAACCAGTTTTTCAAATTAATGAATCAGATTGGCTTCTAACACTTCAGTTGCAAGATGATAATATTCAACACATAATAAGGCAATTACACGAACATACGTCTAACCCTGACATATTCAATAATTATATTGTTAAGGATAATATTCTTTATAGAAAAACCGTGTATGGTGACCGTTTTGTTATACCAAAATTAGCAAAATATGGCCTTTTGCAAAAGTATCATGACCAAATTGGACACCCTGGTTTTGAAAGATGCGAGAAAACTATAAAAACTCAATTCTGGTTCGCTGGTATGACGCGTTTTATTAGGAAATACATTAAATCATGTTTACAGTGCGCTTATGGGAAGTCTGAGTACGGTAAAAAACAAGGCGAGCTATTTCCAATCGAAAAAGTAGATATACCTATGCACACTCTGCACGCCGATCATTTAGGCCCCTTTGTTAGAACAAGGAAAGGAAATACATATGTACTAGTTGTTATAGATTCCTTTACTAAATTTGTATTTGCTAGACCTGTTCAAAATTGTGGTTCGGTCGAGACTATCAGAAATTTAAAACAGATATTATCGCTTTTTGGTTATCCAACTAGAATTATTACAGATAGAGGTAAAGCTTTCACCAGCCGCTATTTTAAGCAGTTTGCTGAAGAAACCCAGTTTAGGCACGTTTTGAACGCTATAGCAAGCCCCAGGTCCAACGGCCAGGTCGAGCGCATAAACCGAACCATCATAGATGGCTTAAATACTATGTCAGATAGTGAAAACACATGGGACGAGAAACTCCCTGATATTGTATGGGGTATAAACAATACGCCTAATTCGACTACAAGTTTTTGCCCGTTTAATCTAATGTTTTGTCATGTAAATTCTCGTTTACCGGCTTACCCTCCTGGGCAATCTCAGGACTTTGCATCACAAGAGCATGCTCTACAGAATAGGCGAGAAACTGCTAAGTTACGCATAGACAGAAATATGACTGTTATGAAGAAGCAATTCGACAAATCACGCAAAAAATGTACAAAGTACTCGGTAGGACAATTAGTTTTATGGAAAGGTGGTGCTAATAGGGATACGTCTACAAAAGTATCTCAAAAATTGAAGAGTCTCTATACGGGCCCATATAAAATATGCAAGGCAGAACCAAACTTAGACCGCTATACAATTTGTAGTGTTAAGGGTATGAAAGGGTATAAAAAATTCAATGCAGTAGTACGGGCTGAAGTATTACGACCTTATAAACCTGTTATGTCTGATGCAGATAGTTCATCGAGTAGTGATAAAGAAGTAGATAGGGATGACCTCATTGATTTGCTCGAGAGTTAATTCTTAAATATTGAAGTTTGTACTTTAGCTAAACATTACCTATTATTGTATTTCATGTACCTAATATTAAATAATGAACCCTAAATAAAAAGGAAAATAATAATAATAACAAAAAAATAGATAATGTTGATTAACAGCAATGTAAATTCAAAGTCCTTTAATACAGCAGGAATATTTAATATCATTATACTTTTACATTGTCACATCAGAAACCATCCCTCCAAACTCCAACTGAAAACCTGAAACAAAATATAAAATGAGTAAATAATTTAAATTAATGAACTGTCTCTTCAAGGTAATGTCTGTGTGAGCTAAGTTATGTCTGTGTGACCTAAGTTATCTCTGTGTGACCTAGGTTATGTCTATGTGACCTAAGTTATGTCTGTGTGACCTAAGTTATGTCTGTGTGACCTAAGTTATGTCTGTGTGACCTAAGTTATGTCTGTGTGACCTAAGTTATGTCTGTGTGACCTAAGTTATGTCTGTGTGACCTAAATTATGTCTGTGTGACTTAAGTCATGTCTGTGACCCGTTGTTGTATTTACCATAGATCCGATGTCTTAGTGACTGATCCAAAAGAATAAAATCCAAATAGAATAAAACTTACTTTAGATGATAATCTGCCGAAACATATTCCTGTCCGATTTTCTTTCTATTTTCAGATATCCAATGGTTCGGAAACAAAGGTGCAGTCCGAGAGCCGTGGGACACGGCCACAGCAGGATGGCCGAGTGTTAGCGCCTAATCATCGCCCCTACTGACATCACCTAGCAACATACGTCACATCCACTTAATTAATATTTTGATTATTATAAATTATTATTAGAAGCATATAATATATCTTATTATTAATAATTCAAATCAGTACTTTGTTCAAACTAAGATCAGTAATATAAATTGTTCATGTAGAAAATACTTACCAGTAGTGACGTCATTGGAGATAGTGGTTTATTGAATTAATTGAATAACTTTAGTATAAAATCATCATTTATTAATTTATTGAATTCACTATTATTCTAATCTAAATATTTAATGTTTTTACAAACAGTTTAATCATTTTTAGGTCTTTAAAATAACGTACAGGATGTAGGTACCTATCAAAAAATACACCTACCTACCTTATGTTAAGAATACATTGTAACGGCTTCTGAGCCTTATAAAAAGCAGAAACATTGTGTAAATACGATTGATTGTGATTTTGTACTCGAAGGGGGAGGCTCTGCCCGAAATACACTGGTGTTACCGATACCTGCATTTTATTTACTCCACGGTCTGCCACACATTAAAGTTACTATGCAAATATTATTTTTAACACCGTTGCTCGTAAAGCTGATGTAATTCCACCGGTTTTAAATATGTAAAGCGGGTCATAAAAAACGCGTGTGTTACCAAAGCAAATAATTAAGTTATAGTCCATACAAATTCCATAACAGTATTATTTGCCATTTCGCGCGCTGTTGCTATTCAAATTTCGAACTAATCGCCGCGCGGCGCCAGTCAGTAGGCAGCGCTAGCGCGCTGTTAAAATGGCGGGAAAGCAACAGTGTGCATTTACAGATTCAGTTTATTTAAAATATAAAAAAATCAGTTCATTCGGTAATTTAAAAACTTGGCTGCATGCTCTAACGTCTTTGCCAACATTTTCACGCAGCTACGGCAGAAAATAATCCTCGCGCCATTTTTCTCAAATTTTCTTTTTTTTGTACTTGTATTGTGAAAATTTAAATATGACAACTTTCAATAATGAAGAAGAGCCATTATATTACTTCAACTCCACCGGATATACTAACAGAAGCGCGAACCGCATGCGACAGCTTGCTGCCGTCAATATCCAAAAACAGATACATAACCACGTATGAAAATTTTTTGAAGTGGAAAAACATGAAAATGCCAAGTCATTTGCCGAAAATTTAGTTTTGGCGTATTTTAATGAACTAGCTAGTAAATATAAGCCTAGCTCGTTGTGGACAACATATTCAATGCTGAAAAGTACCCTCAAGATGAAAAATGGTGTCGATATTAATTTATATTCAAATCTCATTGCATTTTTAAAGAGACGCTCTGATGGTTTTATAAAGAAAAAATCTAAGGTACTGTCATCAAATGACGTCGAAAAGTTTCTAAGAGATGCTCCAGATAGCCAGTACCTGGCAACTAAGGTCAGTTTGCCTCCTTATTTTATGTATTGATCTACCTACTGTACATACTCTTTTACATATTTTTTAACGACCGTCTGTAAGCTAAGTACCTATACCTTATCTTACACATTTTTATTTCTTTTCAGGTTGCGTTAATATTTGGTATTAATGGTGCCTAAAGACGCCAAGAGCTTCACAATATTACAACAAATGACATTGAAACTCAAGGCAAAATGCTTTTAATTAAAATCCCAAACACTAAAAACAAAATACCCCGATCTTTTAATATCAACGGCCCATTTTATGACGTGGTCAAAAAATATGAAGCTCTGCGTACGACTAAGGCAAAAAATAATCATTTCTTTCAGAATTACCAAAAAGGTAAATGTACTGCGCCACCTATTGGCATAAATAAATTCGGTGCCATGCCAAAGGAAGTCGCCAAGTTTTTAGGATTGCCGGACGCTGATTGTTATACAGGGCACAGTTTCAGAAGAACGTCAGCTACATTACTTGCTGATTCGGGAGCTGATATATTGACTTTAAAGCGGCATGGCGGGTGGCGTTCTAACGCAGTAGCAGAATCTTATGTAGAAGATTCCATCCAAAACAAAGCAAATATAAGTGCCAAAATAACTCAGGCAATAAATTTGGAGCCACAAACGAAGAAGTTTTGCCCTGAGCCGCGCCCCTCTACTTCTACTGAGGATATTTTTTTATTTACAACTAATGACGAATTACAATGCTCTTCTGCCGCCTTTCAAGAAGTTTCGTCGTCTCCAACATTTACCCTAACACAAAACAATGACATTATGAATAGTAATAATAATAATAAAAATGTTTTTTTTTATGATTTGTTTTTATAAAGAAATATTTAAAAATGTAAAAAGTAGATGTGTAAAAAATTTAATAAACGAAATATAATAAAAACATAATTAAAAAACCAACTACAACTACGTATCATTTTAATAATTGTAATTTCACTAACTGTTTCAATAATGAGGGTATTCTGAAATCATGTACACTAGGTGGCATCACTGAGACGTGAGGTCCAAGCTGCTGTCAAATGCTTATGTTTTTTGACATTAGTCAAATTGACGTCAAGCAAGTTGATGTCATAAGTTAAATTTTCCAAGTAAAAGACCTCTCACCAATGTGGCGCCAACTAGTGGCGTGAATTTTCTTAAAAACCCTCATTAGAAATGAACAAAATATAAAATGTTTTTTTTTTCTGTTTCCTCGCAAATGTGTTAAAAAACGTCGTACGATATACGTGCGTATTGGTTATAACGCACTAATATCGTAATGTACTAGTATTAAATATAAAATAAAAATCTTTACTATAAACATTTTGTTCCCCCTTCCACCTCTTATTTTCCAGTAAATTGTTGTAATCGAGATCGGTCAATTTTTACTTTTTAACTTTTTTATTTGAGCTTTTAATAATTCAGTAAAACACTCGTTATACAGGTTCATTGACTGGCCCTGGGTTCCGAGATTTTACAATTTTTATGCCTTACGGCGCTCCACTATATGTTACCCTTAAACTACCAAGCATCAAGTTTATATAATTATAAATAAGTTTTTTTTTATTGCTATCAAAACGGGCCTTTTATTTTTTGACCATTTTATGAGAAAAAAAGTATTTTGTTACTTTTTGGCCTGGCTATTTGCAAGCCCCAAATATCGCCCTGTTTCGTTTGATCCACGATTTTTGGCCAATCTTTTTTACAAAACTCGGGAATGCAGCCATTCTAGACTGTCATTGTCATTTTTGACAATCCATTAACGTCAAAAATGAATAGTTTGACAGGCGATGGTTGATATTATTCGATTTGTTTATTTTTATGATGAACTTTGAAAAGCTTTGTAGCTGTTGTAGCTATCTACGTTTAATCAACATATAATCCTTAACGATTGAAAACTATATGGAATCTTTAATTAGTTAATCTAAAATGGAAAGTTACGTAGTGATATCTTTTATTGGCGAAGGATCGTTTGGTCGCGTTTTCAAAGCTAAACATAAAGAAACTGATGCTGTTGTAGCTTTAAAAGTTATAAGAAAGGTATGTTGTATCTTCGTATTGTTTTAATTAAGGCCTTTGAGGAGCAGATCCATGGTATTTAAATGTTCGCTGGGCCTGAGTTCACTTACTTTCCTGTAAGTAAAACAATGCTACGTTTGTCACGAGTTCACGACTTATGAAACAAGCGCGTAAGTGGTTTTAACATTAATTACAATATAGTGAATCCTCATTACATGGTCAGAGGTTCGTCTATGTCTCTCTCTACAAAGGCATATTTATCAGTATCTTCTCAAATCTCAATTACAGAAAGGGCGGTCAGTCAAGGACTTGAAAAACTTGAGACAAGAATGTGATATCCAGAGGCAGTTAAAACATCCTAACATCATCCTCATGATAGACAGCTTTGACACAGAATCTGAGTTGGTTGTAGTCACAGAGTATGCAGAAAAGGAGTTACACAGCATCCTCGCTAAAGAAGGATGTTTGAATGAAGATCAAGTTAAGAAAATCACTTGGGATTTGGTTTCAGCATTGTACTACTTGCATTCCCATAGGGTGCTTCATAGGTTAGTTCCGTAATTTCTAAGTTTAACTGTGCCATTGCCAGAGATTTATGCTACCGTAAATTTACTTAGGTGGTTTTATGTATATTTAATCCTGATAAGATGTTTTCTAATGCAGCAATCTCATCTTGACTTGTTTGTAAACAAAAAGTTACCAGTTCCAGTTAAAATCTCTGAAAACATATCTTCAGATATTTAAGGTTGAATTCAAAATGTGCTACTAACTTAAACACATTATTTTTTAGAGATTTAAAACCACAAAATGTACTACTGGACAGTACTGGCCGTGCCAAACTGTGTGACTTCGGTCTAGCAAGAATCATGACAAACGCAACACATATCCTGACTTCCATTAAAGGTACTCCATTATACATGGCACCTGAATTGATTGAAGAGAAGCCCTATGATCATCAGGTAAGTTTTCAATATAAGAAAACAATATAGGAGTCTAGGAAATAATATTATTGTCTTGGAATCCTCTTGAAATTTAGTATTATGCATTATTACCTATTACTTTTTCTTCTGAGTTTGCTATTCTGAAAAAGACTATACTATAGTTAGGTATTTCAACTATACTATACGGATTATATGTGAGACTACTGTATACAGTAGAGTCTCACACATAATCCGGCACTGTGATAGTCCAATAATCGGGTACCCTTCGCCTGCGCCTCCCTACTCCTGCTCGAAATATTGCTGCCTATTACTGCAATTGCTAAAGTAAACCCAGATACAGTTTGCATAACATGGGCTGAAGGAAACTCCTTATCTGCTTAAGATTCTCTAAAGTTTTTAATTTAAACAAGGAAAAGTTATAAGACAAACCATATGTTAAGGATTATTTTATTTTATTTATGTATTACTTTATCCAACATTGTCAATGATGTCTAAGATAAACTTAGAAAGTAAATATGAATTGAAAAAGTCATATTGGTACTTGCCTGAATTCAAACCCACGACTTCAAGCACGAGAGGCGAGGTCTTAGCCACTGGGCCTCCATGACAATACACCCTGAAATTTAATTGGTTGTTTTCCCGCGGCAGAACGACTTGCCTTAAGGAGTACTTTCGAAGTATAGAGTTAAAGTAAATAAATAACGATGTTTCTGTTTTAAAATAATTAAAAAAATATTCATCAACTCGAAAAAGTGAGTAACAATAGTAACTCTAGACGTAACTTGTAGGTACTAGGTACTACTCGTGTCACCACCTACAAAGAAAACCGATGCACAAAATACTGTTAAACCAAAATAAACTCTCGCACGTAGTGATAAGGCGTAAAATGTTTGCACGGAACAATACAAAAAATCATCGCGATACCGACAAAGAAAAGACCGATTTAGAAATGTTCAAAGTAAAATTAGCTCTCGCGTGTAGTGATACGGCATAAACTAGCCTGCGCGCAACAATTTCAAACGAAGCCGCCGGCGCCTATTTTACCCGTGCGGCACGCGCGGCTGTGAACCCTAACCTACTTAGTTTTCCCGCGAATGTCGTACGCGCAGCACGCGCCATCACTGTAAACTGCAATGGATCGACATTACAATTACAGCAATGTGGAGTACGTCGCTATGGTGCAGCTGTATGCTAGGGCTGATTATGACTCCCATGCTGCCCGGCGGCAGAGCAGCAACACTTGGAGTCGCTCCGTCTTCGCGGGGTTCTGAACCACCAAGTCCCATCTCCACGGACGATCGTAGCGGCGACACAGCGGCTACTAGATCATGGACAGTTCCATGCACCGGCACATGCACAGGGCAGAGGTCGACCAGCCGTTATTTTGCCAGCGCTCGACGAGGAGATCATCGAGTACTTCGAACGGGATCCGCGTCTTGATCGTGTCGATGTCGATGAAGTACGCGCCATAACAGCTGATTGAAAAGCACGCGGGTCAATGGCCTCGCGGCCTTTAATAGTAACACTAGACGTAACATGTATTGTAGGTAATACTGGCGTCGCACGCGCCGGCGCCGCAGCCTTCAAAGGAAAGCGATGCATAAATGGTCAAACCCAAATAAGCTCTCGCACGTGGTGATACGGCATAAAAGTTTGCACGCAAAACAAACGAGCGAGCCACAAGCCGACAAAGCAAAGACGATTTATTAAATGTTTAAAGTAAAATAAGCTCTCGCGTGTAATTATACGGCATAATCTAGCCCGCGCGTAACATGATCAAACGGAGCCGCCTTCGAACCTAATCCTTTCGACGGTGACCTAGCACCCGGGTCAACGGCCTGCTGTCGTTCGGCCGTAGATATCGGGAGGTATACTATTGGTTCGTGATCGCTTTCGAGTTTAGTTTTTCACAATGTTAAATATGCCAGTTTTTGTTTCTAATATTTTATATAACTACGAAACGATTGTATTACATAGACAAAACCATTTCGCTGCGGGAAAACAACCATTTAAATTTCACGGTGTATATTAAGACTAATTATTTTATTTTAAGATATGTTACTGTTATATTAAAACATGTTGTACCTACATGTTACCTATATGTTTGGTATTGTCTTTATGAAATGCTTTATTTGATTTCTTATGTTTTTTTTCTATATTATGCAGTAATCCAAACATGCATAGTGCTGAATGACTGACTATGTTGAGCAATTTTCACTATGATAGTGAAATATTCTTTGGGCTTCAGTGATATAAATAGGCTTTTGAGTATAAGAAACATAATATGTTTTAATTCCAACTAACTAAATAAACCACCAATTCTGTGCATAATGTCGGTAAAAAATCTTGTAAAATGTATCCATCCTTATTTTAGGCTGATCTGTGGTCTCTTGGGTGCATAGTGTATGAGTTGATAGCAGGCCAGCCACCATTCTGCACCATGTCAATATGGCAGCTGGTGCGGATGATCAGACACAAGCCGGTACAGTGGCCTAGCTTTATCAGCACCGATGCAAGGTCCTTCTTGCAGGTAAGTAGTTTTTTGTAAATAAGAATGTAAACGCATATTGATTTAAGTATTAAAGAGGTTCCATCCAACTGTGGGATATTCTTGGTTCCATTATTATTCTTGTACTGATTTTTCTGCCAAAAACCATGATAATTCTCTTAATTATATGGGTCAGAGAAATACTTTCAAGAATCAATGAGTAAAAATGCAAAAATATTGTATCTATGAAATCGATTTTAATAACTTCTGCAATGTTTAGGGTCTACTCCACAAAGATCCAATGAAAAGGATGACTTGGCCAGAAATTCTGGAGCATCCCTTTGTCTCTGGCCATGTGACAATACTGCCAGAAGATGTCCAGAGTGAATCACCATTTACCAAACCTTTGACCCACAGCCAGCAAGAGGCAAAGCAGCTTCAGAGGGAAAAAGTTAGCAGTAATACAAGGTAATCTAAGATTAATAGTGACAGTTCAAAAAGTATTTAACAAAAAGTTATTTACAACTCAATGGTTTGCTGTTGTTAGATTCAGAAAAAAGATGATGAATCATAATCCCATACTTCTTTTTCCAGAACTATACCTGAACCAAAACCAGAACCTAAAGAACATGACTTGCGAAATGCGAGAGTGATGCAAGCTATGGAGTGTGTCCCCATGTCTGATGACGACAGCGTCCGAGCCACCAGCGCATTCAGCGTTAGAGACAGTCTCAAGACTGATGATGAAGACCAGTCACACCCTATCACAGCCGCCAACGCGAAACTACTCAGACACGAGTACAATGTACTGAACAATTCAAACCTGGTTGTATGCAACCTAGAAAACAACATGGCCCAACTTATGGCAGCTAACAAAAAACAATCAGATCTCAATAAAATGGATAAAATAGATGAAGAGAAACCCAATCCAGAGAAACATGTTGAAGAAAAAAAAACACAAAAAACTCTAAGTGCCAGTGATGGTCAAAAAGACTTATTGGAGACTAAACAGAAGGCACAAAGGAAATCTATAGACACTGCTTCGCAAAGTTTGGAGCACCCAAAAAGTTCGACCAAATGTAGCAGCGAAGTTAGTTCAGGGCTTAGTAAGAGCGTTCCACCTTCATATAAGCAAAAGATATTGCAATTCTCACGTGATAAACTCAGATTTGGCAGTGGAGGAAATAAGTTGACAAGAAGTATCAAGAGATCATTCCATTTTAGTAGAAGTTGGGATAAAAATAAAAGTGAGACTCAACGACGGACCAGCGAACCTGCCATAGAGGTTTCAAGCTTTGTAGATGATAAGGAGAAATGTTCTAAAGAGGAGAAAGATCAGGATGTGGAGAAATCTGAAGTCATCGAGGAGACTTCTGATGATAAAGATGTAGCTGATAATGATAGGATTCTTAAGACTGAGGCCAAAAGTGATGGTAATATTTGATTTGTTTTAAATACAATATTTGTAATTAGATACGTTCTTATTGTTATAATGATTTTGTATGTTTGGTTTCCAGTTAAAGAGCCATCGTCTATAGAATTGGAGGAATGGGAAGCATTCCTTAACTCCAATATAAGTGAAGTTATGGATGGCGACGTCGAGTCCCTTACTCAACTTAATATGGTATGTAATAGCGTTATGCAAACCTTATTTTGGTGCAGAATAGATAACCATTAATTAATTGCTTGGGTGGGTTCTTTTATTGCTTCATTGTTCATGATCGGTACTGACACAAACTCGTTAAATCCTTATCTGAAAATAGTGTAATGTACTATTTGCTATTGCTTCTTGGAACGTTTCAAATATAAAAGGTTTCAAGGTTTCTAGCAGTTATGAACATGGGCTTTAGAGGTAAATCTATAAGACAGTTTCGGCAGGCCGTTCTGATGCTCCTACTTATACTTAACAGGATGATTATATAGCTTGTATTTAAGACTTAAACTTTTTAGAATTAAACCTCTTGTTGTCAATTGCAGGTAAGCATGGTAATAGGAGTGGTGGGAAGTGCGGCGAAGGCCAGTGGCGGCGGGCGAGTGTGCGGCGCGGTGGCCGCTCTGCTAGCGTTACCAGCGCTGGCGCACGCCCTGCCTAGGCACACCCTGCTAAATATACAAGATGTGAGTTTCTTTATTACTATAACTCCACAAGCACTTTTGAAAATTAACGCCCATCTTTCAAATTATATCTCCACTGTTTGTTCCCCGAACCGTTGGCAAGACATATTGCAAGCAAAAAATATCTGATTGTAAAAATAGTTATTCTATTTGAAGGTTTATCTCGAAGCCAAAGTTGTGTACAACTTTGTAGCGGCCATCAATACACTCATGAAAGACAGCAAAGACAACGACGATGGAGCTCATGACAGGTATACATAGCAACAAACTTATGGTTTCCTCAGTGACGTCACGGGTACGAGAAAAAGGTTATCCCATCATATGGTTACCTGTTAATTTCATATAAAATGGCAACCTTTCAAACACACTGTCATCCATCATTAAAAGCCGATTTTAGAAAATTCCTTCCTTAGTCCTTACGTAAAGTACTCTTGTGCACATTTCGTACTTGACCTTGTTTTAGGTTGTACGTTTTGAATTAGCGTTCTTAATTTATTTTTATTGTGACAGACTGCAGGGCGTAGCTCGCATGCTGGAAGTGTGCGCGTGGCTGTGCGTGCGTTCGTGTCGCGGCGTGCGACAATTCGCCACTGCGCTCAGCGCATACAACGTGCATCCAGTGTTCACCAGGCTCCTGATGCACTGTAAGTAACACTTTAATGACACAGGCACAGATAATATAATACTAGCATACACAGGTCAAGGTTACAGATGGCTGATGGATGGGCCTACCAATTAACTTAGACTGGCTTGAGGTAGCTTCACGCGCGGAAATATTGTGGCCACGGGCCTTAGTCATTCGCCCGCAATAATACAGCGTGTGTTTTTTTTCAAAATCAACGGGTTCAATTCCTGGCTAGGAATGTGGATTTTTCAAATTCTAATGATGCATGTTTTAGTTTTCATCAAAATCGGCCTCGTGACTCATTTGAGTGTTTTTGCTATTTCTCATAGTTTCGGATTTGGCCATCCACGCCCACTTAAAAACTCGCCCTGTATATGAAACAATTTGTTCAAAAGTACAACATAATCATGATTGAAACCATAGTAATTGGACATTTGAAACTCCAGTTTCGCGAATGAGACGTTCTAAGTGTATTTTTAAATGTTGACGTCATAGCTGTCTCTGTGTTAAAAGGTCATGTTTCAGACAAATTATAATTCGCATTCGCCTAGACGAATGATACTCATAACTCATGCGAAGTGACATTTCAAAATCGCCACCAGCCATCTTGACATAATGCTAAAATTATTTAAACTGAATTATGTCACGCCAATGTCGGATCTCCAATTAATTAAGACTTCCCGTTGTTTGAAAAACATTTTTATTTACAGATTCGAAGTCGCCGCGGATAGCACTGAACATCGTGGGACTTCTGATCACCGTGCTTCAAGATCTGCCAGAACATGCTGATGTGGTGGAGAAGATACTCTTTGATGAGAAACGTTTTAATTTCTTAAGTCTTGTAGAACAACCGAGTGATGCGTTGAGGATGAGAGTTTGTATACTAATAAGTCTACTTTGTACATTCTCCTGTACTGCATTTTCTGTAGCGATGGAGTCCAGGTGGAGTAAGAAGGAGACTGATTCTATAGAGGCTTTACATACTCATTGTAATGTAGCATTGAATAGGGCAGCCAGGCTGGCCACAAAGGAGCTCAGTAATATGCCTTTTTACGTTAGTTAGTAAGAATTAAAAATTCACACGTCGAATTATGATTTAAGAATTTGAAGTTGAGTATTTGTTAAACTCTTCTCTCTCTTAAGTCTGAAAACCTGTCAACTTTGGCATTGAAAACGGGTTTGACATGTTCTTAATGGGTATAATTTAGACGGTCACCAAAAATATTTTTAAGACTCTAAGCTTAGGCACCAAAAAAAATAAACAACTCCAAAAAAAATCAATTGACTTTATTAAAAGGGCCCTAAAGTATATAATATTATGATCCAAAATAAATAAAATAACATCAGAAAAATCGCAAACCTCGCACAAATATTATTTTTGGTTCCTAAAATGGATCAACGGTCACCAAATTCTATCCAACTCAAAGATTAATATTACTACCAAAAATCTTACTCCAAGAGCGAGCGAAGCGAGCTCGGGAGCTTAGGGCACCCCGACACGGACAGGTTAGGTTCGAACGAGATGACGGGAGCTGAAGTGAGCGAGCAAAGCGAGCGAACTCGGCTCCCGTCATCTCGTTCGTGTTAGGTTACTTTAGACCCTGCGGACGGAAATAGGAGCCCCGCGCAGCGGGGCTCCGTCGACTATGTTGCCAGAGTACTAATCGTACTTGAACCTTGAACCTCAATATATTTAGCGAATTCCATATAACGATAAATAAGCGACGTACGTCTGGGAACCCCAGTATATTAATTGATATTTGGGAAATATTCTAGCGATCGTTAGCTTTTTTAGCCTAACAAAAATGACCAAATTAGAAGTCATGGTATTACATAATTGGTAACATCTAAGTAGTGACAATATATAATATTTGGTCTAAAGTGTATTTTAAAGGCGTCCATATATTTTTTTGGCAGTCAATAATACGAAAAAATGGATTTATTTCATAATATTTTAGGAAACGTTATTTGGTGACCATTTATCCATTTTGGTAACCGTTTAGAATTTTTTTGGTAGTAAAATAGGTACTTTTTTGGGCGGTGTTTAAACACAAGCCGTTCTTAATTCCAAATACTCCATTCAGAAACTGTCCGATAGAATAAATATGGACAGTAATCCATTTCACTTTTTTATAACTTTAAAATATATTTGAATGTTAATTTTATATATGGCTTAGCTAAGTAAGCACAGCAAATATTTTATTTACATTTTTTAAATCTAGAAATTAAGAAATACAAATTATCTGGATCAAAGAATCACTAAATTCAAAATATCACAACGAAAGCGAAATAAGGAATTGAAATTACTTAAATTAAGTAGCTACGTAGATACGGATTACACGCTCCAGGTCACAAACGCTATTAGTCACATATTCAGTTGGTCATAGCTATCTGTTTTAACTCAGTCGATTCGTCTAATACGGTGTTTGCCACAAACGCAATTCGTCATGTACACGATTTGTCATAATCGCCGTTTGCCATAAACACTGTTTGTCACGATCAACCTAAATTATACTTGTTTGGTGTATGACAGATTCCAATACCACTTACATACTAAAGTTGTCAAAAATAAAAGGCCCGTTTTGACAGATATAAAAATCAATCAATACATATAATGAATATGTAGACAAGTCGTTTTTGTGCATAGAAAATATTAAAAAAAGAATAGCCAGGGTGTTAAAGAAGAACCCATTTCCAGCTTTATTGGAATTTTTGTCTGTTTATTTGTGCCTGCATCACGTAAAATGAACGAAACCAATGGAGATAACTTTTATACGTAAAAATTGTGCGTAACTTGAAGTATTACTTAGTTTTTGTTTCATCGCAATCCGTTAACTCTATCAAAAGTTAGATGAATTTAAGTGTTCAAGAATTAAAAGGACGCAACATACGCAATTCAGATACTCGGACTGTTGAACTCCATATATAGATGGCGTTGTGCATTTCGCGTCATTTTCTGAATGGCGGTGTTATGATTTGCAGCGAACCAGGGGGATCAACTCTTTATGTCGAATCAGCGATATACTTTCAAGGGCTATTTCATGTGTGGCTTGAGAAAAATAATAATTCGGGATATAATGCACGAGACTAAAAAGATACTTTTTATGAGATTTTAGGTCTCTAATCATTCTACTAATGTCAGTACTGATGTTGACGTGCGTGCAATGTGGTTCGTAATTTCGCTGCCCCCATTGCCCGTCTGAATAGCCTAATGATAAACGTGGTGGCCTACTACACTTAAGGTTGTGAGTTTGAGTCCCAGCTATGAATAGGTACATTTTAACCGACTTTCCTAAAAGGAGGATGTTCTATGTTCGACATTGTTTTTTTTTTTGTTTATGTTCACCGACATATCCGTCAATTTCGGACTGATTTTGAAAATTATTTTTTGTTTGAAAAAGTATGTTCCCAAATTGATCCCATTTTAATTTTGTGAAGATCTGATGTAGAACTTCGCAGACATACAATAGAATTCTTCAATAAATGAAGGTAAATCTCTCGGGATTGCTGCAGTCGCATGTCTGTTTATTGTTTATTCCATTTCATAACATAACATCACGCCACTACGCTCTAAAGGGGTACGCAGATGTGTACAGTTTACCTTGGGACACCCTCATTTCGCCGGTTATGTTCAAGTTTCATGATACCTTACTAAAGAACTTGTCTACTAGGTACAACTAAATAGTGAAAAATAAAAAGTTAAGGTTAAAGTTTTTTTATGTTTTCGTTTCTGTGTGGTTTTCTGGAGTGCTACTAGATGGCGCGCAGATAAACTGTCCTTACTTTTTTGTTTGAAGTTCGATCGATCTAGGTAGGTAGAAAGTAAGGTAGGTAGGTTTAGGTAAGTAGGGTAGGTACAGGTAGGTAGGTAAGTAGGGTAGATTAGGCAGTTAACGCTAGCACAGCTAGTACTTAATAATAATTAAACTTGATGCTTGCGAATGATACTCGTTGTTATAGTGTATAAGTAGTAGTAATTAATTAGGATTATGAATTTGATTTTTACAATTTTTAACGTAGAAACTGTAGAAAGTTATGGCGGCAAATAAAATGAGGAACGTCAACGGGCTTCTTAGATTGTGACGACTTTAACAGACATAACTTCACGCGTTATAATTAAGTAGTTTTTTTATGTTCTCCTTGTACAGAGAATAAACATGACGTAAATTATAAATTCAATCTAACAAAATTTATTACAGTGATAATATTTTTGTATCCCTATTGTTTAGTTAATAAATGATGATTTACACATACTTGTTTTATTTATCTGTAAGGCAGCCCTGAACACAAAAAAAAATGCCGAACTACGTTAGTGACGGATTTTGTAAGTGACGTAAAGCGTTTGTGGCGAACAGAGTTAATGACGTACGGCGTCTATGACGTACTACGTACGTGACGAATAGCGCAATAATAGCGTTTATGACCTGGAGGGTGTACTCCGTATACATCTCGAATAGACATTGTTGAAAGTGAGTGAATGTATGACTGAGTAAGACGTTAACCTACAGACTGATGGCAAAAGGCTTATTGTAAGAAAATACAGTCAGCGAGATCAATATAGATACGAACAGGCGGTTTTAAGTAATAGTCAAAGGGACTTCAACCCATAAGTGGTTTTTCTGAATGAGACACAAATTTATCAGTATCACCATAAACCAATATTTAAAATTATATGGTTGATTTATGTTATAACGAACGTGTAATGGAATCTGAATATCGTTATTTCTTTTTAATTCCTGATATTTTTAAATAGTCCGTGTCCGTTTTTGTAACGTTGACTAACAAATTTAACCTCAGTTTCTCATGAAACTGGGGTTTAGTTTTGGAATATGTCCCGACAGGCACTTATTCCTGACTTGACAAGGTTTAACCTTCAAAAAAACGAAATGCTTTTTTAAATAAGCTTTTATATAAAAAATATAAAAGCATATTTAAAAATAAAATGTAGTTTGTAACATTGTCACGAGAAACTGTGTGCAAAATTTCAGCTCAATCAGACATTGGGAAGTGCATCAAATTTAACTTGCAAGATTTGATAACAGACACCGGACAGGTGAATGTAAATAAAAGATTCTAATTAAAAGTAATACTATAAAGTCGCTGTCAATGTGCTATTATTAAAAGTCTACGTCCACGTTTTGTCCTTGTTCGTAGAGCATCAAGTGCCAACAGGAATGTGGATTATTATAGTAATACTAATAATAAGAAGGTAGCAGGATACTTGCGTGAAAAATGAGACAGGGTTTTTTTGCGATAGATTCGAGAATTGAACCGGGGGGTGATCATAAGCTCTTAGAGCAAGGTTACTTTTAGAGTGCGTAAGGCACAAACGTATATTATGACTTGTAAACATCGGTCCCTTTTTAACCGACTTCAAAAAAAGGAGGAGTTTGTCAATATTCAATTCGTCGGAATCTTTTCTTTTTTTATGTATGTTCCCCGATTACTCAAAGACTTTATTTAAATAATTTATTTTTTGAAGAGTATACTTCACAGGTGGTCCCATGGTCATCAGGTCAGGATCTGATTATGGGATCCTAGAGAAATCAACTCTTCAAATATTATAGGCATATAGCGATTTTGGTATTTGCCACAACAATGCAGAAAGTATCATTTGATGAAGTGGAACTGATGAAGAAGACTACAGACGGCCAGTTGAACTCCTTAATGCTAATTATGTCACGGGTACTTCGATGAAGAATACACAAAAATCTAAATATTAAAATAAATTTAAAGGTATCTTAGATATATTGTATTGAAATCATGAAATAACAATAATGTTTTAAGTTGAAAATAACATGGCTATAATAAAGCACATATCTCACAATAATAAAACCTCTTTTATTGCTAGCCTATACTGTCCCACTGCTGTGAAAATGTCTGCACCAAAGCCTTATACACTTTTTCTGATGTTAAGCGTATCTTTTTTTGTTATGGATGGTTGCGTTTGTACTAAAAGACTGTCCTGCTGCGGCAGAAGTCGTGCACAGAGGAATGAGAATACAAAAGTAATAAGTTTAAATTATTACTTTTGTATTCTCATTCCTCTGGCATTAGCGTAGTTTTGTTTTAGATAGCTGCTTACATTCTTATTCGGATACGCTGTTCCACATAATCGTCTGCACTTTTTGGCTATTTAAAAATCATCATTATTAAAATGTATAAAGCAAATTGTGTCTACTATATATTTTGAAGAATACTACTATTTTTTACCCGTCTCTTCAATCCATTTTTCTTTACAAACGGTAACACGCGGAAAACTCAAACATGAAATTCAAATGCTAAATACTTGTATTCCAAAATCGCATTATTTAATACAAGTCTAAAATTCTCATAACTTTGTAAATGTGTCAATTAATCAAATCGATTTAAAAGTAACAAGCAGTACAACACTAGTATCGTAAGCGTCTGTACTATGAAACTCACACCGCTGTCGTTTGCATTACATTGTGTACAGACAAAGCGCCCAATGATGGTCCCTCAAAGCAATGCCAGCAATGTGAAATGAAAAGTGTGAAGTAGAATTTATCTTATTAGTGTAACTTGAACATCACAATAAATGAATTAAAATTAATAATAGCTGTATAGTGCCATATAGATGGTAGGTAATACCTCCATTGACTCTAGAAGAGTTTTTAAGTTTATAACGGCACAATTTGGCATTTTTAGGGTTCCGTAGGTACCCAAAGGGTAAAAACGGGACCCCACTACTAAGACTCCGCGGTCCGTCTGTCTGTCTGTCCGTCTGTCACCAGGCTGTATCTCATGAACCGTGATAGCTAGACAGTTGAAATTTTCACAGATGATGTATTTCTGTTTTCGCTATAAAACAAATAATAATAATAAAAAACAATAATATACTGTCCGACTCGCACATGGCCGGATTTTTTAAAATCTTCTTTTTATATCCTCGACGACACAACTCGCCACTGGCGCGATCGAACACAAACTAAAGTTTGAACTAAAGTAGTAGCGCGTCAAGTTTGTGCTATAGCACAAACTTCGGGCACGCTCGGTCGGACGGCTTGTGGTATCGGATTAGGCGCACAATGCCACATTCGCAAAATGACATATTGACGCAAAATGACACATTCGCAAAATGTCATTTCTCAATATGCCATATTAGCAAAATGCCACATTAGCAAAATGACACATTCGCAAAATGTCATTTCTCAATATGCCACATTAGCAAAATGCCACATTAGCAAAATGACACATTCTCAAAATGACACATTCTTAAAAGTTAAAACCACTTAGTGACTTCTGAGCCGATGATTTATGAATAAAAATAAAACTAATTTAATTACGTATTTAATCACATTATTTATTAATTTTCATTTATTTTAACATAAAATAAATTAAAAATGTAAACTGAAATAATATATGTCGCTGAGAATCATAAACATAATTAACAAAAAAATTAACTTTTTTCAAAAAAGCTTAATTTTTTGTAAAATTGGCTTGATTTTTTGTAAAGTATATTTACCTTTGTACCTTTAGGGTTAATTGATTTGCAGCATTGATTATACTATTTGCTTAATCAAGTAATTCTTAAAGTTATAGCTAGGTGGCGTTATTCATAAAAACATTTAATGTTTGAATATAAAAAAATCGACTATGTCCCAAGTGACATTGTGCGAAAATGGTATTTTGCGATAAGGCATTTTGCGAAAATGACATTTTGCGAAAATGACATTTTGCTAATGTGACGTTTTGCTATGTGGCGTTTTCGGAATATGACAATTTGAGAATGTGACATTTTGCGAAAATTCAAAATGTCATTTTGCGAATGTGGCATTGTGCGCCTAATCCGTGGTATCTAGCCTACTCTAAATCTGTGGGATTACACTTGTTTGACTGCATTATCCTAGATATGCATTGAGCCTAAAAAATAATAACAAGCAAAGCTGCTTTTACGTCATTTGCCAAGACGTTATCATCATAAGCTAATCGAGCGGCTTTCATAATTTTAAACCCCTAGTGAAGTTTCCCCCGCAGCCTAATTGGGTAAGTGAATTCGGCAAGGCAAAGGGTTTGTCCCCATGAAAGAGTATGGCAAATTCTCTTTAAATAATTAGGTACGTATTGCCAAAAAATATTATGGACGCTTTCTTTGGTGAAGATACTCTTTTCGAACGTAAGTTTTATGGGGTCAAACCCTTTGCCTTGCCGCTTTAATTTTTCTCTAGGTTTCTTTTGTTGAACAATCTGCTGTACTTTTGTGGCAACATTTATAAAAATCTGAAATGTTAGGCAACTGGACAGCACCATCTTTATTCAAAATCTCTATAGAAAATTTGAATAAAGAATGTGCTAAGCAATCGATAAACAGCGTCGAGATTATTTGTGAATAAGTGTGTTGATTACCAACGTTATTGATGGATTTTATGACAACTGCACAGAATTTAACAAACTTTTGTGAGACCTTCACATATTGTCATTGTGCCATGGGCCAGAAAATTAATAGTGTGTGCTACACAGCTCAGAGGCACAGCAAGGTGCCTACGTATCTTTTTCGAATGTTTGAATTGAATTTTGTGAATGATGTGCGTGTCTTAGGTAAAACTTAAAACTTACCTATTTGCACAGGACCATCTTGTAAATGTTCACTCTGTAATGAAATAGGTTGTTGGTGTGCCTCGTTTAAATAAATAAATACTACCTAATTGAAATGATTTTTATGTGTGCATTGCGTTATCACCGGTAACAGCAACATTTTTTTTTGCGCCATAACATAAACTAGTCAACAAATAATTCAAGCAGCAAAAATATGTTATTTAATATTATATTTTTAAAATATGCCAGTGGATTATTGTTCATTCATCTATCCAATAAGTGCAGTTTAAACGCTGAACACGTGTCAAATATCCGTAAGCCGAAAAAGGATAACTTTCTACTATCTGTGTTGTTTCAATGTCAATTGATTTTATAGGGGTATCTATGGATAACCATCCAAATCCGATGTTCAAATCCGGAACTAGGGAATAATCCGTAGTTCCGGATTTAGCATTAATCCAGAATTGACCCCAGAATACCTATTTGTATTCTGAATATATTATAGAACGGATGGAAATCTTCGAAGGACCATCGCTTGGCTCCTATAGGTAGGGTTGCCATCACCAAAATCAGCTAACCAGGACAAGAAGCATGAAAAGCCCGACTTTTGCAGCTTACAACTCGGTCATTTGAACAGAGTATTTTTTCTAAGTTACTCAGTAGAATAAAATAATCGTTGGAATGATTATAAATTAATTTTTATATTTATTTTCATACAAGTTCTTCTTACAGTTTTCTTTAAACGCGCCTGCAGGGACGGCGTGTCGACCGGTGGTGATTTGAAGACTTTAAAACCCGGACTCCAAATAAATCCTCGCCCGGACGCTCCCCGGACGCCTTCTGAACTAGGACAAATCCAGGCAAACCTGGACAGATGGCAACCCTACCTATAGGGTTTATAGAGCTGCGATTGAGCTAAAATTATTGCAAATTTAATGAAGTTTAAAAAGTACGTCACTTTGTTTGTGAAAAACGCATAGTTTAGGTATGTCTATTGGAGTAAAAAAAATAAAAGTTTCCAAAATTTCGCAGTTTTTTGCGTGGTGCGCACCGAGCACAAGTTTTTCGAAGTTACAAATTTGCATTCACACTATTAGGTATCACTGGTCCATACAACATACAGATAAATCAAACTATATAATGCTTTGCGATTTAAAGCCTTTTTTAGTGTCGATTTCTTTTGAGCTATGTTGGTAATTGTAACTTTTGTTCAATTTCAACGCTTTTTGTTAACTTTATTTTGTTTGTGCTTTAAAATATCATATTCGGCTTCCACCGCAAACCACGTGATCCTGTATTATGAAGAGTCTACATTCCTTCATCGAATTCGTGACAATTTGGTTGCCAATATTTTTTCATTTTATTCCTCAATTTTCCCATAATTTGCTTTGTTGCCCGAAACGCGGCTTCTATTATCGTAATTCTAAGTGGATTCTTGCGACGCCATGCCATTGCCTACCTAGTGTTTGCTCACCTTTTTGGTATACTGGCCTCTTAACACGCCTCGTTACCTTACGGCCTTCTACATACTTTGTTCCAATAATTATTCATCTTCGCCACAACTCTTGGCTTAATAATGGCAGCCGCACGGGTCAATGTTCGAGGTTTAGTACGCTTTAGGTTCGAGGTTTCCCAACTACTGGGATGTGGAGGTCAGATAGGCAGCCACTCCATATAAAATAGGTACTGATATTCAGCTGCACTGGAAGCCGCCAACGTAATTGGTAAAAGGTCTTATCCATAATCAATCACCACTGTCGCTACTTTAATTTAATTAAAAATTTTAGGGGGTATTACACTATCATTTATCTAGGAACATACATAGGATCTTATCTCTTATCCTAAAGAATCCTCTAGAATCATACCTGTGTATTAAATTATCATAGTTCTTTCATCCTATTTTTTTTACATATTTGGTTGCAATGGAGGACAAGTCGGTCGGTTATGTGTACTACCACAGATAATATAATGCTACTACTATTGCTTCGGCACTGTGTAGTTCAGCCAGCTGTGTGCCCAACAATAATTTTAAAAATCCACATCCACTAAGTAAATTGTGAACTTGCGCCGAAATTTCGTTGTACTGACTTCATTCCGTCAATAAAACCATACAAACCATATTTACACCGTACACGTACACGTACACCAAACAAAAAGATGTCCTCTCGTCAAAATATTCTTATGTGTTCTGTTAAAGACAGTAGGTAGTAATCCTGACACGATTAAAGCTCTTGGTAGCTTTTCGGCGATAGCTTGATTATCAGAGATGTGAAAAATAGTTTAGTAACAGTATTTAAATACAAAATGCAAATGCATAGTTGCTAGCACTATTTCAAATAGAAATACAAAATAGTTTTCAATAAAAGTATTTAAATACAAAATGCAAAATACGTATTTTTAAAATAGGTTTTGAAAATAAAATACATTGTTAAGCATAACCACTTTTATTTATTGAACTGATTTTAAAACTAGTATTTGTTCAAAGAGTTCATCTTTCATGTTCCGCCTATGGGGCCTCATAATCATTCCACCAAATGAAAATAGTCGTTCTACAGGGGCAGAACTCGGTAAGCAGGTATTATATTTAAGGAAGAGTTTTTTTACAGTAGGATACTGTAGCGTAAAAAAAAAATTTGTCACTACATGTGTCACGTTTAATTTTGACGAATAAAAGATAAAATAAAAACAAACATTGTTCAACATAAAAAATATACAAAGAAAAAAGGAATGGCGACGTAAAGGAAGACTATCGGTAAAGTTGGGAAATGGATTGTCTAGAATAAAATTTGTAATTTTGGAAAATAATGCCTATAGGAGAGAAGGGGTTGCAACCGCTATCCGGCCCTAGGCGCGATTAAAATATAACCGTGCATAAATGTAAAATTAAAAACGGTTCATTTCACGACCTTTTGACACGAATAGGTGATACATATAAAAAACTATTCAATAAATACTTCGCTATTGCTACAAATTATAAAAAGTGAATAGGAACAAAATTTTGGGATCACTTGACGCGGAGCGATGTCACGACGTCCTCCCGGGGTCTTCACTCGTATATTATGGAGTCACCCCCGCAAGCACACGCTTCCCGAACTCAGTCGGTGTTGAAATAACTCGGAACATCAGTCCACAGCTTGTTATATATTCCAAGAACCGATACTGAGCGAATCTATGGTGAGAAAATAAAAGGAAATAAACACCACAATACTCAAAACAGAACCTTCCAAACAGTTAAAATTTAAAATGTTTTAAATACATACCGGTTCTTTGTAACAGACGGCCTTATGCGCCGGTAACTCGGAAACAAATTAAATTCCTGGTGAACAATTGACACTCTCAGAAAGAAATGTCCAATAATGCTGCAGAACTAAATGCAACATATTGGTTTGCATGGACGCAATGCGATATAAATCCAACGATTTGCACTTGAAATTTTCTTAAAAAAAATACTAAACGTGTTACTTCCAAGTAGATACGTCGCCAATTCACCAGAAAAATTTTCTCTGTCATCCAATGGAATGATCAAACTTCTAAGTTTGAACCGAAATAAGAAAAAATTAGAAATGAGGTCGACTTACACGAACGGAATAGTTTTTATTCAGCCGAATCAATAGGCAGCGTGATAATGCTGCAATACCCCCTTTCTAAGAAAAAAAAGGACGAAAGTACGAGTGAGAAGAAAGATAAAGCTGGAACAGGCAATGACAACAGCAGGAATCATTTCTGAATCAAACGATATCGAAGTGCAAAAGATACTGAATAAACACGGTGGCCACCACATCTAAACGTTATCCGCGCCAACTCGCGATATCTCGATTACATCTATGGAGAATATGAAAGAAAATAACAAACTCATAAATCTAAATATATATTGTTCAATTAGAGACAAACACCAACAACTACCACATCCTAACAACTATGAAGAACAACCAGGGAACTATACATCTAAGTAAAGCTAGCCTAACTTAACATAAGACTTAACTATTACCTAACAACAATAAGAAAAAACCCGGGGATCCCCAAAAAATAAATAACGTCAACACGTAAAGTCCAACCTTAGTTATAGAAACGAAAGACAAGTTGGACAAAAAACAAAAAAACAAGTTTGAGAAAGAAAACTTAAGTCAATTAAGTCAAAGAAGAATTCAAGACAAAAAAACTCAAATCAGAGAACTCAAGTCAGAAAACTCAAGTTTAAATTCAAATTAAATGTAGAATGACACACCATTTGTGTTAAACTAAAAGAAATAAAATAACCTGAGAACACAGGTTGACACAACACAGAAATAAATAGATGTCATTATTAACAGATAATTCATGAAGTTTTTAACATAATCAAAAACTTATGCAAAGAAATATTCCCATAAACCAAAGAGGAAAAAGGTTTAGAAAGCAAATGTTAATGTTAAAATGGAACAAAGAGAATTCAATCAAATTTATTTTAAGATATCTTTGATATGATATTGTCCGGAGTGGACTGAATCACAATCCTGGAGCAAATATGTGGTCCTAGAAATGACTCTTATTACACGGCACTTAATAAAACGTGGAGCAAGCTTTCCAGAAAAAAAATCATTTCCAGAAGACTTGGAAAAGTTCTTTCTCCATACAGTATCACCAATATTCAGAGTGATAGCTGATCGATTAGAATTATATGCACGAGAGTTACGGAGGAAAGCTAAAGAAAGATTATCAGCTACCTTTGCATAAACTTCGCTGAGAGAGGATAGGTTTGAAGCATGACGAGCCCGACTGTCTGCCAAATTAGAGCTTCGAGTCTGACTATCTACACGACTGCTATCCATAAGGACCTCTCTACCAAACATAAGAAAGTTAGGCGTAAAGCCAGTAGCTAGATTAACACAAGAATTGAGGTAAAGCTTAACTTTAGGTAACATTTTAGCCCAACTTCTTTGGTTTTCACCAACCAAAATACCTAAACACGTAATAACACTTTGGTTGTATCGCTCAACCGTATTTGCTTGGGGTGTATAATATGGCGTAAAAGTAGGTGATTGAATATGAAAAGATCTGAGAAAATTAAGGAATTGATTACTACGAAAAACTGTAGCGTTGTCGCAAAGAATAGTACGCGGAACCCCAAAATTAAAGAAAATTTCAGACTCTAACGCTTTTATAACAGAAAGAGCGTCAATCCTTTTCAGAGAAACTAGCCAAACATATTTGGAAAAAACATCTACCATAGAAAGGATATATTTATAACCATAATAAGCACAGGGCAACGGACCAATTATATCGATAGAAATCATCTGTAAGGGCAAGGAAACCTCTTTAGGGTAGCACATCTGACCGCGAGGTTGCGTGTTCGAGATTTTATAGGCTTTACAAACCTCACATTGACTTAACGTCGAAGTAACGTCACGGAACATATTTGGCCAGTAGAACAACTCCCTAAGCTTTAGATACGTTTTAGTAACACCGGGATGTATCGAAGGAAAACTATTGTGAATTTCCCAAATAGCGTCTGGAACCTTTTCAGCTGGTAACACCACGTGCCATGGTTCAGAAGATAAAGGACTAGTAACAGGCATGCGTCTCATAAGGATACCGTTATTTATAGCGTATGCTGGGAACATTTGTGGCGTGTCTCGAGCACCTATATACACCTTCTTATACCAACGGTCATTAGTATGTTCAGGACCCTGGTCAAACGACACAGGATTAGCATAGATCCTGGATAGAACATCGGGGACTATATGTTGCGAACCTTTACGATGCACAATATCAAAAGTATATTGGGAGATAATAGTAGCCCAACGAGCTAAACGACCAGATGGGTTGTTAAGAGTGAGGAGCCACTTAAGGGCCATATGGTCTGTTATGACTGAAAACTTCATCCCATCTAAATAACATCGAAAATGTTTAATTGAATCCAAAACTGACAAGAGTTCACGTTCTGTAGTACTATAATTGCGTTCAGTTTGAGTGAATAAACGCGAATAATAGGCGATTGGGTGCTCAACATCGTCTATCTTTTGTGTCAGTACCGAGCCAAGACCAACAGCTGATGCATCACACTGCAGGATGAACGGCTTGGAGAAATCAGGACATGCCATAACAGGCGTATCGATTAGCGCTTGTTTCAACTTAGTGAAAGCCTGATCGGCTGCATCATTCCAACTTATTGGATCATTACCCTTTCTCTTACCGATAAGGGCAGTAAGCGGAGCAATTATAGAAGAAAACCCTTTAACGAAACGCCTATAATAGGAACACATACCAATGAAACCGCGTAATGACTTAGCTGGAGTGGGAGTAGGATAATCTTTAATAGCATCAAGTTTGCCGGGATCGGTTTGAAGTCCCTTTTCATTAACTATATAACCCAAATATTTTAGTTCGCTTTTGCAAAACTCGCATTTTTTCAAATTTATAGATAAGCCTGCTTCTTTAAGTCGAGCAAGCACCTTCCTGAGCAGCGCCATATGACCAAAGAAATCTTTAGATACGATTATCAAGTCGTCGACGTACCCAAAGATACAGTCGTCACTGGTAGAAGTAAACTCGAAATTAACGATCATATCAGTAAGGCGTTGCATCTCCGAAGCAGCGTTCGTTAGACCAAAAGGCATCCTAACAAACTCAAAGAGACCACGTTGTGGGACAATAAATGCTGTTTTCTCACAACTTTCTCTATCAGCAAGTGGAATTTGCCAGAAAGCACTTCTAAAATCCAATGAGCTAATATATCTAGCACCACGAAGGTTGTCGAGGATATCGTGAATACGGGGAAGAGGATAAGAATCTCTGATTGTCACACTATTCAACACAAAACACACAGACACAAAACCGAACAGAACCATCCTTTTTTGTCACCATTACCACAGGACTAGCCCATGGAGAACGAGAAGGACGAATAACACCCATATCTAACATTTTGTCAATCTCTTCATTGAGAATCTTCAACTTGACTGGGGATAAGGGATAATATCTTTGACGGATAGGGTATCCCGTAGTATTAATTTTATGGGACAACCAAGATGTCTTTCCAAGACCAACTTTTTCCGAAGAGATAACTTCATACTCCTTAATAACTTGTTGAAGACAAGACTCTTGATCCGGCGATAGGATGTTACGAGGATGAATATAACGAACCTCACTAACAGAGGAAACTTGAGGGGGAGAGTGCTGAACAGAAGGGATAAACATATTACCATCAATATTTTTATCGAAAGCCTGACTAAAAATAGACGTCAAACCGAATTTATTCCAAAATTCGATACCTAAAATAACAGAAGATGACATCGAACTTGCCACTAAAAACTCATGAATAAAAGTTGTACCGTTAAATTTAACTGGAAGATGTACAGAACCAAGAATATCAATCGGTGAATTATTAGCCGATATAACACGGGGACAAGCGTCTTTTGATGTCAAAGAAATACCAAGTTGCTGAATAAAATTATCGTTAACAAGCGAAATCTGAGCACCAGTGTCAAGCAATGCTTTAACAACTCTACCACATAATAATACCTCTATAAACGGTCGGTTATCAAATGAATCTGTAGAAAACACTGGGGATACTGTACGAAAAGAAGCGTATCGCCAGTGGTCTATGCATTTTTTGGATTACATTTCGGACATTCTCTAGTAATAAATCCAGGAGTGCGACACTTAAAACAAATCATGCCTGTGATCTCTGGGCAAGAGCGGTAAGAATGACCAACTTTGTTACATTTTAAGCAAAGCTGAGACTGACTACAACTAGGACAAGTCCGAGGCTTACTAGTTGTTGGTTGATGGGAAGTTTTGTTCGGCCTGGGTTTTGGTGAGTTAACAGCCTGAGAAGTCGACTGGTCGGCAACACAATCGAAACTGGCTACCGCCTTTGGAGGTTTTAGAAAGGACTCGAAATGAGTAACAGCCTCGATTAAATTATCGATGTCATGAAATTTTTGGATGGACAAGCAAGGAGTGTACTTTGGCAACATGTTGTGAGTGATGATCCGCAACAACTCCGATTCTTCAATAGGCTTGCTCAGTTTAGCATTTAAGTAAGAAACCTCGATAATAAATTCTCTTATTAGCTGTTCCGGTCTCTGCTTGAGGTTACGGACCTCCTGGCTTATCTTAAATTCAAAATCGGTCGTACCGAATGTCCTAAAAAAGGCTTCTTTGATCTCAAAGAAGGAAAGATCCGGACGACGGATTGACCTAAAATATTGAAGTGCGACACCTGACAAGACTTCATGGAATCGCCTAACTAAGTAACCATCAGACAAATTGTCGGCCTCCCTGCACTCTTCTAGACTCGTGAAAAATTCCCGTACGCAGGTCTTTCCATCGAAAACAATCTTCCACTTAGTAAGAGAGAACTGCCTGGTAAATTGTGGGCGTTCATCAGATCTTATTGGAGAAGGAACAACACTTTGTGAGGAAGCGCGAGAAGCTCTTGGCTGAATGGGACAAGGTGGTGGTCGCGAAATGATGGGACTATCACAACGTGGAGTCTCACCAATAGGGAACTCCTCTTCTGACATGATGTAACTAGTATAGACCTAATAACGAATGAAAGAACAGACAAAGGACGATTGAATCCTAGCGAAAAATAAGCACGGCATGAACAGCTGGACAAAAATAATCCAGCAACCAGCAGTCAGCGAACGCCAAGCTAGTAAACAAAGACCTAGGCTAAATAAGGAGTAAAAATCAGGAAACCTATCGTTATATTTGCTGCCATAAGTGGATAAAATAAAAGACGGTTATGTGTACTATAGTTCACAAAATTAAATTCCATTAAAAAACATTACATTTCATGAAAAAAATATGTCAAGGAAAATAACAGCTTCACAGATCTGTACTGGTGGTATAAATCCTAGAATACCTTTCTTGAATGGAAGAATATCAGCGTCCTGAAACAAATAAGCTTAAGAATCATTAGCTCCCAGAGGGAGTGACCATCCTCAATAAAGCAAAAAAAATAAATTATGTCGAATCATTTAAATTTCAAAGTTATTAGGTAAAAACACTTACTTTAGTTGTTCGGGCGCCAATTTGTAGCGTAAAAAAAAAATTTGTCACTACATGTGTCACGTTTAATTTTGACGAATAAAAGATAAAATAAAAACAAACATTGTTCAACATAAAAAATATACAAAGAAAAAAGGAATGGCGACGTAAAGGAAGACTATCGGTAAAGTTGGGAAATGGATTGTCTAGAATAAAATTTGTAATTTTGGAAAATAATGCCTATAGGAGAGAAGGGGTTGCAACCGCTATCCGGCCCTAGGCGCGATTAAAATATAACCGTGCATAAATGTAAAATTAAAAACGGTTCATTTCACGACCTTTTGACACGAATAGGTGATACATATAAAAAACTATTCAATAAATACTTCGCTATTGCTACAAATTATAAAAAGTGAATAGGAACAAAATTTTGGGATCACTTGACGCGGAGCGATGTCACGACGTCCTCCCGGGGTCTTCACTCGTATATTATGGAGTCACCCCCGCAAGCACACGCTTCCCGAACTCAGTCGGTGTTGAAATAACTCGGAACATCAGTCCACAGCTTGTTATATATTCCAAGAACCGATACTGAGCGAATCTATGGTGAGAAAATAAAAGGAAATAAACACCACAATACTCAAAACAGAACCTTCCAAACAGTTAAAATTTAAAATGTTTTAAATACATACCGGTTCTTTGTAACAGACGGCCTTATGCGCCGGTAACTCGGAAACAAATTAAATTCCTGGTGAACAATTGACACTCTCAGAAAGAAATGTCCAATAATGCTGCAGAACTAAATGCAACATATTGGTTTGCATGGACGCAATGCGATATAAATCCAACGATTTGCACTTGAAATTTTCTTAAAAAAAATACTAAACGTGTTACTTCCAAGTAGATACGTCGCCAATTCACCAGAAAAATTTTCTCTGTCATCCAATGGAATGATCAAACTTCTAAGTTTGAACCGAAATAAGAAAAAATTAGAAATGAGGTCGACTTACACGAACGGAATAGTTTTTATTCAGCCGAATCAATAGGCAGCGTGATAATGCTGCAATACCTGTTCAAGGATTCTAAGGTATTGTCTTCATCTTTTAAATATTGTAGTGTTTCCAGATCTATTGTAGTTGTATTAACATTATCACTGGCTGCTGAAGAATCAGAGTCTTCTCGTCTCTCCTTTGACCTCAAGTTTGTTTGACGATGGTTTGACAGTTGACTGACGCGCAATGTTTTTTTTTTCTGGCTCGCACGGGCCGCAATGTTGGCATTATTGTTCTAGTTGACAAATGACAATGACAACACTACGATCACGATCAGTGCGTTCATAAATAAGGAAATCATGGATTTAAGAATGAAAAATTGTAAAAATGAATTAAAAATGCAACGAAACTATTTTGTATTTTATAAATACTAAATTATTTATATAGAGTATTTCAAATAAAATACGAAATACATTTAGAAAAAAAGTATTTCAAATATAAAATAAAAATGGGTATTTTGCATTTTGTATTTGCATTTGAAATATATGTATTTCAAATAATTCACATCTCTGTTGATTATTAACAGTAGGTACTTTGTACAGTGAGATGTTATCGTATACTATTAAACGAGCAATATTTGTATAGGTATGTTACTGTAAAAGCCCGAACTACGGCAAAACCTAAGATTTACAAAACTGGTAAAAATCGGAAATAATCTATGATAATCGGTAATTTCGGGCTTTCACCTTCAATCACACGGTAAATTTACCTCACAGACTGCCAAATTTATTTATTTATTTATTAGTTTATTCCCGCACTGGAACGCCTTGCAGCAATTACACTAATGGAGCACAATCTTATAAACTCACTATAAGTCTAGGTTTCCTCACGATGTTTTCCTTCACCGTTGTCAGCAATGTCCAAGATAAACTTGGAAAGTACATATGAATTTGAAAAAGGCACGAGAGGCGAGGTCTTAGCCACTGGGCCATCACGACGGCAATGTTGTAAAATTGTTATGTCCTTTTCATTTCACTTTTTTTTTCTCATATACGGTACAGAGTAAAAAAAAAGGAAAGGCGTGAGTTTATGTATGTAGATATGTGTCTCATATCTGGGAAAATTCTTTTTCTCTATTTTTACCCGAGCAGAGCTCGATCGCCCAGGTACTGTATGTTATACAAGTAAATCTTATTTCTCGACAGTTTTCTTTCGTGCAGGGGTTACCATAAGCTATTAGAGCAAGGTTATTTTCAGTGTGCGTAAGGGAAAGATGTATCTGACTTCTAGATATACATCTGTCCCTTTTAACAGTCAAACCATTATAGTTTTAACACCTCATAGTACGCGGGCAGGTGTCTTTCGCGCAAATGCCCTTGATCACCATCTCCTTTTGACACACAAGTGTCATGCGCGGCAATGTCATTCACGCAAGTGTACCGATCTTTATTAAAATTACATAAGTTTTCTTTTGTGATACATACGAGTAGGAAGTTCAACAATATTTTGTGTCAAAAGGAGATGATATTTACGTTAAAATAAAAACAAAGTGTAGATGTGTGTTTTTGTGTTCATGATTTTACAAATTGTAATAATATTATGAAATATTGACTCATAATAATTATTGTAATCAAGATGTAACATTTTCAATATACCGATTATCTTTACATTAACTGATCAAAAACAAATTTTAATAACGACGATTGTTTTAATGATCAAATGCCCGCAGCTTTAGCAAGTTACGCTTGATTTGAATAGGTATTCAATTCATGTCATAATGATAAGCAACTTATGGATTACGATATGGTATACTTATGTGCAGCCTTGAACCGCATGCAATCGTCCAAAATCTAAATGTACCAACGTATCTATATACGTGAAAACACAGGGATCACTTCAAGGTTAGATAAAGCTAATCTACATAGTGAGTTATTATCTTTTATTATTGTTATTTATTATTATTATTCAGTCCTTTATTTATCTGTTTTCTTATTTTGTACATTTTTAAATATTTTTATATAAAATAAATTAAAAAAACAAAAACATTTAAAAATATTATAAATAGAGGCCCACCGGTATCGGGAACAGGGTCTAAGCTACCGGCGGTCAGGGCTCCAGAGAGAGGAACCTCCTAACAATACGAATCGTGTCCAGCAATACTGCTTTCTGGATCAGGCCCTTGACTCAGCTGCCTAACGAAAGCCTCCTAAGGTGTTGGTCGAGGCTCGTGGCTAATACGACTATCGGTACAATGATCGCTGTGTCCACATCCCATATGTCGACAACCTCGCGAGCCAAGTCAAGATACTTGATTTGATAATCTTTCTCGGCTTTCACGAGGTCCCCGTCATGCGGGACGGTAATGTTAACAATCATTGCACGCCTCTCGATTCGGTCCACCACCAAAATATCAGGCTTATTGTTTACAATAGTCCTGTCAGTGATGATGGACCGATCCCAGTACAATGTGATATTGCCATTTTTGAGAACTGGGTTCGGCAATACCTGTAGTATGGTACCTCCAATGCCACAAGAGTGTATTTCAGAGCAAGTTGCTGATGGATAATCCTAGCTACAAGGTTGTACCTATGCAAGTACTCTTCGTTAGGTAGCCGAGAACAACCAGAGATAATGTGGCGGATCGATTCAACCGGCCGGTGACATGCCCGACAGATGTCAACCGTGCCATCCTTCTCAATACATCTCCGGTAGTTATTCGTCATGTTAACTTCGTCCATAATTGCACAGACAAAACCTTCGGTTTCCCCAAAGAGATCACCGTAACGCAGCTAGGCTACGGACGCTGTCTGATCTACATCGGACCCACGAAGTGCCCGTAAAAAGCGTCCATGAAGCTCCTTACTCTGCCATACCTCCCTGCGGTCGTTAGTATCAAACACTACAGGCTTGCGCCAGTTCTCATTCGACAAGGAGAGCGGGGTGAGTCCCTTGTCTACTGCTACTACATCCCGATGCATACCCACGTCGCGCGTCGGTGTGTAGAAAATATTCCCTGAGATTGCATATCTCGCGGTTGTGGAGGTTTTTGGAATTTAAAAAGCCTCGGGCTCCACACTTCCGCGGGATATACAATCCTATGAGTGACGATCGTGGTTGATGCATTCGATATGCAGTCAGCAGTGTACGGATCCGTCTATCCAGGGCGTCAAGTTCCGTTTGAGTCTATTTGAGTATGCCGAAAGAGTACATCGTAAATACCCAACCGTTGAAGGCGCGTACCTTGTTTCCGCCCGAAAGAAGGCTATTGAATACCTTCTTCAGGCGGCCAAAGAAGCGTTCCTTCAATGATTGCTTTCTGCTGATACCTAACGCTTCCGACATACCCAAATACTCATAGGTTTCGTTTGGAGAGAGGGATCTCAGGTTTATGGAATCCGCGAGTTAAATTTCCACGGATTCCACAATCTTCCCTCACTTTACATGCATGACCGCACATTTTGTCTACTACAGAGACAAAATGTAAAACTTAGTCTGAATACAATCCAACACACATTTTATATATATTAATAACTAGCTGTGCCCGTGGCTTCGCTCCCGTCAACTGCCTACCCTTCCCAACTTACCTACCTACCTACGGTTTACCTACCTACCTACATTCCCTACTTACCTATCTACCTGCACAGAATATTATTTACTCTAGGGAGAAGAATATCAACTTCATACAAAAAAATGTAGACTGTTTTGCTGCGCGCCATAGAGTAGGGCTCCAGAACACCACACCAATACGAAAACATAAAAAACAGATAAAAAAATACCTATCCATAGCTGGGACTCGAACCCGGAACCTTGAGCGGAGTAGGCCACCGCGTTTATCATTAGGTCATCCAGACGGGCAGTAGCGGCGGCAAAATTACGAATCACATTGCGCACACGTCAACGTCATCATTGACACTAGTAGTATGATTAGAGATCTAAAACCTCATAAAACGTATTTTTTTTGTCTCGTGCTTTAGGTCCCGAGTTATTATTTTTACTCTAGCCACACCTCATATAGAATACTCTTGAAGGTATGTCGATGTCGTTGATATGACGTATAGAGTTAACACCCC
Organism: Orthosia gracilis; assembly: GCA_947562075.1. Lineage (NCBI taxonomy): Eukaryota > Metazoa > Arthropoda > Insecta > Lepidoptera > Noctuidae > Orthosia > Orthosia gracilis. The sequence continues at coordinate 16,101,385 of OX387274.1, forward strand.
CTGCCTACCTGCCTATCCTACTTGACTCGCTACATAACCTACCCTACCTATAATTTTTAGGGTTCCGTACCTCGAAAGGAAAAAACGGAACCCTTATAGGATCACCTTGTTGTCCGTCCGTCCATCCGTCTGTCTGTCTGTCAAGACCCTTTTTCTCAGGAACGCGGAATCAAGCTGAAATTTATATCAAATACTCAAGTCTACTGTCCCCTACTGTGTCCCTTAAAGCTGTTAAAAAATCAAACTTCAAAGCCAACGCAATCAAAAGATACAGCCGTTTATACCGCAAATTTCCGCAAATTTTCGACACTCGCAAGGGAATCAAAACCTGCAGGGTACTTCCCGTGAGCTCAGAATCTTGGAATTTGGTACGAAGCAATGTCTTATATAGCACTAATAAAGGAATATTTGCGAAAACCGTAAATTTTTACATTTTTAGTTACATCATATAATATATATTTTTTTTAATAATTTTAAGCTTACAACCCCTTTCCTCATGAACGCGTAGAGTTATTAAATTGAAATTCATATCAAATACTGAGGTCTATAATACCTTTAAGCTGAGGTTTGTACGGAACCTTCGGTGCGCGAGTCCGACTCGCACTTGGCCGGTTTTTTTGCTAGTTTCATTTTTCCGCGGAGAATCATAATATTCAGAAAATGACGTCAAATGCACAACGCCATCTATCGAATATGGAGTTCAACTGTCACAGTATCTGAATTGCGTGTGTTGTGATATTTTACTTCTTGAACACTTTAAATTCATCTTACTTTTGATAGAGTGAACCGATTGCGATGAAACAAAAACTGAGTAATATTTCAAGTTACGCATAATTATTATCTATAAAAGTTATCTACATTGGTTTCGAACATTTTACGTAATACGTGCACAAATAAACAGATGAACAAACAAAAATTTAAAAAAATGCTTGAAATTGTTTCTATTGGTTATCCTTTAACACCCACGTTATTTTTTTTTTAAATATTGTCGATGTACAAAAACGACTTTTCTACAGATTTATTATATGTATTAGCACCACTACATTCCATCGGTAGAACCAAAACTTTCATTCCTTATAATCACTAATGTTCCTATTTTTACATGAGGTTTGATTTTCTCTCCCTTTTTATATAAATTAATAATTGACAACCATAAAGTCCGTCGATCAACAAGTAGCGGCGAACCCTGCGGACCAACAAGTCCTAAACTGGCTTGCCACAAAGGCCTACAGTTTCGAAGCGTAATCAAATTCTAAGTAAGCCACCCTTTTTTTTACCCGACTGCGGCGTAGCAAAGCGTGTATGTATGTATGTATGTTCATCTATTCCCTCATAACTTCCAAACTACTTATCATAATTTGACAAATGAGGTGTTGTTGGAAACGTCTTGTTTGTCCGCTGTTGGCTATGAGACGTTACATTAAATTAAATATGGCGCCCTCTAGGGGGCAAGAAGTCAGAACATTTCTTTTTTCGCTCCACGTATCATTGAGCAGGGATATAAAATGAAAGTAGGGATTGGTACATCATAATAAATAAATAAATATTTTTGTCAAGCGTACCGTTTGCGAGACATCCCGTCAAAGTCATGAAAACATTTTTTTTTTACCCGACGACGGCGTCCCAAAGTGTTTCTTGATCGGTATGTAAGTATGTATGCATTTATGTTCATTTGTTCCCTCAGGCTCTGCAAGAATCCCAAAATACTTTAAATAAAAAATAAGTTCAAAAACTAAAACACGACTCGGTGGCATACGACCACGGTTATCCTCTGAACATCACTATGAATAATTCAGATGAGAATATTTTCTTGTTTCATACTTTTTAGAGCGTTATTATTCAGTAATCGGGTTTTAGTTTTTGAACTTTTAAAAAGGTAAAACAATATAAAAAAGAAATTTAAAGGAAATACTTAGTATTTTTTCAGATCGCCAACTAACTAGCTTTACAATTTTGTGTGTGTTTAAATCAAAGCAGTCATGGCTTCGCAAGAAAATTCTGGCATAAATTATCTACAAATAAAATCGAATAAGTTAAATATGAGAGCCGGTGGAGTTGACATATGGAAAGATGTGGCAGCAAAATAAATAATTAAATAGCTAGTTGATTCGGCTAGGAGTTTCTTTTCTACACCGGACTAGCGACTCAAATGTACGTAGAGGTATTTAGTTTGTTTGTGATAGTCCAGTGTGGTTAAGGCCTCTTATGCACGAGGTAGAGGTTAGTCGTTCTAGGGAGAGCAGGGACGAAACCAAAAGTCAGATATGCCGAAGAAATTGATTTTGGCCAATACGGTGGGAACTCTCCGATCGGTGCAGTAGTAAGAGAAGCACTAGACTGCTGGATGTTGTCGAATTTCGCTTCGGTTCTTCGTTACTTGCGACTCGTGCTGTTTGCCAAATTTAACGCGAATCGTATGCTAGACACAGCTAAATGTTTGATAAAGAACTCTGTGCGTCAACTCATAACATGTGGTCATGAAAAACAAGTAAAAAAGTGCATGCGATATCTCAGCCTTGAACCACACATTATCGTTCATATCTGAACGAATAAAAACAGGACACTCAGAGGTTAGATAAGTTTAATCTTAATGCAACTATCTGGGTATTAACATCCTCCTCTGTACCTACTTATATTTTTTTGATTATATAAATAACAACGCTCAAAAAAGTGCATGCAATTCCTTGAACTACTATAATCTTTCAAATCGGACGTCAAAAACAGGAAATACATAGGTTAGATAAAGTTAATCTAAAGGACAATGGCAGAAGCCCATACAGTGTTTTAGCTGAGATTAAATTCCTACGACCCTAAATGAAAAATATCTGGTTTAATTCAGGGTCATGTTCATAATTAGTTTGCGCAAAAATTTTTGTTCAAGAACGCCGAGAATAATAGATCAGTCATGTACTTTTGTAGGTTATATCTAAGTAACTTTTAATACTGTGTAATAGGTATTACTCTTTGGAAAAACTATATTTATTTGTTTAAGCGACTTTGACGTGTACCACAAGGTAATAAAAGGTCGTCGTCAACAACCAAACTATATTTTTAGACTTGGATACTAGTCTTTTTGCATATTATTAATTGAAAGTAGTTATTTCATTTATTTCTACTGCACTAATGTATTCTTACCTACCTGCAAGGACACCTACACTTGTAGAAACTGTTTTGTTAATTGAATTATTCCATTTTATTATAATAACAAATACAATCACTAAATACTTGTCACTTGGCAGAATAAGTGTAAAATGGCAACACTAAGCTAGTGAGAGATAACGAAAACATCAAATAACTTTCATTTATAAAGTTTTTTTTTAATCGTGGTGAACCAGTTAACAAAGGTATACTTTGAAAAAACGTAGTCATAGAATTTATTTCGTATATAACTCACTTTCGGACGCTCAAATTTAAGTCAGCTAAGATTTCACCATTGTTCTTTACGTATACTAGCTGCTGCCAGCGGATTCGCCCGCGTGATAGTCGAAAATTATCCCAAGGGTACATACCTACTCCCGGGATAATAAGTATCCTATGTCTTAATCCAGGAACCGTGTGCCAAGTTTCATCAGAATCCGTTCAGTCGCTCACTTTCGCATTTATAAATATTAGTATGGCTTAAGTATGAAAGTATTATTCAGTTCAACTATTAATCCTATTTCTTCTCTGTCCATGCTGTAAGATTGTGGAACTCACTTCCGCCTAACATCAGAGATTTAAATACTATCGCCCTAGTCAGCAAAAGTTTAAAAGATCATTATCTGTCCTCTCAAGACTGATCTTTATATACATAATGTATATATTTAAAAATTATGTATTTGTTTAAGTATTTAACCGTGAAGAGCTGAACGATTGTGTAAAGTTCAAAGTTGATGCATGCACTTTTTTCACGACATCGTTGCAGTTTTGCAGGGGGACACAATAAGGTTAGATAATGTTAAGCTTAATGTTTGTTTCTATGTATTAGCTCTGTTTATTTAATAGCCTTAATTAAATCATATTGTGACTAAGTATTCTGACATTGTGGCATATTTTGGTAATAAATGGCACCAAAATATTATAGGTACTTTTCTTCGTGGGTAAAAATCGGCTGGTGGCATCGACCCGGGAGTTAGGTTTAGAGATAGCGCCTCATAAAGAGGAGGCACTATGGTTCCATAAACTGCCGAGGTGCAGAGAGCCTCCCAGCTCGTCCGTGACAGTTGGACATGCGCAAGTCCAGGTGGGTCGAAACGTTAATTATCTTGGCATAAATCTGGACGGTCGGTGGGGCTTAGAAGAGCACTTCGAGCGCATGATCCCCGCGTTGAAAAGGTATTGGGGGCTTTGCATAGACTGTTGCTCAACCTCGGGGGACCTCGGGAAGAAGTTCGCCGCCTATACGCGGATGTCGTGCGATCAATGGTCTTTTATGTGGTATCCGACGCTACTAGAATAAGAATAGACTACATCGTATTACGCCAATCGCTAGCGTGTTTATTAACTTTTATGTCAATCCATTGGCAGCGTTTCGTTCCAGTGTGTTGCTAGGTTTATTTTGTAAGGCGCACATTGATTTATTTTTTATTGGAACTGATCACATTTATTCAGCATCATGCGTCACGTTAACATATAATAATAGAAGTCTGAATGAAAATACAACATTTTCAAGAAATGTTTCTGTTGAAATAATGTCTATAACGGCAATTTTAGAGATGATCATAATATCTAACTATGGTCCCATGGCCTTCGGTATGTAAATTATTGTAAGTCGGCTGTAAGGCAAACAATATTTATTTAAAATTCATGTTCACACATACTTATAACAAACAGATAAAAAGGAACATAAAAGTAGGTATCTGATCTACAAAGGTAATGCGTATTTCTAAGATTTCGTGTTCAAGAATAGAGACAATGACACATAAAACAGTTCATTTTAAAATAATTTACGATTTAAAATACAAATCATAATATATCATAGCGTTATACCAACACACATATTACTAAATTAAGTAACTGTCATGAAAAAATCAAGGTAAATATAAAAGTTGTCGTGTTATGTTATCACTACGCGCCTTATTTTGTATTTCAATTGCAGTTTATAGTATCTTTAAGTAGGTTTATTTTTATAAAGGATTAATGTCTTTTTATCGATATCGCGTTTGCTGCTTACGTCATTTGTCCATTGATTCATTTACTTACCTAATAACTGGCTTGCATTGAGTTAAAAATAATGTTAAGCTTTTCGACAGTACCTGGTAAATGATGTATTTATACTTAAACTAGCTGTGCCCGAGGCTTCGCTCCCGTCAACTGCCTACCTTACCCTACCTATCTACCCTACCCTACCTTACCTACCCTTCCCTACCTACCTACCCTACCCTACCTTACCTACCCTTCCCTACCTACCTAACCTACCCTACCTTATCTACCCTTCCCTACCTACCTAGGTAGGTACCTAGCTACCTAACCTACCTACATACCCACCCTGCCTACCCTACCTATCCAATCTACATACCATTTTTTTAAATGTTTTCGGTCCAGCCGTTCGCGCGTGATGCCGTGACAAAGGGAAATAGGGATTCATTTATATATGTATATAATATATAGATAAAAAAAATCTGTATCTATGAACTTTCAATTTTATTTGTATTTCTACTACCTACTTCGCTAGCAGACACAATAAAAACTTTTTACCAAAAAATGCAACCGACTTCCAAACCAAAACACTACAAAAATAGAAATATCTTCAATTTCGGAATTCGGTGATCCTGGTTTTGTTTCTTAGGTGTTGTTACTTTTTTATGTTTTTACTCTTTAGTTGTGATATTAATGGACAAGTTCTATAGAAAAGTACCTATAATGCCAGAATAGATTACCTAAATAACAAGAAATTCAAATTAGCCGTTGAAATAAAAGTGTACAAGGGTGCATGGTACTGTAGAGGCTTTCCACATAGGACAAGCAACCTGTTCGGCCGCTGACACCTAATACTGGCGACTTATAAGTTTGGAAGGAAATCGAATACAGAATATTCGAAATATGTCAAACGCGTGTAGTTTTTTGTTTAGCGGGACTTCTGTAAAAGCCGCCCGAAGGCAGGCACGTTGTTGATTCAATACAAGTTAAAAGTAATTTCTGCTTATTATTAGAGCTCCCTGAGTTACCCCTTCACATATTGGTGGAGGTGCGGGGTAGATGTTTTAGGTCCATTCAGAAAGTCGCTGAGAGGTAATAGGTATATTATTGTGAGTTTAGAGTATGCATCGAAGTATGCAGTGTGCAGAGCAGTGCCTAAGGTGACCGCGCAGAGGATCAGTGAGTTCTTGATAGAGGAGATTTTCTGTCGTTTTGGAGGAGTTAAGGAAATAGTATCGGATAGGGGGTCAGTTTTCACGTCTCACTTGGTAAAGGAAACGGTAAGGTATTTCGGAGCCAAGTCACGCTTCACCACTGCGTTCCACCCAGCAACAAATGGGTTAGTCGAACGATTTAATCGAACAATGTGTCAGATGTTGTCCATGTACGTCTCCACCGATCAGCGAAATTGGTGTAGTTATGTCCCACTGGTATGTTTCGCTTATAATTCAAGCAAACAGGCCAGCACTAGAATTTCACCCCATATGTTGCTGTACGCTAGGGAACCATTATTTCAGACAGACATGATAGTAAATAACGGAAATAATAACATGATTGATTATGTGGGACGTCATGAACTAGGAAATAATCTGACACGATGTGCCATAGCCAATATAAAAAGGGCACAGGTTAAACAGAAAATGCGATATGATAGAAAAGCTAAGTTCAGAAGGTTTACGCCGAATCAGTTGGTAATGCTCTACACGCCCAGACGGACCATAAATAGGAGTTTGAAACTATGTAGGTTATATAAAGGTCCCTACCAGATAGTTAGGCGATTATCTGATGTTAATTATGTAATTAGAAAGTTAAATAATAGGAGATTTAGGGATATTGTACATATAAATAGGCTAAAACCGTTTAATGTTAGAGTAGGCTAGTTAAAGGTAATGTAGATACTGGTAGGCAAGGTTATGTAACGTCAATGTCTAAGTACGTTAAAAAAAATATATATATGATAGACAGTTTTCAGATTTGACATGTCATAGTTAGTAGGGATGGGCAAGCAGAAAATATATTTATCGATGATTTTTGCTGCAATTAGTATAGATGTGATTAAAATAAATTATTTTCCAATTCCATGAGCTGATGTAAGCTGCCGGGGGAAGAAAAGGCTGGCAATGCTGACTACGCATCGAAGCAATATTTGTTTTTTTTATTCAGCTAGGCTGAGCTTAATCCAGTGCATTGATGATATAAGCATTTCAAGAGTGGGAGAGGTATTGGTCATAACTGAAACCGACTTTGCATACGGGGCATAGCCTTCGCAAAGGATGTTGATTTGGCATCATTGGTCCAGTTGATGACTGTTTATGGCATTGGTCCAGTTAATAACTTATTGATAATATTAAATACGATAAGTGTGATAAGCTCTGGATAAAGTTCAATGATAGGTTTAGAAGATTCGATGCGATCCAGCCTTTCCTTCTCTGGCCTGATAAATGCTTGAGGATGAAATATTGTATCACGTTTGAATTTCACATAATTAAACCCCATCCGGGTGGATGTGAGTTATCACATCATTTCTGTTAGGTATAAGAGGCCGCCTTGTTACTTTTTGGGAGGTTTTGTGCAAGGAGGTTCAAGCATGACGGCGTTGACTTGTTAATGCATGTGCACTTGTTAGCTGAAGTTAGAGTAAATGTCGGGGAATCTGGTAATTCGTTTGCCATGACTTGAGCCTTCTCCTTGTAAGGGAAGGACCTCAGATTAATTCCTCCGTTAGGTAAAGGTGTTAGGTAAGAGTGATTTTCCTTCCAAAGTTGAGAATAGCTGCGCTTCACATGATTCTGCGCATCTATTCGTAGGGGCGTAGCTCATGTAGAGGCTTTCCACATAGGACAAGCAACCTGTTCGGCCGCTGACACCTAATACTGGCGACTTATAAGTTTGGAAGGAAATCGAATACAGAATATTCGAAACATGTCGAACGCGTGTAGTTTTTTGTTTAGCGGGACTTCTGTAAAAGCCGCCCGAAGGCAGGCACGTTGTTGATTCAATACAAGTTAAAAGTAATTTCTGCTTATTATTAGAGCTCCCTGAGTTACCCCTTCACAGTACACACTTGCGTACCCCTTTAGAACGTACAGGCGGCGTGATGTTATGTTATGAAATGGTAATAAAAACTTTTTATAAAAATTACAACCGACTTCCGAACAAAAACACTACAAAGTGAAAAATAAATTCAATTTTCAGAAGTCGATGTTCCTGTTTTCGTTTCTTCGTTTTTTGACACCGAAATTGAAGTTATTTGTCACTTTGTAGTATTTTTGTTCGGAAGTCGGTTGTAATTTTTGTAAAAAGTTTTTTTGTTTTTCACTTTTTAGTTGTGGTACATAATGAACCAGTTCTATAGGCTAACCCAACCAACCCAGGCTAAGAATAGATTTACCCAATAACATGAAACTTAAACAACCCTGTGGAATGAGAGTATACCAGGGTGAACTGTTCACACCTACGTACCCCTTTAGAGCATACCAGTATGATGTTATGTTATGAAATGGTGTAAACAATAAACAGATATGCGATTGCAGCTATCCCGAGTGATTAGCCGTCATTTATTGAAGAGTTCTGATGTATATCTCCGATGTTCTTCATCAGATCTTGATGAAAATTAAATGGGACCACATGACAAGCACCAGTGTTCAAATAAAAAATGAATCATCAAAATCGGTTTACCCAATAAAAAGTTCTGAAGTAAAAAACAGTCGAATTGATAACCTCCTTCTTTTTTGCGAAGTCGGTCAAAAACAATAAACAGGCATGCGATTGCAGCACTCCTGAAAGATTTTCCTTAATTTATTGAAGAGTTCTGTTGTATATTTTCGAAGTTATTCATCAGATCTTCACCAAATTTAAATGGGACCAAATCGGGACCATACTCTTTCAAGCAAAAAATAAGAATGAAAATCAATTCATAAATGGCAGAGCAATCGCGTAACAAACAAACAGTACAATTGAGAACCTCCTCCTTTTTTTGAATCGGTTGAAAATGAGTAAGTAAGAAACGATGGCGATGCTTAGTGAATAACGTAATTGATACCCCCTACGAGTAGTTAATGGCCTGCAACGGATGTAATTATTTATAAACAGCTGAATGCAAACAAATTTAATCGGCCATTGGCTTAGTTTATGGGCATCAAGAGCAGTAGTGGCACAGTGGTAACGGCCCCGACTTACGTGTCGTAGGTCGTGGGTTCGGAAGCCAGGTAGGCACTTTACTTTCTGTAAATTATTTCATCAGCACTGCTCTAAAAAGCGGTGAAGAAAACTATCGTGAGGAAACCGGCATATCCTAGAACCAAAAATTCAGCCACATGTGACATCCACTAAACCGCACTGGGACCCGCGTGGTGGATTAAGGCCCTTTCCTCCTCTTACACCTGCTGATGTTGATGGTGGGCATCAAGATCAAATGCCTGTGTGGTTGTGTTCTTGTTCTTGGCCATGCTTCATGTGGTTTGTATGGAGCGTGCTTCGCTTTAAGGCGTGTTACATATGGAGGTGATCGGCCGGCCTCGCACCCGGCTAGCGTGCATTCACCGATCCATGCACGTTCAAATCTGCTGCCACGCAACAGTCGAGATGACCTGCTATAAACATACAAAAGATCAAAGTACGACTAATTATGCGAATCAGCAATTACCGAATCATCCTAAGTAGTTGTTTCCGTATTGTACCTAGCCGAGTGCTCAAGCACCGGATAAATTGCTTACCTAATCAAGAATAGTAATGTCAGCTCTGTGCTCAGCATTTCAAGTGGCTGCTTATTTACCTACTTGGCGTCATAGGTTTCTACACATCATTATGAGTAAGAGTTCAATGAACTTGCTAAATGCATTTCGAATGTTTGGTATTGGTAGGCAACCGACGCATTGACGACATTCGTAAAATGCGGAGTTGACTAATATTCGTCAAAGGTACCACACCTACATATTTAATTTGTAGATGCCCACATATTTTCGTCATCAACTACGTAGTAGAGAGTTTTCGGGTTCAACAACCTACGTCGTAATTCTTGTCGTAGGTCGAACTGCACTTCGAAACTTAAAAAACAAACACACCTACAACTGCTCCTTGAAAAAACTGAATCTGTTCATGAATCCACTAGAGTCAAGTTTTGCTTCAGAATTTCAGATCAAAACATGATTTTATTAGTGGGATCCAACCGAAAGGTAGGTAGGTACTACTAAATTTGAAAGATGTGACGAGAAGTAGGATTTTAAGGACTTTCCAAAGATTCCACACAAATCCGCGTAGCAGTTGTAGAACCGTCGTGGTAGCTATACTCGTACTACACCTTATTACAACGCTTGGCTAATGGATTTGTTAGGATCACAGTATCTACCTATGGTATCATGTATCCGGAGGACAACTCAACAACATTATTTAATGCAGTTACAATCTGAATGCATATGAAGATATAATTGGTATCAATGGAACAGTTTTTTTTATAGATTCATATTATTTTACAGCTGTTTTCGAGTAACAGAAATAAAAAAATCATGTTTTAAAGCTACGTTATAAAACTGATTTAAATCTATGAAACAAGCATACAGTCACTTGGATACGCTAGATTTTAAGCTGGTGTATCGCTTTTTAGGGTTCTGTACCCGAACCCTATTGTTGTCACTCAAGCGTCCGTCTGTCTGTCGTCTGTCACACATTTTGTACCGAAGAATGTTTTAATGTTTATTATTACGTATATTTTACTAACAAATACCAATATATTGATAAATTAGTACGGAACAGAACCCTAAATATGCGAAGTCCGACACGCATTTGGCCGGTTTTTTTTTTCGTGGTGTGTGTCCTCATGGATATGCCTACCCTGCCCTGGGGTGGGCGGAAGGGACTGTCAGACTCTTACGGACTAAAACCAACCCGGTGTTCCCTCGCACACTTGCATCGGGGTCTGCGGGTCCGTGTGTGACTTCCGTTAACCCGGACTATTGCTGGCCCGATTTTCCCAGGATTCATCGCGTAATGTGCTGGTGAAACCGTGACTTAAGGTAGCGAACTAACCTTCAACAAGGTTTTTCGGAAGGATAATTAGCTGCCGAGAAACCATAAGTAAAATTACTCAGAAAATGCTCAGAATTGCTATATTGTGTAAACAATATAGATGTGTTGTATTTGTTACAAATGTAATAAGTAGGTACCTACCTACGGAATGTACCTAGAGCAGATTAGCCTCATTGGAACTACCGTGTGTTGATGAACTGTAGTCCAATTCCACTGCTCTATTGACGTCAACAAATTATAATCACCCGTATAGGCTGCAGGTTAGCGGTCATCCTGGATGGAAAACTTCTCTGTAGAATTTACTACCGCATTTCATTGTATGCTCGACACACATATGAAAATTTCCGTCCCTGATCTAGGTTTGGGAAAACCACACATTGTTCCAAATACACAATGTATTGTTGATAACTTTCGTGTACCTTCATGGAATTTGTGGAGTTTAATTTTTTATTGACTCTATTAATCTTATTATTAAGTAAATAATTAAATTATAAATCAATCAATTCATAATTTTATTGTAATTGCTATTTAATTTGAAGGCTAATTTTGTTTTCTCTTTTGATACTGATAGTATACTGATACTTAGAATTATTGAATTGATCGAAAAATTAAGGGACAAAATTGACTTTGCCGTTCGAAAACTCTTGTCTTCATACATCAATATACAACATTTTTACTTTTCCAAGTACATTTTAAAAGTTGGTCGACTATTACTCGTAAACTTGTAAAGCCTACTCAGCTGTGATAGTATTCCTTTTAATTTCGATATAGATACTACTGCCGTGAAATTTTCACATATCCAAAAGCAACCATTTAGCTGGCAGGGGGAGGGGGACACCTGACTCTAACACAAGTTGGTCATTTAAACCTTAATTTTACGCAAACGGATGCATGAATCGCAAAATGGTTTTCACAAACCCGTAATATACCCAAAAATGGACAATCCAACGATACCTCGCACCAAGGGATAGACGAGAAAAATTAACATCGCCACTTTACGTGTATTGATGACGTAGGCAAAAATTTCTTTTCGTGGTTTTATTTTACCAACTTTTTGGCATGATTAATGTAGCTTTCTAGTACTAAGAGTCTCTGAGCTAAGCTGTGGACGGACGGACGGACGGACATACGGACATGGCGAAACTATAAGTGCCTTTTCACACGCCCTGGTTGCTGGGTAGCCGGTGCCGGGTAACCGGCGGTGAAGTGTATAGCCATGTACGTTAGCTTTAACACGCACCGGTGTACATGACTGTATATTCGCTGCCGGGTACCCTGCACCGGCTACCCGACAACCGGGGCGTGTGAAAAAGCACTATAAGGGTTCTTTGTTGACTACGGAACTCTAAAAAGGAACAATTAGTTTATTTATTTTTTATTGTAATGTACCTATTTATAATGATTTTATGAATAATTTAATAATAAAAAACTGTTGAATATAAGCCTCCCACAAGCGTCGTCACATCGATCGGTCATGTGGGTCACGCATCCAGCGGATTCCCGCAGCTTTAACCAGGTCATGTCCACATAGTGGGAGACGCGGAGTACGCGGTCGCCACTCCAGATCTTTTCGGCCCCATCGACCATCCGTCTGTGAGTGATGTGTCCTGCCCACTGCCACTTAAAGGCAATTCTAACCGTTCGGTAACCTTGAACCCACTGAGGATATCTTCATTTTTTATTAAATCACGCAAGGAAACTCCGAGCACAACCCTACTATGAATATAAAACAATGAAATTAAACAAAAAATAGGAGCAGGGTCCAAGCTACAGGTGATTAATGCACCAGAGACAAGAACCTCCTTACAATGCGAGCCTTATCGAGGAGTGCTGCCTTCTGTATCAAGCCCTTGATCAAATGCGCAACGACATCGTCGAAAGATGGTCGTCGAGGCTTTTGCTCAACAGGCCATTGGCCGTAACGACATTTGGCACAATGACCGCCGTGTTCACATTCCACATGTCTACAACCTCGTGTGCTAAGTAGAGGTAGTTGATTTGTTTCTCTTTCTCAACTTTCACGAGGTAAACAGAATCATCACAAGCTTGGCGTTTTGAAATTGCATAGTTAAACCGACGACGAGTTTTTCTAGTGATTGGATCATATCTTGAAAGCTGTTAGACCGATTTTGATGAAACATATACTGTTCCCTAAGTTGAAAGATCCAGCAAAAAAGAGCTATAACAACTTGATTTCTAGTTTCTGAGAAATACGTGGACAAACATCCATACATATACTAATGAAATTGGGCACCACAGCACCGGTTTAGAAGCCGACATAAAATAACAAACGAATATTGTGTAATTCCAATAACAGAACATTATTACTTAAGTACTATAGGTATAGGTTGAAATGATAACCTCCTTGTTTGAGGTTAAAAATAAATTAAAATTGTAAAATGAAATCAATCAGAATTAATGCAGGAGGAGTCAGAGAGTACGAGTATGTGACAAAAATATTATCAGGTATATATTTTTTACAAATATATATTTTTTATTTTTTGATGTTGAAACTTTCAAAAGGCGCCTGGACTTTTGGGGTAAAAGACCAGGGAGTGTGGGATTTTTAACTCACTAAAACCACCCCGGTGATCTCCATCATCACTTGGCCCCGTTGCCTCTAAAAGACCACCCCGGAACCCTCTCTGTGCAACGCCTGTTAGCGCACATCCCTGGAGAGACTAAGAATAGTCTTCCCTGAGCCTCACTGTGCACGGAAGCACGTGATCACTGAGCCACCCTTTCCTGGAGTCAGGTGGGCGGACTCAGTCCCCCTATCTGACCTCCCGTGCAGCTATTGATTTTAATCCTGCAGCTTGGGACACCTGACAGTCTGTTTCACCAAACAGGTCACAACAAAGCCCCATAAAGGACCATCGATCGCACGACACCCGCGTAGAGACGGCAAACTTCTTCGCGAGGTCCCCCGAAATTGGGCAGCTGTCTACTGCACTACCCTTCCAACGCAGAACCAGACGCTCGAAATGCCCTTCGAAGCCCCACCAACCGTCTAGAGTTAGGCCACGATACTTTATGTACCAAACCACCCGGACTTGCGCAATTGCGCATTTCCAACAGTCACTGACGAGCTGGGCAGCTCTCTGTTCCTCGGCAGTTTATGGAACCATAGCGCCTCAGTTAGTCAGTAAGGGGGCAATCTGTGATTTACTATGTGCCACCCTTATCGCAGCCCAGGGAAGGGAGTTAAATGCGTTGTCAATATTGTAATGAGGTACTACGTCTCAGTGATTTTCTAAAGGACTCAACACATCTATTCCAATCTTCTCCATCAAATGGTTCACTACAATGGGTTGTAACTGGGCCACATAGTTATCCTTCTTCCGCTCTTAGCACAACACACAGCTCCTTAAGTATCTGTCTACCACTTTATCTGCGTCTTTAATTAAGTACCTCGCTCATCCACCATCTGTGGGGACGCAGCTGCGGGAGCTCAAATGATAAGCAAATATAATTGTTAACTTATATTATTTCATGAATGTGCCTTGCCTAGAAGTCCTATGCCAAACGAGACATATCTTCAAATATTCCTAGCGTTCCAAATATGATTAATCTTCCAAAAATAAATATAAGTAGCCAACTTTAAAGAGATAAGGGGGTAGTATCTCATTACAATATCTAGACTTACCGCCAATGCCACCCCATCGAGACTACCTTTTCCGTCAGCGAGCGGACTCGTCGAATCGCATCAACTGTGAAACGCTGATGCCGGAAACCATACTGGCAATCAGCAAGGTGCCAGACGAGTCTTTCGACAATGATTCTTTCGAAAAACTTGGGAACCTCGTCGAGCAGGCGCAGCTGTGACCCCGCAGTTTACTGGTGCGAAACATGGGAGGTCACAAAGGACATCTCACGCCAAATCCAACAGTGTTTCGTCGCATTCTCGGCATTTTCTGGCCCAAGATCATCTCCAACATAGAGCTGTTGGAGAAATGCCCCAATTGGCCGCCAGATCAAGCGTCGCAAGTAGAGATGTATTGGCCACACGCTTTGAAGGAATCCCAACCCCATACCCAAACAAGCTTTGAACTGGAATCCCCAAGGGAAAAGAAGGCGTGGCCATCCCCGTCAAACCTGCGCACCGTGTTGGCAGAAGCGGCGAGCATCGGAATGACGCGGAGTGAGGTGAAGCGTGAAGCTCAAGGTCGACCGCGATGGAGGACGTCTGTGGAATGCTGCCCCATCCAAGGTATATAGAACATTAAGTCAAGTTGTGTTCATCATCCAGTTTATCCGGATGCTGCTGAATACCACATAGGTTCAGAGACAGATCCCGACGGAGATGACTGAAACAATAAGACGTGGGTATGTATAGGTACCTATTGCGTCACCAAAAACTCCTGATAAATTGGAGTATGAACTAGAGGATGATGATTCAGCCTGATGAAGATTTCGCTAGCTGTATCAAAATTCTCGGCCCCCCGTATCTATTTAGTTTATGCTAGCTTCTTTAATCCGCCTGATTGAGTTATCTGGCGAGAACTGTCAAATTCTGAAGGGTAATATGAAAGTTATCAAGCAGTAAGGCGCGCAAGTATCGTATCGATATCGTATAATTCACACTTGGAAGACAAAGTTGGGCCAAATCTGGTGAGTACTGCCAAATTCTGAAGGGTAATATGAAAGTTATCAGACAGTGAGGCGTGTAAATAGGTATCGTAGCAATAATATATCGTATAATTCACACTTGGATGACAAAGTTGCGAACATTCTGGAGTCAGATAAAGGACAAATGGGTTTCGATATCTCGATTATTTTATTAGATGATATCTTTTCCTTAGAAGTTTCGTGGCGCCAACGGGCATACAATTTATTGGAATATAGCATCCTTCCGGCATGAGACATTGCTGAAATTCAGAGGAATTTATTTGTTGTGCCATATTCGTTGTTGCTATATATCTTCACCGTAGGTTAGAAGAAGAAGACTACATCAAAATAATAACACGGTAGACAGCCTACCTACTCTTCTTGAGTATACAACTACCTATGGAATGAAATCTTATATGAAATCTTACACTAATGTACGGGAGTAAGATAGATATTATAATTCTAACTCGAAGTTTTGTGGGGGAATGACCTATACCAAAACTATCTTTTGTTTTATGAAATCAATTTACACTACTTATCTGATCTACGCAGCACCTACAAAATTAGGTTAAAGATTAGATATGTAGGTCCAAATCTTGCTTAAAAGACACGATACTATCTCGAATTTGTATGTTATTATCTTATAACAACCAACAAATCCGTGATAGTGTCGAACTAAACAGAATTTTCGTCCGATAGCGATTTTTTATCGTATCACAACACGCTACAAACTCGGATCACGTAAGTATGTTTGTTTGCGCGGGCGCTGCGAGTTCAACGGCCTCGCGCATTCACTGTACCATTGGGTCATGAGTATTTTGACAACGCACCGCGGAAATTATCTAATCGGCACGCGGCCGCGAGGACAAGAGGGCAACGACTCCCGCTGCTCGCCGCGGCCGCGTACCGCCTCGACGAAAGTGAAATGTGAAGTACCGATACAGACAATTAGGATGGCCGAATTTGTTTATTGACGGGTGGGTGGTTGCCACAGCTGCACGCCAACTACCAAATATGGAATTGTACTTCGGTCTCTTACTTAATTTCAATTTATTTATAAAATTTTATTAAAAAATGCATGTTATTCTTATTTCAGCTTCATTTTGCACGACAGTATAATAAGAGAAAAATACCGCTACGAAGGCCTACAATTTCGTAGCAGTTTCGTAGCAAATGGCAGGTGTTATAGTCAAACGGTATTTTTTGCAGTAAAGTTAGGCTGTAGCGTGTATTTAATCAATTTTAAATTCGTTTCTAATTATTCAAGCCTAAACTGAACAATAATTCTCATGCTTTTAATTCTGCAGGTCCAAAACGATGTCTAAAATAAATAATTTCTGCCCAGTGTTATTTAATTTTTTATAGTAAAAAGAACGGAACGTTTGCAACGTAACGGTAAAAAATAAGTGTGAAAACATCAAACTATGAAAGGGCAAAGAAAAGAGAAAAGAAAAGAAAGTACACAAACAGAACAGTAAATACAAGTACCTAATTTGGGTTAGTGCGCTCGGGGTCGATGACACTTGAATACTTGCTCGTCAGATTTGTAGGCATAACATAATAGAATCGTGAGAATTGATGACCTACATTAATGTTGTACTAGAATTCAAATGTGTATACTTGCTTGCCCCGCGGCGCTGACTGTTCTTCATAGATTTTTTTAACCATCTTTTATTAACTTGCAATTTTGTTGTAGTATGTTTGTTTAGGTCAAAATTTGCAACTGAATTTTAAAACGGTTATCCCCTATATATTGAGCTGAAACCTAATTTTCCATAGGCACACTATGTTTAGTTTGGATGACTGTACACGATTCAACTGAAATATTGTTATAAAAGTATTTTTAAAATTAATAATTGTAATAAATAATAACAGAAGGAATTTTAGTAGTGTTTTTTTATCAAATACTAGATGGAATTTCCCATTATCAAAACCGACCCATTTCCAAACAAACCTTCATGCCTATGAATTAGGCAGTGTTTTTTTTTATTCACGGAGGGCTCTGCGGTTTAGGCAGTGCATTGGCTGTCAAAGAATTTAGATTATTTTATTGGTCCTATTTCACACGTTTATAATGATTGCATCAAATCTCATATTATTTAGTTGAATTGGTTGGCCTCGCCTGTCGTGCTTGAGGTCGTGGGTTCAAATCGGGGCAAGTACCAATGTGAATTTTTCAATTCATAATTTACTTTCAAACTTCACCTTGGACATTGCTTAGATCTGTGAAGGAAAATATCGTGAGGAAACTTGGACTTATAATAATTATATGTTTGAAATCGCCAACCCGCTTTGAACAAGCGTAGTGTTTAATTCCTTCTCTTTTTTTATAGGCTCGCGCTTGACCACTATCTCACCTGATGGCACAGGTGAGATAGTGATCTGATCTCACCACTATCTCTTTAAGAGGAGAGCCTTTCCCCTGCAGTGGGACAGTAACAGATTATTATTATTATTAATTCTGGAACAAAATAATTTACATTTTCCTCAAGTTTTTATATAAAACATAATTATTTAAATAAATAAATTTGTTCTAATCAATAACAGCTTTAATCAATTGAATGATTTCATCATTTTTTCATTCACATCAATCTGTTAGCAAAACAGATATGTGTTGCAACCAGCATCCTTGCTATGTTATAAAATTACTTGATTTAAGGGCAGCGGATTACCTACCTACTTATTTATTTGAATATTCTTTTGTATTTTCCCAGATCTCGAATGGTTTGTGATGTGAAAAGTGGGTCAAAGGTTAGTTTTCCAAATGCTGTCAAATTGCACGACTGCACGTACTTACTATGCAAGCAACATTGGCTTGTAAGAGGTACTCAAACCTGTTATTTTTTTGTGTATTGATTCAGTACCTATAGGGTACCATTTATGTACTTACTATGCCATATTGAATAGCAAATATTCGAATATCAATATTGGTCGACCACTATTATTCAAATATCTTAGTGGAACGTCGTATGGAATTATTAACGTGCTGAGTATAATACTTACTTAATTTATTTAATGAATTAAAGAAAATCAGAAATCTTGTGTAATAGATAAATTTGAGTAAAAAATCTGTGTTTTTCGAAGTTTTTTTATGCTAAAGTAAATCTTGTCTTAGTTTGGTTTCAGCAGCGTCGTAACGAAGTAGCTATGTAGTAGCGTTTTGAAAGTGTCGTGGCACCTTTGTAGCTTAGTCGTTGCTTTGTCGTAGCTTTGTCTTAGTTTTGTCGTATCTTTGTCGTAGCTTTGTCGTAGCTTTGTCGTAGCTTTGGCGTAGCTATGTCGTAGCTTTGTCGTATCTTTGTCGAAGCTATGTTTTAGTTTTGTTGTAGCTTTGTAGTAGTTTTGTCTTAGCTTTATTGTAGCTTATTCGTAGTTTGGCATAGCTTTGTCGTAGCTTTGTCGTAGCTTTGTCGTAGTTTTGTCGTGGCGTTGTCGTGGCTTTGTCGTAGTAGTGCTTCGCGTATTTATCAACATACCGACTGCTTAAGATATTGAAAGGCACATGTTTTGCTGAGAATCCTACGTTTTAATTAATTATTTATACCTTGATGCTGAAGATTGACAAAGATAAATAAAATTTATTTATTTATTTGTTTACCTTCGCACTGATTCCAGTGCGAAGGTGCCTTGCAGTAATTTCGCCAATGGGGCAACAGAAAAAAATTTTGCTATGCAAATTATAATTATAATTATTACTAAATTATAATTATTTATTAAATAAATGACAGCCGATTTTACTTCAGGTATGTTTAAGAAGATACTTTTACCTTCAACGTGTTTGTCACTACAGATATCATCCCAAAGGCCTAGGGTATTTAAAAGAACACCGTGTGGTTTATCCAGTACCTGGATGGTGCAGGTCAGATTCGCTCCATTATACTGGAATCTGCCATATAGTCAGATTGTAAGCCAAGCCCACCGTAGTTGAGAAACATATATATGTATAGCCCTTTCTCAACTAATATATATAGCAGAATATGAATATATTGAGAGCCGCTCCGACAGCCAAAGGGCAGAGGATGAGGAATTATTTGAATTACATTGAAACTTCAACTCCACGTCCCAAAAAGTAGCTGATTGATTGTGAAATAATTTCAAAAGAATCTGTGACGTCATCTAGTCGTAGTGCATAAGCAGTATACTTTTATTATTGCCATTGAACTTGATACCACTGTATCTAATGAACCTTTCATGCACCCTTTGCGTCTGTCTTTAATTATGATGCACAATCAGCTGTTATTTATATTAGTGCACGTCACTAAACATACCTTCACATATAGTTTGTAGGCTTGTTGACGTAGCTTCGGCATACCTAGATATGGTCACCGGGAATCCCTTATTCATTAACAATCTGTTTGTATCTAAGTGGGTGCTGCACCCATTAACTTATTTCACGGTATTACTAAAGGTAAATGCTTTTAATTGCCATCTAGTCAGATAAACACGGTTTCTGATATGATTTGAGGTATTATATTTGTCAAAGATTGGCATTGTAGTAGGGTTCGACACGTTCTTAACTCCAAATTCTCATATCAGAAACTGGCTGTAACTTAATACTTAAATTAAAGCCAGTTAATGCAGCTGGTGCTCGGCTCGTAGCGAATTCAGAAATCGATTTATTGCTTCAATTTTTGTTTAGCCGTTTGTACCGTATTATCTCGTCAATTTTCATCAAAGTAATCATTCAATTGAGTTCAATTTGGTCGTCTTTGATATTAGATCCCTCGATTGATCAAAGTAGATAAAATAGTGCACATTCAAGTCCCCAATGAGTAATTACGGAAGTGCCAATTCATTCGCGTTTTTTTATCAATTTCTTTATTGATTTGACACAATATTTATATCAATATGAGAAGAATAAAAAAACGCCAATATATTTTTTTTTTTTTTATGTCAACGATGTGTTCACGAATCAAATAATTTTGTAGTTTGATGATTTTCCTTTTGAAATCCAAAGAGATATCAAGAAAAACCGGGCAAGTGCGAGTTGGACTCGCGCACGAAGGGTTCCGTATCATGATCGCAAAAAACGGCAAAAAAATCACGTTTGTTGTATGGGAACCCTACTAAAATATTTTGTTTATTCTATTTGTAGTATTTTTTGTTATAGCGGCAACAGAAATACATCATCTGTGAAAATTTCAACTGTCTAGCTATCACGATTCATGAGATACAGCCTGGTGACAGACGGACAGACAGACGGACCACGGAGTCTTAGTAATAGGGTCTCGTTTTTACCCTATGGGTACGAAACCCTAAAAATCAGGTTCCTACATAGATCGTGTCATTTTTATCTTAAGATTTGAGATTTCATTAGATTTCCAGTCCAATGACTTCAGAATAGATTCAGATGATCTAATAGTGCAAAGAACTTCCTGTGTTGGTCATGCGGGTTCATCGTAATACATACACAAAAACATCTCAAGGTCCCCGGTCGATTCACCAACCACATTGCAATCCGTACAATTTGCAAATAAAGTTCGTCGACCGATACCTTAATTACTATAGTAGTAGAATTTCTATTAATCATCGTCATTAAGTCTTATAGAAAGATAAAGTAAAATGGTCTTAATTTTATAGTTTGCTAGGTATAAAATGAATTAGCAGCATAACCACGTGTATAATTTGCTGAGCATAACGTGCGATTGAACGTCCTTGTGAGAGCGTTCAACCCGGAATAAAACGTGCCGATAAAGGTCAACAAACTGTTATCCAATCTCGATAGCTACTTATGTAAGTCCTTCATTCGTTATAATGCGATGACCTTCACTGTTTATTCCTCTACAATAGAGGTTGTTGACATATATAATAAAGCTCATATTCTTAGTCATAAATACTGCGCAGTAGTTTTTTTTGGGTAAATACGTGAGAACATTACCTTGTATTTGTTAATGAATACGATTTTTACGTAACGAGTCTGTGACCCCAATAATAGTTGCATGTACCTATTGTTTTTATTATAGGTGGTTTAGGTAGGCCCGATCAAAGATTTCCCGCCGTAAAATGGCTGCGTTTGAAGACATACGTCACGCATATCAAGATGCGGTCATAACTATATCAGCTGCATTGCATATGCTCTAATGATACCTACAGTGTTATTGGGTTTTTTTTTCCATCTGGAAGCTCTCAATAGCAACCGGTAATTTGGACTCAAGCCTATTCCCATCAACCGGGACAACCACAAGCCTGGCAATAGTCTGGCCCCCTAGTACTAAAACAAGATATCTTCGAAATGTGGAGGTATTATAGGTGTACTTGTGTCTAACCCTTTGGAGAATACAGGCTTAAGTTATGTTATGATATGACTGCCCGTCTACTAGTGAATCATAAAGTCCCGTCAAAATCGGTCCAGCCGTTTCGAAAATTACCCGGAACAAACAGACAAACAGTCAGACAAAAATCTTAAAATTTGCGTATTTTTTATTAGTAGATATACCATATATACTTTCACATACATTCAATAAGACGTTGATATTTTGATAAAACATACAAACACTTACATTTTATTTACTTGTATAGACACGGGTCCCAGCGCTAAGAAAGAAAATTTAGTTCAAATAAATACCACTAGATGGCGCGATATGCACCTATTTGTTATTGAATTGTGTGTAAAATAATTATGTTCTGGATTTGAACATAAATATTGTGTGTTCTTGTTTAATAAATTCTGCTTAGCACAAAATGATGGCATATTGGGCTCTTAATTCACGCTTCAAAGATTATTTAAACGGATCATTTAAAATTGTACCAATAGATGGCGCGGTTTTTAATTGCTGAAGCATTCCATTCGATTGTTTAAATTTGTATTGTAACACATTTTGGTACAATGAAATTTTTGCTTGTTAAAACGTGCGAAAAATACTATAAAACAAATCGTCACTGTATTTAAACAAAAAATATTCACGAACCGAGTAAACCAGTTAACTAGCAAGTCGCTGCTAATATCGTTTATCTATTGCCGTGGAACGGAACCGAACGCGATCGATGTAAACAAAACAATCAGTTTAATCAGACTAAAAACGCTAGTTACATACGTTGGCACGGTTTCTTTGTATGGGATGAGGCATCTGTATGCTAGTATTATATTATCTGTGGTATAGATGATACCTACTGCATGATATCAGAGGAAGTGCAACATCAGCCACAGCCACCATCACGTGGAACAATGTAGGTTGGTACCTATCTATTAACCGTCTTGAGGCTCCCACGTTTTAGATAATACTTGTTTATCAAAACAAAATGCGGAAGCTAAAAAATAAACTGAGCGAGGCATGATACGAAGGCTGAATGTCAAAATGACAAGGGCAAACATATTACGATGTTATGTAATGTTTAAATATGGAAGATTTTAATGGAATGGGGTCAATGCCCTTTTATGTTTATTTAATTACTAGCTCTTAAATAGTGTAGTTTTCTATCAATGAAAGAGTAATTGTAATTAAGATTTAATATTTTACTAGCTTTTTATTGACTTTAAATTTATGTATGTTCGGGTCAAACCTTGTAACTGAATTTTAAAGCATTTATACTGAACTGATTAAGATGAAATTTTGCATACACGTTTAGCTTGGCTGTGCAGTAAAATAAAAAGCTCGTTTGGATTAAAATATTTTCATGATAGATAGATGTACCTAACATTCGGATTTTTTTTTGTGATATTTACAAGTTTACATTGTGGTTGTTGATTAGTTGTTAGCTGATTTTAAAATGAGAATCACATCTAAACGGCTAGTCGTATTTTTTTATAAAAAATATTTGTTACATTAGCTGATTTTCTCAATAATTTGATCTACGAAAATGTTGAGTTTTATTCGTATAACATCAACAAGTTATGTCTAACACGGGCAAAAAAACGATAATCGCACCAAAACCGCTCGGCGTATTTTAATGAAATCTCCACCATCTCAAACACAATTGAATTAACAAAATTTTGATTTGAGCTTTTTGTTTTAAAGTCATAGAAGAATAAGGAAACTACAAAAACCTACCGAATTTTGGGCCGCGCGGGTGTGAAACGAGTGCGCGTTTTGTTCCTTCAAGGTCGTTGGCGACTGTCGCCGTCTTAAGTTAATACACTGATCTGTAGAGATCTCATTACCATTATAATCCATCTGAATGAGAGCCCGAGCTCTTATTTGGCAACCTTATTTTTCAAATTTTTTACACTTTTAACTTTTTAAATGACGTTGTATTCACTTTAAAAACTTGTATTAGGTTTTAACTATCTAACACTAAATTTGTATTTATTTGATTAAGATAATCGCATTAATCTTCTTAGCACGGCGGGCTGTGCTGGGGCAACTGCTGTTAGTGCAGAAAACTTCAAACGGCGCAAATACAACAACCTTATTGGAAGTTATATATTTGAGCCGTTTGGGGTTGAAACATTAGGTCGATGGGGTCCGAATGCTCTTCGAGTATTTCGAGATGTAAGCAAGCGGTTAGTCGACTCTTCACGTGACCAAAGGGCTGGGCTTTTCCTTGGCCAGAGAATCAGCATTGCCATCCAACGTGGCAATGCTGCCAGCGTTCTGGGCACTTTTCACGTTGACAGCGATGTGGACGAATTTTTTGACGCCCTATGACCCCTGCCCTTTTATACGTGTTCGTCGTATTTTATTTTTATTTAAGTGTATATAGGTAGTTATTGTTAATTAAGTATTATACACTATGTAAATTTTAATTGATATAATATATTATTAGATAATTGCGGTTACATTTATCCAGGGAACCCAGCAGCAATATATTCTACTATCAAGTAACATTAATGAAAATTTAATAAATCCAAAAACCCTGTTTTCTTCAGATTTCTGCAGTTGGATCTTAGGCTAACAGGAAGATACTTATAAAAATTAAAACCGATGAGAACAAATCATAGTCCGTTACACCAAATGGTGATATAATAGGTTGCACCAAATAGGAGTCCCTCTCAGCACGTGTCAGGCAGACAAACCTGACGGTGACATTCAGCTGAATCCCTGCGGTGACTTATGGACGTCGAGGTTAATTGATAGAAGAAGATGAATTTCCACAAGAAAATATTTCAAAAACACTTTAAAAACTTCAAACTACCTGTGAATGTGTTTAACCGAGTACTTAAATTCGTAAGATAAAAACTTATTGCTTTTCCAACCAAAGTTCAACGAACCCTTACTAGAAACAACTTTCGATTTTCGCTAGAGTTGATGGGCATAGTCTTTATTATAATTCTCTGTAAAAAAATATTAAACGGCTATAATGCGACAGTACCTATCTTTCAGCATTAAATCACTCCGGCTGAACAGCCCTATTTAGCAGAGAAGGATTTTCAGGTCACTAGATCAGTAGTGAAAAATTATAATAAGTACTTTTTACGCTACACTACGTAGGTACGATTAGAGAAATTTTTTTTTTTTAATTACCTGAATAGTATTATTTTAGTGTATGATTTAAAAGGTGACAAACCAGGTTAACGAACCCAGATTTGGTAATCATATGTGTATACCATGTCGTAATTGATAATGCGATATTCCTGTTCTCATTCGAATATGTATCATCAAATAATAATATATAACAATAATAATTTATTTATTCAATAAGTAGTTCGTTCATGACACAAAGAGTTGCCCGTGTGAGTTGTCAAATCAATTCAAGACGTAATAGATAAAAATGGCAGCGGCCGCTTAGTACTATATATAAAACGACTCGAAGGTGTAGATCATTATTCAAAACCGGAGAGTATTCTGAACGCTCGGTCAAGTTTTCGCACCGCACTTAAAATATAATACCAAAATAATAAATATAAAGTTTATTTAAAATTCAGCAGGCTTGAGTGCTTTAAATTTAAATTTAAAAAGTTTTTCGGGCCTTTTCGCATTTTTATACAGGATATTTTTTAAGTTTATTTGGGCAATGTCCATTACTTTTTGTCATTCATTTAATTGGAAGTGTGATTGCTTAATTAAAATTAGCCGCTCCTGAAATAACTATTCATTTAATATTTTCTATTTTTATAAAAGTATTTTTAATAATAAAAAAGATGGCCATGAACTACGTTTATTATTGTCTTGAATTAGTATTTAGCCGATTATCGAGTGATATAATAAGATTTTTTATGTATACAACGGTAATATTTTTGATAGTATTTAAAATTGTTAAACATTATAAAAGACTCCCACCCGGTAAGTTCCCAATTTACATATCATACATATTTTTATTTAGTTGCAATGTCTTTCAATCTACTATTTTTCTAAAATATATGAATCCCCCAAAAACAGAGATATTAACCCATTGCAGCTTGAAGCTAATAATAACGAGTGACCAAGATTAATTATTTAGGATATACTTATCCAGGATTATAATTCCTGGATCTTATGCATTATAATATCAAATTATATTTTTTAAAGAAGCGTGATCATCACTAATTTATCACCATCATCCTTCAGCAGTGGACGACTTTCGGCTGAAATGCATCATCATTTCAGCCGAAAGTCGTCCACTGCTGAACCAAGTCCCCCCAAGTCCACTAATTCATACCTAAACTGTATATTGTACCTTACTAACCAGTCTCCGTACTTTCAGGACCATGGGGCATCCCATTGTTAGGCATACTGCCATTCATGAACCGTCGACCGCCTCATCTGGTTTACCTGAACCTGTCCAAGAAATACGGCGACGTGTTTTCGGTCCAGATGGGTAGCAACCTGACCGTATGCCTAGGCTCCACCAAGCTGATGAAAGAATTATTTAGCAGGAACGACTCCACTGGCCGGCCTGATACACCCTTGAACAATCTGTTAGAAGGATACGGTAAGAGTCACAGAGTAATATAAAGTTTTGTTCCAAGGTTATAAAGCAGTGTCTTACGTCACTAGCGTCATATTGAACCCTGAGCGTAACGAGGGACTCTAGAGTTATGTAGACTCCTGAGTGAAGCGACGGGTTCAAGTTGCCCAAGGCGAAGACAGGCTTTGTCTCAGAGGAGCATACCCTAATTTTCACACCTTCTGCGAGACAATAAGAACCCGGCTCTATAAATTAAGTATTTATTTTATAATTAATATACCTAAATCAAAAGTTAATATAAGTTAACATTAATCCAGTTATGGAAGGACAGAATAACGTTTATCTTCGGTACATTTATGGAAGTTGTGGTGGAGTTTATTTCGATACTCAAAGGTGTAGAAACTTGTGTTTGGATGTCATTTTGGATCGTGAACGTTGGTGACAAGTTTCCTGAAGCAAAAGACGTAGACACCAGTTTGGAGGCGAGGCGAGGCCAGGTTTCAACGGTAGTATACGGAAAGTCCCGCAAACCTCCGTTGAAATGATGGGATCCTCCGACCAGACGGGTGTTGTGCATAGTCCGGGTGTCTGGGTTTAATTTTGCATCGTGAACGTTGGTGACAAGGTTTCTGACGCGTCGTTTTTTGATGTCGATGGCTGTGGGGGCAAAGATTTTATTCTATTTCTGCATTGAATTTTCAATGTAGCCTTCCGCTACTGCATCGGATTTTCATCCATCGCGTTGTTTAATCTGGGTTATATCCGCTCCTGAATCTGCCAAAAAAGTAGCCGATGTTCTCCTAAAACAATGGCCTGGAATTCGGGCTTTTGCAGTTTTAGATGTTGAGCAATTTCCTTTGGAATAGCACCAATTTAAAATTTTCCAATGACTTGTCTGGTACATCATTATAATACAGGAAAAATCAGAAGGGTTAAGCTCGCCTTTGTAAATGAATATTGATTTCACTTTCTGTAAATGTATTGTTTTGGTGTACAATAAAGAATTAAGGAATTAAGAGCGTAGAGATTGATAATTTCGGACAATTCTGGCTTGCTCTCCACGGACCACGACTGACCGTTCTCTCTTCGTTTGGGTATCTGGCAAGCTTACCAACAATAACTCATCGGAATGCTTTTCGATATCGTCGACGCTTATGTTGAGAAGTTCATTTCAACGACAAGCGCCATTCACTTCGAAAATCAAGGCCACTATAACAAAACAACAGTAATTAGATTAAATCGTGCTAAAATTATAATGTTATTTGTGAGAATGGATGAATTCTGTTGGTCATTTACGCAAAAACTACTGGACGGATTTTATAAAACTTTACAATTTTATTAGCTTATAAATCAGAATAGCACAGCGATTAAATATATATAAATATGCGCAATGACAAAATAATATATTTATTTATGTAGGTATATGTTATTTAATTCGTCTTAAGTCATTTTAAAATTGTACACTGGATCCTGCCCTCTATATTGTCATCTGATCTATCTCTGTCACACTACGGTTTGCTGTAAGAAAACTCAACATTGAGTTAAGTTCGCCGCTGTACATGTACTTTTTTATCACACTGTATGTAATGTTGTTTTTGGTGTATAATAAAGAATTAAGATTAAGAAAAAGATATTGTGCAATCTAGGCAGACAAAGTCATGAGCAAAAACTAGTAAAAATATACATATTAGATAGTTAATTACTTAAGAATAATTTATTTAAAAGTAAGAACGTTCACATAAATTATTATTAGAACTTGGGGATTTATATCGACAGCACACTTTCTTGGACCAAACAACTGCAGGAAGTCAGTCGTAAACTATTTGCATCTGTGGGCTCCCTGAGACGACTTCGTAATTTTCTTCCCGTAACCACTAAAATTGCAATTGCACAATCTCTTCTCCTTCCTATTTTGGACTATGCTGATGCCAGCTATCTTGATCTCACCCAAGACCAATTGGACAAGCTTGAGCGACTTCAAAATCTCTGTATCAGGTTCATATTTGTCTTGCGCAAGTATGATCACGTTTCTGAATTCCGTATTAAGCTCAAATGGCTTCCTATTCGCCTTCGCCGGAATGCCCACATACTTTCTTTGCTTTATAATGTGCTCTTCAATCCTCTTACTCCTTTTCATCTTAAAGAACGCTTTCAGTTCCTCTGTGACACACATTCTAAGTCCCTGAGATCATCGGAGAATCTAAAATTGAGTATTCGTATGCATTCCACTTCCTTCTTTGACAAATCTTTTACGATTCAAGCTGCTCGGTTGTGGAATGTATTACCTATTGAAATAAGACGTGCTCAAACACTGCCAACATTTAAGAAAATGGTAAAGGAGCATTACCTCTCACTATAATTTGTATTCTTCTCCTTTCTCTGTCATATATTTGATATTTATTAGTATATTATAAAGTATTGTATTTATGTATTTTATTTTATTATGTGTAAGTAATATTATTTATGATATATTGTACACTGACAGCCCTAAATTCATCTCCTCTTGCTCAGTCCATCCAAAGGTTGTCTGTAAGAGATTGCCTAGTGCGATAAGACCGCCCATTGTACACTTGTTTTTTTTTTAATGTTTGTCCTGTATGTTTTTTGTGGTGTACAATAAAGTATATAATAATAATAATAAATGTACATAAGGTGCAGTTGTATGATTTCTAAAACAATGGTATAGTATTATATCTAACATAATAGTGCTTTTACGCAAACTATAACTAAAATAATTTATTACAACTGCAAGATTATAAACAAGAATTTCTATTTTTTGTAGCGACCACCACATAAAAAATTGTAAATCTTTAATAATACCTAATAATGTTTAGGTACATTCATGGCAAGCAAGCTGTAATCTGGTGCTTAATTTAGAAAAAAAAAAATGTTGTGTTGCGAATACTTTTGAATTTTTAGCCCCGCGAAGTTATAATTTCCTCTTTAAAAATGCCAACAATCTGCTGTGCGTATTGATTTGAATATTGTGTTTGATGCTTATTGTAGACCTGAGCATTAAATAAATGCACCATACGCTGCTGGATTTTCTAGTTTTTGCTAAATGTTGGCAATAAATTCCGACACAGTCGTAACTCCTACTTTAACAAACTACTTTCTACGTAGACAAAATCGTCATATGCTTTTTCGTATCTGTGTTTTGATTTTTCCGGTAGTAGATTATTAATAGTCTCTAAAGCGTCTATTTTGGTAAACTCTGGTATAGAATCAATATCGTTCAACATTTTTTGTCAACACGAATACTGCAAAAAAATTCAATGAAAATCACAGCACCAAACACTATATTTTTAACATTCTTTGAAATCCAACCTCTTTACAATGTCATATAAGAGTTTCCCACGCGTTTGCACACGAATTTGACGTTCCAAATTCAATTCACTTTACTCCCTTGGGAGTTACATACAAATTTATCTCCCTTCTTTACTTTACGTTGAGATTGCATGATAAGTAATTGGACATTGTCGAGCAGGTCTTGTGAAAAATATAATATTTCATTTTATCTAAAATTGTCATTTTATTATTATTCTTAGAAATAAGCTAACCTTCTTGCATCATGAAACACGTTACGCTTTTCGTAATATCAAAAAACTCGTTTCATTCAACTGTTTATAATTATTATTATTGCTTTTATAGGAGTTATCACAAGCCAAGGCGAACTCTGGAAAAGGCAACGTACCTTTCTACACGAAAAATTCCGCGCTCTGGGAGTCAAGCTGTGGTCTAATAGCCGCTTCGAAGATAAAGTTAATGTAAGTTGTACCAAATGAATAAGAGACTAACATTTTAGTGTTTAGGCAAAGTGTTCTCGGTACTAAAGAGTATTTTTTCAGGTGGAAACTGAAGAATTAATCACAGAACTGAAAGAATCTAAAGGCCAAGCCGTGAACCCCTCTTATATATTCGGTAGACATATCCACAACATAATATGCCAGTTGATGATGAGCTTCCGCTTCGAGGCTGACGACAAAGCCTTTGCCATATTTAATGACAAGGTTTCTAGAGGTATGAGGCTTTTCGGCCTCGTGCTCATTGGAGAACACGTTAAAGCGTACCTGGTAAGTTAAAGATAAAATCGAACTAAAACTCTTCTATGATTTCTAATTTCAGAAAGTCCATTAGAACCCCTGAAGTAATTCTATCTTTACTGACTCTCTTGACAATAGGGCACTTAAGAAATTTGGTCATTGAAAAAACTTTCCTTTTTAACCGACTCCAAAAAGGAGGACTGTTTGTTTGTTACGCGATTACTCCGCCAATAATGAACCGATTTTCATGATTTTTTTTTTTATTTAAAAGCTAGTGCATCTCTTGTAGTCCCATTTAATCAAGTCAATTTGATCAAGATCTGACGAGTAGTTTTTATGTTATCCTTAATAATGCGTATTTTCATGGTAATATAAGGTATAACCAAAACCAAAAAGGGAAAAATAAAAAAAAATTAACAAAAAAAAAACTACTTCTAAAACTAAACGCTACAATGCAAAATAACTTTCATTTCGGAGGTCGGTGTCAATAACGAAAAAAAATAGGTACAAAAGACACCGACTTTCGAAAAGAAAGTTATTTTTTGGTTTGTATTTTTTTGTTTTGGTTGTCGGTTTAATTTTATTGTTAATAAAGTTTTTATTTTTATTAAAATCCCATGTATGAGAAACTAATTTATTGTTATGCGAACAGCGTGCTACGATGAACTCGATCTTAGGCATGGTGGCTAGGAGGTTCACAGACCCACTGATGCACGGTCAAGGTTGTGGGTTCAACGCCTGCTTTGTACGAATGACTACTTCAATGTCATAATATGCAATTCTAAGTTTAGTCTAGAAGATAGATGACGTAAGTGTTCTACGGAAACTGATTTGTAATAGAAGCTGTTTATTCTTGATTCATTTTTAGGGTTCCGTACCCAAAGGGTAAAAACGGGACCCTATTACTAAGACTCCAGTGTCCAACAGTCTGTCTGCCTGTCAGTCTCTGTCTGTCTGTCACCATGCTTTATCTCATGAACCGTGATAGCTAGACAGTTGAAATTTTCACAGATGATGAATTTCTGTTGCCGCTATAACAAAAAATACTTAAAACAGAATAAAATAAATATTTTAGTGAGGCTCCCATACAACAAACGTGTTTTTTGCCGTTTTTGCGATAATGGTACGGAAGACTTCGTGCGCGAGTCCGACTCACACTTGGCCGGTTTTTACATAACTACTTACTATGTGTTCGGACACATATTAAGTAGAGGCACAGTTTATTCATCTTGTAGATAGGTAACCGTAGGTTCTAGACGATTACGAAAAATATTAATTGATTTGCGATTTCTTTATTTTATTCCCTAGAACTAGAAGAAAAGTGTGTTAATAACTAGGACTGCCCTATGTTCATTCTCAGTCTTAATTGTATGCCCAATTAATTAATCTTATTGTCTCTAAGGTTTAGTTGCAAAGGTAGGCCTGCCTGCAATTTTGCTTAAAAAGGGCAAAAAAAGAACTTCTTCATGCGCACAATCGTACAGAGGCGGACTTAATGCCTTTATGCATTTTCTACCAGTCGACCTTTGGGTGATGCAGAGACAAATAGTGGTAGGTGCAATATTTAAAGTAAATCACGTTTGTTGTATGGGAGCCCCACTTAAATATTTATTTTATTCTGCTTTTAGTATTTGTTGTTATAGCGGCAACAGAATTACGTCATCTGTGAAAATTTCAACTGTCTAGCTATCACGGTTCATGAGATACAGCCTGGTGAAAGACAGACAGACGGACCGCGGAGTCTTAGTAATAGGGTCCTGTTTTTACCCTTTGGGTACGGAACCCTAAAAAAGGAACTGCTTATGAAAAAGCAGTAGAATTGAAATCAGGACTATACGGTATACTAACGTTTATTAAATCTTAGATATTATTATAGCATTGAACACACTTCCAAACGGTTACATAATGCTAATTTACATTAGAGTTTTCCTCAATGCAGCTATAAATTTTATTGGATAATTTCTTTTTCAGAGACTCCCAGGAAAACAGGTGGTAATCAACGAAATTAGGAGGAACCTAATGGATATCAGCCGGTTCCATAAGGAACATATAAACGAGCGCATCAAACAACGCGCCTCTTTATCTCAGCAAAAAGAACCTGCTGATCTCCTTGATTATTACCTAGACAAACTTGAGGAGGAAAAAACAATGGACGACAAACACGATAAAAGACGGATATTCCCTAATGTAGATCCAGGTAATTTTATACTTCCAGTTTAACAAAATACCATACTTATTTGGTCCTATTTCAACAAAAAATCAAATATACAATAATTTTCAGAAAAACAGATAATTCAAGTCATGAACGATCTGTTTTCCGCTGGGATGGAAACGTCGGTAACTTCATTACGTTGGACCTTTGTCATGTTATTGAAGAACCCGATAGTTGCTGAGAAGGTGCGGACAGAGCTGCGGAAGGTCGTGCCACTTGGTGCGAGGGTGACCATGGCTCACCGAAAGGAATTGTTGTACATCGAAGCGGTACTAGTGGAGACAATGAGGATCGTCTCCATCGTGCCGTTAGGGACCACCCATGTAAATACTGCGTAAGTTATTGGTATATTTTCCTAGTTATTATGTTAAGAAGATCGTTGTTTTACTCAAGTTTTGGTCCTTTCATGGTCTTTATCGTTCTTCCTTGTTTCATGTATTTCAAAAAAATGTTTGATCAAACAATTAATGCCCGAAAAATACAAATTCATTACCCTCTATGAAGTTCACGCCAACTTTTTGAATTAGTTAAGTCATTAAATATTGGATGTATCCCAAACAGATTTAGAATTTCAATTAAGCTAGATCGGCAGGCTTATTACGTATCCTTTGCAAGAGCAAAACGATAGCGATCGAACGCTTTATGTCATAAAAGTCGGAATTACCTGCAGTGTAAGTATGGTAGGTCCTACACAATCGTTTGCTAATCGCTCGCTGTTTGTCAAAAGCACTTATTAAAAAAAAACCGCCAACAACTCTAAAACTTCTGTATGGAAGAGCAATTATTGCGCAAAAATCGCTATCGTTTTGTTCTTGCAAAAGATACGTAATGAGCCTGCCGCTTGTACTACATACTGGACTTTTGTAATGTAACGTAGTATTTTTTGCCTCAATTTTCGCCAAGAAACATTAGATGATAATTTAAGATAAAGTATGAACAGTATACAAATCAAATAATTATTGAGTAAACTGAACCAGTTTATTGATAAGTGTTTTGTGCCACTTGTCATAACCAAAATAATGGACTAAACATAATACTGCTTTTCTTTTACAGCGATTGGAAAATCGGCAAGTATCATGTTCCTGCTGGCTCTCACATCATCCCACTAATAAACAAGATGAACATGGATCCGGATATTTACCCGGATCCTGAACAATTTAAGCCTGAACGTTTCATTCGTGACGGCAACTTGTGTACCGCAGAGATCTTCATGCAGTTCGGTACCGGTCAACGGATGTGCATAGGGAACAATTTGGCAAAAATGGAGCTGTTCCTTTTCCTTGCCAACGTGATGAACAACTTTGAATTCAGCATGCCTGAAGGAGAAGCTGTTCCTCCACTAGATGGAATTCTGGGCGCAACACATGCTCCATTTCCTTTCAAGTTGTGTTTTACACCATTGAAATATTAGTTTGAAACAGAGATTGTAACATTTTTTTTTGTTTCTATTATTTAATTTTTTTTGCATGCTCATCTTCCTTTAAGTTTTGTTTTGATCACAGAAGTGAAAGATTTTAAAGGGCAAGCCGTGAGCCCTTCATATTCATTTGGGAGACAAATTTACAACATATTATGCAAGTTTATGATGAACTACCGCTTCGAGGCTAATGACAAAGCCTGTATCATTTCCAATAGGGACTGCCTTATGTATATTATGCGCTGCTTTGGTACCTTTAATTTTACCAGCTTTATTTAGATTTTAATTATTGTTTTGACTATTTCTTAACACGCCACCACCCCTCAATAGGCGCGAAACCTTAAAAGGCTTCTATTCAATTGTTTTAATATTGTGCCTGTAATTACGCCAGATGGTGTTTTCTATTTATTTTTTTGTTACTAATTTTATAAACTATTGTTATTATTTTGGTCTAGTTTTACAATTGTTATCAACAGCTTAGTAGTTAAGATCATATTGGTATCATCCGCCTTTAGATTAAGTTTTTTTTCTGTTTAATGATCAAAAAGTGAAATTAAACAGTAGCGTTATTAACTTTATGAAATTATTTGAACCTCCCAGATAAGTTGCTTCAACAAATATCTGGGATTGGATCGTTATTCAAAGGTTTTACATTTACAAACTTTCACCGCTGTACTTCCTAGGAAACCGTATTGTTAATATCTTTAGCTGAAGTATTGTTCAATCGCAAACTCGCAGGCTTATTACGTATCTTTTGCAAGAGCAAAACGATACCGATCAAACGCTTTATGTCATAAAAGTCGGAATTACCTGCAGTTTAGGTATGGTAGGTCCTACACAATCGTTTGCTCGCTGTTTGTCAAAACCATTTATTAAAAAAAAAAACCGCCAACAACTCTAAAACTTCTGTATGGAAGATTAATTATTGCGCAAAAACCGCTATCGTTTTGCTCTTGCAAAAGATACGTAATAAGTCTGCCGGTCTCTAAGGGTCGTGTGTACTATTGTACCTATTTAATATCTAAGTAATTTGAACAGTGTTAAACATTGTTCGTGACTGTGCTGTAGCTCTAAGTGATATTATAAGTTTAATGAAGTCCCTAGGACAGAAGTTTTGATAGCTATACCTAGTAGGTATTTACCTTGTTTATTTATACCATTTAACTATAATAACATTCATATTTAGTGAGTAGTTTGACTAAATAAGGATAATGACTTCAATACTTGTAGAACTCAAAATAACATGGAATGTTATATTTATCAAAAAAAAAAAGTTCTACAGTGTTTCATAATACTTTCAATTCATACAAGTATTATAGTCATTTATTTAATTTCGGTGATAAATTTTATTTATAGAATTATCCGCCTGCTGGGGTCATCTTGTGCATTATTATGAAACATTGTTGTTCTTATGATTTGATATCATATTTTTCTGATCAAGAGTTCGCATTCGGCGAATCGAATGTGATATGATAAGTCAAGTCTGATGCTAGCCTAGCAATGTTTAAAGAATTGTCGCCCAGTTACTTTACTGATGACCAAGGTATGCTAGAAGCAGAACACAGTGTTGCATAAGTCTTTGGGCATTAATTATTTTATGTGATAATTGTATTATGGCTGTGTATGTCCTGCAACCTACTTGCGTAAGTGAATTCGGCAAAAAGAACATGTATAGGTAGTACACTCGAAAGGGGTTATGTGAATTCAACTTATAGGATGGAGGGCGTACCCTTTATAAATTATTTACGGGAATGTGTCACACTCTTTCATGGAGTGTTCCCTTTGCCCTGTTGAATTTACATACGTAATTAGAATGCTGGTTATAATTTGTTGTTATGTTTTTTTTTGTTAACTTATATTTTGTTTTGTTGTCTGTATTTCAATAAATGCTTTCAATTTAATTGTTTGTGTGATTTTGTTTAGTGTAATCCATATAGAATCATCAATCAAACTGTTAAGACATATAAATTAATAGGTTACATGAATGTTATGTGGTCAGTCGAATATTATGATAACTTTCATATAGTACGAGATCCCACTGCTAAAATCTGCTGGTAAATAGATTTTTCTTTTAAACTTAATTTCCATAAATAATACTTTGTAGTAGATTAAATAACTGCAGGGTTGCCTGGTAATATCTATCTACTTATATAACTTACAAAGTACTAGGCACAACCCTAACTCTGTCAGCTATCATGGAACCACTACTAGATAGCTGACAGATCAGTAAATCAACTCCACCATTTTTATTCGACTTGCCAAGAACGAGGAGGTTCTATGTTCGACTGTATCTTAGTTTTTTTTTGTGTACGTTCACCGATATCTCCGGCAATTGTGGACCGATTTTTTATTTTTTTGTCTGATTGAGTTTGTTTCCAAATTGGTCTCATTTAAATTTGGTGAAGATCTGATGAAGAACGTCGGAAATATACGACAGAGCTATTCAATAAATGACGGCAAAC
This sequence comes from Orthosia gracilis, assembly GCA_947562075.1. Taxonomy (NCBI): domain Eukaryota; kingdom Metazoa; phylum Arthropoda; class Insecta; order Lepidoptera; family Noctuidae; genus Orthosia; species Orthosia gracilis. Next base: position 16,138,033 of record OX387274.1, read on the forward strand.
CTCACGGGATTGCTGTAATGGCATGTCTGTTTGTTGTTGACACAATTTCATTATAACATCACGCCGGTACGCTCTAAAGAGGTACGCAGATGTGTACAGTTTACCCTGGTACACTATCATTTCACTGGTAATGTTCAAGTTCCCTGTTATTCGGGCAATATATTCTGGCATTATTGGTACCTTACTATTAAACTTGCCTACTACGTACCACAACTAAAAAGTGAAAAATAAAAACCTTTTTTACAAAAAAATACAACCGACATCAAAATAAAAAAACAACAAAGTGAATAACTTAAATTTCGGTATCAAAAAACGAAGAAACAACAACAGTTTTCAGTTTCTAGTGTTTTTATTTGGAAGTCAATTGTATTTTTTTTGTAAAAACCTTTTTAGAAACTCCATTTTGACAGCCAAAAGGGTTGGTACAAGCTAGTAAAAAATGCTATGCATGGAAAGGGTTATGTTTTTGTTAAAATTTGTTAAAGTCTGATAAATTATCAATTAATTCACTTCTTGCAAGTGCTATGTTTCGTAATATGGCTAAGTTAACACCTCATTTGTGTACATGTATATTTGCTTAGCATAATTCAAAAGGAAAGGACGTTTTTATATTTTATACTAGCTTCTGCCAGCGGCTTCGCCCGTGTGAATGTCGAAAATTATCCCAAGGGAACATATTCCCGGGATAATAAACATCCTATGTGGTATTTCAGACTATGTTATTTTTGACATGATGTTTGACGATTTTGACAGTTTTAAGAAGTGACATCTTTGAGTCTTTCTTTGCTTTGGCTTTGAATTGGATATGTTTCGGAGATTTTATTGATTGTTTTAGTTTTGCAACCCTACTGGGTACTACTACGGACATTAATTGATGGCTTCTCTGTTGCAATTGAATTCGTGTTTTTTATTTTAACGCAGATAATAAAATTACACGTCAATCAAATGTCATTGTCAAAATGTCATTTTTCTCATACTGCTGACTTGTTTCACCAAGTTTAATTTTTATGTTGTGTTGCACTACTTGACTAAATTAATTTGAGTGTACATTGAAACGAAGTGAAATTAAAGGGTTACTATATTATAAAACGATTTTGACATATAGTGTACATAGTGCTAGTCCAGGCTCCATATATTTCCTATTTACTCGAATATCTCCTTTAATATATTATATAAAGCGTCCATCAACCATCGATTCAATTGAGTTTCCGATTTTTTGACTATCAGGGACGCCTTAGACATTCTACCAGTCAATCAAGGGTGTTGAAGGTATAACATGGCAAGTGCAACATAATAAACATTATTTGGGTGAAAGTACCTACTTAGTTAAGATATTTTTTCGCAGAAAATGTCTTGTTTTTCTGGGCTTTTAATTAATAAATCAAATCGGATTTTTAAAATCATTATTGTGGAAGCACAAAAGCTACTATTCACTTAATCTTCCTTCTATAATTTTAGCAAATTTCCATACTGATTATTCCAGCCGGGACATGCCTTTCAAATTGGACGACGGCGGTTAATATTACGCTCTTTTCAAAATATACAATCGCCAAAATTCGCATCACCCAGTCCAGTATAAAGTGGTCGTTACTTCCTAATTCAAAAGAAACCTAACTAAAAAAAAGCAGAAAAATATTTAACGTTCCCTATTCATTTTCGCACTGAATGGATTGTATAACTCTGCGATTTGCATAACTGAGGACCATTGTAGGCTTCAGCATTCAATTCTCGTGTTTATGGTCCTTGCTGTACGAATCAACAGGGCTGTCCCCTCAATATTTTATGTTCACATAAAATATTCTATGGATTATATAATACCTATTTTGATAAAACTCTTTGTCCCTTTTATGATGTTGACCTCGTAATTTTACATTCATGATTCAAAGGTCGGCAAGGACGGTACCTATTGAATGTTTTTCATAATCACGTGGCGCTTGACCTAACAACATCAGTTCAAGGTTTTAAGGTGGAGTTCTATGCTGATAGAGGGGTAGGCTATGAGATAATATTTGTATTTCGTCTTCGTTTTGTCAAATTTATATTTGTATTTCGTTCGTTCTAATTTATTTGGCTCTTGTTTTGTTTGTTGTCTCGTTCTTGTGATACAATATAAGATGAAATTGTTTTCTATAATACAGTTGGTAAAATCTCTTCATGTTTTGCCTCAATTGTGAAAAATAAACTATTGAGATCGTGTGGTCTGACCCACAGATCAAATCATTAGTACCTACCTACTTAAATAAAAGTTAGAAATTGAATAGCACTTATACACAAATTAAATTTACTCAACGATAGCCTCGAACCAGATCAAATCATTATTACCTAACTATGGGATTGTAATTAAACTTGAATTATTCACATTAATTAGAATAACGTCTCCCAATGATACCCTTCAACCTGATCTTGATTAAAAAGTACTTATATTATAAAATTATTAGTTCTTGCTAGACTTTATCAAATGAGTATAATTATAATAATTAAACTTGTATATGTAATCCGATGACCTAGTGAAGGTTGCGGGGATCCGCTGGATGCGGGACGCTCGTGACCGGTCAATGTGGCGACGCTTGGGAGAGGCCTATGTCCAGAAGTGGACGTCTTTCGGCCGATATGATGACGATGCTGATGATCTAATCAATCCAGTAATTTTATTTTGTCAGCTCGTATGGGATACTTTAATATAATAATTTAACACAGTACCTACCCCATCTTTCATGGGGTACTGTGTTAAATTCTATAACAAAATACCTTGTGACATATTAAAACTAAATGAAAGTAAATTTCAAACTTTAGTTAAAAGCACACTTTGTAAACAAGCATAATTATTACAAATTAGATGATTATATTCAAGATAAGAATGCTTGGAAACATGTTGGTCCTGCTCCATAGGGCAATCTTTAGTGTAGACAAAATCAAATTTGTTAATTTATATTCCTAGTCATAGTTATTGTATTTTTTTTAAGAGTTTGACTCACACACTGTTCCGTTGTTGTTGAATTAGGTATTTCACCTATGTTTGCAATTTTTGTAAGTATGTGAGAACCATGTTCCTATTTATCAAATTAATGAATTTACCTGTTAATGTTCTTAATACTTTATACCTGGCGGGTGACCATAAGCTCTTGGAGTCAGGTTATTTTGATATCGCGTAAGTGACAGATGTATACAAGTCATATAAATCTGTCCCTTACATACACTCAAAATAACCTTGCTCTAAGAGCTTATGGTCACCCCCCTGAACGTAGTTACAGTGTGTAGTGCTATTCTTGGTGCATCGTCCTCACATACTCGTATATGAATTTATTAATGTATGTACTTATGTAAATATTGTAAAACACATTTTTTTTAAAGATTTTCTTGTGCGTTCTTCTCCATAACAAGCTACTTTTTCGAATGCACGGTAGAATCAATTTTTATTACTTGTAGATTTTAATTTTAATTCTTTGACGTTCAAAATTGCCGCCATTTGGCCTAGTTGAATAAATATATTTGACTTTGACATTGACTTTATAATTTTTATTATATTTATTTACACTGAAATGCCATATAAATAAGGAAAAAAAATGCTAGCTGCAATTTTTTTATGCTTTCTGTAGCATATTGCGCACGGAACGTACCTTTAAGTGCGCCACGTGTAAGCCAGTCATCCGAACCCAATCGTCAAGGTTGAAGGGGATAAACGGCCATGTAACGTGGGACATTGCGCTGGCGCAACTACGCTGACAGCTATTCATACTGCCTTTCATTTTGGACAGCTGAGGCCTGTTATTATTAAAAAGTAATCTATTATAAAAACCAAGGGTCATATAGAAAAAAACACAATCGAAAATTAAAGAAAGGTCACGGAAAGTACCCTATGAATTGATTATATATTATTTATTCGTTTGCATTACGTAATGAATGAGACATAACAAAAACGAATATCTATAAATTAAAGAGTAGAACCAGTAAGGAACAATCTTGAAAAATATCAAGATAATATTAAGATCTTGAAAACAATAGAAACTGATTCTTGTTGACACGCAATTTGTCTCAATCAGAGGAAAACGAACATAAAACACTCGGAATCAACAATTGAATTGTGTTTCATTAAAATAATGAGTTTCCGGACGCCCCCGTGCTTCAATAACACTTTGCTTGTTTACGTAAGCACCAAAATGCGAGTTTTTTTTTAATGGTAACACAAAAGTACTTTGAAAATGATCTGCATAGGTCCTAATACTAAATGCCTATCTATACATACGTAGATACCTATTATGAGAAACCTTTAATTTGAGAAACCTTTAATTTGCAGTTACCCACCTACTGAGACATGTACATTTGTAGCTTTATATATGTATCCTACTTAGAATCTATACTAATATTATAAATCTGAAGAGTTTGTTTGTTTGAACGCGCTAATCTCAGGAACTACTAGTTGAAATTGAAAAATTCTAGGCTATGTAACATCACGCTACGACCAATAGGAGCGGAGCAAAAATGAAAAATGTTGCAAAAACAGGCAAAATTATTCCTTTTTGAGAGCTTCTGTTGCGTGTGCTGCGTAAGCGGTTAAAATTACGTAACAATCGTATATGTAGTGTAGGTAGGGTAGGGTAGGTAGAAAACCATTTAGCCTACCTTCCTTACCCTACCCACACTACTTGGTAGGTAGTCAGTGGACGGGAGCGAAGCCGCGTGGGACAGCTAGTTACCTTATAAAAATAATAAGGTCAACGAAGAAATAATGACGTACTTCAATATTTTTACCGCGACAACATTTTCTTTTGTCATTAGCTATCTAGTTCACACTGCAGAAGAAGAAAAAGACAGTGTGCTCGTATTCAAAATTTTTGACATCACACTTCTTTGAATACATAAAAACTCAAAATAATTAATATATCTGGAGGATCAGATTGTTGCATAAGCAGATTGTCCTAGTTTAACAGGGGCGTCCTTTACCCAGTAGTAGGACCCAACACAGGGTTAATGGTGATTCGTGTGTTTTTTTTAAATTTATCACTAAATATTTAGTGACGAATTCTTGGTTTTTTTTTCTTTTATAGGGTGCCTCAAAGGTAGTGGCGATAGATTATCACACATTTTAATTTAAACTAAATCAGCAATATGCAAATTTTATCTGGCCAGCATTTTCGATTTTTTCATTCCTGAGTAATGGAAGCTTTTTCAAGTGTTACAGCGCACAAGCACAATTTTCATTTATTTTATTTGAAAAACTTACAGCTTATAACAAAAATGTTTAGTCTTCATAAAAAAAACGGCCAATTACAAGTTTTCACTTATATACTACAAACTAAGAATTTATATAATAAGCGCAGCTATTAATAACAAACAAGGTTACAAAAAGAAACATATTACATATTATTAAATTACGAGAAGCTTGCGCAAGTTATGAGCTTGAATTTAAACTAAAGCAGAGTTTGTGATATGACTTGCTTGTAAGTTACGAGTACCTACATGTGTGTTCAAATGTAAAAATGTTATCCAGTCTTTAGTACATAGTGCTATTCTGTAAAAATATCACCTCACATCTTGGTGACTTAGGTAAAGAGAACTCGAAGTGAGCTTTCAATCCCAAGCATCGGTTTAAACAACAGCTCACTTCGACCTCATTTCACCTAAGTAGTCACGGTGAGATTTCGTCTATTTAATCGACCGGCAGTTGTATTATCTAAAGCTTTATTGACCTCGAGCTTGAGGTAGTGGGTTCGAATCCGGGCCGGTACCAATAATTTCTTCAAATTCATATGTACTTTCTAAGTTTATCTTGGACATCACAGGCAACGGCGAAGGAAAACATCGTGCGGAAACCTCGACTTATACACCGTGAAATTTAAATGGTTGTTTTCCCGCAGCGAAATGGTTTTGTCTATGTAATACAATCGTTTCGTAGTTATATAAAATATTAGAAACAAAAACTGGCATATTTAACATTGTGAAAAACTAAACTCGAAAGCGATCACGAACCAATAGTATACCTCCCGATATCTACGGCCGAACGACAGCAGGCCGTTGACCCGGGTGCTAGGTCACCGTCGAAAGGATTAGGTTCGAAGGCGGCTCCGTTTGATCATGTTACGCGCAGGCTAGTTTATGCCGTATCACTACACGCGAGAGCTAATTTTACTTTGAACATTTCTAAATCGGTCTTTTCTTTGTCGGTATCGCGGTGATTTTTTGTATTGTTCCATGCAAACATTTTATGCCTTATCACTACGTGCGAGAGTTTATTTTGGTTTGACATTATTTTGTGCATCGGTTTTCTTTGTAGGTGGTGACACGAGTAGTACCTAGTACCTACAAGTTACGTCTAGAGTTACTATTGTTACTCACTTTTTCGAGTTGATGAATATTTTTTAAATTATTTTAAAACAGAAACATCGTTATTTATTTACTTTAACTCTATACTTCGAAAGTACTCCTTAAGGCAAGTCGTTCTGCCGCGGGAAAACAACCAATTAAATTTCAGGGTGTATAGTTGATGTAAGTCTAAAATAGCTGGCTTTTTTAACTCTGACACCAGAGATGGCCACATCCTCACACGAAAAGAAGAAGATTCATTATTTTTAACCGACTTCTTAAAAAGGAGAAAGTTCTATGTTGGACATTATAGATGTCTTTTTTTTATTTTTGTTCACCGAAATCTCCGTCAATTGTGGACCGACTTTGAAAATTCTTTTTTTTGTTTGAAAGAGTATGTTTTGAAATTGGTCCTATTTTAATTTGGTTAAGATCCGAAAAAGAACGTCGAAGATATACAACAGAACTCTTCAATAAATAACGGCAAAACTCTCGGGATTGCTGCAATCGCTTGTCTGTTTATTGTTTATACCATTTCATAATACAACATCACGCCAGTACGCTCTTAAGGGGTACGCAGATCTGTCATTTCACCGGTATGTTCATATTTCATGATATTCGGGTATTCGCATTATACCTTACTAAATAACTTGCTTATTAGGCAGGTACAACTAAAAAGTAAAAAAAAATATTTTAAATTTTATTTATCAAAATTTTAAGTCGGTAGTATTTTTTTGGAAAAAGATTTTTTTATAACTTTATTATAAGTGTGCTGTGCTACATACACTTATTGCACTACAAGTTTAAATAAATTGCAAACTGATAACGTTTATCAAGACACGAGAAAAATACATAAGTAGGTACCTAATTACTTATCATTTGTGGACCACTGTGCGTAACATTGAAACAATTAAACTACCTATCTTACAATTGTTATCACATTTATGTTTACAATTAGCCGCTACTTTGATCTTGAAGTATCACTAATATTTATGAATGGTCGAAATCTTTCGATAGTGGTTACACACTACACACCCAATAAGATTCTCTGTAGTTGTTGTGAAATTTCGAAGCGATTTAAAAGAACATGCTGAATGACACAACAGATTCTTCGACAAACATTATCTTTTATTACAGACTCAATAAGATATTTCGTAATCTACACTAATATTATAAAGACGAAATATTTGTTTGGAAGTTTGTTTGTAAAGGATAAATTCGAAAAATTCTTAACCGTTTTTGAAAATTCTTACATCAGTAGAAAGCTACATTATTCCTGAGTGACATAGGCTATTTTTATCCCGAAAACGGGAGCCATATTGCGTAAGTGCGCAAAGAGTTCAAACTCTATCCAACCGACCAAATCGACCAATCACATGCGAGATGAATGACGCGATGTGGATTTCCGTTTGTGTGATTGGCCGATGTGGTCGGTTGGATAGAGTTTAAACTCTTTGCGCACTTACACAATACGGCTGCGGGTCCTGTGAGGTGGGCCACGGGTTTGAAGCTGCGGGGAAAAGCTAGTCTTTAATAGCTAAAATATCTAGCTAATATACACTCATCATCATCTGCCTAGTCTTTTCCCAATTATTGTTGGGGTCGGCTTCCAGTCTTACCGGATTCAGCTGAGTACCAGTTTTTACATAGAGCGACTGCCTATCTGACCTCCACAACCCAGTAACTGGGTAACATGATACCCCTTGGCAAGACTGATGTCAGATATCAGGCTTCTGACTACCCGTAACGACTGTCAAAGATCTTCAAATGACAGCCGGGACCAACGGCTTAACGTGCTTTCCGAGGCACGGAGGAAACTCGGTATGTTGAAATGATCACCAATCAGTATACACTATACCCCTAGCTAATATACACTATACGTATTATATACCTGTTAGTTTGAAAAGGAACGAACTATGAGCTTGCGTGTTTTCATGGACCTTCAACTTAGTTTTCCATTCGATGATTGCGATTTAATCTGAATGTCGAAATATGGTATGGTAGATTTGATAACGAAAACAATGTTGCTGAATTAAAAACTCTCTGAACACCTAAAAGCTAGGTAGCATTTGAATAACTTTTGGTATGACACTGTTTATTGCAAAAGAGATGTTGAAAAATGGAATTCGTTATTATTTTGATGTTACATAAACACATAACTGTGTACGTACGTTTGTTCCTGATATCCACTATGATTCTACAGACATTATATTTAAAGTAAACCTTAACCCGCGATTAAGTCTCGAGATGATGCAATATGCCATGTTTTATTTTATTTTCGGGGAATCGATAGTTCAATAACTGCTAGTACACAGTAAGGTCATGTTGCACGCAAGTAAACAAACACGCGTGACGGGCAAATTTTGCACACAACTCGAACACGCTCTTGACTAGCTTTCTGCCCGCAGCTTCGCCTCCGTGGATTACACGATTTTCGTTTTTTGAAGTTCAGATGGGATATTGCATATTATTATCCAAACATAGCATTCCGCCCGCGTCTTTGTTCGCGAAGACTATAAAATTTGCCCAACTTTATTATTTTATCGTAGATATTATAAAAATTACATGTAAATTGATATAAAACGAGCATAAACTGAACTGCCGTCGTGTTCTAATAGCTAGAGCGTTGGACTTTCATTCCGGAGGACTTTTGGGATCGATTTCCACGGGAAGGTACAATTAGTGAAAGACCACTTTGCTTTCAATTTCTGGATCCTACTACCGACACGATAGAAAATTAATACAGGGTGGCGCAAAAGTTATCACCCGATGTTCTTTGGCAGTATTATTTTTTATGAATGAAGTACTTTTGTTCTGCTGGATAAAGTTTTTATTTGGTGTCTTAATTTATTTTCCCATTTAGTCGAGAAAATGATACGACCCCGCCGTCGCCAGAATTGATAAACATTCTGGCCCGATTAATGGCATTTTTAAAGGTTATCGTTGAGGGCTTCAAGAGTCTGAGGCTTGTTGACATAGACTCGTGACTTAAAAGAACCCACTAGAGGTAGCCTGGAACAGTTAAATCAGGTGATATTACCGGCCAGAGCAGGTTCGGATATTGCAGCCCTCAGAATTTCGATTGTGCCTCGTGCAGTATGCGCCGTTGCTCTTTCCTGTTGGAACCACATGTTCTGCAGTTTCGTTTAATTTATTTTATGATTTATAGGCTCGTGAATTGCCCGTCTGAGATGCAATCTTCATCGAAAATTAAACGTTTAAACTCAAAGACATAGTCGGAGGGTATCATTGGTATACGAGGTATGAAAACTGAAGCCCCCTGAGCACATCCAGTAGATAATCATTCATACAAACTTTAACAGACCTTTTTACCCGTTTAAGGGATGGCATTCAATGAAACCTTGAACACGTGTTTCTTTAATTATATTGAAGAGCAGAAATACAAAGTTTTAAGTAATTTTGATGATAAACAATCTTACAAAATTTATCACCAAGGGGTGTTCAATTTTGTAAGTTTACCACTTTAAGGGATGAAATTCAAAAAATCCTTTAACTTGTGTTTCTTTAATTGTAATCAAAACCGGAAGAGTTTCAGGTAATTTTGATGATAAACAATTTATTTCTCATACAAACTTTAAGGGGTGTTAAAGTTTGTATTCTTTTTACTCCTATAAGGGATGAAATTAAAAAAAAAAATCCTTAAAGAAGTATTTTTTATTTTATATTTAGATGCTTAATGTCATATTTCATTCATTTTAAATTAAAAATAACAGGATTTCATACAAACTTACAGCCCCAATTTAGGGGTTGAAATTCGAGAAACCCTTCCTTATTCCATGTCTGCATTATAAAGGGAACCTCTGTGCAAAATTTCAGCTTTCTAGGTCCAATATAAGGATTCAGTCAGGACTTTTCGTTTTTTATTTATATATAGATGGTTTAGGTTCTTAAATGGAAAAATATTGCATTAGTAGACGAGTTGAAATTCTACTTAACGTTCTACGTTTGACTACTGCCTACCTGCTGGAAAAGCCTTCTTTATTGTGCCGGATATTTCACACACTTATCCACATTAATATGAAAACTGAACCGTTGCGAACTAAGATTCATTCAAATAATTTAACCCTGAAGGAGAAGACATCTGATGAATTTTATTTTTCGGCATGCGAAAATATCAATAAGAAATAGCTTTTATATTATTAGCACCATTATTTTTTGCATAAAAAAAATTCGTGGAACAAATTCATTGGATATTTTGTAGGTGTATCATTTAAATAAATATCTTAGTAGTTATCACAAAATAAAAATTACACGCCCGAAAATAAATTCGAGCGCGGGTCTCACACCGATGACGGGACACTTTTTTTTTGCGTTTAGAAATGTTCATGCATACTGCACTATCACGGGGAGATAGTGCAGTTATGTGGGACTCTAACCCACTAAAACTCCACGGCGTCCTTCTGTGCCCCTTATGGCGGGAACACGGGCACGCGTTAGCACTCACCGCGAACCCGCCGCGGCTGTCCGTCACCAGACCCTCCTCGGGGGAGTAACCCCCATCACCGGCGCACCAGAACACACTGTACGCCGTGACCACCCCAGGGACTAAACCAGCACATGGGCGCCAGACGACCCCGTGTATGGCACCCTTGGTCCGACGTGACGGGTCAAAGTCAATGGCCCCGCCACCTGCCATTTTTCGGCCGCAGGGGAAAGGTAGTGCGGTTAACGCAATACCGACACGCCTCCTCCCCTGCGGCCCCACCGCGTCCGCCATCAGACGGTGGCAACCCCGTCCAGGCCGCAGAAGGTAGGGAGAGCGGCGCACCGCAATACCGACACTCCTCTTACCCTGCGGCCCCACCGCGTCCGCAATCAGACGGTGGCGACTCCATCCAGGCCGCGGAAGGTAGGGAGAGCGGCGCACCGCAATACCGGCACTCCTCTCCCGCCGCGGCCTCCAACCCTCAGCCGCGGCATCGTATGGGACCCGGGATATCGCGACCCACCTCAGTTGCGATGTCGCCTGTTACCAAGCGGCACAGCAACCTACTAATTGGCCGCTACGTCATCGGCTTATCGACAAAAGCCCTGATGAGCGGCCCCTCCTCGGGTTCCTCTTCGCTTCGCCGTGGGTGACCAAGCCACGACTACTGAGCTCCTCCGCACCGGGGGGGATGACGGGACCCTACGACAGAAAAACGTGTAGGCATAACATGCTCAACTACTCGTGCGAAGCTGGGGCGGGTCGCTAGTACCAGATAAAATAACATACAAACAAAATCATCATGATTTAAATCACTAGTTCTTAGTAATTTCGCTACAATAAATCCGCGGTAACCACGCATTTTTACGAGTGACCAAACCACGCATTTTTGTATTATCGAAACGCTTCTGAAAAGTTTCATTTGTACTCTCCTTAGTTCTCTATAGCACCCACGGAACACACAAAACGAACACAAGAATCACAAAATCACTGAGAAAAATATTTTTTGTTGATTAATGTTATCTGATGCCTTGGTATCTGAATAGGTACTAAGTTTGTTCGAACAGCGTTTTAATACAATAATAACAGTTAAACCTTAACCCGCGATAAAGTGTCGAGTTCATGCAAATTTGCCATTTTATTTTATTTTCGGGGAATCAATAGTTCAATAACTGCTAGTACGAAATAAGGTCACGTTGCACCCAAAAAAAAACACTCCTGAAGGGCAAAGTTTTGTTCAACTCAAGTCGGAAATTTGAATTATACAGGACACGCTCTTTACGTAGATATTGTACGTAGAAAAGTACAGTCGAAATTGTTCTTAATGTTTTTTTTACCTATTACCTACCTACCAAGCCTTCTCTATTGTTTCGGATTTTGCTCAATTCCACTTAGATTTACATGAAAAGTTTGAACTCTTAAAAACTAAAACAAGATTCATTCAAGTAATGGAACACTGAAGAAGAAGACAACTAATAAATTTTATCTTTCACAATGCGAAAATAATAATAAGTAAAACGTAAAGAAATATCAAGAATATTATTACCACCTTTGAAAAAAAGCTTTTTTTCAATGAAAAAGGAACAAGTTCAATGTACATATTACCTCACATAATGATTAAGTACCAGGGCGACCGAGCTCTGCTTGGGTGAAAATAGAGAAAACGACGTTTTATAAAAAATAAACCTAGCTAGATCGATTTATCGCCCCCGATAGGCCCAGCATGCTAAATTTCTTGAAAATCTTTGGAGCCGTTTCCGATATTCAGACTATATATATACAAGAATTGCTCGTTTAAAGGTATTATTAGATAGATTACTTGGGAATTCTGTGAAAAAAATATTTTTGTTGACTAATGTTATCTGACGTCTGGGTGTCTGAGTAGGTTTGTTCGAACAGCGTTTTAATATAACACAATAATAACAGTGACGTTACTGAAACGTAAGCTGACATTGATAATTGCATAATGACTATCCGTTCTGTAATGAAGGCCTTGAAAAGCCGCATCAATTATTTTAAGGGCGGTTACGCAGTACACGTCCGATCCGTGATTTGAGTTCCGAGTTCAAAATGTTCTGAATAAAGACGGATAGACTTCGGATGTAGTGCGAAAGCTTCCTTTAAAGAAGTACTACGGCTACTTCGGAACCGAATTTTCACGGACACGGATCGGATGTAGTGCGTAACCGCCCTTAGGAGCATTGCCATCATCACAAACATACATTGATAAAGATACTCCTGTATTCCTCGAATAGTTAGGTCAGACGTAAACACCCATTTCACTATCAACCGGACACAAAGCCAGAATCCGGTGTGCTACTGATAAATTCCAGATGGAAAACCCCAACGACACTGCTTTGCCCTTTCCGAGTATCCAGGTCCTCATACTCAGCTACTCTGAGCATGAGACACTTGCAACCACAAGACCGAAAAGGCAGTAAAACGAAAAGGATTTATTAAAAACTAACTGCAGATGAGGTAATTCAAGCTGTATACAAGCTACTTTATGGCAAAAAGCCTAACTGCTGATTAGTTTCAGTTGGAAAATACTAATTATACATTAGTCTTCCGGGAATCAAAAATAGTGCGTCATGCGCGGCAGTAGCGCTAGCTTTAGCAAAAAAATTGATAAGGGATTTCAACTAGAACATTATAACAAATAAGAACATTAAAAAACTGGCTAAGTGCGAGTCGGACTCGCGCACGAAGGGTTCCGTACCATTATCGCAAAAAACGGCAAAAAAAAACACGTTTTCTGCATGGGAGCCCCGATTAAATATTTATTTTATTCTGTTCTTAGTATACATCGTCTGTGAAAATTTCAACTGTCTAGCTATCACGGTTCATGAGATACAGCCTGGTGACAGACGGACAGACAGACATTCTCGTGGAGACTTAGTAATAGGGTCCCGTTTTTATAATTTGGGTACAGAACACTCAAAACAAGTGTCGATGTTGTAACGCAAGCTGTATGCAAGCTGCATTTCCTGTGCAAGAGATTATCACAAATAGTTACATAAGTGCGGGCACGTGCGGACGCAGGCGCCGCCTGACATTAGCCTAAGGTCAAGGTGAACACTATTATCCTTGTGCAGTGACGTCATCGAATGGCGCAACTGAATGCACATCAATCGTACTGATATTTTGCTCGATGTTTACTATTCGAGAACTGTGCACACTGAGCTGTTGAAATCGGTAATAATCAAAATCGTACGAGTAGTAATAACTCGTACTAGTAGTCGCCTGGTGGCAGGAATTAGTTTTTAGGGTTCCGTGCCCAAAGGGTAAAAACGGGTCCCTATTAGACCCTATTATTACCCTCCACGGTCCGTCTGTCTGTCTTTCTATCACCCGGCTTTATCTCATGAACCGTGATAGCTAGACAGTCGAAATTATCACAGATGATGTATTTCTGTTTCCGCATAACAAGACATACTAAAAACAGAATAAAATAAATCTTTAAGTGGGACCCATAAAACAAACTTGATTTTTTTGCCATTTTTAGCGATAATGGTACGGAACCCTTCGTGCGCGAGTCCGACTCGCACCTGGCTGGTTTTTTTTTTAATTAGAAAAATTGCATACTAAACTCTTTTTCTACATAAAAACTATGTCAACTCTCACAGTCCTCCATGCACGCAATCTGCTTTGAAAGGAGTTAACAATTTTCTTTTCACATACATGTAATTAAGTATATCTTTTTTGTTGGACACCCTTCACTAGGGGATACTGGAGGGTTATATCAGAATCATAGCTAATGAAACCCCATAGATCCGATCGCTACCATGAGTCGAATAGCTAAATTTTGCGTGTGGGCCATTCCCAATGTTCTAAAAATAACAGGCGTTGTATAGTGATCCATCGTTCAATTCGCAGCAAAGTGTGTAATGGTTTCAGTTTCAGAATTGTCTAAACGACTAAATTGACGTTTTCAATGACCTCAGATGTGAATGCACTCAATCTCTTATAAAAATGGTTGCCTAGATTTGAATATCTAGGTTACGACACCCACTACCAATAGCTGTAAAGATTTCGCTTTCAGTAATTTTATTTGATGAGGAAAGTGGTTTCTGTTTTTAAATAACTACATAAGTCTCGTCACAACCCAGTGTGCTTTACATAATGATAATATTTTCTACAAACAACATTGAAAAATTAATCAAAGTTAGCAATATTTATTGTAGCCACGTGCACGAGTGCCTGACGTAAACGGAGAAATAATTAAACTTTCTCATGGGGGATTCCAAATCGTTCGTTTTTTTACGTAGATTTAAATATTACGTAATAAGAGAGACATAATCTGGTTTAACACTACGAGTTTCCTTGAATACATTAACGCTGGCGATATCACATTTCGACATGTCCAATGTGGCCCAGTATACAATACACCCTTTATTTTATGGCGTAATTTACTACGCCTTAAGGTAGACGGAGGCATTCGTAAGGCAGACGGAGGCATTCGTAAGGCTTCTACCGGCTTAATCCCTTAGTAATCCTTCTTCATACTAATGAAAGGGATTCGTTCGGATATCAATTGAGCAGTCTGATGAAAGTTTTGAATGAGAATATAGATAGAGTAGAGTAAATAAAGAACGGTTAGATGGAAACGGAGGTGTCTTTTGAGATTATCGTAAAAAGAGATGTATGGATTGTGACAAGGTGCACCGACTGCAAATAAATTGTGTGATTCATGACGTCTTGTAGACACTTAAAGTAAACATATTATATGACATAAATGAATACGAAGAAAATGAAACCCCCGAGTGTTTCCGATGATAAATTCGAGACATTGACCCCGTTGTAGCTCGTGATTATAAACAATGGCTCACCGGTCTGTAACATAGTCAGAGTGCATTTATTGAGACTCACGTGCATCTAGACGTGACAGCACGTGAGTCGATCAACTGCACAAGCGTGACTTCCAACATGAAATGGTTATTAATAGGTGGCAGAACTCATCATCTTCACCTTAGTTTTTCCGCACCATTTTGGTCAAGACATGGAGTACATGGAGCGACTGTCACCTTACGTCCACAATCCCTTTACTATTTTACACAAAACTTTTGGGTTTGTCAACAAACATATAGACGAATAATAATACGAATAAATAAATAATTATGAATGACAGCCGTGTTTTCCAAGGCACGAAAGTGTTCTGAGTTATATGGTCATCTTAAGGGTCATCTATTTATTTAAAACTTCATGCACAAAGGTATAATGGCGGACTTAATGCCTTAGGCATTCTCTACCAGTCAACCGAGGGTGGTGAAGAGACAACATGACATGTGCATTGTTCAAAACGTCGAAGGTAAAAAATATTAAGTTGCTTATTGATATACATTTAATGTAATACATACCAATCATAATATATATATATATATATATATATATATATCTCACTTGGTCATCCATCCAAGAAGCAACCTCGGCAAGGGTAGTTACGACCATTATCCCTTTAGCTATTTTGAATAGATATGCCAGTAAACTCGAGTTATGATTGAAGTGATTGAACCTATATATGTTGTTATTGAAATACTTACTTCGTTGTATCTTGTGACTGTAGCTCGAAATAGAAGACACATGATGCATCATTCACAACTGTGTTGCTAAGACATAAGTAGTGTGGAGAAAAGGATATATCCCTGAGATAGGCCGTTTTGGTCTAGAAAAGTTTAACAATAATAAAAAAATCTTTCTTCTTTCGTTCTCAATTCGATTGGTATTTTTTTAATGTATGTACACCGATTACGCTGAGATTTATGATCGGATTTACGTGATTTTTCTTGAGTTTGATGCGGAATAGTTGCCATTTGGTCCCATAAAAATTTAACATAGTTTGGCCCAGTAGTTTTCATCTTATGAACATTTTTTTTATTTATAAACATTTTTGTTTACGTGGACGATGTAGTTTTAGTTTGCGTGCGGCTTTTTGAATGACACCATTATCATCACGTTTCGGAAGTCGGTGTCCAAAAATGATAAAAACAAGAGGTTCCAAAGACACTGACTTCCAAAACGAAAGTTACTTGCACTTTTGAGTATTTTACTTTTGAAGTCGGTTTATTTTTATGTTTAAAAGTTTTTCTTTCTTTATTAAACCTTATAAACTACCTTTTAACTGTACTGTTTGTTTTATTTTTGTTTATATTTAACTAGATACTTCACTGTGTTCACCCCGGTGGGTTCCCGCATTGTCGAGGCGGGGGGAGGAGGGGGGGCTCAGTAGCCGTGGCTTGGTTACCCACGGTGAAGCGAAGAGGAGAGCGGGAGAAGAGTGCCGGTATTACGGTGCGCTGCTCTCCCTACCTTCCGCGGCCATCTGATGGCGGACGCGGTGGGGCCGCAAGGGAGGTCCCTATCCCCTTCCGACGAAAAGCGGTAGGTGGTGGGGCCACTGACCTGACCCTTCACAGGGGGACCAAGGGTGCCATACACGGGGTCGTCTGACGCCCATGTGCTGGTTTAGTCCCTGGGGTGGTCACGGCGTGCAATGTGTTCTGGTGCGCCGGTGATGGGACGTACACCCCAGAGGACGGTCCGGTGACGGGCAGCCGCGGCGAGTGCTAACGCGTGCCCGTGTTCCCTCCATTAGCGGCACAGGAGGACACTTCGGAGTTTTAGTGGGTTCGAGTCCCACATAACTGCGCTATCTCCCCGTGGTAGCGCAGTATGCATGAGCATTTCACGACGTTAAAAACTGTTCACTCTTGGACCAATGAAACATAGCATTTCATAAATTGGAATTGTTCTTTGTTCGAAATTAAATAAAGTTATAAATTATAGTAAAGAAACAGCGAATAGGTAAAAAAGAACAATGAATTTATATCATTAGAATTATTTGTGTGGTTGTTTTACGTAGAAAGTCCAGGAAAAAAAATGGGGCAGCCACGCGGGCTTATTTTACCTAACACAAAACAAGAACATTTTATTTTCCGTAAGTATTTACGCCTATCAATTGTCAAATGAATAAAAACCGCAATACCTACGGATAATTTAAACTTGCGTCAGTCAACCAACAATATTTGTCCATTGTATGGGTATATAATAGCAGTGCCGGATTAGGATGGCGCGGGCCCCGTAGCATATTCTGCTAAGGGGTCTCCTAATTAGTTTTTAATAAGTTTATTACAATAAAATATTTTGTAAGAAATAATTATTAACGTAGTGTTAATTTTAACTTCATTTACCTTAACACTCGAGTGTTTGAACCAAACTACTTTGACACTATCTGATTACTGATAGATGATAGGTTTTCCTCATACATGATAGAACCTTTTGGCAACCCACTCCTCAAACGGTGCGAGACCATTTATGGCTTCCGTTTTTTTGAAACCTTTTCCCCACTCTAGGATATTTTTCCTGTAGTGTGAGTGCGTTTACAAACACTTAAACTCACATACACAAGACACCCAGATCCGGCACAATTATCTGTAAGCCCTACAAATATTTGTTCCGTGCAGCGAAACGCAGCGCAGCAATTGTTTTATTATTGTGTATGTAATTATGCCATATGAGTGCTAAGAAAAGCTGAAGAATTAAGATAAATTAAGAATAGGATCCAATATTTTCCTCCTCAGAAAGGTAAATTCAGAGCTAGATTAAGCCGTATGTAATGCAAGTCGCGGGGCCCTCGTCTCTAACTAGGTACGTTTCTAAACCTTATTTTACACTTGTAGAAGGACTTCAATTCCAAATTTTATTATTGTATTTTAACGTCCAACTGTGGGGCCCTCAAAGCCTGCGGCCCGTAGCATTTGTTGCGTTCTGCACTATGTTTAATACACCTCTGCATACAATTACGGGTTAATAAATAATCTTTAGTTTACATACACGTGACTTTACGTAATTATTCTCAATGAGATATAAACTATTTTAATAGCGAATAATAGATAATATATCTATTTTTATGCACTTTAATCTATATCTCTGAAACTTTCCTAAGCAGATAAATTTCCATAACAAAATTATTAAATAAACAAAATCTTGTCTAATCTAAATAATTGAGTGAGCATTTGTTGCTTTATTAATTATTGCATTATTATTATTAAATGATGTGCTAGAACTAACAATGTTAATAGATGTTATCTTGCCTACTAAATGCAGAGATGGCCGATATTTAATGTTTTATAGACCGATTGAATGGATAAAAATAAAAATACTGATTCATTTTGAATTCTAATGAGTTTTCATTTGTAAAAAGAATTTACATCCATCCATTAAAATTACCTAATACTTAATATATTTTTTTATGTTACTTTCCAGCAAAATGTAACTACTTAAAATGTTTTAAACTAAGTAGGTACATCAAAAATGATCGCAATGAAGTTTTGAAAATTTCGATACCTACCTGGTTGTGAGACATTTCCCAGTTATTTTTTTTTTATTACGTTCATTTTAACATATAAATGTCAACCCTTTATTTTGATACCCCATACGATAGGTTTGTAAGAAAAAAGAATTTGGTCCCCCACAATATGGCGCCCAAAAGCCACCATTTTTCTATTATCCAATTCTAATGCAGCCATAGTGACACTCGCAGGGTTAAGACAAATCGATTGACGTAAGAATCTTCAAAAACGGCCAACGCGTTTGGTCTCTAGAACGTCACATAGGAACAAACACATACATAGACTGATAAACACATTACCCTCCTTCGGCAGTCGGGTAAATAGTCCAAACAAAATGGTAGTAGTTGCAAATGCATCTTTTTCCTTATTAGTATATCAATGCCGGGGTCGCTTTGCGTCCTGTTAGCTAATGCTTTTATTGCGAGCTAGATAATTGTCTTATTACCTCCGGCGAAATTACCATAACAGGTAAACAGTAACACACCATAAAAAGATATAATTAAACGTTAGTTATGTTATAGTGCACGGGAATTGCTAGGAAGATTATGCATTGCCTTTTATTCTTAAGTAAATATTCAGCTAAGTATTTCAGTGAGTCTTGGATGGAAAGGCTCCTCTTTGTGGTTCTATTTTCAAATTGTGGACGTGGAAAAAGTAAAGTTCCTATCGACTACTTATCTAATTTTAATTACAACTATATTGTAGCGGCATCTATCCCACCACATAGGAACTACGAGAAAGACATCGCGCAACCAAAGTTCTCCGGGTGATTTGAACATAAGTACAACAGCCCAACGACAACCATTGGGCTGTTGCCATCCATACGCAACTCCCGAATGGTTGGAAGATTCGCCCTTTTCGAAGGAAGTTGCGGGACTTTTCACTCGGTTTCACATATTTCCTATCCTTTATGTTTCCGTGTGGTGGATATAACCTATATTGAGGAAATCTACCCCTTTCAGTCAACGCCATCGCGAACAGTCTAACACAAAAACGTAAAACTACAAATGCGACGTTTTATTAATTAAAGTCAATGTTTACAAAATTAATTAAGGAAATATACCAAATTAGAATACGAGCAGGAGTCTATTGATCCAATCATATTTAATTTATAGATGCAATATCCGATGGCAATATTTTGCGTAACGACCACGCCTGTTCATGAGTTGCAGATTTTAGCAGGTTGTAGGCATTGGCCAATATAGTGATCCTTTTTTTTTTTTTTTTTTTTTTTTTGATCTCGCTGGGAAAAAATGCATTACGCATACCCACCCATTGGGGGAATGGGGGGGTATGTGGGACTCCCCGGAATGAATCCGGTATACCCACTAAAATAACCCAGCGGCACTCCCGCATCGTCTTGAATTGGAGGAGGACTGGGAAACTGGCAGAGCCTTTACGTCCAGTCCCCCGCCGACGACCGCCCGCCTTTACAGCGGGGCCTTCACGCCCCTCCCTCAGTGGAGGGGCCCGGGAACGACCGCGAGTGCTCGGCCGTTCCCGCCCGACCAGGGTGGTGACTCGTGCAATGCGAGCGAAGGCGCCCCCGCGCCTGTCGCCCGCTAGTCACCACCAGGAGGTGGGAGGAGACGATTAAACAACCGCCTTCTCCCACCCCTTCTTCGCCTGCGGTGCGGTGGCGCGAGAGGATCGTCCTCCCGCGCCCGCTCCGCCGCCTCCTTTTGCGACATGACGACCTCGCAAAAGGAGGCAACCGCCGCCCAGGCCTCCTCACTCCCCAGCATGGAGTAGACCACGCCGGGAAGTGAGAGGTCCTGTCCGATCACATCGATCAGGGCACGGCGCAGCTCAGCCCAAGCTGGGCACACCTCGAGGGTGTGCTGCGCCGTGTCCTCTGCCGCGCCGCAGTGGTGGCACGCCGGGGTTTCCTCCCTCCGGATCCGGTGCAGGTGCGTTCCGAAACAACCATGTCCGGACAACACCTGCACCAAACGGAACGAGAGGAAACCATGTGGCCGCTCGAGCCAGCCCTGCAAGACTGGCCCGAGCGCGTCCAGCGTCCGGCGTCCAAACGCGGCGGTGGCGAGGTCCTCCGCCCAATGGAGGACGATGGCGTCCCTCGCCTCCCGCCGCACGGCCTCCCGCTCTTCCATAGCGGGGCGCTCGCCCAGCGCCCTACGCCGCACCTTCCACTCGTACACTCTGGCGAGCACCCATGCCTCCAACTCCCAGGGAGGGGTGCCGGCCAGAGCGCACGCCGCCGAGAAACCCACCGAGCGGTAGGCCCTCGCCACCCGCTGTGCAATGGCCCTTTGTGGCCTGCGGATGGCGGTTGCATTCTCCCTCCTCTGGAGGGAGTCCGCCCAGATGGGTGCCCCGTACAGGGCCATGCTCCGAAGGATGCCGGCATAAAGGCGCCGGCACCGTGCACTCGGCCCCCCGAGGTTGGGGAGGAGCCATGAGAGGGCGTCCGCGGCTTTCAGCAGGCGCGTCGACAGCCCGCTAAAGTGCGGGCCGAAGCGCCACCTGCTGTCCAGCACTAGGCCCAGATATTTCATCTGGGCCTTCACCGCTATTCGGACGCCCTCCACGACGATGTGGGCATCTGGAGGGCAGCGCTGCCGAGGCCCGTGGAAGAACACGGCCTCGGTCTTGTTCAGCGCCACCCTCAATCCCAGGCGGCGGATCCTCTCTGCGACCAAGGATCCGCCCGCCGAGGCCAAACAGGCCGCCTCCCCAAAGCTCCTCCCCCGGGCAGTGAGGAGAGTGTCATCCGCGTAGCAGATGACACTCGTGCCCTGGAGGAGGGCTCCTCGCAGGAGCCAGTCAAAACCGATGTTCCACAGGGGAGGGCCTAGAACCGACCCCTGCGGAACACCGGACTCCGCACCGTAACGTCTGATCCTGGCCGTCTTGTCCACGAGGAGGACCTCTCGGTCCTCCAGGTAGCTGGCCAGGATCGCCCGCAGATATTGGGGCACTCCGTGGTACCGGAGTGCCTCCAATATGGTCGAGTGGGGCACGGAGTTGAAGGCATTGGCAATGTCAAACGACACCGCCAACACTCCGTCCCCCGCCTCGAACCCCTCCTGCACTTGGCCCCTGAGTAGGGCCAATGCGTCGACCGTCGAACGCCCCTGTCGAAAACCGAACTGGGCGTCCGACAGGTCCGGCCCTACTTCCCGCAAATGGCTGTTTAGCCGGGTGGCGATGATCCCCTCGAACAATTTACCGACCTCATCGAGCAGAACGATGGGTCGGTATGCCGAGGGGGAGTCCACCGGGCGTCCCTCCTTCCGAAGGAGGCACAACTGCCCCTCCTTCCACTGTTTCGGGAACCTCCCAGCCGTGAGGCACGCGCTGAATATAGTGATCCTTGTGTTAACTGAAGTTGAGGCAAGTGTGTTCCCAAGCTCTTTGAAAAGCCGGGGCTTTAAAGTTAAGTATAAGTATGATGCCTATGTCCAGCAGTGGACGTCTTTTGGCTGAAATGATGATGATGCATTAAGTCCATAGTTGAGAAAAGTCCAGGCAGTCTTCAGCAAACAATGAATACTTTCCTAGGTAAAGCAATATTTTTTTAACGAAATTCTGAGATATTAAATCTGTCCCTATCCGGTTCGGTAACAGTGCGTAAGCCAACAACATAACTTTCTCCACGTAGAATGGTACCTGTAGATAGAGAAACCAGATATCCCCAAAAACCCACAAATTACATGATCACAATTGACAGTCGGACGGCAAGTCAATCATTGGGTAATGTTGTGGACCCTTGCGTAACGATTGCGGTGCGTAAGGTCAGCAACATCATCTAATTTTGCACGCTTTCGTAACATTCAGCTAAAGTAAAAATCGAGCACGCCACTAATATAATTCCTGACATCAAGGCAACCACGAGAAATTTATTTATTTCAGATACAGCAGTCATCCATATTTTTTTACACGCTTTTATTAGCTTGGAATGTATGTATCTCCAAAACGGAATCGTTGAACGTGATTTTCACCCCCTTCAAATCGTCGGCTTAATTTGAAACTTTGCACACTTATCAAGGACCGATGACAATGCAATCAATTTAATAATTTGTCCCATTATCCTTATCCAGAATCTTCAGGCTTAGCGATTGAACTGAATAGTTAAAAAAAACACGCTTTGATAGAAAACCAAACTAAAAAGTTGAAAATAACTTTAAATTAAGAATAGTTACACTATTCTTATTTCAACAAAAAATAATATTTTACTGTACAAAAGCGTGTTATTTTATTGTATAAAATATTTTATTGACAGACATTGGTAAAAGTATAGTCATTTTGAAAATATCTTAAAGAGCACCCCACGCTTTGTTATAACAATATACATTTTTTATTAATTACACTATTCTTAATTTAAATTTATTGAAAATTATTTGACACAGTTGTGACTCGATACACAAAATAAAAATAACTAAGACACAATATTCAGGTCAAATCATGAGACACATTAAAATTATCGGAACAGGAATACTGCTGTCGGCTGTACGGAATTATTACAGATTGCAGAAAAATCATGTCCTTGATCTAAATAACTGAATATTTGTTTTAGCAATATATCACGTTTGAGAATTCGCAACTGTTGTCGGTTGCTGAATGATGCCTATAGCGATCGGATACAGTTGTGTAAGTTCACCTGTGATCAGTTAAACTGATCTTTTAATAGCATTTGAGGTATAGAACTAGTTTCAATTGATTTATAAATTGAGCTTAAACCTACTGCTCTGGCCCTGGCACAGTAGGTATGGTTTTGCAACACAATCTTCTTCTTCGTCGGTACACTCTTGACAGAGCGGTCGTGTTCATCATGTTCGCTTCGCATGACGATGCGAAGTCAGCCCTCTCTGTTGGCAGTTTACTTGTGTGCACTCGTGCAATGGGTCGCCTACTGCAGTCTTAATCTGACTTGCGGACACTATATGCCTAAAGAACACTTAATACCATTACATATGTTTATGTATAGATAGATTATATACACGTTATTGTACACAAAAATAGCAAAACAAAAAGTACGGCGCATAACGTGTTCTTTTAATCGATTTGTTTACTATAATGTCACAATAAACAAATTTGGGAATAAATAAAAAATCGCGCTGTTTGTCTAATTCTCTGTAACATTCATCATTCTTGTTTATCCAAAAGAAAACGAGTTCTTCATCCTTCGTTACGTCAGAAATGGCTATTTTTATCCCTCGTTTTATTTGTTATTTTCAGAATTAGTTCGAACAAACAAATATTTCTTTTTAACTTCAGATGATTTTCTATTTCTGAGTAATTATGTCCGTAGTTGGTTCCTCTTAAGGTTAGAATGGAGACTGCCTGCGTCAATAGGATTTTCACGAACCATCTTAGGCTGCCCTGAGTACCCTGCAACAGCATTTGTGCAGACTTATAAGGTAAGTATTATAGGTGAAACACTATTGTATTGTGAAGTGGCTGATTATCATGGCCTTGGTATCTATGTACCTTCTTACTATAAGCTCTGGGTCTAGGATGGTAAAAGAGCTGAAAATGAGAAACCTTAACCATAATGAGAAAAATGGCAAAAATATTATCTCACTTGCATCATCACTAAGGAATTTAAAAAAAAATCCTACTTATTTTTATCAGCCAGGTGCGAATTCCATGAAACTCAATATTTTTTATACTTATTTGAAATATTTTCTGTTTTTAAGTCACAAATCAAATTATTACAAGGTAAATTAAAGGTTAAAACGAGCTTTCATTCACGATGACATCATGTTCCTACATTTGTAGCAGTTACTGAGTGATTCATTATTATTAATTTATTTATGTGAATCAAGCAATACCTATGTGCACAGTTCATTAATAGGAATTTCATTCATAACTCAATTGTAACACGCAATAACAACTGTTCGATGCATCCTCAACCCTTGAGTCGGATCTTTGTAACTCCTGGTTTTCCATGAAAGCTGTATGTTTTAGAGGTATAAACCTGACATTTAAATTGTTAATTAAATTCACTACGCAGTTCGTAGAATCTAATCTATACTATATAATATTAAGCTGAAGAGTTTGTTTGTTTGAACGCGCTAACCTCAGGGACTACTGGTTGAAATTGAAAAAATCTTTTTGTGTTGGATAGTCCATTTATCGAGGAAGGTTATAGGCTATATAACTTCACGCTACGACCAACAGGAGCGGAGCATAAATGAAAAATGTTGCAAAAACGGGAAAAAGATATTCCTTTTTGAGAGCTTCCGTTGCGTGCGCTGGGTAAGCGGTTAAAGTTACGCAACAATCATGTATGTAGTGTAGGTACGGTAGAGTAGGTAGGGTAAATGGGTAGGTAGCTAGTTGAGGATAATCGTGAAAAAGCGTTCGTCAAAAACAATTGATTATGCCTATCCCCCTGAGATCAGTTATTTATGTGCCTGTTTAAGTGAGTGTTAATGAAAAGAAAATTAAATTAAATATAAACATGTAGTTATTGGATTGGCGAAAGCTTTTACTTTTAGCGCTACAACAGGTTTTGCTGAGAACAGACGGGTCAAGGTCGTGTCTCGCAAAAAGCAGTTTGGTGCCGCGAGCACATGCTTAAATTCGGACGGAACCAATAAACTCGTCTGCTCAAATCCATTATGCGACATTTCTCGTACGATTTTAATGGCGAATTAGTAAGAAAAACACCTTAATTTTAACGAGTTTGACACTCACTCGCAGGTGTCTGCTTGCCTGTTTATTATCTTACTGTCTGGGAGTTCGCAGAATTAGTATCGGCGTGTAATAAGAGGCGTTTGACTCCATATCTGATATCCATCTATTACGTCGATCTGCATTTATATTATCTTTATGTTGTAATTTAATTAATTTTGAATACATAATATAGTCACGTCCTGCTAACTTAAATATTTGTGATCTCGTAGACTTTTTGGAATAGGTTGTAGGTAGGTAGGTACCTACTTCGTTTTATACTTAATTTTATTCATATTTTCTACGAGTATCAACGTGTTCACAAAAGGTTCGTGGACCTGTGAATGTTTATTCATTTAAATCAATGAATGTGTTGTAATTTTGAGTTCTATTGATTGTCAAGAAAAACATGATTTATATAATAATTAAAATAGATTTCCATTTCGCGCTTTATTGAAACTATCATTATTTTTTTTATCTTTCTTAATAAGCTACCAAGTAACTAGAGATTGCTTGTACTCAAAACTTAAATCAAGCAGAAGCGATTCTGATAATTTCAGAAGGATAAAATTAGCATTGTACATGCGTAGGTATGACAGCCAAAAATGAGCCCGGCGCCTTTTCACCCTTGACCTGGTGGTTACGCAACCAAACCTGAAGGTGTGCAGACTTGGCAAGGTCGCCAGAATGAATTGGTCATCATTTTCCTTGCCAAAGTAAACACTCTTCGATTTTATACTTAGCTGGTAATTCAATTACCCATTATGGAGATGTTATAAAAAGTTTTGGGTATGTAGGTATTCGTACATACAAACAATAATCATTCTAAGTAAGATGTTAACAAACAATGAGAAAAGGACTCTCGCTTCCAGGGAACTTAACATCTTTTAACACGTTTCGGGCACTCAAGGGCAGTCAAGGGGTAATGGTTTTGCATAAAATCTGCCTGACGTAATAAAGGATTAGGTAATGATAAAACTGTTGTAACCAGTCCAAATTATCAGATACCATGAAAATATAAAAATGGACAGAAGATCGAAAATTTTCAGTTTAATAGTAGATTACGCACCAAGGGAATAAAGCAGTGTCTTACGTTACGGGTGGCATATTGAGCCCTGAGCGCAAAGAAGGACCCTAGAGTTACTACCCTAGAGATCGGAGAGAGTAGAGGAGCATACTCAACTTCTCACTCCTTCTGCGAGACAATAAAAAGCTGATGTGTGTATACATGTATTGATTTGAATATTGTGTTTGCTGCTTGTTGTAGATCTGAGCATTGAATAAATGCACCATACGCCGCTGTTTGACTTTCTGATAAATGTTGGAAATAAACCCATTTCCCTTGTGAACTGCTATCGATGTGCGAGGCTATCCTAATTCTACAAGAGCTACGGGGCTGCGCTGTACACAATTATTTCTTGATATAACATCCTAGCCGATTCCGTTACAACAAAAAATCAACTCAACAATAATTTTCAGATCGTGCAAGCAATGAACGATAAGATTGTGTCTTCACATATTTCATTGCTTTGATCCTCCTCATGATACTGAAAACTCAGTAACTGCTAAGAAGGGACCACGGATGTTATTGTTGTATTTTGCAAATTATAATACTGTAAGAAGATTGTTATTTCATTAAAGTTTTCGATCTTTCGTCTTTGTTGTTATTTTTGGCGCTTACCATCTCAAAAGTTTAAAAGGCAAAGTTTTGGGTGCATTAACTACAGTTAATGTAGCTTCATAGAACATATCCACATATAGCATTGCTACATATAACAGCTTCATTAAAATGAACACCCATTAGCGGCACTTAAGTAAGTTAAGCTACAACATTTTGGAGTCGTACCAACGATCTGGTGGTACCGGTCTATGCCGTCTGTTTGCGGAGTGCGGTACTATTTGCGGTGCGTTGATTTATATCTTCAGTAGCTGCAGCACTCAGACTTTAAAACTTTTAGACACGATCTATTTAGATCAAGAACTAAGAAAAACTTTTTAAATGGAACGGCCGGGGTGGGGTGCGGTTTAGGTGCATCGAAAAAATTCATCTTTACCAGACTGTTTAAAATGTATTAATTCAAACCTATGATATTCTAGTAAACAGATATGTTACGTGCATTGTGAAGACTCGAATACGTCCCAATTGAGACGTATATTCTTTAGTCTATGTCACGCATGGCGAAGAGCGATACACTTTGTTGAAACAAAAACAAAATTAAATAAATACCATCGTGTGTATTTAGAAAGTGTACCAATTATGATAACAAAGTAAATAAAACAGAAGGGATCTCATACCATATGTTAGTACGCAATACACCTCAATTTACAATTATTTTTTTTTCCCTAATATTCTAATATTTTGAGGTTAGAAAAAGAAAAAAAACATTTATGGTCAGAATAATGTTTGTTTACATTCACACGCAAGCGACAAACAGTAGCCGTCTCTTTTTTTCTTGTTGGTTTTATGAAGCCATCCCTTTCGACTTGTAGTAAAATGTCAGATGAATGAAAAGTGTGTAGGTATGTGTGCTGCTGTTGCTGTGCGGAACACTTTTTTCTGTTGTTTTGTGAGTGTGTAACGTATCTCTTTACTACAATATCATTGATTCACTCACAATGAAAAAGTGAAGTGACAGGAGGTGACAAAGAGACCTCTTGATAGGCTGTATAATTTGACAACTCGGCAAAGAGGTCCGCAATGATGAAGAAGTTTGTATACCACGCGCTACAACCTTACCATTGTCTTCCCACGTGATATTCTTGTCACTTATGAAAATATTTTCTTAATTATTTCTTTCAGTGGTAACTTGGCCTTGGTTGATAAATTGTAGTTTTAATTTGCTCCACGAGTTTGTTTTCCTAACATAATTGACTTCACGACCTTCACACATTTGACATACCACTTGTCATTGTTGCACCAAAAGTACTTGGTACCTAAAAGATAATTTACTGTATGATTTGAAGACCTTGTAACAAATAGTGTTGCGTAACAACTTCTGGTTCATCTTGTTTACAATGTACTGGTGTTTACGTAGTGTCTGCCGGGTTCGTAGACCGGCCATGATCTATCGTCACCTAATATACTATGTACGTACTCGTAGGTACATATTTTGTTGATCATAACATTTTGTAAGAACGTCCGTAAGTGTTTAAATAACAATAGCCGTACTGCTCGAACTTCAAGGTTACGCCGCTGCCGAGGTCGATTCAATTCTATTCAAAATATTTTATTTCACGAAGATTTTTATTTCTACATTTGTATTTATAAAACGTCAGAAGCTAGTCCACGGTTCGAAATTGGTCGTTTCCTCTGTAGAAGAAACGGCAAGAATCATCACAGATAGACAGATAAATAAGAGACTAATCAACAAAGTACCAAACACGTATATAAATAAAAACACGTGGATCGAAATAGAAAAGAATATCATTTCACGAAGTGAAGGTGTTCTCTGATTTAAATTATTAACCTTAGTTGAGATGCCTAAAATAGACTAGGTAGATTGATTTTGTATTATCACACTAATCACACTATTATTTAATTTAATCACACTAATATTATAAAGGCGAAAGTTTTTGAGTGTGTGTATGTGTGTGTTTGTATGTTTGTTACTTCTTCACGCTCCAACGGCTGGATGGATCTGGATGAAATTTGGCACAAAGATAGATTACAGTCAGGCATGCTATTCAAATAGGATACTTTTATCCCGGGAATATGTTCCCTTGGGACAATTTACGACATTCACGCGGGCGAAGCCGATGAGAGATGATTAAAAAAAAAAAGTTAACTAACTGCCCCGGTGAACTTCGTTCCGCCTAACAAATTTCTAAAATAAAAGATTTTTTCTAAAAACGTAGCCTAAGTTACTCCTTATTACATCAGCTACCTGCCAATAAAAGGCCCGTCAAAATCGGTCCAGCCATTTCAGAGATTAGCCGGAAAAAACAGACAGACAGACAAAAATTGTAAAAGATGTTATTTTGGTGTATTTACCGTATATATTCATATACCTGTAGTAAAAAACGGTTATTTCAATATTACAAACAGACACTCCAATTTTATTTATATGTACAGATTAATATAATTATTTTTTAAGAAATTACAATTTCGTTCGACGCGACTTGTTGGCGACGCATGAAACAGCCCCTCGTCGGCCGGCTATTCCTCATTATACATGAATGCTGGTATTTCCTGGACTTGTATCGCTAACCCACCCTCTGCCATTTTCATAAAAACTATCGTTTACCTTCGAGTATGAGCCCTCTTCATTTATCGATGTATTGATCCGCTGCAATTTGTTATTGAATAAGTAAAGCGTAGACTACCTATTTTACATTTCATAACTTATACCTTATACTTGTACCTTAATTTATTGGTTCCAAGCCAATATTATCTTAAAATTATAATAATTATGCGTCAATGTAAGTTAAAAATGTAATAATATGAATTAATTTTCTAAACCTACTTAATATTAAGCCATTATATGTTACTATGTCAAGGAGTGGTCATGGGCATTCGCGAAAAGAATGCAAATTTGTATGTATGTGTTAACTTACAAAATCTTTCGTACCTACTTCTTTCTAATTAAGTTATTTCATCTTCTTTGGGGAACATAACTGTGTAAACTACCTCCAAGGCACTCTAAATTATAAGTATAGATTTCAAAAATTGTTCATAAAACGATAAAGATAAGATCTAAATAGGTAACAAATATAGCGATCCGATCGCGTAAGGAGAGCCCCACCTGTGAGAATAAAAGCAATTTGTATTCTCTGATTTAAACCGGCTTAGAAAATATTATTGGAAATGATCTCAAGGCCGCAATTAATAAAATTTTACGAAAAATATCGAATTCCTGATAAAATCTGAAGCATATTTTTAGAAATGTTCGCATGGCTGAGGGTCGATGTTGCAACGCCACAGGGTATAAAAATAATGAAAAAAAAGATGGAAACCGTCATTTGCAATAAACAAAATTTTTGGAGCTTTAAACGCTTTCGATAAATGAAGAAGTTGTGTTTCAATCTCAAATCTTCGATGCAGTTGAAAAAAAAACAACGTACAAACATTTCTCTGAGGTATATCAGTATCTGTATGCTGAAATATACGGAATTTTTCAGCATTACAAAAAGAAATTATAAAAGCAAATTAAGTTAAAACAACGTAGTGATCTACACTAATAAAAACTTTTAACAAAAAATCAAACCGACTTCCAAAACAAAACACTACAAAGCAAAAAATAACTTTCTTTTCCGAAGTCGGTGTCTTTTGTACCCATTGTTTTCCGTTAATCGACACCGACTTCGGAAAAGGATGTATTTTTTCGCTTTGTAGTGTTTTGTTTTGGAAGTCGGTATGACTTATTGTTAAAAAAAAAATCTCCTCTTTTAGTTTTTGGTTTTGGTAGGTACTTCCAATTAATATGAAAACCATTCATAGGCAAATTACATCTCATGACGATCCCAATAAGCTCAAACACGACTAGGATACATTGTTTTATTTCGGAGTTCCAGTGGCCATTTTGGTCTTCTCCATCAGTTTCACTTTACCAAATGATATTTGAGTGCAAGTGATTGCATATTTGCATTTGAGGAGTTCCCTCGATTTCTCTAGGATCGCATCATCAGATCCTGGTTTCCTTATCATGCTACCACCCTCGACATATCTCCTTTCCAACAAAAAAAGAATCATCAAAATCGGTTCATAAACGACGAAGTTATCCGCGAACACTCATGAAAAATATATATATATATACGGTCGAATTGAGAAACCTCCACCTTTTTGAGAAATCTGTTAAAAAAGGCTGATATGGCAAAACTTGATGTAGCTTTCTGCATTTTTAGTATGTTGTATGGGCCAGTTAGGGTAGTGTTAATACAAATATGCAACTTCGAAAAACTTGGACTCGGTCCGTGTTCCCTATAGAGTAAATAGAGCTGCGGTTGGACTTAAACTGTTGCAAATTTAATGTACTTTATAATAGTACGGCATTATTATTTGTTGAAAAACGCATAGTTTATGACAAAACGTGAAAAAAAACTAAAATTCGTGTTTTTCGTTGTGCGCAGCGATCACACTTTTTCGAAGTTGCAAATATGATTTAACACTACCGGCCCATCCATACAACATACTAAAAATGCAAAACTACATTACGTTTTGCGATTTTAATGTCGATTTCTACTGTGCTATATGTGCGTAGTGCCTAAACATTAATAACCCCTGCGTCATATGAGTAAGCGACAGGTACGCACTTATTACGAACAACGCAAATAATTTACGAAACGAGTTTATGTAAGTACTTTCCTCAAATTAATGCGAAGGTTCTACGCAAATGTATCTTGTCTCGACTGAATAAATGGATAGCTCTCCTTGTTGTTGTCAAGCGGAATTGCAAAACATTTTGACATTAAGCTTCTTAAATTAATGAAAAGCTTACATGATGCCTAACGAAAAGCTGGGTGAATATCAGAATATTTTACAGCATTAATAGGTGGAACAAGTATTTTTACTTTATAGAGTTTGACTTAATTTTGTGAGCCCTTTTGCTTAGTAATGAGATCAAGGGTTTGATTCTCAAGAAGGGCAAAGTATTATTGGTTTTTTAACCGACTGCAAAAAAGGAGGACATTCTCAAATCGCCGGTTTTCATTTTTTTATGTATTTTCTCCGAATACTCAAAGACGCCTGGACCAATTTGAAAAATTCTTCTTTTGTTTGAAACGGTATACTACCCAGGTGGTCCTGTGTTCATCAGATCAGGATCTGATGATGGGATCCTGCAGAAATCGAAGGAACTCCTCAAATATTATAGGCATAAATAGCTATTTTGATATTTTATCAACAATGCAAACATTCGCACTCAGAAAGCACCATTTGGTGAAGTGAAACTGATGAAGAAGACCAGTATGGCCACTGGAACTCCTTAATGATAAGTATGTCACGGGTATAAGATATATCGAATAGCTAACTGACTATGATGAAGCAAATACTTATAAATAAATGCTAATGATGAAGCCGGAACGTAGGCACTGGAACTCCGAAATAAATCAATGTATCCTAATCGTGTTTGGGCTTATTGGAATCGTCATGAGATTTACTTTAACTAAAAATGATTTTCATGGTAATTGGAGGTAACAGAACTAAAATGAGATAAATAAAAAACATTCTAACAAAAAAAAAAACAAACTGACTTCCAAAACAAATAAAACAATATAAAGCGCAAACTAATTTCGTTTTCCGAAGTCGGTGTAGAAAAACGGAAAATAATAGGTACCAAAGACAACGACTCCGACAGCCCAGAGTCTGCACCTTGTGCCCAGTTGATTGCAAAAAGCGTGCCTCCCTTTACATGGGACTTAAACATAGCTAACTGTTAAAGCTTAATGTACTTTATTAAATAGCCGGTTAAATTGAAAATGCTCTGTTTACTCGCATATAACTTGCAGAAAGGTACTGCTGTTCTGATTAGGGGGACCTAATCCTATGTTAAATACAGGCTGAAATCATTAAAGTACGATACCTACCCACAATAATACGAGCAAATGAAAACAATGTAAAACATTAATTAGCACATTAACCCAAGGGCCCTGAAACATTGAGTGAAATTTTAAAAGAAGCTTCTACATAAATGTTTACAGATATTTATGATCACATTTTGGTTAGTTGTGATAAGGTACCTTATGGGAATTAGGTTGGAAACTAATCGCATCTATGGCCATGTCCCGTGACCTGGAATGCGTATTCCAGTCCATGAAGCATGCCTATTTTTATCCCCCGACGGAAAAAAGGGGTGTTGCATTAAGTTTGACGTGTGTACCTGTGTGTTTGTGTATCTGTCTGTGTCATCATATCTCCTAAACGGATGAACCGATTTTAATTTCTTTTTTTGTTTGAAAGGTGACTTTATTTAGAGTGTTCTTAGCTATGTTTGGTGAAAATCGGTTCAGCCGTTCAAAACTTATGGGCGTTATACAGTTTGATCGTGTATTTTGTATCGTGTCATAATTACGTGTACAATAAATTGTCGATCGAAGCGTGTCTAGTACACTAGATCGAAGCGTGTCTTTAAAATTTTAAAGGTTTACTTGTAAACTTTTTATTCTTGAAATAATTTGGCGAAGATGGAAATAACACGACTGTCCTACTTAGCTGATTACATTATATTGCATCTTGGTGTCTAAACTGATGTTATAAAATCGTTTGTTTGTACTAGGAGATAATCTTTGGTAGTTCAACTACGATTATGAAAATGATTTCACTGTTATTAAGTTCCACTGTGTCATAGTATACTTTTTATTCCGGAATAAATAACGGTGCCCAAACCCACGAGGTTTAGGTCATGAGAGTGAAGCCGCGGGAAAATAATAGTTTAGCTGGTTTTAAAATGCATATTAGTGTCAGACAGTCATATTAACTATGACTACGAGTTTATTTTTGACACAGTTAAAAAAAACTGTTGTTGTGATTGTTTTGACCTAAACTGAAACTCGTTATGTTTGACCCAAACACAGGTGAGGATCAGTGTTACTTTTAACAGATTCGCTGCCGAGGACTCGCCTCGCGCGACACACAATTGATTTTTAATTGTTTCAATAATTACTGCAGCGAACGTTTTATGATCGCAGATTATTTTGAAGCTTTAGGTACCTACGTTGAGTGCTAAGCTTAGGATATCAACCTGCTGCAGATTGAATGTATTACAGATTGAAGGAGAACTTCTCAGATTTAAGGAGTAAGGATTCTCAAGATTTGACGATTACTTTCCGGTAAGTTAAAGAAAACATTCAAACAGTAACTATTACAACTCGAGGTCGATAAAATGAAATATTTTATTGTTCTATTCCATTACCCATTAATTCTGTGTTTTGATTTGTATGTTAATGATTAATTGTATGTTTTAGATATTATTACTGATTCTTTTTAATTTATCTTTTATTATTCTCATATTATTACTATCAATTTTAATTCTGATATCCACATTATTTATTCGACATTTATATTAAGTAAAACTAAACTACTAGTGCTATGCAAGTGCGTTGTAAGTGAAAAGTCGCTGTAGTCTATTGGCAATTGTGATTAATTTATTTTCAATGTTATTGTTAACAATTCGTTGGAGTGCCATAATAATAAATCACACTATAATACCTATATAATACATACATATACATATATATCATACTAATATTATAAAGGTGAAAGTTTGTGGGTGTTTGTATGTTTGTTACTTCTTCACGCTCAAATGGCTCGACGGATCTGGATGAAATTTGGCACAGAGATATATTATAGTCAGGAATAGCACATAGGATACTTTTTATCCCGGGAATATATTCTCTCGGGATAATATTCAACTAGTAAATAAATAATAACATCAAGCCAGTATCCCCGAAGGGTGCACCACATACATCCACATTTCGCCAGTTATGTTGAAGTCCCATGTTATATCAACCGGGCAGAAAGCCAGACTCCGGGTAGCTACTAAGAAATTCCAGATGGAATTGTAAAAACAAAATACTGAATTATTTATTACCTAAAATACTGACCATTTTGTTTTTATAATAATTTGTGTTATTACAGAATTTTTAGTTTTATTAATGAACGAGTTCTCTAAATAAGTTATGGGGTAAAAGATTATTTATTTTGCTAACAAAGTAACACTTATCTTAAATTTGTGCCAAAACAGTAACATAAAAGTGTTACGACATATATATTTGGAATGGTCTATTTAAAAGCTTTCATTTGATGCCCATATTGTTATAAAAACGCAAAAAAAAATTGTATCACCTCCTTTTTTTTGGAGGGGGTAAGCTTATTCAAAAATTATATAGCCTATGTCACTCCCACAATTGAGACAAATCCAACGACACCTCATATGTCATAATCCGTCAAGCCGTTTGGGCTGCAAAGCGTTCTATAGAAATGGACATATATACATACATGCGCTCGAAAAACATTACCCTTCCGTAGCCGGGTAGTAAAAATCCAATAACACTGCCCGACCCGGGACCTCACGTTCAGCAGTAGCGTTTACGTCCACTACACCAACGAAGAAGTTTAATTTTTAGCTGACTTCCATAATTTTCCGACTAGATATACAGAATAGGCACACAATATTTAAGTACCTACCCGTATATTTTTTCTAATGCCAGGCTTCAAACTTTTTACGAACTATAAGAATTCTGTATCTGATATCAACTTTCTCACAACGTTACATCACATCTAGCTACCCCAAATAAGAAGCCGAATAGTCTAATCCCGATCTTTGACGAATAGTTGCCGACCGTTTAAGTGGCCGGATAGTCTGATATGTCAGATACCGACTAGACACCGATTAGTCGGAACATCTCTGTTTAAAACTAAACTTCAGCTAATTTTGCTGATATTGGGTCGCGGGAAATATAAACGAATGGAATAAAAAACTGTCAACCGAAACATTCCTATAGCCTATTATCACAGACATAAATCTAACCAGATTAAGCGATTGTATGCCAAAAAACGGACTAACGTTACGACATATAATCGTAATCTGAGTTTTTCATTTAGCACCGGATTATTTTTTATTATTCGGCGGATATCGGCACCGGATATCCATCGAAATCTAGAAAAATTGAGCTATAAAGAATGTGTAGAAAAAGTTGGCCAAAGCATTGGAAATGTTTTATTTCATTGGTAAGCAAATTTGTTTTTTAATTGTTTGTGAAAAAGTGGCACGCTGGCTTTTCATACATATGGAGGAACTTGCGTTATCTATTTAGATATATGTCTGTGCCTAATTTACTGTTATGCATTTATTTATATAAGCTCATCAGCTGTCACCCGGCGCCGATAAAAAAGAATTAAATAAATTACATATCTTCATTTGCATTCATTCAAATACTTTCCAAGCACGATCCAGTGCACATGCACTAAAAGCTTCGTATCATTTTATTATTAGCTTTATTCGTGCCACAAGAACAGGCTATTAGTTTACCTAATTGCCCTGTAACAGATAGACGGACAGGCTTTTGGGGAATACTTCGCAACTCATTAAAATTACTTCTCTTCGCCTCAGTCTAACTTTAGTAGACTATTAATCTAGATTCGGAGACAAATAAAACAGACTTTTTTCGACATCTGAAAATGACTGGTATTATAATACCTACTGATTCAAAAGAGCTTCTTTGATATTTTACTTTAGTCCCTGAAAAGGGTGCAGCATGTCTTGCATCTTTATATTTACTAATACTAAGCATACTTGTATACCAACATTTTATTAAGTACATAGGTGGTAACCTTATCGATTTTCATGAGAATGGGTGCTACATGAGTGCTATAATGACCTATTTTTTTCCATAATTATCGTAAGACTCGTGCGAAAGCTCCACTACACTGTTTTCTTCATCGTAATAGATGGTGAGTGGTGTACTCGCTATGGATCTTATTGTAAAGCCTCACGACTGAGGTTTTGATCGAATGACCGGTGTGACTGTTATTTACCCACGAGCTTTTAGTTTTTAGCTAAAACTATCGGACATTAAAGTTTCGTAAATCCTAACTTAAACTGTAGATATTTGCGATACCCCATTGCACATAATAAAGTCATCTGTACTTAGTTGAATAAAATTCGAAATCATGCGAACGAAGTCGCGGGCGGAGTGCTAGTAATATATAAAAGAAGAAAATGGCTGACTAACTGACTGATCGATCAACGCACAGTCAAAACCACTAAGCCTAGAAGCATGAAATTTGGCAAAAAGGTTCCTCAAATGCCGTAAGTGAGCACTATAAAGGATTTTTGGAAAATTTACCCCTTAGGGGGTAAAAAGGGGTTTAAAGGTTTGTATGATTCCACCAAAACTCATGAAATCTACGGTAAATATTGGGCACCTTTTACTATGCTGTTTCGACACTACTCCAGTTCCCTTTACCCTCCGTCGGATAGATGACGTTACTAGTCACTATACATTGACATTTTCAACCGAATTCAAAAAGGAGGAGGTTCTCAATTCGACTGTATGTTTTTTTGTATGTTTGTTACGCGATTTCTCCGGCAATTATGAACCGATTTTAAAAATTCTTTTTTGTCTGAGCGGGTATCTCTGGAGTTGGTCCCATTGTCACCAAATCAGGATCTGATGAGGGGATCCCTTGAAAATCGAGGGAACTCCTTAAATTTTATAGGCATAGATATAGTGATTTTGATATTTACTTCAACAGTTCAAGCTTTTGCAATCAGAAAGTATCATTTGGTGAATTGGAACTGATGAAGAAAACCACAGATAGATAGGTTTGTTTTGGGAATAAGATATCTCTTATAGTTAAATGACAGCGGTAAAGCAAATTTAAATAAATGATTTTAATGGAAATGGTACCATCAAACTGCCCCTGTACCATCACGTGTCAAAACTATCACGATGCGTCTGGGAAAAAGGGACAGAAGTATACAAGTCATACATCTGTTCCTTATATACACTCAAACAATCCTGCTCTAAGAGCTTATGGTTACCCACCTGATCTGGTGATGAAGCTGAAGGGTTGGCACCGGAACTCCGTAATAAAACAGTGTATCCTACTCTTGTTGCAATTGTTATGAGAAGCCCAAGCCCTCTGGCTGTAAATGATTTTCTTGGTAATTGGTATCAAAACTAAAAAGAAAAATCGTTTAAAAAAAAAAATTAAACCGACTTCCAAAACAAACCAAAGTGAAAAATAACCTTCTTTTCGGAAGTCGCTGTCAATAACGTCAACCTACCAACCAACCAAACAAACCTACCAAACAACCTACCAAAGTTAAAAAAAGTTATATAATATATCTATATGAACAATATTGGTCCAGTTCTCAAAGGCGCTGTAAACAAATACTTCCCCGCAGCGTCTGTTAGGTTCTAAGCTAAAAATAAACCCAATACCCTTGAATTTAAGATAGCAAAATGAATCATATTATTACCTACAAGCAAGTAAATAACCAGAGATTACCAGACGTATACACATTCTCAGTCTACCTTCTTATCTACAAATTTACTGTCAACGTTTCATCAATCAGACACTTCGTTCGATGGCACTGAATCGTTAGTAGGTATTTAAAGGACTATTTGCAATTTGTAATATAGGGTATTTACGTTAGCTTTGTGACGTCCTATGCTCAATCAGTGTCCGTACTTCAAGTTCGTTTCTTGTTTTGACTACGGGACGGGAGTGTCCAATGTTTAAAAACGTGATGATTACGAGTAACATATTTGGTGTCATCATAATCTTACTAATAGTAAAAAGGTGAAAGTTTGGATGGATGAGGGTTTGTTTTGTTGTTTGTTTGTTTCACGCCAGAATGCCAGAACGGAGCTGGATAAAATTTGGCACAGAGATAGATTATAGTCTGGAATAGCACACAGGCTACTTTTCATCCCGGTATTTTATTCCCTTAGGGATGATAAAACACTTTTCGCGCGTGAAGCCGCTGGCATAAGCTAGTTCCTTAAAATAATTTCATAAAAATCTGTCCATAAATTTGTATAGAGCGGCCTTGAATAGGTACTTTTCCTACTACGATACTACTTAATTAGCATAATGTGCTTCGAGAGCAATTCGTATTAAGTGACACACGTGTTCGTACAAATAGTTCAAATATTTTGTGTAGATAAATAGGAACATGTTCTAGTGATCATGTGATGGCCCTGAACTCGGTGACCTCCTTATTGCCGGCTATTACAATCAATTGCTACCGTTGCTTGTTTGCGGCTCCTCTAAATAGATTCATCAAAATGAACTGAACTACCTGAACGACTTGATTGCACTTCCCTGTCGCTAAACTGCGCACTTACTGTTGTGCAAGCGCGTTCAACATTGTTGCAGAATGTTATTCGGTACTAAACAGGAACAATGTTTTATTTAGATAATTCTGTTGTTCTGGCTGCGGCTGTTATGTAAGATAAAAATAAATAGTTAGGTTATCCCATCCATACGCTACCGTTTTGGGAATACTATCATTGTGCGTATAATACTTACAACGGATCTTTGTGTCTCTGAATTGGCTGCAAGACCCTGCGCAGTAGCTATTTTTTTGTCAATGTTGAGGGTGAAAATAGCATTGTATAACTGTCTCTTTCACTCGCGTTTGTCGCATCGTCCCACCTCGCTTTTTCTATGAAGTATACTCGATGACAAACTGTTTCTTGCGTAATGGTTGGCAGCGCCAACTTCAGAGACACAAAGATCCGTTGTGACTATTATACAGCTAAGGAGTGGGATTCCCTGCAGTAGTCTGTTTTCGTAATAGCTATAATCTAAGGGTCTTCTTTAAGTTAAGAGTGAAAAGGTTACTTTTAGGCAAACGTGCTTCACCTTTGACCACATCATCGCTTACCATCAGGTGAGATAGAGGTCAAAAGCAAGCCCGAAAATAAATTAAAATTAGTTTCTTTATTTTTTTATATACTTTAACATAACACGGCCAAAGGCCAATTACATTAGTTAAAGACATGTTTATAAAAAAGCATTAAAAATAAAAATAATAAAACACAAACAAACAACAATGATAATATCTATAATTACACGGCAGTAATACGCTCATCTCACAATACTCCAGACATACAGACAAAATCTTCCATTCGTCCGCGAACACATCACAATCGGGCTTAGCATCCAAGAGAGCGTTGAGCGCGGCGAGTGTGCGAGGGATGGGACACTGGGCTCGAGCGACGGTTCGACTCCTCAGTTTATATTTTCAGTAACCTATCCTGAAGCCATGTCTGTAAGGCTTCTGCTCGGGACTGTAAGCTTAAACTGAGAACAACACTCTCTCCTGCACTCAACATTGAAGTGGAGGTGACAAACATCATTTTTGAAAACACAAGCATTAAACGGGAGCTAGCAGAACTAAGTCAGCAATAACAGAATGTTGTTGATGAACGCGACCAACTGCGGGTAATCACGGTTGTTTTCAATATCTGTAGTAACTTATTTCAGTAGGCTTTAAGTAAAGTCGGGGATGAAGAAGATGAATTAGTTCATGCCAAGGCTCGGATACCGGTTAAATTTTCAAACCGTTATTATGTACTTGACGTAAAACCTTTTACATTAGGTTTCGTTCGCATATACCGGTTTTTTTAAACCGATATTTGGAAGAGTATTTATATAAAGGTTTTTTCGGATTAA
Organism: Orthosia gracilis; assembly: GCA_947562075.1. Lineage (NCBI taxonomy): Eukaryota > Metazoa > Arthropoda > Insecta > Lepidoptera > Noctuidae > Orthosia > Orthosia gracilis. Next base: position 16,178,894 of record OX387274.1, read on the forward strand.
ACGGTTTAGAGCAATAAAAACCGGTTAATACGGACGCACAATAAAGAAACGACGCGCGCAGTTCAGATTTTATTCAGTAGTAAGAATTGCATTGGCATCCATACAAGTAGCAACGCGTTTACCGACATGCCGTTCGCCGAATAAACCGGTTAATTTTGGTTAAAATAAAGTTCTTAAAACGTTCACGATCTTAAGAAAAGTTCGGAGGAAAACCGAAATAAACCGGTGTTAACCGGTATTTTTTAAACCGGTTCCGAGCCTTGGTTCATGCATACACTAATATTCTCAAAACAAATTGCATCGAAATAGAATTCCGTTTTTGAAAAAAAGAATGAAGCAGTCGTTTGCCACTTAGAATATTCGTTCAAAAAAATGTTTAATTAGTGTGATATTTTCTTGGTTGTTTAATTTTTTGATTTTGTTAATTGTTTGATTCGAGAAAAAGAACGACGATTGCTTGCAATTTCGATTTAGCAGCTAAATAAAATCAGGTTTATTAGCAAAATCATAATGTAGTTTGCTACTAATATTATTAGATGGCGTTAATAGCAATCGAAAATATGGGATTAAATTGATTTAATTTATTAAATTAAATTTGATAGAGATCTATCCGTGATTCCAATTGGATAGTACATAGTGATGTTTGAAGCGTTTTGAGAAAAATATATACGCCCCAATGTAAACGCAGTACTGGCCGTGCGCCCGCTCGATGCCAAAATATCAATATTGAACCTCTTTTTGAACAGTTTTCGTTGCAAAATATTATTTCATTTACATATGCTATGTCAGTTATGAAGAAATTCCAGCCATCACTTTTTCTGAGTAAATATATTTTTAAACATCCAAGTCGTTCTGGAGGAGCCAAAAGTTGCGAAAAATGTCGTGTTGCTAATTATTTTTTTAAAGTAAAACTATTATTTAAAAGAAAAAACCGTGTTTCAAAAATAATGTACATAAACCATTTTTTTTTTCCAAACCTTTTAACCTAACAGTTACTAAGAAGTATGCTTTAGAAAGTAACCGTTTTACGGCACTAAAGCGATGGAAGGCCCTTAAGTTTCCCCTAGTCGACGGCACGAACTATTTTTTGCACGAGGTTAAAATGCATGCTATCTCATCTGACAATACGTGCGAAAGAGATAGATGCTGTGATGAGCAGTAAGAAGCTAGTTTGCGTACGTATTAGCACTTTTGCAAATTTGTATCGAAGTGGATTAATTAATTAATTCAAATATTTTACTATTTTACTTTTTTGTTTCCATATAGGGCTAGATAATGATGAGAAAGATATATATTTTTACTGTGACTACGTTTTATTACAGCAGTAACGTTTTCTATATAAAATAGCTCGGTTTTTCGGAACGACAACCTTGTGAAAGGTCATAGATAAGTTATACAACACAAGGTGACCCAAAAATTCGTCTGATGCACTCTTCATTGCTAATTAAATCAACCTTGTTGACTTTACGCTATTATTAGTAAAAGGTGCCACAGTTCTTTTATTTTCTTAGAACTTAGCTAGCCTAGAACTTAGCTACCTCGGCCTGTTTTTAATTACCTATTTATTGTATTTTTGATTATTTGTTTTACTCCAGACGCTTTTACGTGCACGTTTTTTTTACATCATTCTCACATATATGTATTTTTCCAACAAGAATAATGTTACCAAATACTTGTAAAACACTTTTTTTTAAAGAGTGAGTGTGGAGTTTCTTGTCCGTTCTTCTCCATAACAAGCTACATTTCCGAATGGACGGTAGGATCAATTATTATTAAATGTATTTTTTTTTTTACTTTCTATAGTGCCGCTTAATGGCCTAATTGAATAAAGAAATGTTGATGTTTTGATTGATTTTGAATGTCTTTAGCCCGATCTGTCGATGAAAAGATCGCTTTTTCTGGTTGTCGGAATAGTCTCGTGTTACTTACAACCTGTATTATACTCCAGTATGTGTATTGCATTAAAATCCAAGTTTCAATTCAAAACAAAACTGATATTACTCACGTTTACGCCATCTCCAATCTTCTTTATTTACATAATTTGATTGTTAGTACCTGGGCGCACGAGCTCTGCTCGGGTGAAAATAGAGAAAACGACGTTTTCTAAAAATGAAAAAAAAAATGAAACCTAGCTAGATCGATTTATCGCCCCCGAAACCCCCTGCATACTAAATTTCATGAAAATCGTTGGAGCCGTTTCCGAGATTCAGATTATGTATATACTAGCTTTTACCCGCGGCTTCGCTCGCAGTGAAGCCATTATTTTTTTAATAAAAAGTATCCTATGTTACTTCTAATACCTCCAAGAATATATGTACAAAGTTTCATGACTATCGGTTCAGTAGTTTTTGCGTGAAAGCGTAACAAACAAACTTACATTCACATTTATAATATTAGTAAGTATGATGCAGGAACTGCTCGTTTAAAGGTATTATGATTCTTCAATGAAACAAATACAGTCGTACCGAGTTATATGAAGCTATGCAAAATGTAGGTAAGTACATTAGGTGCCACCTAAATAAATGAATGGCCACAGGATATGAATCAATCATAGTGGGTTTATTTTACGCCACCGTAGGGATTTCATCGGAGCTGAGTTCAGCCAAGTCATGATTCACGTCATTCACTATATTATTCACGGTTTATAGACATTATGTAAGTAATTTAACATTCTTGTTTATTACATTCCTTCTAAATCCTATTTCGAACTGCAATAGGGCAATAACCTCTGCAGTTTATGCCACAAACGTATCTACTAAGTACAATTTGTACTTAAATATTTATTATGTTAGAACTGGTTTTAAACATCGAGATCTTTGCTATGAGTTCTGTTAATTCTGTTATCGCGTTGTTACAACGATATTACGAATGCCGAGTCAAAAAACCGACCAAGTGCATGTCGGAATTCGCACATTTAAGGTTCCGTACCAATTTATCAATATATTGGTATTTGTTAGTAAAATATACGTAATAATAAACATTATCAATAAATTTCAAGTTCAAAGGTCAATGGAAAGTTAAGAAATTCTTCGGAACAAAATGTGTTACAGACGACGGACAGACAGACGGACGCCTGAGGGACAGCAATAGGGCTCCTTTTGGACCCTTCGGGTACGGAACTCTAAAAATGATCTGAATGGAAACTAATATTTACGAAACGGTAAAAAAGTGTCTGTAGGTAAGAAGGAGTAGTGTTCACGTGCTGCCGTGCATAGCGAGGCTTAGGGCGCTTTTCAGTCTTCCCAGGGATGTGCCCTAATAGGCGTTGCTCATAGTGGGTTTTAAGAGGTAACGTCCATGTGCTTATGGTGATCACTGGGCTGGTTTTATTACGGTGAAAATTCCACTCTGCCTGGTCTTTTCCCCAAAAGCCCAAGCGCCAATTGAAGATTTTACTCCAAAAACAATAAAATAGAAACGATTAATTAAACTTCCGTGTTGATTACCATATCAAAAGACACATAATTGAATATTTTGTTTATCTTCAATTAATTCGTAACTAGTCATTATAAATTTAAATGAAACACACGATATTAGCCCGTGATTGAATGTCAAACAAGTAAATAATTGCAACCCAAAGATTGTGAGGTCATCCTTATTACTTACAATGAGTAGGTATCAGTAGTATTTGTACGTTTCGCGTGCTTAGCTACCAAATACTACGATTGCCAAACTGTCAGTCAGCATTAAAGTATTGTCAACAATTGGCCACTGCACCGTTGGTAGGTACAATAACCTGTAGCTGTGAGTGATATTTTTTTTTCTAAAATCCACTGATGCAGATTTTAATCAAACTTAAGTTTTCACCAAAATCGGCATCAGTGGACCAAAATCAGGCCCGAGAATCCTTTGAAAGTTTTCGCTATTCCTCATAGTTTCGGATCCGGCCATCCATGCCCCCTTGCAAAAACCATCCTGTATATTTGTATTTTTTCTTGGAGAGGCACTGATTTCTAAGAAACACGTGACTGCCTAGTTCGGAAGTCAGGGTTTTACTCAGTTTGTACTTATACTTTTTTTGTAAATCTTACCTCTTTAAAATGTTTTTGTATGCCTTCGGTGAATAAATAAATTACATTATTACCTCGAAATTCTTTGAGTGCTTTTTGCTATTCATTATTATTTCGGCTTTGGCCATCTTTACTTGGAAAACTCAACCTCTATATACATAGAAGATAGATAAAAGTTATGCAGCAGATTTCAGTTTCAATTCGTTGAAAGTTATAGTTGTGCTCCCAAATCTTTGGACTCGAATTTCACTAGTTGTTCTATACACGATTGACTAATAATTCACTGATTTATTGGGCGATTCGTGAACTTTGGCCCCGCGGACGCGCACGTAGTATGTCTGGAAATACCGAATAGCGTTGATAATAAACGTACCTTTTGTTATTCACAAATACGAAAAATGCAATAATAAACAAATATTTCATTCAGCATAATATTCCAGATGTTGTTGGTATATCAGATGCAAGGGCGATTGGCGTGGTCGATTTAACCCCATTTATCAACGTCGCGCCTTCTAGGTACCATTTTCACTTTTGTGGAAGTCACGATAAAAATCTCATATTTAAATTATACTTATTGTTTTTTCCGGTACAAATCCTGGGTTCGATGCCAGGATCATGAAAAGTGTTAATGGGATTTTCCAGCCCGAGTTCTGGGTTTGGGTTCGGTTGATAGCTTTAGGTTTCTACTACATGGGACTTAAACATATCTGGCGAAATCTGGGTGCACTATAGATGCACCACTACCCAACTCTTCGAGGAATACAGGCGTGATGTTATTTGTATGTTAAGGCAATGATCATTGAGTACCTAACAACTTTGGGTCTACCATTCGAATGACCGTAGAATAGGGATTATGGCAAAAAAAAAACTATTTAGTCCGTCAAATAGATTACCTTAAAATATTCGACACGTATTTTTTCTTTTGCCATAAACAAAAAATGACGACGATACCTAGTGCGTTGAAATATCGTGTGACGCCTTGCTTACTTTATACTGACAAGTGACGTCACAAGCCGGGGACTCCTGAACTTTGAATTGCTTTATCTTTGTCAATTTCATTTATTTGATTAATCAAAAAATATGTGTCCAGTATTAGTTGACTAATATTATAAAGCTAAAGAGTTTTTTTGTTTGTTTGTTTGTTTGAACGCGCTAATCTGGAACTACTGGTTGGAATTGAAAAATTATTTTTTTTGTTGGATAGCCCATTTATCGAGGAAGGTTATAAGCTATATAACATCACGCTACGACCAAAAGGAGCGGAGCATAAATGAAAAATATTGCAAAAACGGGAAAAAGATATTCCATTTTGAAAGTTTCCTTTGCGTGCGCTGCGTAAACGGTTTAGATGGTAGGTAGGTAGCCAGTTGACGGGAGCGAAGTCGCGTGGGACAGCTAGTTAGTTGATAATCTCATTGACGGACTTATTTAGTCCGTCCGTATTATCATTTTTATACCCAGGAAACATTCCTATTCTACGATAAAGCTGAACGCTTCAGAGGCCATCCTCTGAACATTTTGTGATCACCTTAGAACAGCTAGTTTCAGTACAGTCTTGATTCATATAATCTTCTTAGCGTATCGACAGCAAATATAGTCTCTTAATATTGTGTTTGGCCCAGAATTCTCCACGGCATCACAATCCGGCGACGCAGTCTTAAGGTCCCCATCAGGTGACAGGGCAAGCTACGAAATACGAAAGGTGGGCCATGGTCTGCGGAGAGACGCCGCACAAGCACTGAAATTTTTTTCGTGCAACATAGGTACAGGTACATAGGCGGACTTAATGCCTGAGGCATTCTACCAATCAACCAAGGGTGGTAGAGAGATAACAATAATTGTTGAAGCAAAATTGATGAAAATATATATGGTTAAAATAAACATACATATATATTTACTACAATAAATACTATATTTAAATACTATAAAGTAATAGGAAGATGATTGAGACGACTCTGCTTCTGGAGTAGAAAATAATGCCGCAACTTCCGCTTAAATGCATATTGACTGGTGGCCGTTCTGATATTGAGAGGTAGCGCATTTCAGAAAAGAATGGACTGAATATGAAAGGAAGAGTGAATAAAATCAGAAATATGAGAAGGACAAACCAAGAGAATATAGTTAGACGAACGCAGATTGCACGAACATTTGAGCCATCTGAGAACCCCCGCCTGTGGAGGTTGTCAGATTCATATAATTATTTCAGAGATAGATTCTGATGCCAAAAGCATACTTAAGAAACATTTATCAGATGATAATTACCAGTATGCCCGTATATTAATATTTTTGCATAACAATAAAGAAAATTGAACCCCGCCTTTAAATTTCAAACCATGCACTTAAATATATCAATTAATACATCTTCTGTGTTATTTCTGTATGTTGTTTGTTCATTACGTCGAAAAAAAAGAATATTAAGTTTACTTACCTTAACTTCACACGTCACGTTGTATTAGGACAGCGCCATATTTATAAATAGGTACTCTACTTAGGGATAATTCAGGCTTAAAATAAATACTTAATACTCAACTTAGGAATTTATTTTATTCACAGGTAACCATGGATGAAATGGTCTGCCACGACAACGTCGAATTTACAATTTTAAAGAGGCAGGGCTCTTGGTTAAAATAAAAAGCAAACCCCAGTTGTATGTTTTTCTCAACGCGAATCATTACGTAAGAAAATGGCTTCAAGAACAACCTCAAAATACCAGTTTCCATTTTCATATGTCAAATGTCAAAGAACTCTTAATTACGTGAAACTAGGGACCGATTAAGTCATGCTTGACATTTACGCTGATATTAGCTTTAAATATAAAATGTAAAAAGAACACATAAAGTCAACAAAGCTATTTTGGTCACAGTCACATTGCTAATTACGATAGTTATTAAGAGGGGAAGGTCCAAAATTTCGCGGAATATTTTCCTTGTAAAACATCCTTTTAAGGGCCTACATCCGCTTTAGTGCCGTAAAACGGTAACTTTCTAAAGCATACTCCTTAGTAACGGCCAGGTTTATAGGTTTGAAAAAATATATATATTTATTATTGTTTCATGAACGTTATTTTTTAAACATTGTATTTTCACATAACAAATAGCTTTGCTTTAAAAAAATAATTAGCAACACGATATTTTTCGCAACTTTTAGATACTTACTCCTCCAAAACGAATTAAAAATATTTTTACACAGAAAAAAATATGTCTGAAATAGCATATGTAAATCAAATAATATTTTGAAAACAAAACTGTTCAAAAGGAGGTTCAATATTGATATTTTGGCTCCGAGCGGGCGCACGGCCAGTACTGCGTTAACATTGGGGCGTATATATCGCCTTAAGTCTGAGATCCAAATACCAGAATCTATTATGCACAGGTGCTTTTAAAACTAGCTTATTACAAAGAAATGTTATCTGTATGGCTCCTGTAATCCTTAGTAAAATACCTGATAAACTTAAAAACTTACCGTTGCGTTGACCATTATTATTATTATTTTACATTATTTGTTTATCTTGGACATCTCAGGGAACGGTGAAGGAAAACATCGTGAGGAAACCTGGACTTATATCTATACTAATATTATAAATGTGAATGTAAGTTTGTTTGTTACGTTTTCACGCAAAAACTACTGAACCGATCATCATGAAACTTTGTACATATATTCTTGGAGGTATTAGAAGTAACATAGGACTTTTCATTAAAAAAATATTTTTTTTTAATGGCTTCACTGCGAGCAAAGCTGCGTTGTAAGCTAGTATTATTATAAAGAGGAATGTTTTTTTTTGTTTGTTTGTACCGAATAAGCTCCGAAACTGCTGGACCGCTTTAAAAAATTCTTTCACCAATAGAAAGCTACATTATTCCTGATTGACATAGGCTATTTTTAATCCCGAAAACGGGTCCTCTGTGGTGGTCCACGGGAGCGAAGCTGTGGGGAACAGCTAGTATTTAATGTAAGTCTGAAACAGCCAACAGAACAGGCCTGTGGGGTTCCCAAAGGCGGCTTAATAACTCTGATATCAGAGGTGGCCACATCCTCACGCGAAAACAAGAAGATACACATTATTTCAGTTATGTCGTACCAACAGTCTTGCATGAATGCCGCCACACTTATATATACATATCTTTATCGGTTACTAAGGACATTGTTAGTGAGGGTGTAGTTATAATTAAATCAATATTGATTGTATCAGAGCAGTATGCTACCCAAGGTCATACAAGAATGTACACGAATGGTGTGAGATTGGGCTATTGGGCTACAATTTTCCTATAATTAATACCCTCTGTAGGTACTGAATCGTGGGCTTCAATAAATTTATCTAAGTAGATATATCATTACCAGATGACCTGAATTAAAAACCCTCAAATGATCGTTAAATGGATGCTACTATTAAGTAATTAAGTGGTTATTGGCCTAAACGTGATTCACGCTGTAAACGCAATATATAATGCATTAGCCTTATCTACTTATAATAATATGCACTTAGGGGGCGATGACCTGCGAATCGCGCGGATTTTCCATTAAACAATTAGGAGTGAATGCAATATAAAGCAAAACCATAAAGAAATTCTATGAAAACATAATTGAGATATTTAATAAAATATAACGGAAGTAATTTTAGAAAGAAGCTTTTATTAGTAGGTATTCATTAAAAGTACTGGCAGAGTACATAATTTTCATAAAACATGACAGTATTTAAAATTAAACAAATGATCAAAATTTCGCATTATAAGAAGCAAACACGTTTAACGGATTTTAAGGGTGCATCGGGTAACACAGTAACCTAGAAATAACAAAGACAGGGCTGTTGATCGAGTCGAGAATGTCAAGATTCGTGAAATCAGAACAAGTGAAATTCACAAATAATTTACCGACTTTTTAGACTTTTCTCAATTATGATTAGTTGACTTACAGATTTGTATTTGGGATTAACGCAAATCCTTCGAAATTAATTTTGAAAACAACGGTCGAAAAAAAGCGGCCACTTTACCCAATTTTGAGTGTTGAGTCAAATTAGGGTTACGCACATAAATAGATTTGGAAAAGAATTTGGTAAGTAACTAAGAAGTTTAAAATGGCGGCTATGCGGGCGAAGCAATTTATATTACTTTTCTTTAAGGAACGAACGAAGCCGTGAGCAAGTCAATCTGCCTAGCCTTTTCCCAACTATATTGGGGTCGGCTTCCAGTCATACCGGATTCAGCTGAGTACTATTGTTTTACGTGGAGCGACTGCCTATCTGACCTCCACAACCCAGTAACTGAGTAACACGGTATCCCTTGGCAAGACTGGTGTCAGATCTCAAGCTTCTGACTACTCGTAACGACTGTCAAAGATCTTCAAATGACAGCCGGAACCAACGGTTTAACGTGCTTTCCGAGGCACGGAGGAAACTCGGTATGTTGAAAATGGTCACCCATCCACGGACCGACCTCGTCAAGCGTTGCTTAACCATGAAGATCGACCCGTGCCGCTGTTATTATTTAGCCACGAGCTCCTCCCCCTAGAAGCCGTGAGCAAGTACTAGTGCATTATTGTTAACAGCGACTCAAAAAGCTTATAGGTTTCAACGTTTTCATTATTTTAATAAAAAAGTTTGATTGACAGCCCTAAACGCCGCGCGCCGTTGGAAAGTGTTTTTTTTTTATTTTAATAAAGGGCCTAGTGGAAGTACTACTGCCCTAGAAATGGTGAAAGGCGTGAAAAAAAAGCACTGATGGCATCTCGTCTCACGTTCTTTTTATGATAAGCGTACAGTTACTTTTATAAAATAGGTTTTCTTTTAGCCAATCAAATGATGAAGTTTGAATTTAGAAGAGTAAAAAAATGATTGTGCTTTTTTTTAATTTTTTGGTGTTTTGGTTTTTGTCTATGATACATAAATTATTTTGACAGATCATTAACATTGGCGGGTATATTTAACTATTTTAAATTATTTTACTGCCGTGTTTTCTTTAAAGGCGTCTTACGAAAAGTTTCTACTAAGCTTATCTACACGTAATATAAAAAATGTTTTACTGACTTTGTTTTTGAGATTCAGGGTTAGGTCAGGAGTATTTTCCAAGGTTAAAATGTGAATGAAAAAAAATGGATGTCCATTTGAATAACATTGAAATTGTTTATTTAAGTACTTTCCTCATATTATTCGTTGTCTTCATCTCTAGAGGTCGTGCCTGTCTTGGAAGGTTGGAACGCCTTAACGAGTCACTGCTAAACTACTTCTACGCCACTCTGTCTTCTTCTCAGGACAGTGGTCACCGTGAGTGCTTTAATCGCTCTTATCTGGTCTGACCAGCGAGTAGGTGAACGTCCGCGCGGTCTTTTACCATCCACCTTTCCCATCACAACCAGAAAAGAACTTAAGAAAATATCTATCAAAGCATAATTATAATAAAATGCCTGCACGCCTTTGTTAACCAACTTAGGTACATTCAAACAATCAAAAGCAAAATAATCAGGTACCGTATGTCGTCTTCTCCTTTAGTTTGTCAGTGCGATTGCTAGTGTTTTTTTATGTTCACCAAAAAATTCAGAAATATAATTTTCAGTTAAGTTCTCTTAAAACTTAAAAGGTATCCTCGAAAATTCCGTTCCAACAATTGCAATTTGTTTGTTATTAAAACGAAGGCCCCAAAAAAAGGAAAAAGGAATCATTAGAAAAAAAATTGATTACAAATCTAGTTGTAGTTATTACTCGATTTAATAATGAAGTGATTAGTTTTTGCAACGCAGTAACTGTCCAGTAATCATTAAGTAGGTTATCACTTGACCTGAGAAGTGCGTCGTTGATAGATTCGGCTAATGACGTCACAGGTCGCGTGTACTACTACTACTAAGGACCTGTTCACAATGATCATCTTTAACCTATTAAATACAACTTTCAGATAGTTCCGGAAAAAAGATCACAAGTGAACTCGACCTACTATTTAAGTCTATACATAGTTTAAGGTTGTACAACCAACATTAAGGACTTTAAAAATTGATGACTGTCACTATTTTCATTCATTATCATCATCATATCAGCCGAAAGACGTCCATTGCTGGACATAGGCCTCCCCCAAGCGTCGCCACATTGACCGGTCCCGTGCGTCCCGCATCCAACGGATCCCCACAACCTTTACCAGGTCATCGGTCCACCTGGTGGGAGGCCTTTCAACGCAACGTCTTCCGGTTCGCGGTAGCCACTGTAGAACTTTTCTGCCCCATCGGCCATCCGTTCTGCGAGCAATATGCCCTGCCCAATGCCACTTTAGTTTCGCAATTCTTCGGGCCATGTCGGTAAACCTGGTTCTCTTGCGGCACTCTACATTTCCGATTCGATCACGCAAGGAAACGCCGAGCATAGCCTTCTCTATTGCCTTTTTGGGTGAGTGGTTAGCTTTCTGATGCGGCCCATTGTGAGCGACCACGTCTCAGAGCCATAGGTTATCACTGGCAACACACACTGGTCATAGACTTTCGTCTTGAGACACCTTATGGACGAGAATAGAGGATACCGCGCAACTTCCCGAACGCTGCCCAGCAGAGTTGGATTCGACGATTGACATCTTTTTCGAAGTTGGCCCTACCCAACTGGATTGTTTGTCCCAGGTAGACATAGTCGTCCACAACTTCAAGTCTAGAGTCTCCGACCTTGATAGAAGTGGGTGCAACATGGGCATTCAACATCACCTTGGTTTTCCATGTTCATCTTAAGACCCACTCTTTTGGCAGCTCTATTGAGATCATGGAGCATTGTACTGAGGTCCTCCATGGTCTCCGCCATGACTACTATATCTTCGGCAAACCGAAGGTGAGTGATGTACTCGCCATTGACATAGATACCTAGCCTACTCCAGTCCAGAACCTTGAAGACATCCTCCAGTGCAGCGGTGAACAGTTTCGGAGATATGATGTCTCTGTCTCACGCCTCGCTGCAGAAGGATAGGTTCCGAGGTCTGATCCTGAAGTAGAACTGACATGGCGGCGTTTTTGTACAAACACTTCAACACTTCGATGTACCAGTAGTCGATTTGGCACCGTTGGCGAGACTGCAGTACAGCCCAAGTCACGATTGAATTAAAGGCTTTCTCGTAGTCCACAAACGCTAAGCAGAGAGGCAGGTTGTACTCTTTGGTCTTCTCTATAAACTGCCGCAGTGTCTACGATGCTGAAGCCTTCACGGAATCCGGCTTGTTCGGGAGGCTGGAAATCGTCAAACCTGCGCGCGAGACGATTCGTGATGACTCTTACAAGCTTACTCACTAGCCATGAGCTAAGAAGTGAGATGGGCCTATAGTTTTTCAATAAGGAATTGTCACCTTTCTTGGAGAACAGTACAACCAAATCCCTGCACAATGCCTGCACGCATCATTTTCATTACAAATAACTTTGTTTACGGAAAACAGTTTACCTAATCGAACTACAATATACCTAATGCCGGATATCTAAGAAAGTAATTAAAGGCTCTATGCGATACTAGTTCTTAGAGTAGGTACTGACCAATAGTTTTAGTCCGTATTCCGTGGTTTGATAAAGGCTGGCGTAACCGACCCTTCAGGGAAGTTAGACAATCAAGATTTACTCATAACATTAGCGCGTGTTTCCATTCAAGAACGGCGTAAACACCTTTTGGCAATTGCTCCTTATACTCTCCCTTAGGAGGGCGTGCGAGGAGCTTACGCAAGACTTTATCGATTGGTCGCGCTTGCGTTGCAGTCGCTCCGCTCTAAACAGGTCGTTCACCCCAGCCATTCACGCAAATACGTAGATTTGGAAACCATGGACCAGCTGAGTTGTTGCACTTTCATACTTGCTTCCTATTCCTTTCTTTACTGCAATAAACCGCCTGCAAAGTTGCCACTGCAGAATATTTTTTCAGTTTACTTTTTTTCATGGTTATGGCAAAATTTGGCCTAATGTTTCAGGTTATTTCAGAAGGTAATAATCATTAAAAATCTGCTTAAGGACAAAGTTTTTATTGTTAGGATTATTAGCTCTGATTGTCCCTAACCGGAGTCATCGACATATAAATACAAACGATCCCAATCTTGTACCAACCCGCACTGGGCCAGCGTGGTGGATTACGGCCCATTCCCTCATGAGAGGAGGCCTGTTTCCCAGTAGTGGGAAAATTAATATGCTGATGATGATAATGATGATTCCAATCTTCAGTTCGTATTTATTTGCTACTCTTTTGCCTTTATTTCTCTTTGGGCCTTTCTTGTTCCTTTTATTTTATTATTATTTTAATTTCTTGATAAAATTAACTATATTTATAACTAAATGGGTGCTGTTAATTACCCAAACCCTTACTATACTATCATACTAATATTATAAATGTGAATGTAAGTTTGTTTGTTACGCTTTCACGCAAAAACTACTGAACCGATCATCATGAAACTTTGTACATATATTCTTGGAGGTATTAGAAGTAATATAGGCAACCTTTTATTAAAAAAAAAAAAATATATGGCTTCACTGCGAGCGAAGCCGCTGGTAAAAGCTAGTAATATTATAAATGTGAATGTAAGTTTGTTTGTTACGCTTTCACGCAAAAACTACTGAACCGATCATCATGAAACTTTGTACATAATATTCTTGGAGGTATTAGAAGTAACATAGGATACTTTTTTTTTTTAATGGCTTCACTGCGAGCGGAGCCGCGGGTAAAAGCTAGTTATACAAATAAATAGAAAGTTTATCTTTGTAGGTACCTAAAAATGGCTAGAGAATTTAGTCTTGCGACTCAATAACCTCCTTTTCAGGTTTTGCGTTTATTCCATTACAGGCTGTATCTCTCTCTCTTGGTCGGTTCCTCAAGTCTCAGGATCGTGGTCAGCAATTAACCATATGTCTTACTTGTCATCGTTAAGGGTACCTAAACACAGGAACTTAGGTAGACAAAATTTAATGTTTGGGAAATTTTGTTGGTTCGCATATTCTATACAACGAGTAAAAGTAATTTTCTTTCCAATGCTTTTACGTGATAAAGGAAAACGGCATGTCATCACAACACATTCTGTTTACTATTCTTACATAATACACACTACAAGTAGTGCGAATTACGCTTAACACGTAACGTGAGGCGCGTTTCGGGTTACGTCGCGTTGCAATCCCGGGAAGACATTACGATTTCGACACGGTCCGAACTGGTGGCGTGCGACACTTCCACGTAAAGATATGCGAACACCGTGAGACTGTCTAAGTTCAGAAACGTCGCGTAAAAAACGTTCACTCTGAACATTACCTTTGCTGAACTTCACTTTTCACATAAAAATAAACAACAGTGGCACACGAACACTATTTTCAAAACTGTGGTGACGGCGGCAAAAATATCTGATATTGTATGCGGTGTAATTACTCAGCGCGTAGAGGTGATATTGCCTGCAATTCTACCCACCTCCTGCAATACCTAGTCAGTTGCAGTGAATGTAGGGATTACTCATTCACTAAACGATCGAAAATCCAACTGTTTTCAATTCACTTATAATGATACCAGTTATTATTGTTTAAACTCTATAATAACACGAAACATCTTTTACCCACGTATGCTATTTAACAAATATTAAAAAAGGAGAACATTATCGAAATGTCACAGAGCTAACTACACGTTTCCAATGCAAAAAAATGCAGCTGTTTCTTTCATGCATATAAAAGTTGAAAGCATTTCAACAGCTGCAGCGGTTACCGACAGCTTTATGTCCGAAATACGAAACATCGATACCTCGCATCGTTTCGCATTCGCCGAACAGAACTCGATCGTACGATTAAATTATCAACAACGTGTTCGTTACATATGTCTTAAATTTCGCCAAATGTGCATCGCTCTATGTTCGGTTTAACGACCCTTTCATAACATTACATGCATAGCTACATTACTCAATTTACGTGTACCTGTAACAACAGTACCTGTGTAACTTTTGTTATATTTGAATTTTCTTTTCTAAGAATTGGTAATGCCGATGTTTTTCTGTTATGGTAAAATGTCTCATATAAAGTTTTTTTTGGTACCAACTTATTACCAATTGGTAATATTTTATGAAATTAGACATTAGTAATGGCTTTGATTTCAAACTAAAGTCATTAGCAATTGTGTTAAACGGAAAGCCATAATATAGTTGTCACTAGACTCGCGTAATTATTAGTTGTTTGTTATTCTGTTCCTTATTTGAAAACCACGCTTATTGTATTAGTTTGCATGAAAATTCTTCATAAATACCTACGTCTCCATTTCTGTTTTAAAATAGGATACAATTTCGAATTTTGTTCAAGTTAGCTGTTAGAAGTCACCACACATCATCATCATCATTACATCATCAGCCTATTAATGTTCCCACTGCTGGGACACAGGCCTCCTCTCTGTGAGAGGGAATGGGCCGTAATCCCCAAAGCCCAGTGCGGGTTGGTGGATGTAACATGTCTTCGAATTTTTGGTTCTAAGACATGCCGGTTTCCTCACGATGTTTTCCTTCACTGTTTTGAAAACAGTGGCGATGAAATAATTTACACAAAGTAAAATGCCTGCCTGGGCTCGAACCCACGTCCTACAACTTGTAAGTCGCGGCTGATACCACTGGGCCACCACTGCTCTCCGTAAGTCACCACATTAGCACATAATAATTAAGCTTATAATATTACCCATTTTTTTTGTTATTATTTTAAGTTCGAAGCAATAATAAAATTGCAATCCGTAGTACAAAGTGTCACGTAGTATAATTGTTTGGATTTTACGGAATATTTATCACTGAGTATCGATAAGCCTGACACAACAAATGGAATATTATATCGTTTCACTAGTGGTCGTATTATTATAATCTGTTTCGAAACAGTATATAGTGAGCCGCTATCAAAACAAAATAATTATGTTTTCCATTACGCACGCAAATAACTTTTTATGTAATCAAACGAAATTAACTTTTAAGTGTAAAAGCTTGACAAATGTATATACTTAAGTTGCTACAGAAAAAAACTGATGGCGGTGGTGTCGCGCAAGTCACGTGACGTCTGCGTGTCGTAGCCTGTAGGGCTCCCGGTTATCATCCGTGTTATCACCCTGACGTATAGGTAGTACAAAAATGGGGTCACCTACATTTTACATATTGAAGGTCGCTGATAATAATTTTTATTATAAAAATCGTGTATCATCAAATCTTTCGATCTTCGTGTCACGGACAACCAGAATTATGCCTACTTGGATAAAATTCAGAGTAAACTTTTTCGATGCGATTTTGTTGTTTACTTTTAAATTATGGAACAGATAAGTCGGTGTGCCTTTATAATTTTTTATATGGTTTGGTACACGACCTGTAACAAGTAGCGTTTCTAAATCCAGAGGAGTGGGCGAAAATGACTGATCATGTCATCCATATTGAAAATAATTATAAAGAAAGGGAATTACAGAACATAATGTTTGGAAACAGTGATTGCAGTAACTAATTCGCGTTAATTACAATAAGCTGCTGACACAATCAATTTTTGTCTCGATAAAATAACTCTATACCTAAAGTTACACATCATTGCCCTAACGACAAGTGTAAGTACTTGCTCAAACTTAAAATTGATTAATTGACAACATAGTTTAGAGCGGTTACTATGCAACGTTGTAGTATTTAGACAAGTAGGAGGAGCAAGGGGAAATTCGTATGTATATACATATAAAATAATTAATATCCTCCGTATTTACTGGTATTTTTGTTAGTCTTTTGTCAACTGGCTCAATTAGTATCCTATCCAAATTACTTAATTCAAATTAAAATAGCTCTCAACGAAGATAAAAAAACTGAACGTTGTTAAATTGGGATGCGACACATTCGTGCGAAGAAGGAACGTATATTTTGTCCCTCGAATAAGTTACTAAAGGGAGTACAAATCTAAATAACGAACAAGAACTCCACGATCCGCATTTTTAGAGCTTAACCCTCCATAAAATTACCATAACACAAGAATACGGGCTATATAAAAGAATAACGCCTTGAAATACTTCTCTTTTTTTGGTAGACTTTTTTTCCTTGTAAAGATCATGGCCAGAATCAGTGTACGCCCCAAATTTATTTAGCCTGTGTCAGAGGTTGTACGATAAATTGTGGGACTCCTCGACTTTATGTGTAGCTCACGTTTCTATCAAACGTGATCTCAATAAGTGCAGGTGACGCAAAAACCTGGTAGATTTACTTAGAAATTAATTAGTAATATGTAAAAAAATACGGGTACATAATGCAAAAATATTTTTGTACACTATTTCTTACAATATTAGGAGCAGAAGGCAGTCGATCTTGATATCTTCGGCAGGTATCTATTTCATGGGAAAATGATTGATATTTATGATATTTTTATGCCCTTTCTACCCTGTAGTACGTTTGTTTTGACTTCTCGAGCACGCCGCGGCGGCGCCTACAAGGAAATGATGATAAATCACTTTTCGCAATCGAGATCGAGTAGATATTCACAATAAGTAGAACACTAACGCGTTTTGCCTAATTTCACTTTTTTTATTGTTAATATTACATAATTTATCAGTTAGTAATTAGGTGCCTAAACAGTTAATCTGCTTTAATTGTGTTTGTCTTAAAAAACGCATCATGGATAAGGTTTATTTCGTTACAGCTGTGACTACTATTTATATGAACAGATTTTGAAGTAGCTATTGTTCATGGAGGTAGAGCGAGGTTCATCTTGCTACATATGTGATACTGAAATAAATCAGATTACGCACTGAAAAACGAATATGTAATACTCATGAAAAGGCTGCGAAGGCTGCTACGAAAATTCGCACTTACATTTATGTCAAGGAGCAAATAATCGAGGATAAACAAACACTGCGCATATGTTCAGTGACGTCGGTGTACTTATTGAAAGTACGTTAGACATCTGTAGAGCCGAGAGCGACGGCCTAATTAATTGCCATTGATAACAGAAGTGTTGAATAGAACCTCTTAATAATTACCTAAATGAATCAGTAGATTTTATCAATAAATTAAAGATTTACTTTAAAGATTTTGAATCCGCTGGTGCGTTGAGTAAACTCAAGAAAACTGCATTGTGTGTTTCTAAACTGAGAATTTGGAGTTAAGGAGCTATAGGTTTAAGGCAAAGTTTGCTAGATTTTTGGGTGGAAATAGAGTTTGTCAAATACTCATCTGTAAAGCCGGTCATTCATGAAATATCATTAGTAGTCGTGATGTATGAAAAGCTCTACCTGAACAAAATCTATTGTAACGTCAAAATAATTCAAAATAATTAAATATAAAAGGCGCATAAATTCGCCTTTTATATTTAATGTATCGTTATGACACTGTTAGTTAGGGAGGTATATTTTACTTTTGATCACCTAAATTATATATAAATATTTTGTTCCGTAGACAAAAAATAAAATCTTTAGACTATTGATTGTATGTTGTTATAAAAATAAAAATTACATTTTAAATTAAAAAAAATACTTAAAAGCCATGTTAGTTACAAACGGAAGAAAAAAAATATAATCATGAAACTTGAGTAAAAATAAGAACTTCTCTGTAAGTAACTTAATTATACTTGATCTACCTTTTCATAACTCAATACTTTTTTCGTTCTTTGACTAGATTGTATTTAATAAAAAACTCATACCTCACAGTCACGAAATATACGAGCATAACAGTTTCTTTTGTTTCGAAGAAAAAAATATTGTTGCTCAGAAATAGAGGGTTCCAAAAAATAATAAGAAATAAATTACCACGGAACATTACACATGAAATAATTATCAGCAAAGATGCCAGTCGACGACGTTGGCAACGAAACTTAAGTAGCGTTACACAAAATAATACTACTGTGTAATATTTATATTATAATAGCCCATTAATTCGCCTAAGTCCTTATGTACTCATTGATAATTATTCCATCTTTTATGATGTTGATATGAGAGTAAGAATGTGCCGAATTATTAAGTGCCCCTTTGCCCCTAATATGACGAGCCAGTGCCATCATGATACTATAGTGCAAAAAAAAAACAATAAAACCGTCAGCTTAAGAAACGAACTAAAAAGACTGATGTCACATTACCCTCCTTCGCCAGTCGGATAAAAATGGACGATGGCATACGTCCTGTATAGCTCCATTTCTCACTCAAGCTGAAATCATGACGGTTTTAAGGCGTTATAGTATGGCCCCCGGTCTGCTTCACTCCTCCAACATTGCATTGTATGAAAAACCCAGGATATTAAAGTCCGCCGCTGCATATTGCAATGATCAAAGTACCATAAAAAACCATTGGATATGGTTTGACAAGGGGGATAAAACCGATAGTCGCCAAACTTAATGTAGCTAGACCTCGCCATATTTTCAAGTATATGAGGTTATCGTCATTTAGACACTCCTGTACCACGATATGCCGTGTGCGTGTTTAGAACACATTCATTTAATCTCATGGGTATTGTACCTACCTGGACAATATTATGATATTTTTATTCCATCATTGAGTTCAAACCTCCTTACGACAGTGATTTAATGATATGTACCAGACACTTTTATTGTACCTAATTATAATAATTTATGTTCAGTGCGATTTTAGTACCAGCTTAACTTTTCAGTTAAAACTCTGAAAATTGGCAACATAAAACGGTTCAGTTGTTTCAGTGCCAAATCATCGCTTTCACTAGATAATTAAACTTTTCAATCATAGGGACATACTTCACACCAACCATTTTGTAATCTACATGTTAAGATCCGTGCCACAATCGTAAGCACTATGATTTACCATCGGAAAATAAAAAATCTGTCTTGTATCAAGTACTTATATACTGCTGTCGTAATGGTACAAGTCTGTACATATTTAGGCAGAATCTTATTTATTTAATCTTTATTTTTAGGGACTTCAATTTAAGACAGGCATACCCATTGTAACTTATCCTTAATTTACACTATCGACTTTAAGTTAAAACATAATGCATATGGCACAATCTAGTCAAATAAATATTTTTTTGCCCAACCGCGTGACGCAATGGAGGGTATTGTGTTTATCAGTATATGTTTGTATGTGTGCTTGTTCCTATGTGGCGTTCTAAAGACCAAACGCGTAGGCTGATTTTGATAAAAAAAACCCTGATGTTTAAAAGTAATTCGAAAAAAAAAGTTAAGAAAATGTTTTAAAAGTTAAGTTATAAGTGAAAAAAGGTATCATAAAACTGGACTGCTTAGGAAGCGAACTAAAAAGACGTAAACAAGAACAAAATCATGCTGTGCTGTCGGACGATACATATGGTTTTGGTCAGCCAACTCGCTAATATCTATCCGACTGCCCAGCATAATTTTCTTCTTGTTTGCGTATTTTTAGTTCGCTTCTTAAGCAGTCGGCTTCTTTTATTTTTAAATTAACATTTCTGTAGAGTCATACACTATAAGTAAACAATACACAATTAAGTATGGACAAGATATTGAATGCTGCCTTCTTGTTAATACCTGCTAACAAAATATAAAAATACCATATTCTAAGCAGATAATAAAGCCTTCAATGTTATAAATATCTCTTACGATTGTAATAGGAAGTAAGATAATGTTTGTTATGAGTCATTATGGAATTGAGGTCAATGAAAAACGCGACAATCATATGCTTATTCATATCATTAGTTCATCTTTAATATTTATAATATAAATAAAAAATAAATACATAGTATTGCCTTACGTACGTAAACGTTTGATAAAGACGTCGATGAATTTATTAAAGATTTCTTGCGTTTATCTATATTAACCTTTGAGTAAGTATATAAGGCAGTTATTTTAACTATTAAAAAAAAAATCTTTACACAACATATAAAGGATACATACGAGACAATATAAGTTTCCCGGAGTGTTCCCAAAATTTTGTAGGTTCTTAAAAAATCACGGTTGTATTGTAACTAAAGACTAACTATTGTAACTAAACACTACAAAACTCGTTTATGACGTAGGCTAGAACAGAGTCGTTTGATTGGTGGAACCCGTCCACGCCACGCCACGATACGTAAGTGTGTTTCCGTCTAGGCTCTAGATGTAAGCTTCCCCGTGTCAGTGGTGTCTCACCCCATACAAAGAAACTGTCCCGACGTAATGTAATGATTATACTGATAATTTTTTGTATATCGATCGCGTTCGGTTCCGTTCCACGGATATAGATGGTGATCTATCTATCGCGGTGGAACGGAACCGAACGCGAACGATTTACAAAAAAAATATCGGTATAATCAGATGAAAAACGCTAGTTACGTCGGCACGTTTTCTTTGTATGGGATGAGGCATTTGTATGCTAGTATTATATTATCTGTGCCCGTGTTAATATTTAATTTCTAATCCCGCTAAAGTTATGACTTAAACCACTAAGAACACGAGAGATTATTTTATCCCTCTTATTAAATGAATTTCAGAAGTAATTCCTGTAATCTAAATGCGAAAAACTTGCCAAGCCTGGTTTCAGTGCCTGAACTACAAATCTTTTATATAACCAACAAACACATATGGCATGCTTTGCTTGTGTTTTGCAAGAACAAAACTAAATGCCTTGCCAACTACGATTAAGTAACAAAAACATAGACAATGTTACAAACCTCAAGCTGTTGGTACTTTTTACGCATAAAGAACTTTCTTGTTGAGATTTCACAAGAAACTGCAGTTTTGTTTTGTGTGAGTACCTACTTAGTTTTTGGTTAATTAACCAGTAAATTTTGTGAATATTGACCACCTTTGCGTCTGTTTTATTGCTAGTGTGCGATCATCATGATTTTTCAGCGACAGACAGTCTAATAGATGACTAGTATTGGCTCAGTCTGCACTATCTTAATGAAACATTTCACACCCCAACCATGACCGTTGGTTACGGCGCGTCGTAGCGTACCGATCAATGCACATAGACGTCTAGTGCCTCCTGAGATGGTGCAGTCGCTCAAAAGTAGCGTGTTTTGGCGGCAGACAGGTTTGTGCAACGACCTTCTTTAAAACAAAATTACCCTTATTTTTGTATCTGATTACTTATCTCCTCTACCTCTCTTGGCTTATCAGTTGCATTACCGACGGAAACCATTATATAACAGATCACGCGACTAAAATAGTAGGTAATGCTGAAGCACTAATCTCACAACACCGATAGGAAATATCAAAACTTGATAACAGTTCAGATAAATCCGATTCATCGATAAAGGGCCGGTCATTGATCTCCCGGCCTAGGAGCAAAACGTGACTAGATAATTTATTTATACGAAGCTGAAACTGATATTGCAACGAAAGATATCGTTACGATTGTATCGTACAGTGGTAAGTAAACTTAATCGATATCAGTCGCGGTTTCAAATGCTTAGCACGAGACACTTAATACACCGATGTGTCGGTAGCACACGCCCATTTGATGGCCACAAATGCGAAATGCCTGTAATCAGGACATCACACGGTGCAGCCCTTTCATGCCAATCTGCCTCTTGTAATCTTCATCTTGTTTTACAAATCCGGTAACTTAATAAGGGATTATTAACTTAAACACTGACACAAATGAATACCTTTATGGAACTAGAATCAATTATTTAATTCTAGTAAATTATGACATTCAGAGTAGATTTTCTAATTGTCTAATTGAAATACATTATTTAACTTGAATATGACTTGCACTAACTAAAAACTAACTGCCTGGCCCTGAAAAAATAACGGAACAGTGTCTTATGCGAACCGATTAGAGTGTAGGCTCTAATAGTTCTTGAACAGGGCATCATTGTAATCGTATGATGAACCTGTTGTTTTAACATTGCCACCACTATGTCAGTTTGTTGACATATTGTTATGATGAATGGAAAAATACACAACTGTCACTTTAATAATAAGTAGATCGCCGGTGCGTGCCTTTTTAGTGAGCAATATAGTGATTGAAAAGTTCAATAAAAGTCGGTTCTAGAATTTTGTTTACTATGAGTAGTATCTTGACCGAGCTCTTTCTTAAGTTGTAAAGCTGAGATTCTAACATTGGTTAAAAGTAAAAGCTTAAGATTTTTTACAGTACCTTTAGAAATAGATCCATCCTCCGCGAACTGAACATAAAGATCAGACTGTCCACGATCTACTTTCGTAGGATATTGTAGTTCCTTGGTCACACTGTCAGAAGGGATGGACACACGACCTGGAACAGCTAATGGTTACTGGTAAGATTGAAGGGCAACTTCCTAGAGGTTGCAGTCCAATAAGAAGGTCAGACCAAGTCCGCACATCGTTGAACACCAAACTGCACGATGCTCTCTTCGACGCAAAAGACAGGCATAGATGGCGCAAATTAGTGAAGAAAAAGTTGTTCCACTACGATGGGCATCACGAGCCTCAGTAATGAGGAACACGACTCGAACAGAGGAGGATTGAAGTTAATACATCTAGAAACAGGCTTTTAATCAGAAAATTATTTTTATTTTGGTTAAATTCTACTACTGATCTAACGTAGTCAATATTCACATAAACTGACTTCTAAAGCAAATCACTACAAAGCAAAAAATAACTTTGTTTCTAAGGTCTTTCATACAAAATTCATTGGCCTAAATTATATTTTTTTGCCCTAGACTACACTGTCAATTGATGGGGCGCAAATGCGGCTTTATACAACTCTTTATTTACTGATTTTTATATTATAACAAACAAACATTTATCATCGTCATCTTCCTGTTTTTTGTTACCATGTTATTTGGGGTCTGCGCAACGTTTTCTTCCTCTAGTTCGTCCTGTCCGCCATCACTGACGCCCTTTTCTTTCATATCGCTGCGCACACAGTCCACCAATATTTTCTTTGGCCGTCCCCTCCCTCTCCATCCATCCACATTTATATTCATAACTCTTTTAGTAACATGTGTTTCATCCCTCCTCAGCACATGACCATACCAGGCCAAACGGTTTCCGTTCAACTTTTCTGTCACTGGCGCCACTTTATAACTTCCTCTAATATACTCATTTATATCTGAAATTTTATTTAATTAGAATTTTATCTGGAGTTTTACTTTTAACATACCTAAAATTATTTTCAATTTAGAATTAGATAATGTTTTACAACTATTCCTTACGTAACTGATAAAATATTAAATAACATATATTATATCTTTGTTTACATTGTAAGAACAAATTATTTTTCACTTTGAATAAGATTACTCATTCAAAACAACAACTTTTAACCTAAGAATAATTTTAATTAGGTGCGATATTACTCATTTGAACTTTGGTCATTCAGTTGGTCATGAATTATAGTCTATTTTGCTTAATTATATTTTTTAATAATATGAAATTCCAAGCAAAGAAAGGCTTACAGTTCTGAATAAGTTCTTCGTGTCGCTGGCACGACAGTCATAAATTTGTTTGGCCTAAAACTTAGCTAATTCAAAGACATCGTCGGTGGCAGCGCATAGATAATTTCATTGGTGTAATTGCTGCAAGGCGTTCCAGTGCGAGGATAAACTAATAAAAAATATAGATAACCCTGGTTGGATATTTTGGTATACAGAGGATAGGACAGGAGGTGCTATAAAATGATGTGACGTTTCCACCATATCTGTACGAGGAAGTTGAGTGGTGCTTGAAATTCTGCTGTGCGATGAAGTTGAGTGGCGCTTGAAATTCTGCTGTGCGAGGAAACAGTCCTGTACCTGTACAAAAAAGTGACTAGAGATAGGCTGCATAAATCCCTAGCACACATTCCCCGTTTTGTACGTGACCTCCCCTCCTCTTTGCCCTTTTCTACAAGAGCTGAGCTGTGCGAGGCAATGGATAGGAGGATAATGCAATAATCCTATTGGTGGGTGTCGCACACATTCCTTGCTACGCATCCTCGCGCTTACTGCATAACATAGATAAAATTAGTTGCACTAATCTGGCTAAGGTTTGCCATATTCTAAGCTAAGGGGTTTAAAACTAGAAAAGGATTTGTCTTTACATACTGCAGCGTAGTTTATTTACTACATACATGACATTATTACATTTATCACATTATTCTGTTTGCCATGCCTGGAATAAAGTGGCAAAAAAGCTTGTCATAGTACAAAATATACACCCATTGATATACGATGCTTAAGAATGAACACATAAAGAGTATCTACTTTGTTCAAAACTAATCTAAACTGTACTAAGCTATACTTAAAAAAAGATAACTTAGCATTGCCTTTAGGAGGGCAATAAATAACTCAACTCTTTATTATAGCATCGTTAATTCAGTTTAATTTAGTTACATTTGGTAATGGGAAAATTAACAGTACCTGAGTTTGTTCGTCTAAAGGACTAAGAATTACTTCCATAAGTGTATCTATAGACAATAGCGAAAACCTACGTCAAAGCGCATTTCAACAAAAAGTTACACATATATGTTAATCATGAAACACATACAAAAATATGGGTAAAACTCGGACAGTTTTAGAAAATTTTCCGTCTACGAATGTAACTTCAACTAAGTTACACCACAGGACCACAGCCATGTTGAATATTTAATGATAAAAACCACAAAATGAATAATTAAAACAGAATACGTTATATCAGTAAACTTTCGAAATCTGCCACGAACAGAAATGTTTTTCCTACTTCTGCATCCTCTAATTATTCTAAAGGGTTTGCTAAGATTGATTATTTTTTTAACTTAAAAACTGCATTCATTAACTGCATGACTGTTTATTCTCATTATATAATCCGTCTCACAACTATTATTATAACCATATTAATGCCCAGTGGATTAATATGGTCATTCTGTAATCTTTCTCTGATTAAGTAAACAAGGTTACTCTCTGCTCAACACTAACTAGACTTTACCGACCATAGAGATAATTTTATTATCATTAGAAATCAACTTTTGTAATGGGTATTTGCTGATCTTATATAAATGTCAATGTCGGCATGCTGCGCATGAGTTATTTTTAGAAACAACAGAATTAACTCTGTAGAGGCATCATCAACAGGAAAAGCTGTCTCTGGAAGAGCTACCGCCGCTTCCTGCACGAGAAATAACGCGATTTTGGCATAACGTTTATGGGAAACGACAAGAAAATCATGGAAGGAAGAAATACATTGTTCATAACAATTATAAAAATTTTGCCGAAGTCCATATACATTATAGTTTATTTTCTTTATATTTGTGTAATTATAACTTGTAATCAACAGAATTAACGGTTGCATTTTGTTGTGTATAGTGAAGTTATCAACGTGATCGCTAACCTGCACCACGCGGAGGGAGCGCGAGACCTGTTAGGGTAGTGCTCTTACTTCACTGAAGTTCCCCTCTATAACGTACGTAGCAAATAACACGCCGGAATACTTTGAGGGAAGAGATCACGGTAAGATGATACAATAATCGACTAAATTTTACTGTTGTTCATAAATTGGCATTTTACATTGAAGGTTTTTTTTTACAGAACTACAACTGAAACAAATTCTTGGTGATCTTGTTTCCGCGGGCATGGAAACCAATAAATCATCGCTGTTATGGAAGATTGTTTTATGTTGAGGAACCCAGACCACAAGAGGCGTGTGCAAGAAGAACTGGACACCGTCACCGTCCGACGATATTTGTTACCATGTTATTAGGTAACAAACAACCCACCAAACCACCAACCAATGCGCTACCAACTTTATCGATTTGTCACTGGTTGGTTACATTTTACAAAGTTTTCAAATTTCGTTTGACAAGAAAGGAGAAAACAATTTTTATTTTTTGCTGAAAACGACACTTTCGGAACTTCAACCAAATTATTTATATTTTTATAAGCAGCTGCTAAAAGCGTTGAAATGGTGTGAAGGATGGCCAAGTTGGCTCTAGTCAACCTCTTGTCTAAAACGGCTGGTGACACATAGACCTATTATGAAAACTGATATCAGTTGATAGAAACCGAGATCGGCTTCACCCCCGGGCAAAGCGCATGACCCCTTGTGTGCCAGCAGTCTACATGTTCCATACATTTTACTACGCGTTCCGTATATTTTTTCAGCGGCCTGTGTTTTGCTACGAGAACTGCAGTGCGGTCTCACCTCTTAATCCAGTTTTGGAGTGCTACTACTGAAGGCAGTTTTTTTCGTCCAGAGCGGATCTGCAACGAGTGGCTGAAATATCATAATAATATGCTTAAGCCAGAATTAAACCGGTTGCAATTATGTTGAGGATAGGCACGAGTTTCCTGCTTAATACCATAAAATCTTGCTAAAATTTCTTCTCTTAATCTTACAAAATATACAAAACGATTAATTTTATATCAGTACACGCTTTTTCTGTATTTCTCTTTTATTCTGTCATTGTTGCTTTTGTGTTGTCTATATCGAAAAATGTTGATCTATTTCAACTCTTGTTAATCTTATAATGTTAGCTTACTGTTTTTAACCGAATTTCCAAAAAGGAGGCATTGCTATGTTGGCATTTATGTTTGTTCTTTTTTTTGTGTTTGTTCACCGATTAGTCCGTCACTTATGAACCGATTTTGAAAATCTTTTTTTGTTTGAAAGAGTATACCTAAAAGACCAGATGTTTTCTTAGACTGCAACCAATCTTGGGACGTTCACATTGCAGAAGTAAGTAGGCTATTTTGATCGATTCGGTCTCTGAAGCGTCTCCAGAAGTTTCTGCCTTTCTCAACTAAAGTAACTCCTGCTCAGTCTCTTCTTCTTCCTCTTTTTGACTATGCTGATGTCTGCTTCCTTGATGCGACTGAGGAACTTCTTAATAAGCTCGAACGATTGCATAATTTGTGCATCCGCTTCATTTTTGGCCTCCGAAAGTATGACCATGTGTCGGATTTTCGGAGGCGGTTGAAGTGGCTGCCCATTCGGCAGCGCCGAGATACACTCACTCTTTCTTTACTGTTTTCTGTTCTTCACAACCCTACCTCTCCTTCATATCTTCGGGAACGCTTTGAGTATCTTGTTCCGAGAGGAAAACCTTGCCGTTCCTTATCACCTCTTCTCCTTCGTTTTCTTCCCCACTCATCAAGTCGTTACGGTGGATCATTTATTATTCGTGCTGTCCGCCTCTGAAATAATCTCCCTCACTCCATACGGGATAGCCCTTCGTTGATCATTTTAAAGAAAAGAACAAGGGAACATTTCCTGTCAACATGACGCATAGATTAATTAAGGATTTTAGTAATATTATATACACATATTTGTTTAGTTTATATAATTAGTAAGAATTTAATTGTTAAGTTTTATTGTGCACTTGAGTACGCCGTCCTCATTGAATAAAAAATCTCTATGACACTGAGGTTTGCTGCAAGAGAACCCAATTATGGGTTAAGCTCGCCTTTGTACATAAGCTATCCTACTGTATTTGTAAATTTTTGTTTTGTTTACAATAAAGAATAATAGGACTGTGTTAAAGCAAATTTTAATAAATGATTCTAATGAAAATTGTACCATCGAACTGCTTTGGTGATGAACCTGGAAGGTAGGCACGTGTTTAGGCTTGTTGGAATTTTTATGAGAAGCCCTCTGGCTATAAATGATTTTCATAAGGTACCATAACAAAAAGAAAAATAAAATACTTTTAACAAAAATACTAAACCGACTTCCAAAACAAAACACTACAAAACGAAAACATTCTCTTCGGAAGTCGGTGTTCAAAAACGAAAAAAAATAGGTACCAAAGACAATGACTTCCGAAAAGAAAGTAATCTTTCGCTTTGTAGTGTTTTCTTTTGGCAATCGGTGTAGTATTTTTCTTTTGGCATTCAGAAGAGTTATTTTTTTTTTATTATGGATTATTTTTAGAACCATACCAAAATGATTCTTATTGAAAATTACATCAAAATATTATAATAGTGAGCGAATTATAAATACCTAGTTTTATATTACATAGCGAAGTTCATAAGGTCACTAAAACAATGCGATTGCAGCTGTGGTAGCTAATCTGCTATCATGATTAGAAGTGAATTAAACGAACTATTAAATCATTACTAGTCTTCATGCTACATAGTATTTTAATAAACAATATTTTTGAGCAAGGATGCCAGTCTCTACAATTTCACAATTGTAATCCATATAATTTATTTTTGTAATTAGTTAAATATTCTCAAATTCATTTATTGTTCATACCGTACTTAATTTTTACGGTTCCGTACCCAAAGGGTAAAAATGGGACCCTATTACCAACACTCCGCGGTCCGTCTGTCTGTCTTTCCGTCTGTCACCAGGTTGTATCTCATGAGCCGTGATAGCTAGACAGTTAAAATTTTCACAGATGATGTATGTCTGTTGCCGCTATGACAACAAATACTAAAAACAGAATAAAATTGTTATTTAAGAAGGGGGTTCCAATCAAAAAATGTGTTTTCTTTTTGCTGTTTTTTGCGATAATGGTACGGAACCCTTCGTGGGCGAGTCCAACTCGCACTTTGCCGGTTTTTTTTGTAATCTATTCATCTTTATATTCATTCTATACTATGCTTTTGATTTTGATGGAGTGTTGAATGGTAGGTACAGTTAAGGGTCAAAAGTCAAACACACTCTATCAAAACAGCAGAAGGATTTTTTTTAGGCAGATGAATTTAAACTTTTCAGGGTTAGTATGTATAATCTATACTCCAATTTCTACACAACTTATTAAACCTGTTGTGGACAATTTAACTTCTTCTACAAAAACTAGCCATTTGAATTTTGGGAGAGTAAGATTGTACTTTTGACGCTTAACTGTACATGCAGGCTTCATCCATAATATAATTAAAAATGTGTGCGAAAATAACTCTTTCTGTTACCTTTTCACACCCGGATTGGGATGCAACTTGGCATATGAATAGACCAGAACTTGGATTATGACTTAGAATTTCATATTTCCTCTCGACAAAGGCTATTTGAAGATAATTCCGAAAAAAGCTAGTTAGCCTGTACACGCATCTCGTGAAACTAGTGTACCTACAGATACTATTACAATTTCGCATAATACTCCCTGTAGGTAAGGTCCATATAATATTTAGGTTATAAATCACGCTTTCATCAGGGATATCAGGACCATTGCATTAAGTTCGTATTTATATTCGTTAAGCTAACCGACTATGATGAAGCAAGTACTTATTTATAAATGGTAACATCGACCTGATCTGATGATGAAGCCGGAAGGTAGGCACTGGAACTCCAAAATAAAACAATGGATCCTAGTCGTGTTTGGGCCTATTGAAATCGTCATGAGATTTACTTTGGCTATAAATGATTTTCATGGTATTTGATACATGGTACCCCAAAACTAAAAAGAGATAAATAAAAAACTTTTTAACAAAAAAAAAATTAAACCGACTTCCAAAACAAAACACTACAAAGCGAAAAATAACTATCTTTTCGGAAGTCGGTGTCGAAAAACGGATATCAATAGGTACCAAAGACACCGACTTCAGAAAAGATATTTTTCGCTTTGTAGAGTTTTGTTTTGGAAGTCGGTTTAATAATTTTTATAAAAAGTTTTTTATTAAGCTTATCTACAATATCCAACCGAAATTCTACATTGGTATAATTTATCTGCATTTAAGTCAGGAACTGATATAAGAAGCCACAAAATGTTACAAAATTGCAGATAATTACAGTTCTATCTTTACCATCATCACGCTATACATTTTAAGAACTCAGCCGTCAATTACCTTGACACATAAGATCGGCTATTTTACACAATTGTCAACGGAATTCATAGTTTTGCGAACTGTTTGACCGCCATGTCGTTTGTTGTAAGTTCGATCCCCAGCTTTCGCAGTTAATTTTTCAATATGATAAACTTATTTTATGCTTTTTTGGTGCACCAAAAAACATCCAGGTACATAGTAATTAAATATATAATGTTTAGTATATGAAATAGTATACATACTACGAGAATTTCCAAATCATCTTTTACATTATATAAAAAAGTCCCCGCCGCGTCTGTACGCGATATACTCAAAAACTACTAAACGGCTTTTCATGCGGTTTATACCAATAGAAGACTGGGAAATGAGGAAGGTTTTTGTGAAGCCGGGGCGGGTCGCTAGTACTTTATAATGATAACTTTAAAAAAATTGCTATGTACATGTGATAATTTAGGAATATGTATTTGTAGATTCGTTGACGATAGGTATTAGGATTTTTTTTTTTTCATTATTGACAGGCTCGCGCTTGACAACTATCTCACCTGATGGTAAGTGATGATGTGGTCGACGATGTAGCACGCTTGCCTAGAAGAAACCTATTCACTCACCTAGTTAAATATACTTGATTTAGGTTGTTACTTTTTTTGGAAATAATGATAATTGAATTGATAATATTGCTTCGTTGGTGTTGGTGGGTTAAAAATATTTGTTAAACTGTTAATCGGTCTTCTGAATCACTCATAGATTTAGTAATCATAAGTTATTCAATATCTAATCGCTGATTAGGTCCTAATAATAGTAGTACTAAATTTACTAATAATAGACAATGGACGTCGATTTATGAAGTATTGCCTTTTCTTTTTAGGTATTGTGATGTGCCTCGTAAACACTACGAATGCGTGATTCATTAAGGGTGAGGTATGGCCAATGTACTCCGAAAGTTTTGAATCCCTCTGATCTTCGGTTTATATTATAATCGTTTTGAAATATTGGTAAATGTGCTTCAATGTTGGATTTAACAATCTAAACAAAGGACTTGGATTACTACACTTAACAGTTAACAGTACGCTTTAATTTATACGTACAGCAAGACATCGTAGACATGCTTATTGTTAAAAGCGCCTTTTAATGAATGGGGTATACGATCTCGTTGTATAATTTGAAGAGTTATATTTAAGTGTCGCTTAGAGGTCGAGCAGCGTAGAAGTTCGCCCAAGGCTTTCAATCGCAAGTCGTCGACCCGCCGTCACCTTGCCTCGCGCCAACTTACGCAATTCGTTAATCTTATCATCTGCATGCGCACCCGCACGACCTCGATCTCCCCTCTCACCCCTCGCCGAATTTCGACGCCTACATTAACATCAATAGGTAAAGTAAGTGAGGTCATCCACAAAGTCAATTCTTATTTAACATTCGAAATGGGTAAGTAGGTACTAGGGTTTTCGCGTACGCGGACTCTTTTCAAAACCGGGTATACCCGAATATCACATTTTTACAAATAAAATATCGGATCATTCGTCAGGTTGTACTTAATTATTATGGCTGTAATATCCAAGCACAACATAACAATATGATATAATAACTACTTCTTTTAAATGATTAAATATAACTATTTAACTGACTTCAAAAAGGAAGAGGTTATCAATTCGATTGTATTTTTTTTATGTGTGTCACCTCAAAACTTTGTACTAAGTGAACCGATTTTGATGATTCTTTTTTTTTTTATTTAAAGCTGTTTTAATCAGTATTGCGCAGTAATCTTGATAAATTATGTGATTCTAAACTATTTATTGTAAGATATTCTTAAAAAACGTGTATGTCTGTTTCAACGTCAAATTATGTAATGTTTGCATTCATAGGGGTAAAATCATGGATGAAATTTTTACTTACTTGACTAATAATAACTTTACTGGTTTTATTTAACATTTATATACTTTGGTGTTTGACATTGATTTTTTTGACTTTTCACATTCACTTAACATATTGGCATACGACTAATTATTTGACATAATCTATACATATAAAATGCTATGTCCTGAATGACTGACTGACGGATCAACGCACAGCCTAACCCGCTGATTGTAGAGACCTGAAACTTGGAGGGTGTGTTTATTGTATGACGTAGGCATCCGATAAGAAAGGATTTTCCGAAATTCTTCCCATAAGGGGGTGAAAAAGGGGGGCAAAGTTTGTATGAAAAATCTAATTCTTTCGACCAAAATTATTGATACTTGGTACAAATACTATGGTAAATGAATAATAAAGGTTTTTACTATTATTTTTTTAAACTACCTCCAAAATACGATGAAGGGGTGTTAAAGAAGATTGAAGTTGATATAAATACCAACAAAAATAAACAATAAAGGTTATTACTATTAGTTTTTCGAATCTACCCCAAAAGTCGTATAAAGGGGTGCTAAAGTTTGTGTGAAGAATTTTATTTCAAAGGTTAATAAACTGGAAACTTGATATAAATACCAACATATAAACAATAAGGTTATCATTTTTAGTTTCTTGAAACTCGAAATCACGCGAACGAAGTCGCAGGCGAAGTGCTAGTTAATATACATTTAACTTATTCACATTGTACAGTAAGATTTAATTGTTTCCATTATGAAGGTGTTTTGTTGATTTATGTTTGGTAGTAGTGAGTATTTTTTTAATTTAATTTTTTTAAAGCACATCAACAACACAAACATGGACATCTTACATTTTTCGGGGTCTTATCCTGGTGTCTATGTCAATTACAGACGTGCACAGCATTTTCATAATCAAAGCACATAATTTTATCACAAATATAATTTAACAAAAAAAAAAAACAAATATTAAATAAGCAATATTAAGATAAAACTCGTGAATTAAAAAATAATTAAATATAAATCAAAAGGAGATTTTTTTTTATTAAATTAAAAAATAGAATCAAAACAATATATCTATATATTAATTAAATGATATTTGAAAAAAAAGGGAAGGAAGAAAAAGATTAGATTCGTTTTATTGTTAATCATACTTGTACAGTACACCTCGTGGCACAACATAGTGAACCTACTTAATTTTCTACCACCCCACCCACACGCACAAACATAATGTTAATAATAAATAGTAAAATTCTGATTCTGGAAAAAAATATTTAAAAGATCAATATAGGTGCTTCTTCCGTGTATATATATATCACTTAAAAAGAAATGCCAAATAAAACCAAACAGAAATAATTATTTAACTTTAAATAACAATTCGTATCTAAAGTAAAATAATCTAATAACACTAGTTAACAATATTTTTACCCAAAGGCGAAACCACTTTGTATTGAAAGAAAAGTAAAAGTGAATTTTACGGGATTGGTTGACTCCCTCTTTGTGGTATTTTTTTAATCAATTTAAAATAAGTTCTACATCTACTGTTCTAATATTATCCAAGAAAGTTTTATCAACTGCTTTAAAAGAATACCAGGCATCTTTTCCAGGACTTATGTGGTAGTCAATATTTATTCATTCTTTTTATTTATTGCCCTTAATCTTTCCTTTAGTTTAGGATCAGAAATAATGTTAAAACCTTAAGTTTTTGTGAGACTAAAATAGCGGTGTTTTTCGCAATTTGTAAATATAAAACCAGAAATAATAAATACCCGAGATTAAGGTTTTGAAAACGCTTAAATACACGGGTATACCAGACCCAGGTACCCGGTGCCGAAAACCCTAGTAACTTGTACATTCACGACTACGACTCTCAATTCGCATGACTTAATGCTTAAAATGCTCGCCCAGTGCAGATATCGATATGTCTTTTTCATTGCATAAAGTCAAATCTGTCTTGCTTAAGGAATTATCACCGAAGTGAAGAAAAAAAGGAATACTGGAGTTCCTATTGTCTTTTTCACTTACCTTGACATTTGGACTGTGTTTGTTCTTTTCTGTTTACTAATCTAGCATTACATAGTAAGTTTTTCATTTGTACTTTTTTGTTGGATTTATGTAACAATTGACTGTATTTATGTAACTTAATAAGTAAATCTGTTTTTCTGTTTTCATACTCCTATGTTAAATAAATGCATGCCGTGGCAGCCTTTAATTAAGGCTACACTATAAATTGTAAAAATAGTATGAGTACCTTAACATGTATTTTTGGTGTAAGCTTTGTTGGTTGTCCTTAAATAAATAAATAAATAAATAAATAAATAAAACCTTTACAAAATTACACCCAGCCATGTTTTTCAATCCGTAGCACTTTCGTAGCACCAGTACTTTTATAAACGGTGATAATGGTCAATTGATTTGTTATACATTTGAATGAAATAAAATTGGTTCACGAATACCAAAATGAAACACGGTCTATATTAAAAAAATAAAAGTGGTCTACGAGTGGAGTGCTACGGGTTTCGTAGCGCACCGGGCCACCACCGCGCCGGAAAAGCGGCGGAGAGAGGAGCGCCTGCGCCGGCGCGCCGCCGGTGGGACGAGCCTGCGCGCGCGCCACCCCGCGCGTATTTATTCGCAAGGCCACGCCAGCGGCGCGCAGTGCCGAGACGTCGGTCGCACGCGATATACAATCCCCGAGTTATCGGCATCGCACTATCGCGAATTTACAATCCGCGCACTAATGTATCTTTATTAACTTAAAAAAAATACAGCCGTTGTTTTTATTTATTTGAAAGACTGTAACTGTTGTATCTGACAAAATGATATCTATTTTATCAAATTCCAAACTTTTGTGGGGACTGGTGAGAGTAGTGAATTACTGTGTGTCAATTACTTCGCTGGAGCTGCTGCTCGTAGCGGGGTCGGCGCTGTTGCTGCTGCGCCAGCTGCGCGAGGCGCGCAAGCTGCCGCCGGGGCCCTGGGGCCCACCCATCGTCGGCTACCTGCCCTTCCTAGGAGTACGCCACAAGACCTTCCTGGAGCTTTCTCACCTCTACGGAGCGGTCTTCTCTACTCGTCTCGGAAACAAACTGACCGTTGTGGTCTGCGATTACAAAGTCATCCGAGATATTTTCAGGAGAGAAGAGTTCACCGGACGCCCCAGCACCCCGCTCATGAATACTTTGGATGGTCTCGGTAAGTCCGCAATACCACCACATTATATGGCCAAGTCTTTTGCGAAACTACTTTTTTGCTTAATTTTAATTCTTAGAGTTAATATTTGGGACATCATAGTTTATTTCATAGTTAGTCTTACATTTCAAGTTTATCTCTTCGTTTGTTTAATTTTCACTGAAAATATACAAGTAAAAAAAAAATCTTTGAAAAAAAAATCAGCTAAGCTAGTAAATGTCAGTAAACATTATATACCGGCAAGAAAAGTGCACATGTGCATGTGGGCGTCACTAGCCCGTCCCTCCCGCGGTGCTTGTGCACCGCCCACTTGTAAGCCCTCACTATAACGCCTCCCTCTGTGCAGGCATCATCAACAGCGAGGGCCTTCTCTGGAAGAACCAGCGCCGCTTCCTGCATGAGAAATTGCGCGAATTCGGCATGACGTATATGGGAAACGGCAAGAGAGTCATGGAAGGAAGAATAAAGGTTTGTAACAATTATACAAGTTATCTCATAACCCACATATAATAGTTTATTTTCTTTATATTTGTGAAATTATTGGTGATCAACAATATTAACGGGTTATTCGTTGTTTAGAACGAAGTACATGAGCTGATAGACAGCCTGCACCACGCGGGAGGAGCACCCATCGACGCCAACCCTCTGCTCGCCCTAGGCGTGTCCAACGTCATCTGCGGCATCACCATGTCCGTGCACTTCACCTCCGGAGACCAACGCTTCGAAAGGCTAAACCACTTGATTGAAGAAGGCATGAGGCTCTTCGGTGAAGTCCACTATGGGGAATATGTCCCTCTATACAACGTAAGTAGCAACACTTATTCAAAATCTGTTAAAAACGAATTAATATTATTATATTATGAGTTTGTTTAATAAAACTAACAAATCCTGTTTTTCACATGCAGTGGCTGCCCGGCAAAGCACAAGCGCAGGAGAAAGTAGCGAAGAACCGAGAGGAGATGTTTGCTTTCTACCAGACCCTGATCGACGAACACCGCGAAACTCTAGATGTAAATAACGCCAGAGATCTCATCGACATGTATTTAATCGAGATAGAGATGGCCAAGGCTGAGGGGCGCGAAGGAGAACTATTTGAAGGAAGAGACCACGGTAAGTTTTATACAACAAGCGACTAGTTTTTATTGTAATACAATAACATAATACCCCATAAATTGGCATTTTACATTGAAGGTTTCTATATAGAATCTTTTTTTCACAGAACTACAACTAAAACAAATTCTTGGAGACCTTTTTTCCGCGGGCATGGAGACAATAAAATCATCGCTGTTATGGATGATCGTTTTCATGTTGAGGAACCCCGAGCACAAGAGGCGCGTGCAGGAAGAACTGGACGCCATCGTCGGTCGCGAAAGGCTCCCAACACTGGAAGACATGCCCAACCTACCGTACACCGAAACAAACATACTTGAAACTCTAAGAATGTCAAATATAGTGCCACTGGCAACCACACACTCTCCTACAAAGTAAGTATTATAATACTAAACTCGGAAATGTTATGTAAAAATTATATTTCGGTAAAAATACTTATCTCTACCTTTTTTCTTAGGGATGTTTACATAAACGGCTACTTAATACCCGCTGGCTCTCAAGTTGTGCCTCTCATCAACTGCATACACATGGACCCTAACCTGTGGGACGAGCCCGAAAAGTTCAATCCCAGCCGATTCATCGATGAGACCGGCAAGATCAAGAAGCCCGAGTACTTCATGCCGTTCGGCGTCGGCAGGAGGATGTGCCTGGGAGACGTGATGGCGCGCATGGAGATGTTCATGTTCTTCTCGTGCATCATGCACCAGTTCGACCTGGAAATGGAGGAGGGTCATGCGCCACCATCACTGGAGGGTACGGTGGGCGCCACCATCGCGCCCGAAGCCTTCCGCGTCAAGTTCACCCCGCGCTCAGCGCCCGCCGCGGCGCCACCCGCGCCCGACCACCCGCACTTGCGCCATGTTGGTGCACACTAGCCGCCTCGCTGCTCCGCGCCACTCCGCGCCACATCGCGCCACTCCGCGCCTCACAGCGCGACCACACCCACCAGTATTCAATGATCACTCGTTTTAGAGCGAATCGACAACCATTTATTTAAGTCTTAATTATATAAGTGACGACATCGCCGTCGCGATGTTCGAGGCTGTGCATAAAGTGTTCAATTAAATAGTAGACCGATCGTTAGATAAATGTATTGATATTCCCATCGTTGAGATTATAAAAAGACGTTTGTGTGAGTTTGCAGTATTAGCGTGTTGGTAGACTAGAATGATAGGGACTTCAGCAAATCACACCATTACACATTGTATTTAAGGTTTACGTTCTAAGTTCTAGTACCTATACCAAAATAAAATGTAGAATTCTAGGTCATTATTTGTATCATTATTTATTAGTGTCACTTGCGAGAATGGGGTCTGTTGTGTGTGATCTCACGTTTGTTGCGTTACTGTAGGCTTTAGGAATAAGTTTTTAAGTGTTCATTTATATGTATAGAGTAACTAGTACGTATCAGGTATGAAGGTACATTCCATGGTAGTGTGAACCAGCAACTAGTCTAGAGCGATATCTTCGCTATATAATAGAATAACGCCTAACTTTAATGATCTTGTATTGTACTAAAATCAATTCGTTGCAACCAAGTTGCCCTGTACTGAATTTCAGTCGGAAAGCTTGTAGCTTACCGATGTCTGTTGGACTATTATATGCTTTGTATATAATGCTCTATTTAATTGTAAGAATGTACGTTTAAGTAATAAATTAAAAGTGAAAACATTGATTTAAACACTCTATTTTATTAAAACCTGGTTACCAACTACGAGGACGAGAAAGCAAAAAATGAGTAAGGCTAATCACTACACGTAGTGTTACAAGAATACATAAGTCTGACAACAAGGCTGCATTATGAAACACTTTTACTCAAAATACCAAAGGAGCTTCTCGGTACAAAGTATCAATCATTTTTCTCACAATACTATCCATCAATACAACCTAATCTATTTCGATTTAATAGTAATAACTTAAAAAATAAAGAACTTCCTACTTTTTTTGAAGTCGGTTGAAAATAATGTGCTACTGTGCTCCGTCTTATCCTTCGGAGAACACAACAGTGATATTATGCTTGTTTGTGTTATGTTAAAATTCGATTGGCTTACGAAACGAAGTTTATTGAACTTTTGGTCTTTAGTAACTGCAACATTTAAATAAATTAAACTGAATTAAACTGGTATGCTAGTTTGTAAAGGTGCAGTTGCGTGAACACAAATACTATTAAGTAATGTTGGAGGTGAAAGACCTGTTGACAGTCGACGTCACAGCTAGGCACGCAGACCCGCACAATTTGTACAAACGAGGGTATCGACTAGCTGACATTACTCACGGTCTTTCCCATTACTCATATGGCATCTATACTACCTACCTACTTCCTTTGTTGTAGTAATTAAATACACACACGTAATTAGTAAAAGCTTTGCAAATTATAGGCTTTACAGAATATTTATTTAAACAATTAATTATTTATTCACGTGGTATTTAAAATCAATGGAAATCGTTGTTCCTGCTGTAGCGGGAAGCTTTGTTTTAATACAAATTGTATTATCATCCTGAGCACAAGCCAGTAACTTCGCATCTACTATGTATCTACAGAAAAAAGTCAAAATACATAAACAGATAATTTCGAAGGCGGTTTGAAACAGATTTCTGCACCATTGTCTGATAAGTTCTGGTTATTTCGTAAGTTGTGTTTTGTAGCAGCATTCTGCCGTACTTTCACGTAAATTTAATACCAAAAATAAAAAATCTTTTAATTTTCAAGCAATTTTTAATTTATATGAGTTGACTACGGCTACCAACTGAATGAAAATATAGGTACTAACTACGTCATACAGTAAGAGGGAATGCGGGCAGAGAGCTCCGACTGAATTTCCTTAGTAAAAAGTTGATTCGCGGTTTGGCTCTCGCCTATTTCCTCCTCCAGAATAGGAAAAATTTAAAAGATATTCCATAAATTGAATAAGAAAGATATATATTGGGCTTCTATGTTTTCCTTAATTTATAGTTGTCAAATTTGTACACTAGGTCTCTATTGACAGAGCAATTTTGAGCATCTTTTGAGGGTTCTAGTGCTTCTAAAGATAATGTATCATCAAAAAGGAAAACATTGGGGCACAATATATACTTTATTTTTTCCTTTTATGAAATATCTTTTAAATTTGTCTAATATTGGAGGAGGAAATAGGCGAGAGCCAAACTTCGATTTATAATTTTTAACTTGGGATATTCAGTCGGATGTCTGCGACCGCATTTGCTCTTAAACAGGATCACAATAGAAGGAGACGCGAGGAGGGGAGAGGGTTAATCCGATGGTTCCTTTCATCTCTTCCTCTGTCGGGCGGTCGGACGCCAGTCGCACTCGGCGTCGACGAAACAATCGTGAGACTAAGCCGCATGCCAGCATCCGAGAGAGCTCGTCGCCAGGACACATACGTTTGCCTGTGGATGGAAGGTAACCTTATAAGAATTTTCCATATGCAAACTACCGCAATAACCTGAATAAAAATATTTTTTGTGTTAATCAAATATATTTATTTATGCGTTTAAAATGTTGCCGTGTTAATTAAGAGAAAAACCGACACCGAACAAATTAAACTTTAATAAAAGCTTGTTGTGAAAAATAAAATCAAAAGTTGCTTTATCACTTCCAAGAAACAATTTAATTACGAGTAGTTACATTGTATTACTAGTGCTACAAACAAAGTAAAGATACGGAAACCAGATAAACTGTTCCTTTTCAAGGTATTGCCAGTTGAAGTAATGTTGCCCAGGGAAGAGTTTCCTTCGTTTTTACGGAGACAGACCATAAAACAGGACGATTAGAAAATAAATAGAAATTTCGTAGCGAGTGAGATTTTTCGTTGGCTACGCGACTTATTTGCTACGTCTCTGCTTGTAAAACATATCATTAAAGTACATTGAGTTCTGTTCCCGTTGCTTGGCAGTTTATACAAAAATATAATTATTTAACAGTAATAAATTACGCTTTTTATTAATTTACCTATTAATTCTTTGAATGACAAATCACAGTAATTCATTGTTTCATCTCCAAATTGTTGATAGTGAAGTATTATTATGAACTAAATATTATTTGCGGTTGAACTGTGACCACATTTAATGGGGATCATACATACGTACATTGCCTAAGTATATAACCAGGGGAAAACCGATAAACAACTAGAATACTCGCAAGCTCCGTAATGTGGAACAGGAAGGAATAAAAAACATAAAAAATACTTTTCATTCCTGATTTCTTATTTTGGTGTTTTTTTCTCTTATACTGGTACAAAAACTTTCAATGTACTTTTTAAAAAGATACCGAAAGAAAGGAATTGTCATAAATCCCTATCGATGGAGTAGTACGTGATGTAGCTCTAAATGGGCACAAAAAGTGCTCTACTGATGAGCATTTTACAACAGTACTTATTTAATCTACACTAAATCTAGAAAAAAGAAAAGTAATTTATGTGCGGTAACTGCGATAAGTAGTAGTCGGCCTTCGCACATTTAGAGTTCCGCACCAAAGAAAAATACTGATTTTTCAATATATTGGTATTTGTTAGTAAAATATATGTAATAATAAACAATATCACTAAATTTCAAGTGCATAGGTCAATCAGAAGTTAAAAAAATCCTCGCAACAAAATTTTGTAAAAATAAGCTAACTTTGGTGGCCTCTCATTCCTTTGTTTTCCAATATTTTTAAAACTAAACATATAGTATTTATCTACTCAACGAGCTCTAAACAACGATACCCCCTCAATGGGGTAGGTCAAATTTTTCGCATAAAAATTGTGTGGTATAAAAATTGTATAGGGCTCCGTTTGAACCTTTGGGGTACGGTACCCTAAAAACGGATTGAGTAACTAAACAAATTGGGAAAAATATTACATCCGCACATAACGGCCGTCGCTCAACATAATGCTCTGACGCATGATAGAGACAAAGACACAGAGCTGATTTTCAGAGGCAGCCGGCGTTGAATATCTTTCGACTAAACACTTAGTTATCGAAGACTAAACATTTCAAAAGCTTATCAATCTGTCAGCTCCAGTAGGTATAGGTATAGCGATATAATAATTATTAACAAATATCATACGTAGTTTATCGCGGTTATCTGAGTCCAAAATTTAAAATGTACAGAAAGTCTAAAATAAGCAATCAGAAATCAAAGTAGGTCTCTCGATCAGACTGAAAATGTATTTTAAAGCTACCTACATAATTATTATGTTTTCAGTCTGAGAATGAGAGATAAGTACGATAGCCGAGGTTATACTTGACATTAAAATTAAACTTCATTTGTGGAAGCTCTCGTTTGTTAACACGCTTTTATTAGTTTGGTATGTATATATCTATGTAACGGAATCTTTGAACATGATTTTCATCCTCTTCATAACGTCGGATTAGTTTGAAACTGTGCACACTTATCAAGGACCGATGACAATGCAATAACTTAAATTGTTTGTCCCATTATCCTTACCAGGTTCTTCAGGATTAGCGATTGAAATAAAAAAGTAAAAATTATTAATAGTTTAAAAAAACTAAAAAACACGCTTTAATATAAAACCAAACTTAAAAGAAAATAATTTTCAATAAATTTAAATTAAGAGTATATAAAAACATTTTATTGTAAAAAAATTAAGACATTTCCAAAAGACTACTGTTACATGACTGTTACCAATATCTGCCAATAAAATGTAATAACAATTGTTATCAAGAACCCCACGCTTTGTTACAATAAAATACATTTTTTTTTTAATCTTCACACTATACTTAATTTAAACTTATTGAAAATTATTTTCTACTTTTTAGTTTGATTTCTATTAAAGCGTGTTTTTTAGTTTTTTTAAACTATTATTTTATTTCTACGATTTGGGCACAGAATTCATGTTGACTATCTTTTTAAGGTTCCGTACCCAAACTTCCCATTGACCTATGAACTTGAAATTTGGTGATAATGTTTATTATTACGTACCTATATTTTAGTAACAAATACCATTACATTGAAAAATCAAATTTTCAGTTTGGTGCGGAACCCTAACTGTGCGAAGTCAGACGCGCAATTGGCCGGTTTATTTTAATTTAATTCACTCTCATCTTCATTTCTACTTCTTACTCACTCTCTTTTTCATGAAAATTAGAGCTAGTGACTTCTGTGTCCAGCTTTGGGCAATATTATAATGCCACATCAGAAAAACAAATTATCCTGAACAATATCCAAATTATATAAAAA
The DNA here is from genome assembly GCA_947562075.1 of Orthosia gracilis. Classification (NCBI taxonomy): domain Eukaryota; kingdom Metazoa; phylum Arthropoda; class Insecta; order Lepidoptera; family Noctuidae; genus Orthosia; species Orthosia gracilis. Next base: position 16,221,747 of record OX387274.1, read on the forward strand.
AGAACAATTGAAAAAATAAGTTTGAAGTGACAAGAGCCTATAGTAGGTTCGTTTTTTTTTTTTTCGTTCCTTTTCAATAGGTCGTCACAAGTCACAAGCCTAAGCCCGCTGAACCATTATAACGAACCCACTGTTATAATAACAAAACATATTCGTTATTCAATGAAGTTAAAGAGGTCAGCAGAAAATTTCGTTCTTTTTCTGTCGTGTTATCACAAACTCTAATATAACATGCTTTTGAAGAAAAAAATACCCAGCCAAGAAGCTGCAAAAATTGGTATCGTGCCTTCAGGGTTATTGCAATAGAAAATTCAAGAGGTAATTGAATGTGTGTACATTTTCTGCTATTGATGCGACAGAAAGACCAAAAACGACCATATCCTAGAGGCACTTTTCTTAAACACTTACACTTGGCGAGATGAGCAAAATTTTTTTAGCATAGACGGATGAATGAGCGCACTAAGGTAAAAGAATTGACTCTCCTTGAACTCCTTTCGTGTTCGGCTCACCAAGCGAAGATACAGCTTATCTTATTGTACGAGTAGGTACACTTTACCTGTTTGAAACGGTATGAACTCTTGAGGTTTCAGCAGACTTCCGTCGGAACCTAAGAATCTGCTCGGTCTAAATTCTTCCGGGTTATCCCAAACATCTGGGTCCATGTGCATTGCCCATTGGAGTGGAATGACCATAGCTCCTTTAGGAATTCTGTAGTTTCCTAGATAAGTATCCTGCGGGAGGATAAACACAGATATTAGTTTTTGTTTAATTACAGCTTAACTTTGAGTTACCTACTACCTATATCTTTTTAGAAAACCGAAAATAATTAGGGAAAGCTGATATCTTAATTAGAGACTATTCCCATTTCAACTCAGAACTTTCCATTTAATGTTTCCAAGAAGCGATACAAAAGTTACTAGATTCGAAATACCCAATATGATAAAATATGCATACTTCGACGCATCCATGGGGAATCCCGACAGGCACGATCGATCGAATGCGCTGCGTCTCGCAGATTGCCGCCATTAGGTGAGGCAGTCTGGAACCATCCACTTCGCTATCCTCAGGGTATCCCGACAGAATCTCTTTACGCACTAATTCCTGAAAAAATAAGGTAAATAATAACCCCCTTAATAACTCTGAGTAAAAACAACTAGTATCATCTAAGTATTAACCATACATTTTCAATATTTAAGCTTGGCATAACTTTACTCCGCGGTTATTAATACGAGGAACAATGTTTTTTTTTTTTAATTTGCGTACCAGAAATTATAACAATTTCAATTCCAAAATCCGGCCAATTGCGAGTCGCACTCGCGGCCGAAGTATTCTGTATCATTATCGCAAAAAACGGCAAAAATCACGTTTGTTGTATGGGAGCCCCACTTAAATATTTATTTTACTCTGTTTTTAGTATTTGTTGCTATAGCGGTAACAGAAATCCATCGTCTGTGAAAATACAACTGTCTAGCTATCACGGTTCATGAGATATAGCCTGGTGACAGACAGACAGACGGACGGAACGCCGAGTCTTAGTAATAGGGACCCGTTTAACCCTTTGGGTACGGGACCCTAAAAACAAAAAAAATACACACAAGTAGTACACAAAAATACTTAAAAGACAAATAGAGCAAATTATTATGTACTTCGCGTTACATATTATTCATACAACATGTAGGTTGAAAGCTTATAGGAACGTATGAAGCGCCTTTCAGCAGAGTCTCCACTTGAATACATCGTTGAACACTGACAGCAATGATTGACATTCGATTCAAAGCTCTTTGCTAGCCTAACAAAAGACCGCGAGTTTATAAAATACATGTCGATTCACGGTCTTTTGCACAGAAGACGAGATGAATGTTTGCTAAAGCTTAGTAATCCTCTTTATGTCTCCTGTAATTGTACGTACCTGTTCTTCAGGATAAATAGCCATATACAACAAGAACCAAGCCAAAGTAACAGACGTGGTATCAAGACCAGCTCCAAACATATCAGCCAAAAGATACAACATCTGTTCATCAGTCACATATTTAGCTCCCTCATCACCACTCTCGAATCTTCTCTTCTGTTCTAGAAGGAAATTGTCAAGGATGCACTCTCCATCTGTAGGAATCAAGATGTTAGGGTCGAAGAAATGTTCTTCATTATTTGAAGCGTGTTTGCTGTACGTGATACATTTCATATGGCCCTCAGGGTGTTCACTGAAGAGATTTTCATGAGGAGGGTAAGCTGCCTCCTTTATTGGTGGCAACCCAATAATTTTTCGTCGTCGATCAATGATGCTCGCGTACAATCTGTGTGTTTGAGCTTGCCCGCGTGTTAACACTTCTATTGTTTTTTGAGTTGAAGACGAGATGAATCTGAAAAAAAAGTAACATTATTAAAAATGAACATATTAAAAGTGAACATTTAGGTATTAATTATTAGCAGCAGACATTTCTCAATTATTTCTTATCTTACCAGCGACCCGGACCCCTACTACGCACGTGTGCAATCTTATTAATGAGGTGACATGTCGAAACATCAAGATTATTTTGCTTTATCTAATAACTAAACAATACTAACAAATTACAAACATAAACCTTCTAGACTAAATTCTCTAAATGATCTAGTGAAAACCGTATCAAAATCCGGTGCGTAGTTTAATAGAACAACGCGGCCAAGTCGAAATGCATTTTTTCTTTTAGAGACGAGTTACTTTCAAGTCCAGATTTGCCCAATTTTTGACGATGGATCCCCATTAAGGGTTAAGCACACTTGAGAAAACACGTGATAATCAAAAATCAAGCAACTTAGTAGGCACCTTTAGTGCTCAATACGTACCTGACGAAAGGCAAAAAGTTAACAACACCGGCGACACCCATTTCATGACATCCCTCTTCTTGAATTTGTCTGAACCAGTGCCATGTTTTGTCTTCTGGAGGGAACTTGAAGCCGAATATTATTTCATTGACAACATTTCCTAGAGAATTCGACAGCATTTGGGAAAGATCCATTGGAGAGCCGGCCGCCTTTTCCACATTCTAAAAGACATAACATTATATTTTTTATAATAGTACTTGTTTGCTTAGCTTAATTTAGCAATATACATAATACTACAAGACACTAATTAACATTTCATGAATATGTTGATTATGAATATGATGTTTGTTCAATTTAATTCTGGTGGCCTCAGAGCATTTGTCATTAAAAGGTTACATTAGTATTTGGTATTGATTTATCATCAAGTAACGTCAGCTTATAAACGTGCAATCATTACTTAAATGTCTTGTTAAAACAGTGCAGTCATCGTACCCGCCAAAGCAAAAAAAGATTGAACTAATCGAAGGTACATTTGGTTGCGGATTTTGTTAACTTCTTCGTCTGTCCTTTTAATATTAAATGTCGTACAAATTTTATAGGAACGACAGACAAGGTACAGAATACTAATCATACTTCCAAAAGTTCGTAGACGCCCGACGCTATCCGCTTCTCCAACTTTTCCCGCGACACGCTGTGCTTACTCATGCCGAAGCTCTTTAGCCACGTCGTTATCAACTTTCTCTGATCCTTCCACAGTCCGCCCTCCGCGCAAATGATACCTTCAACAACATTTGACGTTAAACACACAGTCAACACGATTGTACAAGTCCGATGTTTGTTTACTCACCATTTCCTTTCATGATGCCGTGCGTTAAGAACAAAGGAGCTCTGCCAGAAAAGTTTTCTTTGGCGAAAGCTTCTCTCACTAATTTAGGATCTGACAACACGACGGCGTACACGCTTCCCATGCCAATACCATATATTGAGCCAAACTGCTTAGAGAGCTTCGTGAGTGTAAGGTGAGGTTGATTGCGGTCGAGAAACGGCAAGTAGCCAACGACCGGTAGGCCCCAAGGCCCCGGGGGCAGACTTTGCCATTGTTTTAGTTTTTTAAAGACCCAAAATCCCGCGACGAATGTGACGAGCCACAAAAGGAAAAAATCCATGTCGAGCTAAAAAAAGAAGATATTTTGTGCATATTATTACCCTATTATACAGTAGACGAGGACCTGTGCAAAAAAACGTCTGAGAAACGTTACACGAGGCACTCTCAATAAAATGCTTGTAAAAAAATATCTGGCTCAGACGGTAGCAGACTCTTTGTCTGGTCTTTGTTCGGTTCGAGCCATCTTAGATAAGTTCTAGAAATGCTGAGCATTTCTGCAACATACATATTTATGACCTGCCGGGATAGTTCCAGTTCTAGATGCCAGTTAAAACTATTCTTTCTTTCGGTAGCGGTAGTCGCCTACTAGGACAAAAAATCTTAGTTTGTCATGCTGCATGCATCATTCAAATAAATGAAAAGAATTATAAAAGTTAATAATGTTATCGTTAACTAATTCATTCTCATGGGTTTATAGCCATGACAAAATCACAATATATTTTTTACTAGCTATGCCCGCGGTTTCGCTCCCGTCTACAACCTAACCTACCTACCTACCAATTTTTTTTCTAGGGTCATTCTTCCGCGGAGAATCTTAACAACGCCAATCCGGAAAATGGCGTCAAATACACAATGCTATCTATAGAATATGGAATTCAACTGTCCGAGTATATGAATTGCGCGTGTTATGATATTTTACTTCATGAACACATTAAATTTATTTAATTTTTGATAGAGTGAACCGATTGCGATGAAACAAGAACTAAGTTGTAGGCGATTCAATGAAAGATCGACCCTCTTCTTATAGACATAAGTAATACCTCAAGTTACGCACAATTTCTATATAAAAAATATCTACATTGGTTTCGTACATTTTACGTGATGCGTGCATAACTAAACGGACAAACAAACAAAAATTCCAAAAATGCTGGATATGGGTTCTTTTTTTTTTTTTTTTTTTATTGTAAATAGGCTCGCGCTTGACCACTATCTCACCTGATGGTAAGCGTCTGTTGGTTATCTTTTAACATCCTGGCTATTTTTTTTTTGAAATATTTTCGATGGACAAAAACGAACTTTCCACAGATTTATTATATGTATTGATGATAATAATGGTTCGAATTGCAACTATTAATTATGTTTGCCCGTATATTTTAATAAATATATACCAATTACAAACTATAATAGAAAGAATCACGGGTACAACACTAAGTTTTCGAATTCTTTAGAAACTAGATGACAATAGAACGAAACCAAAACTTTCAGATACAGTAATTATGTTATGGGTTATCACATAGCTTATAAAGTCGGTTAGAAATAACTAAGTCTACTACATGAATGTGATACTGTCATTATATTTCATAAGCCCGATAAAATCCTCTGACGCACATAATGATAGACGTCATTCCCCCTCGTAGACCGGCGCTGTTACGACGCGGTAACCCGCAATTTTATTTAAATTATATTTTACCTTATACAAAGAAGCTAAACACTAATAGTAAAATAAAACTTCCCACCTTTAAAATAATCCGTTTTTAATTGAACTTATCAAAGCTATAATTATGAAATTACCACAACTTAGATGTTTGGGTTATATCAAGACTGTTTCCTGACTAACGATTTCCCCTTCTTCACCTACTAGCAAAATAATATTAAACAAATTTAATTATATTTTTTTCACAACAATACAAACATATTAACTATATTAATTTTAACAAGTTAATCTAATTTGGACGATATCTAATCGATATTTTAAATAATAACTAAATATAAATTATCTTACGAGATAAAAAAATTACGAGAATAAAAAACACTAAATAACAATCACTCATTCGAGACACGCCGCCAAAAATATCGATCATTCAATCTCTAGCGAATCTGTGGCCCGTCAGTACAAAAACCAATGCTACCAACACAACGCCGAAAAACATCACAGCGTGACACAAACTCCTACTTTTGCATTTTATCAATGTATGCAACCCACCTTACGCCGTATTAATACTAATAATAAAAGCTAATATTAAAAGCAATAAATATTATTTTAAATTGAAAATTCAATCTGTTTCACTTACTTGTTACAAAGGTAGTGTGCAGGAAAAGTAATTCTGAATGTTTTATTAGTGTCACTGCCGCAAGGTACGTCCGTCGGCTGTCACAGCAATCAGCGGAGGCTACTCGTCACGTGGCGAGGCACCAACTGACTGCTCCAAATCCCGCCTTCAGCATGTTCTATTAAAAAATACAATTCGAAATTTGTATTCCAAGAAGAGATTTGTTTTTCATATTGCATTTAATATTAATGTTGGAACTTTCCTGACATATGTACTCCGATTCGGTGATCTGTCAAAGTTTCGATCACAATCGATTGTAGTGACAAATTCATCATACATTGACCGGAATCCAGTATATTTTTGTTTATTGCTCGTATTGTATTTTCAATGGAAAAAAGGCGATTATTCTGAGTCCCAGCAACTGGGCCGTGTCCAGGTAAGTTTGATTATTTATACACAGGAATATGCGACTACATTTGAATATTACATTTTAATGCGAATACTCGTAGAACTGTTATCTTTTTTAAGGATCCTTTGTACATAATCCAATTCTTTGTATCAAACTATCAAAACGAATGTTTGTGCGCTATGTGTTCCTAAACCATTGAACCGATTGGTGCTTTGGTGGGTTGTTGGCCCATAAAAAATATTTTTTCCTTTTGTGGTACTGCAACGCACAGCATGTTATAAATTCGATAAAGTATTCGGTTTTAATTGAATTTAGTTTTGTTATAACTAGTGTGAAATCAATTGAACCCAATAGAGGATGATGACTAAATCAGCTAAATATATTATTGCTATTAACCTAAGTCGTTTGAATAAATATATAGCTACTTAGAAATACTTACTCAGATAACGTTAGATAATCACAAAGTGCGCACCGCGGGAACATAATCGTTTACCAAAGTAATAATATATTATATTATAATTCAAACAGGCGCATTCAGCGTATATATTTTATTCTAATTACGCAGTTTAGCATTTTTTGTGGCAATAAATCGTAGTGCATTTAACAGTCTGCAAGTTATGGCTAATCGATGTATAAATTAGGAACGTAATGTTGGTATTCAGTTCTTGGGATTTAATCGAATCCTCACATCCTCATTCAGTATGTTAGCAAAAAATCTTTAAGATTGGCATCTAAAAGATTTTTAAAGAACGTAGCTGGTTTTACTCGGCTACAGCGAAGCAAAAGGGAGGGTTATATTTTTGACCGGTATGTGTGTATGTATTTTTATCTGTTCCCTCATAACTTCTAAACTACTGATCATAGCTTGACAAATGATGTTGATAGCGTCGTGTTTGTCCGCTGGTTAAAGGCGTCACATTAAATTGAATATGGCGCCCTCTAGGGGGCATGAAGTCAAGAACATTTTTTCCCCCACCCCATCATGTGTGGTATCATTGAACAGGGATTTTAAAATGAAGCTAGATTTTGGTACATCATATTTTTAGACAGAGCCAGTCAAAGTCATTAAAACTATTTTTTTACCCGACTACGGCGTCGCATAGTGTTTGTTGATCGGTATGTAAGTATGTTTGTATGCATTTATGTTCATTTTTAACTTCTAAAACTTAAATCCGACTACTGAAAAATCATGCTCAAAAAATATGCAACAAGAAAATATTCCCGTAAATTTACCGTGGTCGTATGCTACTTTGCCGAATGTAAGTATTGTTTTGTTACAGTAGACCACGGTAACTTTTGAACTCAGTTTATTTTAATGGTATTTTTCAAGCGTTAACCTGCCGGTCGATTCTGTGCTTATTTCGAGTTTTTTTCTTTTAACATACTCGGTCGTGATAACGTAAACGATCTCTAATGTCAATTTGTATTAAAAAAAGAGGTTTCTCCTTTCCGAGGTTTCTCCTTTCCGAGGTTTCTCCTTTCCGAGGTTTCTCCTTTCCGAGGTTTCTCCTTACTAGACGGTGCTTATCCACTTTCAATACAAATTGACGTTTACGTTAACGCGTTCCAGCGTGAGACAAAACTCGCATTAAACCCAATAGACATCTGACTGTGATGACTTAGGTGAGTTGAGGTCGTGAACGTCATTCCAACCGATAAGCTAGGGTTTTAGAGCTCACTTAGTTTTCACTTCACCCAATTTTAAACGGTCATATTTTTGCAGTAAAGCACTACTATTCAATACAGTGCAAATTGAATCATGCACCTTTCAGTATAAATTAAAAACTTTTTTACAAAGAAATACTACCGGCTTGCAAATATAAACACTACATTAAACTACTTTTCACACGAAAAGTAGTTTAATTAAAAAAATACTGTATTACAAAATTTGCAAATCATCAAAGATTGTTTTCACACAAGACGCTTGCCCAGGCCTAGACGGGCCGTAGACTTAGCTAAGACGCTTCGTAGCAGCCACGTAGCACTACTAAGTAGTGGTAGAGGTGCGTAACAACCGCGAAACCGCCGCGTAGCACCTACGTGGTAGCCGCGTAGCAGTCGCGTAGCGATTGTACTTCATTCCACTACATAAAATGGTTCCACAAAGAAGTACAGTAGCTACCGCCTGATTGCGCTCATATCACACACTAACAAAATTTTACTAAACGTGTTAAACGAGCGACTGAATACCTACCTACCCAAGGAAGTTGCACCTGTACAGGCAGGTTTTGTAAAGGGAGGGTACTCGAGAGTAGCAGAACAATTGCGTAAGTGAATTCGGCAAGGCGAAGGATTTAATCCCATCAATCGACCAATCACGTGCGAGATGAAAGAAGCGTTTTGGATTTCCGTCTCTGTGATTAGTTCAAGTACAAGTTAGTTCTAAGCTCTTCAAACAATTAAAAATGTTTTTACACTGCGTTTGTCAGGGCGCAGCCTTATCATGACTAAAACGCTCAACAGGAGCCGTGTAGCACCGCGTAGCATCGCGTAGAGGTGCGTAGCAGCCACATAGAGATGCGTAGACGCCACGTAGAGGTGTAGAGCAGCCTAGCCTAGAAGATGGTTGTGTCTACGTGGCGTTCTGAATTTTTACATTACAGTTAATATTATAAAATCATGTAAGAAATAATTTTTAAAATTCCTCTTAACTCTTCATTAAGTTCGATCTGTACATCTAATAATATATTTTGTTGTGTGTCTACGTCAATGTAAAATATTCTATTTAAAATTGAAAACTGATCAAGACTTTCTGTCTGTCTGTTTCTTTGCTTTTTAATTACTAGTACACCCTCGACTGTTGGCTAGTTGAGTTGTTAACATGACCCGCTGTACATCTACGCAATGTGCAAGCAGGATTACCATATCTAATCAAAATATTATTATGAATTATCGACAGTAAATATCAAGATAAATCTCTAATCTTCTAGTTTTCAATGAAACATTATTATGTAACATTGTATGCATATAACTTGTGTTTCATCATCATCATCATCATCATCTCAGCCGAAAGGCGTCCACTGCTGGACATAAGCCTCTCCGAAGCATCGCCACACTGATCGGTCCGTTGCTTTGCCTGCCAAGCTTGGTGATTACGGCAAACACCCCCAAACAAAAAATAATAATAACGCAACTTATGTTTTCTTGGCATTTAATTTAAAGTAAATCTTTCTTGCACTGAGAAAGAAAGAAAAAAAAGTAATGCCAATTCTCACACTTAAAAAATGTTTAAATTCAAGTCGCAATATTGTCTCGGTAAAAAACAATGTAAAAATTTAGGGAAATTAGGGAGTTCTTGACAGATTGAGATGCGAATGCATTTGTTTAAAACTAAGGTGTTCCATGTTCTATCGATGTATTTGTTTTTAGGGTTACGGAACCCTAAAAACACTATAGCTAAAAGCCAATAAAATATTATAACAATTAATATCAAGCACCCCACGCACACTATTCTTAATTAAAATTTATTGAAAATTATCCTCTACTTTTCAGTTTGGTTTTCTATTAAAGGGATTTTCAAACTATTATTTTATTTCAACGATTTGGGAACAGAATTCATGTTGACTATCTTTTGAAGGTTCCGTATACGTTCCAAACGGATTCCTATTGCTGTCACTCAAGTGTCTTTCCGTCTTCTGTCACACAATTTGTGTTCTGAAGAATTTTGAACTTCCCATGGACCTATGAACTTGAAATTTGGTGATAATGTTTATTATTACGTATATTTTACTAACAAATACCAATATATTGAATAATCTGATGTTTTCTTTGGTGCGGAACCATAAATTTGCGTAGTCCGACATACACTTAGCCGGTTTTTTTTACAAATGACGCGCGATCTTGACCATGTTATATTATTCGAATGTTAGAAAAAAAATGTTTTGATAATTATGAGTAATTGAACAAAAAATCTTGATGTTCGATGTTTGAGAATTAAGCTAGGGGGACCGCCAGACGGACGGGCGAGGTCGCGCGCCGAGCCAAGTCGCGGGCGCAAGCGCGAGTGAAGGCCGGTCAGTGGCCAGCTGTGTTATCGGACCAATCATAACGATCTCCACTAACATACAACATTAGCTCCTACACGTGCCACTGATTTTATTAATTATTACGAGACGCAATTACGTGCGCCAGCTTTAATTGAATTAATAATGATATTCTCACACACCCGCATGTATTACATTGCGCGCCGGTAGTGTTATAGCCCGTGGTCAACAGTACTGAAGTCCATGCACTTGGGATTTTGAACTGAACGATTAACTGAACGATTGCTGACTGCCATTCTACATATTAAAAGCTACTTGGCTGTCTAGGTCACACGTAAAAGTTGTCTTACTTATAAGATATTTTTCAAAGAAATTAAGCCAACAAGATTGTTTTTCTTGTATTTCATTAAAACCGCAGAAACTGGTTTATCTAAATGAATGCACCTATCACCAAAGTGTTATAATTAAATCGCACGATGATTCAATAAAACCTAGTAATAGTAGTTACAATAACTATGTCATTTAGTAATTAACTGAGATAAAATTAAGTCCGGATTTTAAGTCGCTACGTGGAAAGTACGCTACTTCGCCCGTTTTGAATATTTTATTAAGACACGATTATATTTCTGCACCAGCTTGTATAGGTACAAATTCGACGCTTTTGGCCAGCAATTTATTTAACTTATTAAGTTACAAGTCATTATTTTGTTATAACCCAGAGCGGATAATAAAATCACGTTCTTAAAAAAAACTGGTCAGATGCGTGTCGGACTTTTCACATTTAAAGTTCCGTACCAATTTATCAATATATTAGTAAATACCATTTTTTTGTAAAAAAAATACTTAATAATTAACATTATCACCAAATTCAAGATCATAGGTCAATGGGAAGTTAAAAAAAATCTTCGGAACAAAATGTGTGAAAGACGACGGACAGACAGCCCGACGGATACGTGAGTGATAGCAATACGGTTCCGTACCCGAAGACTCCGTTTGGACCCTTCGGGTACAGTACCATAAAAAGGTAAAAGAGCCCAAAAGACAAATGAAGGTTCGTTTCCTGAGGGTACCCACGAATAAGATATTTACGTTATTGTCTGAAATTAATGATACCTACCTAACGAATTTAATTTAAAAAATTGCCAGATTGTATCTATGAATACAATAACGATGAATCAAGTGATTAAGCGCTCTCGAAGGCGCTCGAGACAATAGCGCGGCGGATCCAGAGCTGCGGAGCTCTCGAGGCCCTTGCAGCCATTCTCATTCAGCCACCGTACAGTTATCCCGCCGCAAGCCGTGTTACTGACACAATGCAAGGTTAACGTGAGGTGGACGCCCGCAAACTGCCCGCATAGCACTTAAAAGGACATTTACGTTTTATCGAGCTGTTCTGATCAAACAGGACAAGCCAAAAACCGAAATCCGTTTACAAGTAGGTAACTGGCCGATACACGAAATATTATTTTTCTTTGTATGCCTACTGCAGAATTTTATTTCCTAGATAATTATTAAAATGCATTTGAGCAGTTAATCCACCTGCAACCTTGTATAAAAATTGAATTTTTCCTTAACTTGCAACTACACGTCTTGCAAAATATCATTTAATATCTATATTGATTTTAGGTTCTGTTGTACAAGATAATCTATTCGACGAGTAAATAAATTTCACGTCTGCCTTTATGTGGAGCGTTAATCGATAAAAAGTGCAGATATCAGAAGTAGTCGGACGTGTCGGTGTCAGCCCTCAGCGTCACTGGAATGTTCGTCTCATTATGCTCATCGTTGATTAAAGTCAATAACTTGATCGTGAGTGCGGCGCACATTCAGCATGGCTCAATGGCATCTCTAATGAGGTACTCTTGTCAATGAGCAGCACGCCAGATCTCAATCGCGCCACGTCTCTATTCTCTTTTACTTTCGAGCGCATCCAGGGGGGCGCAGCCCGCGGGCTCCGGTCGTCCACGCCGACGCGCGCCTCTCTACAGACTACCTATATTCTTTTTACTCCTTTACTCCCGAGAACAGTCTAGAATGCATGCATCCCATGTATACGTCTTCCTTCTTTTATTTTTAGTTAGCGCGAAAAAGTTAGTCGACCAGTCCTAGCGGTGGGGGTCAACGTATTCGAGGCTTTTTACCCCTGCCTGATGCAGCTGTTGCTCAATAATAGAGAAATTCTTGGAATCTTCTATATGGGTGATCGGGCTATTTATATCCGCCTGAGACAGGAAAATGCATTGCAACGTTAAAAATAGCCGCGAATCAATTAAAACTTCCCACTTCTCATGTGGTTAGTCATGTCGTGTTTTATTGTAGAATAACTATGCTACAAGGAAGTCTTTTGTGTACACTACAAAATGCATTTATATATCGTTACTCGTTTCGCATGCGCACTTCCTATCTTTGCACAGAGCTATGCATAGAGCTGGGGTAAAATACATGCTTTGCTTTAATTAAAATACAAATTACAAAATACTATCTCGCATGTATTTACAATACGAAATACAAAATATTTGTAAATCGTGTATTTGAAATATAATTAATTAATACAAAATACAGTATTTTAACTATTTTATTTAAAATACAAATAACGAAATACAATCTATCATCCATCGTGACATTCGTACTAATAAACTTAACTAGTACACATAAGTTTTTTGAAAATAAACGTTTGAAATGAAAATGACAATTGAAAGGATATTTATTTGTCAATTTGACGTACGCGGTTGCCGTTTCGATATCGATAGCTTCCTGGAGAACGCACAAATAGGATCGCCAAATGTTCAAATGTATTTTGAAGCCATAAGTATTTTAAATACTAATTACAAAATACCTCAGCGTCAGGTATTTGAAATATCAATTACAAATTACATTTTTAAGAAGTAATTGAGTTACAAATTCGTATTTGTATTTGAATTACATATTTTAATCATAAGTAATTCAAACTGCCCAACCTGGCTATGCAATGTAAACACAAACATATTTTGTCCTGTAATACAAAGCTATCATAGTGAGTTTAACGGTTATTCATAACTTTCTCAGATTAATTTAACACTATCTACCTAACCTTAATTTCACTGCACTTTCTACTGTATCGTGGTGACGTAGGGACTCGGAGTAATGTCCAAACTAGCGTCAATGGTCGGCAGGTCAGGACCTTATCGTTCCTAGTACTTTGACTTCTCTTAATTGATGCTCGATTGTCAATGAAATAGAGCTATAAACAACTTTTATATTAATAATTACACTGTCTCTTCCATTAATCAGTTAAACTCATGTAACTAGATTTTGTAGTGGATATGCAACTACGAAAATAACGTTGCGTACCTGCCTTAAATATATTTGTTCATTTTACAGTTTACCACAATACATTTTTATGGGTTGCGCTTAAAAGGATATTTCGTAATGCTTGTTTTTGGTAGCAAACAGAGATTGTAGAGCCCAACAAAGAAAATAATGCTGATCAAGTTACATTTTCTACCTATTTTAAGGAGAAATACACAAATGGGCAGTGCGAAGCAGACAAGTGAAGCCCGCTCGTCCGAATCGAGACACTTACGCGCGCCCAACGGGCCATCGATGTCCTTGCATTCTTTGAAGGTATAGCAAAATGGTACCGGTTCAATAACCCTTGACAATGTGAAGGGATCAGTTCTTGGGCTAAGAGGCGCGGCGGCTTACGTAATGAGGCAGGGTCGGTCCATTTGGCGGTCATGAGGTACTAGCTGCCCTTTAAGCATTTAGAAGAAATTCTTTACCTTCGAAACCGAGCAGACAGCGTACCTATGTTGCGTAAAAATATACAATGTATTCAATCAGTAATTTTAAAGGGTATCAGCATCACGATGCAAATAAATATTCAAGTATTGGGGTCAGATCTCATGCACTGTTTATGTACGCACGCAGTGTTGTGATGTTAAGAGCATGAGGTGTAATATTTGGGAAGCAAATTGTGCTTAAGCAAATTTTACAGGCAATCATTTTTGTCAATATTTCATCTCAAAATACGATGCTTACGTGACAAGCAAACAGTCGTAAAGTGTTGGGGATAAGCAAGACTCGGTTTCTACTAAACTCATCGCACAAGTTTTCCACTGAAAACTACTTAGTGAGATGAAAATTTCGTCTCGACGCACTCACGAGGTAGGAAATTTCTTTTCATACAGCTTAAATTCACCAAGTTCTGTGAAGTTTCTTAGATCTTTAATTAGATTGAAAGCAATTAATTTCAAAATTTATTTTTATATTAAAATTACTTGTAAATCATACGATCTCACTTTTGAGAGTTTCGAGTGGTTCAAATAAGTTAATGACTTAAAATATATTTCAATACCTAAATTCTAAAACAAACCGTGTCGTCCTATATACCATATAATATTCTTATAGCCAAATCTCAAATTTTAATCATAATATCAAGATTTTAGTCGAAAGAGGTTCACAGCTGGACATAGACTTTCCACAAGGATTGTCATAATGACCAGTCTTGGGCGCAGCTCATGCCACGCATCCCTCAGACTCGGCTGCGGAATGCTTGCTGAATCCCACAGTAAAAGTATGTACTTTCTTATTCATAGGGACTTATGTTTACAAAAACTCATAATATTACCTTACTACCTTACACAGATCAAGTTAAAAAATAAAACTAGTTGGTGCCCAAAAATACTGCCCACCATATCCTAACTCCATAATCCTACAATCAAACTGCTTGACATAGGCTCCCTTTTTTTGGCCGACATGTTCGTTGGCTCTATGCCAGTTTGCATTCAAGTGCAGCATCAAGGTGTTATACAAATAAAATGCCTGTATGTAATGCCTGGTCACAGTACCGAGTGAACGTTGAACTGAAACACATTTTTGGTATGTACAGAACCACCAATCGATGTCTTATTCTTGACTGTATGTACAGGGCGGCGGCGGTGACGGCGACGCCGTGTTTATAAACAAAGAGATCAATGCACGCCAAGTAGGTTAGCGCAGCACCGCACCGCGCCGCCAGCGGCGTGCGCGAGCGCAACGCCGTCACCCGCCGGCCGGCGTGTTGCGCGGGTCGTGGTCTCCGCTCCACGCACCACACACCCGCATGACTGCCTCTCGAACCAAACAGACGCTCTACCATCACATAAAAATCATTAATCGCTAGTCATTTGAATAACATGCAGCCAAAACAAGCTCTCGAAGACCCACGATACCCTTGCCGCAGGCTCGCAGATTATTGTGGCCTGCAATTTTTTATCCGGAATAAATCATTTGTTTTTGTCACACCGAGACGTTAATACTAATTTAGACTGCTTATTTATATATATGGCTATAAATAAATAACAACAGTCAAATAAACATCAAGATACACAATCAAATCGGGCCAAAGTTTCTGGAGGGCAACAATCGTGCGCTTCCGCCGGAGAAATCGTTACAATGGCCTCTCACAAGCACGCCGGAAGAAAGTTCCTAGCGATTTGCATAGCGCGGCTCGCCACAAGCGCAGGCGATCCCGCTCTCGCCAGGCTCGATGGCTCATAGGGCGATGGCCCACATAGACATGTCTTATAGTTTATTGTCGCGGACCCATTTCCGTGGGTGCCCGGCCACGACCACCGCCTGGCTCGCGGATCGACACACTTCGCTCACTCCGAAAGTTTCTCCGATAGAGAAACTCACAATATCTAATAGCGCCAACATCCGTCTATGCAGATTTCCAGAGCAAGCCTTCACAGAGACTGTGACCTAAATACGAACGTTACAAAGCGTATAACACGTGGAGAGAGGTTCTTTATTTTACTCACTGACAACATCGCTCTTCCTGCGCGTCATCTTATCGTTCGTCCGCGCTCAGGTCAGGTTGAGAGAGTGCAAACGGAATGAACGGCGGTTAAAAATAAAATTGATAGTACACACAGAATCAATGACAGCATCAACTCGTTTTCATTACAAATGGCTGGTGGCAAGAAAAACTTGCACTAGTGTTACGTTAGAAAGCGTAGACATTTCACCATAAAACCTAGAAAGTGTACATAAGAAGAAAGTGAAGAAGTAGGGGAAAAAATGTGCAACACAAGTGCACAGAGGCGCGGGAACGTGGAGCGGCTACGGCCGCACAGCTCAGACAATACGCACTCGATCCGAATCTCGCAGTTTCCAGTTCGATCGCCGTCACTTTTTCTCCCTAGATGAAACCGCTGCACTCGCTTGCACACATTTCTCAACGCGCCACACGTTTGCCTAGTTCTTGTATCAATGCACTCATTTTTACTTTCTTTTCCGTTCGCTCTTGTTCGTTTGTTTCCCCGCGCGCTTCCATGCTATCATAGCTATCTAGGTACATTGATCGACTCTCAATGAAAATAAAAACAGGCGCTTTCGGATTCCATGAAACGTTAGAACAATAATATCTGCTAATTGTCTCTTGAAATTTCGAGAACATTTACAGACTTTCTCGACTGATGTGATTGGTTTAATTATTTTTATAGTTCCAATTTAGTAAATAACAGTCGGTCAATTCAGCAATTAATTATTTACATTTCAAAAGGTTTTTACTTCTATAGACTGATATGTTTAGAATGTGTCACATCAAAAATAAGTAATGTGATGAAATTACGAGATAGAAACAAGAGTATTTTCCTGAACAGTGTTTACCTGAAAGTGAAAATCATACATTGTACACACATATCGAATATGAGTAGGTGCACAGACGAGGATCACGCATCGCGACGCACGCGCCGCGCGCCGCACACGAGCCGCACATGCCGATGCGGATCTAACAGGCATCCGTCAGTTTTTTTATTAGGTGATCCTGCCTCCGACGACTATATAGGTATCTATTAGAAGAGAGCGAAGATCCAATATTCTGTTATTACTTGTTATTTTAATGACAGTTTCTTGTGTACTCGTAAGTGCCGATGAATCGTTCGGATGGTCACATGCGAGCGAGAAGTCCGAGAGAAAATATACAAACATTATTGATCCAACACGACATACGTGCACTTCATATTCAATTGTCGAGTTTGTATGCACAATAACTATCTGAAATTCAGTACTTAGGGCGCCGCATACAGTTCGTGATCTGTGACAGTCACGTGTTGTATAAGTTTTATGGTTTTGCATGCATTATCTCGATTAATTTGAATGTGGTATTAAATGTCTTTGAACCTACGATTTTATGGCGTGTGTCATTAGTTGTCACGTGTAGCGTGCGGCGCGGTGTACGGCGACGGGTCGGGAAAGCCGCCGGTCGCCGAGCGACGTCGAGAGAAAGAGTGTGAAGGAGAGAGATGGGCATTTCACCGCGCGGGGTCAACGCGCTCGCTATACTGTCGCTGATTGTGCCCCAATTGCAGTATGTGGGTCTAGGCCGGCGTTCGTCGACCCGCGTGACACACTTCGCGGCGCGGGCGCACGACCGCGGTGCTTTCACGCCCCGCGTGGGGTGGGGGCACTGCACGGAAAGCTGAGAAAACTTACTACATGGGCGGGCAATGCTTTGTTCACTACATACTTATGTGCGTTTTATAGAAGCATTGTGCATATTTGTTTATTTAGTAAATGCCATTGGCACAAAGTGAAATGAATGAATTAGTCAAGAGCTGCTACGCTACTTTGCTAGATTTTAGTGGTAGGCACATATATGAGAACTATGCGTCATTCAGAGTAACTTTAACAGATATTGAAACTGGATAAAATCAAATTATTAACATATGCATGTAATGTACGTTATTATGTGTATAATGTTGCTTGCTACGAATAACCTTAGTACTGGATTAATTACACTAACTACCGAATATCGTGAGAAAAGATTAATTTTTCTTTATGCAAGGTTAACACACCTTATCAAACGCTGAATGGCAGAATCTGAAAATACTTCTAATTTTTAACGTTCATTTCACAAAAATGTGTGTTTGCAGCGAAACATTTTAAGGAGCTTTAATTAACCAAGGAGAGACACATTGTCTTTTTTATAGTATACAAATATTTGGCTACCGAATAATGCCAGCTAAAATGGCAATTTATACAAATTAACGACAGCCTTGGAAATTGCAACTCTTGTCAATTATCGTATTGTACACTGTAAACGCGAGCACCACGTCGCATTCGTTTTCAATATAGACGTATAAACGTGAACCTATATTTCTTCACAAAGCGTTTTTCCTTCTCAATTCATAATAATATGCAACATTGATAATATTAATAAGCCACAACAAAGCGACTGACATTGACCCTTATGGGAACGCAGCTCAATTAAGCGTAGTGTGGCAACTAATGTGAGTAATGAATAATAGTTTACATGATAGGCGTTTGCTGCTCGTTAGTAACGGAGAGAACAAGGGCGAGAGATGTGGAGCAAGGTCAATGTAGACCCCTTCGAGAGATAGCGCGACCTCTGCATTCATTATCGACTCACAAACGCGCACCAGCTGCATCCACACATTTCTACCGGACAAGCGTTGACATGAAAAACAATTTTTTACTCCATGTGTGGTCGCATACTAGGCCGATGTGAATCGACTTCGATAAGCGTAATTTGCTATAACAGAATATAATTAACTAGCTGTTGCCCGCGACTTCATCTGCGTAGCATTCGTATTTCAAATAGCCTATTTTTTATAGCGCAATAATATTGTAGATGTGTGGGCCACCTAACTTAAGAAATTAATTATTAATTCACCACAAAAACTTCCGCCGCCCTTTGTACCTCCTTAAGGATGAATTCTGGAATAAAAACTATCCTTTTCCTTCCCTTCCCAGGGTCTCAAACTATCTCCATACCAAATTTTATCTAAATCAGTCCAGCGGTTTAAGCGTGAAAAGGTAGCAGATAGACAGACAGAGTTACTTTTGCATTTATAATATTAGTATGGATTGTAAGCACGTTTTGCTGCGACTTGACATATTAAGAGAAACAAGACAATCAATGTTATTAAGATTGGAAATTAATTTCAATCGAACTTAACGCCGCAGTTTTAAAATAATACCTATTAGTGCAATAATGTTTAAGCTCCACGAAAAGTTCTTCAACTCTTTAAAGTATCCTGTTATAATATTTCGTTGTTAAATAAGACTACATTATTGCAGCCTTCATTTGTCTATTTATGGCATAATTATGACTAAAAACACACAAAGAGCATTCTTATAATTGCTGTCTATTTCGAGCTATTGAAAAAGTAGTAAGTGTTATGTAAAAGCTTTCGGTGGCGCATCATAAGCTCCATTAATCACACCAATAAATAAAGTCAAAACAAAAAAATAGGCTGTCTGGGTAATTGATGGCAGCATTCGCTACACTGTCACAATTAAATGTTGGTTCAAATGGAGCAGGTGTACAAAAAACAAAGTTCTTGGAAGCGAGAGAGCGTTCGGAGAACCTGTTGTGTCCGTACCTGTACGACTTGAGAAGTATAAATGCATTTTGTGCAAAGTTGAATGATGTCATCCAGGATATTCGTATAGATGTTCTGAAAATAAAATTAAAAGCCGCTCTCACAAATTGTTACGAGTGCTTTTCCCGGCCAATTAACATTAGTCATAGTCGCGTTTGTCTGGAGAGTCGGTATCGAATAATTTAGAAAAGCGTTTAAGTTCTGACGAAGAAGCGTTTTATGTAAGCAAAGTGACTTTTTAAGTTTTTTGTACTACTAAAATGCTGAAACATTTATGTATTTATTTTCTATTTCAATAATTTTAACACGCATTTCTCTACGTTCAAAAAATACCAGACGTCAGCTGGCAAGGTAGCAGCATAATAATATCATTATAGCAGCTAAAATAAAATAAAAAGGTTTCGCAAGGATGCAGGTGAAGTGGGTAGGACTTGCATTCAGTGTCATTGTCAGGTACTTGTGTGGTGTGAGACATGTATCTTTAATTCAAAATCAACAAGCAATGCGATCGTCTTCGTCGGGTTTAGTTTCAATTTTATAACCATATTTAATATTTAATTTCATGATATGGATCGGATATGCATGTTCCTTGGATGCATAGTAATTTGTTTAATGGGCTTAAAATTATGACGGATAAACCGAAATAGAAATTGGATTCGTATATAATTGCTAAGAGACAGCTCAACTTCACAAACTATATATAAAGGGTGCCCAACCAACCAACTGGGTGCCCCTAATGCTGTCCGTTCTTTTGATGCTGCAAAGAGAGTGTGTTTCATTCCACAGATTACATTTAGTTTCTTGCTATTTACTAAAGAGTATCTACCAATATTAATCTAGCCGTTATT
Organism: Orthosia gracilis; assembly: GCA_947562075.1. NCBI lineage: Eukaryota > Metazoa > Arthropoda > Insecta > Lepidoptera > Noctuidae > Orthosia > Orthosia gracilis. Next base: position 16,242,316 of record OX387274.1, read on the forward strand.
ACTCCAATATTTAGACAGGCGTTGTCAGTACTAGGAACCTCTTATAGAATAATGGTAAAGCCCTTTAATACAAGCATGACGTCATCTCGTCAGCTCGCGAAGCTAATTTGAATCGCGACAAAGTTGGAGTCTGCGTCATCCGATTGAAACAAAAAGTTTGCGGCGCCTGCTTCTCATTCAACCCTTGGAATGGCGTTACGTCATCGACTAGACGTCAGAAATATGAGTCAACTTGTGTATTTTTATACAGAGATGCGTTAGATTTTTAAAACGCGTCATGGGCTTTTCGTCCCTGGTTTTTATGCAGAGATATGGAAGTATTTATCAATTCGCGTCATGGGCTCTTTACCCCTTATCGTGTTGACTATTTTAAAGTGTTCCCACGAAAAATTACTTTACTACAGTTAAACGATACAATGAAAAACAAGGCAATAGTTATGGTGACGGTAACTTGAAAACAGTAGGATATCATAGAATAACATGAGGTGATGAGAGTAAAACAGCGATAAATAAAATTTGTTTTGTACTTTTACCTTAAAACATAAAAAAAATTAAAGAAAGCAGTATAAAACACAAAAGTTGGAAAAATAATTTTATTGTTCGTAAATAATAAAAATCACCGATCTGCCGTTATAGATGTTATATAGTCTCTTTCCAAGATATCACTGGTAAAAAGTTCCTCAATTAATGTCACTTCAGCTTGGGTCTTGATTGTTGGAGCTCAGCAGACGCGTACTGCTTGAGTTGCTGCTTAGTTGAGCTCGTCGGGGAGAGCGACGATGGGGGCGACGACAATAGGGGAGGGCAGGACGACGGGCTCGGGGATGACGACCTCAGGGACGATGGGCTGGGGCAAAACGACGGGCTCGGGGATGACGACCTCGGGGAGAGAAGGCTCGGGCATCACGACGGGAGCGGGGATCTCGACCTCGGGCAGAGTAGGCTCAGGCATGACAACAGGCTCGGGGATCTCAATCTCGGGCAGAGTAGGGGCGGGCATGACGACGGGTTCGGGGATGAACTCGGCCTCATCGACGATGTGGACGGGGGTGGGGATGATCTCGGGCTGGGCGGGCACGACCACGGGGGATGCGCCGACAGGAGCGTCCACGTTCACGATGATCTGCACCAGGGGCAGGGGGTTGGCGGCGGCGATGGCCAGGAGGGCGAACAGAGCAACGAAGGTCTTCATTGTGTGTGTTTAAAGTTTTTAACTGGAACAATTCATTCAAACATGTCAGCATAACATCACGACTGGAGCAGTTCTGGATGATGTTTCAATGTAAGTAAATAACGTGCATATTCAATATTCAGCTTTCATTTCAAAATTCTTTGCATAGATTTTTTGCAGTAGGTATTTCAAATTAAAACAACGCTGAATTTATAAAAAGTACCTATACACAGGATTTAAGGAAGGCATTAACACATAATTATGCCACTGAATGTCATACTTATCGATTTTACACGGCGTCGTGACTTTACACGAGTATCTATTGCAAGAAACGATTACTTTCAGGATTCAAGATTAGCCCTAAACATTGTGAACAGTGTTGAAATGTACCGATAAAACAATTTTTGTACAAAAAAAGCTGAAATTTGTACAAAATAAATTAATAAATAATATTTTTTTGTTTTAACTCACCTTGCTTTCACAAAGATCAATGAAAACTATAATTGTTTGTGTAAAAACATTCAGTTTTTATACAAATTTAAAGCCATAAAACCGTATATCGATGTGTTATCAGATTACAACAATTTGGGAATTAACTTTTATCAAATGTCGCAAATGCGGCCAATAAATATTTAGTAGCCTCTTCCTCTATTATGAATATTGATAGTACTGAAAAATACTATTGACATTTAGGTCTACTTCAATTTACCTAAATCTTTATACGATATCGTTTAAAAATTCTAATAAAGCGCAATATGAAATGGGTAAGAAACACGAAATAGTCTACAAGAATCGATCAACCTTTGTATATTTTGACCTTCGATGAATATTGTTAAAAGTTAATTCAAAAAATAAAAAAACCGAATGCTTTAGAAGCGAACTAAAAAGAAGTAAAGAAGGAGAAAATCATGCTGAGCAGCCGGTGGATATATATTCGCGAGCTGACTGACCAAAACCAGATGTACCCTCCGAATGTACAGCATGAATTTCTTCTTGTTTCCTTCTTTTTAGTTCGCTTCTTAAGCAGTCGGGTTTTTTTTATTTTTTGAATTACATTTTTTTATTAATAACTTTTTAGTAGTATTTGTTTTTCGAATTAGGTACATTTAAACATATAAGTGTTGTATATTTTTGAAATCACCTCTTAAAATCCTTAATTTTGATACCCCACACTATAGTGTTGGGAGAAAAAAATAATTGGATGCCCAAAAGCCGCCATTTTTCTATTTTCCAATTTTAATGTAGCCAATGACACTTGCAAGGTTAAGACGAATCGATTGACGCAAGAATCGTCAAAATCGACCAACGCGTTTAGTCTCTAGAACGCCCCATTTTTTTGTTATTGTTTATAGTCTTGCGCTGACCATGAAGTGGTTGACGATGAAGCACGTTTGCCAGGTAGTAGCTATCGGAAATACAGACACCGGCCGGGAATTTCACTCATTTGCTGTGCGCATATTAAAAGTATTAATATGAACATAGGAACAAACATACATTGATTCATAGAGTGATAAACACATTATCCTCCTTCGGCAGTGGAGTAAAAGTAAGTAGGTAAACTATTCTTAGACCAGTGTAAAACCACTGCAAGGGCAAAGGCGGACTCGCGTCTTCTCATACAGAGAAGACGTGAGCATAAATCACCATTAAATACATTTTTAACAACGAATGCCTCAAAATAAAAAAGCTGAAAACATAGATCCTACATTTCATGCATCCTTTTATTGAGTTAAAATTGGCCCTCATACCTTAAAATCCATAATGTTGCATGGACCAAAGAGAATGTAGAAACCTACTGGACTTCATCCCCATCTCACCATGAATTAAATAGGCAATCAAGCGACGTTAGGACATGTCAAATGAATGCCCTAAGGAGAATATCGAAACAATGCGCAATACGAAAGTAGAGGAACGAAAGGTCGGTAGCATACCGACCTATCACGATCAAAACACAACGTGTATATATCTATACCTCTATAGATAGGTATACCTCTGGATGAAGAATCTGTTATGTTCTAACTTGGGTGGCAAATCTCTTCGATGTGAAATTGCAAGATGACAGAGAGAATGTGTGATAAATTGTTAGACATTTGACAAAATGATGCACATTTTTTATCCGGTTGCTTCGTCAGTTATGCGCGGATTTAAAAAATTATTTTTGTTGATACTCTCGAGGTAGTCCCACTGTCACAAAGTCAGGATCTGATGAGGGGATCCCATGGAAAGCATTGCATTCAGAAAGTATCATTTAGTGAAGTGGAACTGATGAGACTGACTAGATGGCCACTGGAACTTCTCAATGAGAAATATGTTTTGGTTGTAAGATATCACGAATAGTTAAATGACTGGTTCTAATGAAAATGGTACCATTGAACTGATCTGGTGATGAAGCCGGAAGATAGGCACTTCTTTTAAGAGTCTGGTTAGTAACAATTTCCTTTCTCTCTAACGTTTTTCTATTCATTTTTTTTTCCATCTATGAATATGTGTAACACGTAATACTATGTATGTATGTTTATTTATAGGCTTATCTATAGTATTTAATATAGTAAAATATTTTTTTATATATGTATTTATATTTCAATGTAGCAGTACACCACAGACTACCCAGTTTTATTCTAAGTTCTTTAGGTCCATCCAAAGGTGGTCTGGTAGAAATCGCTGTCGCGATAAGCCCGCCTTTGTACCCGTAGAAATATGATTTCTTCTAAAAGATATGTGTAATATTTTTGGTGTACAATGAAGTATATTCTATTCTATACATCTGAATCTTACGCACACTCAAAACATCATTACTTTAAGAGCTTATGGTCACCTCCCTGGTTCTCTGTCTGTTCCATCATAATCAGTAAACAAAACGTTAATTCCCCACTTGATATAACAATTTGTCAATAGAAGGAAACAAGGATGTTAGCCAACGCTTATTCACCTTACAGATATGTGTTGATTTGTGTGATATGTTAATTTTATTTATACGGGGTGGGCAAAAATAAACAGTACCTGCTACTGCAAATAATCTCAACTATCACCAGTTGGGGTTATTTGCAGGAGGTACAAAAGAACAAAAAATTTTCATTGTCTTCAAATTACTGTCACCCTGTTTCGTTTGATCCACGATTTTTGCCCACTCTGTATACACTCCTGTGTTACCCTAACCTCAATTTCCTTTGACCCTTTTGTTAAGAGTTTCTGTGAAAGTAAGGGCCAGGCTTGCGTCTTCTGCCATATTGAGAAGCCTTTCGGTATCCCCAATAAAGCTAGTCGTAATTCTATAATAACTAGATAATAGTACTCAGCAAGGCCAGGCTATCGCTTTCGAGCATCACAATAATCGCTTTCGCTCAATCGACTTGCTATTTGCCCGGAATTGGAAATAATTTCTTTCATTGCCATAGAAACTATCTACCTCCCCTTAGAACGCGAAAGTCCGCATGATACCAAGCATTGCACTTCTCAATATTTCGTGACTAAATATTTCAACCTACACACACAAACACATACACACATCCACATTTTTAATTGACTTGACAAAAAAAGGAGGAGGTTCTCAATGTGTCGGAACCTTTTTTTTATGGTGTTCCCCAGTTACTCAAAGACACCTGGATCGATTTGATTTTTTTTCTTTTGTTTGAAAGCATATACCTACCTGGTGGTCCCATAGGCATCAGATCAGGACCTGATGATGGGATCCCATGAAAATCGGGGGAACTACTCAAATATTGAAAACCATTCAAAATCAAATCAATTCAATTTGATTCCTCCTAGCCCTTGCCATCATCGGACTACAAGACGTACGGCCATGAGATGTACTTTTTCTATAAATGAATGGTACCAACACTAAAAAGAGAAAAATAAATCAAGTTCCAAAATTAAACACTACAAAGCGAAAAAAAACTAAATACAATGGGAATAACGGCATACAATGGGTACAAAAGTCACCGACTTCGGATATGAAAGTGTTTTTCGCTTTTGTTAAAAAGTTTTTGTGGTGTCAGATTGCCTACTAAATGGTTATAGGACCACTGAGGACCATATTTGAGACTTACTCTTAAAGTAATTGATTTATTAGCGTAATTAAGCGATCTGTGCTTGAATGACGCTAATTTTAAAACATTTCTGCTTTCCCAGTAGCTAAATTTCAAAATAACCTAAATTAGACGAGGTGAACAAACGACACAGATCGTACAGGATGCAGGATGTGATTTGTTCGTGCCGAATCTACGAACAATCATACAGTAATATGAACCGACTGTAATCTCATACTGGGGTCACTCGTTGCTAACCCACAAATTAAAATAACTTTCTTTTTCGAAGTCGGTGTCCATAACGAAAAAAATTGATACCTACCAAAGACACCGACTTCGAAAAAGAAAGTTATTTTTCACTTTGTAGTGTTTTTAGTTGGAAGTCGGTAGTATATTTTTAGTACAAAAGATTTTTTATATATATTAAATATATGAGTGTGTTCGTTTGTCACCGCTGGCAGCACCTTACAATATTTCATACAGCGACAACCAGACGCCATATTAACAAAATAAAATAAAAAACGGCGAACTATTTCAAGTGGGGTATCATTGAATTGGTATTTAAAAATCATTATTAGGTTCATTTTATAACTTTTAATTTTAAATAACAGTTTAGGATATAATAATAACGATTTACAATTGGTTAAAAAACATCCTCCCTTATTACCTCATATATTTCATCAACATACTGCTTGATAAATGATAAATGATTTAATTTCTGTAAGTAGGTTTGTACAAACACTTTTACATGTCGATCATATTTTTTAAAACTAGATGAAGTCGGCGTTTCCTATCTAACTACTCTAAGAAGAAAGGCCGAAACAAACTCAGAGGTCACAGTCTCTTTTAAAGTCCAGACAAAATCTTAGTTAGATCATGTGAAGACCATGTAGACTGAAGTCTGAAATGGTCTTTTGAGGAAAGAACCAGCCAGATTGAGTGGACCTGTCCAGTCAGTGCACGCATTTGTCAATAACCGTGCAGCTCAACTCAGAAATTAAGGAGCTCAACGATTCGACGAACAATACCAAAGAAAGGACATTCGGGTAGGCCGCACAAACTACTCAAACTGCCAGACCATGATTAAAACTAACTTAGATAAATTAAAATTAAAAACAAACAAAAAGTATGATCCACATAGTCTTCACATTCACAACAATAAAAAATAAAAAAAATAAAACTTAAAATAAAATTATATAATACTTTAAAAAGTAAATATTCTTGTCATTGCAAGAAAACGAAAAAAAAAACAAAATTCACGGTGCAAAATATATAAAAAAAATCAAAATTAATTGTAGCAGCTCAATCCCAAGCCTGTTTGTCCTCAACGTAATCTTTAATTGTATAAAACGCTTTCTGGCACAACTTACGTTTAATGAATGTTTTGATTTTATTAAGACTTAGATCTTGTACGTGGCTTGGAAGCTTATTATAAAAGCGTACACATTGACACGAGCCACCTATTTTCTTGAGCCTTGTTGTAGGTACTACAAATTTGTGTTTGTTCCTAGTATTAATGTTATGGATATCACTGTATTTTTTAAACAATTTTATATTTTTATGGGCATATAAAAGATTTTCATAAATATACTGAAAAGGCACAGTCATTACATTAATCTCCTTAAATTTCTCTCTGAGAGAGTGTCTCGGGCTTAATTTATAAATTGATCGAACAGCTCTTTTCTGCAAAACAAAGATAGTCTGGATGTCGGCGGCATTTCCCCACAACAGAGTATTCTGTACGACATTACACTATGAAAATAGCTAAAATATACTAAATGGGCTGTCTCTATGTCAGTTAAATTACGAATTTTCCTAACAGCATATGCTGCGGAGCTTAGCCTTTTTGACAATTTATCTATATGTGGGCCCCACTGAAGCTTAGCATCCAAAGTTAAGCCTAAGAATACTGTGCTATTTTCAGAATTCAATTCTTCGCCCTTTACCAACACATCAGTTTTCACCTGCCTAACGTGAGGTAGGGTAAACTTAATGCATTTGTTTTTTTTTGGCACGTCTTTTTGCATCGTTCTCACATATATGTATTTATTTTTTAACAAGAATGATGTAACCAAAAACTTGTAATTGAAACTGATGGAAAAGAGTGTCCGTGGAGTTTCTTGCAAATTCTTCTCCATTGAGATCTACTGACGTTTGCGAATTTGCAACTAGAGTCATATTTTTTTGTTGTTTGACAATTCAAAGGTACCTTTAAGGTTTATTTGAAATAAACTATTTTGATTTTGATTTTTGATTTTCCATTAAGTGACTTGACTGATGTATATAATTTAGGTGATATATACGCCTCCTTTTGAAAAGTTTTATTTGCAAAATATTATTTTATTTACATATGCTATGTCAGTTATGAAGAAATTCCAGCCATCAATTTTTCTGTGTAAAAATATTTTTAAACATCCATTTCGTTTTGGAGGAGTATCCAAAAGTTGCTGAAAATATCGTGTTGCTAATTATTTTTTTAAAGCAAAACTATTTGTTATACGAAAAAACCATGTTTAAAAAATAAAGTACATGACACAATAATAAATATATATTTTTTCAAACTATTGAAAATGAGCCTATCGCTTTTTTACTGTATCAAAATCAAAGTTGAAATAAAAGAGGAAAACTACTAAATTGAAAATATAAAAAACTGTGAGATTACACTGTACATGTAATATAATTTCCCAGTTTTGAAAAGATTAGTCATCCTACCAATAGGATTATTTACATCATATCGATAGCAGGCTGACGCAGGTACAGGTGTGCACTTTGCTAAATAGTTATCATAATATGGTGTTTATGTGGATGAAGATTTAGGATTAAAATACAGATTACTCATTAAAACCGAGTGCCACAGAAAAATGTAAAAATAACAGATAAACTCTAGATATATAGCAATTAAATAGCTTAACTTTACTATCATGGATGTTTCATTATTTATAACCAAACAAGGCAGATCTATACATCGTCAACAAATAGATAGTCGTAAAATTAGCGGCAGGAAACCAAAAGCACGCGTTATGCAAACTATTAAACCTGGAGCCACGCATTGGAAAACTCGGAAAAGTAGCCACCAGACGACAGGCTCGAGAAACATCGGCCCATCCGGTGGCTTCTACTCGTATATTACATTAATCCCGTGTATTTCCCCTCTCAGCTCGTTAAATTTGTGGTGTGAGTTGGAAAGCCTGCGAAGGCGCTGACGCGCGCGCATGTACCTCCCGCCACGTACCGCGTGGAAACTGTGCCACGTCGCGCCTTCTCTCAGTAAAAGTACTTTCTTCAAGCCGCTTTCGGAAACTTGTCTAGAACAAATTTCCTCGCTATAGTAACCTTGTACTATGTGACATAAGGCGTTCGCCTGCGCATGCACTATAATTAGACCTGTCGGTTGTTTATAGCGTACTGAGAACCCGCAATCGATACCGAGCCGTGCCACCTCGCCCGCTCGCACGCCTCGCACGCCTTCAAGCGTGAGAAATACTGCCGCCGTAACATTAAGCTTACTACTTAATCCGTGAAACAATGGGATGTTACGATGATTCAGTACGCGCATTTAATAAAATATTCCTACGTTTTATTAGTCAGCATGACCGGCTGCCAGTATCTATCCTTTAGTCTGCACTAGATTTATTTGTATTGAAACCGATAGCCTCATTTATTCAAATTTATCTTAATCTTTTTGACCTTTCGTTTAATGAAAGCTTTCAATGCCCTTGCTGTTACGCAGAACACATTTAAATAGGATTGTAATTTATACTGAAAAATATTTTCTGTTTCGAAGAAACATTTGTATGCGTACTTCGTTTCTAAGTTAAAAGAAATAAATGGGTTTGTTACTGGCACGCCTGAAAGGGAACCCCTTGTAGATAACTTTCATGTCGTGTAACGTGACGTGAAAGTTTTAATCCTGTCATAAAAAGACCTGACTAGTGCCTCAATGTGTAAGTTTTTGGACTTTGATTTTCTTTGTATATTACTTATCTACTGATTCCTATTGATGACGTAGGATATTATAGCTGTTTATTTAGTTTAGATATGTGTGTACTTAATTCGTTTTCTGATAGGAGTGTTTGAGATAAAAGTTATGAACAGGGTTTTTTCAGTCTAAAAATCCATGAATTTTCCATATTGAAATAAGGCACCCTTCGCATCTAACTCAAGCGTTTTTGCCGATAGGAAGTGCCTAGTCCCTAGTCCTAGGTGGAAGTACATAGCTGCGTTTACACATCGTTAGTTTCGATGCAATAGCGTCTAAGCGGCGCTTATGCAACGCCACTGCCACGTCTAGGCACCTCCAAAAACTAGCTTTGTAATTTTTTTACCGTCGACGGTAAGCGTTGATGTTGTCGACGGTGAAGCAAGCTTGCCTAGATGAAACCTATTCACTTTTGACTTAAAGTCTCCTAGATAGTAGCTATCGGAAAAACAGACTCCGGCAGGGAATTCCACTCCTTAGCTATACGCTTACTAAAGTGTTCCCAAATCGTTTAGGGCATATAGGTGGGATGTCCACCATGTACCGATAGCGCATCGCCGTACGTCTGGTAGTCCGATGACGAAACGGGCTAGGCGGAATTAATGCAATTCCATCACACATTCCCCGTAATGTTACCGATAAAATGCGACAGACTGGCAACTTGGCGACGGTGTTCAAAGCTCTGGAGCTTTGACTTGACCAGTGTCTTCTCGGTGAGCGATGAACCGATGTGCCTCTTGGTCCTCTTTTCAATCGACTCTAGTGCATCAAGCTGGTATATGGCAGATCCGTCCCAGAGATGAGAACAGTACTCCATGCATGATCAAACTTGCACTTGATACAAGTTTAACAGCTGTTCTGGTGTGAAGTACCTTCTCACCTTTGCAAGGATCCCCAACTTTTTGGCAGCCAGCTGAGCCTTTGCCGCAATGTATGGGCCGACAGAAAATTGAGAGTCGATGTCAAAGTGACGCCAAGAAGCTCAAAGTGGTCCGTTATTGCCACGGTAACATCTCGGAAAGTTGAAGCCGGGTGAAAAGGACACGTCTGGATTCTTAAATCCAGACGTGTCCTTTTTCCGATAAAAAAGCCCGGTAGCCCGTGCGTTGGACAAGTAGGTATCTCTCAGCAAAAGTGCTGTCGTCTGCATACACAAAGGTGCCGCCAGGGCTTTAGCTGATCGTTAATGTGCAGCAAGAATAATGTAGCTTAGAGTACCGACCCCTGAGAGACCCCGGCATTAATATCCAATTGGTCCGACGAGCAGCTACCAATAACCACTCGAATGGACTGATATCTCAGGAAGTCTGCCATCCGGTCACCGGTCCGGTCTCTACGGTGGGATTACACAGACCAACGGGCAGACCGAATGAAGGAAACTTACCAATTAAGCTTTCGTGACAGACCCTAACAAAAGCCGTCGAGATGTCGAGGGAGACGGCAAGCGCTTACCCGTGCCTCTCGATGGCCTCACTCCATATGTGTATGGTATACACTAGTAATAAAAAAGTAATTGTAAACATTGTTAACACAATTTACTAATCAAAATTTTGAATAAAGAAATGCCTTTTCCTTACTATTCAAATCAAGCGATTCCCTAGCGCGCACACGATGGAAATCATTTTGTATGCGTAATGCTCACAAAACTCATTCTGTGCACACAAAACTCATTTTGTGTGCACAGTTGGATCTTTTTCCTTGCATTTTGTTTCTTACTTCTATATCACACCAAAACCTAATGAAAATATGCCTATGTTGTCCCAGTACTGGGCAAAAGCCTCCCGTTCCGCTTTATACTTATCCTGGTCGAACGATACATATATAGGCCAATATCTTTAATATGAGTCTAACTAATCTCAACAACTCTTTCTAGGCCTGCTTCATTACTAAACTGCTGCAATTAATTCCGAATTCAATACAAATATGTATCGGTGCTCTGTTTAATTAAAGGAGAGCAATTCACTCGCAGCTGTTGTTTTATATAGTAGCCGGAAATCAAAACATGTCACGAGCGTCCTCGCGTGGAGAGGCACGTCCCACCGGACACACAGACATACAATACGTGGTATTGTATCGACATACTGGAACAATATCCCTAAGGCTAACCTAGACGGTGATTTGCTGTGATGCTGATTTCATGGGCATAGATTCTGAGGACTCATATCTTCTACAATAAAGTGTTCCGGCTTTTATAAATAGTGGATAAGTTGTATTATATTGAGGTCATTTTATTCAGAAAAGAATCTCGATTTCGGATCTTTTTCGAAAATTTCTTCCACGGACTTCATCACGGCATTTCGGATCTTAAACATCAGGCTTTGCTTAGAGTTGGGTAACGGACGGTATTGAAAGGATTTCTTCTAATTAGTCTAATGAATTTCATATATATTAAGTAGGTACATAGACCTTAATCATACCTAACTGGTTAAATATAAATGCGGTATAGATCCGTTCCACCTCGTACCGGAAGACGCAACGTTGGAAGGCCTCCCTCTAGGTGGAGCGACGACCTGGTCAAGGCTGCGGGAATCTGGTGGGTGCGTGACGCACAGGACCGATCAGTGTGGTGACGCTTGGGGGAGGTCTATGTCCAGCAGCAGACGTCTTTTGACTGAAATGATGATGATGATAGGTCCACCTCTAGCTGATATTCGAGGAATACTGACGTGAAGATATGTAAAATTTTTGAATTGCACATACGCTAATCATGACCTTATCATACTTTGTAGAAGCTGGCAACAAACCCAGACAGATATCGCTCCTCTAAAGGACAGGCCACACCGCCAGCTAGCGAGCGAGCGAGCGAACCCAACACACCCCACCCCACAGGACACCCCAAACTACAGAGATAAGATACGTCAGCGCTACAAACAACGCGAAGAAGATATCCGACGATGCCATTCGTTCACCTCGTTGGGAGGCTTAGCTCTATAGTTCGCGATGTGAATCGAAGAATGAAAAGTGGTGAAACGAATGCTCACTCGGCTCGCCCAACCGCCTGCCTTGCCCGGTCCCGCTTTGGCGATTTTCTTAGGACTTGTCGACGCTCGTCTTTCGAATAGGAGTGTAGTTACGCCCGCTCACTTGCCCGTTCGTCCGTAGTTTTCGGAGTGATCTCACATTGATCCTTAGCACGGCAAAGCTTCGCTTAGTTTATATAGTTTCACTCGCCTCGCTTCGCCGTGTGGCCTGCGCTTAAGTCTCATTCAAACCGATTGGCTCGAGGCACCACAACATATAACAATACCTAAGAATAGACAAAGATTTCGTTACATACGATCAGGCGAGCAAGGTTCACTGTTCTATTGAAGGAAATAGGTTATTCTGGTGCATGCACTATTGTGATCTTTATCACGGAGTGTTGGCAGTAGCCGAGACACGTGCCGCCTGCACGTGGGGGTGAGGTGGTGCCAACGGCCTGAGGTGGAGGCCTGCCAGATAACTGCAGACTGTATGAAGCCGTACGATAATAGATGATGTACTAAACGTATAAAGTTTAGAATAAAGGTTATTTGTTCATTGTTACATAGTGAATCTGTATAAGTACTATAGTGGTTCGATCCCGCACGGAACAAATATTTGTATGACCTACAGATAGTTATTCCGGCTCTGGGTGCTTGTGTATGTGAGTTCATATGTTTGTAAACGCATCCACACGATACAGGAAGAAATTCCTAGTGCGGGGAAAAGTTTAAAAAAAAAATAAGAAAAAAAAAGTGATTCATAAAAAAAAACATATACGGTCGAATTGAGAAAGCTCCTCGTTTTTGGGAGGTCGGTTAAAAATAGACCGATTTAGAACTTCAAACTCTGGTCAAAGCTAAACTTTAGTTAGTTCCTACATACAAACCTCGGATTTCTGAATGTAGTATGTAAAGTTGTCAAACTCTACATATGTTTATTATGAAAACTGTAAAAATCATTAAGAGTTAATACGTTCTATATTTCAAATTCTGAATTCAGAAACCGGAATCAATATTAGCTACCTAGTAGGGCCTACTAGATAATAAACTTGATGTTCCTAATAACACACTATCAACAATCATCATAAAACCAGTAATATGCACATAAAATAATTTCAGTTGCGTTACCTATCAAATACCTACATAATAAAATAATATAACCTACGTGACGCGGATATACCTAATAATGATAAAATAAATGACAAAATAAGGCGGCGTTTAGCAAATAAACAAACAAAAGTTTTCTGAGCATGCCTCACTCACATGAAAGGACTTCTTCGCTCGTCTTTTTGAGAACGTCATCGGTACGTAATTTATCTAGGCAACGTAGTTTCGATATATCAATGCATCCTTATCTAATACCTTTAAACAAGCAATTCTTGTATATATGTATATATATAATCTGAATCTCGGAAAAGACTCCAACGATCTTCATGAAATTTAAGTATGCAGTGAGTTTCGGGTGCGATAAATCGATCTAGCTAGGTATCAGGTTTAGAAAATGTCGTTTTCTCTATTTGCACCCGAGCAGAGCTATATATTTTTGATAAATGTCAAAAACATTATGCTGCAAACATTATTTTGGTAGTGCGTTTACTTTATTATGTCATTTTACGTTTAGTAGGTAGTATTGGTATTAGTATTGGTAGTAGTAGTATTACGAAATTCATAGAACATCGACCAATTAAAATTGGTTGCCATGCAAAATTTCCCTACATAAAGTCCTCTGGGACAAAAACTATCGGAATAATTAGAAAACGAGCGTTCTCGCTTCATTAGCGTGCATTGTGGGAACACGGAATGCCATTTAGTAAATTGCTTATTCCTACAATACTGCAAGCCAATGGAGCCACCGGGAATTCATCTTAAGGCTTTAGTCAGATAGCTAAGCGGTGAGATGATCCGTTGCGGCGCTATGAAAATGTTGTGTGACTGTTCCTAACAAAGCTGCACGAAGATTACGCACGGTGCGAGGATCGTGTTAATAATGCTTGAAACGGTGTGTTGCTGAGTATTGTGAGGATGCGTAGCGGACTCTGTTCAGCTGTTGACGGACAAACTCTTTCCTCGCCCGCGTTCCCCGCAAAAATGTCTCGCTTTTTGTATTACAAAATATCATAGCTCTGCTAGCCATTTTCCACCAGAACTGCTCTAAGCCTGACTACGAAAATAAAGCCCATTGGTGATTTTTTTCATCGCGCACCTCTTCGCTACCTCGCATAAGAAGATGGTGGAGGAGTACCTTAACCCGTAATAAATTGCGAGTTAAATAAAATGTAGAAAAAAACCTTATATCGAACAGATAACAGTATTTTGTTAGACAATGCAATTCTTTACGGCTATTAAAATTCCTAAGTCAGTATTTATTCTTCTCGCTGATTCGAGGTTGCTATGCAAATGTTCAGCCTTTGCTGGGACAGCACTACCTACACGCATAGTTTATGATAGCGCAACGAATGTTGACTTACGAGTATGTCAACTGTTTTTCTTATACGATCATAGTAATATCTTAATTTTGCTTCATCAACTATTCTCGGATATTCTTATTAAATATCTATCTATTAATGGTTCGTGACTTCTGAATATAGGCTTCAGTTTCTGGTAAAGTAATTGTACGTGCCTTAATATTTACGTTAAAATAATTTTTCTGTAAGAAATTGATAGAAACTTATAAGTGTACACTTAATTCGAGTGAAACATCTGAAAAACTACAAGCAAATTGAAAAATACGAACATCATTTACTGATTATTAATACTTTAATTTGAACTCGAAGCTTTCAAATTATTTTTATAAATATAACTGAATATAATTTGGTAACAAAACCGTAAGTTGTTCCGATTAACACGGGTCCGCAAATCGGGTATAAAACCAATCAAAAGGCCTACTTTCTTTGCTTTTAGTCCAATAACCCAAATTGAGTAAAATTTTGTAAAGTGCACGTCGAATGGAATCGATATTTTTATTATTGTCACTTCCGTTACCGCCACCGCCGTTACTTATAAAATGAACAATAAAATATTATTATCCTTTATTGCAGATTGTAATTAGCGTTATAAATGGCTGCGGGTATTATACAGACGCGACGTGAGAATGCACAACAATCAACGCGATCTTATCTGAAGGAAGCCCATTTTTATTGAGCTAACACATAGCTCTGCTACCTATAGATATCTCTCCCAAAACATTTATTAAGAGAACCGTTATCTGAAATGCCATAAAGCGTTCCCTCGGATATTTGGGACTTTTTATGTGTCTGGACTTGGACAAAGAGCCGTTAACTGTTTCGAAGGCAGTAAAGCAGTTTTCTTTATTTCCGAGAGCAATATGGATCCTTCGTCGCGCACGTGTTGATTCAGGTCAGCGAGATTCGTTCCTGAGGAGCCGCGCCAGACAGCCAATAAGGTTGCTTATTGATCAACTTTTCGACTCAACCCCTTCAAACCTCACACAGATAAATATAGTCCGTAGGTAACTTTGAACCAATATTAAACCTATTTCTTGCTCTGGAAGAAAGCTAGCTGTTTTCTATTTCTCATCCATCGGAAAATAACAAATTGAACGCGAAATTAACTGTCAATCAAGTAGCTTCGTTCCGTCTCAGGAAACTTGTCCAATAACTCACGAACAAGAACTATAATTCAAAATAATATTATATCCACCATTCAGCTTGGACAGTTTTTAATTACTTTGCGAAAATTCGTTAAGCATTAGGGGTTTTCAGTAGGTACCAGATTTCATTACTCACCCTTGGATTAAATAAATTTGACAGTCATGAACAGCCATGAGAACAATTGAAGGATTTCTACAAATATCTACCTCCTCGTATGCAATTTCATCTGTAATTTTATTATTTAGTAACAGTAAATGGCAAGTTTATTGTAATCAATTTATCTACATTATTTAAATATAGATACGGGGTAGTAGCCTGACTTTTATTTTAAATCCTACGAGTATTCGCCGAGTAATAATCTGGTAAAATAACCTCCACACAAACGATACAAAAATAAAACCGGAACATTCGTATGGTTTCAAATAATACGTTTTTTTTTGTTGACGACCCAATAAGCGTGGTGCTTCGGGTTGCTGACTTTCACTACATGACTGTTGGGTACGATACTGACCCCGAACAAATATTTGCCCCCATGGCCTGTAAACTCTAAGTATCGGAACGAAAATTCTCTTTTTTCCTAAAATACCATTCCATTATCCGGAAAGGCTTTTATCAGGGTTGGCCGACCTGCACAGTAACGTGTTTATCTTTTCTCCTTTCGCGTTTTACAATGTTTGAATTATTTCCTATTATGTGACTTTGCCTCCTAGAGCTCACAAAAGAAGAAAAAATGTGTAGAAAACCGTCACTATTACAACCATACACGAATCCTACACGAATATTGATTTTATTCGAAGGAGAGACTGCTTACCTAACTTACCTTGACTGGTATAATGCATGCTACGTCAATGCGAATCAAAATCGTTTACTCGATAGTACTAGTGTAGCTACTAGTTCTTGAAATGAAATGAATTTAGCAGTTTTTTTACAGTTTTCATTATTCCATCTCTGAAAGGTTTTAAATCTTAAGAATCATCATCATCATCATTTCAGCCGAAAGCCGTCTACTGCTGGACATAGGCCTCCCCCGAGCGTCGCCAGACTGATCAATCCTGAGAGTTACACATCCACCGGACGCCCGCAGCCCTGACCAGGTCATCGCTCCATCTAGAGGGAGGCCTTTCAACCTGCGTCTTTCAATCTTAAGAATAGTTTCGTTTAATTACCTCTTATTAACATTTGCTCGAAATTAGTTTAACCCGTACAGTTGCTTCCCCGTTGCAGCTTACTCCCTTCGTCTTACAACAATAAATGTTTAAGATATACTGCTACATGGCCAAACGGTAACACAGACAGCATTTTAAAGATCCAAGAAAGTAACTCTGTCTGCCTGTTTGTTGTTGTAACCTTTTCATATTCTAAAAGCTAAACGGCTTTGGAGGAAACTTGAGACACGGGATGACCCCTGTCCTAGATTAGGACATAGAATTTTATCCTAGGAGTATGTTCTTCCTTGGGATAATTTTCACTCGGGTGAAGCCGCCGGCTGAAGCTTGTAGATACTAAAATTAGGACAACTCAAAATTTCTTAGACGTTATCCAGATCAGCAGAACATTTCTCGTGTTTTATTTTGCCGCTACTTGATCAGCACCATCATTTGAAGATTTTATAGACTCATCAATCTTGAGCTTTTTAGATTCAGGGCACATCAGGGACTCAGGGTTTTATAGCGCAGTTATTTTTCTTTGAAAACGTATATTTGGGTTTTGTTCTTCCTAAATTACGTGCGGCATTTTTTCATTTTCAATTAGATTAGGAGTGTGCGCTTCTTTTTTAATGGACTGATAAACCTACTCATTTCTTCTGAAATGTATTTTTTCATAGCTTAACGAAAAACGGGCTTACAGAGAGCCAACTTGCTTTCAGTCATCATCATCTTTGTCAGCCTTCAGTGGTCCAATGCTAGACATGGCGACTCTCATCCAGCTGCTACCAGCCACTCTGCGATAATCGTAGAACTTTCAAAAATATTGTGAAAATTGTTTGTGTAGTCCCAGTTTTCAAAAACAAACTTCTATACAATTCGGCAACTAAAATTCTACTTCCACTTTACTCGACAAAGTAGGTAGGTAGGTAAGCCAAGCAACAATATAGCGGCTTCTAAATTGAAGTCTCATTAAGTGTGGCTTGCGTGCTACTTTTTACGTTATTCGGCGATTAGGTCATATTGAGGTGGTAACTATGCGGCCATGGCAGAAGGCCGTACTCTTCAGTGGAATGCGCGCTTGATGTATCACATACACGTGATTGACGAATGCTGCTATCACTTGATTAACACTTACTTGTAGAATCGAGACTAAGTAGTACTTTTGACCCCATGTGAAGTAGGTGAGTTTTGTGAGTACTTTTTGACTGACGAGGCACATAATTACGGAATGGTACCTATCATAGTCAAAATTTTCAAACATTATGTTTTTTTGATTAATTGGATAAAATAATGGAGGGATGGAGTGGGAGGCCTTTGGAGTAGGACTGTAAAGGCGCATAGTAAAATAAGCTTTTATTCATAGTCTGTAAAGAATTTGTCAAAATTTTGTAAAATAGTTTCGTTTGTGAATTACGTACAATTCACAAACGAAGCTATTTTACAAAATTGATATTGATAAACCTTGCAATCAACAAATTGCTCAAAGTAACGAGCAATTCCGAACAGCAAAGTTATCACCCCATCGCTGCGTTCCCCATCGCGTAAATTAGTTCAGAACTCGTGAAATTCGACTCACATTCGACTAGTTTATTTGACTTAATGAAAGGTATTCGAGTAAATATGTTACATGAAACATGAATTATACTCTTATTTTTTTCTTTTTGTTTAAAAGTTGCCACATACTAGTAATTTCTTCCTGTATCGTGGGTGCGTTTACAAACATATAAACTCACATACACAACACCCAGAGCCGGAACAACTATCTGTAGTTCATACAATTATTCCGTGCGGGATCGAACCCGCGACACGCAGCGCAGCAGTCAACCGCTCAACCACTGCGCCATCCGTGCGCCCATTCATTAATTCGTTCAGCTGAATAGTACTCATTATTTTGCTCCGAAAAGTCGTGGCCATCGCTGAAATGTCAAAAAGGACGATACAAACACTTATTAATGTATGTCAATAAGTAACCATTACGCCAACGATCATGATACACGCACTTTATAGGTCGGTACAGTATTTTTTGTAGCTCAGTACTATTGGCATGGAGTGTACTAGATTTGTTTCAGAGCAACAACCAGAGTTTGCTTACTTAGCGGTCCCCACCTATTGACTATTCCGGCCAATATTGGCCGTTAGGTCAAGTTGGTCTACCAATTTGTTTTGCGATGTTGACCCTTCTAGTAATACCTCCCCGACTCAGCCCGGCTATAAAACCTGACCCTGAATAACGACTATTTTATAGCGAAGCACTTTCATCTATTTAGAATGATGTAGACGTAATCTAGTACAGTAAATGCCCACTAAATGGCGATAATCTATATTACAAAAGAAGATTGAGTGTGATATGATGGAATAACTCAATAACAGTTTTAACATGTTTACATTTAAAAATGTAATTTATATTGTATAAAATTGGCGTTTATATATAAAATACATAATTTTTTATTTAGTCATATCTAGGTTCTGCCAGCGGCTTCGCCCACGTGAAGTGTTTTCTTATCCCAAAGGTACACTCTACCGGGATGAAAAGTCTATGTGCTAGGCCAGATAATAATCTATCTCTGTGCCAAATTACATCCAGATCCGTTCAGCCGTTCTAGCGTGATTGGGTAACAAAAATACACACATCCATACAAACTTTCGCATTTATAATATTAGTAAGATTATACCGGGTAAATAACTTAGGTAATTAACGCCTGGCTTTTCAAAACGCGAGGTTTCATTGAGCGCGCGGCATTGAGTACGGACTAGTACGGCGATGGGCGCGGGCGCAGCTCACGGCGGCGAGGCGGCGCGGCGGCGCTGCGCGCGCGCAGACTCCGCGGCGAATTTCGCTGCTCTCGCCCACTGATCTACATTTCACCTCAAATATGGGTCAATAACTGCCCACGCTCTGCCCCTCCGAGCGCGGCCATTCACCTCGCCACTCCAAATCATTGTTCACCAAATGTATAGCGTTGTGAGGTCGACGACCCCGCGTTGGTGTGGCTGCTGCCAGCCTCAGCAGAGTCTTCTACGAACGACACTCGACACGCCGATCTTAGCGCTAACGCAAACATCCTCTGTCCATCCGCTATAAATTATACACAGCAAGCCTCATCGGTATCTACTAGCATAAACAATGTGGCAGCCGCATAATGACAATATTTTTTAATTCATTTTTAAAAGAGATGGTCATTTCAATTTATAGTATTTAGGACGGTATCTTAAACGTATACAAAATAATTAGAAAGTTGGAAAAGTTTTCATGAACACTCTTGAACTTAGCCAAGCATTTTTGGGCACTACGTTTAAGTGTTAAAATAAGTAACTATTATGGAAGTTGTGAATATTTTTATTATTTGCTATTTATTGGACAAGCATTATATAGTCAGAAAGTTAGCCCGAACTTTAATTATAATTCTGTAATCCGTAATCCAGCTTACACGTAGTTAAAACCTGCTAGCTTAACATAAAAATAAAAAGACGTACACATTAGTACATTAAACCAAATAAAAACAGATACATAGGGAATGGGTAATTAAGATTTTAATAACGAAAATATTGAACGCTATTCCTCTCACCTAGACACTGAATGTATCTAGAATGTTGCTGTGTCCGACAGGCTCCATAATTGTTTCTCAAACAAAAATTTTTGCCACCTGAATGTACATAAAGGATGCTATAAATTGAATTTGAATTTGCTGGATAGCTCTTTTACCTCTGAAAGTGATATGTAGGGTACACAATTCAGAAATTGGTCCTGAATTGTGTATGGAGTTAGGAAACACAGGGGAAACATAGGGTTTGACAAAAAACAGGTCAAATACTATTTATAGTCAAAGCTTTTCAGGATAATTTGAAAAAAAAATTAGGTCAAGCTCAACTACAAATTCTTATTTCTAAAATCTTTGTACACTATTTTACAGGCAACCGTTTGTTACTCTGGTTTGTGTAAAACTGTTTTACACACAATTAAAAACTGCGAACCTAATTCGTTTTATTGATTTATTAGCACTTGCCCGATTGGCCATTCTGCTATAAAATAAACGGTTGTAATATACACCGTATTGATGAGTGATACAGTGATAACTGATAAGCACGAAAAAAATACGGGTTGCAAAATAATAATTACGTAAAAGCTTAATGGCACGCAATATAAAAATATAACTGATAAAATGTTCATATCTCCATATCGAATCTGATATTTATAAAGAATTATACATCAATAATATTTTATTGCAAAAAATATACGCCCAACCTTGGTAGAGTCATCATAGTATAACTGCGTGGGCAAAGATGCAAAACTGGCGCTATATGAGAATACAGTAGGCGCAGTCGTGTGGCTATCCAAATATTATTGTGAAGGAAAGTGGCGCGCTGAACACCGCCCGGGCCGCTCAGCACACTGCCTCGCAAGAAGTGTCACGTTGAACTCTTACATAAGGCCTGGCCGTGCTTTCCAAAATATTATTGGATTTTTTGCCTTTTTAAGCGAACAATGCCTTTGTCACGTATCTCCATGCGCGCTGCAAAAGAAAGTTGCTCGTAGCGCACATAATTGAGACCATTTAGGCCTATCTAAATCTTAATGCTTACATAAAATAACCAATTTAACCTCTCTTTACAAACACTCCTATAAAAAAACATACGAAATGTCTTAATTGTCTTTGCTAGGTAACTGTATTTTTTTTGCATTCTGAGGAATGCTTACTATAGAAAGTTTTTGTTACTAAGCTCCAACTTAATACACCTTGAAACATGAAAAAAAATATTCAAGGTCTAAAAAGTATTACTTTAGAACAGAAGGCTTAAAAAATTAGTTGTGATGTTGTAATGTAGGCTTTTTAGGAATAGTTGCACGCGAAGTGTCGGTGGTAACGAGGCGAGGCGTATTGCGCCCGGGGCGCGGATGGCGCTCGGAGCTCGGTGCGGACAGGTTGTGGCCCAAGGAGAAACATCGCTTGCTCTACATTCGTCGAGTTTGGAGCCGATGACTCCTCGTGACCGTGTCCCCCTTTACGAGTGCTGCTTTATCTCACCGAATTTCTCTCTTCTGTTCCGCATCATCACGAACAAAAACTCAAGACCCGTTCGGTTGAAACGCGGCCTAGTTGTGATGACCACTCGGCCACATAGCGCCGCCCGCGCTACTACAAACCCAAAAACTACTACTTTCGCCCGGCACATGTGTTAATTATACTTGATGTGACACTAAAACGCTTCAATATATAGACTAAGTATCTAGTATCAGCTTATACTGTACATAGAAAACTAACAACATACAAAAACTGTTCACAGTGCACTGCGGTGAGCGTTCACTGATGACACTAAGGTACAAACAAAGACTTTAATTAATTGAACTACCTACTAAATAACATTAGTAGAATAATCTACTTAATATTTCAGCCATGATTCTGCATAGATACAATCTTTCACAAATGGCGGTAGATTTGTTAAATAATGACAAAATCTTACAAAATCGTACCTATAGGTAATCAAATTAAATTATATTTTGGATGTCTAATTTATCTTCCACCAAACTTAATTATCTTTACCTTAAAATAAAAATAGAAAAAAGTACACCTGAAGGACCAACTGAGCTCAAGTTGTAGCCAATAGCAAACATGGATGATTAAATTATAATTCCAACATGATAAGTATTAACTTACTAGCTGTCCCATGCGGCTTCGCTCCCGTCAACTGGCTATCTACCCATCTAAACCGTTTATGCAGCGCACGCAACGGAAACTCTCAAAAAGGAATATTTTTTTCCCGTTTTTGCTACATTTTTCATTAATGCTCCGCTCCTTTTGGCCGTAGTGTGATGTTTTATAGCCTATAACCTTTCTCGATAAATGGACTATCCAACACAAAAATATTTTTTCAATTCCAACCATTAGTTCCTGAGATTAGCGCGTTCAAACAAACAAACTCTTCAGCTCTATAATATTAGTATAGATTAATAGTATCATAACGTCAACAGATAATCTAACTAATCTGAGATATCTAAAATGTTATTTGTAAAAACAGTATCTAAATAACTAAATCCAACTAAAGCACCGTTTGATAAAGCCGAAGTCACGTGTAAAGGTTATAGTCTGTCCATACGTGCCAACAATGAATGCGCAAGCAAAAAAAAAAAAAGCGCTGTTTTTTCAGCGTCACCGAAGTCCTTTGTTGTGCCGGAGCCTGGCCTTTAGGCACAGTTGCGGTATCTTAAAACTAGATCTTGACAGCCGTATTGTGTGTCCCGTGCCTATAACTTTTGTTCTGTTATAATTATAAAACTTTGTTTGGAAAAAATGGTGGTTGGTAACTCTTAATGCTGACTTGTATGAAATATTTTATCCATGCGTTTAAATCTTTTTAACAGGATTATGTAGGACTTGATCATTGCCTCCGGTAAAAAGCATTTAACACCAAATATATACTTCTATCTACCTAGCTTACGTAAATATAAGTACGACTAAGTAGGTACATAATATTCGCAAGAAGTTTGACACCGATTACAAAAATGCTGTTGCTACGCACTCATTCCATTTTGTGCCAACAATATAACCATGCGGAAGTGAAATTCAAAAAAATCTACAATAGCGGTAAACTATAGTATTTCTTAAAATATGCATACTGAACATTTTGTTTCGCTACGCCACCTGACTACAATATTGTAGCACGGCTGTTTGCATTACTATGGTCTACAAAGTATGCTTTTTCTAAAAGGAAAGATACCCTCCACGAAAATAATAAATCGGAGATCCCGATATACATCACTTATTGTTGCGCTTGACTACGAAAAGTTCGTAGCCGCGTAGTCTCGTAGCCGTAGCCGCTCATTCCAAAAACATTAAACCTCGCAATCGACCTATGATAATGTTCACATACGAAATGTGTCCAAAATATTGCTCCCCGTTAAGTACAAACTCGAAAGTTATTTCCCGATGACATAACATTCGTAGCACGGTGGCAGAACGACGAACTTTGCTTCGCAATTCTATCTTGAATATTCATTTAGTCAGCATACGAATAGTTGTTTAGAAAGGTTATTCCCCTACATGTTAGGTACTGAATAAATGCATATGTAATAACGTCGTAGTACGTAAAAGTCGTAAGTAGATAGTGTAATAGTAATCTCAGAGATGCTACGGTTCCTCATTTTCATTCATACATTCACTCTATTTCTAACGTAAAAACTTTTACTTAAGTACACTACGATATGCAGGGTAGTAGTAATTTCAGAGTTTATAAATTGCGTACCTTAATCAATCTGCCTAGCCTTTTCCCAACTGCATTGGGGTCGGCTTCCAGTCTTGGCGGATTCAGCTGAGTATTAGTGTTTTACGTGGAGCGACTGCCTATCTGACCTCCACAACCCAATGACTGTGTAACACGGTACCCCTTGGCAAGACTGGTGTCAGATCTCAAGCTTCTGACTACCCGTAACGACTGTCAAAGATCTTCAAATGACAGCCGGGACCAACGGCTTAACGTACTTTCCGAGGCATGGAGGAAACTCGGTATGTTGAAATTGGTCACCCATCCACGGACCGACCTCGTCAAGCGTTGCTTAACCTTGAAGATCGACCCATGCGGCTGTTATTATTTAGACACGAGCTCCTCTTAATCACGTACCTTAAAACAAAAAGTAAATACTTCATTGTTTTCTAAATAAGGGTGCACCTAAAGACACCTAAAACATATTACAAGAATCCGTGTCCAAATAAAAGTAAAACTTATACACAAATGCAATTGAACCAATTAAAGAGACTTTTGAATTGTCAAGCAAAATTTGAATTTATTTGCACTTCCGCAAGCGTAGGTAGGTTTCTATGGAGAAGAACGTGCAAGAAACTCCTGCAAGAAACACGCAGCAGGAAGCAGGCCCTCCTGCTCCGTGCAAGAAATCTTATCAAAGTATGATCCGATGCACCTGAAGTTATTCCTGTCTTTGTAAAAATACAAGAAATATAATTAATTAATCACATCAAGATCGTGGCGGAAGGCCCGTAAATATAAAGATTGAGTCGCACTTGTCCAAAGTCCACAAAGCTCGCTCAAGATTTCATGACGTTCATAACTTTTACTTTTTAAAATACTTTCTTGATTATCAAAATGATAATGATGTTATTATAGTTAGGGTGTGCAATAGGTGCGCGGGCGCGTCCAGTGCTCGGCTAAATGTCGCGCGCGCGGCCTCAGCACTCACAAACGGCCTTTGCAGTTCGGCGCGGTCACCGACCCGCCGGGGTCGTTGACTGGGCCCGCATTTAGTTTTCACTTTCGTTTACTAAGGATAACTGTACCATATACGTCACGTACATGCCCACAATTCCGTTGATGGACCATTCGGTTCCTTACACCTGCGGGGAATACACA
This sequence comes from Orthosia gracilis, assembly GCA_947562075.1. Classification (NCBI taxonomy): domain Eukaryota; kingdom Metazoa; phylum Arthropoda; class Insecta; order Lepidoptera; family Noctuidae; genus Orthosia; species Orthosia gracilis. Next base: position 16,267,571 of record OX387274.1, read on the forward strand.
ATTTTGCTGACACACATTTTGTGCATTATACTCGTATCTCGCCAAAAGCCCGCGATCCCAGATGTGCAATCGCGAAACTCGGGTCTTTAAACTTTAAAAGATTCGATAACCTATAGCAATTAACGTTTAGTCGGACATCCTACACCAATGAACCTCGGTAGTTATCTTCGAATCTTTTCGGAATGCAATAATTGCGATTGTGATCAAGAACTGTGTATTTTTAACTCGCACCCAAATTTAGCAAATATTAAAAAAAAACGTCATTACATTGACCTAGGTTTTTATAACTGTGACTCGTGACTGCCAGCGTTCGGCCGGTGACAATCAAACGCAACAAAGCCTTACAATAGTATCAAGTACAAATTAAAATATTAAACGATCGCATACCGTAGCAACCGTTCAAACTTTGTCCGTCACCTGCCTAGGCAGAAGGTTATTGCTCTAATGATTGCCGGTGTCGTAACTCGGGCGTTGGACCAGTGTCCTTTTGATGCATTTTGGGTACAATTAGGTAATTTTGGCGGATAGTGGGGAGCGCAGTGGCCGGTGCGAGGGGGAGGCGCGGTGCGTGGGGTTGCGGGTTCGGCGGTGGTTGCGCAAGCGGCGGTCGTCGACTCGGTTATGTCAGCGGTTTACGTAAGCGTCACCTCGCAACGCTCTCGGGGCAGGCGCCAATTGTAGCCCCGCGATCGTTTCGCACTTCTCGCGGACTATTTGCGGACGGTTACGGTTCGTTAGCGCTCCGCACTCGCACCTCTTGACCGACTCTCCGTTGTTCTTCTGCACCCTCCGCCGCCCGCCGCTGTCCGCGACATGCTAACTTCATTAGTGCCGCGGCTCAGCGGCCGTGCTCATCATACTAAACATTATCATTAAGAAATTGAACATCGGCATCGTTCAATTACAATGGGTGATTCAAGTAGGTATGTATTTATTTGAAAGGTGGTTCGTTTGGTCGGTAAATTGTGTAATGCTAAATAACCTCCAATTAAGTTCAACCTTTCATGAATCGATTAGCGCTAACATCAAATCGTCCATTGTAACCGTTGTTAAGAACAGGTGTGCCCTAAAGGAGTAATTATGCGATATGGTTGCGGTCGAAGTAGAGAAGGGGCTGGAGCGGTTGCGTCAGCGCAGCGTGCGGAGAGCGGTCGGGCTCACCGCTCAACGCACAAGGTTGCCGAGGTTCAATGCTCTAGAAATACGACACCCGACCCCGGGCAACCGCATGCTGCGGGCCAAACCTGCGTGTGCGCACTCCGCGCGTATATTGCGCACAAACGACATGCAACGCACAATTAAATAATCAATTAAAATTGGAGATAAAAAATTAAAATCACTTTTATGATAATATTATCCAATAACTCAATCATGATCCCAGTTTATTGACATTTAAATCCTTTTCAATTTATTTGACACAGATTAAGGCTTCATCAGGCTTAGTCACCTCAGTTTTCTGTTATTATCTCTTTTCCAACCTGTCCATCAAGCGCGACCATTTCGTCAAATAGTTAAACTAGTTCTCCTAAACGAAGACAGTTTTTTTAACGGTACACGCACAGATTCGCGGAGTAACCTTCAAAAGAGAGAACGTGGCGTCGTAAGCACGTCCAATGTGCCAACTCTTTTTTATGTACTTGTTTCGTAATTTTTTTATAAATAATTTTGCCTTCGACCTTTGTAAGCCGCCCAATTTAACCCGATTGGTATTCCTGCGGCGGGCGGCGTCGTGTGCTTTTCGTAACTTGTGGTTCAGCAACGCGCCGGCGCAACGTGATTGTCATTACATTAGCACAACCACACACATCGAGTACAAACTGCTCCTAAAATACTCATTCATTATACAAATGTATTATAAACATTCGCATTACCAACTGCAACATACTCACAATTAGCGTAGCGCTGGCAATTACATTCAAATGCGAGACCTACCCATCTAACTATGGAATTGCTTATAGATTGTCTACAGTACCTACCTCTATGAATGATTTTCATTGATCCAGAAGATGATTCAATCCAGCCACACTGGATCGATACTAGATCAAAGTAAAAACTTCTCAATTTAGTCCTGCTGGACTAGCTGCTGGCTGGTTGTTGTCAAGCACTCGATTTTTTTTTATTGTTATCAATAGGCTCGCGCTTGACCACTTTCTGACCTGATGGTAAGCGATGGTTGATTGGAATATAGCAATCTCTTTATACTTTGATCCTGTATTTAGATCTAGCGTTGTAGCCTGGAATCCTAAAGGATTATTAGATCCTGTTTGATGTAAAAATGTCGGCAAGTGTTTACACTGGATCGATATTGGATCAATGTAAACACTTTCCGATCGTCCAGTAACAATAATAACTAACGCTGGATTGAAATATACCAGTCTCTTTATTCATTGATCCAGTATTTCTGTCTAGTTTTGTATAGTAATGTAGCACCCTTATATGTTAAACCTCTATTTCTCCTCTAGATTAGGTCATTGTAAACTTTTTGGTACTAGATCGAGAAGTATTTACATTGATCCAGTATCAATCCAATGTCGATGGATTTTAGGGCTACAATCTAGGGGTATTTAAGTCAAGAGTGAATAGGTTACTTCTAGGCAAGCGTGCTTCACCGTCGACCACATCATCGCTTTCCATCAGGTGAGATAGTGGTCAAGCGCGAGCCTATTGAAAAGAAAAAAAATAGGTTACAGCATTAGACTGAAACAGAACAGTCTTTTTTCATCGATCCAGCGCTACTAGATTAATATACTGTTTCGATGATAATAAGTATTCAGCCTTTACTGATCAAAACCGGGCTGTATACTTCTTCTTCTTCTTCTTCTCTTGTCGATAGGAAACTCTTTATGAATTTTGGGTACAGTAGGTGGCCACCCCGATTGCGGTATCAGTGGCGAGCAAAACACGAACTGGTAAACTGGTGGTAAACTCAAACGGCTCTCGTCAGAGCCATGACCAACAACGGCCCTTCTTAAGGATAATAACAAAAAGAACCGCTTTAAGGCCACCCACACCACACCGTCTTTCCAAGCCTGGCTGTATACTGGGCTGATGAGTAATTATATTGGTCAATTGTTTCTATATTTTGAATCCAGCGTTTGAATCCAGTTCGAGGATCCATTGCTGAGTAGATAGGTACTAGATGCTGGACTAGACTGAAAAGTGTTAATATTGTTCCAATTTCGATCCAGTGTATTGAAATACCTACTGGATGAATGCGTCTTTTTTGCAAAGTTGCAATTTACCCGCTTCAATGGCCTTTTAGATCTCCTACAATACCACAAAATTGCTATAGCATCACGCAGAAAGCCTCTACAAATTCTTAATTCTAGAATATTCAAAATTATTATGTGTATAATTCAAGTGTCACGCGTGTTGCTAATCTCCTAACAAACTGCCTAATACACTAAAAGTTAAAGTCACGTAAGCACCATTATATCGCAAAGAAAGTAATAAGTAAGTCGCTTCACAAAAACTCTGCTCTTAATTTTTAATCAGTCATTACGCGACGCTCAAAAATAAACAATGTAGGTAAGTGCGCCCAACATCTCGTCTCATTGTTTCCTTTTTCAAGTGGACCGTTAAACGTTGACAATTTCTCCGCTCACTTCTTCATTCTGATTACAAGAAGGCGTAGAAAGCGTCGCAATGCTTATACAACCTTTTAACAGCGCACGTGAGCGACAACACCAGGGTACGATTTTCAAGTCTCTACTGATTGCGACTTTGGCCAGAGTTCACCGACCTCGTGGGCTCGTTCTACGAAGATGCTCACAATTTTGTATACCGGCGCCAACGTTTTACGTCAATAAATACAGTGATGCGATCTTCTGTGTTAATACGCAGCCAAGTAACCGTAAACGGTCAACTGAAAGATTCTGTGTAACAACAATGTAGTGGCAGGAAGGGTGCGTAGCGCCGGGGCCAGTGCGGCCGTACCGGAACGGCTGTCCGCAGCCTTTCACGCACTTAATTTGGCAGGACCCCCTTCTACCCGCACACCTCCTCGCTCCGACACTGAGAGAAAGTAGCTGGCCTACGCAATGCTAGGGTCAATGACCGTACTCGAAAATGCTGACTTCTGACAAAAGTGACACATTAACAGTGAGCATTTCATATTCAGCATGTGCGGTCAGTTTCTTGCACGGATGTTGAATGGTCGATGCGATTAGGTCAGGTTGCGGAGCGGCCTATATTGAGCAGCACATCGTGGGCGGCCACGTAGGCAGCACCACTACCACCGGCACTGTGCTCCTCGACCGATTATTTCCAAGTAACACTGCTACCGTGTTCAAAATCTTGATAGGTGCTATTAACCAAAAGGCATCAACCTCTGGTCCATTTAAAAAGTCGAAATAATGGTCTGTAAAGGAAAAGTTGATACGTTTCTTTTACAACCAAATAAAAGTAGTTACCCACTATATGGTACAAAGATGTACCTGAACGAAAGAAACTGGCGCGATGCCCTCGATCTATTCAATCAGATAACGAAGGGCCCGCCCGAAACCTGGCCATGACCAGGGTCATTAGAAAAAGTAACCGTATTAAAAATATAACTGAATAGTGTTCCACTGGTCCACTAAGCGCATAGCAACGTGCGGCACGAGACTGTGACGATTCGATAACATAACTGAGAAGCAACATAACATTTTACTATTATTGTTGTTATACATGCTGAGAATAACGCTAATTATAGCTCTAATGGCTTTCTAAAACGATTCATCTCGCGCTCCAAATGAAATAAAATGCTGTAGGTCAGGTATTGTAACGGGGTATTCGTGGTTCGAGTATAAATCGACATAAAATTTTAATGAAGATGCTTGTGCGCATCGGACAAATTTCCTTCGCAGATTTCCGGTTTCCTCGTAAGTATAACTTAATTAAGTAGAGTGTGTGATGAGACTGTTATTTATAGACTAGAATTTATCACTTTGGCGCCTGGCGTTTTAATAAGGGTTGTGGTTTTCGGCGAGAAATTTATCGTCGTATTCCCACCCGCTACGGAATATGAGGTCTTATAGGTACAAATATTTTGTGAATGCAAAATCAAACTCAATTTATCACAATTTAATCAAACTTTATGCTAATTAAAATATCTATCTCAAACACATAGGTATCTAATTGCTTAGCTATTTATGCAGAATTCCAGACAATAAATATGATGTTAACTGAATAAATCTGGTATAGAGTATAGAGAAAATTTAAATAAATTAGCATTATAATTATGATCAAGTCACGTGTGACCAGTCCGTGCAGGCCGCACTTGATCAGATAATGTAGCTCGATCAGCCTGCAGGTACATACATCTGCGCAGTTATCCATCTGTCCGTGTGCAACCAACTATTAATCTATTGTATTAGCTTACATGAGGAATGAGATATCCGCCTTTACGTGGAGAGTGGTCTCACAAGAACAAGCGCGCACGTGCCATGGAAAAACACAGAAAACAAGGACACAGTGCAATGGTTCATTCAACCGGACGTTATTATTCAAAGAGCGCACTCTGATGAAACTAAGCAAATCTTCATTATTATTAACAAAGAACTGGCTTTCGAAAATATTGACCACGTACAATGTCGTAGGGCACGTAGTGGGCCCTTTAACAGGTCCCAAATATGACACGCAAACAGACGCAACGAACCTACGCCAACTGTTTACTGAATACGTAACATGATTTATTGTTGTAAGCAGCTTTCATGCGGCTGTAACATATTTTCAGTAAATTACGGCCAAGTACGAGTTATAAGCGACATATGTCGTTAAATTACTAATGTACGACAATTTATAGTGAATATTTTGTTAACTGTAAAACTCGAAATTTCAAGGCTGTAATGAATACATGCACAGAACTTAATACGTTTTACGTAATTATGAAAAATACACTGCATACAAGTTCTGCGTTTACCGTTCACTAAGTTTTTCCATGAAACGATATCCACCAAACTTAATTTAACTTTCGCTTCTGCATAGCTGAAGCTTAGAAGCTCTCTGTAGACTACTTTGCCAAATACGTTAAACAAATCCTGAATATGCTCCAATGCGGACTGTTGGAGTAGTAACTATGACTAAGCATTTACTTACTTCCGTACGGCAGATTTATCCATATTGAAATATGTACATTTGAAAATGAAAATGTAAAATGCGTTTTCATTTAAAATACACATATAAATGCTACGTGACAAAAATAAAACCTTGCGCTGAAATAAAATCTAATGCAGCCAACTCCACGGGCAAGCTTTATATTAGACACTATTAATAGTTAATATAGCCGTTTAGCAGCCTCTCGTCGTGCCATCTGTAACAGGAGATGAATATTAAATGGCTCCTTTCAATAAAATGACTTCATCAACTTAGTATTATAGCTACTTCAAACGTGTTCCTTTCGCGAAGATTTCACAATTTCGCTAATAAGTTAAGCTACTGAATCTGTTAAATTTTAACTAGTTCGGAATATATTTGGGTATTCGGTGATATTTACAATACCTACAGTAGGCTATTTAGGCACATCAATATAAAGTGTTTTACGGATCAATAGTTTAGTTTTCTTTCAAGAGCGAATGCATTTCACTGGTCAAAATCAATTGCCTAAACATAAAAAAATATATTTGCAGTTAAGGTTAAAATGGGAATTTTTCCTTATCAGTGTAGGTAATAAGGAGGAAAAAACAATCCCAGTGCGTGAATCCCTAGTACTGATCCATACAACCACGTACATACTTAGCTATGGATCTAAAGACCGACGCACGTAGCGTTTGAAATAGGGTTTTCAGTTGATTTTCAACGGAAATTAACTACCGTTGTTTTTAATTAAAATTCTTGAGCTTGCTTTCGATCAAACATTAATCAAACTTTCTCATAGAACAAAGCAGTACCTAACCCTTCTTCCGGAAAAATTCATGAGACATTTCGGCACAAGAAAAAAGGCATGATCGAAGCAGGCGGCATTCTGTAGTATCTGTCTACTCCTCATGGAAAAAGGCGTGTGTATGTCTATATTCTGGAAAGAGTTTTTACCTATACCATTGATAATATAATACTAAAATAATACTACTTATAGGTTTATTAAATGTTTTGTAATAAATATATGTGTCACAGTTAAAACCCGTTAATCTTTAAAAATACTTTTACAAAATGCTTTTGTTGAAACTAGAAATGCCTAGTCAAAACTAGAATTTACCACTAATATATTTGATTTTCAGATATAATTGCTTGTTGGACAACCACTAGAGAAACTAATCGTGGAACAAGTAATTAATCGGGGCACTATGTATAATACCCGGGCATTATGAATCTAGTCAAGTTAAATCGGGCAATGTAATGAATACTGAATACTAGGTAGGGTAGGGTAGGTAGCGTAGGGTAGGTAGTGTAGGTAGGTAAGTAGCCAATTGACGGGAGCGAAGCCCCGGGGGTCAGCTAGTTATATATATATATCTATTCGATATAATTAAAGCCTATATTGAAATATTTAGCTTTCCATAATATCAAAAGTAGCAACAGAGAGGAGGTGTAACCGCCTACGTCATGCTGGAGACACGTTTAGAAATCCTAACATGGAAACCTAATTCATTGAGACGGGAATCGAACCCGTTAACTTCCTCGGACCAGTCGCCTTATTGGTCCAGTGCAGCTTTTGGCTTGGTACCGATATCCCGACGGCATAACTCGTTAGATCTTTTTATGTAAGCGGTACTGTTTTAAAGATTGATTTTATCTAAGACTAAGTTTTTCCCTCGACTTCGCTTTCGTGGTATATTCTGGTATTATATTTCTAGAAATAAAAAGTAGCTTCCCAGCTCGGGATAGTGTAGCTTTGTGCAAGAATTTTGGTAATCGGATCAGTAGGTGCACTCAGAGATTAGCTGCTACAAACAAACAAAAATATTCATTTATTTTTACCGACTTCAGAAAAAGAAGGTGGTCATCAATTCGACACGTATGTATGTAACATTGTTGGAACTGCATTATATTCATATAATTATGTTATTCTATATGGGCTTCTAAACACGTGTGTCAAATTTCATAATTTTATGTTTGTATGTATGTATGTACGTTTGTCCACGGATTTCTCCGAAACTACTTATCCGATCGTGATCATTCTTTTTGTTTTGGATTGAAGATCCCTCAACTTAGGGAAAAGTTCAAGTTTCATAAAAATCGGTCCAGCAGATTTTAAGATATGGAGCATACAACCGAACTCCTTAGCGAAAAACAGGAAAAACAGCACGAATGTGTAAATTGAGTTATTATGGGTATTTTGTCAATCCTTTAGGTACCGTACTATAGAAATTGCTCATTTTTAGTGATGGTGTACTAAAACTAAAAAGAGGAAAATAAAAAACATATTCACAAAAAATATACAGACGGCAGTCGGTGTCGAAAAATGATAAAAACAAGAGGTACCAAAGACACCGACAGTCGGTTTATTAATACTCGTAATATTTGTATTAGTTTATACAAATAGCGCTTAACTGGGCATAAGGATCCGAATGAAGAAAATGCGTAGTTATACTGATTTAAGACGAACGTCATGTGAAAATTTCTTACCTATGAGTACAATTTTTTACTTGGAAGCTTCAGAAATATCCTTTGGCATACTTCGGATTAGGTATTGTAGGAGTCATCCAGTTGTGTAATATGTGACACATCTCGATACCTATTCCAGATCTTCTGCGAAATATGTGCTCACCAAAGTTTTTGTTTCGACTTTTGAAATGTTTAGACATTTGAAATATTTCGACATAATTTTCCGCTCGTTTACACTTGCCCACATAAATTAAGTTTTTTGCTACGAAACCTTGTTGTACGACGTTTATTTAGATTTACTAACATTATAATATAGGTATGCACGCGATGTTTTTTCACGACAAAAAGTTAATACCAACTGGCCCAACTATGAATCATTTTGGCATTTACAAATAAGTAAATTTTTAAGCCCTGAGTGCATCAAGTGCTAAGAAACACGTGTTACAACTCACAGTAAAGTTCCTACGATTAAGAACCAAACAGGTTATTTCGATATTTCCAAAACGGATTATTTTATTTTTATTCACAGCAACAAGGAAAATTTCGTTGACTTTAAAAGTGACTCGCAAGTTTTGCTCTCAACTTCTGTCCGCAGAAGTGCCGATTTCGAGGATTAACAATCTCTGAAAATCTATGGATCGGCGACATTTTTTATATTTTCTGTGTAAAATACTATCAGATTTGGAATTAAAAGAAACAGCAATACAATTCTATTAAATACTAGAAAATAACCTTTAACCAATCGGGCAAAGTAAGCCCAGGAACTTTATAGAATCTGAATGGAATTCGATGTGTCGATTGACTGTAGGCATTAATAGTGAAACTGCCAATAACATTTAATTAAAAGAATCAGAAGCGTTGAGGTTGAATAATATTTTACTGAATGTGAAATAACGCTTTTTAGATTAACGTTTTGTCCTTTCATATTTAATCCTGTTAGGTATGCTGTCGATGTGCCGGTAAGCCTGATCATGACGCGTATATAGCTTCAAATGTAACCACCGAAACTATTGCCACCCACAGGTGCGCGAACACGCAACGCGATTAATATGTTACCTATGCACCAAGTTTATAAATAATACAGTTTAAAAACAATGAACGGTACGTCCGTCGCAGCGTGGAGAAATCTAAACATCACAACCCTAAATAAATTGCTATTAGTATGCATGCCGGAGCGACAAACGCAGCCAAAATCGAACGGCCTGTGATGGTGTAACCGCGTGAGTGAGGTAGTAATGGACCGGGTTCGTTCGCCGATAAAAGCGAAAGTGTTGCGTTCACTGGGACAACGACCGGCTCCTGCGGACAGCCCTGTCGGTTTCCTGCATCCAGGTCATCATCATCAAACATTGGCGCCTGCGTCACCGACCTCTCGTTAGTCAGAGCCATGCCTACACTACCTAGCTACGACGCACGCGCATAGAAACAGCGCTCAACTGTCATTTGTTTCTTTTATAGTTAAATTATGTTTTATTTTGATGATTACGGTGCTTAGGTACTCAGAAGTCTTTATAAACTTACAATTTAGGTAGTTTATAAAGTAGGCATATTCTGGTATATACCGTTTCCAATTTTATATGGGAACTAAGCAATTTCAGCTGTGTTACGAACTTATATTTCCCTCTTGACTACAAAATCCGCATAGCAATTTGTAGATAACGCAATGTATGTACGAAAATTAAGTACAAAAAGCGAATCGATTATAAGAATTCATGACTTTCATGTGATTTTTTTGTAGCTGTGTAAGCAACTATATATCCTGTTATCTATCTTCTATATACATATATAAATAAAAGAAGAACCTGACCGACTGATCGGTCAACGCACAGCCAAAAGGGCTAGGCCTAGATGCGTGAAATTTGCCAGAAAGGTTTCTCAAGTAGCGTAAGTGGGCACGATGAAAGGATTCTTGGAAATTCTACCCTAAGGTACCCTCTTTGGGTAGAGTTTTTAGAAGAATCTTACTACGCAATCTGACTAAAACAAATGAAAATTTAAAAAGAGAAGAAAAGAGAAAATAACATATTTGGGTGGTTAAAACACGACCCCCAACGGAGCAAAAGGGGTTATCAAGCTTTTAAAATTTATTATCATTTATGTCAAATAACGAAGAAATACTAAATCAATAATGAATAAACCCTAGATATCTACGATATCCCATTTTTTATTGATTTAACAACAATTTTTTTTTGGTCGCCTACACACACATAAAATACGAAATCACGCGAACAAGTCGCGGTCGGAGTGCTAGTTTATTAATATCCGATTTAATTGGAAGCCAGCAGCTTTATGTGAGTTCAATGAACTAAGTTGTTGGTACATTAAGTTAGCAGAGCTTAAATCTGCGATAGAACTTTAGGAGCAAGGACTGCGAGTACCAGTAATTTTTTCGGGGTAAAAATAGCCTACACTCAGCGATAGTGTAACTCTCTACCAGTGAAAGAATTTTCAAAATTGGTTCAGGAGTTCCAGAGATTACCTACTTCCTACAAACAAACTCACAAACTTTATATCTTTATACTTAACTAGCTTCTGCCCGCAGCTTCACCCGCGTAAAAAGTGTTTTATCATCTCAAGGGAAAACAAATTATCATATTATGTCCTTCCCAGGGTTTCAAACTATCTCCATACCAAATTTCATCCAAATCGGTTCAGTAGATCCAGAGATTATCCCCTACAACCTCACAAACTCACAAACTTTACCTCTCTATAATATTATTATAGTACAGATAAATTCGATCCAGTCTACTAGTATTCTATTTCTGTCTGCAGGATCTAAAGTAACCCCCTCCCGAGCTCGCTTCGCTAGCTCTTGGACTAATCATTGACCATAATATATCGAATTGCTCAACCGTTACGTAGCAATATTCATTATGACCAGACAGTGTGATAAATATAGAAGTTTAAGTCAGTATTGATTACATTGCCCGATTTGACTTGACTAGATTCATAATGGCCAAGCATTATACATAGTGCCCTGCCATATTAATCACTTGGTTCATGACATAGCAATAGGCAAAGTGTTTGACCGCCATCAATCGACCGGATTCATTTTCGCAATTAGGCTGCAAGGTCAGGAACATCGAGCATATAACGAAAAAGAACAATGCAAATAGCACAGCACTAGGCAACTTTTCAGCAGCTGATCAACGCTTCCAGTACAAGCGTGCGGGCTACGGCATGGACCTAAACTCGTACCGAGTTGTCCTTGCGAGTCAGCCACTACCATGCCGTCCGTCGAAGCGTGAATATTTCATTCGTCGTCATCTCATAACACGACGCTCCATTCCCATAAATATTCAAGTCGTGAGACGTCCATTAGCCCGCGATAAATTAACATGCCCTACGAGCTACGAGCTATGAATTTTGTAAAAAGCAAAGTTTGGCAATGTGTGCCGACGATGCCTCATTTATATGCAAGTACATCACAAATTGCTTCAATATACATGCATATGTAAGTTCAATACAATCTGGTAGGTGCTGAAAAATCAACAACGTATTAAAGTTGTATGAAGTTGTTGTTGTTGTTGGTGTGTAATCTTGCTAAAAGCGCCGGCGCCGCTGGCGCTGTCCACTGGAATTGTGAAAACGACGAGATTCTAGTAATATTGTTAGCACCCGCACTCACGACGGAAATGGTTCTTGACATTCATGACTTTTTCCACACTGAAAACAAGTTAAATTCTTGTTTCAAAGCAAATTGCTTCTAACTTTTTACAATAACTACCTACCCGTGTTTTTGGATCTCCAATCCAAGTATATTACAGCTTTACAAGTAGATCTTGTATGAGTATCAAAAGAGAAACAGACTTGTCTGTCTCTATAATGTATTAAATTAGATTTAGATCTATTTTAAGTTAATAGTAATGTTTTATCGTTAATAATAATACCGAATATATCCTTTTAGTATTTAATTGCGTAAATATAAAATTTACAATTGTATTAGAATAATTGTAGGCTGCACATTAGGTAATACCTATTACCAGGAAGCAGTCCTCTTAACTCCTTCAACTAAGTTAGAAATCTAAACAAAGACTTAGTAAATTATAACCTTTTAAAGTATTGCCAGCCCGTTCCGTAATTTGTTTTATAGGCAATACAATGAGTTTAATCAACTATTTATTTTGTAAGCGACATCGCCTGCCGGAATTATTATATGTATCTAACCAGCGCGACATGTAGCTATTTAACTCCAGCAGGCGCTTTTTTGTCTGGCTCCAAAGGACACAGTATCGAGTCCAAAGTAGCTATGTATTCATCAGTAGTATCGGATGCAAAGTACTGTATTTACATAAATACTTTTATTTTACATAAATATTTCTACGACACCGCCTGCCAGATTAACAAAACGTTGGGAGCCAGCGCAACATAATAGTTTTTTCACTCAAACGCTTCATCAAAATTTACAAGTTTAATAGAATTGTAGTTATTTTTATATTTTTTTTATTTATGATAGGCTTGCGCTTGACCACTATCTCACCTGATGGTAAGCGATGATGTGGTCGACGATGAAGCACGCTTGTCTAGAAGAAACCTATTCACTCTTGACTTGAAGACTCCCAGGTTGTAGCTATCAGGAAATACAGACTCTGACAGGGAATTCCACTCCTTTGCTGAACGTATATTAAAAAGTATTCCCAAAACGTTTTGTGCGTATGAGTGGGATGCCCACCATGTACCGATGACGCATCGCCGTACGTCTTGTAGTCCAATGATGGAACGGGCTAGGAGGAAATTAGTTCATGAAATTCCAACGCACACTCCCCGAAATGTAACCGAAAAAAAACCGACAGGCTGGCAACTCGGCGCCGATGTTCGAGGTTCTGGAGCCTAGATTCGACCAGTACATCATTGCCGATGAGCCTCTTGGCCCATCTTTCGATCGACTCGAGTGTATCCAGCTGGTACTTCGCAGATCCGTCCCAGAGATGAGAGCAGTACTCCATGCATGATCGAACTTGCGCTTGATGCAAGTTTAGTAACTGTTCTGGCGTGAAGTACCGTCTCACCTTCGTGAGGATTCCCAATTTTTTGGGAGCCAGCTGAGCTTTTGCCTCAATGAACCGACCAAAATTGAGCGTCGATGTTAACGTTATACCAAGAACCTCAAGATGGTCAGTTATCGGCACGGTCACACCTCGGAAAGAAGGAGCCGGGTGGAATTGGCTCCTTTTAGCGGAAAAATGACACACCTGGGTCTAAGCAGCATTGAACCTGACCAGATTGGCATCGCCCCATTCGGAGACTGCCTTCAAGGACAGATTCAAGCGCCCAACAAGGGCCTCCCGAAGAGACCGGATCTCAGGTCCAGTAGCGCGAGCGTCGGGCACGTATCTCTCAGCAACAGTGCTGTCGTCCGCATATCCAAAGGTGCCGTTCTTAGCAGATCATTTATGTGCAGCAAGAAACAATGTTGCTGAGAGTACCTACCCCTGAGGGACCCCGGCATTAAAACCCAGTAGGTCAGAAGAGCGGCCATCAATAACTATTTGAATGGACCGGTCCCTCAGGAAGTCTGCAACCCAATCGCAGAGACCACAGGGCAGACCGAATGAATGACGCTTACTAATAAGGCTTTCATGCCAGACCCTGTCAAAAGCCTTCGAGATGTCGAGGGAGACGGCAAGCGATTCCCCGTGCTTCTCGATGGCCTCACTCCAGACGTTAAGTACGAACACATTAAGTAGGTGCAAACAGTCCTCTTAACTCCTAAGCTCAATATTTAAAGAAAGGTTTGCAAAAACAAAACCTTATAGGTATTATATTGTCCGTTCCGTAATTCATATAAAGGAAACATAGTGAATATGGTCAACAATTAATTTTGGAGGTGACACCACCTGCCAGAATAACAAAATGTAGCTACCCAGCGCGAAATGTAGCTATTTAACTCCAGCAGGCGCTTTGTTGTCTGGCTTTGGAGCCAGCACTTGGGTGCTCGAACCCCTACAGATTGCATCGATTCAATCGTGTTTAATGCTTTAAATTATAGCTGCTACTGTCTGCAATACTAAGTTTTCACATTTAATCACTAGCAGGAAAATAGAGCCAAAAGTGACTTATTTAAAAAATCAAAAATATTAAACTCGCCTTTCCTTTCATAACTAATATTTAGTGATGAGACAAATATAAATCCACAACTTGATAATATGAATCGTAATAATGAAGGCTATATAAAGCCTCCAATCATTTTAATTTACTTACATTTTATGAGTGTCTGTCGAGGAGCAGTACTCTTGCTTGCAAAAACATTGATAAGTATTACAATAGATGGCATCAGAGTATCCGTCCACAATAAACATTGCAGAACTGTTGTTGAACCACCAAGTAAATAATAAGGCTTTTGTCAGTACTTTTCATTTACAATAAGTTACACCTTTGACAGAAATAGTTGAAACCATGTCATAAACGTAAAAGATGTAACCTACCTAAATGGTTTTCCCGTGACCTTGATTTCGTTTTCCATTTCACCGTGCGACGATGTTCCTGTTTCAATAAAACTTTGATTTGCCTTGTTCTCAATTTTCGTATGTAAGCTAGGTACAGCTAGAGTAGCTATACCTGAACTCATCTTTTTTATGAATAAATCAGGGATAAAAAAAAACCCATAGCTACCTTTAGAAAAGTACTCCTTGACGTTAACCAGATCTGGTTAACGTCCCACTAGGTACTTACTTATGTATAATTTGCTAGTAGATAGAATGTGTGGCTATCCGGCTAACGTCATCTCCTTTGCTGTAATGAAAACAAACTATTGCAAAACAAACAACAAGGATTTGATTGATGACAGTGGCGCATATTCATCTATGTTTACTGCATTGTTCAAATTTCCCTCTTGCCAGTGGAGACAGCTAGTCGCGTACCTGTCTGGCGAGCGCAATCGTTACCGAGGCGCGTCGGTCTGCATCGGCGGGCATGCGCACACCAACCGCTAACGTTCGACCAAGTTTAGAGAGAAGTGAGGAGGAACGGCACTGCACGCTGGCTGCGAGTGGTCGCCTCGCCGCCGCGCCGCGCCACCCGTCCCGCAGTCCTCCCGCCGCGCCGGCTCTGCGCGCTCACGCCAGCCGCATCATGGTGAGTCACTGCTACACTGCGAATCTATTCATTTGCGACGACCTTTAAAGTTTAGATACAGATAAAAATAAAACGATACGCTCCATTTAATATAACCAAATGCCAGTGCGTAAAACTTCTTGTAATAGTTGATACGAGTAATCCCTGTCACAAAATTGAATTAACCCAATTATGTGTTGTTTGATCACACTAAAAGAAACCGAGGAAACTGCGTACCAATCCTAATGAAGGTCAACCGTTAAAACCACTTATTCTCGCGAACTAACATAATGTAAAAATAATTTCAGGTAATGGACAACCGTGTGAACGAAGATAACGAGACAGAACACAACTCTTCAATTTTTATAACAAATTTTCAAAATGGAGACGTTGTGAACTATTCACTAGTTTTGATTAAGGGAATTATAACAAGAGGCAATTCTAATAACCATGAAAAACTAATATGTACTTTAAAAGGTGAAAACTTACAAAATAAATCGCAGTGGGATGTTTATAATGGAGAATTTAAAGTGATAATCGAACTGAAAAGGGGTGAAAATGTTATTGAATTGGAATACACAGAACAGCAACGGAAAATATTGGTCCTGGACTATACACCAAGAAAAACAAATCTTCGGGTCACTCCAGTTTACATCATATGTCAAGGCCACGATGGATGTTTTCAAAGTCCGCCAAATATTGACAACTCGATTGAAAGTGCTTGTTCCCGAATAGCACTTGGTTCAAAGTTAATTCAAAGTTTAACAGCCGAAAAACTTTTTGAAAGTGGAGTCGGGAGAAAAACATTTCAGCTTGAGCATGAAGTCAATCCTAAAAAAACAGAATGCATTATATTTAAAAGTAGTCTCAACGTTAATAAGGCAAGAAAAATGAAACAAACGGAATTATGGTCACATTTTGGAAGAGAATTGATGCTCTCTGATTTAGGAAGTAATGAAAGAAAGTTCCTGGGCTTCACATCCTGCACGCGATATAAAGGTACTGACATCGATAAGCCTATGACACATGAAGAAATTATAACCCTAACTGAAGCATATGCTGCATTAGGAGGAGGCGGTTTGGCGCTGTTCGGGACAGCTTGCCTTTACACCTGGCCAACGACTGTAGAAGAAATCGTTCCAAAATTCTTAGATGCAACACCAGTCAACGTAAGAAGATTTATGGATGACAGTGGATACCGTGGCACATTGGGAGGATGTTTTGCAACTACGTTGGGATCAGTATTTCACGAACTTGGTCACACGTTTGATCTCGGCCACACAAAAGATGGTATAATGGGAAGAGGTTTTGACAATTTGGACAGAGTTTTTGTAATTGGAGAAAAACGATCAGCTCTAATTAAAGATAACATGAACAACTTCAGTGGAAAACCAGTACAACATTCTACCGTTTCACTACAACGCAATATAAGTGTTACAATGAACGTGGCAGAACCATTACGAGTTTTAGGGCCAAGAAGTAAAACCACATTGGGGAATTTTGCAGCTATGTCGAAATCTGACATAATAAGAAGAAGTCCAAACGTAACACCTATAACCAGACCATCAAGTGTTTATTCCAATATAACAAATAGACTTACGGATTCAAAGAAAAATGTTAATCGAACAAACGGAAACGATTCAATTTATTGGACCAGAAATTGTGCTGTGTTATTGTCTTATCACCGGTGGTTCAACAATGAATATGGAAGAGAAAGACAAGCAATAACTCGGTATCTGAAATTTGACAAAAACAAAATGATGATAATTTCTACTGCCGGTATAAGAATAGTTGAAGTAAGAGATGAATCAAATGGAATGGTTTTAGATTCGTACGAGTTTACAAATCTGGTGCCCGAAAAAAGATTCTTGGTTCCATTTACTTTTTCACCAAAAACAAAAGTGTTGACAATAGTTGTAGAAGACGATTTGGGTAACGTGCTGAAACAGACCTTTTCTTATTAAAATAGTTGGCGTAACAGTATTAGGCAAGTTGACAATAAAGAGAAGAAAATGTACGAAACAAGAAGAATGAAGTATTATAATTAAATAAAAAGAAAAGTTTGTGTCTCTTATACTAGGAATACCTACGTAACAAGAACTGTATTCTATCAAAAAGTGAAGAAAAATAGGAATGGATTTATCCGTGTGAAAAAAGTGGTAACACCAAACGACAGTGGAAAACTGAAAGGCTAATGACATTTTTAGAGATGTACCAACTCGGAAAACTCGAGTTAACCCGAGTCGCAAGTCGCTTAGTTAGAATAAGTTATTTGTTTCAAATATTTTTATAATTGCGTTTCCTGAAAACTTCAAACTACTAAATTCATATCGTCGTCGGTATTGTTCGGTCGGGCGATGCACTGTGGCGAAAACACAAGGTGCGCACACTACGAACGAACGCGCTCTCGTTCATTTGCTTGCTAGTTTGCTAGTTGCTGTCTCCCTTCGTTTATGTAAACCCAGTCGAGTTAACTCGCGCTGGGCGCAACTCGGGTTAATTCGAGCTACTAAATCGAGTTGCACATCACTAAACATTTTGTTATCGTATTCTCGTATTGTCACAATTATGTGCGCGTCAGTCAGTGAAGATCGCATTCACAGTTTCACAGTTTTGATAATTCAGTACTTGAACGATCCATTATTAAAGTTTGGTGAATGTGTGTGATATATCTGTATTAGGTATTAAACTTTGTTCAAAATAATTTGTATAAATATTTTTGTACTGAAAATGGCTAGCACCTCTACAAGTAGTGATAATGTTAGTGCGGAATGTTTTTTACAGTCGATAAGACATTATCCACCAATTACAAATGGAAGAATTAATATAATTGAATTTATAGATGCGTCTACAGACCTGGTGGCAATTGTAGGTATGTATGAAAGCTTCATATCATGTAAGTACATAATTACTTTACCCAATGTATTTGCATTTTAATATTTGTATATCTCAAATTACAGAACGGTTTGGCACAATATTTGCTCCCGTAAAATATGACATGCAGGGAAATGTCGATGTAAGTGTTATGAATCATGACTGAATAATACCTTAGTCACTTCAAAAGATGACATTATAATATTGAATGTACTTCTTTGCGGTGTAACCAGGAAAATCTATTCATAATTATATTTTTTTTTATTGTGATTAAAAACTTGTTTCAGAAAATGAAAAAGCTTTTCATTTATGACAAAAACTCTTGTCTATTTGAGTTAATGCTTGCTGAGACAGCTACTGGCAAACCTGGAGCAGAGAGTGTGCTGTGGTTTAACAGGTGCGTCAAGATCATGCATCTAATATGTACATTGGATTTGCAAATAAGCACAAAAATTTAAATCTTGTTACTGTGTTATTAATAACTTCTTTTATGTTTACAGGGGCATGCTATTTTTTGAGATTTTGTTTACACAAATTCTTTGCCATGTCGAAGCCAATAATATTGATGCGAATATGAAAAAATTATTTACAGTGGCTTATGAAGGGTCCATCAAAAAATATCACAACTGGGTCACACAGCAAATATTTAACGTGAGTACTAGATATACCCCACTCATTTTATCTAGTACATTTTATGTTATCTAAGATGTTTTCAAATTAATCTTGATATGGTGGGTCGTTGTATTTTTATTAATATTATTTTCTTTTTGTTTACAGTTTATCTGTAAAATGTCACCAACTCTTCCTGACATAATAAAAGCTTTTGAAGTGGAAGATAATTTAAAATTATTTGGAACAAAATTAGGAAGTCTCCACACAGCCTTACATTTAGTGAGATGTAAAATTGATGAATTCTTCAAAGAGAACAATATATTTGGTACACCCGTTGATAAAATGATAGCACCTTAAAACAATTGGACTGTCACTTAAATTCAGAGTATATATTTTTAAGCATAGTTTATAATTATAACCAGTTAGGCCCAGTTTTTTGATCCGTAGTTAATTCAAACAAAAGTTATTACGCTAACCAATGGTTACAAATTTCAGTAAAATGCGTTAATTCATCAATTATTAGTCTAAAATGATTAACTTATTTGACCATTTGTGATGCAAACAATTGATGAAAATTTTAAACCATTGGTTACCATATTTAACCATTGGTTGTTTTAACTACAGATAAAAAAACTGAGCCTTAGTTACATGGTTGGCTGACCACTGAAAGGTTTAGATATGACAATTATATTTAGTATGAATAAATATAATGAATGTTTTGAATGCTAAATTGTAAATAGTATTAAATACCAAATAATGTATTTTATGATAAAGCCTAAGATTGTACCATAGTGCTGTGTTAGTAAGTTTAGAGTATGTGCCAGAGGCTAGTTGATGAGGAATGAGGAGATTTTTTTTTGTATTCCATAATAAAAATGCATTTTGATATAATAGTAGTTCAATGAAATTTTGTTTACACCTATTTAATTTTATCACTAGTAAAAAAGATAATATTGAATGTCCAGTGCCTTGCGAGATATTTGAAGGCAAAGTTACAATTTTATAAAAGACTCCAAACATTTTACCAAGAGGTTATATTTGATACAATTAAGAAATGTAGGTCATAGTTGTGTTGTATTGTAATACATACCTAAGATTTGGTATTAATAGAGGTGCTCATTGTATGGTTTACAGATAGCATTTTGTGTGATATCCCTAAATTATTGTTAATTTTAAAATCATTGTGAGTGTTATATACCTACTACCTGTTTAAACTTTGAAAATTACTGTAACATCCCAATTATTAATTTAGATTTAACTTACGTTAACTAAAATGTGTATCTATTAATGTTTAATATTAGTTTAATTATTATAAATGTGTTATACTAATTTAAATAAAATACCAAAGCTTTGCTTTCATACACTTTCACTCTTATATTCAAGTCCTTAATTATTAAAGTGAGCATTTAATGTTGTGTAACAACATAATAAAGTCTTATCATGTAACATGAGCAAGTTATTATTTTCTCCTCTAAAATCATAACAATGGCTATGATGACTGGATCTGACTAAATATCCATTCTTGCAATTTTTTTTTTTGTATTCTTGGTCTTGCAATCAGTCGGTAGACTATGAGCAGATCAGATGAAATATTTTGTAGCTTTCAGAGCAAATCTCCCTTGGGAAAATCTATAGTGAATTAAGTGCAGCTGTCGATTTCCAAATTTTGCCACCTTTACAGTCTGCTTATTGATTCGGGAATAGTCAACTGCATTGCTAGTTGGATTGGATGGATTTCAAGTCGTGCTTTGTATTTGGAACAGGACAATCTTATCTCTTCCTTTACTGTCTTGATATTTAAATGTTCATTTACTTCCAAGATTCTTAAGAACCACGGTGAGTTGGAAATTTGTTTCAGGATGTAATTTTGAGCCCTCTGTATTATATCAAAACAGTAAATATCCCATTGTTACAATAAATACAGAATAATATACAGATTAAATTAATAAATTTAATATCAGACTTTATTGTCACCTGTCTTTTAGTTGAGACAAGTATATACTTTTCGCGAAGTTGGATGCTTGTTTCAATGCCATAAAACTAAAGACAACTTCAGCAACTGTGAGTAGCCACAAAATGGTGTGAAGTGTGATCTCCATGGGAGTGCTCATCAAGTATGGGTTGAACAGGAAGAAGCTGACCAGAGGCATTTGCATAAGTACAGTCAACATGAGGAATCCTGCCAGTTCTGGGACCTGAAAGACATTTAATTTTAATTTATTACAATTTCTATTCATGATTCTAGATCTTCTGATGAAACAAAATACTGACCCTGCGAGAGAGGTTTCCATAGTGACCAAGATATATTCTTGCCGACTCAATGACAATCAATAGAGTAAACACAGTCAGTGAAAGGTACTTTGTTAGATGTCCAAGAACATTCAACTGAAATAAATAGATACTGGATTAGGTGCTGAGAAAGAGCATGGGTTATAAGAAATACAAGGATTAGTACTTGAAATGTAAGCTGTTCTGGTACAAAAATCGTTCATTTACCTTTGAATATAGAAAAAAGCCAACAACAACAACCCAAGTTATGTATAAATAGTAATTGAAATAGAGACATTTTTGTAAATGAAGCATCGTCCTGTACTCCATTTTGCGTCACCAAGGATACGAGGTAGGCATACAGATTACATTCGGTAGGAATAGATTTAATATTCACTATCTATTAGGCGAGCTCAGCCTACGGGGATAATAAAGAGGATAATGATGGCTGATAATATAACAGTAGTCTAGGTTGATAATCGTATTGATAACATTTTATCTTTGTGTGCTCTTTCAATGTTAGTTCGGTAAACTCAAACTGATTATTTAATCTGATATTTTAAACTCTACAGTATTAAGAGCACGCTGCTGTCTTACAAACTCCAGTTAATAGATAAGTAAAACACTAAACTAAAGCAATTTTCATCGGGAAAAAAGAAGCCCATTGTTGACAAACTGACAAACACAACACAAACACTGACAAACACTTTTTGACATCGACAATTCGACATTCTATTCTATTTTTCGCTATGGCAATGAAAGTAAAAGTGTCGTGCGTCTTAACGTCTTTACTCTTTGCTCTAGTATATTGTTACGCAAACCTCCGCAACGCAACGCAAGATGCGAGGAGTTGTATTGGAACACAAATACTGTCAGTGTCAAATTGGTCACTGACACTGTCATTTCTTTTTGACATTATTATTATCTGAACATAACCTAGCTTTTTGCCAAATGTTGATTTGATTATTAGAAAAAAGAAAAAATAATATTTTAAATGTACATGAAGTAATATTTATAGTTACTCATACTGTAATTAAAACTAAATTATCATGTTGACCCAGTCGCTTCGTGTAACTCTCGGTAAGTATGCCTTCAGACCATTAAAAAATAGGGATAGCTTTATTAGTTTCAATGATTACTTATTGTAGCAAATTTATAAATAAAGGACTTTCTCAATTTGTTTAAGGTCTTTTGCGTCCGGAAAGCTCGCAACTGGTGCTTGCTGCTGGAATAAAATATTTTCCACCACCAAAAAATTATGACCGTAAGTTCTTAATTTATCTAATAACTGCACTGTTACAAACCTACTAACTTAATAATATATTCTTCAGGAATAAAGTATAATGTTTTAGTTTTTGTTATTTTTAGGGATCCATACCCGAAGGATCTAAACAGAGCCCTATAGCTGTCACACACACACACAGGTTTTACAGCCAAATGGTTGGAGCTATAGTCTTCAAATGTTCACAATATAAGCATCTTGTTGCTCAAAAGCCATAGAAATTGTCAATAAATATTTTTAAATGTTTTTAAGGAAGGCTCCCATAGAGCAAAAAGGAGGTGGCAAAAAAAAGATTTGCCCTTCCCCATCGAGTGGGGCATCGTTGTTTAGATCTTGTTGAGTAGATAAATACTGTATTTTTTGTTTTAAAAAATATTGGCAGACAAAGGAATGAAAAGTCAGCTTTTTTCACAATGTTTGTTCAGAAGAATTTTGTAACTTCCCATTGACCCAATAACTTCAGATTTGATGATAGTGTTTATTACATACATTTTACTAACAAATACCAATAATATTGATAAATCAATTTTTTTTCAAATTTCCTTTTTTTTGGGTTCTGTACCCAAAGGGCAAAAATGGAACAATTTTTTTTTTTGCTGTTTTTGCTATAATGGTACGGAAACCTTCGTGCGCGAGTTCGGCTCGCACTTGGCCGGTTTTTTCCTATTACAACTGACTTGTTTTTGCTGTTTGGTATCAAACCCTAAATGTGTGAAGTCCGACACGCACTTGGCCGCTAGCTAAAAGATACATTTAGTAGAAATTCTAGAAATATTTAATGTGGTTTCCTTACATATCTTCATAATGTAATTATAAATTAATCAATACAGATATTGAAATACCTGAGCGTCAGAGGCTACGTATTTATGACAAGGTGCCCACATATCCCTCAAACCTGAAGCCACCTAAGATGCAGAAGCGACTTCGATACATGCGTGGTCCAGAGCCACTGCACACAAATCTACAGTTGCAGCAATATGGTATTGTTGTAAGTTGATATCTTGATCACTTCTTTCATTTTCTAAGATTATTATATCAAAAATTCATCAATTTTTTTTTTTTTTTTAAATTTTGCATCATCCTTCACAATTCAAATTTTCAAATCTATACTAATATTATAAAGAGGCAAGATTTTTTTGTTTGCTTATACCGAATAGGCTCCAAAACTAGTGGACCAATTTAAAAATTCTTTCACTAATAGAAAGTTACATTCCTGAGTGACATAGGCTATTTTTTTTATCCTAAAAATGGGTCCTGTGGGGAGTGTGGGGTGGTCCACGGGAGCGAAGCCGCGGGGAACAGCTAGTTTTAAATATAATTGTTCAGAATATGTAACTTTAGAAAATTTATACATAAACTAATAGAATATCAAAACCTTTTTAGGCTACTGGTGGTGGCAGAATGCGCTCTGAACATTTTGAAATGGCTCGTCTAGTAGTTGCTAGAAAGTTAGACCAGAAGAGAATGTTCGCTATCTGGCGTATAGACCCGCCATGGCAGCCTGTTACAAAGAAAGGCCAAGGTCAACGAATGGGTGGAGGCAAAGGAGCCATTGATCATTACGTCACTCCTGTCAAATCTGGTAGAATTATCCTTGAAGTTGGTGGCAAGTGTGATTATGAAGAGGTATGTTTTACTTTCTAAATATTTATTTCAATTACGTTTTTCGCCAATGATCCCAAACTGTTTATTTATTTATTTTATTTCTAATTAATCCTTTCATTAATTTAAAATAAAAAAAATAATATAATATAAGAGCTGCCAAACCAGTTTACTATGTTTAAGTGGAGATAGAGATAGATAGATATACAATAGCCACTTCTTTTTTGCTATCAGTCCTAGGACTATGAGCAGAATTATTGCAATTTTTTGGTGCAGAGTGGTTTCTCCAGCGAGATTTCCGTCTTTATATTTATGACATTAATTATACATTCCGATGTCCTACTTTGCGAGGTCCATTACAGCCAACCTTTTCAGCCGCCTTTAGTGATCCAGCTTTGTAAAAGCCTTCGCCGAGGGATTTGGATGATTCTTCAAGCGTGTTCTGTAGCGTTCTGCCCAGATTTTCGCCGCCTGGTGTACTGCGTTTAGGTTAAGATATTCATGAACCTCACAGTTTCTTATAAAAAATGGTGCATTTGTGATGTTTTTAAGGATAACATTTTGGAACCTTTGGAGCATATTGATGTTGGAGACACAAGCAGTACCCTATAGTTTGATGCCGTATGTCCAAATTGGCTATAAGATTGTGTTGTATACCAATAACTTGTTGTCCACCAACAGGATAGAATTTATTCAAAGGAGCCAGTATAGGTTCCTGTTCTATGTTCAGTTGGTCTCTCTTGGCTTGTATATGTTGCCGCCTAAAAGCCTCTAGTGGTCTAGGTGCATGCCCAAGTACTTCACTGAGTCGTTATGTGGTAGTACATATTCGCCTAGTTTTACAGGTAGACATATATTCCATTTATATGTGATGTTCTTCAGAAAAGCCCGGTGCGCAGTACTCATAACCAGCGTGTGTGTATGACTAAATGAATGAATGTGAGTGAAGCAAAAGAAGTATCTAAGGATCGTAGCAGGTGGCGTTCTGTAGTTTCTGCCTACCCCCATGTTAAAATGGCGTGAGATTATGTATGTATATATATTTATTTATTATAGACACTATTGTACACCAAAATAAACAAAAAAAAGAAACTTAATACTAAAACATACAATGGACGGCCTTATCGCATTTCGCGATCTCTTCCAGGCAACCTGGATATGTATTCCCTGTCTTAAGCCGAAAGTTTCCTGGGATGATTTTGAGGATCTTGGTTTTATTCGCCACGTCTTAAGCCATTTCTCAATGTCATCTAGACTGTCCTGAAGTTTTTGAGAAGCAGTTTCAAAACGGTTTGTTCAGCCAGAATGGCTGAGAGGCTGAACATATGTTGCTGACGTAATATCCAGAGTATGTGGCAGATCTGCTATGAATATGATGTATAACACTGGTCCTAGTACCGAGCCCTGGGGCACTCCTGCTGTTTTCTTGTGTAAATCCGAGGTGGCCTGTCCTTCCTTGACTTGAAAAATTCTACTACGAACTGCTGGAATCTTACTACTCATAAGATTGCAGCAGTTCGTAGTAGGTGTGAAGTAAGCAAAAAAAGATTTTATAGTGTATCCCGCGGTGTCAAACCCTATCAAAGGCTTGTTGGATATC
This sequence comes from Orthosia gracilis, assembly GCA_947562075.1. NCBI lineage: Eukaryota > Metazoa > Arthropoda > Insecta > Lepidoptera > Noctuidae > Orthosia > Orthosia gracilis. The sequence goes on from OX387274.1 coordinate 16,293,385, forward strand.
CAAAAATGCAGCCGAGTAGTATTCTTTATCTACCAGAGACATCCTAATTTTGTCATATATCCTGTGGACTTGTTCTGTTCTAGCATTTTTCTGCCGAAAACCAAATTGGTGGTTAGGTATGTATGACAGACCTTCGGAGTAATTGTGGCATCATTCTATTTAACAAAAGCTTTTCGAATAGCTTAGATGTTACCGGGAGTAAGCTGATGGGTCTATATGACGATACCACATGCTCTGGTTTGCCTTTTTAATGGATCATCTCTATTTGAGAAACTTTCCATAATTCTGGAAAGTATTTTGTGTTCTTAGTATACTATTGTAGAGTGCCATTAGGAATGCAATACCTTTCTTCGGTAGTTGGATTAGTACTTAGTGATAAAATCAAAGCCTGTTGCTTTTTTTGTCATAAAATTTAATTATCTGCTGAAGTACTTCCCTGGGTGTTATAGGTCGGCTAGGTTCGGTCATATGAGAGTCGTCAGAACCGGGCTTTGCCTCGTTTGGTGTGAAGACTTTCTCTAACTGCATAGTAAATAAATTTTATTATTTACTAGCTTCTCCCGTAGCTTCGTCTGCATGTTAAGTGTTTTTTTTATCCCAAGGGCAGATTATAACAATATGAAAAGTATCCTTTATCCTAATCCAGATTCTGGTTATCCATATGCCAAGTATCATCAAATTCACAAATACACATTCGCATTTTTAATGTTTGTGAGGACTGGGATTACCATACTGTGTATTTTTATTATACCTGTTTACAATACTTATTGAGTCTTTAGTGAAACAATTTCTGAGAGCCAAATAATTTTCTGTATTTCAGGTTTTGCCCATGCTGAAAATAGTAGCTGAGAGGTTACCATTCAAAGCTGAGCCAGTTTCAATGGAAATTTTGAAAAAGAAGGCAGAGAAGGAGAAATGGTTAGAAGAGAACAATCAGAATTATTATACGATGAAGTACATTATACAAAACAACATGGGAGGGTGTCACAGGATGTTGTCGCCATTTGACCACCGCTGGTATGGAAAGTACTTGTAAATATTTTTATGTTTAAATTTAGCTGTAATTATTATATAAGTAGTGAAAATATAAAACATGAGAGTTATTATGTTTTTTTTCAACCTGTATTGTCTCACTCCAGCCAAGTTACAAATGTTTCGTATCGAATCTCTTTCTACAATCGTTAACGCCTTTTTGTTTGGTCTTACCAAGTGACTTAACGTTTAGATGTGTCATTCCCATACATTGATTCGTGTTATCGATTGTAAATTGTCAACTTGGCTACAGGTGCTGGGCAAAGATCGCCCCCATGGCCTTCCAATTCGAGTAGAGTAGCGTAGGTAGTGCGGTTTTTCACTCATACTCGACAGAGTTAAAGTAAACGTCAATTTGTATTAAAATTGGATAAGCGGCGCGGCGTCTGGTGACAGTAGGCGGCAACTGCTTTTTAACCGACTTCAAAAAGGAGGAGGTTCTCAATTGGACTGTATGTTTTTGCCTTAGAATTTTTTACTAGATGAACCGATTTGGATGATTCTTTTTTTATTTGAAAGCTCTTGCTTCCTATTTAAAGGACATGACAGAATTTGTATAGTGCTAAGCCCTAACAATAAATATTCATGTACATTGATATACAGTATGTCGTATTAAAGCTTAGAGGTATGGCTTTACAGTAGTTTAAGTTTTATGATCAGAGAAGAAGCGAGAGACACTATAAATAGGATAAGATCAACGCAAGACTCCACCACAGACTATACTGCACCAGGGCATTGCGCGCGCGTTGAAACGTCAAAATGACTAGGACGTTCGGATACACACTCTGAAATATATTGTCGATGCATTCAGCATTATGACATGATGCTCGACAGCTCATAAATAGTGTCTGCGATAATTGTAAAAGCTTAACTTTTATTTTAGAGGTAGGTAAAGGTAAAATACCTTAGCAATACGTTCTTGCAGTTGTATTTATTTTATATTTTAATCTGACCTTCAAGCGTACTTCAGAAACAGTGTTTGTCTTATGCGTGTATCCAGACAAAAATACATTGCATAGAAACCGCACAAAAACATTTAACACACATATTATTTCGGAATTTTTTGTCGCCTGTTCTAGATAAATTTAATCGTTGCGATTAATTTTAATTTATTTAACAAGTAATTTTCACATATTAAATAATAGTTACTGTACATTTATGTATTCTGATTGATCCGGAGGGCAGAATCTGGCCATGTTCCTTTGATGAAGAACTTCGGAGATGTATACATAACTCTTCAATAAATAACGGAAAATTTCTCGGGATTGCTGCAATCGCATGTATTTTTATTGTTTACACCATTTCCGGTATGCTGTAAAGGGGTGACAGATGTGTACAGTTCACCCTGGTACACACTTATTACACCGGTTGTGATCAAGTTTCATGTTATTCGGGTAATCTATTCTTGTATAACTGTGGGCATTATAGATATGTACCACAACTAAAAAGTGAAAAATAAACAGCTTTACAAAAAAAAATACAACCGACTTCCAAACAAAAACACTACAAAGTGAAAAATAATTTCAATTTCGGATATCGGTGTCAAAAACGAAGAAAAGAAATCAGGAACAAAAAAATTTTCAATTCCAACCAGTATTTCCTGAGATTATCGCGTTCAAACAAACAAACAAACTCTTCAGCTTTATAATATTAGTATATATTATTGGGTATGAATAAAACAACAAGTAATTAATAATGGTTTATTAAATTTGACATTTTCTTGAAAGGATTTTCGTGACAAGCCTCAGTTTGCATACATGTATTAAACCTTGTAGCAATAATTACTTTATAAACTCCTTTCTTACAATTATGGCGAAAACTCAACAAAAACAAATGTATTACAGTAACAAATACTACAGCGTAGAGTACTTAGTATCTTATGACTCGTCCCTAACCTAACGACTAAAGCCAAACAACACGCTATTAGTATTTTAGAGTATCATGGTTCACGAAAAAGATAGTGCAAGCTGTTACGTGCTCCACAGAACACTACGCTGCCATCTGTTGCTAAAAGTAAAAAGTACAAGTTTGAAGTCCATAGCTCCTATTATTACATTTAGGGTCACATTGATACACAATACAAGTTAAAACATTTACTATTTAGTGTACATTGTAACAGACATGAAACATCTCATCATATTGTGTGCAACTCTACTCTGTCCATATGTTAAGCGACCTACCACATATATTTCCTATTCTGCATTCTCATCACCACCATAAGTACCTATAAATTATATAACGTCATAACAATATTTACAAAGCCTAACATACTAACTTACAAGTAAATGCAATTTACATTTTCAATAAATTAATCATGTGTTTACAATATCATACAAGCGTTACATTTATATATGATATGGCTTTTATTATTTATAAAATAGACTGCATATAAAATCAATCCCTAGCAGTCATTTTATCACAACTTCAAACCATTTTTAGTACTTGACTTGTGAATATTCCATTTATCTTATAGTAAACAGGTTTTTGTTTCCATAATAATTATAATTGATATTTAATTTAAATAAGACTATAAATGAATATCAGTGCTATACGACGAAACGAAACTAATTTCCGTATTAAAATGTAATTGGGCTGTTTTTACGTAGCATTAAATAAATTGAACAAGTTCACATCAAATATTTTAGTTACATTTTAGTAGACAGTTAAGCCATTTCTGAAAGAGTGGAACAGTAGAGAATTGAGCAAATAAATTAGCTCAGATTAATTATAAGAATAATATATTTGACTAGTTCTGTATCTCTTAAACTATACTTAAATACTATAGTCCCTAGAAACTGGCGATTTGCAGTCTTAATTATAACTATTGTGTTTCATTATCCATTACACGGTAGGCGGGAAAATGAAAGGGATTTTGCATCGAGAGATTTATAAAATAAATGCATTTTTACGTTTAACTTGCGTACATTAGCTAAGCACTAAGTTAAGACAAAAGTGAGGTAGCGTTTTTACCTTCTAGTGGAAAATATATACAGATCTAGAACGAATGCAACATTTTTTTTGGTATGGGAATATTACAATAGCGACATATCCTAAGGTTCGCGAATCGTAGGCAAGGATATACGGCGCTTTAGGGCCGATTTTACCAATGAAACTAATAGCGATTAGCTCAACTTAACTCAGTTGATGCAAATACAGCGTTCTGATTGGTAGTTTCTCAACGGTCTCAACATAAACTGAGTTTAGTTGAACTAATCGCGATCAGTTTCATTGGTGAAATCGGACCTTAGTGTACAGCAATAAATTAAGCCCGTTACCATTAAGAGATAATAATATCAATATACAGACAAACCTCGCGTGAGTAATATTTATAATTTATTATATTCATTGACATATTATGAGTATTAACTACATGCACACAATTATCATTATTAGGTACTTTAAATATGTGCAGCTTTGTAGATGACTAGAGTAAATACGTTTAACGATAATATTATTATGTATAAAACAGTTACAATTTGTATAGTTTCGATTTCGATCACTGCAAGGATCCACTTTGAGACACATATTGTATCGAGGTTAGTACATTGACTGTCAACAAGTTTACTCGTAAGCTTCGCTCAGGTGCTCTAACAAGAATTTCAATTGAGTTTTCATGAAATTATTTTTGTGAGCGATGGAGTCGCAGAGCACTTGCGTGGGTGCGAGCGCGTTGCCGTTGCTTACGTTCTCGTAAATGTGTTCGGGGAACGTATTGTTGTTGTGCGAGTCAATGGTACTAGCCTCCAGCCCGGCTGCGCCGCACGTATCAGTGGGTGCATTGTATACGTCGATTGGCGGAGCTTTGATGATATGCTGATATTTAAACGTTGACAATATCTGCCGGATCTTTGCAATGATCTGCTCTACTCAGGCGTTTGATTCCTGCGAAAAATTTTAAAAATACATAAGTCAGAATACTGCAGCAAAATCTATAGGGTATAGAATTTCTAAATATAATCGTGAAGTTAGAGACTACTTTCTATGCTAGTGGTAAGAGTTAGCTGCTTTCTAGCATTCTACATTGATGACGAAATAAATAATGGTTCAAGAAGGTGAGAAGTGGAATGTTGTGTTCAAGGCGATCACCCGAAATTTCGAATTTGCTGCAGGTGAAGTAATGAATAGGTACTTAAAATGAATCTTAACAGATATAATTAGGTGTTATAATACTGTACGGCATTCGTATGTATAGTCATATAAAATGTAAGTACTCATATAAAATATTATCCTAATTTCATATTAAATGCATCAAAATTGAGGCTCTATCATTCATAAGAAGGTACATCGAACATCGAGACACGACAATACATGATAGAACCGCGTGGTGCGGCGTGGCGAGCGGGATCAGTATCGATGCAAGCACACAGCAACATCTACACTAGAAGCATGGTGGGACGGTGTGTGGCGGTTTATACCTTGAGGTTGTGGAAATAATGCATGATCTGATCGTAGTCCATGTGCAGGTCGTCGAGCCCCAGCTCGGGCGCGGGCTCCCGTGTGGCCAGGCTGGCGGCGCGCGAGTACATCGGGTTGCCCACGATCGTGGCGCGCTTCACTTCCGGGGAGTGGCTGTCTGTACCACAACAAGACACTCAATTCACAATCTCATTTGCATGTGGTGGAACAACAAACTCTATGACATACGTGGCAAAGTTCAAATTCCATTACCACCAATTTAGGAGCTTTTTATCACAAATGGTCACACAAAAATCAACTTTGACTACATGGGGCTAAAGTTGATATTTCTGGCAGTGGCAATTAAAAAAGAGAAAAGAACGTTGAAGTGCTTACCATTGTTCTTGTTGGCGGCTTCCACAAAATCTCCTTTTGACTCTTTAGATCTATTCTTGTGCCTCATTTGTACTTCAGGTAGGCCTGTAAACATTTTAGCTCGTTAATAATATCTAGGACGTGAATCGAATGAAAGTGTGTCTTTGAAAGAGATAATTACCGATTCCAGAGTCGTGCATGTAGTCGGGGCTTTCGGGTTTGGCGAAGGTTCGTCGTGAGTCGTCGGTGCCTCTGTTGAGGCCAACGATCTCTCTGTAATCCTTGTTCTCCATCACGAGAGGAGCGTCGTTGTCGAATTCAAATAATCGTGCGCAGTCGTCCTTGTCAGTCAGGTTTTCCACTGGGTTGTCTTCTAGGTCGTTTCTAAGGGGGGCCGGGTTCGAATCGCGTTTGTAATCTTTCATGTCTCGGTTCAATAGGTAGGGGGAATCCAGTTTGTTTAAATCAATAATTCTGAAAAGAGGAAATAAAATGATTACTTAATTGATCTGTTTCTTTATTTAATTTTTTTATTTTTATTTAATTATATTGTAATCTGGTGGACAATAAAATTAGGCCACTCCTATTTTTATGATTTATTAATTTTTAATTTTACTTTTGTATTGCTTAAAAAATAACGTTGGTTCATTTAAAAATGCATTATTTTATTTAAGAATTAACACACAGTTACGACAATCGGTTTGATAGGTGACCTAATTTTATTGTCCACCAGTTTAGTTGAGACCCAAAAAATAGTTGCCTTACCGGTCTGAGCGGCGGCCATTTTCTGGAGATCGTCGGGAATCGTAATCGCGGTCATGCTTCTTCTGATGATTTCGGGAATGATTTCGTCGTGTGGGTGGCATGACTGTGTCGGGCAAAATCTGTAACAATATCACGACATTTTAATATCACCTTAAAAACTATTGAGTTTAGGTATTTACAGTGTTTTCTTTATCCTTACTTTGCTGGGGTTTCGTGGCGGGACCGGCAGTTGTGGCTGAGGTGTTGAGGAGTTCCTGTGGGGCGGGACGGGGGGGCGGTAGTCGTCTGGGTTGTTGGCGTCCGTCCTGTAGACCAAATGGAGTAAATTATACCATAATTATTACATTAATGCACAGAAAAACTACTAAGCGCAAGCTTTATTACAGACACAGGTTACGGCGAAGAGGCAAGACGGAGCGTGCTACTCACAGGCAATTCATACATTTTGTGCTGTTATAATACGTAAAAACAATCATAAGAAGTTTTTGTTTGTAAAGAGTTTTAGAACATCAGCACACACAGAAGTGACTTTCAATAAAAAAAAACAGAACGCACACAATATTGCTGTATAGTATGAATAACTATAAAAATAAATGTGCATAAAGAGTTCAAGAATATCAGCACAGAAGTGACTTTTAATAATAAACAGAATACACACAAAATTGCTGTGTAGTAGTAAGTATATTCATAGGATTTGTGCAAGAGTTTTAGAACATTAGCAGAGAAGTCACTTCACAATGCAACGAGAAAAAGATCAAAAAGTGCAAAAAGCTTAAAAACTTGCAAAAATCTCTTACTGCCAGTGTCCGTCGCCGGAGTGATGTCTTGTATGGCGCGCCGGTTTCTTGCAATACGTAGTGGTGTCAATGGCCTTCTTATCGTTCTGAGAGGGTAGTTCAATAGAGTTGGGGTTATCGAAGCTGGTCACCATGACGTTCCCGTTCTCTCGTATTGCGTCATCAGGATCCACATAGTTGTAGTTTAGTGGGTTAGCGGTGATCCTCATCTCAGAGTTGCCGTTGTCCGTCTGTTGTGCAGAGTTCCTGTTCGCTGGGTGACGGTTCCCGTTTCGCTCGATGGTCGCCCGTCCTGGAAAGTTGAAAGCTTCATTTTTGACTCAATTATTGAGTGTATTTGGGGTTACAAGCGTTATAATAACATATCAATTGGTTGGGATTTGGTTTGAATAAGGTTTTTTACCGTTAAGGTTCCCCTAGTCGACGGCACGAAATATTTTGTGCGCGAAATTAAAATGCTTGCTATCTCATCTGACAACACTTGCGAAAGAGATAGATGCTATGATGAGCAGTAAAAAGCTAGTTCGCGTACGAATTAGCACTTTTGCAAATTTGTATCGAAATGGATGATGATTTAGAACGAAAACGAGCGCACGAAATTTTATAAACAGACCTTTGGGAGTCTAGATATCATTAAAAAACGACTAAATGTATATTTCCAAAATAAAATTATTTGCATTGGTGAATTACTAATCTATACCTGTATGGAGGCCGTTTTGCAATTTTCCTTTTTCTTATGGTATTTATTTCCGCCCAACGATGCGTTAAAATTAGTTTTGATATATGGAACTTTCGACGCTCATAACTTTCAAGTAGGTATGTTTGTGGAGTAATCGCCAGACTACGTTTGTATGGAAGAAAGATCGACTAGTGTAACCTTAAGGACATATAAGGCATTTCAACTGTATTAAAAAACTATTACAAAACTACGACTGTTTCTATTCTACAAGTCTATATGCTTTAGCTTAGGACAGAGCACGTTATCGCAACAGTCTGACTTTAAAATCGAATTTATAACATAGCAGTAAAGACGCTTTTCGGGTTCAAGTTACATGCGGCAGATCTGCTGTACCTTGGAACAGTCTGAAGTACAGCAGATGGAGCGGCGGTTTCGTATGTCTCAGGCAGACGTCGTGGTGGCCCAGTTGGTAAGACCTCGCCTCTCGTGCTTGAGGTCGTGGGATTAAATCCGAGCAAGTACCAATGTGACTTTTACAAATTCATATAAACATTAAAATGTGTTTAATGTAATCTTTTTTTTTATATTTATTACATTTTATATAATTTCTTTCTAAACTTACCTTGGACATCACAGGCTACGGTGAAGGAAAACTTCGTGAGCAAATCTGGACTTATATAGTTAATGTAAGTCTGAAATAGCCAAGTCAGGGGCCTGTGGTGTTCCCAGAGGCGGCTTAATTAACTCTGACACCAGAGGTGGCCACATCCTCACACGAAAAAGAAAGACGTCTCAGGACCATATTTTCTAGAGATAGATTATAATTCTTTCTTAGTTCTCTTATGTAATGTATTCGTTCACCCAAACATTCTTATATCTTTTTTTTTTATTAATGACAGGCTCGCGTTTGATCACTATCTCACCTGATGGTAAGCGATGATGTGGACGACGGTGAAGCACGCTTGCCTAGAAATAACCTACTTACTCTATAAAATTACGCAACCCAAAAGATAGTAAAGACAAAATCTTACCCAGCCACACCCAATCATGCGCGTTAGTGGTAGACTCCCTGCTGGGTTTCTCTTTGGCCAGGCCCAGCGTGGTGCCGACCAGGCCGGCCACCTGCAGCCTGCCACCTTCAGCCACGCCGGCGGGCCCGCGGGCTCCACCACCGATACGCTCCGCGGTTGAGGGCTTCACACGCGTCGCGTACACCACGCAAGATACCACGAATACCTGGGGAAAAGATGACATATTTTTTGTTAAGAACTTGGAAACGTAGACAGCCTTAGCAGCCTTTCTCTGTAAATATTTTACTAACTTCAGCTATAAGCCCCTCTATATTTTAACCTCCTGTGTACAAAACAGTAAATCGTTTAGATTTACTGTTGTTACTTCTATTCTATTGAATTTAGATTTAGAACATCAAGGAGCAGTGCTTTTCCAGTGATTCTCCTTAGTGACGATTGAAAGTGGCGCCAGTGACAAAAAAGTTAAAAGAAAACCGTTTGTCCTGGTATGGTCATGTGTTGAGGAGGGATAAAACGCATGTTACTAAAAGAGTTATGAATATAATTGTCGATGGATGGAGAGGGAGTGGAAGGCTAAAGAAAAGAAGGATGGACTATGGACTGTGTGAGGGGTAATAGAAAGGAAGGGAGTCAGTGATGGCGTGACGGCGGAAGGGACGGTATGGAAGAAGAAAACGTGTTGCGCCGACCCCAAGTAACATGGGACCTGGGCAGGAAGATGATGATGATGATGAGAGACGATTACCAGTATTAGGTACAGAGTTAGAATTTATGTGTAAAATAATTTAACATTCTACTGTGAAATACTCACAGATGTGATATAACGACATTGACGAGACTGTCACGTGTTTGGAAATTTATACACGAACATAATAGAGAAATAATTGCTAACTCACCACAATTGCAAAGCAGAATGCACCGAGCACCACGTATATACCTGAAATAAAAAAAAATATAATCAACAAACTAGGCATGAATCATACTAATCCTCTATTAAAGAATTAAAATATTGATGTTGAGTTTTTGTCTATCTAAACTTTAGCTTGAAAACCTTGATAAAAAAAAACATTAAAGTAGATTTCGACGCATTCAAAATACTCTTTTTAGAAAGCGGCCCTCTTAGTAATATTAATATGGCAACACTAACCGATGACAACAGAAGTCTGTGCAGTCTGGTGCTGCGAGTGCGGTGCAGGGTTGTTGCGGTAGATGGAGTTGTACTGCTGCGCCTGCGCGATGGTCGGCTCGTGGTTGTTCTCGTCCTTGAATGAAGGGTAGCCTGTAACACAAGAGTGAAATTATAAATCTTATTAGGCCTACAAAGCTTCATGAAAACAAGTAAAGGAAGGAAATCATGGTTTAATTTAATATGTCTTATTTTATAGACACCCCCGACCCCCAAAAAATCGGGATAAGGGTAAGCGAATGATGATGTTTGCATGGCCATCATGTATCACGCTTTTTCATCTTTGAGCGGACAGTCATTTCACCTTTTCCCCTTTTGTGCTAAGGAAAACCGCCGTGTGGTTTTAGTTAGTAGGTAAATGAGTGATTTCATAATACAACTTATTCTTTCTTTGACAAAAGCTGATCGTTTGGGCACCTAGCATGAGGATACAATATTTCAAAGTACTACGAGTAAAGGCAAACGTTACTACACGTCCGTGTCTGTGATTTGAGTTCCTAGTTCAAAATGTTCTGAATTATGACGGTTAGAGTTCGGATGTAGTACTTAAGCTTCCCTACAAGAATCCACTTCTTGTAGGGAAGCTTAAGTACTAGTAGTACGGTACTAGTAACCGAAGTAACCGTAGTACGGTTATTTCGGAACCGAAATATCACCACCAATCTTCTTGGTCGCCCTAAAGCTGGCTTAATGATGCGCATGGCAAGGCGAGTTGCTGTTTTTGTATGAGATTTACTACTGTGCATCCAATGTAGCCAACTGCAACTGACACAAAAAATTGAGAGTACTGTAACAATCTAAATAAGTGATTATGTACCTTTAAGAATATCTCCAAGCTCAGCCATCCCGCTCCTCATCCCACCCCTCGCCATGATGTCATCATTCTGCGGCGTGTCAGGTCGTTGCGGGGCATCTCCTCCGCTGAAGTCCACATCTACACTTGCAGCTGCAGTGGCGATCGCACCGGGAATGTTCTTGATGTTCGCCGGCGTCTTCGTGTCGCCCTTGCCTGGCAGAGCTACCCGGCGTAAAGGACCCGTTCGGCATTGTTCGGGGGTTAGAAGAGTTACTCGGAGGAGTTCGCCGCTACCTGGAATTTGAGGAGTTTGTCAATTACTTTGTGACGTAATTCTTAGTTGGACAAGACCTATAGTTTGACCGAGACCGCTGTATCATGCCTAGGGTATGTGCGCGGCGAGACGGGGGAGGGCAACGCAGGCCGCACCGCGTCAACGCTGACGGCGATAGCTAGTGTCCTTTGTACTGCACAGTGTATGTTAGACGCACAAGAGATAAATAGACCGGTTGGAAGCGAGACATTGTGCGACGCATTACATCTGCCGCATATACTACCAATACTTCATGACGACCACGTCCGCTCTGTCAAGAGCGTAACGACTAAGAAGAAGAATAATAATTGGTAAGTGAAATAAGTAACTAAGTACGTATGATTTAAAAAAAAAAAAATTTCAATTTTAATTTTTTCATACTATTAGATACTACCAGAACCAAAATTAAACAAATTAAATATATATTTATTAATTTTTTTTCTTAGAAGTCGGTTTAATCTTTTTGTTAAAAAGTTTTTTAACATTGATAATTGAAGACGAACCCTCTCAAACGCTCATTGCTGAACGATCGTATTACCATACAATAGGTCATTAATTTGGTAAAGGTATATAATACGCAGTGCGCATATCGACAAAGGGATAGACAGTATCTATTAGTTAGATGATATTAGGTATATATTTCTAAATTTCGCATTTGTTATATACTAGCTTCTGCCAGTGGCTTCGCCCGCGTGACTGCGAAAATTATCCCAAGGGAACATATTCCCGGAATAAAAATTATCCTAAGTGCTATTCCAGACTAAAAACTATCTCTGTGCCAAATGACATCCAGATCCGTTTAGACGTTTTGGCGCGAATGAGGAACAAACATACTTTTAAGAAACCTGAATAATAAAACAAAAACAAGGTAAAAACCGACCAAGTGCGAGTCGGACTCGCGCACGAAGGTTTCTGTACCATTATCGCAAAAAACGGCAATGAAATCACATTTCTTGCATGGGAGCCCAACTTAAATATTTATTTTATTCTGTGTTTAGTATTTGTTGTTATAGAGGCAACAGAAATAGGTACATCATCTGTGAAAATGTCAACTGTCTAGCTATCACGGTTCATGAGATACAGCCTGGTGACAGCCAGACCGACAGACGGACAGTGCAGTCTTAGTAATAGGGTCCCGTTTTTAAACTTGGGTACGGAGCCCTAGTGTACCTATTCGTGTAAAATCTTAAGTGAAAAATGAAATATATTAAATAATACTATTTCATAATACTATACTATATTAAATAATAATAATACACACACACACACACATTTTACTTACTTTACACAATAATGTGCCTAGGTCTAGAAAACAGAAAACCATAAAAGCGCTTCTCAAGCAGCGATAAAAATCGGAACATGTTTTTAAATCACTGCTGCAGGAGCGTAACTTCTCATAGAAATTATCAACATACGTTCTCCAACAGAGATGACCCTGGGATGCATGGAGGCGAACATGGGCGCGAAGGCCACCACCTCGGGGTCCAGGCTCTCCACCACGAGAAAGTAATCCGACACAAAGTCATCATAGCATACCTTCTCCAACAGCGATGACCCTGGGATGCTTGGAGGCATACATGGGGGCGAAGGCCACGACTTCGGGGTCCAGACTCTCCACCACGAGGAAGTAGTCCGACACGGCCACGTCGCGCAGTGCAGTGTGGCTGCCGTCCGAGAACTCCAGGTCTATGTCCAGTAGGCCTTCCTGAAAATTTAAAGAGATTTTGGAGTCAACTTTGGTTTCACAAAGGATAAAGCTGTCAAAATGTACAACACATTTGCCTTTTTGCCTAATAAGTTTCAGCTACTGTCGACAATGTTAATTCATGACCCATTATCAGCAATTTTCTCTACAGACATTCTAATACAGTTAGGTCGAATTTTGCTTAAATTTAATTATTTCCTTTACTTAACATGCTACTAGATATAATACGACAGTGACAATTAGTTTATCCATCTTTCTGTCATTTCAATGCTTTATTTAATGCTTAATAATAAAATGTCAGGTCAATATATGTCTGACATTTTATTATTAAGCATTTTTTTATTTATTTAAAAATAAGCTTCTGTTAATGTAATAGTTTTTGAAATAGAATATTGTTCTATACCTATTTATTTCTATAATAATACAATGCTGGACGACAGTTAATTCCAAATTCAAAAAATAATTTCGGTTTATCAATAAAAATACTTTTAAATTCAATTAATATCTATCGCTTTGAGCACAAAGCTCAAAATTGAACATCTCTATGTTCCGTAGACACAGTTACACAAATTATATAAAACGTCTAAGTGTATTAAGAGTGGTTTAACAAGAAAACTTAATATTTTGAAGGTGCCAAACGAATTATCGCCTAAATGGGTCAGGAATCAACTTGTTTGACTTTACAGTTGTGGTACATGAGTGGGTTTTACGCAATTAGGTATTTCCTACAGCCAATCTTAATCTGGGGATTTGAATACCTTACACCTACTCATGTTTGAATTGTGGTTATTCGTAATTAGCAATCACATTAGTTACTCTCGAGCTTTCTATTCATAACTATCTGCGTGGCTAATTTCTTAAAGATTATTCGAAACGCAGACGACTTCTCCAATTGGGTAGGCATCTGCCATTGGGTAGGCATCTGCCATTGGGTAGGCATCTGCCATTGGGTAGGTATTTTATTTACCCCATAAATACACCCCAAGCATAATTAGATTGATATCTTACTTAACACGTCGGAAGCAAAGAATGCCATCAAATCCACTATACGATCCTAATTTTTCCTTTCTTTCAGATTCCAAAGACACGTGATTGCTGTTTTTCAAAATAAAGCGTGCTTAATCCGAGTTTTTTAACATACTTACCCGTGATATCATTAACGATCTCTTATGTCAAACTCAAAGACCTTATACGTATTTCTTACTACTAGACTGTGTACCAAAAATGTTTGTTTCGCTAAAATGAAATCTATCATCATCCACCTAGGTTAGCTATTTCCTTATAAGCGGTAGCTAATCAAAAGCGGTCCTGGCGAGAGGGTTTCCGCTGGTAGTGTGTCCTTGTCTGACTTCTTGCAAGCTCAAATAATCATTGGGTTTGGTAGAAATGGTAGAAAATTTAAAAAAAATGTTTTTATTTTATACCCAAACAAACGATTCATAGACTTGAAACGTATTTCAATATTTCTTCAGTTCCTATAATTAATCAATTCGTTGTATTTAAAAAATAATTAATTAATACTTAGGTAGTTAGACTAGTACTTTTAAATATTTGGGCCTGGTAATACTAAATGTAAGATGGTGGTTTGCGGAGTTTTTGGCAGGCTTTGTTCGAGTGAAATTCAGCGGCTGTTAATATTATTTGCAAATTGATTCCTAGAGGAATAAAATTGGCATAATTTTGTTTCACAACTGTCGACGCAACTGGACAATATGTGAAATCATTGAGATCCTTAAAGGTATATTTAGCTGCCGGTATTTCAAAGCATCGTCTGTAGACTGCAGGATCATCTCATGCCTCTCCTTCATGAGCTTGAGAGTAGGATCAGAGAGCTTTTTGTTCCTATCTATACGATGGGTCTTGTAAAACGAGACTTGAGGAGACTTGGGATTTGAGGATTATCGAGTCCTCCCCCTCTCTTTGAACTTCAGATAACCCTATAATATTCCATCATAAACTGCTCAATTCCTCTTCGAGTTTGGTGATCTTTTCGTCGGACCGGAGTGTGCGCGTGTTGTACGTTGCCGGGTCCAGTCGTCGGTATTTGTTGGGGTAGCCGGATCTCGTCCGGGATTCTTAGCACCCCTTGCCATGCCGTAAACTCGACCGCTACCGTAGTCGAGGGTAGGCAGGCTGCCGGGCACTATATTATACTGTGTTTTATTTGTGCTATTCATGGGGAGTGCTTTGCAGGCGGGTTGGCGATCGCAGTATGGTTATTACAAATGCACAGAGAACGTTGCTGCTCATTCTTTGGTTTTCCCATACTCGCCTCTTACGACACCCACGGGAAAACATGGGATGGTGAAATTATTTACGCCTGACATCATACGATAAATGTTGTAGATTCCAAAAAATATACATAGGTACTATTTTTTTATTTACAATAAATTAGGTAGGTTTAGGTAGCGTATTAAGGTAGCATAAATATGTCGGGATACTTACACTATCGTTTTTAAAATCAATTTGTCCCGTGTTCTGTTTGGTCATGGTCACCTGATTAGACAGAGACACACTACCAACGGGAGCCCTCTCACGCGGACCGGTTTTTGCGCCATAGTGCACAGTCTAGTAGTAAGAAGTATAAGGTCTTTGGTCAAACTCTATACAAAAAAAAGAGGTTTCTCCTTACCGTCACCAGGCGGCGCTTATCCAGTTTCAATCAAAGACCTTATACTTCTTACTACTAGACTGTGCACTATGGCGCAAAAACCGGTCCGCGCGAGAGGTCTCCCGTTGGTAGTGTGTCTCTTTCTAATGAGGTGACCATGACCAAACAGAACACGGGACAAATTGATTGTAAAAACGATAGTGTAAGTATCCCGATATATTTATGCTACCTAACCACGCTACCTAAACCTACCTAATTTATTGTAAAAAAACAAAATTGTTGGTATATTTTTGGAATCTACATCACTTACCGTATGGTGTCGGGCGTAAAGAATTTCACCATCCTATGTTTTCCCGTGGGTGTCGTAAGAGGCGACTAAGGTACAAATATATCTATGGGTACAAATCAGAGAATGGGCAGCAGCGTTCTCTGTGCATTTGTAACAACAATACTGCGATCGCCAACCCGCCTGCAAAGCACTCCCCATGAATAGCACAAATAAAACATAGCCCCGAGTGTCCAGCAGCCTGCCTACCCTCGACAACGGTAGCGGTCGAGAATACGGTATGGCAAGGGCTGCTAAGAATCCCGGATGAGATCCGGCTAACCCAACAAATACCGACGACTGGACCTGGCAACGTACAACACGCGCACACTCCGGACCGACGAAAAGATCATCGAACTCGAAGAGGAATTGAGCAGTTTACGATCTCGATAATCCTTAAATCTCAAGTCTCGTTCTTCAAGACCCATGGCATAAATAGGAACAAAAAGCTCTCTGATCCTACTCTCAAACTCATGAAGGAGAGGCGTGAGATGATTCTGCAGTTTTCAGGTGATGCTTTGAAATACCGGCAGCTAAATATACCTCAAAGGAGGTCAATTCCACATTTTGTCCAGTTGCGTAGACAGCTGAGAAACAAAACTACACCAATTTCGTTCCACTATGAATCAATTTGAAAATAATATTTATTAACAGCCGCTGAATATCAATCGAACAAAGCCCGCCAAAAACTCCGCAAACCATTATCTTACATTTAGTATTACCAGACCCAAACATTTAAAAGTACTACTCTTACTCAATATTAATGAATTATTTTTTAAATACAACGAATTGATTAATTATAGGAACTGTAAAAATATTTAAATACGTTTCAAAGTCTATGAATCGTTCGTTTTGGTATAACGTAAAAAAGAAAAATATAACATTCTCGACCATTTCTACCAAACCCAATGATTAGCTGAGCTGGCAAGACGTCAGACAAGGACACACTACCAGCGGAAACCCTCTCGCTAGGACCGCTTTTGGTTAGCTACCGCTTCTAAGGAAATAGCTAAACTAGGTGTATGACAATAGATTTCATTTTAGCGAAACAAAAATTTTTGGTACACAGTCTAGTAGTAAGAAATACGTATAAGGTCTTTGGTTTCAATACCAATTGACGTTTACGTTAACACAATTGAGCGTGAGTAAAAACTCGCATTAAATCCTCTGTACATTATAATTTCACTTCTACAAACCTGATATTGCGCTGTAAGTCTCCTAGTAACTGTAGTTTCGGAGACGTATCCGTTCTCGATGGCAGTATCGGGTGAGATGTTCAGCTGCAAGCCAGAGATGACTCGTACTAGCAGACGCGAGATGGACACCTTGTCGTTACCCACGCGGACTTCACGGAGACCAATCACACGGCCTGGAGAAACAATAAGTATAAAATCATTTGTTGCAGACAAGCATAGAAAAAAAAATGCAATTAGTGTTGTCTCACACTAAAAGCGTGAGTTTACGTCACGCTATGAGTAAGTATCGGTAAGGTTGACACTACAGAAATACCAATTAAGTACGCTAATGTATCCTCGCGTACTTACTTCTTTTGCTAATTTAGTGATGTGTTTTTTTTTTATTTATCGTGGGTTTGCTCTTGACTCTAGTCTAGGTCAGAGGTGACAGAGACAAAGTCGACGATGTAGTGAGCTTACCCAGAAAAAGCCCGTTAGCTCTAACTTTGAAGAGATTCGGGTTGTATGCTTTCGGAAACACAGACGCATGATGAATGATGAAGAGACGTTTTTAAAATAAAACAAATGCAGACTTGCCCCATTTAGACCACAAAATCAATCAATCATAAGTATCAATTTTGATACTCAAAATCTTGTCTAGATGTCTAGGTAGGTACCGAAATATGTGGTGGGCTATGTACATTGCCTAAATTAAATAACGATGAAAGGTGAACGGCAGATTTTGTACCGCATATTTTTTTTTGTTGTTCGGTTATAGAATTTGGTAAATAAATAAAGGCAACTAAGCCGTTTATTTTCATGTAAGTTTACTATTTTTAGAACTTCGGATTAAATAATAATATCAATAAAAAGATTTTAATATAAAAACGTAATAAAATCGTGCACTCAACGCAGTTATGGTTTTAGATGTTGCCTTACATAAAATAACACAAAATTGAAATGATAAATAATTATTTAGAAATAGAAATAACATTAAATATAACCAAACTCATCATTATCAAACTGTCGCAGTCTGCTGGTGGATATAGGTATTTAGTAATACCCTGAGTAGGTATGATCCTCATCTCAATCTACCTACTTATTGGTAAGGAAAATACTACAAAGATAGCAACAAACAATTTACTTTACACATTACCTATGTAACAATCTGCAACATTTACCTATATGTAACAATTTACATTCGTACACTAGTATATAACCTTAAAAAACAAAACTGGTTATAACTTTTACGTTCCAAGTTCTAAAAATCTAAGAATTAAAAAAAGGATTACTTATTTATCGTATTAACTACCAATTAAAACAAAAAATATCCCAAAACACGAAATTTTATTTGCGGTACGAAGTTCCCATACAAGCCTGCCGTTCGCCTTTGAAATTCATAGTAACTCTGCGGTCGCTTTCTCTCTCTCCCCAGAGATTAAACCCCAATGATTGATAATTATTTAGCTACCTACCTAAGTACTAAGAACATAAATACCTTTGATTCGGTCTCAGTCTATCTCAGACCTATCTGTACCTCAAAATAGTACTTTCCTAAGTTAAACCGCTTCGAATCTTAGATTATTCAAAATAAACTCGTAACTCAAGGGAGATTTATCTAGCCCAGACACATAAGTTTAAAATCTGATAATTTCGGGCGAATTATCGTCTGGCGACTAACTTCTAGGATTCAGTTGAGTCACGAAAGCGTTTGGAAGCGCCAAATTGGAGATAAGCACGATAAGATGAAGTTCAGGGTCTTCCCAAGTAAGATTGCTAGTTGTTAGAGGAAGGAAGGCTACTAGTCTAGTGATAAAACTTAAAGAGAACTTTTACAAGGCCACAAGTCCCATTAGGTTCAAGTGTCACAGTTGGTCCGGCATGATCCGATCTATAGGTAAGTAATTATATGTCAGATCTCAGAAACATGACGCCTACATCCTACAAACTGAAAGCCGGAATTTTTAACTGGATAGAAGATTATGGTATATCCCTACATAAACCACAACATTTTTTATAATCACCAAGCTTACATTCCCTGAGGACCAAGGGCTTCTGGTTGTGCCTCAGTGCTAGGCGAACGTATAATAAAGCCAGGTTCTCATTTTGGTGTTGTGTCGTTTCGACGCCACGCACGCAGTTCCTAACGCAGTTTATTGGCAACAATACTCATTATGATGTGATGTAAACCTGACTATACTCCATTTGCGATAACATTAGACGTTTATAATATTAGCCCATTTTACAGCCCGTTCAACAGATTTTGACTTCTTTTGCGTTGGTGATACGACAAATGGTAGCTGTAGTAAACAGTTGGTTTTGGTAACAGGTTTATGCTTTTTATGTCATCCTTGTATTTACGGGATAGAACTCAAAATCGGTTAAACGGACTGTAAAAATATTTCGAAACATGTGTAATGTTATTTCAAATGGAGTTTAGATTCGTTGGTTTGGTGTTTCCCGCGCCACGACACACTCCGACACAGTAGTCTGAACTTTGCTTTAGTAAGTTAAGTTTTTATTAGCGCTACTGATGTTCCTAATACCTGCTGAATATTTTTACCGGAATGATTTAATAGCTTACTTCAGTTTTACGTAGATAAGCAGACTCTGTAAAAACCAACAAGAATAAATCAGTCTCGCGACGGAAATACGTAGCTCTATAAATTACCTGTAATAGGCGAAAGCACTTGCACTTCAGTGCGTCCAGTGCTGCGTCCTTGTAGCACGCGACCTCTTAGCGACGCTATCCTCGGGTCCGACACTCGTGTCAGCACGAGCTCCGTGACCTTCAGCCACGTGCGACGCGACACGAAGTACGACACGCGACCCGAGTCGTGATCTTTAGCCAGGAAACGGGCGTACACCTACAGAAGGAAAAATAAATGTAAATAAGTCGAGTAAATATAATTATACTCACAAAAACAAACAATAAAAGTTACTTAGTTATTTAAAACAGGTACATATTTTATAGTGGGCGTTTACAGCCAAATCCGAAACTATGAGTAGGTAAGGAATAACGAATAAACATTTTTTTTCCAAAATTCAACGGGTTTTACTCCTGGCTAGGAATATTTGCAGCTTATGAAAAATACTAGCTTCTGCCAGCGGCTTCGCCCGCGTGAATATGGAAAATGACCCCAAGGGAACATATTCCCGGGATAAAAGTATCCTATGTACTATTCCTGACTAAAATATATCTATGTGCCAAATTTCATCCAGAACCGTTCAGCCGTTTGAGCGTGATTGAGGAACAAACATACATTCATCCAAACTCTCGCATTTATAATATTAATAAGATAAGATACACTAAAATAGCATATAGCATATAGAAAACTAAAACTCCATATCCAATTATGCAGTTAGAGTTGTCATCAAAATCGGGCCTGAGGCTTCTTTCAGTGTTTTTTTCTTTCTATTTACATAGTTTACCTACCACACTCGCTTGAAAATTCACCCTGTATATAAGGAAAAAGGTTTTAACGAAACATCAAAATGTCACGCCAACTTCGTGACCTTTGCAATACAAAGGTACACCCACAGCTACGTAGGCACGTCAATTACCGTGATTGGGGGGCGAGTCCGTTGCCATTTATCGCAAGCAATTTTGAGGTTTTTTCTTAACAGAAAGAGCTAATCATGGCCACACTCCGCTCAAGCGTTGGCGTTGTAAAGTACCTGGCTATTAGGTACTCAAACCGTTAAGCAACCACTTTAATAAATTATTTTAAATTGTTGCAGAAATACAAGGCTCGGATACCGGTTAAATTTTCAAACCGTTATTATGTACTTGACGTAAAACCTTTTACATTAGGTTTCGTTCGCATATACCGGTTTTTTTAAACCGATATTTGGAAGAGTATTTATATAAAGGTTTTTTCGGATTAAACGGTTTAGAGCAATAAAGAAACGACGCGCGTACAAGTTGCAACGCGTTTACCGACATGCCGTTCGCCGAATAAACCGGTTAATTTTGGTTAAAATAAAGTTCTTAAAACGTTCACGATCTTAAGAAAAGTTCGGAGGAAAACCGAAATAAACCGGTGTTAACCGGTATTTTTTAAACCGGTTCCGAGCCTTGGCAGAAAAGGAACTGATACGCAGATCCGTAATAAAGATTTGGAATGTACTAAATTGGCAACAGTACATGTTCTAAATCTATAAGGTGTTGAATCCTAGCTAAAAACAGTGTGTTTGCGTTTGCACACTGCAATTAAAACAGTGAAGGAAAACATCGAGAGGAAACCGGCATGTTCGAGTACCAAAAACTCGAAGACTTGTGACATCCACCAACCCGGCTGGGCCCGCGTGGTGGATTAAGGCCCATTACCTCTCTCTCAGAGTGGATGCCTGTGTCCCAGCAGTGGGAAAATTATAAGGCTGATGATGATGATGACTGTAATTAAAAAAGCCTTAATGCATCGCCATCTGTCAGACCATGTCCTTTGCTTACATAAATATACAAGGGTCACTTTAGGAAGATGTGACAGGGGACAGGACGGTATGGAAGAAGAAAACGTCTTGCGCCGACCCCAAGTATCATGGGATAAGGGCAAGAAGATGATGACTTTAGGAAGATCTGTCATCAAATCTTCTGGTCAAATGTCAAATCCGTGCTGCTTTACGGGTGCGAAAACACACAAAAGATATCTCATGCCAGATCCAAGTCTTCATCAACCGCTGTCTTCGAGCTCGATCGACCGCCAGATCAAGCGTAGCAAATGGAGTTGGATTGGCCACACGCTGCGAAAGGATTTATTATGTACATAGGCGGACTTAATGCCTGAGGCATTCTCCACCAGTCAACCAAGGGACCGGACCGGATTCTGATCATATACCGAAGCAAGCGCTGGATTGGAATCCTCTAGACAAAATAAAGCGTCGCCGTCCCCGTCAAACCTGGCGCCGTCGCACCGTGTTGGCGTGAAGCGTGAAGCTCAAGACCGATCGCGATGGAGGACTACTGTGGACGCCCTTTGCCTCATCCAGGGGACGTAGGACATTAAGTCAAGTAAGTCAAGTGATCTGGATTTTGTTGTTACAGTATATCAGATATTGTCGAGCTCCTGTGCTCCCCGCACTCTATCCACTTCAATCGATGTTATGACTCTTCTCGCCAATTCATGAGAACGTCCTACCATTCTCAGTCTGCCACGACCCCGTCTGTCACAGGTCTTAAAAAATCTTGCCATATATGGGCTCACAGCTTTTCCCGGCAGATATGGCCTACCGAGTTCAATCTTACTTTAAGCGTCGAACATTTTCGTTTTGAAGTGCAGTGTTGTGTGTCTTATCGCTTCAGATAGACAATAGTTATCGCCTATCCATACTCATATTATATAAATGCGAATGTAAATGTCTGTCTGTCAGTCTGTTTATTACCTTTTCACGCTGGACAGATTACTACTAAACTTAGCACACGGATAGAACACGTCCTGGCTGTCTTCTTCTTCTTGGTTGCGTTCTTCATTACTGAAGGTCGAGTCCCTGAAAGGCCCTCGTGGCTTTAAGCACGAATTTCTACCACTTCATTCGTTTCTCAGCTTCTCTTAGGGCGGTTGTAACAGAGAGTGAGAACCGTGTTCCTATTTTTCAATTGAAGGAATTTACCTGTTATTGCTTGTAATACTTATATGTTTTATAGTAGTACTAGGTGCATCGTCCTCACGTATATGAATTTATTAATGTATGTACTTTATCATTGTAAAAGCTTATTTTTTTAAAAAGAGTAAGTAAGGAGTTTCTTGTGCATTCTTTTCCATAACAATCTACTTTTCCGAATGTACGGTAGAATCAAATTTTATTACTTGTTAATTTTAATTGTTAACGTTCGAAAGTGCCTCTTAATGGCCTAGTCGAAATAAAAACATTTGACTTTGACTTTTGACTTTGAGTCCAGTGAGGGCGGATACCTGGTCTGACCAGCGGTTAGGTTGATTTCCTCTGGAAGCCACTAGCAGATGCTAATTTAAAACATTGAATGTAGGTAATGATTGCACAGATACCTCAACATTGCTTTGCTGGTACCGCAGTCGGCACGAGCGTTGTTCGGACAGTGAGTTGGTGTTGTCCGGCCGGGCGCCGCCCCAACCTCGCGCAGACAGCGACCGCTTCGCTCGCTCCTTCGTGTTCGTATCATCCGGGACTTTCCAACCTGTGCCAGACATTATTCAGTTAAATTTTGCAAAAATAAGTTCTATGTACCTACTTAAAAATGTTGAACAACACTAACTTATCTATACTTTTTTTTTACCTAAGCTTATTAGCGTACTGAAAAGTGAAGTAAATAATGATAACTTCGATTTTTTTTTAAATTATTTATTACGCTCGCACTTGATTACTATCTCACCTGATGGTAAGCAATGATGTGGTCGACGGTGAAGTACGCTTGCCTAGAAGTAACCTATTCACTACCCCTAGATTGTAGCTATCGGGTAACACTGAATCTGGCAGGGAATGCCACTCAGCTGTGACAATGAAAGTAAATCCAAAATGTTTAGTGCGTATAGGTGGGATGTCCACCATGTACCGAAAGCACATCGCTGTACGTCTGGCAGTCCGATGACGAAACGGGCTAAAAATCTCACCATGAAAAATTGGGTGAAATAAAGACAAAATAAGCTGTCAATCGGTTGGAATGACGTTCACTTCGAGTTCCCCTCACCTAAGTCATCAAGGTGAGTTGTCACAGAATCGATCAGCTGGAGCTTTGACTCGACCAGATAAAAATGTGTGACTCAAGCCTGTCACAAACCGTGCTCGCCCAGCTGTGCCTCATTACCGATGAGGCACAGCTCTTGACCCGATTTTCGATCGACTCTAGTGCATCAAGCATAGATTTGTGAATTAAGAATTTGAAGTTAAGTATTTGTCAAACAAAGTAGGAAAACCAGTCTAATTTTAACATTAAAGCATGGTTTGACGGGTTTATAGCTCCAAATACTCAATTCAGAAACCGGCCCACACTTAATTAGATAAGACAAGTCTAAACTTTCAAATTCTCAAGTTGTTCCCAAAGAATTTAAACAAAGTTAAAAGTTAGTTTATAATCTAAATACCTAAGACGTTAAAGTCAATTAATTTTAGGTGGTAGACACTTAAGCATTCAATCATTCGAGACACTAAAAGTACGCAATAATGAGCGACAGCGCAAAGTGACAGTTTGATCGAGCACAAACGATGTTTACCTTTGATTTGCGACAGCCTGTTGTCATCGACGTCAATCTCCAGAGGGTACTCGGGCATCCACACAGTGAACCGCGCGAGACCGGTGTAGGTGCCGTATTTGACAATCACTGACGCGTTGGAAGAACCACGGATTTCTGAGCCGTCGACGTAGACCGAACTGCATGATGATGATACCTGCGAGATAATTAAATTTTTTATAGGTTGTCTACAAAGCATTTTATTTGGTGGTTAGGGCAGGTCATAGTAAATGACAATATAGTACCTAGTTGCACTGTTTACCGTGTATATAGTATACCGTATACACCCTGAAATTTAATTGGTTGTTTTCCCGCGGCAGAACGACTTGCCTTAAGGAGTACTTTCGAAGTATAGAGTTAAAGTAAATAAATAACGATGTTTCTGTTTTAAAATAATTAAAAAAATATTCATCAACTCGAAAAAGTGAGTAACAATAGTAACTCTGGACGTAACTTGTAGGTACTAGGTACTACTCGTGTCACCACCTACAAAGAAAACCGATGCACAAAATAATGTCAAACCAAAATAAACTCTCGCACGTGGTGATACGGCAGTTTTTGTTTCTAATATTTTATATAACTACGAAACGATTGTATTACATAGACAAAACCATTTCGCTGCGGGAAAACAACCATTTAAATTTCACGGTGTATATAGTAAGGGTACTTTCTTGCATAATTTAAAATTGCTAGACACTAAACTTCATACGACCCGTACATTTTTGTCAAGTATTGGTCTTCTGACTGAATATATATTATTATACATGGTAGACATTGCATAACTAGCGGCCGCCCGCGCGGTACTTCTCCCAATATATTATAAATTATAGCCCATGTGTTATTCTGATGTATAAGCTATATTTCTGTAAAGTTTGTCAAAATCCGTTCAGTATTTTTTGCGTGAAAGAGTAACAAACATCCATCCATCCATCCTCACAAACTTTCACGATTTTAATAGTATTAGAAAATCCAGGCTTAATAAAGATATGATATATATACAAATTCAAGCCTCAAAAGTCAACATTTGAAAACGTCTGGGCCTAAAAACATATTTGGTATTCCCACTTTTCAGTCACCTCAATAGGTTAGTAGACGTATTAGGAGTATCTCAAAATCTTATATACTTTTGTAAGATAACAGCAAAGATATCATGACGAAAGATTAATTCAAATAAGTACCTAGCAGAAAATCTAAAAATAACTTTACCTGAGGAAAGTCATACAGCTATAAATGGATGCTCTACTTTAGAATATTTTCCATTCCTTCTTTGTTAGTTTAATTGTGGGTAGATAAGTACCCGCCCACTCGGTTCATAATTCCTCTTGAAGCTATAACTTTGATACATTCCAGAGAAAATTATCTACCTAAGTTAAGCTAACCTCACATTCTTTACGCCCTTACCTTTAGAACGCTCTCATCCTCAGAATGGCAGGAGCTCTGTAGTGTGACGTCAGCAACCTGGCCCGCTTGTGACACGATCAGTACCTTCATCGCCTGTGACACTTGACGCCCTGTCAGCACCGCTGTGTTTAGAACCTCCCAGTTCTGGTGTAAAACGAAAACATTAACAAATCTGTTTGTATTTGTGAAGAGTCTTGGGACTATTCTAGAGAATTTGTCCCACATTATCACCAACTTTTATAAAGATGACTCTTTACAGAATGCATCTTGATTCTCTACTCACTTTAACGGCATACCTACTGTGAAAGCATATTACTAAACATGAACTTCAACCAGTAGGCACGAATCCCATAATATCACTATCCCAATACTGTTATTTCAAATACTAATACGAAAAAAACCGGCTAAGTGTGAGTCGGACTCGCGCACGAAGGGTTCCGTAAGTACCATTATTGTAAAATCGACAAAAAAATCACGTTTGTTGTTTATATACTTAAATAATTATTTTATTCTGTTTTTAGTATTTGTAGTTATAGCGGCTACAAAAATACATCATCTGTGAAAATTTCAACTGTCTAGTTATCATGGTACATGAGATACAACCTGGTGACAGACAGATAGACAGACAGATGGAAACTTTAAAAAAAGAGAGTTTGAGTCTTACTAATAAGGTCCCGTTTTTACCCTTTAGGTACGGAACCCTAAAAACGGTGATGATATCTATGCCGCTGATCATCGTCAATACCGTTAATGTTGCTTCACAGCAGCTTTAGAATCTAAATTGAATGAGGCTATTCAAAGTCGTAAAAACATGCGAAAAAAAGTAACTAAGTAGGTAGTGGATGGTACCTAATAAAAATATCCATTAGTCAGAAGTAACCAGTTGATTAACACTTGTAAATGTAACCCTGGAGACCGTTAATAAGAATGTCGATGTTACAAGGTATTAATTTGAGGACGGATTAAGCACTAAGTATTTCATTCTCTTAAATAGCTTTAGGTGATAAATTCAGTTGACCTAGACATACCTAAGTACGTTGTAAAGTTACTGTTCTTTATTTTCTAACTGTCACTGAGCAATTGTGGTCTACAGGTTTTATATGCGACGATACACTGGATAGACAAACAAGCAATTCAGACCCGAATAATGGCCACTGTCTATTAATCTACGGTTACAATAGTGGAGTCGTACATACAAACACTCCATCACTCACGTCGTCATTTAATTGCTTTAATCATCTAGTTGGGCGGCAGACAAGGAGCGAGCGTTCATCCGTCAGCGAGCAGATATGAAGAGCCCACTACAGCCGCAGCGCCCGCGGCCCGACTTAATGACTCCACGCTAATATTGAGATAAACTAATTGCTTTATAAATATTATTCTGTAACTTCATTTAAAGCCGGCGGGACCGCACACGTTGCTGCTGACGTATGGAAATTATACGGGCGCTCGAAACAATGTATTCCCTACCACACGACTCCCCAAAGACCCACCCGAATTCCCGATTTAATAGAACGTTCAAATTAAATTTACGACGAATCCGTGTCACAAGAAATGGAAAAAAGCCAAATTGCTTGAAAAGATAATAAACGTAGTCCGTGCTCTTGAAGTTTGATGTAATTTAAATGTTCTAAAAGATATTGTTGATCCCTAATTCGTTATTATGACAGACTAATGGCTGCCAAATTATTTTAAAAAGAATATGGCTATAAACTTCGAATATTGTAATACCTCTTTTAAAATAGAGAAAGTTTATTTTTGCGAACTAACTATCTATAATAATAAAGATGGTATTTTACGATACCGCAAAAATCAAAGTTATGAACATTGATTTCGATAACAGTTTGCTATCGATGAATAATTATGAACAGCTAGGCAGTTACTCAAAATATGACGGAGGCGATCAAGCCAGCGTGCAGCGCGAGCAGCAACACTGTGGGCCGTGGGCGCGGTGGGCGGCTCCGACCCACCATCCATAGCCTCCATTAGCCCGCGATAAAGCTCCCATTACACCACTTCATTCATACTAAGAGTGTACCATTAAAAGTTAATCTCAGCTATTTCGTACAATCACGCTCGTAATAGACATAATAATGCTTCAGAAATTAAATATTATCCAGAAGAAAAGAATATTATGAACGCCCAAAGTGCCATTTATGAACCCAACAATAATTATATGAGGTACTGCATCTATTTAGCTAACTGTTTAACTCATAGGGTCGTTCGCAACGAGTCACTCATAAAAACCTTCGGAACCCAATAAAGATATCGTTACAGTAATAAAAGGGGCTCCCTTCGTTCCATTAATTACTAAGAAAATACCTTTCGGGTAATTTATCGCTTACAATCGATGTCTTAATAAATTGTTGATTTCGAGCACCTTGTCTCGATAATAGTCGAATAATCGAGTGGGTGTCCATGATTGTAATCACTATTCGCATTTATTACAGAAATACGTTTTTAAATCGAAAGTAAGATAAAAAACCGGCTAAGTGCGAGTCGGACTCGCACAGGAAGGCTTCCGTACCATTATCGCAAAAAACGGCAAAAAATCATTTTTGTTGTATATACACTTAAATATTCATTTTATTCTGTTTTTAGTATTTGTTGATAAAGCGGCAACAGAAATACATCATCTGTGAAATTTTCAACTGTCTAGCTATCACGGTTCATGAGATACAGCCTGGTGACAGTCAGACAGACAGACGGACAGTGGAGTCTTAGTAATAGGGTCCCGTTTTTGCCCTTTGGTTACGGAACCCTAAAACGTATAGGTGTTAACACCCGTTAATCGTAGTAAATTGGTAGGTAGTAGACCGTTCATAAGAACATACATCTTTTAAAGTGTTATGCTTTCACTGAAAGTATCTCGAAGTTTTAATCAAGAGCAGGCCATGAATATCCTATAAATGTTTTCATCATGCTATAAATCCTGTTTGAATTAATTATATGTAAATTGCGAAAGATGATACGGTTAACAAGTCGTTAAATTACCTTAGATATTGGCAGCACAGCTTGAATGTCATCCTTTTCAATGTCAAGTCTGGTGTTGACTCTGTGTTCGTGGGGTGGTTCCTCTGTGGTAGAGGTGGTAGTGGGTGCAGATGACACTTTGGCTGACCAGCTGATGCGGGCAGTTCCTCGCCCTGACTCTCCCTCCGAGCCCTCTCCGTCGCCCTCCCCCTCGGCTCCGACCTCTACGAGCCACGTGAGGATCTCCTCCCAGCCAGGCTCGCCGACGCCGCTGCTCTCTTCAGATTCCCTATATCGTTAAATTTAGTTACAATATTCAGTTCATAAACTTGCTGAGCCTAAAAGCTTTTATTACCTAAAAGGTTGTTTATTGAGGTCGAACATCTTGAAGGTGAATATAACCCGGGTCATAATAAATCAATAGACGTATTGTCTAGTCCCTACTCTTTGCTCTCAAAGTTCACGTTCTTATTGGGTGTTGTCGCTTTACGCTGCGCAGTGAAAACACGAAATTATCTAAACAACAAAAAGTTAGTCGTGACATCGAGTTTCATTAAGCGGAAAAGCGCTGACAAAATTTATGACTGTGCAAATGCAAAGTAGTCGTGGGCGAAATTGTGAACAAATCCCGCCAAAGAAATGAGAAATGGAAACATTCTGTTATAAAACGTGAAGTATAAAAATAAATTTTCATTTTCGTGTGAAACTCGTTTAGCTAGATGTTTATTTATGTACGGTACATAGAGAAAATGAACGGCATGGGCGTTTATGAGCCATATACGACTGCTGCATAAATTACATAAAAAGTCCTTTTGCAATGTGCACATCAAAATGTTAGATCTACGTCGAAATATTTTGCCTAGAACATTGAACGCCGTTGTTTAGTTAGCCTTATTATGAAATTTAAACAAGATTGAAGTAAACAGCTCAAAGACGAACTTAAGAAATACTTGGACATAGAATGAATTCCCTCGCTCGATGACCGGCTAGCGGCTAGCTAGAAGGCACCACTTTATCTCCGACCACTCCGATTGCAAGAGCATTTTATCGCTAAAGTGGGAAAACGTAGAATTGCAGATGGCATTTTCATTTCATCGGATTTATTTTTGAAAATGAATGTCTCTTTTCAATTTTATTGCAAATTCTGCCGTTGTTTCAGCGCGAAGTTGAAATTGCTCTTGTTCAACGATCTTATTGTTTAATTTTACAATACTGTTGAGTAGACTATTAGGAGTACGTCGCATCCGGATACTTTAATAACGGAAAATAGTAGTTAGTGATAATCTTGTCGTTCAGGAAAGTGTAATAAAGTGGTTTGAAAGTGGATGTCAAAGGAGTGTCCTCATGCTTCTAATTTAGTTAATTAAGTTCACCTAGTCTTATGTAGTTTCGACTAACAAGCTAAGAAACGGGGCTCTTTGTTCAGTTGGAGTATGATGCAAAACTTGGACTAATTTGGCAGTAGGTAATTTTCACAATTGCTAGTTTAACTTGGTTAAACCCACCCTTATGGCAACGGTAGAACCATGCTGCTTTAAGTCACATTGATCAAAACACCATGCCACAATTTTGAGTAGCCAATTTGAGAGAAACTTCTGGATCACAGATTATGCTTATTGCTTACAAGATAACTAATTAAGTGATTAGTTTGTCGATTAAATTCACCAAATTAGTCCTTTTGATGAACAAATGAAGCGTTCATCTGATTGAACGCTTCATTTGTTCATCAAAAGGGTTAATTATTAATTCAGAGAAACTACGTCAGATTAATCATTAGGTAGAGTAAAAATACGGGGTCATAAAAGCTTTTTCAAGAATATACAAGATGAAACAGTACACCGAGTGAAGTGAACGGAATCGTAGAAGGTTCTAGGAAAAGAACAGTTCAGACTACTACAAGACAAAAGGGTACTTACGCGTCAGAAGATTCGTCGTCTCGCAGCGGTTGTTCCAGTCTTGTCGCCGTGACGGTGGCGGCTCGAGGCTTCACTTCTGCTGTCACGGCCCAGCGGGAGTTCGCAGCAGTCACGCTCACCAGCCGGAGACCTGACTTCACCTTCATTCTATGGGACAATATACAGGTTTTAGTTAAATTACTCTTCCCTCTACCTATCTACACATGGTTTATACAGTACGTCTATCCACGGGATATTCATAATTAAGGCATATACATACTCGTACTACTGCCTGTGCCCGCGGCTTCACTCCCGTCAACTGGCTACCTACTAACACTACCCTACGCACCTAGCTACCATACCAACCCTACCCATCCGACCCTGCCTACCATGTTTTTTTGGCCTTAATTTGTCTATGTCCTTCCCCAGGATGCCATCTTTCTCCTTGCCAAATTTCATTGAAATCCGTTCAGTGGTTTAAGGGTGAAAAGGTACAAGACAGACAGAGTTACTTTCGAATTTATTATATTATATTACTATGGATTAGTATGGATTAAAGTTTTAGGAATCATTGGAAAGCCAAAATAACCCTGCTGTGAAAGATGTTATTATTGTTGAACGAATCTGCAATACCTCCAAACTTAAGTAGGTATTGGCATGCATTCAAGAGGTCCATCAAAGTTAACCATAACTATCCATGCAAATCAATCAACCGCGATTTTAAAATTGGTTCTTATTGAATATTGATATCCCATTGTTGATCGTTGTCAGTTGGCAATGTGAAGTGCCAGCATAAAATAGCAATAACTTCCTTAAATTAATAACTAAACAATCATTGTTTGCAAAAGATACCTTTTGTCCTCATTTCCTACTTGTTTTTAACTGTATAATGTGCGCTATGCATTTCTTCCGGCTCCAAAGTACACTGACACAAATGCGCCTCTTAGAATACCAATCGTAAAAGAGAACACATCAAAGCTGTTTAACGGAATGCAGAATTCCCTGCATTGAAGATAATTTATTTCATTCTTTGAACTTGGTCGCTAGTTTTCGACCAATACATTAAACCAAAAGTAAGATTTAGGTGGAAACAAATTTGGTTCTGTACAATGGCTAACAGAGCATCAGGATCTTGTAAAGCCGCAGTTAGCTAAACTGTCTCACGTTATTGTTGGAATAGTAAAATTTATTTTAATGTCTAAGCCGAAGGAGTCGTAAATTTCCATTTAGCCGGTTGCAGTCGAGAATTCCCGTGCGGGTGCGACCCGACCCGTAACTCAAAACGAGAAACAGATACTCGTATCCGCGATGAAGTTTTGGAGCAGGTGGCGCATAATATATAGCGTGAATGTAAGTACCCAACACTTGTATCCCCATACTTCATAGATAGGTTCCCTTCAAAGAGTAAAATAAAACTTCTTCCAGCAGTCCAGCTGCATTTCCGCTCATTTCTTTTGAACTAGACTGGCGGCTTTTAGCGATATCGACAGGATATTGATTCCATTAGATTCTCGTGTAGCGCTTGAAGCGTCGGGTGTAAAGATTGCAATAGTGCACGCTGGGGCACAATCACAGAGAGCTCCACAATCGCGCAATCACGGGCTTTTTACGCGAACTGCTAGAAATTGAACATTGTGTAGTTTTTATTTCGATTTTTATTATTTTTATAATGTGAGCTTTTATAAGCTCGGTGCTCCTGGATATCGTAGTAAGTGCTGTATGAAATGAAAGCACGAGTTTTTATATTGATGAATGTATTACAGACTCTGCTACGATCGAAAAGATGCAGCAGCTTTGTAAGTGACTCGCTATCTTTACACTTTATGTTCCATTTTGTTGCCGATTAGAAGTATTACCCAATGCTCTATTTTGAATACCACTACAATACAATATCCCAAATTCTCAACTATTTCAACCCCAAAATTTGCAGGACATAAATAATATCATCGTGAATTTCGTGCTACGATTCTAGCTCCAAATTGTATTGGTGGTGTTGAAAAGGATTGTAATATTCATGGCTGACTTTAGCTGCATTTGTTATAACTAACAGATCATATATCAATATTTGCGCAGTGTTCTTCGAATTTTCGATATCCAATGGTTTAGTGCAGTGGTGCTATATTACAGTTAGGAGGAATAGAAAAGCAGCTAGCGGAATGCCATAACTCAATATTAGAGCAGAGCTGGGAAATTGTACGGAGATCTTTTCTACTTAGAGTAAGAATTATGATCGTTTGGTGCTTAGGACAAAGCTACTTCTTTCTAGGCAGTAGTTTTGCTGAAAAATGTGAAGCCTAAAAGAAAAGTCTGAGAAAAACTTCAGTTTAGATACGTACTCATTAAAATTTTTATTTTTGTACTTAGTAGCGTGTGGCTTTTGGTTTTTTTTCTAATAACATAGGTAAGTACCTAAATCTTATTTGTACAATGTTACTGTATATTTCTTCTGATAACGATTTCAGCTTTTGGTAATCTAAGTAAACGATGTAAGACGCAATTTATATAAACCTTTATTAAAGTAATCATAACAGTGAAATATATCAAATAAACTTGAGTAAAAGACTCTTCCATTAAAACATAATGTAATTTTCGCAATGAAAATGACAGCTCTTGTTCTAAATACTCGTATCTTTTTGCGGTCTTCCACAATGAGACCAAGGAGCAAGAATTATTTGAAGAATAAACTTGATCCCAAAGAGCAATAAATTGTGTGAAATAAACGAGGTGATTTTGGAGGAGTCGTTATTCTGTTAAAACTAGAATAACTGAAAAAGTTTTAATTGGTGCATTGAGGTCGACAGTTTGCAGTTAAGCCGTGAGCAGCGACCGCCTGCTCGGTACTTCACCGTACATGTTTTGTTGGCAGTTGCCACCTCGTCTGTCCTCCAACCGCTGCAGCCACTCACAACTTGCCAAAAGTTACGACAGAACAATAGCTTTAGTTTGCGGCCAACTTCAAATTTTTGTTTACATTCTTGATGAGCATATAAACATAACTGTCAGAATAGCATGAATTATTTCATGTTCCATACCTCCCACGCAAAATAGAAGATCGCGGTTGACAAGCAATAAACCAGTCTCAGTTGGGCGGACTACCAATAAATATTAGTCAGCGTGACATAACACAGAGATGCACAAGAAGTTCCGTCGTTAACTTGAAGTGGCTCATGCGTTGACAGATTTTCTCCCGGTGTGGGTTTACAAACCGCTATGTCAGGTTTACAGAAAGTCTGACACTACTTGGGTGGCACCGAGGCTACGGTTAAGCACTGTCGTTTAATCACAGTTTTAATGAGCATTTTCACGTTTTTGTCACGAGCACTTTCGAAGAGAATAAATTACATGGCTTATACACATCATACATAAATGTATAAGGAACAAAGTAAACATGAACTCACCTGATGACAACATGTGAAATTGTATGGCTGGTATCGCGCCGCACTACAAAGGGCAGATGCAGTCGAGAGTGAGGATACAGTGGTGCTCGGGGCAGGAGGAGGGCAGCATCGCCGGCTCGGGCTTCTCTGTACCCAGCACGAGCTCCAGCCAACGTGACGGAACCCAGAGGCCACGCAGGCTGCACAGACACTCGCCCACAGGCACCTTCAGCTGATTCTCCACTGCCGGCTTCAGCAGCACTGTAAGCTAATCGCACTGTCCTTGGTGGTCGCTTGCCCTTTCCATCCGCAGGCCACCACGCAGCTGGTACCGTTAATTCAGCAAGGCAAGCACCCTCCTCGCCTTCAGGCCCACATGTCGCTGTTAATGTTCGCGGTCCGTAACTCGCATGTAACGTGATGCAGACTCGACGCGGTCGTGTTGCAGCACGTCTTGCACCGCCCTCACCCCCTGTGTGGAACAGCACACGGAGCACTGGAGCATCACGAGGAAGCTCCCGGAATACCAGGTGTGCTGACACATCGAGTCTGTGTGCGGTGGCATCTTGCAATTCTATCAAAGACGCATTTCTCCTCGGTGGTTCCAAGGGGTCAGGTACTGCGTATCGCGCTGGCACCGTTTGTTTAGTCGAAAAGGGCCCATAAGTAGCCCGTACTGATGCTGGGGCTGAGCCTTGTAATACTGTGAATCGGTCTAGTGATAACAGGGCGCCAGGCAGAGCCGTGCCCATCGGTTCCGGCGGTGGACCCGAACCGCTCCATCTCGCCGTGTGTTTCAGAAAAAACCCACTGTCCTTATTTTCGAAATGCACTTCGACGCCAAGCACCGTCCCTGAAAAGAAAGAAAACTATTTTTAAAACGGGTAATAAAACATTTGTCATCGATTTAGGAATGCGTAACATGTGTACAATGTTAAATAAGTGTTTTATTTTTGGTATTTTGACGAGAGATAAAAGGGCGTTGAAGCACAACATTGGCGCTGAGCCAACCGCATTCTATCCTGCAGCGAGACGTCATTTGCATTAGTTTTATGTTTACAAACACGTCGAATTTGGTATTACCATCAGGATGACTTAATCACACTATTTGTGTAACGATCATTTAAAGAGATCTTTGGCAGTGAACAGTGTACCAGGTCATGGTTTATGTCTGCTTAATTTTAAGGTAACACGCTCCGTACCTGGGAGATGGTTATGCAGATACGTAAAATGTTATATGGCGGCAATAAGAGAAACATTTTATATGTAAGCGAGGAATATAAAGGAGATTAGGTATAAGGAGGCGAGAGTGGTTGGTCTTGTTTCTATGAGGGATGGCTTCGGGGCCGCGTCGCGTCACGCAGGCTCGGGCTCGTCTTCGTCTTGTTTATTGAGCCAGGATTTGTGTCACGTTCCTCTTACGGCGCTCTTCACGGAATTCATTACGCGACCTATTTATAATTCTCAGTGGTAGATCTCATAAAATATTTTCTTACGATTATAATTGAGTTCTTGTTTGGTTAAGATTGTGTTTCAAACTTTATGTTTTTCTTTGCGATTACAACGGTCCGATAGTAGAATATTGGTGAGATTTATTTTGTGCTGACCTTTAAGTTTGTAATTTCCATATTTGTGTAGGTTGGAAAATAATTAAAATCAGGAACCTCTCTCAAGCCCGTTTTTAATTATTAATAGAATCTTTAACACGAAGATATTCAAACCGAAACAATCTTCTCTCAAAGCCAGCCTACGCTGATCAGTAAACAGTTATGTTCAACTGAAGCCGTATTAATTGGTTGCCATGAAATTTCCTGTGAGCGGAAGCTATTGCTTCATTTGCAAGGAAACGGCAGGCAATTCCGCGAATACGCCACATCCCTTCAGCCGGGGGAGTGAGGATAATAAAAAGC
Organism: Orthosia gracilis; assembly: GCA_947562075.1. Classification (NCBI taxonomy): domain Eukaryota; kingdom Metazoa; phylum Arthropoda; class Insecta; order Lepidoptera; family Noctuidae; genus Orthosia; species Orthosia gracilis. The sequence goes on from OX387274.1 coordinate 16,329,331, forward strand.
TTTAGCACGTCACGCTCTTAGGGCAAAGAAAAATCGCACAGATTTCAAGTTTCAACCTCGTTGAGAAATGCTACATTAGGTACCTAGGTACAGTCGGCAAGGAATTTCGACAAAACTTCCGTTTTTTAAATCAATATTACGCCTCTTTTCTGTTAGGCAAAAGTGTAGGTACCTTATGTACAACACATTTCAACAGTTATTTTTAAGTCCCATGTAAAATGGGACAAGCCTACTGCCATCATCCTGGCACTTATCAACCCTAAATAGCATAAAATTCTTAAAAGTAGCGTAAGTTACTGTTACGACCTTCGGTTCTGACCGGTACCACCTCTGGTCGCGTGCAACGTAATTTTTTAACTTTATTGCCTCTTTGTAAATTTAAAATAAGTGCTAATTACCCAAGGCTGGTGCTAGGAACGTAATGAGCGGCAATTATGCAAAGCCAAGCAAGCCATATTGATTTTTGCATTCCTGAGCAGATGTTATTGATCCGGGTAGGTACATAATGAATATTCAATAGGCTGTGGCTATGGGCTTTTAAAAATAAAAAAGCTGAAATGTTAATCTTCTTCAAACACATTACTGGGAACTGAAAAGTATCAAAGGAAACATTTTTGTTAGAGCGTTTTCAACTCGAAACTTGCAAATAATTTTCCGCTGAATTCTCGCTGATTTGTCTACATCATTATGATACGCGATTAAATCAATCAGTACCAACCGTGTAACAATAAGACTGCCAACAAAAAACTCATTTGCTTAACAATGGCAATCAATATAAAATAAACGTTCGTACGCGGCTCCATACATTTTAATTTTCCCCCAGACGCGGTCACAATCGCAACAAAAAGAGAAGTTTCGCGAATTGATATCGCGTTTTCCGATCGTACCCTCTATTGTGGGCAGCGGGGAGAAGGGGACATAGGGGGCACGGGGGACAAGGGGACACGTAGCGGGTGTAATAACTGCCACAGAACTAAATCCTTAGATATGGCCCACGCGTGCCCACTACCCCCTCCCAACCGTCTTTATCACGCTGACCTTCCAATAACTCCTATTTTATATACATATTCATGCAATATACATAATTTCCACAAAATATCCAGCTCTTATTTTTATTGTTACTACTACCCGGACCGTAGATGTAGATAGGAAAAAATACCCGACTGGGCACGAATACCTTAATATTTCTTTTTATCATTTTCTATGCCACATTCAATCGACTAAATGTAGACTATGCTTTGATAAAGTTGCCAAAAAAGAGGTAGGGCAGTCTTTCAGACCTATTGCGTCTAGCTTTTTAGGTTAGACGTCTACGCTAGCAATGGTGCCTTATCGTTCCCCGAACTCAGTTTTATTCGGCGGAGTCAACTTAAAGTAACTGGTTTCTATAGAGCTTTCAAGACGATAAGGTGATTCTCTATATGACATTTTCGTGTAGATTTCTTATTTATTTTGGAGCTTTTCCAAACTTTTAGTCGGTTCTTCATCTACTGACGGTGTATTTGCACTTTCTTTCCGGTGAGATATGATGATAAGTATATGGTTTCAAAAGACTAAACTACTATTTTAACTTTGTTGATGTTTGTAAGGTTTTTGAAAACTAGCTCTTTATATAATGATATTTTCACAAAATTGTTGCTTACGGTATCATCATACTAATGATGCTACAAGTACCTACGTTAAAACCCTACTCAGGATTGTATGTACACATCAACTGGCATTACATGGTTAATTTCTATTTGTTATCCACATATTCATGTATTGCCACGACTTCACTGAAAGCCGCCACGAAATTCGCGCTAAATACGTATCCCACCGCAACCTCATTATATTAATAATATAATATTTCGTTGGAAAATCCGGACATCCTGTTAATGAAACACTATAGCCCTCACAGCACCTTTGTGTTGTGTTATTAATATAACCTGCCGCGAATTCATTACGGCGTACATTTTGAAAATTAACACAACAACCGCGCCGGCTGATACGTTATGATATGGTAACCGTATGAACGTGAACATATGAACACACGCTAGATAAAGCCTCATTGAAGGTAATAAAGCGGACGCGGTTATGTGTCGGACTCCATTAACGGTAAATATTTGTTCATTTGTCATGATGAGTTGCCAATGGACAGCACTTTGACGCGAAAGCAAACCACCGCTTTTATATTAACGCGGCATATCTCCATTTACAGTTAAATGATTTATTAAACACACGCTTGTCCCGTTAAAAAGTCAACTGGGTTTTACCCTCGTAGTTCTTATCCTGCTAAGCCTTTGGGATAAAGGGTACTTGACGTCATAGGTTTTTCGTGGTTCCGGCATGTTTTAAGCGAGCTGCTTAGCTTAGCCCGAACGTGCGGGGATCGTTGCAAAAACAACGATTGTATTCGGGCTTCAGGCTGTAATGTACCTATATATTTATTTATTGTACACCATACGTTACATTTATAAAGGAAACTTGAAACTAAAAACACATACAATGGGCGGCCTTTTCGCACCCACGATCTCTTCCAGGCAACCAGGTATGGACAGTAATTGCTTGACACGAAGTGGGGCTGACATTGGTGTGACAATACCAGCGTTAAAAAAATAATATATTATATAAGATATGCAGATACATACGTATGCTATGTAATATATAACTTCTTGTAATAACACAATATTTAATTCAGTATATATTTTATTTTAATAGTGAATCTAATTTCTTATGATTGAATCAGGTACATTTTATGCCTAATTTCTGTTTTAATTTTATCTCAACTCTATTATATATATTTTTTAATGCTGACATGTATAATACGATTGGTTTTAGATGTTGACATGTTTAATTTGACTAGTTTTAAGTGTTGACATATTTAATTCGACTAGTTATAAGTGTTGACATTTTCAATTTGACTGATTATATAATTTTGGCAGGTTCAGTTTGAGTAATGCTAAGTGTTTAATTATTATTTTAAGTTCAGTAGTCTTAAATGTTGATATTTTATTAAATAACAATATATTGACAGATACTATTATTGTAATTCTAGTTAGTACTAAATTTTATTATATCGTTTTATATATATTATTTGTCCTTGTAGGCAGTCTCCGAATGGGGCGATGCCAATCTGGTCAGATTCAATGCTGCTAAGACCCAGGCGTGTCTTTTTTCCGCTAAAAGGAGCCAATTCCACCCGGCTCCTTCTTTTCGAGGTGTGACCGTGCCGATAACTGACCATCTTGAGATTCTTGGCATTACGTACGAACTATTTTCTCCTAGCCCGTTCCATCATAGGACTACAAGACGTACGGCGATGCGTCATCGGTACATGGTGGACATCACACCCATACGCACCAAACGTTTTGGGAATACTTTCATTATGCGTACAGCAAAGGAGTGGAATTCCCTGCCGGAGTCTATATTTCCTGATAGCTACAACCTGGGAGTCTTCAAGTCAAGAGTGAATAGGTTTCTTCTAGGCAAGCGTGCTTCATCGTCGACCACATCATCGCTTACCATCAGGTGAGATAGTGGTCAAGCGCAAGCCTATAATCAATAAAAAAAATTATATATATATTGTGTATCGCATGGCAATTATTTCTCATTATTTATCTTTATATTCTTAATATGTGTTATCTAGAGCTGTGTATACTCAGCAATGTGTAAGCTGTGGTTGCCTTTAATTGGGAGTGCATTACAGGAAAATTATATTTTGCGTAAGATGCTATTGTTTTGTAACACTCGTTGGTGATCCTTAAATAAATAAATACACACATACTAAAATATAAAGGTAATAAATAAAACTATGACAATCAATTCATAATCACAGCGACATATAATGCTCCTCCCTCACGGGTCTTTTGAACACAGGCAACGATTGGGCGCGTTTGATTGGGTCTGGCAAAGCATTCCACAGACGAGTAGCCTGGACAGTAAAGGATTAATCCAGAAAACTCCTTGAATGCACTTTTACTTACTCAGGAGCTGTTTAATGGCGGAAAATACTTGGTAATTATCCATTTGTATTACCATTCACCAATGAATGGTAAAACTACTGCTGAAAAATACGTGCAGTATCTAAGCAATTATGACATTAACATTTATGCAAAAATAACGGTTGTTTGAATTTCTCAATTAAATTGGAAAGGGTGCAAGCAAGGTTTTGTAAATGTACGAATAGCTAATAACCCAAATATTTGATTGCTTTTGTAACTCAAATAGGAATCCTAAACAAACAATCTAAAAGGTCTCTCTTAAAAATACTCGGTGAGTTTTAAATTAACTTTTAACGTAGTTTTTAATCAAGATTTTTGTAGCAATGCTATTATTATTATTAATATAATATTATTAAATTGAGTTATTACTTCAAGTTTATAATAGAGGGTAGCTCTATTACAATCTCTCTATATCACTCAAAGATTTACTGGGAGAAAACTCACTCAACTTTTGTTGCTTGTAAAAAGCTTAAATCTGGATTCAGCTTTTTTATATTCTTTTTAAATGGACTGTATGTGCTGGTTATTGGTACAATTTTCTTGTTTTATTAATATTTTACTATAATTCACATGAAACGTGTTGGTCAAAGACACAGGAGATAGAGAAGAGAGACGTATGTCAATTCCTTACACAGACAATATATTATATTATAGCAGACTATAACAACAAATAAAATAACTTTGTGTTGCCATCAACATCGCTCGTCTTTGTACATGATCTTATTTTTTTCACTTTGTTTTATATGTTGTTTTAGGTGTACAATAAAGAATTAAGAAAACTTTGAGACTTTTCAGGATGCAAGCAAACGAACAAGTCGAGCATACAAAGGCACAGCCGTGCCACCCCTTTCTCGAAGCCATTTAGGTCATTTTCGACCCGCTCGTAACTTCGTTGTGGATAAAGCCAGAAGCCTGAATTTTCAGTGGATGTAATATAACTAGGCAAATTCCCAAATTCAATTCAATTTGAACTTGTAGTTTAGGAATTATTGAAATTCAAAATTTCTTAATTTCGTTACTGACTCACTCACAGACTGGCGCACTCCCTCACCGATCATCAAAATTCTAACGTACTCCTAGTAGACTCGCAAGTTTAAAATGTTAAATAAAATTAGTGTTTAGCCTATGAAACAAGGAAAAACTAAAACATACCGCAATTTCCGACCCGTTTCTTAGACAAACTGCATAAGTAACTTTGTAATTCTATATAAATAGTCATCCAATATATTGGATTACAAAGTTACTTTTACAGTTCAAACAATTTTTCGTCACGACACTGCTTATACTCGTATAGGTGGGAGGTAAACAGTGAATATAGGTTTTAAGAGGTGATTTCAAAAATATTAAACACTCATGTTTAAATGTACCTAATTCTAAAAAAAATAACTAAAAAGTTGTAAAAAAAAAGTTAATTCAAAAAATCTAAAAACCCGACTGCTTGAAAAGTTAACTAAAAAGACGTAAACAAGAATAAAAGCATGCTGTGCAGTCGGAGGATAGGTACCTACATCTGGTTTTGGTCAGCCAAATCGCGAATATGTATCCTAAACAAATTGACCGACTTGGTTTTACATAAGAAAAACATAATAATGTCCACCCTTTTCCGGGACTTGTGTTTTTACAAGCTTTTATTTAACTTGCAATGTATGTATGTATGTATATAAGTGTGTTCGGGTCAAATCTTGCAACTGAATTTTAAAGCAGTTGTCCTCCACCGATTTAGATGAAATTTTGCATACCCGTTTAGTTTGGGTGACAATGCATGGTTAGCTAAGTGACGTCATTCTAAATGCAATATGGTGGACGGCCCAAGATGGCGGACTAGTTTTTTTTGTGCACTGCAATGATATGGGTATCTAATGAAAGGGTTTGCTGAGAAAAATACGAAAAAAGCTTGTTTTAAAAAAACATTTTTAAATGAATAACTTATTTACATGTTATGTTTTTGATGGTAAGACTTTACATCATGAAAATTTTTCATTATAAAACGTTAACATAGAGTTTCCCTAAATTATTGTCGACTATGTTCATCGTGGAGTAAGGTGCGTTGGGGTAATACCGGACGGATTTTCGTATAGTTGCAAGGATGTTGCAAAAACTTTTTTTTCTCAAGTTTGGTATACACCACTTTCTTAAAAAATGATGGAAATTGTTAATAATTAAACACAATATCATTTTAAATTTAATTTATTTACAAATATTCGATACTTTTTGTTTTGTAAGCCTGTAAAATCAAGACACAATTTTTTTTTGTATAATGACGATTAGGACGCAAAGGGGCAAGTTCGGACAACAATTTAATACTATTTCTATTGCTAGGAGCACAAGGTGTATATAAAGAATGCATCCCATCTTTCTTGTTCTTTGACATGACATCAACCAAATCTACCTAATACTGCAAACATGAATGTACCAAATGAATCTTTTTTTTTTGGTTTAAACTGTCCGATCTTACCCCAGGAACCAAATTTAGAAGAAATTGAGATTCTCAAAGTTTGGTTTTATACACAGGCATACTACTAAATAAAATAAGCGCATGTTTACGCGTCTTAAAACATCGGAATACTGTATGGTTGGTATAGAGACGGAGGGAAGAGGTGCCAGGAACAAAAACAGGTTTTTTGTCCGATCTTTACTCGACACGGTTAACACCGGATTTCAGCCTATGGAGGTAGTAGACATTTGTGGATTCGTTTTATCGGGTTATCACTGCTTAAAACTTAGTATTTAGACACAATAATACCAAAATAAGCCATATTTTTGCTTAAAAATGTAAAAATAAATGAAGGTGAAAGACCGGATCGATACATATTTCATAAAACTTAACTTGTTTTCTCTAACGGCACGTAGTACACGTCCGAGTACCCGGAGCGACTGGCGGTCAGTGCGGGGCGAGGCGGAACAAAATGACGTAGCGCGCAATGTGGCTAGCATTAAAAAACATAGCCAAATAAGTGGAATAATTGATTTCTACGTTCTTTCCCCAGCGCCGATCTTACCCCAACGCACCTACCTTTACATTTTGGTTGTTTTAATCCCGTGGAGAATAGACCCAGTGCATGGAACGGTATCGATTTGTAAAGATACCGACTATAGTCGGTGTCTTTGATACCTCTTGTTGTTGTAAGTAATTTTTACACTTTTAAGTGTTTAGCAACACGGGAACACGGTTAATTTTTTTGAAAACTTTATTATTATTTTTAAATTTTATCTTTATAAATCGATAAGTACTGTTTCATGGACCGGATCGATCCTCCACTTGATTAAGACGATCAAAATATAACGGTGTATGATGTAGGGATCCTCTAGCATTTATGCCTTGACAATAGATCTTAAAAATCACTAAAACGTTATTTAAGGTTCCCCTAGTCGACGGCACGAAGTATTTTGTGAGCGAGGTTAAAATGCATGCTATGTCATCCGACAACACGTGCGAAAGAGATAGATGCTGTGATGAGCAGTAAGAAGCTAGTTCGCGTACGAATTAGCACTTTTGCAAATTTGTATCGAAATGGATGATGATTTTATAAACAGACCTTTGGGAGTCTAGATATCATGAAAAAACGACTAAATGTATATTTCCAAAATAAAATTATTTGCATTGTTGAATTACTAATCTTTCCCTGTATGGAGGGAGGCCGTTTTGCAAATTTCCTTCTTCTTATGGCATTTATTTCCGCCCAAAGAAGCGTTAAAATTAGTGATGAAATATGGAACTTTCGAAGCTCATAACTTTCAAATATTTTATATTTTTACTTTTTTGTTTCCATACAGGGCTAGATAATGACGAGACAAATTGATATCATATTTTATTTTGAACGTACATCGTCAAACAGTGGAGTAATCGCCAGACTACGTTTGTATGGAAGAATGATCGACTAGTGTAACCTTAAGAGCAGAATTCATCCACACACATTCAATAAAATCTACAAACATACCTTTGGGCTGTGTGACTGTATGTGCAGTTCATTAAGTATCATTACGTTGTAACATGTATGTAACTATGTAATTACTTAGCATAGCACCACTGCAGTCCACACACAATACAGCACAATAGCCACAAATCGATGGACATCGATCCATTCGTAGATATACAACAAGGCTAGCCAAGCAGGATTAATTATTAAAAGAACCATTACAATTGGTGAAACATTCATTATGCAAGAACCATTACAGGAAAACCTCGAGGAGAATCCTATAGATATCTTAGGCTACCCATGCAAAATAAAACAGTTCGCAAATTACTACCTGATAAATAGGTCTTCGTATCAATACGTAGCATCATATTTTCCTATCCGCTGCTTCGATGAACACAATAGGTTACGTGACTCTTTCTGCATAACGAATTATTTTTGCTCGAGAAAATGTGTTTGAATTAACCTCCCTACACGAGTATCATAAATAGGATACATGTACCTGTCAGTATAGAAATGTGAACGCTTTTTGATTTGAATTTTATTCGAGTTTTTATTTAGATACACAGCCCTAAAAAATATATATCAAATACATGCATATGTAGGTATGTCCAAACATACGTTGTTTGTTGACGCATAGATTGGAAGTTGATTAGCGAGCTCGCTTCGTGTTTACCAAATTGTTTTTATTGATTCTATTGAAATTTTGTTCGGTTGCATGCCGATTCATCTAAAATGTAGACACAATAACTTTCGTTCCGCTGAACGAACAAGAGAGAACACAAAACACTCGAGAATTCATTTTTGAACAACAGCCATTTCAGTACGGGATGTTCGATTCTCATTAGGTTTCCATGTTGACTGCGAAATAAAGGAGAAACGTAAGTACGTAAAACCTATCAACTGCTTATCTCCAGTTAAAGTCGTAAAAGTGAACCGAACGAAATGGGTTGGTTAATGGTGCTCGGCGATGGATTACCACCTTGTCACCACTGCAATCTTCCGATCCTATACATTATTGGATACGAAGCGGCGACGGTCTTGGCTCCGAGGGATCGTTACTGTTGATTTACTTACTTGTTCTGCTTTCTCTCAGTTAAGGACAAAAATATGGAGGAATATAAAGTTGAAAGGAGCAAATATGGTCTCATTTGAGGAAACTCATTTCAAAATATACAAAAGCGTGCCATGACGCAAGATGTCGTTTAAAAACATGGGCCTAATGTTTGTTTTCAGCAAGTCATAAAAAATTAACAGCGATCCGCGGCTATATTTTGGTTAGATCTCATCATAAAATAAATATTCGTTAAGCAAAACCGAATCGAATAGCTCCTAAAATTTGTATAAAACGACAATAAACTGGGAAAAATTGAGGTGAAAGGAGGCGGCGTAAAAAATAATGGCGTACCCTCAGCGGACGAGCAAGGGTGGCCTGCTAAATAAATTGTTTGCCTTTTTCAATTTCACAGCGAATCCGCAGTACGTATCACTTGTTCAGCCTCAACGTGCATACATATGTATGGCACTGAATTCAATCTGTTGTGCGGGTATCAAATACAATCAACTCAACGACATGTTGTGGTTGGAGAATTGTCGCGGTTTCTTGTTTTAGATTTTCTTCAATATTTCAATTCCGACTAGCATATAAAATATACTTCAAAGACATGTAGAGAGACTCTTTAAATTCTGAATTTAAAAGATAGCACTGAAGCATAAATTATAAAATGTATATAAATAGGTATAACACGAGTTCTATACAAGTATAGCAAGACAGAATCAACAAACATTAGCCCAAAGCGAAGAAAAACACAACCTGAAAACGATACCTCGTATCCTTCACCCCATAACAACAAGGAAGTGAACTCGATAGATATTGAAAACAAAGACATTCTTCCTCTTCGGATATGAGCAGGCATATTCTCGATTCGGTAACGGATGTATTCAAAGCGAGCATCATTACGTGTCATCAATAACTCGACATCGGATTTGAAAGGCTTGCGACAACACGGTGGGTATTCATGAGCACAGGCCCTTATGTCTGTGGGTTTACGACAACGACAACAGACTTGTCACATAGTATAACTACATTGTATTCCTTTTTATGTAAAATACTCGTACGAGAGAGTATTGATTCGCGGACATGAGTTTGATGGATTGACACTGTAGCTTCATGTATCGAGAGCAACTTTTTTCTCAAACTAGTTTGCAACGAAACTTTTGTTAGCATTCTCAGCACTGGGGAAGTTTTTATCAAATTAAGTCGGTGCTGAGATCAAAGACACTGTACAATTTGTATTTATGTCTAAATTTTTGTTACAACAAACTATTTTAAGCATAACAGTCTGGCATTTCAACAATAAACATTCCGGCTAGAATGTTTGTCCTATTGCTGGAAAAAAGTCACTTCTCATGCAAGCCGGAGCATTTCAAACAAAATTTTCCATTTTCATATCGCAGCGAAACGGAATATTGCTAAGGACCCAGCTACATTTCATGACGTACTGTCGCGTAAAGGAAAAATGTGCATCAGAGACGTGCAATGTGAACAGGAATGCGCGCCTTGTGGACGACACCGTACATAACGTATTACAGGCGACAGTTTCTCAGAACTTGTAACGCTTGACTCACGAAACGGGACGAATGGTGGTTTAACAATATCTAAAATAGACTTCCTTGTGGAATGCGACTACATCAACTACAGCCATAATACTAATATCTGATCAACGAATAGCTCAACAGTTACGCATGACATTATTCTTGTTCGAAAGCTTTCTACTCTGTTGTTTCGGATACGAAGTAGCATTTGAATTTGAAGATTTGAATGGAATCGTGGTTAGTTGTGTAGAAATCTAGTTTCAAATTTGGATTTTCATTTTAAACTCACGCACAGGACCGATCAGTGTGGCGACTCTTGTGGGAGGATTATGTCCAGCAGTGGGCGTCTTTTGGATGAAATGATGAAGATGATTATTTTAAACTATTATTACGCATTTTCTTGGCAAGTTAGGTAGCCTAGTTTATGAAGGAATAAGTTCTTCATGACTCATATTCATAAGCCAGCACTTCTAAATCTGTTGGCTGACACATAGGTCGGTCTAGGAATAGATAGTTATTCTACTATCACCTATGGGCACCTAGGGGAACATATAGGTGTATCGGTGTACCTAGCTCGAAAACACTCTTGTTTGGAATATCTAAACAGTTCGCGCAAATATTGTTGTGTGAGCAAACCAATAATGGCGGATCATCCAACCGGCAATATCGATGGCAAAACATATTTAGGCTGTCAACTCTTCCACCCTCAATGACGTCATCCACTCGAGCCTTCGTCCTTGTCGTGCGAGACCTCTCGCGATTCTAGTGGTATTGTTATTTATTCTTAATAACCCCTTCCGCATGTATAACTGTAACCGCGATACACGTCATGCCTCTCGACGAGACATTCCAGGGACGTCAACCTCTTGAGGTCTTGAGCACTCGACCTCAAGTGTGCTTCTATCAAAAGCTCCTACGCGCAATATGTTCCTTCGAGATAATTCCCGCTTCACTACATCATTCAAGAGCGGCTGTAACTAGAAAAACTTATCTTTGTTATGCAACATCTAAGTACCTTGGGGAAATTAAGTTTGATAAACATTTTGTACCCCATTTGTTTTTGAAACGCATTATTTTCTCACCCCTACAATGTGCTTAGCATATTTTGAAAAGCTCGTTAACTGGAGATTATTGTAAACAAATGGTGTACAACAAAAGGAGGCATAACATTTTCAGGTTGAGTCAAAGGATGAGGAAACCCAGAACAGCAATTCTAGTACACCCAAATTACAGTGGCACCAATAATTAAATGTTCAAGATAATATCTGTTATGATTTTCCTTCACTGTAAGATACGTTTCCAAGATATTTATGTTATATATTCAAACTGAGCCAATATAGTCAAATTATCTTTCAGATTTATTCATAGATATTGCCGTTCATAATTCAATCAAAGCAAACGTATTCATCAAGCAACCTACTCCTAAGACAGGATTATCCCTTACGGGTACTTGAAGAAGGGATTAAGGGGAAATTAGTAAGAGGAACCATTTCACAGGTTATTGCTTTAAGCATAAACTAATCGTTGTGAATCCCTGGCCGGAGATGGATCGCCCCCGCACATTCTTGTCTTGTTTACAATCCGTCTTGTGTCGTGCCGTGGGACCGGAGTACCGGACGACTGTACGAGTATGCGCTTTTCCTAATCATTGTGAACAACTTGCGTAGGCCTCCGTAGAATGGACGTATATACTTTTATTCACTCAAATTAAGATGATTTATATGAATAACTGTAGAGTCCGGCCAACTTCGTCTTATAAGGTGTCTGATTCATTGCGGAAGATTTTACGCGTAGAAACTTGGAACATTCAGGTTAGTCATAACCATAAAAAAACATAGTTTGTAGCAGGCTTTGAAGGAATAAGCTAACACGCTATGTAAGCACTTAGTTTTCTATATTTTCCTCACACCTACCGGCTCGTTCGGGCTGAGCGGCGCCTGTGAAGACACTTGTCACTGCCGCCTAACGGTAGACCCTTATCCGATGTTTGATGACAGAGATTTACTACTGGCCACCTGTTTAGATATGATGTGCTACATCAGCTGTTTTGTTTGATAAACACTCGGGAAAGTTTTCTCTCTTCATTGCGTGCCGTTACGACATTATCGCAGCATTACTATTTATTCAACCGAATGTATTGAAACCGGCATTAGGCAAATGGGCTTAATGGCTTGTAAAGTTGGCTGCATAGTCGCATTCTACAAGATATTTACATGTTTATTTATTCAATTATCGATAAGATTAGTCTCATAAAACATTCAAAGGGATTAGATTGATTGCGCAAATGCTCTTACTCAGGTAGACGTTGTGTCGTTACGTATCTGCATTAGTTGGTTTACTCCTTTGGCTTTAATTGCCAATTAAATAGGTTTACTGTTGGTGTCGGTAATTAGTCGTGGGGTAAGGCGGCGGGTGGCAGCGCGGTGACTCGGTAGCGAGCCGAGGTCGGCGCCTACCCGCACTCCACAATAACTTGTCGCGCCCATCTAAATGCAAATAAAGGAAGGGTACCTACCCTTGATCTTTGTATGCGCATCCCTCATTTGTCAACATTTTGTTGAAAAAGGTGATATTAAAAATATTTGAATATTTATCGCTGTTTGGAATAACAAATGGTCACTCAAAGCGATGACGACACAAAAGAAGTTTTGTTGTTGTTGTTTAATAGACCTAGGATTATTTTAATAAAATTCGCTCGTTGTTTAGTTAATATATTCATTTGAAGGGGAACACTAAACAAAATCAACGTAAATCATGTAGTTACAAGTCAGTGTCTCCGTATCAACGTTGCTAAGTGATTAAGCTCACAAGTTGCTTTCAATTAAGGCGAAAATTAATCCTGAAGGAACATGCAACGGCTTAAAATTGCCAATTTGCCAACAAGCTGGCGTGCAGCGAGCCAGCCTGGCACACCGCACAGGCATAGGTGTATAACTTAATTCTGTGTCCTGGCAAACCGATTTAACTTCGGCCATCGCTGACCAAGGTATTCCGACAGTACAGCAATCGGTTAACTCCGGCTTTTGTTTTAGCCACCGATTTATAGTTGGTTGCAAAATACGAATATCTAGGATTTGCTTTTATTACCGTTTTATTGGTAGGTTTTTTATAAAAGGAAATCAACCAAATTGGTACCGCGTTGTACATTATTTTGTACATTCTTAGATTTAACTATGCAGTTAAGAGAGAAATTCATCTCTGTCTACAAAAAATAGGTTCTATAGGTTGCACTAAAATATAGTTTGCTTAAAATTATGTTAAGGGCCTTCCACCGCTTTAGTTACTTTCTAAAGAATACTCCTTAGTAACGGCTAGGTTAAAAGCTTTGAAAGAAATATATATTTATTTTTGATTCATGTACATTATTTTTGAAACAAGGTTTTTCCGTGTAACTAATAGTTTTGATTTAAAAAAATAATTAACAACACGATATTTTTTCGCAACTTTTGGATACTCCTCCAAAACGACTTGGATGTTTAAAAATATTTTTATACAGAAAAATTGATGGCTGGAATTTCTTCATAACTGAAATAGCATATGTAAATAAAATAATATTTTGCAAACAAAACTGTTCAAAAGGAGGTTCAATATTTATAATGTGGAGATTTTGGCTCCGACCGGGCGCAAGGCCAGTACTGCGTTAACATTGGGGCGTATATATCGCCTTAAGCTGTTTCCAATAAGTAACGAAATGCATTTTGTCTTGATATTAATTACAGAAACGAAATCAATATTTGAATCAAGTTATCTAGACATTCCCACTAGTAATCAAAAGTAAGACAATTATGTGAGTATTATTGTACATTAAGGCGATAAATATGTCCCAAGGTTAACGCAGTACTGGCCGTGCGCCCGCTCGGAGCCGAAATATCAATATTGAACCTCCTCATGAACAGTTTTGTTTGCAAAATATTATTTGATTTACATATGCTATTTCAGTTATGAAGAAATTCCAGCCATCAATTTTTCTGTGTAAAAATATTTTTAAATATCCAAGTCGTTTTGGAGATAAATAAATATAATAGAGATAAATAAATATTGTGCTGCTAGTTATTTTTTTAAAACAAAACTATTTGTTATACGAAAAAAAAATGTTAAAAAAATAATGTACATGAAACAATAATAAATATATATTAAATGATAAATGATTTTATTTCTGTAAGTAGGTTTGTACAAACACTTTTACATGTCGATCATATTTTTAAAACTAGATGAAGTCGGCGTTTCCTATCTGACTACTCTGAGAAGAAAGGCCGAAACAAACTCAGAGGTCACAGTCTCTTTTAAGGTCCAGACAAAAACTTTGTTAGATCATGTGAAGACCATGTAGACTGAAGTCTGAAATGGTCTTTTTAGGAAAGAACCAGCCAGATTGAGTGGACCTGTCCAGTCAGTGCACGCATTTGTCAATAACCGTGCAGCTCAACTCAGAAATTAAGGAGCTCAACGATTCGACGAACAATACCAAAGAAAGGACATTCGGGTAGGCCGCATAAACTACTCAAACTGCCAGACCATGATTAAAACTAATTTGGATAAATTAAAATTAAAAACAAACAAAAATTGAATCCACATTGTCTTCACATTCACAACAATTAAAATAAACTAAAAAAAAAAATATAATACTTTAAAAAGTAAATATTCTTGTCATTGCAAGAAAACAAAAAAAAAAAACAAAATTCACGTTGAAAAATATATAAAAAAAAAAAAAAATTAATTGGAGCAGCTCAATCCCAAGCCTGTTTGTCCTCAACGTAATCTTTTATTGTATAAAACGCTTTCTGGCACAACTTATGTTTAATTAATGTTTTAAATTTATTAACACTTAGATCTTGTACGTGGCTTGGAAGCTTATTATAAAAGTGTACACATTGACATCTAAACGAGCCACCTATTTTCTTGAGCCTTGTTGCAGGTACTACAAATTTGTGTTTGTTTCTAGTATTTATGTTATGGATATCACTGTATTTTTTAAACAATTTTATATTTTTATGGGCATATAAAAGATTTTCATAAATATACTGAGAAGGCACTGTCATTCCATTAATCTCCTTAAATTTCTCTCTGAGAGAGTGTCTCGGGCTTAATTTATAAATCGATCGAACAGCTCTTTTCTGCAAAACAAAGATAGTCTGGATGTCGGCGGCATTTCCCCACAACAGAATACCGTACGACATTACACTATGAAAATAGCTAAAATATACTAAACGGGCTGTCTCTATGTCAGTTAAATTACGAATTTTCCTAACAGCATATGCTGCGGAGCTTAGTTTTTTCGACAATTTATCTATATGTGGGCCCCACTGAAGCTTAGCATCCAAAGTTAAGCCTAAGAATACTGTGCTATTTTCAGGATTCAATTCTTCGCCCTTTACCAACACATCAGTTTTCACCTGCCTAACGTGGGGTAGGGTAAACTTAATACATTTGGTTTTTTTTCCATTAAGTAGTAAATTATTAACATTGAACCAGTGAACTACTTTTGAGATCGCGCTATTTACATCGTCAGTAACCAGCTGCTGACGTTTGAGTTTAAACAAAAGTGAAGTATCATCCGCGAACAACACTATATCATGGTTATCCTTTATGAGGTAAGGCAAGTCATTAATGTAAATAAGAAACAAGAAAGGACCAAGAATCGAGCCCTGCGGGACGCCCATCATTACTATAGATCCGGGATATCTTTTTCCATTAACGTCAACGCTCTGAATCCTATTACTCAAGTATGAAGTGAAAAGATCCAGAGCGCTGTTCCGGATTCCGTAGTGGCGGAGTTTCCTGATTAGCGTATCATGAAGAACACAATCAAATAAAAATATTCTTTTGAAACCTTTTAACCTAGCCGTTAGTAAGGAGTGTGCTTTATAAAGTTACCGTTTTACGGCACTACAGCGGATCTAGGCCCTTAATTACAGAAACGAGCCGTTTTATATCAATATTTGAATCAAGTTATCTAGACATTCCCATTAGTTATCAAAAGATAATTATGTACATTTTATTGTACATTAAGGTGTATATTGACAGTTTTGTTGCTGTACAAAGAACTTAACGTCGGTACCAAAGCTCCAAAGAAAGTGGTTGATCACTTTTAACTCTCTATCATTATTAATTTATCCTTAGTCATATAAGAATAACAAAAAAAAGGAGAAAAGTGGTCTAAACAACGAAAAACAAAACATAAAAGAGGTAGTCGACCGTACTCTTATAATCTCAAAATTTACGAGTTTCCACAAAGCTCTACAATTTATTTTACCCGGCATTTTGCTGTAAACATTTGAAAATATGGTGGCGCCAACAGGTAACCTATATAGAGTACAGCAACTTTACTTTATTTACCAAGAATGGGGTCATAGCTGTGTTCAGCATAAGTAGCGACAATTTTGTTGCCAGATACGATATCAACTTACAAAATTACCATGAACTGTGATAAACTACTCCGACCCATGGAATAACTGTTCCGTTCAGACCCGATAAATTTATGGGACGCATTCTTTTCATTATTGTTGGGCAACATCGTTGTACAGTGAGTAGATGAAATGAACAGGCGTTTTACAGCCGCTTCATTTGACAGAAACGACACGCGCGTTACATAAAAAAATCATCTATATTATTTTAAATTAGGGTTTATACGGTCAGTGAAATTGTAATCGTGACCAATTGCAGTAAGTAACGCGGCCTCCCGCTGCGCGCGCGCCGCCGACGCAGCGGGGAAGCGTCACTCACTATGTGCATGCGCATAGGTACCACAATGAGACAAGTGGCTTATGAAAAACCCGACTATTCATGATTATTTTATTACATATCTATTGACTATCGACAGTGATTTGCATTTTTGAAAGCTTGGGAACAGTCGTCTAATGTAACTTATTGACTCTTAGTTCTCAAATTTATTGTTCATAAAATAACTACACGTTCTATAAAATGAATACATGACACGAATAAAGGAATAGAAATAGCATTATGGAAATAAAGCAAAGTAATATTTTAACAAGCGCTAACAGCCGCGCCAACACCAAACGTGAGATTTGTGTAAACTCCACGGATTTAACAACAGAAAGGAAATCCTTAGAGAATCCCTTTCGCCTCGTTACGACACTCCATTTATTTGAAATATTTGTATAAAGAGAATGCCGCAGAAACTTCAAAACACACAAAATAAAATATCTGTTTGATTCGATTGTGATTGGAAGCAGCAAACGCGCCTTTATTGTATCAAATAAAAGCGATTTGATTTGGCGAAACTTTGATAACAGACAAGTAATAACCTTTTATATTCAGACAAACTGTTCTGAACAATAAAGTTGTTTAAAAATTGAAGTTGTGGGACTCAAAGTAACTTTTTGCAAGGTGGGGGAAGGTGGGATAATTTTGAGATTGCGCCGCGTACGGAATATGCTGAAAGTTGTCCATCAGCCAGATTGATACGTTAGCAGCGAAGCTAAGTGCATGAGGTTGTGTGACACAAAGGCAAGATACTGATGCACTCTCTTTGCACTCACAGTTATTGTCACTACATGAGCCTCTTCATACTTTCTGTGATGTGTTTCCTGAGGTAACTTCTTTGTTACACTGCCGTATTTTCACCGCGGAAAACTTGTTCCTACGTCCCCAATTTTTGTTGTAGGTATGTCGCGAGCCGAAACGCGTACTACCTTTACCCATAAAAGGTTTTATGTTTTACGTCTAATAATAAGACGGCAATATGCTCGCAGTTAACGTCTTGGTATATCTACTCGTAGCAGTTGTAGCGACAAGCGACGAATTGTGAAACGTGTAGAAAGACATCGTATATTGATTGATTACACTACAGTTATTGGTTCAATTGGAAGTAATAGCTACTATGTTCGACGATCCATTGACTCTCAATTTAAATGTGGACGCATTTACAATCGAGCAATTGTTTAAGAATTGTGACGCGTGTCGTGTGTTAAGATAAGAGAACTTGTTGTTATTAAAAGTTGAGTAATCACTGGTCGTTTTATTCAAAAGCGATAAGTACCTCCATTTTGGTGTGGGTAATTGTTTGCGTAATGAAATGCACCCTGTGTAACAAGGGTGAGGTGTGTCTGACAGCCACAGGAACACGAATGACTGCACCCCTGTGGTTGGGAATCCCATGATTCCAAAACCGTGTAATGCCACGTAACGCGATCATATCGCTGTATGAACTAATGTCGCCAGACTGCCTACAAAGCACCCCTCGCTATTTTAATATCATGTCTGATATTACAGTCTATGAAACCTTCTAATTTAATTAAACCTTTCGTTAAACATGCAATTCATAACATAAATGAGTTCATTTTCTTTTGATTTTCATCAGCTTACTTTATTAATCAGTTCTATCCAGCTAAAAAGCGTAGGCTTGAGATATCCCTCCTTCTAAATGATGAATATTCCACAGGACACCTCGTACCCGTCTTTAACAAGAGAATTAATGAGTAAATCAAGCTACAAACGAGCAAGAACACTCAATGAAAGCATTCAAAATGCTTTTAAAGATCATTTACGTTTTAAAGCACGCAATGTTCACGGCGAACACACACGATTACATTCAATTAATTTGTTCGCTCGTTGCGACGAAGAGTAAGCTCTGCGATTGTGAGCGGTTTATTTAAACCCAGATATTCGGCGTTTCACACACGACTGCCGGTGTATTAGACGCGATAATGTCAAGGATTTGTTATCGCCCTTCCATATCAAATCCTCTAATTCATACCGCTTACTCCACTTGCTGAAGTCGAGTTGACATAAGAGCGCAAAACCGAAATAACCTCTTTTTAAACTACCTCGGAGCAAAGGCTTTTCATCGATCCGATAAAGCTCTGAGCACCGTTTGAACGTAAAGCATGATTTTTTAAAGAACTCGTGTAAATCGATGTTCGTGATCACGGCTCCAGTGCCAGCGCAGCTCTTTGAGGGTTCCGGTGCACTTCTCGATTGCTCGATCGGTAATTTAATTAAAGTGAGTGCGCATTAGAGATGCGAGAGGTAAACGGGAGCCTAGCTTTGCTGAGCTCCAAGTCAACTGGGAGTACGCTTTTATTTGTACTACGGCAAATTTCAGGCGTCTTCTCTGGTACACACTCGAGACGATGCTCTAATTGTTAAAAGAAGCGTGCTATCATGGCTCAATAAAATCAGTGGAACGTTAAAAGGACGATAGTTTTATAGGTTTAGTTGACCATGTAATAGTAGTTTATGCAATGGTCACATAATAGGGGTTATTAAAACACGAGCGTGGGTTGCTGGTTTGCATACACTACTTTATTTTCACTCAAACAGTTGAAAAAAAAACAAAAGTGGAAACGGAAAAAAATATTGTAGGTATGGCGGGCAATTTAGATTCTCATTCGGCATGACAGCGCAGCGCGCGCATCCATACACAATTACACTATTTTTCTTCATTAAGCCCATACGCGCCAGTAAATTAAAAAGTAAAATTGTGCTATAAAAATTAAAAAGATATTTTATGATGCAGTTTTTTGAAAATAGAAGGAAAATGTTGCACTGTAATGGTTTTTCTTTTAATTTTACCTATCCACGAATATAAAGTACGTGTTTATAAATGATTTTTTGAATTCATATTTGGAACATTACGTTGTGAGTGCAGATAAAGCCAATTATGTACCGTTATGATTATACGCACAATCAAAACACTGAACATAATTCCCTATAAATGTCAATTAGTGTTTAAATGCCAAACATTTAAAGCCACTTAGTACGTTTATTATAAAATATTATCAACATATTTCAGTATACTATGATCAGAGTTAATCGGATGGTGACTGTTAAACCATTAGGTAGGTATAACACGAACTCCAAAACAAAGCTCTTTATAAATAACCCATAATAATAAAAATCTGAACGTGAATCCAATAGCAAAGTAGCCAGAATTACAGGGTTTCGCTTCAAAAGGCAGCATTTTTCTTCCATTTCTTTTGTAATAGCAATTCGAGTTGATTAGACGGACGTGGAATCAGGATAAAGGTATTATCTGGTGAGCGTACCTGCGAGTAAAGGGTATTATCGCATGGTTTTGTAACCACTGAAAGGCGAGCTTTGAGTTAATTAACGTTCGGGTACTCGTTCGTGTTCACTAATGAATAAAACCAAGTATGTAGTGTGCCAGCAATAGTTTAGTACTAGTACAATAGTTCCCTAATGCTCTGCAAAATGTGTAAGCTTTTATACGTACAGAGTCCTATTGTCTGCCTTAAATCTCGGCAAACATAACAGACTTTCCCTGATGCAATAAAACATTGGGGTGCTTTATCGGTCGGAAGATGTGCAGGCTTGCAGTAGCAGATACCGAGTATCAGCAAATGTTTCTTTAGGGCTTATTGACTGTACAGTAAAACTATAAAACTTAATGGAAAGGTATTTTTGCTGCAAAAAATATAGCTTATTATGGGGTACATTTTACCCGACTGCCGAAGGAGGGTAATGTGTTTATCAGTCTATTTATGTATGTTTGTTCCTATGTGGCGTTATAGAGACCAAACGCGTTGGCCGATTTTGATGATTCTTACGTCAATCGATTCGTCTTAACCCTGCGAGTGTCACTGGCTGCATTAAAATTGTATAATAGAAAAATGGCGGATTATGGGCGCCATATTGTGGGGGACCTATGTGGGGAATAAAGTTAATTCAAAAAATCTAAAAACCCGAGGTCGACGACAGTCGGGTTTCTAGATTTTTGAATTAACTTTATTTATTTCTTCTTGACAGAAGTTAAATAGGAAAGTCACTCAATATGTAATTAAAATTCAATGGATGAGTACTACTTACTACGTAGTATAGTACTGAGTATTGCGTGTCCACGCCGTATCATTATCTAAATAATAATAGACACGTTGGCGTTGAATGGACTCGACGCGGGTGTCCCCTGCTCAGTGGCGATGCGACGTAACCATGCTCCCGACTAATTACATTATTAAAACTTCATTGATGATACCATTATTAATACGTGTTTATACCGAGCTTATCGGCTACTATGTTATTATAATATCTATGTAGGTGGACTCCCACATTGATACACAGCTGTGGTCAGCTTTTAATTTAACGCTATTACAGCTTTAATTGGAGGTGTAATGGACTGAAAGTCCAAACCGCAGACTATTCAATAGCAACATTATTGAAATTCTACTGATGAAATTGTTCTCAGTTTCAGTACCTAAAGACCAATTCAGCAAGCAATATTTAGATCCAAAATTAGAGAGTCTACTATTGAACCTACATTAACATTCTGCCAGACGAATATTTTAAAGAGCTCGGACGAAAGCCAGACAAATGTATAAATTGGAGCCTACAATAAATTGACATTAGCTAAACGGTATTGGAGTTTCTTTTTTGAAGAGTCCGTGATGGATAGAAATGCGCGGTCGGGTATTATTTCATTAGCAAACTGAGCTGACGAAAAGAAATATTTACAAGACATGACAGGATAAATGAAGTGATAGGTGGATTGGACGTGTTCAGGCTCGGGTGCGGATAGCGCAGCGTGCGAACTGGCAAGCGGGCCATCGTCGGCGCTCGGCACGGGACCCATTTACATAACCGGACGTGTCACGAATAATATGGAAATGGCCCGGCGCCCTGCGAGCTGGGAGCTGCGAGGAAGCGCGCCTGCACCACGACCTGCCGTCACTTCGATATTGCCTCCATTTACAACGGAATGCAATCTCGTTGATGCTAATGTAATGTTATGCGTACATTGAAGCGTCACGCCCGCGCCTTCCAGCGTTCATAGACCGCACCTTTGTCACAAAAGATTTAGTACATCCAACTCTCTCGTTGCTCGTAGCCGTAGCACAAACAGCTAGGAATTTGTGCAAGCTTTGAAAGTTTAAAACTATATTGAATCTTGAAAATAATTCAGACTTAGGAGACGTGTGCAAATTACGTGAGTATGACAGTATAATTTCAATTAATTATCTCTTTCTCTTGCGTTGGCAGATGAATGAGTCCCGAGGGTGCCGTCCGGGCTGAAAACATGAAACTTTGTACACATCCAACCCGCCCACCGACGGCTCCAGAATCCTAACTTTTGAATTATGTATCTTTCGAGCTTTTTTACACAACCCAAGTGTCATGACAAGCCGACACTTCCCGAACCTTTCCAAGATTATGAATAAGTACTTGTGTTGACACCGTTAACTTTCCGAATTTCAGTTATAACCCCCGATTTTTGAGTTAAAAATTTGAAGTTGAGTTTTTGTTGAACTCTACTTTAGCCTTAAAGGTTTTCAACTGTTAAATTTTTGCATTAAAGTGGGGTTCTTCAAATACTCGGTTCAGAAACCGGCTCTGAGTGTGTAAAATATTTAAAGATCATCTAGGTGCCGTTTGAAATTTAAATGGGTTTCAAAAATTTTTTTACAAAATTATACAACTGACTTCCAAATAAAAACACTACAAAATGAAAAATTCCTTCAATTTCGGAAGTCGGTGTTCCGGTTTTCGATTCTTCGTTTTCTGACTCCGCCTTCCGAAATTGAAGTAATGTTTCATTTTGTAGTGTTTTTATTTGGAAGTCAGTACTTTTTTGTAAATAAGTTTTTTATTTTTCACTTTTTAGTGGTTCATAACGGACAAGTTCTATAGTAAGGTATCTATAATGCCCACAGTAACGCCAGAATAGATTACCCGAATAACATGTAACTTAAACATAACCGGTGGAATGAGAATGTACCAGGTTGAACTGTACACTTCTGCGTACCCGTTTAGAGCATACTGGCGTGATGTTATGTTATGAAATGGTATAAACAATAAACAAGCATGCGATTGTAGCAATCCCGAGAGATTTTCCATCAATTATTGAAGAATTCTGTTGTATATCTCCTAAGTTCTTCATCAGATCTTTACCAAATTTAAATGAGACCATTTCGGTACAAACTTCTTTCACACAAAAAAAAAGAATTTGCATATCCGTTTATACATACATAAAAAATAAAAATAAAATAAACATCCGAATTGAGACCCTCCTCCTTTTTGGGAAGTCGGTTAAAAACATGTTTCGGTTAGAAAAAAAAGTAGTTGGTAGCGTGGGCAGCCAGTGTTCCTGTGCGATATGTCGGCCGTCGGAGTGGCAGACCGTTTCCCCAGCGAACAATGACTTCAGCTTCGGATCGAACTCAATTTCACGCGTGATTTGTACACTTTTATTTCATTTCCACTCCAACTGAATTGCTGATAGAGCAGGCGGCTGTATTGAGTTATTCTTATAGTATCATTACGCTACTAAAACTTTGATTAGAAATAGCAAAACAGAGTTTGTCATCATAACTTTTATCCCTGTATACAATAAGTGGGATGCAAGTTTAAGTAAGTATAGAGAAACTATGAACAATGTTTGCTTGTATTATACGGTTTTCAGGCGAACAATGCTGTGTATAATGGTTAGGGCGTCGCGTAGCGCAACTTGACAAACAGCGGCTCATGTAGCAACATCTTGCGGCTCACGGCAAAGTCGAGCCGACAACTTGATATATTGGGTTGCTTTGTGAGTAGAGCGGGTAAACACACGCAACCCGAGCGCGCCGCTCCCGCCGCCACGCTGCCACGCGCACCCAGCGCAGATAACGTCCTCCAGGACGAGGCTACTAAATTATTTTTTATCTTCATTTCTTGCACAAGTCTTCGCAATCATCTGAGTTACAGGAAGCGATTCCGAAGTCAAAAAGAATCGTAATGTAGAATCAGGTCGAAAGATACCATTCACAAAAGTGTGATCTTGTTACAAATTGAATTAATCCTTCCCTAGAGAGCTGTAAGGTTCTATTCAATTTTAACAAAACCCGTCTCCATTTCACACCTCATGCGATATCATTTTATGTAAAAATTGGTTAAAATTCAAGAGTCATATGCTTAGCAAACGACCGTAGGAACATCACGAGAGCAGCAAAATTCCACGGCTCGGTAGACAAGCCGCGTCGCTCGGAACTTTATGAGCGGCAAACGATGCGTATGTGCACGACAGTAAAGGCGGTACGTCGATAAAAAGTCCATTGTCGACACCGGGCCGCTTAAGGGTTCGCAAATGACGGGAGGAGCACGAGGAACCGCGATAAAAACTGAGGACGACCGTCTACGTGCAGAGGAACGACACAGAAATGCTTTGTTACGTTGAAACCTCGACAAGCGTGAAATTTGATTGGCGCCTACAAAGAAAATGTTGGCCAAAGATACCGAAGCGTAGGTGTGCTCAAACCTCGGCTGATACACGTTGGCGAAGAGAGGCATCCTCGATAACGAAGGGTTCATTACCTGAAACAAACAAATGTTTTATTAAATAAACTGAATATTACATTTATTTCACGCTACGCAACAAACAAAATTGCTATCAACCACCAAACAACAATTTATCTGTGTTAAGGCTGAATTAACTATGAATTAATGAATAACAATGCGGCGACCTAATGTAATTAAGATTAGGTAAACTAGGCCCTGCTTAGTAGCCACAAATACTAATTTAATTAAAACTTGTTCAGAGATAAATAATTGGATTCTATAAATCTCTCTCTGAGCAACATTACTTTGATCAGCAACGGAATTTATCGTTTCATTAAGAAATTCTTCGGTCAAAGAAATTTCCAATATAAGGATACCTATGTCCTATATAAGTATGTCTATGAAAACGGCTTCCGGCTAAAGAAAACAGCGTGAGGTTATCGATATAGGTAAGTTTTTATTTAATCTGGCTACACTGTATTCAGTAGGCCGGGCCCTTGTTTGTTATTTCACTAATCCAGTTTATGTCAACACTTAGCGCCCACTAATCTAAACAATGCGTTTCGAAATATTTCACGCACATGCGGAACTATTAGTCGATATTATAAATAAATAAATAGTGTGTACACTAGCATGTTGTAGAGGTAGGACAAAGGGCGTTATGAACTTTTGAAAGTGGGTTAATTCAGAATCGCTCAATCCGTTGCGTGACTCAGCAAACGGGCGACCAGCTTTCGTGTCTTTCAGTCGCCCTCTGACTCTGTATAACACTAACATTTTCACTTTGTGTTTGTAAAACGGGGAATAGTTTCAAAGCCGCTTCTCTGGTTCACACGAAACCGTTCGATTCGTCGGTTGCTTTGCAAGTTTGGTTCGAAGGGCGTTGTCTGCGTCCATTATGCAAATGGAGGCTCCGCGGGCCGGTGTTCATATTTAGCCGATCTATTCAAAGAGCCTGCCCGACAGACGACAGGAATCAAATACAACTTTGCGGCTACGGGTAGCTCGTAAATAGAATAAATGCCGGCTAGTTTCCACGTTAATGCTGAAACGCAAACAATACAAAAACACTTTTTTCTCGTTTGAATTGCGAGCGCGGCTAAAGTTTTGTTAAAATACAGGCTTTATTCAAATAACGTTTGGAATTCAGCGGCATATTTCTGTTGTGTTTATCGCTTTGTATTTTTCGCGTACTATTGTATTTTGGAATTAAAAAACAATTTATGTTTCATTCTCGACTTTACATTTTCTCATTTTCTGCGGATGGTATTTGTGGTACAGTACAAAAATTTTCTTAATTTCCCTCGGCAAACTTCGTGTTTCGTTAGTCGTCGGATTTCTATCAGTTGCGCTTTGCACTTGGTGCAGACCGAACGCTCTCAATCAACTTGGAAATATATAGAGTTGTAAATACTCTTTTAACATAATGTAATTTATTTTAAAAATGAGAGGAAAGCTGCTATTTCTACAGCTCTATATATTTCACACGGAAATCAAAACAAAACAACACTAAAGTACTTTGTTCTGAATTCAAATAATTATAATACACGATAAATCTAATAATTGATGGACATGGAAATTAGCATTCGTTTGTATTTGGAAATGCGATGATTGCCGAGGGAAATTAAGAAAATAGTTGTACTATACCTACAAAATGTAGTTGTAAAAAGCTCATTTGATGTTATGTGCACAAAATGTTGATACAAGTAATGGTTGTATCATGATGATCAGGGTGTATCATGTGTGTTGTCCCGGGGGCGAGGGCGCAGGGCGCGGGGGCGCGGCTGACGTGCTCCATTCCGGAGAGTGGCGACACGAGCCGACAAGTGTTGTGATACCATCGCGCTAATGTGTTCTGCTATAATCGATACCGACACACGAAAGCGGAATTTTTATCACTCCATATAATGTGATATTGAACAGTTTCATGAGGCCGTTGACTTGGCATGCGGTTAATGTAAAAGTAGATATTTCCTTAGTCAACAAAGTTTTTCTTTACTACGTCGTTAAAAGCTGGCTAATGTTACTACAAATAGATAGCAAGTTTATAATGGACATTATTTGCCCAGTTTAGCTTGCAGACGATCGGAATCTGGAAGACCTATCAACACGAGCGTGGGAGTCGAGCAGATAACAATTTAATAACCAGCCCACATCCTTTCCTTTGTACCCTCGACGTTAATAGAAACCGAATGGGTATTAGCTTAATTAGTAATCTCTTTACTAATCTCGTAATGTCCAGAAAGTGCTTCCCACGACATGATACATTACCCTTCTCCGGATGTTTATAAAGAGGACACATGTACTAGCTTATTATTATAAAGTGGCTTCGTAGATATACACCGGTGTCAAAGTAAAGGCTATTCAAGAGTTTTCCAGACTCATTTATGTACGAAAAATATGTGTTCACCTTAGTAGAGGCTACAATTTTCCCAACTTCCCTTCATAGTTCCAGTTCGGCGAAAACTAAATAAAATAGTTTACAAGGGTTTCTCCCACAGGATACCACACCCTTGTTAACTTTATTTGACTGAAATTCGGTTCTGTAATACTTTTACTGAAACTGAAAACGTAGTGATAAACAATATAATAAATCATAAGTTTGTGTGGCGGGGGAGTCACACTGAAAAAAAGAAATATCAAAACTATTTTGACTATTTTAGGAATAACCGAAATTTGTTTAATCATAAATAAAATTAATTTAAAATGATAAAACTGGTATATTTAACAGGTCCTAAACTAGTTTTGTTATTTTCAGTTTGGTGAGATGTTATCAATATTTTTGTTGTTATATGCCGAACTTCTCTAGATAAACTGATTCGTTATCCTGTAACCAATCCTTTGAACGCAATATAACAAAACTCTTTGATAGTAATAAGTCTAATAACATTGACTGTATGTTGCAAAAGCATCCTAATAATAATTGTGTCTATAAATTGCCTAAAAAATTTAGCTATTTTAACTAAACGCTCTGTAATAAATACTTAACCACAAATTGTGGACAAAACACGCACGATCAATGTGCTGCTTTGCAAAACTTTGGCTATGAATAAATTGAGTAAACAACTGCCTGTTACAATTATATTGTAGCGTGTAATGGAACGCTTTGGTTGAAGCCACCAAAATCTGTTTAGGTAATCTGTGGCTTTATGATCAAACCAATAGGACTCGAATGTGTGTGGAACACTGTCTCTGACTGTCTCAGTCGTTTTTAAGTTCTTATAAGTATAATATCACCTCGTTTGCACTGACGTACCTGCGGCTGCGCGGCCATTTCGAAAGCCTGGTTTCAGAGTGAACAAAGTTTGCACTTTCGCGAGTCATCTTTGTGACTGTAAATCTACCTACATTGCGGGTGCTGGGTTTTATGTTCGTGAAATTACTGAAAGACCTTCGAAGACCAGTGATGGACTAAGACTATCTTGATCGGCCTGTGAGTGACTACGAGTATCTACGGCATTGTGAAAAGAAAAATGTGTTTGGCTATCTGTTAAAAACTTTAATTTATTTGACCAGTTAGGAGTTGATATCATGCACGACCTACTCGAAGGAATTGGCAAATACGTTATAGCTTTCCTCATCTTAAAATACATACAAGATCTTAAATATTTTACTTTGCAAATTTTAAATGACAGAATAGAACATTTTGATTACGGCCCGGACAGTAAGAGCAAACCGTGTTTATTATGCATGGAAAATATTTCCAAAGCTTCGTCTCTCGGCTTCAGAAATGTTATCATTTTTGCGCTACTTCGGCCTTTTATTAGATGACTTTTTACCAACTGACGATAATTACTGGCAAATATATATAGTTTTAAGAAAAAATTCTTGATCTTTTAATTTCTACTGTGATTAATGAAGCAAGTTGTGAATTACTGAAAGTTTTTGTAGCGGTTATTGACTTATCTGGTGTTAGTTTTTATTATTATGAATAAAAGTTGTATAATCAATAAATTTGTGTATGGGTTTTTAATAGATAATATTATGACTTGCATTGCCCGATTTTCGGTTGGACCACAGGACCCCCACAATTCAAAATTTACTCACGTTTTTTGCAATTTGCAGGTCAGTGTCAGGTAGTATCTTGGTCAAAATATGATTATTTTAATCAAGACACAACCTGACACTGACCTACAAACAAAACAGTTTTCAAACATACATTATAACGTTTTCATAACTATTCATTTATATATAACAAAACAGTATTCTCAATATGGCATAACTATTCATTCATATATAACAAAACAGTTTTCTCAATAAGGCATAACTATTAATTCATATATAACAAAACCATTAGGGTCTATATTAGAAAACTACTAAGTTGAAAATAACAAATTAATTTAGTTAATATCAGTCAAAGTGTTTGGAAAGGCAGCAAAACAAATCAGCTAAACTTACTGGGAAGTTTGATGGGACACTGCAAAAATGTTTGGTACGACAATGACAAAGTTAAGTTGCGTTAATAATGCTATTTAGTAATAATTTACAAAACCGTTCAAGTAATATAACCGCATATACAATTATAAATTGACAAACAGATATCATACTGAAACATAAATGAGGTGCTATATTGACCGAAAAGTTTTGCAAATGTTAACATATAATGAGTTAAGCCGTAAACAAACTATTTGGGAACACTAAGCAAAAGAAAAATTGCAATACAAAACTAAAATAGATTATTTAAACGCTACATTACTCCAGTAACTCAACTGGCTTTTGTTATGTGTTACACTGGTTCGGCTGTCACTAATTTTATGTAATTGGTAGACAAAATTTTGGTTACGTAGAACGAAACTTTTTTTTCAGTGCATGTGTGTTCAGAATGGCGATACACTAAATGATGTTTGCATACACGACTGGCACTAGGGGAGTGCCTTCACGGCAATTTAGCTTGTGTAACTGTTGCGTCACTCTAAATGTATGAACAGCACATGACACACGTATGATACATAGCATGTAGGATATTGCTCACTAGAACACTGATGAAAGTCACCTAATAGTCAACGTAATTCGGTAGTTGCAAAAGCAAAGTCATCAAGTAAAAGTAGTTTTAGCGCTTGCAAAAATACTCGCTCTACTCTATTAAAATCAATTTAGGTACTCAACATTACATTCTAGATCCGCTTACATGAAAACTAGGGTTATATTTTAAATTCTGTTAAAATATGATATTGGGTTCGGGATACTCGGTGCTAATAATTTGTTGTTGCGATCCACGGAACGCCGCCGCCAACGCTTCTAGCTGGGGGTTTCATTTAAAGATATTGCACCGACTCCGCACTAATATCGCCAACGTTGTGACGTAACAGCTCTATTGATCGAGGAAATGAGAAAGAGCCAATTTTAAAACAGAAAAGGAAAAATGCCTTCGCGTCCAGCAAGTTAATTAACAGACCTCGTGTAAGGCCCCAAAAATAACAACGATAAGGTAAAAAGTGAAACATCAGGCTTTTGCTTTGGCAAAATTATTTCAGCAACCAACGCTGAAAAATTGAAAAATGAAGATTTTTATAGTAAAAGCTTCGTTTGATTTCGGGATGCAAAAAAACAAAGAGTAACCCTTCATAAGAGAATGGATTAAATGTTTCAAATTTCGAAAATAATTTCGACCATTCGTTAAGGGCCTACATGCGCTCTAGTGCCGTAAAACGGTAACATTCTAAAGCATACTCCTTAGTAACGGCTATGTTAAAAGGTTTGAAAAAAATATATATTTATTATTGTTTCATGTACATTATTTTTTAAACATGTTTTTTTCGAATAACAAATAGTTTTGCTTTAAATAGCAACAAGATATTCTTCGCTTTTTTTGGATACTCCTCCAAAGCGGCTTGGATGTTTAAAAATATTATTACACAGAAAAATTGATGGCTGCAATTTCTTCATAACTGACATAGCTTGTAAATCAAATAATATTTTGCAAACAAAACTGTTCAAGAGGTTCAATATTGATATTTTGGCATCGAGCGGGCGCACGGCCAGTAATGCGTTTACATTGGGGCGTATATATTCGCCTTAAGTTTAAAACTGTGTCACAAAACGTCTAGTCATACACATTTAACATTATCTATCGACATCTGCGACACCAATTCGTTCTGCGTCACGTACTCCGAGTCCTAACTAACTTCACGGGAGAACTTTAATTGGAAAATACTCCTAGTTTGTTCAGAATAGGTGTTTCAACGCTATCAGCCGTTAGCTGTGCACCTAAAACTATTGATTATTCGACGACTCGATGTCACTTCAAGCTTAGATAACAGCTTTCTTGTTTTACTTAGTTAATTTTGTTTTAAATTAAGTTTTGGTTTGAGAATAGACACCAAAAGTGTACGTGCTATATCAGTTCTGCTTTACAGATTGGTATACGAAATGTTTTTGGGAGAATATAGCCACAGATAATATAATACTAGCATAATATTGCAAAATGATCTCGCTACCAACCAACTACGAATTCGTGATCAGAGAATATCATGGTATTAATTAGTATGCAAGAAAAATGATTCTGCAGCTGCACATTTTTGATAAGATACGCATACGCACAAAACGTTTTGGGTACACTTTTATTATGCGTACAGCTAAGGAGTGAAATTCCCTGCCGGAGTCTGTGTTTCCCGATACCTACAATCTAGGGGTCTTTAAGTCAAGAGTGAATAGGTTACTTCTAGGCAAGCGTGCTTAACCGTCGACCACATCACCGCTTACCATCAGGTGAGATAGTGGTCAAGCGCGAGCCTATTGACAATAAAAAATCGGTTGTCTGTAAAGTCGGTTTACTGACGATAGTTGAACGTGACAACGTCATATGAAAATACTGATGGAATGGTTGCATTTTTTATAAGAAAATTTCACTTTTCACTGCACTTCATACTTGACGAAAACATGTAAATGTATTATTGTATAGCAGCTGTCCACGCGGACGCATCGCTCACTCAAGTAGGAGAGAGACAGATGTCGAACGCTGCCGAACGCGGAGGCCGATTGTGCCTCTTTGTCGCTCGTTCCGCGCTCTCGCTTGCACTTCAAGCCTTAAATGGAACGCCTCAGAGCGAGGTAACGCCGCATGAGTCATGTTTTTTCGTGCGTGCAGCCGGCTCCATCGAATTATAAGACGTTGTCACGTGTCAAAAAAAAGATCCCTGGCCATCTCTTATGTACTTACGATAGCCGAGAACATCCTATTAGTTATAGCAATTCAATATGGACGTATATCACTGACCACATGAACCTTCATGAAAATAAAACATTCACATCAATATTCCAATCATGTTTCGCAATCAAACTTCACAATCCAGCGTCACACAATGTGGGAATCCAGACAATGTCTCCCAATCGAAAAATAAAATCTAGAATAGGAATTCGAGCGAGTATTTAGCCGCCCACCGCCCAAACATGAGTTCTATCGATTGGGACTTAATAATAGAGCTCGAATGATACACGAGCCCACCGATTATGCGAAAAGCAATATCGCCCACTATAAATATTAGCTCGGGACTGGAAAAAGAGTAATTCGAAATAAATTCAATTAACTTCGCCTATCAGTCTTGTGTGGCCATGTAATAAAGTTTGTTTAACAATTGAATTGAGTTTCTTTAAAACTCTGGGTTATAAAAGTTACTCGTACTTATTAGATTTCGGGTACATTTTATCAAGTTTAGTGGGACTGTTTACATTCAAAATGAATGAAGAACAAGGTGCTATTATGTTCTCGCATAACAATGGATATTCCAAAACTACGATAAACAATTTTAACAATGAGGGTCATAAATCGAGCAGCGTGTTGCAGCTTGCAGCCGATTGTATTCTAGTCTGGCTGATGAGATAGATGCTGCATATTATAACGGCAGCAAGCGCTCGGGAGCCAGCTGTGCCGTGTCGCGCACATCTCGCGACCCACTTATAATAAGGCCGCGCTGACTACCAGTCTACGCGGCGGTGTAAGCTCCTTCGTTTGCTATGCTAATTGGTCGGATAAGCTGCCAAAACGTACCGACCTGCCTAATTAGAAAACCGTTGAAAAAATAGTGGCTTTGCAAGTTTTGCAACGTATACATAATGAAGCAGCTCCACGTTAGAGTTAGGAACTTTGTATTGACGGTGCCACCGCGTACCGTCACAGCAACATTATTGTCATGTTTTTAATTTTATCAAGAACCGGAAGCAGAAAGTTTTAATTCAGTTTTTTTTGTAGAATAGTTAGAAATTACGCTTATATTTTATTATACAAGTCGTAAAGAAGTTTGTGGCCGTAGCAAAGAATTTAGGACGAAGAATTTACAACCTCTCTTAAGTAGGAGTAATTTGATTAGAGAACGCGTAGTATAGCTCGTAGCAGCGCTACGCGACTTTGGTTTAATTTCCTAAGAAAGAAATAAAGAAAGAAAGAAAATATATTCATTTGTGACCCGCACAGAAGACACGAGATAAGCAAAAATACAAAAAAAAAAACAAAATTAAAATAAATAATAACCCCGTGCGATAACAAAAGGCTCCTATCTCAGCATGTCCCTCAAACTCTAATTAACGCTGTTTACATGATGTGAGCAAAAGCAACAAAAAGTTGTGAAAACTAAAAACAGCAGTGTACTCGTGTGAGCCATTCATACGCATCTGCATTGCATGTTCTCGCATGTAAAGTATTCACACGCTCGCTCGCAACGCTAATGAAGTTTTTCGCGCCGCGCAGCTCTCTTCTCATCTAATTTGCGTATTTTTATCACCTAGCGAAAAGATTTTCTTTGCATAAGATATCTAGACAATAGACAGAATAATGGCAAGTTTATTAAAATGAGTTCTGTAATACATTAAAAGTTTCTCTATTATGTATTCTTTGTTCTTTATATTCATATTATGAAAAATAGTTACTGAACAGATAAAATGATTTCATGGTATGTTATATTTCTATCTTTTTCACAGCCCAACATTCTGATCCATACAGTACGACAGATCTAATCACGGACTTGTAAATTTTCCCCTTTTTACTTCAAGGGCATCCGTAGGTTGCAACCACAGATATAAATCTAACTAGATGACGCAATTGTATGTTCTTCGTGTGCCAAAAAATGGAGTAATGTTACAATCACAGCACCGGAAATCCATCGAAATTTAGAAAAATGGCGTTTTATACCATATTTAGCTGTAAAGAATGTATAGAAAAAGTTGGCCGAGGCATTGGAACAGTTTTCTTTCATTGGTAAGTAAATTTGTTTTTAAATTGTTTGTGAAAAAGTGGCAGGTTTGGTTTTCATAGAGATGGAGGGACTTGAGATATCTAGTAAGATTTATGTCTGTGCTTGCAACCCACGGATGCCCCTCAAGTTAAAGGGGAAAATTTACAAGTCCGTGATTAGACCTGTCGTATGGATCAGAATGTTTAGTTGTGAAAAAGATGGATGAACAGAGATTGCATGTAGCAGAGATGAGAATGTTGTGATGGATATGCTGAGTGACGAGATTGGATAAGATGAGAAATAAGTATATTAGAGGAAGTTTGAAAGTGACGCCAAAAGATGAAAGAAAACCGTTTGTCTTTGTCATGGTCATGTGATGAGGAGAAATGAAGCGCATGTTACCAAAACAGTTATGAATATAAACGTGGATGGATGGAGAGAGAGGGGACGGCCAAAGAAAAGATGGATGGACTATGTGAGGAGTGATATGAAAGAAAAGGGAATCAGTGATGGCGTGACGGGGGACAGCACGGAATGGAAAAAGAAAACGTGTTGCGCCGACCCCAAGTTACATGGGACAAGGGCAGAAAGATGAGGATGATGATTACGGCCAATTTTGAAGAAGATGAAACAGTGAGCTAATCAAAACGCCATATTTCTCAAGTTTTTTTTTCCGTTTGCACGCACACTGTTTACAAAGTTCGGTACAAACTCAATAATGGGCTTGTCACTATTGCACTCCCGGTACCCAAATCACATTACCAGGCGAAACGGGGAATAAGGGGAGGATTCTTTACTTTTCTCTCTACATTTTCTCTGAAATGGTATTTATCAGGATCGAACAAAACGCTGTTACTTCCAGACTCCAGTTCGGATGGTAAAAGTCAATTGATGTAAAATAAAAGTAATATGAACGATACAGTCGATTTCGTTGAAAGAATACGAAAATTTCAGTCCCTATCTTATTGCGTGAACCAATGAAGTGTTTATACTAAAGAGCTTATATAACTTCGTACCTTCTACCTTACCACCTTCTCCCCAAACCGTCTTATCCAATCTGATATCCTACTTTCAGTATTAATTAAATTGTAGCAGATTAACATTTAATCAATAAACTTGCGTACAAGTTGTAAGTACTTATCACCAGTAAGTACCATCACCTTCAATTAGTGGATTAGTAGTCAATGACGTCTCGATCCTCGATTGAGAGAGGGCACCACAAAGCTTATACATTGTGGAGTTAACGAACATTAACAAGAGCGTGCTCTGTCTACAATGCCGAACATATCAATTAATAGCTATTTCTAGGCACTGTATGACTAATTCCACGTGAATTTAACAACCGATCTTAATGCCGAAGCTATGTAGATTATCCATTTGAACCGGAATATTACGATATTGTAAGTTTGTGTAAGTGTGCAAAATCGAATAATCGTACATTGTAGGCAGATAATTACTGTCCTACGGTTCGTAATCGTTAGTCGATTGATTATTTCCCGCTGTATCCCTCTATTAGTTGATTCGAAGCAACCGTTTAAAGATAAACAACGCATAAATACTTATTTATTGCAGTTCCATATTCCAGCTACTTTTACGCTTAAAATATGCCATAAATTATAATTTATTTTTGCTGTGATTCTTATATATTATGTAGGTCTGCATAAAAGTTTGACGTGTATAAAGAGCGGCATGCAAGTACAATTTATTCAAAGCCCGAGGCACGTGGACCCGAGGGATTCCGGGCTGGACAAAGGCTCAAATTTTCATTTCATAATGGAATTTTACAGCAATATTCAATTTCAAAAAATAAACAGGGTTGCTGATTATTTCTTGCAGAGTATATGTACCCAATATGTAAATAGGCAGATACTTTTAGATATAAGTAAAATTTAAAAAAAACCCCGACACATCTTTATTGCATGCTACATAATTTATCTAGTAGTAGACGCGCTTCTATCGACAATCTAATGAACACGTAATTATGACACGATATCTTGCGAAAATACGCCGATTCAAACAGTAAAACGCTCATAACTTTTCAACGGCTGAACGGATTTTCATCAAACATAGCTAAGAATATCTACTCTCGATAAAGTCACCTTTCAAACAAAAAATGAAATGAAAATCGGTTCATCCGTTTAGGAGCTATGATGCCACAGACAGAAACACAAATACACAGGTACAAACGTCAAACTTATAACACTCCTCTTTTTCCGTCGGGGGTTAAAAATTAATATCAAACAAGTAAAAGAGTCAAAGATACGAAGTAAAGAGCACAACGAAGTTTAATTGGAAATGTCTTCTGGAATTGATAGGTAGCGCTTTAAGAAGTTTAGCCAATTTGCTTCGGGAATTTGAGAACGACTTCGGATTCCATTTCCTCGATCTCCAAGTTCAGTAATTCAAATTTGGGCAAATACTGTCTTTAAACAAAAGGAATTATCTATAGGAAAAACGTTTTCAAGATGTGTCGACAATGTTAGAGCAATTTTATAGATCAAAATGAGAGAGAGAAATGAAAACAGTGGCATTTATAAAAAACATTAAGTACCAATTTTTTTCCTACGCTGCAGCAGCTACATACTTTTATATGTTCTCAATGTTTAAAGCCTAAGTGCGTACCAGTTCTTTATTCTTTTTAAATAATATTATATGTAAAGTATGTAAGTTTGGATGTTGGAGGTAATTTTCGAAACTACTACTACGATTTTAACATTTAACACTTTTTATCCCGAAAAATTAACGGGTCGTACGGGGTGGGCCATGGTAGCGAATCGTATGTAACGAATAAACTTTTAAAACTACTGGACTGATTTCAAAAATTCTTTCACCGTTCGGAAGCTACACCATCCCCGGGTGACATAGGCTAGTTTTTATCCCTGTTTTCCCAGGGAAACGGAAACTACGCGATTGAAACCACGAGGCGTCCGCTAGTTAATAATAAAGTGTGACTTTTTACAGGGTTCAATAATGTAGGTGCTATATTGACATAAATATTAGGTGCTTCTGAATAAAATATTAAAGAAATTAGTAAGATAATAAAGACATTTTTATATTTTCAAGCTTTCAAATATCCCTTGGGCAATAAATATTCATACATTTCATTCTCACTTCCATAAAACGAAAAAAGCTGCAACTATATTCTATGTTTAATAATAAGATAGTAACTTCCAAGCCATACATTATAGTAAGTTATTGAAACACGCTCCATCGACTGGACGACCGAGTGCAGCGGCGAAGAGGAGTGGTGCTTCAAAACGCATTAGCATTACTCGCCTGATGAAACTTATGCATATTGTACATCAACTTATTTAAACTAAGGCTGGAGGGAGATGGAACTATAGAACCTAAGATGCGTTTTCATTGAAGAACAGCTGGACGGTGCGGAGCGGAGTTGAGCGAAGCACTGAACGGTGCGCCTATAAGTTAAATCGAAGATTAGTCTCTCTGAGATGTGTCATGATACTCATCGTCACTTCGCTCCGCGTTATCCCGCGTCGCTCGGCTTGCTACTAATCCGCTTAACACCGCCCCAATCGACACCGTTCTATACGGGTCCGGTCCGTGTGTCCATGCTCAGACCCGCTTCTTTCCGCTAACACTGTTTCCACTGAGGCAGAGCGAACATTCCGAGTATTGTGATTGGTCAATTCATGCACTGCTATGCTCCACTCCGCTCAGCTCTTGTCTCGATGTAAACGCAACCTAAGTGGCTTCGGCAGGTCCCGTCGAGCACAACGGCCAAGATCCGGCTTCTGTCAATGTTAGCTCTGCACTTCACCGGTACACTAATCAAATAATTTAGATGATGTAATTTAAATTTCATTTTGTTTGATTGCTACGTGTGGTATCGTCCTTTTTCTTTTGTTGTATTGGTATACCACTTAGAAGGTGACCTATCTTTAACTCAGGTAGGTAGATGTATAATGTATATCTTAACTTCATCGTGTGTGATCGCTACAAAATAAGGATGTTGACTGAAAATTATTATTTGTCCGTCTGGTAGATTAATAAAAAAATATTGGACACGTTATGTTTACAAGTGACGGCGATAGTTCGTTGAAATATCGTGTGACGTCACGCCTTGCTACACATTATATTGACATAGTGACGTCACAAGCCCTCCTGAACTTTGATGCGCTTTATCTTTGTATTTTTTTATTGATTTGATAAAACAAAAAGATATATGTCCAATATTATTTGATAATCTCACTGATGGACTAAATAGAATATCATTCATCTGCCCCGGAAACATCCCTTTGAACGAATTAATGGAAAATGACACCACCTACGGCTACAGGCATTTTATTCTTGACCAATTTGGCGTTCTCGGTAGTGCTCTTATTTTCCTTACTCTTGTGTGGTCTCCTATTCATTGCACTTGCACTGATCCTAAAATGCAAGTCGAAAACCACGCTCCAAAGTTTAAGTCAATGTATATACGAGTAGTTGTTAGAAAATTGTAGAAATTATTAAAGTAATACGTCATACCCATTTATGTCTATACAAATCAAAACGGTACAAGCCAGGTTTACCTAATTATTCACTATATATTCAAATCTTTCCTTTCTCAAATTCCGTCTAACGCCATAAACGTTAAATTGCGAACTAATAGCACGAGCGCTCACAAAAGTCAAAACATTACGTTTGGCTTTAATAAATTGTGTATTTAATTGATTTGAAATTAACATCAGTTCCTCGTCCAGTACCCGTAGACGATAAGTTTGTTTTCAAAGGTTAGCTTTTCAAATAAATCTAGTATTTTTATTGCAGTCTTCCTTCCTGGTATCTTAACATCCTTAGAACGACCCTATAAAATTTATACGTTGAACAAGTTGTGTAGAATTCTTTTATTCATACTTTACTTGCTAGGTAAAAAAATATTCACACATTTTTAGGAAAAGATATTACGCCTACTTTAAAAAGTTTTGAAGTCCGACTACCGACCAAATCATAATATTTTCTCCAAGATAAAGATTACGAAGAAGATTATTCAAGTTTTACCGAAGCAAACTTTTCCTTAACTTGTTCCAGTGTCCTTCTTTCTGGGGAACAATTCAAACAACTTGAATTTAAACGGTACAGTGTTGATACAGCTTCAATTTTTATAGTCTCAGTGCTAAACGGAGCTAGCTCGGCGGTGCAAGGGGCGCTTACAACTCCTGACAATATTTGAACACTGCATTGAGCAAACATATTCCTCAACAAAAGCTTATTTTAACAGCACCCTGGCGATACTCTGATAGCGACACTTTACAAACAATGAGTATGAAAATCGTACAGAATGTACACCCTTTTACGAGCTTCTTTACAAAAATCCGTGTACGCGTGAAGATTACGCCTTTATCCCTTATGAGACGAGGACAACTCATCGCCTTTCGGGTATTGTCGGTTTACCATACATAATGTTCTTACTAAGCTAGTCTTTTCATTTATCAATCTTAAAACAGATACACTCTATGTTTTTAACCGACTCACCAAAAAGGAGGAGGTTCTATGTTCGACTTCATGTTTGTGATTTTTTTTGTTTATATTCACCAATATCTCCGTCAATTGTGGACCGATTTTGAAATTTCTTTTGTTGTGTCCATAACGCAAAAAAATGACAAATATCAAAGACACTGACTTCCAAAAATAAAGTTATTTTTAAGTCGGTAGTATTTTTTTCTAAAAAGTTTTTTTGTCTTTATTCTACGATCTTACATCTTCTTTTTTTTCGTATCACTCTGACACGACAGACTTTCAAAGGTGAACGGCAGATTTTGTACAGCATACTTTTTTTGTTGTTAGGTATTTATTTGCATGTAAGTTTTCTACTTTTAGAACTTCGGATTAATTATAGTACAAATAAAAAATATTTTAATTAATAAACGTTATAAAATCGAACAATAAACGCAGTTATGTTTTTAGAAGTTGCCTTATGCAAAATAACACAAATATTGAAATTATAATTAATTATTTAGAAATAGAAATAACGTTAAATATAATTAAACTAATCATTATCAAACTGTTGCATTCCGCTGCTGGACATAGTTATCTCCTAATGCCCTGAATAGGTACGATCCTCATCTCAATCTACCTACTTAATGGGTAGTAAAACACTACAAAGATAACAACAAACAATTTACTTTACAAACTATAACATTTACCTATATGTAACAATCTACATTGGTACACTAGTGCATAACCTTAAAAAATAAAACTGGTTACAACTTTTACGTACCAAGTTCTAAAAATCAAAGAATTTAATAAGGGATTATCTATCATATTAACTACCAATTAAAACAAAAAATATCCATCACGACATTTTACTAGCAGTACGAAATTCCCATACAAGCCTGCCGTTCGCCTTGGTTTGGCCCAAAACATAAAATCTAACATAAAACATAGACACACGACAACGGCTATTTTTATGTCAATCATTTCCTCTCACTTTTATTGGGGGGAAATAAACTTATTCAACACATATTGTAGGAGTGTAGCCAGGATTCCACAAATCATTATAATTTCTTCATCCATCAATCCGTCCATCTTTATCTCGTAAGCTCTCACTTTTAGATGTAGGTATTTTATCTATCTCGTATCTCCGTTTATATTTCGAATCCCTTTCAACTTATTTTATTGGGCTGAGATCGATTTAACAGCTCGTAAATTACTGAGATTAGATATTTATTACAATATACCAAGTATTTGATTCAGTACAAAAATTTTAACACTTGTCTGAATTAGGTCTTGACCAATTATTGTCTTAACCAGAACAAATACTTAATAAGTAGACGCAAGTCCAAATTATTCTACCCTATATCCAAAAATAGCTGAAAACACTATTTAGGCATAGGAAAGACGCGAGTCACATCCGTTCCACAAGGATGCCTATGTTTTATTACATTCCTAAGACACGGCAAGACATTAGGGCGTACGTGCCCGGTCAAAATTACCTCCCTTGTTCATTCATGACAATGCCCTATTAAGGATACAATGTTACAATGTACACGATCCCTAATATCACCCAGTTAGAGACGCTCGACTCGAATGTGAAGCTACATTTTGGAGTAGAGATGTAATTTCGGTTGGCTCATTCCAATATACGCTTGGGGCTTGAGAACTCTCATTATCGGCTATTGTCACGTTCGTGTTCTGTTCAATGCAAGCCTTGCTTTTTTTCTTGTGAAAAAGTAGAAATACAAAAGGGGTTTTCATCTTCCCGTCCTCATCAATATTTCCGCGAGGACCTCGATTCCGACATAAGCCTTTGTTATTGATGTCAACGGGGTCTCTCTTTGCGCTTCCGACTAGATATTAAATGACAAAGTAGTGCATTATTGCTCGGAAGTGCCTTTTGTGAACATTTATTACTGTAGAGATGCTGTGATATTGTTTCGACTTAAATCGGGATTTTTATGTTCCTTTGCTTCTTGTTTTTGCTTTGAAGGACTGCTTTATGGTAGAGAGAGCAATTAACGTGTTTCTATTTCCAACTTGAATATCATTTCAACAACATTATGTGACAAGTCAATAGGTACATACAGTTTGTATTAAAGGTACATCACAAACGCGAAAAAAGACACCGCAACTTACTAAGGGAAGAAAATAAACCGAGTTTTCTTCAAATTCCCTTCACGTCTGCACTTACAGGCAGCACTATTCAATGTTTTATCAAAATGCGAACCGAGCTGAAGGAAATACGTTCTTGATACGCGTGAACGAACATGAGCAAAATATAAAGCATTCACAAAGCCCCGAAGAAAAGATGACACATTTTTACTCAATTACAAGAGACTTCTCCAGTATCACACTGTACGATATTAAACTTTAGTGAAACAATATATTTAAAGTTAGACAATTGTCAGAACATCTTGGCGCTAAATACTTAAACTTGGTGTTTCAGTCCCGTTCTCGTTCGTCGACGGCTCCAAGCTCTTGGCTCTATTTCATTAGAGCCTTGCGTCGACTACATCTGATTATATCATGGCGGAAATTGAATCGTTGCGAACCGGTACAGCACGCTTACAGTCATAAACTAAGCACTAACTTTATTTTCTTGTATAGCCATCGCTTCCCAAGTCACAACAAAGCCATATCTTACTGTTCCTACAATAACGGTAATTTACTCTTTTTATTTATTCTGAAAACGTTAAAAAGCAGCAGTTCACGATACCTATTTGTGTCAATATAAACAGTTAATCGTGATAAATTGTTGCTTAGATTAATGTTAACTCCGGAGTCGTTTCTGGCAACACGCGAGCTCGCTCCTCAACCCTACGGTGCACGCAATTTAATAAATTCCCTTTTATCCTCAAAAACGTTTACGTTTTTTATTCATAATACGCTTCAACGCCTTACAAGGCCCTGTGCCCCTGTGATGTTGACCCGACATGTTGTCCCGTAAATCGAGTCGGTCTTCGAGGCATGTTTCATTAATATTTATGATTGGAACATTATCATTAAAAATATATTTTGACTGGCCGGGTATCACCGATACGCCCCATTCAATATCCTTTTACAACCGCTACGCTTATTAGAGTTTATAAATTCGAATCCGAATATAAATAATGTTTTGTCATCTAGAAACAGGGTCTTAATTATTTTTCTGAATATTAAAACAGCTAATGGAAAATTCAATTGCCTGTCGTGTGCAAGTTTACGAATCGATTTGGAGAAATAGGTTAATGCAGTGCTTGCAGATAACGGCCTAGCAAGCGTGTCACTGGTAATGCATTACGCATATAGGTATCTTCTATCTCCTTACGTTTATTGACGGATATTGACTTACTGTCTGATACTCATAAGCTTGGAGGAATAATTATTTCGCGCTCGTACGTACTGAGACGAGTTAAGATTTAACTTTTATTCGGCTATGTATAAAAGGCGAACCAGAGAGAAAAGTATTGAGTGAAAGATAATATTGCTAACAAGGAGGTGAACTCAAAGATGACAGGTAATAGAGGAAAAAGACGAGCTGCGCCAATCCCAAATTAATTGGGAAAAGGGCGAGGGTGACATTGCTGATAAGTTTACAAATGACACTCCTTTTTCATACTTAACACACAGAAGATGCTCAGCTGAAAAGCTGAAATATAACAACCAAAGAAGTCATATCCTATGTGTATATATTCTGTATGGAGCATATCTAGCGATCGTCTCAAATATCTCAAACTCCATATCTGAATCATAGACAAGATCTTAGAGTCGCTGTGAAAAATCTGTCTGATGGCCACACAGAGGTGTAAAAGAGGTTAGTAACTAAATGTA
Organism: Orthosia gracilis; assembly: GCA_947562075.1. Classification (NCBI taxonomy): domain Eukaryota; kingdom Metazoa; phylum Arthropoda; class Insecta; order Lepidoptera; family Noctuidae; genus Orthosia; species Orthosia gracilis. The sequence continues at coordinate 16,372,468 of OX387274.1, forward strand.
GGCTTAACGGATAGAGACAGATATTGAGGGCATTAACTACCTTTCGAAAAATCTAGTCTTTAGCTACTTATCTTGTAAGGTAACCAAAGTGTGAAGATTAATAGATCCTATATTTATTATACGTTTACTGCCCATTTCTACTTTCTTTTAATGTCTCGTAGTTAGTGGCTGCTATTAAATTGCTTTTAGTTGACCGCTAACCATTAATAACTCAGCGCAGATTTAATGCGGGAAAGTAAAATATTGCTAACATTTACAATGTACTACGCTGTTCAACTCGTCCAAGATATTCTTTCAGATAACACGGGTTGGGATGTATTTGTGGTATTCCGGCTGAGGTTTTATTTGCCATGGAGGCATTAGGAATATATTCACAGTTTCCACAGTCCGGTTAAGAGTCACATTCCATTTAGATCCATGATATTTCGTCGCGAGCCTGCACCCCAATTTACCAACAGGTATTTTACGCTATAGTTTTATTTTTGATAGGCTCGCGTTTGACCACTATCTCACCTGATGGTAAGCGATGATGTGGTCGACATACACGCTTGCCTAGAAGTAACCTATTCACTCTTGACTTAAAAATCCCGAAGTTGTAGCTATCGCGAAACACAGACTCCGACAGGAAATGCCACGCTATTGCCTTTCCCTTTGCGTAGTTTCCTCTACTAACAATAACCCTATTGGCTACCGTAATATTTCCTGTAGACATCCGATCATCGGGTGCTATTGCTACCGCTCGACCCAGAATCCCCACATAAACAACTACCGCCACTTGGTTCGGGGCATGCCATAATCAATTTGCTAAGCATATGTATCAAGTGTTGAAATTCAAATATTTATCGTCGGTTCCCAGGCGCATGCGCTGGCCGACCGTTGACCCTGCGCCCGCGCGCCCGTTCGCCGAGAATGCGTCTGCTTTCTGTACGCTGCGCCTGAGCAAGTGAGCACCCGGATCGGGACATGACAAACAACTACAAGTTCTCGATACTGCAACGTGAATATGAAGTGACGACACAAACAACGAACAAACACATAGACATATTTGTCTATTTGCGTATTTAAAGTTGTCCGAAGAAAGGTCAGTTTACGGTTAGTAGAGCTTTCAACATCAAACTAATTGAATTGTAAAATTGACCCATTTAATCAATGAATAGGACAATTAATTCCCAGTGGATTGTATTTGTCTAATCATACAATGGCTATACAATTTGGAGCGCGGAACTGTCAGAGTCACTGGAGTACGCTCCAAATGTCTATAACACCTAATTCCCTAACAATAACAATATCGATCTGTCAGCTGTTACGCAACTGACCGTTTGGCTCTCACTTACGCACCAGAGAAGCCATCTACCGTACTAACATAAACATTTTAATAACACACAATGCCTCGCTGGACATTTATTGCACGAAATGAATTATAGTGTCTACGAAACATTTTGTTTCCTCTGAATAATCACCTTAACCCATATTATGTAGAACGGAAACTGAAAGTAAGTGCTACGAAAGAATATTACTCCATGTTATCGAAGAAATATGTATTCGTCGATAACATATAAACAGCCGAAATAACAAGTCGATAAAAGCAATTACTGGAGCCAAACGAAAAAATATTATACCGTACCGAACAGATCTGGTGAATGCCGTTCATTAAGCCCCAATTATATTGATTTTAATACATTTGCCAAGTCGGCAAAGGGAATACGAAAATGGTTTATATCTCTATAAATTAAGCACGGAACGTAAAACCATAACACTTGAAAACTATAACAAGGTAAGTAATTACTGTAATGAAAAGGTTAATTGTATTTAATAACTGGTTTGAATGTCGTTTTATGAAATTAATGGAAAGCCAGTAGAATCACGTCAAAATATGAACGCGACACCGAGTGCCATGATGAAACACGCCGCCAAATTAATGACCAAACACGCCAGTGACTTACGCATTCACACGTCTGACTTTTGGTATTATAGAGAACTGGCATTGCAAGTCAACTGGACTGTAATTACTCGTGTGCGTCCTGTTTGGATAACCCTAACGTTAACCTAAATTATGTGCTGAGACTCGGAAGTCATAAGTCATCTTCATAGCAAATTGCTAGAAATTAATCTTCTGCGTATTCAAGCAGCAAGATATCTATGTGCCCTCTGCAACGCTATGTGTTATGCAATTAGTTGAATGATGCCAACGAAAAATATAAATTCGTATTCCTTCGCTATGCGGTTTTTGCATCCCTAGAGCTAATGTTGATGAGCATGATGGAAACTGAAATATTAATATTATTATGTAGATAGTTAGCGTACGAGACGGGTCACTGGTTCGCGCAGACACGAGTCAATTTAATTAAATGTCAACGCGGCCATATGCACCGAAAGCGTCGAATGCAGGGATTAATATCAGTATTCACTCAGATAGGCAACCACTCTTACATATCCACTCAATGGAATCCATATTCCATTTTATTGAAGCGTATGTGCGATTGTGCGCAGACTATTACATACAAAGTCACAGACTACTACATTCATGGACTACACTTCGGCGTTTGACATTGGAATTCATATTTCTCTAAACGGCAGCACATACCAAACGATCGATTCAACATGCGACACTGTGCCAGTATTCCCGGAATTCGTTTTGTAACAAACTGTATAAAATTGGTATCGGCACCTAGCTGATAGCATCTACAAATATGTAGAAAAGCTTTTTATTTGTTTTACATACCAGTACGTGCTATTGTACTTTTATGGACGGAAAAATAAAGCAAAATACCATTTTGAAAACGAGGCGTACGGCCGCTTAAAATAAAACAGAGTTTTAAATGGCTTCATGTGGGTAATTACAATGAAGGGGTTCCATTATTAATATCGAGTTAAAGAGCGCTTTACCTGAAGAGCTCTCGAAGTCATTAGGTCGCGGCGCCAATTACGGACAGGTCTCATAATGGAAGCACCTTATGTTACGATCCGCTCCCCGTACTAATGGAGACAGCCTTTAATACTGTTAGGATTCTTAATTAATTTACACATAACTATTATTGAGATCCAAGTATCAGTAAGAAGTTCTGAATGTCTCAGCTACAGTATGTTAGAATTTTCTAAGACGTTCATTTTGTACATTTTCCTGTCACAATCACAGAGCTGGATTCCCGCAGATCACTAATAAACATTCCAACCGACCTAACCTCTTGTGAATCCTCGTGTCAGGATTCCACTTAGAAAGAAAATAAAAAGACGGGGCTTGTTGCTATTTTTAACTTTATATCCAAGACATTGATAAGTAGGTTTTAAAGAACCCGTTTTGAAGCTTGTACAATTGTAGAGGCACAAGAACATACGAAGTCCAAGCTGAGTTGGAGCACAGAAATCTTGAAAATAATAATCCTCGCCTAACAAGTTTGAAACTTTTCAGAGCAGAGGCTTGGGTCAGAATCGTCAGGGGTGCACTCAGTAACTTGCAGTGAATAAATCTTAATAAACTAGTTCGAAAGAAAACGCAAACAAGAACTATAAACAGTAATTTTGTGCTTGAAGTCATGCATCTTATATTTTATAATCACTAAAGTTTTAGGTAACTGTTAATTTGTATAAAAGTTGTCATTGAGCTAAAGACGACTATTTCCCCAGTAGATAAAGTGAGCTGAAAAATGTGACGTGTTCAGTAGGTTACCTCCAGAGCCCAAAGAAAATCGAATTTTCGTTACAAGTTAACAGAAATACCGAATGGGTTTTAGCCTTCAGATCTGGCAACAAAAAGAGTTGTAATTAACTTAAGTAGTTACGTAAGAACAAATGTAAGATGAATTTAATCTTTTAAATAAGTCTAACGTTATAACTTCCCCGGATCGGTTCGTTCCTGTTCGCGGGCAATGCATTTCCTGAGCAAGTTTAAATATTAGTACGAACAAGTTCCTAAGTTTTCTACAAGATTTTCTTAAGAAGTTTCATGTTAATCCCGTTCCTTCTTAAGTAACTGCGCATTTCTGCTTGTTTTTTAAGTCTCGATCTGTTTTTAGTTCCAAACGGTAAATGTACTCATAAGCTTGTTTAATTAAGAAACTCTTTAATTAATTGAAAGTAAACCACATGAGCTTAAAGTGAGCATTGATGTCAATTAACAAGTATTAATGGAAGCTGTGATTCGTGTAGCCGGCTTCTGTTAACTCCTGCGAGTATCGGTTCCGTTTGATTGAGCACCCACTGAACTGAGCCGCTTAATCACGGTTACACGGTGTGTTGCCTCATTACAGGCATGTGTTGCTGCAACACTGACTCTAACCTTTTAGACGATTTACTTGAGAAGGCAACTTTTGTATTAGTCCGTTCAATGGTGCAGTAAATTCGTATTTGAATCGGCCTTATTGAAATGAAGACGCCAGAATTTTATGTATTATATTAAAATTTGAAACTTATATCAAGAAGTTAAGGCTCTAGTAGAGCGTATCGTTGGTTTCTTTGTAGAAAACCTAGTACACGATCCCTATACAGACTAGATTTTATATCAGAAATAGAGTTCTGAAATTCAAAACTTCAACAACAAAGAAAATACTGGAATTAGTTTCAGATAAATTTAAAAATAAAACAAAGCTGACGCTAGGCAAAACGAAAGCAATATAACTTGCCTCCCAAGTTTCAAGTTTGAAAAAGGTCTTTTAAGGGTCGAATAGGCAATCAAAAGAGCTAGAACTCGAAGTTTCTTATTGTATGTCAATGTACTCGTACTTTTTATTGCTGTGTCTGTTTAATAGAAATCCACGTCCAAAGCGTCTACAAAGTTTAGGAAAATAAAGAATGTAAATACATAATAAACTGTTTCTGCTGCAAATTTACTTACATTTTGTAAGTTGTTGTATCTATTTATCTTACTTTTGACTAGACTTGAAGAAACTTGTCACAAGTTCTCCTACCTAATCAAACGAGAAGTTTGCAGAAAATAGCGTCAAAACTTTGACTACAACACCAGCGCTGGTTTAAACTTGACGCCCGCTCTGCAACGAAATGTTACCCGGAGACATCCCGAGTATTCCCGAGGTAAGTAATTCTTAACTGCACAAGACTAGTTTTAATACTCAAGAAGAGAAATTCAAACATAATAAGGAAATCCGGTGTGCTTAAGTCACGAGTTCTAGTTTATAGATGAATGCCGTAGGAAAATTATGGCACACAGCCACACGCCTAAATATTACTTATCCATAAGCAATATTCTTTTTATGAACATTTTATGATTTCTTTTTTGAGATATCTTGTTTTTCAGTTCGAGGAATGTGGGCGATTTTTGTAAACGAAGTGAATAGACAACGAGAGATAAGTATCTGGTCAATTTTTTTATGGATTAGATCTTGAAAACAAACAACTGGTATATAACGCTTAAAAGAGAAGGCATAATTAAACGGCGGCTAAGTGATTCCGACGTTTTATTATAGAACATCAATAAAACACCCACATCGGCCAGCACTCTACGAATTTTATCGACAATGTGACGATATAAAACGAAACAGTTAAATTTTACACCCGTATCTAGATATTTTATTTAGTGGTTGCGATTAAAACGTGCCATTTCAAAATAAAGCCCCATATAAGTAAGATGAATCTTAGGGGAAACATTGTTTGCCGTATTCAAAGCATGTACCTAAGTCTAGGTAAATACTGTGAGTAACATCAGTCTCAAGTCCTACTTGGGTCCTGAGAAATGGTGCGTACAAAAACAAATAGAAAAGATAATCGGGGCTTTCCATTTTGTGTAAATACGCAGTTTGTGTTCTCCTGATTGATGACGTCTGAAAACGTCGACGAAAATTCGGGGGAAAATATTCTAGTAAAGTGAAACAAGGATTGCGTAGATGTTACGACCACCCCCGTCCTCGTCCTAGCCGCGCCGGCGTCGGCGTGTGGCTAGACGGCGCGTCTCCATATTGCCTCAATGCAACCTCGTTAAACAAACGAGCTCACATACACTACCTACTCTATTCTCCTTGATGTTCTTTTGTTTTACAGGTAACGAAGAGACACACTAATCCACGTCGATGAGGAAACAGTCATAAAAAATAACGCGTAGTACCATAAACCAAGACTATCAAGTGTCAATCATAGTGATGAACGTTGGCGTTTGATGTGACCATGTTGCGCCATCATACTCAGCATGACAGATGACGTTACCACTGGAATTATACACCTACAAATAATCTTTAAGTATTAACGAATATCTGAGCTGTCTTCCGTACCTAAAAGTTAGCGATATTCTTGAAAAACATTCATTACAAATAGGATCCGCGTCCAAAGGAAATTCTTGAAAACGAATGAAGGGTCATCTTTGTGATAAAAATAGAGCTCGCAACTTGTACTCAAACATATTTTGGATACTCCTCACGATAATAATGATATAGCTTGCGTCATAGCAACAAAAGATAAAATCAATACATCCCACATTCAAGCTACGAAGTTTTCCGATGAATCTAAAAATAAACTTATTGTGCAGTCTATTTTTAGTTGCTGAATTATTTCCTACGCCACGATTCTGGAATAAAAACAACTAGTGGGTGTATTAACGTTCAACTTGGTGATTTTCATTTACAAAGAAACAAAAACAAATTGAAACAATAATATACCAAATTCATGGCTTGCGTGACTTCCAAGCAATATTGACGCTGCCAGAAGTTCATTTAATCGTAAAAGTGTAAGCTACGCAAATAAAATATGACCCAATTGGCATGGAACAAGGCACAAATTTGAGGAAAAACTTTGGCAAAGTAATTCTTTTGCAAAATTCATAAATTTCATAATTATGTTGCAAAAGAAATAATGATTTATTTATAAATGAAAAGTCTTAACTTTACCGTACCTTAAAAACCCAGTACTTTCTTGAACAGATGTCACATACTGAAAGCTAGTTGATTCATTGTATGACGATCTTTTAGTCTAGCATTTTGACTTGGCGCGAAATAAACAAACGTGAAAATTAATTAATTACCTGAAGCGTAGAATGATTTTAGCTAGGTTGATCTTCGTTGATAGTTTGTTCGGCGCCGCCTCAAAATTCCAGAATATTTTTGTTTTTGCTTTTGAGTTTGTTATTTCGTCGGTTAATTTTTTTATTAGAAAGTTTTTTTTAGCTTTTAAGTTTACTTGATTTCAACAGAATCGGTTCACAAATGAAAATTCAGTAAATCCTTTTTATCTATCTTATTTTTGAAGGAGATGTTTGATTTGAGGCCACAATTTGAAGAAGGGTACGGGCGTGCAAATCAGATCGTTTGATAAGTTTTTTAATAAGATAACCCTATTTTTAGGGCAGCAATGACAGTTGTTTGACATGACGTTTGACGATTTTAAGAATTGACGTCTTTGAGTTTTTCTTTGCTTTGACTTTGAATTGGATAAGTTTCAGAGTGTTTAGTGATTGTTTTAGTTTTGCAACCCAGGTTACTTTTTTTTAAATTATCAATTGGCTCGCGCTTGACCACTATCTCACCTGATGGTAAGCGATGATGTGGTCGACGGTGAAGCACGCTTGCCTAGAAGTAACCTATTCACTCTTGACTTAAAGACCCCTAGATTGTAGCTATCGGGCAACACAGATTCCGGCAGGGAATTCCACTCCTTAGCTGTACGCATTATAAAAGTGTCCCCAAAACGTTTTGTGCGTATGGGTGGGATGTCCACCATGTACCGATGACGCATCGCCGTGCGTCTGTTTGTCCGATGATGCAAAGGGCTGGGCGGAATAAAATCATGCAATTCCATCGCACACTCCCCGAAATGTAACCGATAAAAAACCGACAAGCTGGCAACTCGGCGACGATGTTCAAGGCTCTGGAGCTTTGATTTGACCAGTGCCTCATTGCCGATAAGTCTCTTGGCCCGCTTTTCGGTCGACTCTAGTGCATCATGCTGGTATTTGGCAGATCCGTCCCAGAGATGAGAACAGTACTCCATGCACGATCGAACTTGCGCTTGATACAAGTTGAGCAGCTGTTCCGGCGTGAAGTACTTTCTCACCTTCGCAAGGACCCCCAACTTTTTGGAACACAGCTGAGCCTTTGCCTCAATGTATGGCCCAAAATTGAGAGTCGATGTCAACGTAACGCCAAGAAGCTCAAGATGGTCTGTTATTGGACCATTATTGGCACGATTATATCACGAAAAGTTGGAGCCGGGTAAAATTGGCTCTTTTTAGCGGAAAAAAGACACGCCTGGGTTTAAGCAGCATTAAACTTGACCAGATTGGCATTACCCCATTCGGAGACAGCCTGCAAGGACAAGTACAAACGCTCCATCATGGACTCACGGAGAGACCGGATCTGTGGCCCGGTAGCCCGTGCGTTGGACTTGTATCTTTCCGCAACATTGCTGTCGTCTGCATACCCAAATGTTTCAGCAGATCGTTATTGTGCAACAAGAACAATGTTGCTGAGAGTACCAACCCCTGAGGGACCCCGGCATTAATATCCAATTGGCCCGACGAGCAGCCATCAATAACCACTCGAATGGACCGATCTCTCAGGATGTCTGCGATCCAATCACACAGACCACCAGGCAGACCAAATGAAGGAAGCTTACCAATAAGGCTTTCGTGCCCTATTGAAAGCCTTCGAGATGTCGAGGGAGACGGCAAGCGCTTCCCCGTGCCTCTCGATGGCCTCACTCCATATGTTAATGGCATACGCTAGAAGATCCCCAGTAGACCGATTTCGGCGGAAGCCGTATTGACGGTCGCTAAGGATATCGTTTGTTTCTAGGTATGCCAGGAGCTTCGTGTTTAGTACACGTTACAGAGATGGGTCTGTAGTTAGCCGGGTCAGCTCGACTGCCCTTCTTGGACACGGGCTGTACGTTGACTTGCTTCCAAGCATTCGGCACTTTTCCAGTCTCATATGAAAGGCGGAATAGACGTGTCAAGATCGGAGACAGTTCAGGCGCACAGGTTCTAAGAACTATAGCTTGCTACTACGGACATTGATTGCTTGCTTCTCTGTTGCTATTGAATCCGTGTTTTTTTTTTTAACGCAGATAATACGACTACACGTCAATCAAATGTCGTTTTCAAAATCACATTTTTCGCATACTGTTGATCTGATCCACCATGTTTAATTTTATGTTGTGTTGCTCTACTTGACAAAGTTAATTTGAGTTAACATTGAAACGCAGTGAAATTAAAGAAAATTAATAATAAAAAAGGTTACCATATTATATAGCGATTTTTACTTATAGTGTACATAGTGCTGGCCCAGGCTCTATACATTTCTGAAACATCTCCTTTGGAATATTCTTCCTAACAAAAAAGATTTTTTGAAATCGGACCACTCTTAAAAAGTTATGCGTGGACATACTAAAATATATATATATATACAAGTCGAATTGAGATCCTCCTCCTTTTTTTCGTCGGTTAAAAACCTAGTGCATGTGCGTATAATCTTTTTAATAGCTTACATAATGACACCAGACTAGACCCACATTTATTAGTAAACTTTTCTTTTACCTAAGCTAACTCAGGATTAGAATCTTGTCAACGAATTGTGGCCGGCTTAACCCCTGTCACTTTGAAACCTCTCCTGTGAACTGTAGGCTGTGTAGGTACAACTGAAAACCTTTGCCCTTTGGAAATCATTGACCTTAGAGAATCTAAGGTTATTGATCTTTAACCTAATTTACATTAATTATGACTAAATATCAAGCCAGTTTACTAAGGGTCGTTTTCTATAAGTACTACTTTTGGTTCTTGCAAATGTATAACAGCGAGATCTTATATTGAGATTAGAGATTTTGGTGGCAATATTGTTATAGTTCAAAATGTCCATGCTAAGCTACTAAGATATAAAATCTAAGCTATAGAATAGTTGTAAGAACTATCGGTCGGTTGGACTGGGCAAATTAAAATATAGCTTCCAAAATTTGCCCAATGGAACATATTCCCGGAATAAAAAGTATCCTATGTGCTAATCCAGACTGTAATCTATCTCTGTGCCAAATTTCATCCAGATCCTTTCAGTAGTTTTGCGTGAAGAGTAACAAACACACTCACAAACTTTCGCCTTTATAATATTAGTGTGATCAATATCAGACTTCACAGGAAGCATTTTACGCTTTTTTACGACAAAGTTTTGTTTCATATGTTTATCCATACGAAATGATGCGAGTCGCTGGAGTGCGACCATCAGCCATACCTACTTAAGTCACGAATTTAGGACTAGGGCGCTGTCACTACATACGGTGAAGCAGAACTGCGCAACGCAATATTTATTTATAATTTAGACTACTATATAGACAGATGAATTTAACATAAATTCTTGAACATTTCGAGCCTTTGAGGACATCTTTCTAAATGAGTTGGACTATTTAGCAGTCCTCGTAAATCCGTTTGCAGGCTTGGTGAAACCACATACTAGAACTGTGCAGGCATCTCTATTGTTTGCAAACTTCAGTGCCTCTAATAATCCTCTTCATGTTCCCATTACGATTTCGCGTGCCTGTGTGATTACTGGCAAAGCAAACAATTCTCAAACCACAATCAGTGTTTTTGCTGTAGGTGAGCGCTACAAAATGCAAATTGCAGGGTCAGCAACGAACGTTTTGTGCAACGGCTGACACGGTGCAACCATTATCTATGTTCCAGAGCACACCGCAAACACAATGAAACCGCATTAACTTGCGTCTAGGGAATACACATATTATTACTTGCGTGCAATTTGCTACAAACGGTTGTAGCTCTTACGCTGTTTAGTATAGAAACGCATTAGCAGAGTTCAAAGCCAAAGTGCAAAATACTCTACCGACATTTACAAAATAAAGCTAGCGCCCGCATTTGTCAGTTGTTGAGCTAACCTTGATAATTAATGGTTGAATTTATGTGGTGGTTTTCACTATAACATTAAATGTTGCCCGAGAAACGTTCTGTGAGAAATTCACGTTTATTTTTCCTTTCAAAGCAAGCTGTTGAGAATTTCAGGCTGTTTACAATATTGATATTTCGCAGGGCGAACAGCAGGCAGCGGTGAAGTTTATTACAGTTTGCTTAAGTTAGTTGGGTGCACGCAGGTTGGTAGTCCTTCCGATGAAGATCAAAACAAGCCGGCTTCGCTTAATTGACTTGTACAACTTGCACAAGACAGCAGCTGGCACACTTGTTTCTAAGATCTTCTGGCGTAATAAGGTAAATTGGGTGCGTGAAAATCCAATCATTTATTTCTTTAAATAAACAGATAGACGTCTTCGTGAATTGAGGTGTCAAGTTCGATATTTTAAGGCGCTAAAAGCCTAATGTGATATGTATATAAAGATACGAGTATCAACGGATCCTTTACTAAAGCTACTTCGACTTTTTCTATATATTTTATACAGAGTTTAAAAGCTTTTCAAAGTTTCAATTTACTACTCTAAGGTAACCAGCTTGTAAGTCAATGTTATTTCGAGGCTCCGTTGAGAAATACCTTAAAAGCAATTGTACTGTGTAAAGCACTCTGCAGTAAGCAGTCATTTTGAATTCTCAGGATAGGCAATATTCACAAGGAGGGTGTGGCGGAAACAATCCTCATTAAAGGATATTAAGCTTGAATTTCGAAGTTACAGCAGTTTATTCGGGTAAAGAGTTCTTTCATTCTTTATTCATTGTAACTCGAATAATACATTATTTCGTGAAACACTTGAATATAACTTGGTTAATAGCAAAGTACAAACTACAAGTATTTTTTTAAATAGGTACTGTCGCGATTCAAGATGTATCAAATCAAATGATTTATTTCTTTGCATACATGGGTGGCATGCAAAGGTTTACAATTCCAAATAAAATATCAAAATTAAGTGGCAGATCATTTGAATTCCTATAGATATTTAAATTAAAAAATGTCAGCGTGGTCACAGCAATAAAAAATAAAATAAGTCAATGAGAGAATCACAACAATTATGTCAATCAGAGTAACAGTATGTCAATCAGTTAGTGAATAATCATTAAGAAAATCGTCAACCGTTTCATAAGTTTTCATAAGTAAAAGTTCTTTTAGCACTATTTTAAATTTTAATGTAGTCATATTTTGTATTATATTAGGTACTCTATTATATATATGAGTGGGGCAATACCAAAATAACTTTTTTTCATTAGTGCGGTTTTCCATTTTACTTGGCATAATTGATTGATGTATTGAGTCCGTGTTAGATTTTTCTGACCTCTGATAGTCTTTTAAATAGATGAGGATTACATTTCACAAAAATGCCGCGTCCGTTATACATAAACACAAGGCAAAACTAATATTTTTACCGATTTAAAATAGGGAACACAGCTATCAGTTGTCTTAAGACCGCACCTTGACCTGATGCATCGCTTCTGCAGCCTAAAAACCAGCTCCCTATCAGTGGACTGCCCCCAGAAAATAATGCCATACCGCAAAACAGAGACAACCAGTCTATGGTACGCCGTCAGAAGAGCTTGACTTTTAACTTTCTTTCAGAGTTGAAAAACAGAATATGCGGATATGCTAAGTTTCTTAGACAGTTCTTCAACATGAGGTTTCCATGTAAGTTGGCTATCAATTGTAATGCCTAAGAACTTAGCTTTATTAACTTCTTAAATATCACAGCCCTCGTAGGAAATTTTACCAGGAAATGTTACCGCTGATAAAAATGCATGACTTTTGTTTTGCTTAGGTTTATAACCAAATTATATTATCTAACCAATGTATAATGTCACTTAAGCAAGTATTAATGTCATTATTATAATCTTTAAATTAGTATATCTTATTATAGCTGTACTGTCATCTGCAAAAAGAATAATTTTGTTGGTTGTTGCTTTCGGGAGATCATTTATATACATCAAAAAAAGTAGCGGACCCAATACACTACCTTGTGGGACGCCATATTTTACATGTCTTGGTTGGAATATAGAGTTTCTAATTTAGTTTAGGACATATCCTAGTAATTTCCGTGCATAAAAGCTTATAACTCAGGTATGTTTTTATTAACATTAAGATGTTCCCTGTTATACCATAACTATTTAATTTGTGTGTAAATTGCACAGACTGGATTTCTTTTATCGACAGATGGCATGATGTTAGCTGGCAACTCAAATAGTGCTATATTTATCGTAGTGTTCTTACGGAAACCCTTTTGTTCAGTGGAAATAATGTATACTTTTCAAAATAGGCATATAAAGAGTTATAGATTACCTTCTCGAAAATTTTAGAAATAATTGGAATTTTTGCAATGGTTTTATAATTCTTACAATCCGTTTTATCATCCTTTTTATAAAGGGGTTTTATTATTAGCTTAACTTTTTTTAAGCTTGTTCGGGAAATTGCCATCAACTATGCCAAGTTAGTTATACTCGTATGAACTAATGGAGGTGCTACTAGTTCTTTGGTAAACTTCAATACTTCTGTGGAAACACCATCGTATCTAACAGTATTAGTGTTTTAAGGCTATAAATTATTTGTATTATATCGTCAATTGGTACAGGTTGCATGAACAGTGAATTTAAAGTTTGATTGTTTATATTTTTATTATTTAATGTGATGCCAGCTTTAACATTATTTTCAATTGTGTCAATAAAGTAATCGTTAAATTCGTTTGCAATATCCACGGGGTCTGTAAATGTCAAATTTTTTTTTTTCACGCCTGTTACAGGCTCCAATGGCAGACATGATTTAGATTTATTCATAATTTGCCAGGTAGCTTTTGATTGGTTTTGAGCGGTATTTATGAAATTATTATTTTGTGCTTTTTGTGTTAAGTTGATAATTTTCGTGTAGAGTTTGGTGTAGTTTTTAAGGACAAATTTATTTTTTTAATCTGAATTTAATCGATATGCCCAAAGTAACTGCCTTGGCTTGTTACTACATGTTTTTATTCCGCGTGATGTCCATTTCGTTTTCTTGATAATTTTACTAATAAAAATTTTCCGGCAAACATAATCTATATAGAAGTATAAAATCTTCCATGAAACTGTTAAAAGCTTCATTCGTTTCCTAAAAAATAGAGAGCTTACATGCCTTTTAATAGTAATTAAGTTTTCTATACATGACGTGTCCTACTTTATTGTTTTCCAATATTTTAAATTGGTACTTTAAGTATTTGAGAAGTATGATCCGGAAGGATCAGATTTACAACTTCAGCTTTACATTCTTTTCGATGGTTATGAGCAAAATTGACAATACAGGTTTGACTTTTTAACCTAGTGGGAGTACAAAGCGCCAATTTAAAATTGTACTTCATAAGAAAGTATTCAATCAGATCAAATCATCAATATTAAAATCTCCATACAAGACGATTTTCTTATTTTATCATAAAATATGCCGTATTTTGAGAATCTATACATGCAATTTTATAAGCTATTATTTCTACTGCGCATCATTCAAAGATGCCTGAAAACGATTGTTTTGCTATGGCCGATATTTCTGTAAACTGCAATCCTACTCTTACGAAAATACCGGTCCCTTCTCTCTTTGCATTTCTAGAAAAGAAAGCAGCTGGACAACAATTCAGAATGTGCACTAAATTCTTAAAACCCATTTGTATGAAATGTTCTGTAATACAAAGAACAGCTATTACAGTTCCCTTGTTAATTAATTAATACACCTCTGAGTGCGTAGCACTCAGGCCGCAAAGGCTAAGAATCAGGTCTTGTAAATCTGATATAACTACATTTAAACTATTGTTGTTTAAGTTTCCATAGCGTTTGCTGTAAATGTCACAGTCATAGGATAGAATCAGATTTGAGTCAAGTAAATAAGCATAGTTATATGTGTCTATATCCAAGTAAATTAGGTTATTGAATGTTTCTACACGGCTGGTATACATTATGTTTGCATCTTTCATATATTTAAATGTTGGTAAACAAATGATAAAATTAGCATGACTCAATTCTATTAACTTTTCTCTTACAAACATGACTAATTCCAAATAGTTGTGTGTTTTACGAAAGTCTTCCTCTCTAATGTAAACAATACAATAGTCTGAGTGCGTAAAGTTTTGCACTTTTCTTTCAATTTGGTGAAGAATTTGCCGCAATCCGCACGTCGGTTGTCTATAATGACAGATTTCATAGCGTAAATTAGTTCTTTCGGCAATTGTTTATAACCCGTTAGATGTTTCGCTGCTTATCAGGCATTTTTTTGTGTTTTATGCAAGGTTGTTCTAAAGTTGTTTCGGCTCGTATGTTTTTAGTTGAGTTAGATAAGCTTACGTTTTTGCTGATGCTTTTAGTTATAATTGTGATCGAAGGTGACGAATGGTCTTTTTCAGTGGTCTCAATAGTCTGCGTTTGTTTAGTCTTCGTATTTTTTTTAGGCGTCATTAATGTTGTCTTCGCTTTAATTTTGCCGGGACTCTTAACAATTTTTTCTACATGTCGTTTCTCTTATAATATTCTTTATTTATTTTCCTTAAATTACTGTTTTCTAGTGATAATAATTCAATCTCTTTATGCGCGCTATTTAGTTGAGATGTTAGTCTAGCGATCTCATCTTTTAATATTTTTGATTGTGGAACGTTTTCGTTTCGGATATGTCAGGTAAACAACTCATCGTACAGTTTAATGTTTGAGACATAATGTCGTTTTCATCATCATTATTAGGCTCAGATCGTATGCCAGAAAGTAATATTTTCCAAGAAGTTCATTTTTAATATCAATTACGAACTTCAACCCAAATCACAAATATTTGTAAAAAACCTTATGTTTTAATTTATTGCTGATTTTTTAGTTCACATGGGTATCCATGTAATAACAATTTAATATTTAAAAGCAGTTTCTAACATGCATCTAAAGTTGACACTAAGAAACGAATATCTCGGTGGTCTTAGGCATGATAGAGATTAAAACACCACATTATTTAACGTATGAGTTGTAACCAATTTACAGTGTGTAGGTACTGTTTATACCCTGGGAAAGTCCCCAAGTTAACAGAAACACACCTAGGATACATACAAAGCAAATACGAAGAATTAAAGAAAAGGAGCAAGAACGAAATGAAGAAAAGACAGATTTTATATTAGGGTCCGTACAAACAGCGGGAGACTTAGACCATTCCCGGGTTCGCAGGAACATATAAAAGTACATAAAGCTGCGACCACAATGGTTGTGGCGTTCAACTTGATTGCTAAACGCTTTACCAACAAAAGGAACTGTTTAATGTTACGGCACGCACCGCTAGCATTCGATACGGTTTAATAGTGGCTTTATTTCACGGCCATAGTTAAATCCTCGGTATTAGCGTCGCGCATAGGTACGTGTCATTGAAAAGCGTGTAATTCGATTATATAAATCTGTAGTCCAACAATCTGGAATGACTTCGAGATTAATGTTGTGGACTCAAAATAAATCTTACAAATAAAAAAGGAATAATTTGTTTAGTAAATCAATCAATGGTTTACAACAGTTCGTGGTAATCTTAGCCTTTGATGGCTCAATGTTGCATATTGATGGGCACGCATTGTCCTATTAAGTGTTAGCCTTAGAATAATTTAGATGTTTCTTTATGCATGTTTCTACTGAGATTTTAGCAATCAAGTTAAACCGTTAGTATATTCATTTACAAATTTCGAATTGTCAACAGACTTCAAAAAGGATCTTCTCTGTTAGACTGTTTGTTATTTTGTATGTTTGTTACGCGATCACTCCGCCATTGTGGACCGATTTTGAAAATTCTTTTTGTGTTTGAATGGTTACTCCCGAGGTGGTCCCAGTGTCATTGTCGCCAAGTCAGAATCTGATGGTGGGATCCCATGGAAATCGAGGGTCCTCCTCAAATATTATAGGCATACATATCGCGATTTTGGTATTTTCATCAACACTGCAATCATTTGCACTCAGAATGAACCATTTTGTGAAATGGAAGTTATAAAGAAGACCATAGACGGCCATTGGAACTGCTTAATAATAATTAAGTATGTCACGAATAGTTACCGACTATGATGGAGCTATACTTATAAATTTAGAAAAGAAAATGAAAATGGTATCATCAAACTGATCTGATGATGATATTAGAAGGTAGGCACTGGAAATCTGAAATAAAACAATGTATCCTAGTCGTGTTTGGGCTTATTGGAATTGCCATGAGCTGACTTTGGCTACAAATGATTTGCATGGTAATTTGAGGTACCAAAACTAAAAAGAGAAAAATAAAAACCTTTCAAAGAAAAAATATAACTGACTTAGAAAAAACTTGCTTTTCCGAAGTCGGTGTCGAAAAACGAAAAACAATAGGTACGAAAAACACTTTCGCTGTTTTGTTTTTTTCGGTAATCGCTTATTTTTTTTGTTAGTAAGGTTTTTATGAAATATCAACTGGTTGATTCAGAAACCCATGCTCCTTCAAAACCTCTTTGTATAAGTTGTACCAGAAAAAGATCATTTTTCATCAAATGAAAGATGAAATCTTCGGCATCGGTTTTCACAACATCCTGTCAGCCATTCTCGGACCCCCCAGTGAACGTTAACTAGATCAAAGCTTATATTTCCCAGAAATACCTGTGAAAGAATTATTGACAGGTAACCTAACCTGGAGTGTTCCATTTTAAGCGAAGAGCTTTATTTAAAAGGAAATAGGTATAGAGCTCTGTGCTCCGAGGAAATATATGAAGTAATCAAATCAACACACGTAGTACGATTCTGCGAACACCACAGAAATTCTAGACAGGTTTCGCTTAATCGAACTATGCTACAAATTGCTGAGCCGGTTTTCTTAAACGATTGAGCGATTAATTTAATTTATTGTGCTTTAATTTAATATTTTTACACACTTATAAATGCTATCTATTAAAAATTGGCAACGCGAATTTCTTCCATGACTAAATATTCGTAAATACGTCATCAAATACTATATATCAATATCAAATACAATAATAGATACCTAAAGGTTGCATGCAAAACATAAATTGTTACCTGTCCCCTTCCTGCTCATGAGAAACAGTAATTAATGCAGTTACTTAGCTAATAGAGAGTCGTAACTTCAAAGTTAGATGTTGGCAACACAAAGCGTAAGG
The DNA here is from genome assembly GCA_947562075.1 of Orthosia gracilis. Classification (NCBI taxonomy): domain Eukaryota; kingdom Metazoa; phylum Arthropoda; class Insecta; order Lepidoptera; family Noctuidae; genus Orthosia; species Orthosia gracilis. Next base: position 16,390,429 of record OX387274.1, read on the forward strand.
AAGTAGTAGTCAACAGCGGAACTTTCAGCATCCACCGTACTTGAAACATAAAAGATAATGAATCATTTGCACGGTAATGTTGCATTTTAATGATGATCTAGTGTTGTTAACATTATACGCGAAGTTTATATGTGTGCTCATAGATATACGACCTGCATTTTGACAACATAACGGCGGAACTGAATTAAAACTTGGAACAGTGAACAGAATATGAATGAAAATATTTCGTTATAATTTTCTCTATACTAGGAGCACAAAGTAGCCATCTTTCAAAACAACGCTAGAGGCATCACGTTTTCGAAAGCACTTCAGTCAGCTGTTCTCGGAAGCTTTAAAACTTCATTTTTCGTCTAAAAACAAGTTAGCAAGAGTGCGTGTCTTGAATGGCGGCTGAGTCGTTAACTTTGGTGTGGTTATAAATCTCTTGAATGGCCAGCTTTATCGGCGTCCGTTAGACACCCACAAACTGACGCTTCAAAGCAATATCAAAGGGATTTTAATTGCCAGTCGACCGACACTTGCCGACATTATTACTATAATAACAATCTGCTGATAATTCCCAAGATGATGATGATAATTACCAACTAAAGGCTAATAGAGACATCCTCAGAGAATTAAAGTGTTGTACAGAACCTAAAGTTTTACTGCTACAAGTAACAAAAATGTTATCACTCGCTGACGCCGCGGCTTCTCTGAACAGAAGCAGGAAATGTTTCGCCCATAAACAAACACAAAATAAAGGAACTATTGTCAGAAGATATTAAAGTAATACGTTTTGTAATCAATGTTCACATAACATGAATAACAACATTGTCGACATTAAAATACAACGAAGCTTAATACAGTTAATACACCGACTATTTCAATAGCAGCAACACCAAATTGAAAATGAAGAGGTGAAACTTTACGTAATGTTGCCGCCTGAAATTGCTAAAATAACGAAATTGCAGTGTGGCATGGCAACTCTAACGTAGGTGAAGCAGCACCTAAACAACTTGGAAAAGATTAATGGGCTTAAAATTGCATCGCAGCTGTGCAATAAAAGCAAGCCGGGGAATCAGAGGCAGGCTCCGAAATGCAGTGTTATATCACTTACGACGTGCGGTTGCATCCCGACTATTTCACCGGAATTAAAACGAAATGAATTTTAAAGATCGCCGCGTTGACCCCTTTTTGGAGACATATTTTAACCAGCCGAGTACAGATAAAGCAGCATTCATTTAACTGCCAGCTTAATAATATTATGAAGAATTACTGTGATTTAAATTTAATGGAGCTCTCCCAACTCTATTATTTTTAGTGGTATTTCTACGTCTCTTATTATCGTGCTGAGCTTTATCAGAGCAAAGTTCAGGCAAACATAATTATCTTTTATTCAGTACCAAACTGACTAGGCGCTCTTGCATTGCATGTGTTTAACGAATTTAGTTTTATTATACCTAGTACAGATCGTATATGATGCAAATATATTATCAGTTATAGATAATACACAAAATCATCTTATAGCTTATCAGGTAATGATTTATATAATGACCTACCTATTATAATATCGTCTCTACTGACAGCTACAGGATAAAAATAAAACCATAACTAAGAATTCACTCCTCTCTATATCATTTTCTTTAATGTCCAGCTTATAAAAAGGCATTAAATAGATTTATTCGATATTGATGTCGAATAAATCTCAGTAACCAATGAATTATAAATCAGGACTTTCAGAACGTTCCATACATTCGCGTCGTGGAGCAAAAAGCAAATTGCGTCTGACCGGTCTCGTCTGAAGAACGTTCTAAATACGTAGGAGGACACACCGTACAATACGAACAATTGAGGACAACTCGACAGTTATAAACACTAGACCCAACTCATTAGAGGAGCACTTAACGAGAAACATACGTATTGAAAACGATGTGCGATTTGAATTAGTAATCTTCTACTTCTAAGCAGCAATAAAACCACAAAATCCTTTGACATACGAAACATGGACTCTATTTTGGAGACTCTATTATTTCAGTGAAGACCTACGTTTTTATTACGAAGCAACCCTATTATTACAGACTTAAAGGTTATTTTTTATTCTTCGTAACAAAACTGGGATAGTAATGTCCCGCGCCATTAATTTTCCCAGCTAAATAAAGTTTCAGAAACGGAAAAGTCAACAACGGAGTTTTCCTTTATTGTTGAGGGCAAATAACTTGCGGGACAGGAAAATATACAGGACCTCGAGAAATTCTTGAGATCAAACGATATAAGAACAGAATATGTTCTATGGGAAGAAAGATTAAAGTGGACTTGTGATTCTTAATAAGAGACGCCTCAATAATAGACAGAACAAAATTGTGTTAATAAGGCAGTGCACACAATGACTGTCTATTTAGGTTGACATGAAGTACGTAATAAAGTTTTGATAAACCTAGGCGCCTATGTAATTACAACAAAACATCATTCAGTCACCTACATACATCACTCAGTTCTTATCGAAACAATTGCAGCAAACAACTAATTATATTATTGCGGGTACTTACTTTGCTGGAACTATTTTACTAGACATTTATTTTGTCACTCGGTATAAGCAATCAGTTAATTTATTCAGTATGAATGGATGTTGCTAAGTGACATCAATTGACGTTTATCGGTGTATTGGGACTGGTCTGCGTGCGCTTGGGTTTACGTATGCGCCACATGACACTGCTGACGTCACCGACTAAGAATGTAAGCATTCAAACTATCTTAGTATCTACCTTCTTCGAAGTTGTAGAGCTTTAACATTTATATCTTGTTTTATTCAAAGCCACGGCCAGGTTTTCCTACAAAGCTTCCTTCCTGCTAAGAACATGTTAGTATGCAGCATCTTACTAAATTAAATCTTATAAACATGGTGTGAAAGCTTAATGCTAATAAGCCACAGAAAAAAACACAGACTCACCAAACACAATTAGACATTATTACAACACATATTTGGACTACGAAAATAGAAATGAAAACTAAACTACTAAATAAACGAAAGTCACCATTCCAAAGTATGTAAGAATAGTCCTTGGGGAAAGCTTCACAGGAAAAGGTAGCTCTGTGGGGAGTTCGCGGTATCGACTAAACAAAACAGGATCAGAATTCAGAGGTCGTGCGGTCGCTCCAAATGTAGATAACGATATAATCTATATAACCGTGTCACTTAAGACAGTTCCAAAGAAGAAATGCATTCTTTTACCAACTCTATTATAGAAAACTAGCTGTTCCACGCGGCTTCGCTCCCGTGGACCACCACACAGGACTCGTTTCTGGGACAAAAAATACCCTATGTCACTCAAGAATAATGTAGCTTCTATCGGTGAAAGAATTTTGCAAATCGGTCCAGTAGTTTCGGAGCCTATTCGCTACAAACAAACAAAAAAATCTTTCCTGTTTATAATATTAGCATAGACTACAGCTGCTTATATAATATTGTGTGGAAGTGATGTATGGAGCAGTAAACCAAGAAATGGGGACGAACATTCTCGGGCGAACCAATAACAAATCAGCAGTAAAGTTACTCGATTCACAAATTAAACCAATTCGCGATGACGTCGGGTGGATCGATAACCAGATAAACAAGTTGGGGTGGAGCAGCGACCCCTGTACTCTTGAGGACGCAGATGCCCATACATGGGACGGCAACATTACGACAGTTAGACGGTTTAATCTGGTCCCGACGCGGCAGACTGGGGTGGACTATAGACACACTTGTGGGACACGCTTTGCAATGATTCTACTAGTTTGCTGATTCCGCACAAATTGTAATTCAACTGAGGGGAAATAATCTATTATGTGCTACTTGGGAGCTGCGGGTTTCGACCCTTAATCGTATCTCCTATAATATTGAACTTAATGTGGTATGCTGTGTCCTTTATTAGGCTCGACAACTTTTCTCAGAACTGATAAGGGAGCTTAGTTTTAATGGATAGAATCCGAAGCTTAAAACTATCAAAAGTTTAACTACCTAAGTGTGCTTTGCTAGCATATAATAAATGAATATTTCTATGGGCAATGGATAGATACATTTACCGGATAACTTAATAAAGGAAAACATCGATGTAACCAAAGGAATTTTCTTACACAACAATCTCCACAATGCGGAAAAGAATAGACACAAAGGCACTTAATATCTGATATGCGTAGGCTCACGCATAACTGTAGACCCAAAGCTTCGGAACCCTGAAAATTAAACCTTTTGTCTGCGTTTTATTCTAAACCAAAATAAAAAAAATAAACTCATATGAATATTTCACGTGGGTCCTTCTGGCTCGTATGTCAAGCTTTATGACTTAAGCTAATGGATCTCATGTCTGTGATAAGAACCCCAGACACATTAGAATCTGATTCCCCAAAAAATAATCCCTAAACACACACTGGGAGAGGGGGAGCCACACGTCTAATCCCTGAATGGCGCCACCGCCTGTGACATTCTGTTACAATGTGGAGCAAACGACTCCCCAAGTCCCTGACACTTCGCGAGACTCGCACAGTTCGCGCCCCGATTAATTTCGACAGTAAAATGACATTAAAACCTGTGACGATGCTTGTACGGCGGATTCATTATCTTATTTTCGTTTTCAATAACAAAGTTGAAAAACAAACATGTCGACGTGGATACTTTGAAATATTTGAACACACAAAGGAATATATTTCGCAATATCTATTCAGTCAAGTAACATCAGATCTACCGCAAATACCGCATCCACCTACATAGGTATTACCTAGGTATTGAAAATCCATTTGTAAGGGGACTGGACTTTAGCGAGCTTCAAGTTTCATTTGATTTGAGGTGTATCGGATAGCCGGTCCGTTACGTAGGTGCCGCATTATGTGGCTTCGTGAGCCGCAAACCGCTCACAGTACACCTTACTCGGGAAACGTGCTACTCTTCGAATATCCGAGGATAAACGTAGTACAGCTGCTGATATCGATTACTTAGGGTTTTAGACGTTACTTTGTAAACATCGTTTGCATTTCCCACGTCTATAATTTACGACTTCAAAGGAAGAATAATTCCGAGTTAAAGAGCCAAATATCACAGCAAGCTTGCCACCGGTAACAAAGAATCAATACCTTGAACCTAAAATAAAATGTAACAATAGGCCGCGCCGCTATATAGGACACCCGCTTAAAATGCTTTCCATGTTCGGAGTCATCCGGCGGTGACCGCGCAGTGCCCGCACTCGCCTGTCGGCCAGGAAGTAAGACATGGGAATCTAATCACTTACTCGATCTTATCTGCCTCCAAATATTTTAACTTTCATGAAAATAAATAATCGCCATGTCAGAAAGTCATTAATTTCACTTGTAACCAGGATGTTAGTTGTGACTTGTGACGCGAAAGCGCCAGATCGTTTTAAGATAAGGTTATCGTAGTTTGAGTTCATAAGCATTCTTTAAGCTTTTATTAGCGTTGGTAAGAACCGATAAAAGCTGTACTAAACTCAGTACTTATAGGTCACTCACGTCAACGTGTCGCTTCATAAGAGTTTCTTTATATCAATAACTTCATGAATAAATAAGTTTTTAATGACCCAGTCGTATCTATTTAAAATATCTATTATTGTGCCGATAAATCAAATGTAATAAGAACATCTCTTTAGCAAAAAAATACTGTTATGTCATTCAGCATTTGGCATAAGAGGCGCCCTCAAAAAGCGAACGTGAGTCGGCAAATTGTAACTAATGGATCTCCCAGAAGATGACTCATGAGTCCCACATGTCACTCTTAAGTAAGTCACAGACTGATTTTATAGAGACGCGGGTCGAGACCCGTTATTTTTGGAACGATTATGGGGAATGGGACCAGTTTCTGTATGCATACAAAAACTCACCCTTACACGTTCACTGAAAAAGTAGGTTACAGTTACATAAGTAGCTTCTATATTTAGGATCAGGACAGTAGCAGCTACTTAATTATAGATAAAATTACTTGAACAACGACCTTTAAACGAAACAATGACGCCAGCTCACATTATACTCAGAAATACTAATTGATCTGAATTAAACAATGAGATGAATGTCCGTCTGGTTATGACGTGACTGCAAATAACATGCCTGTTCTAATTGATTAATTTGTTCTGCTTTATCAGAACAGATGACAGTCTCAATCATGATTAAAAAGAACAGCAACCGCAAGAGAGAGATTCTAATGAAGTAAATCGACATGTGAAATTAGAACACCGTTGTTCGGCAAATTATAAATAACGAACGTCTTGCAAAGGTATCCATGTCACCACAATAGGATTACACAAATGAAAGCTGGATTTCAAAACGCAAAACATGGATTCCCGTTGCGTAAAAGCAATTCAATCTCCTAAGCACATATGCGGACTTCATAAATCTCATGTCAGATCGGTAGAAGCGCGTTTTATGTCATAAATACAGCGGGTATGTATGTCAAAACATGGGGGATTTGGGTGCGCTCTCCCTACGCGGATGGCCAACCGTCGCGCGACGCCAGCCGAGATAATGAAAAAAGAAGATTTATGATCAAACTCTAATCAAATTTTATTACCGTCTACGACCCTTCACGTTATTATTCCTTACGTACTGCGTTTTCATTATCGATTTGTAGTTCACTATGTCATCCTTCAAAGCGCCGCTTCTGCTAGTTACAGATATTTCGGTACCTACTCTAAAAACGTCAAGATGGATTGTAGAATTTCTTTTTGACAAAATATTTTAAGCTACGACGATGAAACTTGAAATTGCTCCAACATTAGGAAGGTATCACCTAAATACAAAGCAGATGAAAAATCAAAACGTAGCCAAGTTTCCTTAGCCAAAGGGGTCGTGAATCGCATTACCATAAAGTTTCCAGCACGGAATGTTGTGTTGTAATATAGCGGGCAATAATATAGCCATTCGTACGCAACGTAGAATAACGCTCGCACCTCCCCCTACCACCATGATCCCGTCCTTCACCTCTCTGACCCAATTATGCGGAACATATTACATTTTTTTAGCCCTTACCTACACCAGGGACACCTCTCCACTCAATGGCTAATAATGACATAATAAAATGACCATGAACTTGAATGTCGCGAAATTCAAGAAGGGTTAATTCCCCCACATCACGTTTTGTATAAACTAACGAAACTGGTAACAAATATAACCCACCGATATAACACGAATGCTTTCAAGTTGAGCATATAATTGTATCAAATAAGCGATGCTCAAATTCCATTGTAAATTAATAACAAAGATACAATTATTCTACCAGAACAGTGAAACGAAACAGGGCCTCTCATTGCTTATTTATCAAATAAGCTGATATTGCGGCCCAGTTCTAGGATTGCCTGATTATAAGTTCATATTGCTGGTTGAGAGGTCATCAAGAGCATCTGCATTATTGTTATGTCTCCACTTTCATTCATTGTCCATTCAATTTACGTTTTCTACAGCGGCAGGCAATCTTGTGCCCGTTTTTTGCAACTATTCTCAGGAGTTGGAATTAATATTTTCTTTGCTAGCATCTCTCTGCTTTGCAATTTAATGGGTTTATAATAGAACTTCAGTATTGTTAAAAACAGTAAATTGTTATGAATTGGTCATATTTTAAAATGGACAATACACTTTAAAACCTTTCAAAATATTTTTACAAATACATGTTTGCAATGACCCTCAAAGTGAGTAATGAGAGCAAAGGGTGCCACAAAAAGGTCTATTATGTACAGTAAAGCGCAATGACTTGAATTAGTTATTCAGTTGATTATACCTCCCCTCTGGCCACTCTATCATTATCGTTTTACTTCACGCACGTGGCGGCTTGCGCAGGCACCCTTGTGCTCTTCAAGGTCGATAATTATAGCCTGCACAGTCTTTTGTTCCTCGGTCGCTACCCTCTCTTTAAGAGTAAATATTATTCTGTCTTCATGTATAGGTAATTTAAGGAGGCACTTCAACAGTTCAGCACAGAAGTCATTGAATATATCATTTATTTATATTGTATTAGTCAGTGAAAATTTATGTATAGTAGTTATTACGTTAAGTTGGAATGAATCCGCGAAATCATGGCGAAAGTAATGTCCATTACTGATATTGATTCTCAATATATTTTTTTACACTACACTTTTTGTCTACAGGACTATTGTCTACATTCACATTCAATCCTTCTTATCCAATGGGTTTAGAGTCGTCTAGCATTATAATCCAAACAATAATAGATCGATCGATAGTTATCTTCGTTGACCACATCAAATCTCTCTTTTGACTGTAATCTGCTCTTCTACAAATGATTTAAGACGACTGGACGATATCTTCCAAAAATATTTGGGTGAATCGGTCTTTCATACATTCAGCTACTCTGAAAACCTAATCCAACAAGCAGATCTCGCTGAACCATACGACCGAATACGACCGTTCATCAGGCTTTGCGGTATAGTAGACAACGAAAAAAACTTTTCAAGCTTGCCAAAAATCCGACTTGTCCGCGTATTGTTTTTTGCTTTATTCTAAGTTCTGTATTCAAAAGGTGTCAAACAACTGTAGTCTTCTGTAACGTAAACAATATCACTGTAACAAGATTCAGATCCCTAAAGAGCGTTTGATTCGATTGATAGTAGATTAATTCCAAACTCTGTTGCGAACAGTTAGATGATATAACTCGAAGCAGTTTGGAGTCCCATCGTCTTGTCGCTGGGGAAATAACTCGCGCACGGCCGGTTATTTCGTTGAAAGTAAAAGAATCTCTAGAGTTAATACTGCACTAGTTTTCTAGTGAGAATAACTACGCCATAAAGCACTAATATAAATTCCAAATGTTATAACCGCTTTATGAGCGGATTAAGAATCATGACTAACTATACCGCAGCGCTCGTTATTCCACATATTTAGAGTTTTAGGGAAGCAAATTCATTCTCAAGTTTATACAAACATTCCGCTGTACTCCGTCTTAACATAAACGGCAAATGAGGAAACTTTTGTAATAAGTTTATTTATACTAGAGATTAGGCATTGCGGGTCGGCCCGGATTCTTCGGGGAAATTTAAAGCTACCCAACTTGCACCTGGGAAATCACATTCTCACCAACATGTTGTAAGAAAATAAAAAAAGAAACCTGGACTAGAATAGTAACTGCGGTTGGGATGATAAAACTAGTGGCAGAAAATAATAGCGGTTAATCTTTTTTTTCGCACTTTCAGCCATTTTTTGTATTGTAGTCATCTCGTTGGAGAAGAATTACCTAAGAGCGGCACCGATTTGAACATTTTATTTCCTAGAATTTCAACTACTCACAAAAAAGCTGCAAAACACTTAGATGATTATGATTATATTCTTATTTTTAGTACGCGTTTTGGTACACAAGGATTTATGTCAAAAACTTTTTAGCGGCTGAAGCTTATAGTCAAGTTATACGTCCGTCCTTAGGATTATTGAACAACTCAAATAATCCTTGAACTCTTGAATACCAGCTAGAAAGGAAAATTAAAATTAAACGTGCATATAAATAAGATTCACACGAGTGCACGACCCTTGACTAAAGTGCGCGGGCGCAGGCCACAGACGGCGCAACCCGACGAGTGTAAACACACACGCCACTGAGATGAAACGATGGAAGCCGGCTCTGGCCACTTATCGACTCCTGCAACCGTTTTGATTATGCCTGCTCTGTCAACACCCCAAAATAGACACAAATACGGCGCCGCATTTTGGAGAAAATTTAAGTATTACAGCCCGAATGTTGTACGCCTCATTAAAGCCCAATCGTTTTAATTATCACTAATTCTAAACTAATACATGCTGTGCACATAAATAACTTTGTTAGGCAATTACAGTTCACCAGAGTTATAGAATAGCTAATGCGAAAATGATGAATGAATAAATTTTAGCAAAAACAGATAACGTGCCTAGAAACTTAAAGCTTTTGCAGAAGCTTTACATAAACTACTAATATTTCGGTATATAAAATACTGTTACGGTGGAGCCAATCCATACTGATATTATAAATACGAAAGTAACTCTGTTGACGCTTAAACCGCTGAAACGATACAGATGAAATTTCAATTGGATAGTTTAAGACCATAGGACGGGCATAGGATAGTTTTATCCCGGCAATCACCCTTAATGGGGTGGGAAGGGGAGCGGAAGTTTTTATGATGAACTAATAATTTCTCGAGTAATGCGGCCCACACTCCTACAATATTAATGCGCGATATAAACAAATAGGTTATTTGAAGTACTAATGCAGACGAAGTCGCGGGCAACAGCTAGTCTTTCATAATTCCCATTACAATTTGGATAATTTTACTACAAGCATCAATGATTGATTAGTGCCTACCAGATCGATAAAAAGTTCGGGTATATCCTAAACAAGCTCTTAAAGAATTACTGGCTTATAAAAATGAACCAGACCGCGTCTTATATAACATTTAATGTAAAGCGGGTGAACTAAAATAAATTCTTAACTTAAAATGCGTTGAAAAAATGAGCGGTGGCCAGGTGCAGTCCATATCCGCTCGAACAGAAAGAAAAAAGATGGGTGCTCTTTGAGAGGTAGAGTACTACATTAATGTCGTTTCTTTTTTGTGCTAGAGAGGCATAATATGGTTAAAGAGAGTAAAGAAGATAATAAATTACGGGGCTAAGAGTAGTAAGGTTTTTGTTTTGTTTTCAGAGTTCATTAACCATGAAGGGAGAGGATCGATGTATAGATTTCATGAATCGCCATGATTCATTTACCATCTTTCGATACTATTATATTTAAACTGTCGGAATGCTCTAATTTCTGAAAAGCATTAATTACACCATTTATATAATTCAAATCTATCTATCTGAAGGTAAATAACACTAACGATTTTTGTAGCCTGGCGTCTTAGACCTCGGAACGCAAAGCCGCCTTAGAAAAATGTCTTAAAAAGACTTAACGCGCTTTTGTGATTATGATAACTTTTCCTAAGTAATCAGCTTTAATGTCTTCACAATAAAAAAAGTCAAAGGTCTGATGAAAAAGTTCGCCAACGTACTTTGTAGGTTGTCAGTGAAATTGCGGCGAAGTCAACCCATAGTGGATTCAATACACCTAACAGTAGATTGATGAGGGCAAGACCCCACTTTTTCCAACTTTTCCTCGCAAGAAACTTTTCGATTTATCATATTCTATTTGAAATGGGGTTCGGAACAAATTATCCGAGAGCAAAAGTTTTCAATGATAGCTTCCTTCAAGGAGATGCAGACAACAATGGGTTTAAAAAACCTATCAATTTTCTATAACCAAGAATGATCGTAGTCGATTGTTGTTTTTATTGTCATTTTCGATCTAGCTTTTCGTCTCTTGCCGAGATCTTTTTGGTCTTATTGGCCATTGCAATATCAATATATGACAGTTTCTATTTTTTGACCCGCTATCCAGCGCTTGTTGCCTTGTACGAGTCCACTGCACTAATTATCCTTAGAATTATGTTAGGTTTAACAAATATATATCAGTACGTAGTAAATTTCATCCATCTTTTTGGTCTTACTTGTCATTGCAATATTGTAGACATTCGGCTTCCATTCATTTGCAGTTCCTTTTTTGTTGACCCGATAATCTTTGATTAATGTCTTATTAGAGTCTCCAACCTTATATGTAGAATCATGATAAGTTTACTTAGTAGTATCCTTAGAGTTATGATAAGTTTAACGAATTTATTCAGTTTTGCAAATTTTCATTGCAATATTCTTCAGCTTCCATTTATTAACAGTTTCAGCTGTCTTGGCATACGTCTTGTAGGTACGAGTCTATTATCCATGTCCTTAGAATATTTCAAGTTGAACAAATCCATTTCAATCCATAGTATCATTCCCATCTTTAATAGATGAAATCCAAATTTGCACAAACCGAAGTATAGTCCGTGTTTCTTACTATTCGTGCTGATACTTTGGTCCATTGATTGAGCGATTTTATTTTGAACAAAAGCGAACCCGTCGGACGGCAAACGCCGACGTCTACCTGCTTTGAACACCTGTCACAGGCTGTTGTCCATATCATGTATTATACAGAAAAAAGAACTTAAATCTCAGCTGTTTAGGATTACGTCAAGAATGACTTGGAACGCAAAATTTTGGTCAGAGACCAGTCTCTTCTAGCTTTTATAGACCGTACCTAGGTGACTGGGTAAGGTACGTTTTATGCTTCTCAATAAAGCCTAGGTAGGTAGGTACCGGATTATGTATGTACCGAAATCTACTTACATTATAAAATGGCAATGGTATTTGATGATAAGAAGAATCTTATTATGCTGCATCACGATTGATATGACGCATAAAAAGCCAATTCTCATTGATGGTACCGGCAGATGTCCATTTAACAATAGGTGCGCTTTCAATAATAATACCATCTCATCGAATCGTGATGTGATGGTATTCTATTATAGAATTACTTAAGAAACTGTAGAATGGCAAGGCAGGATAGATTTTTAATGTGTTGTAAGTCAGTAACAATTTTGAATTCATTGTAAAATTGAATAAAATAAGAATGAAAGTGGCTATTAACAAAAGTCTACCCGCATAAAAACAACCATAATTTGATTGTTCTCAGAAATGAGATTGGTATCCGCAAAAAGTGCTCTTTCTCAAACGGTCCCATTTGTTCCCTGAATTGCCCGGAATGAGGGTCGCTCGGCTGAATTACAACTTATTTTTCAAGCCATATGACACATACAGTGAGTATATAGTCGTTTTGTGATGCTTAGTTTCTTTAGATAGTATTAAGAGAACAGTAGTTCAGGTCAGGTCACGATTTATCTATGTAGATAATTAGATAAAGGTCCATTTACGTAAGTATAATGTAATCTGGAATTTATAATAATAAGAAATCCAAGCATTAGCTATAAAACTAATAGGCGTGCTCTAATTGGTGGAATATAAATAAAAGTTAACACAAAATCTACGAAATATTTAGCTGTCTACGTTTAGCACCAATTATGAGAATATTTAACTACAATAAGAACCAAAACATGAAGTAAATTGCACATTGATTCAAACAAGAACATGCAACCTTACCTGTTAGTAGGAACAGCAGAATTAAACGCCGCATGACGGAATGCTTTCAGGTGCAGCGTGGAACGTTTACGCGCGTGTGTTTACCGGAGCCATCGTCAACAGTCCCATCACTCAACTATGTAGCCAGTGTTTACCCGACTCAGCTGATGTCTTCGTCTATTATGTTCGCCAATTAACCACACACTCGCGCACTGCGGGATCCGCACGCTGCAGTGTCAACGGCCACGAGCTTACGAGAAAAACTAGACACTTGGCGAAAGCTGTCCTTCGGAGAAGCAACTGGAACTGTCCCACGTTTGCCACTAACTTCCAGTGACTTACTCATTCATCTTGCGAAATACCAAGTGCGGAAACTAGACGACAGTCGCTTCTGTGATGAAAACATCACACATGGCTAGAGCGGCGACGAAAGCTCTCTCGCGCGCGATCGCAGCGCACGGCGGCTGAGTCGCGAGTTGCGTGAGTGGGCCGGCAGCGGCCGGGGCGAGGGGGGCAGGGGGTGGTCCACGCCTGCGCACCGCGCCCGCACCGCACCACCTCCAGTATTGACCGACGACGCCTCCTTCCTACATTTCACATCCTTAACTAGGTACTACGAATTCTCCTTTGAAAAATCCCCTAATTCCATCCCTCCGATTGAGATAGGCCACGTCTATAGCCCATGAAATAAGCTCACCTGTTTACAAGCAAAAAAGTTTTGAATAACTAAGACTAGAGTACTTGCCACAGTATTCCTCCTAACGCTGCCTAGCGCCTGGGAGGATTCAAATCCCAGGCGCTCAGAAGAGTGATGAAACTATGAAAGTTATAAACCATATTATTGCAAAGTTAGCGCGAGGGTAAACAATTTTGCCTTTCTTGTTAGGTACGTTTTAAAATAATGGAATGTGTAGCATCTAGTTGCATAACAATGAAAGCACCTATTTAATATTTAGGTTTTATAAAAGAATTGGTCCTATTTTTAAGAGCAAAAGAAGGGTAGCTAATGATTAAATTTGACCTATTTTAACCACTACCTGTGTGCCTGTGTGTTTGTGTATCTATCTGTGGCATCATAGCTCCTAAACGGATTAACCGATTTTGATTGCGTTTTTTTTTTGTTTGAAAAATGTCACTCTCGTGTTCAGCCGTTCTCTCATTATGGAAGTTTTACTGTTTGAATCGGGGTGTTTTCGCAAGATATCGTGACAATAATCAATAGATTTTCGATCGAAGCGTGTCTACTAGATAAATTAGGTATGTACCATAAAATAAAAATGTGTCGGGGTTTTATTAAATTTTACTTGTTACTTATCCAGCTTTAAGTTCCAAATCTAACCTTTACTTCGAATCCATAAACCATTGAGAATTACAAGGTCTTAATAAAAAAATAGAGATATATGCAGTCTCAATTCCTCACGAATGCACACTAAAAAGATCGTGATTGATCTAGTCTAGGCGACAGCATAGTTGGCCTGCAGACTATATACGCAGTTGATGACGTCAAAGTATGTTGGCAACGGGCAGACGCCCGCAAAGCGAATTAACTTGGGATGTAGAGGCACTCAAGGATGACATAAGCTATGTCCTTTAAAGCGGGACAAGTCTATCGTGCTAACTGCTCCACTATTTAGTATTCAGACGGCAATATTTGGACTGTCTACTGAATTATGATTTCGTATTTATTTTCTTGGATATTAACCTGATTGCTTGCTGTCGACTATTAAAAGATAATCTTAATTTAATATTAGAAAGGGACAAATTGTTTATTTATACCATTTCATAAGGAAATTTTTGGAAGTACCTACCAACCTACTGATATTACGAAAATATATTTTTATCGTTAAATGCCTTATGCTGTTTTTTATTTCGCAAAAAAAGCATGCTTCCTGTGGGATAAACCACGGAAAATGCATAAAAATACCAGTCATCCCTAAGTACACACACACAAGAACAGTGTGTCTCGGCATCACGGGTGCTTTCAGGACAACATCTACGGCAGCGATTGAGAGATACCTTAATATCCCTCCGCTGCATATGATGGTTGAATTCGAGGCAAGGAAGACATTACATCGTCTTGCTGTTGCTGGACTATGGGATGCCTCTAAGCCAAAGACTAACCATACAAAGTTCGATGTAAATGAAGGCCTGGATCGGGTAACAAGCATGATATCCGATAAAATGCAAACTATGTTTGTGTTTGAAAGGTCTTTCAAGGTCCAAATCCCTACAATAGAGAACTGGACGAAGGGACTAGATCCACCAGAACAAGATAGTCTGGTGTGGTACACTGATGGATCCAAAATGGAATCAGGTACAGGAGTGAGAATATTCGCAAAAGGTTACAAATGTAGCAAAAGCTTAGGTAAGATGGCAACTGTATTCCAAGCAGAAACATATGTCATAATAACCTGTGCTCAAGAGAATATAGATAGAGGCACCAGAGGTAAATCCATATATATTCTTAGTGACAGTCAGGCTGCACTCAAAGCCATGGCATCCTACAAAGTGGACTCCGGACTTGTTCTGGATGCTATCCGAACCCTAAACAGGCTTGGGAAGCATAACAGGGTAAGACTGATATGGGTCCCTGGGCACAAAGGAATCCATGGTAACGAAGTGGCAGATGTACTGGCAAGAGAGGGCTCAGCAAATGATTTTGTAGGCCCAGAACCATGTGTAGGCATTTCGACGTGTCTCGTAAAAGCCGCATTTAGGGAGTTTGCAGATCACAGACAACGAACATATTGGCTGTCTAGTACCGGTCTACAACACTCAAAAAAATTTCTAGGCTCTACTTTCAAAGCCCGGAAATGCATTTGGAATATGAGCAGGGGGCAAATCCGCTACCTGCTTGGGGCCTTTACTGGGCACTTTGGAACCAACGACATGCTCATGAAGATGGGTCTGGCCGCGACACCCATGTGCAGGTTGTGTGGGGAACATACGGAACGCATGGAGCACCTTCTGTGCACATGCGATGCACTGGCTGGTAAGCGAATGAGTCTCCTAGGGGTTGGATATCCAAAACCGGAAGACTATAGGCTCATATCACCTAGTCTCGTTGTAAAACTCATGAAAAGAGTTTTCAACGAGATTGGGGAGGAGTAAAGTATCTAGGGGACCACAATAGATCCCAATGGGTCGAATTGTCTGAGTTATTTCTCGGCCCCTCCACAAGATAAGATAAGATAAGTACACACACTGGCAAAATTAGCGCCACAAGAAAAAAATATCGTAAAGCTTTTTTTTACCGTTACAGTCTGGTTTTTCTTTTGTTTTATAACAAAACAAATTATGCCTAATTGATAAAACAATTGAACATCACCTTTCATGAGATTGTTTTAACTTTATTCGAACTTACATCATTTTAAGAAAATTTCGCTTATTGCCACTTTATTTGATTTTTTTTCGAAATTTTAATAAAAAAGTTTAATTCTTTTCCGAAGCATAGGACAACATTGTGGACAACTTAATCCAAAGTGAGTGGGCCAGGGAGTAGAGGTGAGGAAAAATGTTTTTTAACCTTTAGATGATGTGCATAATTGTTCGTTTACCTGTTTCAACCATTTCTTACAGTTTCCAATGATTCAGAGAGACTAATGTTTTTGTGAGAACATCAGGACAAGGCAGAAAACCCTACTGCTTATAGGAATAATCGTTTCATTCAGCTTTGCATTCGCAAAAATCTGCGTTTAAAAGCTGTTGAAGCCAGAAATGAGCTGGAGGAAGTTCGAGGTGCAACAGTAAGTGAGCTTACGGTACGAAGGAGGTTGAAGGAAGCTGGTTTTGGTTCGTTCATGACCGCCAAAGGTCTATTACATGAGGCACACTCCTTAGAAACAGTATTACTTTTGCTAGAAAACATCGACATAGCCCAACGGACTAATAAAGTAAGATATTCTTTAGTGATGAGTGTGCAGCAGGGGTGGCCCCGTGGTATGAGCAGTGGTGGCCCAGTGGTATCGGCCACGACTTATAAGTTGTAGGTCGTAAGTTCGGGCCCAGGCAGGCGCATTACTTGGCGTAAATTATTTCATCACCACTGCTGTCAAATCAGTGAATGAAAACATCGTGAGGAAACCGGCATATCGTAGAACCAAAAAATCGAAGACATATGACATCCATTAACCCGCACTGGGCCCGCGTGGTGGATTACGATCCATGCCCTCTCACAGAGAGGAGGCCTGTGTCCCAGCAGTGGGAACATTAATAGGCTGATGATGATGATGAGTGTGAAAGCAATTTAAATGGAATTGACGGACTGCATTAAATGTTTTACCATGCACAAGAACAAAGTAATCTGTAATTTTTAAACTACTGTGGCATATGGTAGAGGAACAATATTGGATTCAGGTAGTATATGTTTTGGAGCTCGTACGGACTTGGTGGTAATCGATAGAGGAGATCTCATTGAAGATCGCTGTAGAAGTGTTCATTATGAATAAATTGTGATATCATTTGCCCTTTCATCAGGGGCCACTTCGTTTTGATCCAGAATAATGCTCGGTCATATACCACTTTTTCAACTTCAGTCTATTTAAAAATGTCAATATCGCAGTCTTGGAATAGTTGGCGATAACACCAGTCATGCATCTTATAGAACACGTTTGGGCCTTGATAAAACGATAGACAAAATTCATGATAGGTACCTTCACCTGTCAAGGTGGTTGCACTGCAATGTACCGTTGTACAGGAATGATTGAGACTACCACACAAGACAATGGATACCATTATTCTCAATATGTCTAGGCGGGTGAAATTTTTTTTAAAAGAACGTGGAGAAGATATATGTGATATTAATTTTATTGTAAAAATGATTTTTTAATTAACTTTCCTTAGTAACCAATGAATTAAATATAAGTAAAAAAAATCAACAATGTGCAGTATTCACACAAAATCATGTTACTCACATAAAATGTATTAAATGCGATCACATTTTTATTTCAAAAGGTGTATTTTTAAGTAAGGAATCCCGTCCTAATATAAAATTTAAAAAATTAAAACGTATTTAAAAAAAAGTCTATTTTATTTATTTTTTTCCGCTAATTTTGCCGGTGTGTATATTTATTTTTTATTTATTTATTTCAACCTTATCACATTAATCTTTACAGGATTACACCCAATACGATAAATGCGCTTATCCTAAGTAATCTAATTACATATTAAATATCTAAACTAATTTAATGTTAATTAGTTTACAAACAAAATTTTATCTATAACAAATTTTAAACAATGCACTCCTTGTGAATTCACCCAGAGTACAGCAGAATAGATCGGTCTCAATAGCCACAAGGTTGAGCGTGCGGAGTGCACGCGTCAGCGTATATATCTACACTGTTATTGTATTAGGTACTAAAACTCTTCTAGCAGTATTGAAAAGTACGTACGCTTGACCTCTTCTCAAGGATTTTATTCTGATCAGGAAAAGTTCCGCGTACCGAAGGACGGAAAATTTCCTTATTTTAAATCGCTTCAAGGCGTCGCAGTAGGAAAACATTCGCTGCCAGCTGATATTCATGATCATTTATTTATATATGTACACACAAAACTCTTGACAGAGAAAAGAAAGAATACAGACAGAAGAGCATAAAGGAACTGCAATAGAAATTATCATTATTATGGTCTCTAGATTTTTAGGTTCCGAAGTAGATTTTATTTTTAGTTAAAATCTCTCAATTCATGTCTTTTTAAGACATAAATTGAGAGGAATGCCAGATAGGAGACAGTTTTTCTAGTTTTATTTAAGGTTCCCGGCACCGACTTTGCAAACTGCAAGTCATACCTATTTGCGATTTCATCGCCTTTTGACAGCGCGATAACAGTAACCATATTTACTTATTAAGTTGACTCTTTGCAATTTGCGTGTAATCAAAAACGCGCTTCATTTTGGAAGAAAACTAGACTGTATCTATCAGATTTTTTTTTTTTATTCTTGGTGTCCAGTACCCAGGTACTTAACTGCACGTTGGCTAAATCTGTTAGTAGAACCTGTAGGACTGTTTTCATTGATATTTTTTAACTGCCTCAAACAGTTCCCCCTATCATCAAATAGGTAGGAATTTTCATTCTGAAGGCTTCTTGTTAGGCAAGTTATGAATTAGTTCCGGACGAAGTCAGCAGGTGGCGCTGGCGTAAATTGCTTCGCGTAGCACTTCGTTATTTGTAACGAAGCTTCGCTCGCAGTGAAGCCATTATTTTTTTTTAATAAAAAGTATCATAATTTACTTCAACAGTCCTCCAAGAATATATGTACAAAGTTTCATGATGATCGTTTCAGTAGTTTTTGCGTGAAAGCGTAACAAACAAACTTACATTCACATTTTTATAATATTAGTAAAGATTCGTAACCATGTAGATAATTTCTATTTGTTTTTTTTTTAAAGCTTTAAGTAAATAATGAAAAATACAGGTTTTTCATAGAGACTATAGGCCGAAATTATTTCTTTACAAAAGACTCCTTGAATAGCCTTTCCTTGAACCCGATTCCTATACGCTTTAACGGAAAAATATACCCTGTCTGTATTGCCTTGAACGATATTTCGTCAGCGGTTGGTTACTAGGTAGAGCACAAGGTGGAGCTATGACCGTGGCCTCGTGAACCGCTGTATGCGAGTCGCATAGAACCGATCGGAGTGGACGCTAAAAATACGACTAAGTCCAGCAGTGAACAACTTTCAGCTAAAAGGAAGATGGTTGGATGGTGAATCAGTTTTGGGTGAAAACCTTAGAGCAAATTTAAAGTCTTGTTAAATTAGATTACAGTCCGTCCGCCTGCTTAGTTTTTAGCCCATTTTATCGTCAGGGAACACGGTATTTAAATAGGATGATACAGCACTTCCATTTGCCTTAGTTAATTGGGCTGATAAAGAATGACTGTTATGATTGAATTTAAGCTCGGATTACAGTGAGGCGAATCCCACGCGGTATGCGGAACGAAATTTACTCGCACCGATTGTGCCAAATAAAGATTCAAGCGCGAATTCTATCTTATTGAGACAAATAATGGGCCAAGAGGCTCATCGGCAATGAGGCTTTGGTCGAATCAAACCTCCAGAGCCTTGAAAATTGTCGCCGAGTTGCCAACTTGTCGGTTTTTATCGGTTGCATCCACAGACATAAATCTAAATAGATAACGCAAGTTCCTCCATCTATATGAAAAGCAAGCGTGCCACTTTTTCACAAACAATTAAAAAACAAATTTGCTTACCAATGAAAGAAAACATTTCCAATGCTTTGGCCAACTTTTTCTATACATTCTTTATAGCTTATTATTGCATAAAAAGGCATTTTTCTAGATTTCGGTGGATATCCGGTGCCGATAATGCTCAATGAAAAACTCAGATTACGATTATTGTTGTTGTCGTAACTTTAGTTCGTTTTTTGGCACGCGAAGTACATACAATCGCGTCATCTAGTTAGATTTATGTCTGTGGTTGCATCTAATTCCGCCTAGCCCGTTTCATCATCGGACTACAAGACGTACGGCGATGCGCCATCGGTACATGGTGGTCATCCCACCTATACGCACTAAACATTTTGAAAAAACTTTCATTATGCATACAGCTACGGAGTGGAATTCCCTGCCGGAGTCAGAGTAAATAGGTTACTTCTAGGCAAGGGTGTTACACCGTCGACCACAGCATCGCTTACCATCAGGTGAGATGGTGGTCAAGCGCGAGCCAATAAGTAATAAAAATTACGCGCCCAGTAGCATACCGCATAGGTCTCGCTTCAGTTTCGGACATCTTCCTTGGAAGATAGTAAATTTTCATATCAATCAAGTTTACTGATCGCCTATGCATAAAATACTACTACATACTACATCCATACCACCACATAATCTACAACTATTTTAGAATCAAAAACAGGTACTTTTTTTAAATCTTTTATAATTGTAAACAATTCATTCAAACTACACTACATTATTACCATCTAATATTATGTTATATGTAAAACTAAGTGGTCTGTATCATTTGCCTTGTAAGTTTTTCTTGGGTCCAGATTTTGATGAGTTGTTTCCTGATTTCAAATGCTATTACAGCTGTAGCCATTCCAGTGTTCAAGCTGTCTACTCCTCTTTGTAAAGGAATATTTAACCTCACGCCGTTTTTACTTGATGCCAGCCTGCAAAACAAAAAAAAATGAATTGTCTGTGGCATTCTAGGAAAAGTTATTTAAAAGAAAATGCAACTTGGCATTGTCTTACTTGTAACTATCTTGACTTATCCCCTCAGTTTCTCCACCAATTATTAAAGTTGTGTGTTTTAAAGATGTGAAATCCACACCATAGTATGGCGACACTGGCATATGATTTCTTTCATAATTGTCCTTTGTTTCATCTTTATCATCTGTGGTTGTAGTATTGCTATAAGCAATAAATATTGATGTGTTTGGTTCCAGGTGTTTCGGCATTTCACTCCAGTCCATGGAGTGGTAAACAGGGAGCCTGAAATGTGCACCTGCTGCACTTCTTATTACCTTGGGATCCCAAACATCAACGCATCCTGAAAATAAAAATCTATAAGTATGGGTACAATACAATACATATCAAATAGATAATAAACTTTTCCAATTTACCACGTTATAGCCGTTCTATACAACTGTCAAGATGGCAGTTGTGATTTAAATATAGCAGATAGGTACTTTTAGATTGAATTTGGTAAACAAACGTAATAAATAATTTCAATATAAACCTTAGCTTATTTGAATTTTTAATGTATAAGTTTTCTATTTAAAAAAGCTTTGTTTTCAGAGCAGCTTTCTGCTTTTTTCTTGCTTTCTTTTTTTACCTTTTGAGAGCAGCACTTTTTCGCAGCCAGCACCAACAGCCACACGCAGTATGGCCCCTAAGTTGCCTGGCTCTCGGATATTATCACAGATGAACTGAAGAGGCAGAGGTCTAGATAAGCTCTTAACATTATCTGCTTTTGGCGTTTCAAATACACCTGAAAAAAAAACATGTTAGGTCACATTTTTTTTCCTTGGCCTATGTAGCCTTGGGCAAATGCTTCGCCATATCATTTCAGCCAACTTTATTTTCTGCCTTCTCCAGTCAATCAGCAGTCTATTTAATTATACTGACTAAAAATTATTAGGTAACAGAGGTTTTTTAACCAAGAAAATAGTCTTAAAAGTCACAATGCATTTAAAATATCATAATCAATGTAACTAACAACACTTATTTACAACTGCATGCTTACACTGGCCAACTATATTTGAGTATAAAAGTTATAGGGTATTTGACTGTTTAATTAAAATTATCTATTTCTTCTTAATTTTTGTTAAATTTCTTCAGAAAGGTCAGGTGCGCAATACTAATAACCGGTGTGAGTGTATGATTGGATGAAAGAACATGAGTTAGGTAAAAGAAGTATGTAAGGATCGTAGCAGGTGGCGTTCTGTAGTTTCTGCCTACCTCCATGGGAAAAAGGCATGAGTTTATGTATGTATGTAATACAATAATATTTTTCTAAGATTAGATCAGCACTGACTGAATATTTATAAAGTCAAATAATCCTTACGGTTAAATAATTCAATAAATTGTAAAACAAACTCACCAAAAATACCAGGACTAGTCTCAAGATCAGACCAGAGTTGCATCTCTTTGTAAGATATTTTGTAAAACTTAATACCAGTTTTAGGCAAGAATGGTCTTAAATTGTTTAGTTCTTCGGATCTGCTAAAGATGACGTACCTCAACATACATTTGGCTTCTAAACCATCAATTATTAGCCGCCACCCTTCCACCAGTGTGTGACCTGATCGTAATCTTTCTTTTTTTGATTTCAATTTCACTAATAGAGAACTGCAATTGAACAATAAGTACATTTTGATAATAAATTATAACTAGGTATTAATTATTAAGATTGTTTGAAGTCTTTGAAGTCAGGTTATATAAACATACCTTAAACGGCCATCATTTTCTTTCAATTTTTCAAAAATTATTTCACCATTGTCATCAAAAACTTTCTCTTGACTGAGATAAAACTTACGCTTTTTCATCTTTTCGTCCCTTTTTCGTTTGATTTGTTTTGTTTTTTCTGGTGGCAGAGACGATTTTGTGCGTTCTTCTTCAATTTCATCATCATCAATTTGTGCAACGTTTCTTTCTTTGGCTTGGGTGGTTTTTTTTAGAATGGAAGGATCTAGGTCTATGATCTTTTCTTTTTTGAGATTGGATTTTTCGTCGAAGGGCAATAGAACCTTAGCAGGGGACCTGTGTGACCACCTCGAATATAACCTCACTGAACCGTATACCGGCCCAGGTGGATGACGAATAAAAAATTGTGAAACCAATCTATTGATACTTCTTGCCATAACTGTAGTTTAGTATACTTAATTACTGTATCACTTCTTTTCTTTTATAGAAAGTAATCTAATATTAGTCTCGTGTATACTAAATAGCTGTTGTTTTGATTTTTGATGTCACTGATGTCAGTGTCATCTTTGTACCCTCACAAAGATGACACTGACAATTGACATTTTTCTCTGACTGCTCGCATAGCATACGTCCGGTTAGGTTAGTTCACGATCATTTGTAAAGATTTTATTTGATTTTGAGATATCGGCCAATCCATACATTTGAGGGTTCCGTACCCAAAGGGTAAAAACAGGACCCTATTAATAAGACTCCGCGGTTCGTCTGTCTGTCCGTCTGTCACCAGGCTGTATCTCATGAACCGTGATAGCTAAACAGTCGAAATTTTCACAGATGATGTATTTCTGTTGCCGCTATAAAAACAAATACTAAAAATAGCATAAAATAAATATGTCATCGCTATGGTTTTTGAAAGCTGTCAAATCCACACATTTTGCAACCAATCATTCAGTAAATTTTAATTTTCTCGAATTATGTTTCTGTGTGCTGTACTGTACCAGAATGTACCAACCTCATATAATTTTTTGCCCAAAGATACAACGCTAAAAAAATCAGGAAAAAGCCATAGATATTTAATGTACCTGTCAAAGTAACTCTGATTATGTTGCTTGGTAATCTTCGGCGATACAGTGGAGCTATTAACGTATTGATAAAGTTCTAGAGCAGGAGTGTCATTTGCTTGGCCTTCAGAAGCTTGAGGGCTTTGCTTTCTAGAACGTAAAGAACACCAACACATTAAAGTGATGTTCTCTCATTTTTTGTAAATTTTCCTACGATGAGTCAAGTAAGAAATAACCCGTTAAAACTAAAAAAATGCCAAATCTAGAACATATCACCGATGAAAAATATTTTATTATGTAAAAGTCTGTCTCTCATTAAGATCTGTTTTCTTTCCAGTTATGCTTGCTCCTCATTTCTTTAGTTCGTCTTTCAATTCCTCAAGTTTCCAGAGAAACTACATGTTATCAATATACTACATGTTATGTTACATGTTATCATGTTATTAATATGAGTTCTGCATAGATATAATAGCCAGACTCTACTAACTTTAATTCCAAATATCTCGGCACCGTGACACATTCTTTAGGATATTTTTTTCT
Organism: Orthosia gracilis; assembly: GCA_947562075.1. Lineage (NCBI taxonomy): Eukaryota > Metazoa > Arthropoda > Insecta > Lepidoptera > Noctuidae > Orthosia > Orthosia gracilis. The sequence continues at coordinate 16,414,885 of OX387274.1, forward strand.
TGGGCATCTAACAGAAAATTAATTCATTAGAATGAAAAACACTAATTATCTACCAATCATCCAACTATAATACAAAACCTGCGATACTGTTAACATTAGGCGTTTGTTGTAGGTTTTCAACCTAAGAGAGGATCCAAGCTTTACTTTAGTTTAGAGAAATCCTCAGTAACCTACGATTCCAAGTGAACTAAAGATTAAAGTAGTGAACCCAAAGGAATGGCCAACTGCTGATCCTTAACAACGATTTATCGGAAATTGAGGCCAGCCTTTCCTTTGCACTTTCAGACTTCAACCATTAATATGTTGATGTCGATAAATTATGAGCCAATCAATGCACTATTCTAAAATCGGAACTTGATGTGATGTACCTCATTTTGGTTAAGGTAGTGAACAGAAATTATTATAGTAATTTAGGTTTATTCACCATAATCAAAATCTGAATCTAAAATTTCCATGTGATACTACTGTTGTTTTTTTATTTAGATTGATACATAATAACAATTGGTGTAATTGCTACAAGGCGTTCCAGTACAAGGATAAACAATTTTTTAGAAATCGATCTTTTAGAACTCGATTTTTTTATGAATCGATTCATCGGGTTATGAGTCGAATTGATTTAAAAATCGATCTTTTATGGATATCAAGAATCGCTACCCTTATTTTAAATTTGCCGCGCTTTTTCAGTCTCTACTTTCGTTTGAAGCCCATCGTTTGCCAGACTACACACTTTTAGTTATGTTTAAATTGGTAATTATAATTTATTAAATAGCAATACACCTATGAAAAAGTCACAAACCGATTACGTGTTACATACTATTTTTTGTAAGTGTAATCTGTGGCTCTCTAGAATAGAGTGGCCTTTATTCCATAGAAAAAAAATTACTCTAGCGAGCTTTATTCCAATAAGATTTTTTGCCCGAACAACATTGCATTTTCTTATCACTCGTCAATCGTCAGCTGAAAATAATTTTGTGGATGCGTATTTTGTGTTTATTTATAAATCAGTCAAGGAACGCTGAACAAAATGGCAACGGGAGTAAAACCTCGTGATGATGAAACTTGTCTAACTCGAGCAGACCTAGAGACTATACAAGACGCTATGAAGACTAAGAAGTTTCGAGATCTTTTAGCGGAGTACTGCGAAGAAGTAAGTGACCCGGCTAACCAACAACTTTATCAGGCAGAAATGACCCAACTCGAAAAAGAACGAGGCTACGACGTTACATTCCTTAATCCGAAGGGAGGTTATGTTATCAAAACAAGTGTCGCCGGCGACAGAAAAGCATTCATCAACATCTGTAGCAACGATAACGTCGGCAAACCGACGTACAAGGTAGAAGTGGTAGATGGGAAGAGAGGAATGAACTGGCAAATACCATACTCAATAGTACCACCACGAGAGGACTATGATCAGAACCGAAAACGTTGCGTCATTTACGACGTAATTTTCCATCAAGACACTCTCCGCATGGCGGCGGTTAACAAGGAGTTCCGTCAGTTAGTAAACAATACTGCCTTTGATGCATTGCAAAAAACTTATAAGATTCACCTAGACAGTAACAACTTCAGGTTCCCCAAATCTCAATATAAAGGTATGTGTACACCTGCTGTTATCCGAAAAGAAGACCCCAACTATCAACCTCCTACAGAGGAGGACACTGACAGTTTGACTCCAGAGATGATTGAGAAGCTTTATCCCCAACATAACTATTCAGAAAACAAACCTGAGCCAGTGACTGCTAATACAACATCTAAACCAGCAAGAAAAGTATGGAGAAACACTGAGTTTGCACATTCATCTGAAAATGGGTACACCATTCCAAAGTATGTCATCAAACAGCAAAAAAATGTAGACCTTCAAGACTTCACTTATCATAAAGATTGCAAGCAGTATAGTGCTATACCGAGCCACATAGTGGTTGAAGTATACCTTCCGCTTCTGTCATCTACTAAAGATTGCACTCTGGATGTTCATGAGAAATATCTCAAGCTTGCATCTGAGAAACCAGCAAAATATAAACTGGATATTACACTGCCTTATTTAGTTAATGATGAATGTGGTACAGCCAAATTTGATAAAAGTAAACACATGTTAATAGTGTCTTTACCAGTGATCAAAAAGAACTTGAGCAATAACAATGAAAACTCATTAAAGGTTGATAGTGGTGTGGAAAGTGAAGAAAATTCTGGTTCACAAAGTGATGAAGATTATAACTCTAACTTGATTGAGGAGTTGTCATCTACTTCTGCTGACACCCTAGTACCGTCTGAGCCATGTTACACAATTACCAGTAACTCTGAAGTATTTTTAGATTCCTCATTAGGTCACATACTGCCTCCTTACACACACAATGTTTTGGATGACATTGTAGCTTTAACATTCCATGTTAAAAATACAGAGCCGGACTCTGTTAAGGTGAAAAACAATGGTAATGAAATTTACATCAAGTTCACATCAGTTGGTTCTGGCTTTGTACCTGTGCACTATGCAGCTATCATAACATTTGATGATGCAGTTAAGTTTGACAATGTAACTGGGGAAGCCTGGGACAATAATGTCATCTTGCAGTTGGAGCTGGCTGGAGCTCTACCCCAGAAATTCCAAATTGGTTTAAACAAGGATTCAATGACTTGTGAATGCTTTGATGTATCTCAGGTTAAGAAGACAAAGCTTGAAGAGAAGCCTTCTGAACATGAGACTGAAGATAATACACCTGTTGTCGAGGTAACCAATTTGGGAACAGAGACAAACATAGTAGTATCTTCTAATCCTATGGAGTATGATGAAGATGATGATTTTGAGACAACATCAATGGATAGAGATATAGTTTTCACAGATTCTGGCAATTGTGAGAGTGGTGCCAAAAGTATACTCCGTAAGCCGAACACGATGCGCAGTTACTCAGAATCTAGTGTCGGCGATGTGGCCTCTTCTATGGACTATATCAGTTCTGATTGTATCCCAGAAGAATCTAGTTTGAAAAAGACTGTGAGGTTTAGTAATGTCATAGCCAAACAGTTTTATAGGTAAGTTGAAAAACAGAGTCAACTTTCAGGTTCATCTTTCAGGCTTGAATTTGATATGTACTTAAAAATGAACAGTCCATGGTTTATTATTATTAATTTATCAAAGTAGGTTATCAGGCTAAAGTTGTGTCTGGTTGGATAACAGAGAGTCACTGATAATATTTATATGTATATAATATTTTGTTATTGTAACTAATTTCCTATCTGATACATATATGAACTTTTATATAGTTTTACCATGGTTCTCCCATTTCCAATGGGTGTTGTTTTTATTATGCACTTTACAAACTGATTTCATGGTTACATGGCTTATCTCATACTGAATGCCAATAGTGAAGCCTTATCTGAACAGTATCATGTTTTGAATGTCCTTAGTATTAAGATAAGATATTAGGTAGGTACATAAATATATTACTAAATAAACAACACGTAATTTTCCATCATAGATAGAGCTATGTGTGTAATGTTTATGTACATTTTAGGTACAATTCATCTATAGAAGGTCAGAAAAAGAAAAATCAACGCAAAAAAAGTAAAAAGCGGACTCAGGATCGGCGGAAGAGCGAAAGTGAAGCTGAAGATGAATACCATAGCAACTCTGAGGTAGTTATCAATATTCTTTTTTTTTGTGGCCACTCACAAACCTTGCAGATCGCAGGCCAAGCTATGAAGTTATCGATTGTTCAACCGCACTTGCCTGTGGCGGCCATAATAAAATTTAAGCCCAGCCAGGGTGATAAAAAAACCAATATCCATTCAAAAATCCATCTCTTTTTATTCAAATAAATTTCATGAAATTGGTTCTTCAAACGCGAATCGCAGAGTGCTGCTGAAATCGCCGCAAAAATGCATCTTATGCATTACCACAATAGTGGTAGGTAGGTATTTCATAATAACAGCAAACAAACAATAAAATAAGACATGACTGTACATTATTACTTATGCCAGATACCAACTACACCTATAATGTTTGTTTGCAAAATTGATTTAAAATCTGTAAACAATAACAATCAAAGAATGATAAACACTTCATACCTACGCATGCAAAGAGATTAAAATTTTATCGGTAGGTAATTATTAGCTGATGCTAAAGCATGGAAATTTTCCTTGAGACTAATAATATTTGCAAAAAATTTTTCAGTGCGAAATGACATACCTAAATAGGTATACTTTTTTTTACTCTCCTAGGTAAATTACCAAGAGTGTTATTATTAATACCTACTAAAAGAGTATGTCATGTGTTAATTGATATACGCGCATAACAACGCCATACAAGCGGATGCGGCTATAAAACTGTGTAATAAGTAAGTACGCTGTACACGTCATACAGTATCGACTTCAGATATCGCTGCGGTCGCCATTAGACTTCACGATTTTATTAGATGACTAGGTCCGTGGGTCAATGAACCCCCCGGGTGAACCGCGGTGCGACGTTTGGCGATCACTATCTCAAACGTTAAAAGATGAAAACAATCCTAAGTTTCAGTTCAATTGTACGTGTAGGTACTTATACCTACTTATAGTAAAATGATTACTGTACCTAACATGTTTTCTCTTTCTTATTCCAGAACCTGAAACCAAGGTTGAAATCAGTTCTGAAGCCTCGACGCGATAGTGGCCTGGCGGATACGTCCGACGCTGAGTCCGAGTGTAAGAACACTGCGGATGAGGGATCCTGCAACTCTGCTAATGAAGATGGTTTCAGCGAAAATGATAGCAACGGGAAAGCATCATTCGATAAGTCAGTCTTCAATATTGTTGGTAATAAGGACAATGAAGGCGATAAGTCGGAGGCCGACATATGGGAATCGGAACCATCAAAACATTCGAAAGGAAAGCGTGTAACTTGCAACAATATTCAGCATAATACTGACCTCTACGATCCCGATAAACTAAACAAAGGCCAATATTTAGAAGTTATGTTCAAAAATGATCTCATATTTGATTTAGACATGTGAGATTGACCATCTCTATTAGAGCTCCTTTAGGAAAGGGCTTGTTTCGAATGTTTTAAACTTACACTTATAGATGTAATCTATTAGAAATCCAGTGATTTTTTGTTTGTGTAGAACACTTAGTTTAGTATTACATATTCCTTATGATTATGGCTTAGATTATTATTGATGTTCCTTTCACGTGTATTTTTAAATTTGCTAAGTTTATGACAATAGTTTTTATTTTGTTTTTTACTTATATTTATTAATTCTGATGTATTCAAAATAATCAAAAAATTCCCAGTTGAGATGATACAGTTGTTTTAGTTCAAAATTAAAAATGGTATACTGACATTTTTAAAGTATACAAGTATAGAGAACTTAGTAAATTTAGAAAATATGAAATTACTTGTGAAGCATTGTCATAAAAATACGGACATATTTGATAATTGTAACTCTGCTCATTTTAGACAATATATTTAGTAGTCCACCTGCATTTCATGGTACAAATTAGATTTACGTCACTGTATTGGTTAAGAGATAGGAATTGATTTTATAATGAGAATAAGGCCTACCTCTAACCTAAGTTAGATTATAATAACACTTTATTGCACAGTGAAGTTTACAGTAGTTTGGTAGGTTTACACATTGCAAAAATATTTTGAACACTTGATATGCGTGAATTTAAATATTATGGATTGAGGAGTATCCACGGAATTTGTACACTTGAATTAGTCAATTCGTAACATAGTTAGACTTGACGCTTAACACATAAAACCAGTGCCTTTCGTCTGCATTGTAAACGAATTGAACCGAAAACCAGTGAAAATATTTCCGTCGACTGTTGTCATAAACCATGCATTTTGTTTTTCGTATTCACTAAGAATCTTGTATGTATGGAACGAGCAACTATGCCAGTTATGTTTGATCTAAACTTTACAAATTATTTAATGATGAATGAATTGTGATTTGGTGACTTAGTTTAATACACGAATTAATTCGAAATCGATGTTTCTTTTGCTTTGCGATTATATCCTTCATTTTAATTTTAGGATACAAACCAGCTGTGACTCTGTGTTCGTGAATCTAGTAAAACAATAAACGGTATTATTTGTTAATAAACATCATCATTATCAAAAAACATTAATTGGTTACAATCATTGTAAAACATGAGAACTTTGCAAGGTAAAATACTATTGAATTACTGTTAAGTAGTTTCTTGGTGTAAGCTATGGTTAATGAATATTACGTAGGCGTGGCAATACACTGAAGGTATCTGAAAAAGTACCATTTTCATATTAACAGAACGTCCTAAGGTCAAAGTACATACAGGTATACTTATTGAAAAATTACTGTCGATTTTTCGTCATGGCTCATTTTTTTTTTTTTTTTTAAGTACCCAATATCAGATGGATTAACGGAGTTCCGGGTTGCGGTAAGACAACCTGGCTGGTAAAGCACTTCGACGAGGACAGGGACGTGATAGCCACCACGACAACAGAAGCTGCCAAAGATCTTAGGGAAAAGCTTGCGCGCCGCTTAGGAGACCGAGCAAAGACCAAGGTGCGCACTATGGCCTCAATCCTAGCAAACGGTTTCAAGAGTCAAGACAAATGCTACCGTCTTACGGTAGACGAGGCTCTTATGAACCACTTTGGGGCCATAGTCATGGCAGTAAAGTTGTCTGGAGCAAGCGAGCTTGTCCTCGTCGGAGACGTTAACCAGCTTCCATTTTTGGAGACAACCTTTTCGAGCTTAGGTATACCCGTCCAGACCTGTTGGCTGGCATCACCTAGGAGTTTCTCTGCACACACCGCAATCCAATGGACGTGGCGTTTGTACTGAGTGAGATATTCCCCGGTATAAACTCCTCCAAGTCGTCGCTGTCGCGGGTCCACTCCCTGAAGGTGAAAGGTTACACAGGGGCGCCAATACCGAGCACTGCCCAAAACACCCTGTTCCTGGTTCATACGCAGGGGGAGAAAGCTTCTCTTGCGAGCCAGGGATTTGGATCCGGCGAAGGGTCGCGCCTGCTAACCATACACGAGGCTCAGGGGTTGACCTACGAAAATGTCATCATCATCAACACCAAGTCCAGAAGGCTTCAGGTCCACGACAGCATCTCCCACGCGGTAGTGGCGGTGTCCAGACATACAGTTAGTTGCGTCTATTACACCGACGACGCCGATGACGCCACAGGCCGCTTTGCTAAGAGGGCGATGGATGCGCCAACTAAAACGGTCGTCAACTACAAACTTAAGACGGCCATGCAGCATCGAGACGTAGTCGTCATAGAGGCCTTGCTCACGCTAGTGAAGTCCCTGGTCAGCAGACATCACCAAAACGCCACCTAACAAATTCTATCCAACAACTCTAACCCAAACACCTCCCCAAACCCAAACCATCACCCTGTCTAAATCCTGTAATGAAAAAATATACATGTAAAGCTGCATGGTGGAACGAGTCAGTCATACTCAGCTTAACGTCCTAACGACGGGGTTCTAGAACGGGGACCGTCGGCCGGGACTGGTCTGCTCGCACTGCCATGCATCTCCCCCGAAAGTGTACAAATATAAATAAGTAGACAAAATAGTAAATAACATAAGCATTGTATCAATAGAAATCAGTAAACAAAATAGTTAATAATATAAAGATAAGTAGAAAATAGAAATATAAAATTGTAATGCCAGTGTGTAAAAAAAAAAAAATACCTATAGTATTTAATGAAAGATGAACTCACGTAGACTTAAGTTAGTTAAGTAAGACTAGAAATAATGTCCGACGTAGGAGTCCAATAACTGTAATATTATGAAAATTTATTAAACAAATTAATACTGTAAAAAAGGGCGCGGACGTCTATGTCCGCGGTAGAATATACGAAAAAAAAATTTTTATATTCTCCCAGCGACATTCAAGGTGCGGTCCTGAAATTCAGTATTTGTGATAATTAAAATTTTGAAAATAAAATGGTCTGTTTTGGAAGGTACAGCAAGGGTGCAATCTTACTCTCCCAAAATTCAAATGTCTAGTTTTTGTAGAAAAAGTTAAATTATCCACAACTGGTTTAATACTCGTATGTTGTATAGAAATTGAAGTATAGATAATACCTACTAACCGTGTGCCTAAAAAAATTGCCGCTGCTGTTTTGGTAGAGTGTGACTGCACATTTGACCCATAACTGTACTTTTAAAAAATACATAACATCCAACTGTAACAACAACGTATTGCGTAAGTGCGCAAAGAGTTCAAACTCTATTTAACCGACCAAATCGGCCAATCACACAAAACGGAAATCCACATCGCGTCATTCATCTCGCATGTGATTGGTCGATTTGGTGGGTTAGGTTAGCGCACTTACGCAATACGGCTGCTGTAGTTTAGGAGAAATTGAAAATTCAACGTGTGGTAAAAGGTTTGAAGGCCAGTGTATGTAGGTCTCTGTGAAGGAGCTCTATTTCATACATTGTCATTTGTTATGGTGAACAATAGAAAGTATTCTATCTATCTTTTTATCTCTACTATGTCTTGACTATCAATAGATACAAAACTGACATCTAAATTCAATTCAGATGTCTATCTTACCTTCATCAAAGTAATGTAAATAGACTTGAAGTATCTAATTCAAACATAAAGTTGCGTAAAGCAAATAAACACAGATCTCATAACGATACGACTGCAAACTTTCAGATATTAACATCGACGGGCTTCTAAGAACTTCATCTAAACTTAGCCTCTAACATTATTTTATAAAAGCTCTATGAAATACATAAAAGTAACGACTCTCTTGGTGCAAAGAAACTGTAAAAAAGTGCAAAAAAAAAACTATTAAACAAACCTTCACTGAATTTTCGTAGATGATCTGCCGGTCAATTCTATATGAATCTCACCGTGAAAAATCAGATGAAGTGGGATGTAATTCCAACCGACACTAGGAATTGACAGATCACTTCGAGCTCTCTTCGCCTTAATCACAACGGTGAAGTTTTTACAGAATAGCATTACATCTGTATTGGATGGCAAAGGTTACATTTTACAAACAAATCAACAACTTTTCATTTAACTGACTTCAAAAAAGAAGGAAGTTCTCAATTCGACTGTATGTCTTTTTGTATGTTTGTCACGCGATTACGCCGCCAGTTATAAATTGAATATGATGATTATTTTTTTTATTTAAAAGAATATATTCCCGATTTGGACCCGTTTAAATTTGGTGAAGATCCGATGAATAATTTCGAAGATAGACTACAGAACTATTAAATGTATGACGGAAGATCTCTCGAGATTGCTGCAATCGCATGTCCGTTTATTGTTTTTACTATTTCATAACATAACATCACACCGGTACGCAGATATGTACAGTACACCCTGGTACACTCATTTCAACGGTTAGATATGTTCAATTTCCTATTATTCGGGTAATCTATTCGGGTATATTTTTAGGCATTATAGGTACTATCACTTGCAAAAGTCGATAAGAATTCTCAAAACGTATTAGTTTGACGTTTAGTTTGACTTACGACCTTCTATTTTCAAGTTTTCGCCAAGAAATGATTGAAATTCACAATTTCATCAACTTAGCATAAGTCAAGATGGCCCAGTGGTATAGAGCACACAGATTGAAGCGCAAATCAGTGTGCCGCAAGTTCAAATCCCACGCAATTGTTGACTTTTTGTGAGTTCTTACCCGATTGGAAGTTATGGATTAGCATTACATATATTAAATTATTCTTTAACTTGTTCACACATTTCTTAGAGTTAGAAAGGTAGATCACAAAAAAACTAAATAAAGAATTTGATTTCTGCGAGGTAGACATGAGTTTTGACTTGACCGAAATGAAATGTCGTTTGGTTGTAGTTGTTGGTTAGTGACGTGTGGTTAACAGTATTGTAATATTCGCAAAATGCAGGCTAATTTTAGTATTGAAGTGAGGGCGACTATCATTGGGCTGCATAAAAGTGGTCTTAATAAAACACAAATATCTGAAGAAACTGGACTGAATGTGAGTATAATAGCTATTAATGAATTGTAACTTTATAAATTGGATTTATAAATGCATTTTTATTTTAAAATTATATTCAATTATTATGATTTTATTTAATGAAAATGAAGTCAAGTAGGTATAGCTGCCTAATATATATTTTTTTTTGTTTTAGAAAAATACTGTAAGTCTTTGGATAAAAAGATATGAGGAAGAAGGTAGCCTTGCTAGTCGAAAGAGAAGTGGGAGACCGAAGCTTATTAGCGAGGCGCAGTGACGACATATGGTGGACGTATACGAAACGAATGGTTTCGCACCAACAAGACATTTTGCGGAATTATATGACACCTCGATGGATACTGTTCGCCGTGCACTTCACGCTAAAGGCGTGCATCACAGAAAACCTGCTAAAAAGCCGTAATATCCGTGATTATTCGTTAACAAACACTGTATTATATTGTGTTTACTTTCGTTCAAAACAGCTATATCTTTTAACTTGTGCCATGGCCTTATCTTAAGAATGCAGTGAACTCGTTACAATTTTGTTGGCAATAATCATGATTCTATTTTGTTTTTTATTCTTCTACCCGCACTGTTCTAACATAATAGTTCAATTTATTTTTCTCATCTAATTGACGATTATCTTGTGAGAACTAAAGTTCTTTTAACAGAAATTGAGGTTTAGTTTCAATCTTCTTTTCGTCAAGAAAATGAACAATTAAGCTATGACCTCAATACATTCATTATGACGTTATATAAAAATAAAATGTTTAAAAAGTCTAAATCTTATATCACTTTTCAATAAATAACTGGATATAAACAATTATATTTTATTTTATTAAAATTTTAATATCCTTTCATTGTTATGTTATTTATATTATGAATGGTCTAAGTGGGTATACTTCCAACAAACAATCTTACACGTAACACAGATAACGGTTACAAGATAACTTTTTTGTCTAGGTAAGAATTCGACGTCACAATTCTAATAAATGTTTAATTTGTAAATATAAAGAATAAACATTTTTATTAAACACGTCTTTTTATTTCCACCTTACAACATCGAAAAGATGTAACAACTAAATAATTGCAAATTACGAATGTGATTTTTCTTGTGGTTAATAGATCACATTCGTAATTTGCAACTATTTAGTGCAAAAAATGCAATAGTATTTTTCATAGAATTATAAAAAACAACTACACTATAAAAAACAACAACTGTATATTAATATAGATTGGGAATTTTCAAAGTAAGATATAACCGCAACGGACCGACCATGATTTGAACTCGGGCTACGTTATTTGCGAATTCAACACTTAGTTCATACGGCTACCAGCACATGACATATTTGCGCGAATTTTATCAATGCAATGGTAAGAACAAGTCGCCTCTGTGACTGTGTGATGCGTATTCAATGGCACAGAAATATAATAATGACGTTTTTAAGCTCAGTGCGACGACAGTTCCTTAGTGTGTGTTATCTGTGGAATGTGGATACTCATACACGCGCACACATACGCACGAAAGTATCGTGCTCGCTCGGTTCGTAGCAATGTAATCTTTAGCGTTCTTATGGACTTTTGCGGCCTCACTGTACTTTACTATAGAACTTGTCCATTATATACCACAACTAAAAAGTGAAAATAAAAACATTCCAAGTCTGACAGCCTTTAGAAGTCGGTTGTATTTTTTTGAAAAAAGTTTTCTTTTCGTAATATCAAGTAGTTTTTAAATAATATAAATCACTTTTCCTGGTAAGCGCATTTAAATATTGCTACGGCGTAGCTCAGGCGGCCCTACGGCGCGTTGGCTACGCCGTAGCCGTCTTCAAAGACCTACGGGCTACGGGGCAGTACGAGGTCGTAGCAAAGTCGGTTCATAGCCCTCTACGACCGCTATGCACTATGACTACGCAAGTTTGAACGTATGTTTGTTTTTGTCTGAATCTTTATAATCTTATAATGTTTTTATTAGTTCTAATTCGTGCCATAGCAAATGGTTCAACTTTAATGAACATTAGATTAACGAAGTCTTTAGATATCTATCTACCGAACATACTTTCTTTTCTTCCGACTTCAACATTAGCGGATTAAATTGATCTACCCAATTACTTTGGATCAAATCTAATGTAACAGTGTACTACAGTACTGGTCCCACACGGTTTGATCGATATGCTTCAATTGCATATGTGTGCAATTCGTAAAATAAACTGGTAATATGATTTGCTACCACGGTTTTTAGGGTTCAACTGGTTATAATTCACTTCGTTGTCTGTCTGTCCATGTGTCAAGACCATACATATCATAAACAAGGTCACGACCTTTTTCTCAGAAACGCGTGAAGGTATCAAGTTTAAATTAATATCATGTAGGTACTCAGGTCTGCCAATCCCATGGAGCTGGGAAAATATCAAATTCTAAATCAAGACTATCAAAAGATACGACCGTTTTTAGGGTCCCGTATCCGAAGGATCCAAACGTAGTCCTATTGCTGTCACTCGTGTCCGTCTGTCCGTCTATCTTTTTCCGAAAAATTTTTTAACTGTCCATTGATCTATGAACTTGAAATTTGATGATAATTGTTTATTTATTTATTTATATTTATTTTTATATTTATATGTTTATTTATATTTATATTAACATAATGGTGGATAATAATATTAATAATATACACTTAATTATACACCATAATGTAGGATCAGGGGAGCCGAGAGGTATATCGTCAGAATTTGGAGTTCCCATTTTATTGGGATAAACAAGAGTGTTATTTTACTAACAAATACCAATATATTCCACATTTGGTACGGAACCTTAATTAAATGTGCGAAGTGCGAAACGCAGTTGACCGGTTTTACAATCGCAGGACTTCTTGAGCATTACCTTTAGACGTTAACGCATCTTCGTGGTTACATCATAATCAGTATCTATAAAATTAAGAACATCCAGCGTGCTCCACCGTCGACCACATCATCGCTTACCATCAGGTGAGATCGTGGTCAAGCGCGAGCCTATTGATAATAAAAAAAAAACCGAAGAAATGAAAACGATAGCTTATTATCATTCACCATACGCTCCAGCAGCACTAATAAAAGCAGCATAATAAACACGTTTTTATGAAAAAATATGGCGGATATCTAATAAAAGTAAAACGCGTAAAATAAACAGTTAGGAAATTAATCTAGCAGCAATTTGTATGCAGTCAAGTCATGGTGAAAATTTAATTAACTTAATATACCATTTAATATTGAGTAATTTGTCTGTGAAGCCAATTAAGAGGGACTAATTACTTGCGTCGGTGGGACTCTGTGTTACTCTGTGTTGAAGCCAGCTTGTTGATTTTCGAGTGTTGCTTGTTGCTATTAGTGATTGGGTGAATATTGCATGAACTGCTCTTTGCATAACTTAATACACGCCAGAATTCCCCAAAGGGTTAGCTAGAGAATTTTCGTAGATAGTCCTTTCGCCACTTCCGCCATGGGACTTAAACGTAACTACTTTTTTACTTTTTATTATTATGGTTAGGTTAGGTTGACCTCTATCTCATCTCATGGTAAGCGATGATGTGGTTAACGGTGAAGCACGCGTACTTAGAAGTAACCTATTCACTCTTGACTTAAAGACCCCTAGGTCGTAACTATCGGGAAACACAGACTCCGGCAGAGAATTCGTTAACTAAACTTAAAACTTTAATAAGACAAGCAAACTTACGTAATGACAATGTTGCTGCACATCACATTACAATAAACAAAGATGTTCCGTTGTTTGAGTCTGATTCGCACTATTCTCCGTAGTGGCGTACACCACATTAGACCTTAATGTGGTGTAGGTACCTACTGTAGGTGCATCTCTGCATACATATATATATAGATAAAAACCTGCATTCCTCGAATGGTATAAATATATATATTTATATATAATCTATACCAATATTATTATTTATATATTAAGAGGAAAGATTTTTTGTTTGTTTGTATGTTTGTACCGAAATGGCTCCGAAACTAGTGGACCGATTTAAAAAAATTCATACATTATTTCCGAGTAACATAGGCTATAATTTATTTAAAAAAAAAAATAGAGATCCTTATGAAAATTGCAATAATGTAACCCAAAGTAGCAATATTTTGCCTATAAAATTCATTATTTGGCGTGTGCTGAGAAATTTATTGAAGATACATACAAAATATGTACTACGTGATTAAAGTACTCATTATTAACTAAAAAAACGGCTTCGAGAGAATATATCTCACTATCATAGTTAAGTCACAAATTTAATTAGATCGCCGGTAGAAACAAAATTGGTTGCATTCGTATCGTAGTATTAATACTTATTCAAATAAATACAATTGAGTATTTATACTTATTCAAATAAATGGTTTAAGAAATTGGTAGGTAGGGTAGGTGGGTAGGTAGGCAGGTAGGGTAGGGTAAATAGGGTATGTAGGATAGGTAGGGTATGAAATTTGGCAAAAAGGTTCCTCAAGTGACGTGAGTGAGCACTAAGAATGGATTTTTTGGAAATTGTTCCCCTAAGAGTGTAAAAAGGGGGTTGAAAGTTTGTATGAAAAATCTGATTCCGGCGGCCAAAATTCTTGAAACTAGGCACAAATAGTAATCTAAGTAAATGATAAAAGTTGCCATTATTAGTTTTTCGAAACTACCCCCAAATGATAATTTTGGGGGGTGTTGAAGTTTGTATTGAAATTCTGATTTCTTGGGTCAATAAACTTGAAACTTGGCACAAATACTAACCGAAATGAATATTGAAAGTTGTTATTATTTTTTTTTTTTTAATTCACCCCAAAAGGTGATTTAGGCGATGTAAAAGTGGTTTTGAAGAATCTTATTTGTTGGGTTAATAAATTTGAAAGCTGAAATAAATACCAACCTCAGTAAACAATAAAGGTTGTCATTATAAGTTTTTCGCAACTAACCTTAAGCTAAGAATCTAACTGGACCGGGTTTTGTTTCTGACCTAGGGTTCAAGGGCAGCACTTAGCAGGAATTTTCGGCAATTCAACCTTTAAGGAGGTGAAAAGGGGCAAAATTTGTTTGTATGAAAAATCATATTTCTTGGGGACAAAGTTAATAATCAAAATTTACCTAAAACTATCCCCCAGAAAGGATGAAAGGGTGTTAAAGTTTTTTTGAGGAAGCGTACTTGCGCAATCTGAGTAACGTAAACGAAAAAGAAGAAAAGAGTGAATAACATATTTGTGTTTTTCAAAACTCGATTCTCAAAGGGGCAAAAAAGGGTTAGGTATTAAGTTTTAGGCGAGGATTTTACTTTGTGGCTGTAACCTGAAATTTAATAATCTTCAAGTCAAATAACGAATCGTCTCTATCCAATAAACCCTGTATATACACAATTTTTTATTGATTTAATAATGGCTTATTTTTGGTCGCCTTAACTAAGTGCACATAAGAACATCATTTATAGGATAAACGAAGTCACGCGAATGAAGTCGCGGGCGGAGTGCTAGTAATAATATAAAGAGGTAAAGTTTGTGAGGTCGTAGGGGGTAATCTCTGGATCTACTGAACCGATTTAGATTAAATTGGGCATGGAGATAATTTCAGACCCTGGGAAGGACAAAGGGTAGTTTGGTTTCCCTTAGGATGATAAAACACTGGTCTGAGGTAGCCAATGAGAAAGTCTTAAAGGAAAAACTCAATTACTTATTTGATTGCTTGCTATTGACCGCGACTTCGTCCGCGTCGAACTCGTAATTTTTTATTTAATTTTTTTATTCTCTCACTGAAACTGTGAATTGTTTCGGTAAAAGCTTATGTTACTCTTTCAAGCAGACAGGCGGAAAAAAACTTGAAAATTGCGCATTTGTTATTTGTACCGTATATACTTTCACATGTGTTCAATAAAACGTTGTTATTTTGATATTACATACATATACTTCAAATTTATTTATTTCTATAGATATGTTTTTTCTGTTTCATTTATGTGATTTTATGAATTCTACCTGATTTTAATTAGTTTGTTTGAAATCGTAGGTATATTGTAGTGTAATGGCAATTTTTTATTGGGTTGAAATTACCTGAATAAACATTTTTTTTTACTTCCCGACCGATGTGCGAATCCAGGACAGTGCGAACAATGGAACAACGAGGCAGTCGTTTTAGTAAAGAAATAGAAGTCTGCTAAAATACTTTAATTTGTTCATTACAGCGAGATTGGAACGTGCGAGGATGTTACCTGTACCCGTTGTAAACCGTTCTTATGACTTAGTTGCGAAACAGCGAAATTATAGCAGAAATTGCACTGTCGAAATGTTCCTGGAAAAAGAACATGCGTTCCTGATATAAAATAAGTACCGCTGGCTAAGTATAGGTAGGTCCGAATCGGTTCCCAAAATTTCTTTCTTTCTTTCTTTAAAAAAAAAATCGTTGCCCCACACTAGGAATTTCTTCCTGTATCGTGGGTGCGTTTACAAACATAGAAACCCACATACACAACACCCAGAGCCGAAACAATTATCTACAGGTCATAGGTACAAATAATATTTGTTCCATGCCGGTATCGAACCCGCAACTCGTAACGCAGTAGTCAATCGCTCAACCACTGTGCCAACCGTGCGTAATAATCATATTTAAATCAAAATTACATACGAGATTTTTCCGCATCATTGCTTCTGTGGCCTATATTGCAGGAAACGTGAATTATTTCGGCATATAAATTAGTCTATATATGCTCTATGCGACAGTCTAGATTTTTTCTACCTTGGCGATGCGCCATCATGGTGGACATCCCACCCATACGCTCTACACGTTTTGAGAATACTTTTATTAAGCGTACAGCTAAGGAGTGGAATTCCCTGCCGGAGTCTGTGTTTCCCGATAGCTACAATCTAGGGGTCTTTAAATCAAGAGTGAATAGGTTACTTCTAGGCAAGCGTGCTTCACGGTCGACGACATCATCGCTTACCATCAGGTGAGATAGTGGTCAAGCGCGAGCCGATAACAAGTAAAAAAAAATCCAACTAACGGTCTTCATAATACTAGTTTAGATGGAGGTGGTACGTTTCACCGGTATTCGTACCTAATCCAATAGTACCTGTTTACTCCCCCAGGCAAATTGTTTCGCTTAAAGCTTTAGGCACTATTCTATAAATAGTTACAAATCACTATACAGCGAAACAGTAAATAAACCAATCAACATGAAATCCAAAACCAATCCCGATTACATCAATGTGTATTTCAATTAATGCAAATACTCTTTACTCAAAAATGTTTTTCGTCCTAAACAAACAAAAACACCTACATGTATCGATGTGTAAATTGTTGAAACATTAAAGCTAGTTGATGTTGATGAAAATCACAAGTTTCCATTAAAGGTGCTTATTTCATAAGTAAGTTTACTCAGACAGTTCGCCAATTCGCCAATTTTCCATTTCTTGAAGGAATACCTGTCTCGTGAGTAAGAGTACGTCTCAACTTAAAAGAGATGTTGAACTAACTTTGAAGATCAAAGCTTCGCGGAGACTTGGCTCAAAAATATTGCCGTCTACATAACTCATTCTAAAGGTTGTTGAAACGTTCTTAAAAATGTAATTTTCAAACTTAGGACTCCGCTGGACTTTCGATTTTACCTCCACACTACCTATTTCTGTCTGAAATTTTCAGAGTTAAATCCCAATTTAATAAAAACTTTAAAGCTGAGTCTGGGGTTAATGCCTTTAAAATAGAAGAATGGATGAAGAGACTTTTCAAATAAAGTTTGGTCCGTTGCCTCTAGACGGTTGAATTTGGTCATCGTACAAAATGTTCATTAACGGTCCGAACGTGTCAGAAGCAATAAGATCGTCTAGACGGAGAACCGTTAACTTATTACTTTGTATTGAAAACAAAGGACAGATAATTATTACATTTCAAGTTCTACTTTGATTCAGAAATGTAGCAAATAGTATGAAATGTTGAGCATATTTCGTGTGAAAAGGCAGTGGACACAAAAGTGTATTGTTGTCAGAGCTTTTGAACTAAAACGTAGGTAGTTGCAGCGGTGCACCCAACTGTCTACCACGCCACACGCGACAGTTAATGCCACGGCAGATAAAAATGGCTACCTTTTAATAATGCCTGGAACTCTTTTCAACAAGCTTTCAATATTACTCCACTTTTATGTGCACGACAGAAAAATTGAATTTTAAAGAACAAAAGTTGATTGTACTTTTCTTTGTATTAATTTTGTTTTACAGCATACATTTATCCATGGCTCTGTAAAACATATGAGAGATTAACCACAGGAGCGATTTAGGGTAATATCCAAAGGGTATAAACAAGACCCTATTACTAAGACTCCACTGTCCGTCTGTCTATCTGTCACCAGGTATCTCATTGAAATTTTCACAGATGATGTATTTCTGTTGCCGCTATAACATCAAATACTAAAAACAGAATATAATAAATATTTAAGTGGGGCTCTCAAACAACAAACGCGATTTTTTGCCCTTTTTGCGATAATGTTACGGAACCCTTCGTGCGCTTATCCGACTCGCACTTGGCCGGTTTTTTGTTCATTTTTCATAACGGCTTGCATGTTCACTACTATTCATTGGCCACACTGTATACGATAGCAGTGAACGCTTTTGTTACCCTAAAGGCGCAGATACCCCTCAGTAGCTGATTTTAACGTGAATGGATGGGAATCACGTCTAAATGGCCATTTTCTTTATAATTTGATCTATGAATAGTTTGAGTTTTCTTCGTATTACATAATGTAATTAATTTGTAAATTTATGTCTATCACGCCGGGCGTATTTTAATGTCACTTATTCAAAGTTAAATACATATTAATTTCACCATTTCAAAGTTAAATACAAATTAACTAATATAAAAAAAACTTAGTCATCAATACCTACATATATATAATATGGATGAAAGTGATTAATTCGGCATTATTCATAATGCCTCGGCACTTTGGAAAATGCCCAATGTGAGTAAGCAATATGATAAAAACTATTGAAATAATTAAATGGAACGGGCTTTCTGAATAATGCCCATCACTCATTGGGTCGGATAATAACAAGATGTGTTTTTTTTTAATTATTTCAATGTTAACATTGATTTTAATATAGAATAGGTAAGTACGGTGTGAGATGATCCTGATTTCAACGCATCGTCTAGTTCAACTCATCGTTTAGACGATGCGTTGAAATACCGCCAGCTAAATAGAGGGATCTCAAAGTCTTTGAAAAGTGACCTCCGCCGCTTTACTACCAAAAGTATTAAAGACGCTATTGAGCGGCATAAGGGCTCCAAGGTCTTTGCAAGAGATCTGTCTATCGGACAGAGCCAGCTCACGAAACTAAAGACCGGTGGCAGGATCGTATCCGCCAAACCGGAGCTTTTGAGGGAGATCGAGAGATTCTATGGACAGTTGTACACGTCAACCAGTAAACCCGTCGCGAATCTATCGAATGACCCTAGAGCTAGATTGACCCGACACTGTACCGAAACATTCCGGACGTCAGCCTGTATGAGATTAGGATTGCTCTGAAACTGCTTCAGTACAGCAAAGCACCGGGTGGTGACGGAGTTACGGCCGAACTCTTGAAGGTGGTTACAAAGCCAGTACTTAAGGCCCTTCAGAAGCTGTTTGATTCCGTAATAATTGAGGGGGAAAACCCGCATGCATGATGCAGGGGTGTGGGGGTACTCTTCATCAAAAAGGGTGACAATGCCCTACTGAAGAACTATAGACCCATCTCACTTCTTAGCCATGTCTACAAGCAGTTTTCACGAGTCATCACGAATCGACTCGCGCGCAGGTTTGACGATTTCCAGCCAGAACAAGCCGGATTCCGTAAAGGCTTCAGCACCGTAGACCACATACATACGCTGCGGCAGGTTATACAGAAGACCGAAGAGTACAACCTGCCTCTTTGTTTAGCGTTTGTGGGCTACGAGAAAGCCTTCGTTTCGATCGAGACTTGGGCTGTACTGCAGTCTCTCCAACGGTGCCAAATTGACTACCGGTACATCGAAGTGTTGAAGTGTTTGTACAAAAACGCCACCATGTCAGATCGACTTCAGGATCAGACCTCGGAACTCGTCCTTCTGCAATGAGGAGTGAGACAGGGAGACGTTCAAGGTAACAAGGACTGGAGAGGGCTAGGCATAAACGTCAATGGCGAATACATCATCATCTAAGTTCCCGAGCGAAAATTCATTGACCATAACTATCGAATTGCCCAACCGTTACGTAGCAATATTCAGAATGACCAGACCACAGACAATGTGATAAATATAGAAGTTTAAATCAGTATTCATTACATTGCCCGATTTAACTTGACTACATTCATAATGCCCGGGCATTATACATAGTAGTATATATACTCTGATTAATCACTTGGTTCATGACACATATTCCTAAAATAAAAACTACGAACGCGTATAAAAAGGGCACGGCTCATTGGGTTTCAAAAATCCGTACTGAAGAGTTGACTAACCGTTTGCTTACATCTCGCAATTTAACTATCTACATTTTGATCTAAGGCTTTTTTTGTCATCGGATAATAAGGAAAATACAAAAAAACTACTCAATTTTGGGCCGTACTGGTGTGAAAAGAGTGCGAGTTTTGTTCTCTCAAGGTCGTTGGCGTCTGTCGTCGTCTTAATGCGCAGTAGATACAACTTTCCGTGAGCGATTACTTATACATTACTTCAATTCTAAAAACATTTTTGTGTAGGTACATCCTTCGTTGGAATTGGTGTCCTAAATAAATAAACCAAAATACTAAATATATTTTTTAAGCTTTTGTTATTCTCTAGGCCAAACTATGCGGAAATGTTTGATAATCGCCATTAACGGGGCATGTCACTTATCTCCCTTATCAGAGAACTATTACGGACCCTAATGTGTGAACAATTATTTTCAAGGTTCCTGTAACAAAATGATAGGTCGCTCTGATAGGTAGAGTGATCGGATAGAGTGAAGAATTATTGTTTGTTTGTCATGTTTTCAAGTATAAACTATTATCTCTAACTGTGACTAAGAGAAACTAGTAAAATAATGACGTTGAATGAATCTATAAACTCTGGTGCAGCCGCGAGCAGAAAGAGTAATGAATATAATTATAATGAAACGAATATTAAAACGTACAATGCATATAAAACGGGTAACTAAGAACATATACACAACAAAGTAATGCTTTACTGGATCCTTGACTGCACTTAAAACCGTATTCCTTCGTCAGGTTTTACGATTTTATTCATGGAGATAAGCAGTTAACTTTATGATCACCTTTTCTCGTATCCACGTTAAAATTCTCCTATTTATTTTCATTTATGAGACCCTAATAAGAATTTATTTACTATTTGCTGCTTCTTATTTTTCTTCGAGCATTTAAAACCTTGCTTCCTTTGCTGTTAAAAAGCTCAATGCGTTTTCTTGTTCGTTATGTAGCTTTTCGTTGTTTTAATTCATTATTTTGCTACAGTATTTAGGTACTAGTGCTGCAATCAGAGTTGACCCGCAAAGCTGCTATGCTTGTACTTATGTATCGATGCATGGCTGCTACGTAACTAGCCATGATTGCTACGCTTGTAGCCATGTACTGTTACGACGCATGGCTGCTACGTAACTAGCCATGTATTGCTACGCTTGTAGCCATGTACCGCTGTAACGCATAGCTGCTACGTAACTAGCCATGTATTCCAATGCTTGTACTCATGTATCGACGCATGGCTGCTTCGTAATTAGCCATGTATTGCTGTGCTTAGAGATGGATTGTTCTAAGTAAATTTGGGACTAGGTACACCTATTCTTAGTTTACGTACGTAGCCACGGCTACGCCACAAGGCTGCCACGTAACAAGCCGTGTATTGCTATGCCGCAAGGCTGCTAAGCGTATACCCGTATGCCTACGCACGTCATCGCACCTGGTTATATTTTTTATTTGTTTATACCTGTGCTTACTTTACAGTTTCATTTCTCATATTCAAAAAACGCGTAGCGTATCATACTGCCAAACATAAGTGCTGTCCAAACAATATTGAGGAAAACTCCGACTAAGAACCTCACATAATACCTATGTACGAAAAAGCCGTACAAAATACATTGTCTTTTATATTACTCATTGTTTTGCAAACACTATTATTTTTTTAATGTAAATCTACTAAGAGTACCAAATTATTTGGTATTCGTCTTCGCAACGACCAAACCTATTTTTCATTGTGTAAATTAAGGCAATGAAATTACTGAAAGACGAAAAAGCCTCGCAAATGTTTTTATTTAATTTTCCTGAAAACAAATTCTCAGAATTAACAAGATATTTTTTATTTACTGAAATGTTTTGAAGAATAAACGCCCAAGTTTGGTGATGGAGATCTGAGAATATTTTTAAAATATAGCAAATATTTACTGGTAGCGTTGAAGCGCTCGATACTATGTAGTTCGGATTCGACATCGGTTTAAAACTTTGTTGATTAAAAATGTTTTTCCATTTTCATTACTTACGCCGATAAATAAAGTGAATGTAAAAAGAAAATGGTAGGTAGTAAAACATTTCCTAGAAATAAGGAAAGCGACGGTAACTTTAATAATTACAAAGCTGAGAGAGTAGAAAGTTTCGTTCGCAATTATGCAACTGCTCACGTTGCGTTGAACTAATGAAGCGAGCGTGTGCACCGTTCTCCGTTGATGAAACCATACATATATATTATATATGTTTATTAATTAAAGAAATACCTACGGGCGGAAAGACGGTATTTTATAAGCCTGTAGATTTTAAAAAAACCGGCCAAGAGCGGGTCGGACTCGCGCACCAAGGTTTCCGTATAAACTACATTCATAAAAATGTAGGTGACATTACTGATGTTCATAAACAATGAAAGAACCGAACATTGCTCTAACGAAGGGACAAAATTAACATTTCCGTTCGTAAACTGCTTTCCCCGTACATTAATATAGGTCGCGGTCAGTTTACCAACTGCAAATAGGTTAATTTTTATTTTTTTTATCTAGTTACAAAATTACAGTTTTCCGACTTTTTCTTCACTTGCATTGTAAAACATTGATTTTTGCCAAATTCCATGATTCTTTGCGCCTTACTATTCCTCAAATATGTGATATAAACGGCTATACAGATAGATACCTTTTAATCGCGTTGATTAAGAATTTTGATTTTTTTATAACTCCAAGGGATTGCAGACCTGAGTACATCATATTATTTCAACCTGATACCTGCAAGCGTTGCAGAGAAAAAGATCTTGACATACGGACATACTGACAGACAGACAGACAACGAAGTGATCTTATAAGGGTTCCTTTTTTCCTTTTGATGAACGGAACCCTAATAAAAATAGTCTCATTGAGTTTTACTAAGATTTGTCATCTAGTGTAATTCATTATGAAAAGGAAACCTAAAAATAGCTAGTTTATTATTAAAATAAATTAGGTATACTAAATATTAGATCTTGGTCTCACCTAGTAGGTACGCTTTATAGCCCCCCGGTGGGTTCCTGCATTGTCGAGGCGGGGGGGCTCAGTAGCCGTGGCTTGGTCACCCACGGTGAAGCGTAGAGGAACCCGAGGCAGGGCCGCTCGTAAGGGCTTTTGCCGATTAAGCCGACGACGTAGCAGCCAACTAGTAGGTTGCGGTGCCGCTTGGTAACAGGTGTCATCGCAACTGAGGCGGGCCACGATGTTGTATGGAGCGTCCCAGGTCCCATACGATATCGCGGCTGATGGTTGGAGGCCGCGGCGGGAGAAGAGTTCTGGTATTGCAGTGCGACGCTCTCCCTACCTTCCGCGGCCGGGACGGGGTCGCCACCGTCTGATGGCGGACGCGGTGGGGCCGCAGGGGAAGAGGAGTGTCGGTATTGCTTTAGCCGCTCTCCCTATCCCCTGCGGCCGCAAAATGTTAGGTGGCGGGGCCAATGACCTTGACCCGTCACAAGGGGACTAAGGGTGCCATACACGGGGTCGTCTAGCGCCCATGTGCTGATTTGGTCCCTGGAGTGGTCACGGCGTACAGTGTGTGCTAGTACGCCGGTGATGGGGGTACTCCCCAGAGGAGGATCCGGTGACGGACAGCCGCGGCGGGTTTGCGGTGAGTACTAACGAGTACCCGTGTTCCCGCCATAAGCGGCACAGGAGGACACCGTAAAGCTTTAGTGGGTTGGACTCCCACATAACTGCGCTATCTCCCCGTGGTAGCCCAGTATGCATGGGCATTCCTCCACGCTAAAAAAAAAGGTACGCTTTATAGCAAAAATTAGGATTAAGTGCTTTATAAAGAACATTAAAATGTCCTCGATATAATACATTTAGGTACTAATAACACCGCTTTTCTTTAGAAGTTTAGCGTAAACTGCTGTTTGTAAAGGATGTAATTTACATTGTATGCTAAAGATAAACATTGTACATTTCGTAAACTTCAATACATTACAGGTAACAACGTGAATACTTTGACCCAATTCGTCCAGCTGTTTGCGATGACCGAGAACAAAGGACCATCGTTCTTGACGTCAGATAGAGTATGATGGCTGTTATTTTTAACGGCAGAACGACGCCATAAAATACAGAAAGAATGGTAGAGGAAGTAATCCCGGAGTTGAATGCTATTGTGGACATGTAACAATGCTGTGATTAATGATATGAAGGCCCACTGAAGCCTTCATACACAGTCCACACGAAATTGTGTGTCCCCTAACAAAACACACGCTATTGTCGTTCTTATTCCTTCAGAGCAAAGTTTACGATGTTGCCAACAATAAAAACCGTAAATATGATGAGTGTCGCTTTAGTTAAGTATTACGTTATAAAATTTATCTTGGAGAGGACGTTATTTGGATTTACATGTTTGGATTACTCTGCCAAAATAAGGTGTGATCATGACATGATAAGTTTGTGGATTTATTATTTATCTTGAAATGTTTACATGTTATGCGAGGTGTTAGCTTACTTGAGCGATTTAACTAAAAAAATAAAGGTACCTATGCACTTGACGTCAGCATTCCTCTCGAAGTATGACTCGATCGCTGTACCTACGCTCCCACTGACCAACGTTCTGTTCAATTCATTTTATCGAGTGCCCCCACTCAAAAAGCCGACTCACCCAGTTTGACATGTTCTATTTTCCGGGACTTCGTGCCTATGAAACATGAAAAAGCCCGTATTAATACTCTTATCGTTCGCGCATTGGGTCCATTACTGTGTTTTCATAATGGAAATCGATACGCCTACAAACCTAAGGAGGGCTTTTATCGACTGAGAGCCCAATGCAAGCACTTGTGACGTTGTGACCTCGGGCTTACTGAGATTTGATACCGCGGGCGGTAAAATTATATCAGCGTTACCATAATTTTCGATTTACTTGGTTAAACACTCAGCTACAGCGAAGGAATTAGTTTGACAGGATTAAAACGACATCTGTAGATACTTCGCAGCTTTTCTTAACATAATTAGCAATTTTTAAATTCAATGTATTTTTTCTCTCATAAAAGCTTTCAAGAACCGATCGCAAACACGTTCTTCAGACTTACGTATACACAGACAGGTCTCACGTTCATATTTACAAACATTTATTACGTTGCATAAAGGGAAGCTTCAGTGAACGTAGAAACTGAAACAACGCTTGTTATGCTATCAATCACGCCGCGCATGCTATTATGAACTCTATTTTTATCTGCATAACGCCAAGAAAAGATACACAAGTTGACAGGACGCATATGCCCGTGAACGCAATAGTTTACAGAAGAGGTACGTTATAGGACACAGCTTCTATCGATACAGCGTTTGGTAGGTAGTAAAAAACCAATAAATTACGTTAAGTTTAGCTGCCCGGCAATTCCTCCTTGTCCTCTGTAAATCTCATAAGAATAATTCCGGCCCTATACCCTTTTCGCATTAAAATTCCACTCATAAAAATTCTCATGAATCTCGAGAGCTTTTCCGGCCGGTAAGCGATTTCGTCGTGGAGATACCTGTACAAACATGCGGCAATTGTGTCATAATATGGATGGCTACACATTAGTTTGCCGCAGGGCTTAGGACAAAAGGGTTCCGGAGTAGCCAAATTAAGTAACCTTTATACTAAAGCCAAACACAGCAAAGTGCCTTAAACGTGAAACTTGTGAAAGGCCGTAACAAACAGCTGCACGAAACACACTGATCAGTCTCGTTTAGTTAACTACATTAATCATTTTTAGGGTTCCGTACCCAAAAGGTAAAAACGGGACCCTATTACTAAGACTCCACTGTCCGTCTATCGATCTGTCATCAGGTTGTATCTCATGAACCGTGATAGCTAGACAGTTGAGATTTTCACAGATGATGTATTTCTGTTGCCGCTATAACAACAAGTACGAAAAACAGAATAAAACAAATATTTAAGAGGGGCTTCCCATTCAACAAACTTGACTTTTTTGCCGTTTTTTGCTATATTGGTACGGAACTCTTCGTGCGCGCGTCCGACTAGTACATGGCCGGTTTTTTAAGTTACGTCGACGAATGAAACGACCAAATAAAATTCCAGTTATTTTTAATTGGACCGGATTTTATGTTAGAAAAGTAAAGAATTTCACGACGACTATAATAAAACGGAGTTTAATGAATTTATACAGCCAGTCTAACAGTTTTCTTTAAGTTGATGAATAAGACTTCGTAAAGCTGGGATGTATCTAATCATAGATGTCTTTTGTGAATCTTAAGTTCTTAAACGAAGACCTTATGTGTTGAACTCATAATATTTTTGTCTGGATTTTACCCGTGACTTCGCACCCGTGAAATTATGCATAAGTACCTATTCCCAGATAATAAAACCGGCCAAGTGCGTGCCGGACTTCGCACATTTAAGGTTCCGTACAAAACAGCAAAATCAAGTTCGTTGTAATAAGAAAAATTAAGGAATTTCAAAGAAAAACATCTGATTTATCAATATATAGGTATTTGTTAGTAAATTATACGTAATAAAAAGCATAATTACCAAATTTCAAAAATCTAGCTAATGGCACTTAGTTATAAAGTAACTCTCAACTAGTGAAGAAGTTTTTACAGACAATAAGCACATCATCATAATTTTGAGATAATCTCGCCTTTGAACATGAATTTTGTTATCACTTTGTTTAATTGTTATCTTGGTGCACAAAATCTTGATTAAAATAAAGAATTAAGAATCACCACCTTATAATATTAGTTAAGATGAGCAAAGTGGATTGCATAATTTCGAGCCAGTTTTATCATAAAATTGCATAACTGCTATTTTGCAGCTAGTTTGCAGTTCAAATACTGGCTATACCAGAATATACTCTAAATTTCATTCTCGTAACTACGCAATCAAGGAAAATATAAGTTAGTTTGGTACTTGCGAGAAATTAACAAACGAGAAATTGCTCTCTCTAGTAAAGCAAGCAGTTTTAAGTGCCTAAATGAAATAATTTTGTAATGAATTTCCTTAGATAAAGTCATTAACACTTTCGTTCTCGAAGGTAAGTCGAGATACCTCATGATCATGAAATATTTGTTGATAACGGTTAAAATTTTATCCTCCGTCGTAAAAGGTACGTTTGGGAATACTTTTATTGTGAAGAAGTTGAGTCCGCAGAAGTATATGTGTGTGTTGTGTAGGTAGCTTTAGCCTTGGGGTCTTTAAGAATATTGAAGAATAATGCTAGGCAAACGTGCTCCATCGTCGACCACTTCATTGCTTACCACCAGGTGAGATTGTAATCAGACGCAAGCCTTTCAATAATTTTTCAATAATACGTTTGTTTTTGATTAAATGCAAAGATTGTTTTAGCACATAAATAGTGAATTGATCGATTATTGTTTAATGAATGAACGATGATTATAACTTATATTAATATTAGGTATTATTTGATTATTGTATAGCTATTTTGAAGTTTAATTTATTTTAATTATTTATGCATTTTAATGTCTTACTTAGGGAATTGTTTGTTTAATTTTTTTATTTATATACATATATATATATATTTTTATATGTGTCTGTGATGTCTAATGTAATTACTTATTGACTCTCTGTACGTTTTGGGTAACACTGTAAGTGCAGAGAGTAATTATAATAATAAATAAATAATAATAAAAAAGGTAATAGCATGTTCTCAGTTCCAGATACCGGTGGGGCATAACCTTTTTTATATTTTTATTTTCAAGTTTTTATCTAAGAAATATTTAATAATACATATAATGTATGATGATGAATAAATGAGAATAAAAAAGGTAAAAAAGGTCAACGTAACAGATTTAATGAGTATGAGAACAAAGATTATGTAGAGCGCCTTCACACAATCTCCACATAAAACCATTTGCATAATAATGATCAAAGTAATTAGCATAGGTCCGTAGTCTCCACCATAGAAAAAGTAGGTATTCTTATTGCCTCAAGTGCGATTTATTAGAACTTTACTTAAATTCACATTTTGTTCTAAAGTTAATTGTAATCGTCATAATTATTTTGCCTTTATCCCAATATATTTTTGAGTGGCGCAACATGTCTTGGAAATAGTATTAAAATCTATACTAATATTATAAAGCTGAAGAGTTTGTTTGTTTGTACGAACGCGCTAATCTCAGGAATTACTGGTTGGAATCGAAAAATTCTTTTTGTGTTGGATAGTCCATGCCAAATATACATCACAAAAATTCTTTTTGTGATGTATAGCCTATAACCTTCCTCGATGGAAGGTTATAGGCTATATAACATCACGCTACGACCAATAGGAGCGGAGCATAAATGTGTTGCAAAAACGGGCAAAAAATATTCCTTTTAGAGAGCTTCCGTTGCGTGCGCTGCGTATGCGTTTAAAATAACGCAACATTCATGTAGGTAGGATAAGATAGGTAGGTAGCCAGTTGACGGGAGCGAAGCCGCGTGGGACAGCTAGTATCAAATGTAATTTCGCTCATTAGTCTTTAATGTCTTTACCTACCGCCTTTGTTTCATTTTTATCTGACAGTTTAGAGAATACAGTAAAGGTGTCCCCATTTTGAATATAATTCAACATTCATTGCCCTGTCTCTCTTGTCAATCTTCTCTAATCATGTTAAAGTCCACCGGGGTTTAAAGTTTTGCTTATCTATTCTTCAAAGAAAAGGAAGACAACACAATGTCGGCAATTACAATATTATTCACACGCAGTTCCTTCACTTAAAAAGTTCAAATTAATTTGCTAACAAGTCGGCCTACCAAATTAATTAGAAGTTTTTAAGTAGAAACAGCGTCCATAACGCTTTCTGAATACAAAACAACGCTCGTTCCATTATACAATGTGCAATCGTTAGCACAAGTACACCACCACCTACGCCTCTTTTTGGATTCTTATTATGAAAATTCTATCACAAAGTGTTAAACACACTTAATGGAAGAGTTGCGACACTAAATGTGTTTTACGACACATAAAACTTTCAGAATGAATTATCCTAATGTATTAAGGGCGTCATAAAATTATCCAACGGTCAATTTATTAGTATTGATGTGCCACATGAATAAATAATTATCGGATATTGCTATTGAATAGGGAACTTCTGAAAGGATTTATTACGAATTCATGGGAATGTCTTATTCTAGAGGAAGCGACAATAAATACTTAGATAGGTTTCCGTGACTGACGACCATAAAGAAGCCCGTCTAGGTACCCACTGTTGTATCCTCAAAGGGATTGCCTAAACAAACAAAATTATATCAGAATAATTCGAAGTAACGAAACAAAACAAATCCGATAAAACTCACAAAAAAAGATGGCACAAAGAAAAATTGTAAGCTTCCAAATAAACGCTTTATTAGATTTTGCTGAATAAGGTACAAGGAGAGTTTTTACTGGGAAAAGCCGGCGACTGATGTGGTGACGGACGCCAGCGTGAGGTGCTGACTCCGGAGACGATAATGAGGATGTAAATTGGCGTGTGCGCTCGCAGGGAGAGCGGGCGCGGGTGGCCCGGGCCGCCCAACCTGTGGCGTATCTGTTGCGCGCCGCCGCCGACCACCCGGCCCCGGACGGCGCCCGCCCGGCCGCACGCAGTCTGTGTCACCGCGCCGCCGCCGCCGCCGTCGACCGCGCGACTCTCACACACACTTTTCCGGTTCAAAACACGTGCATAATCTCAACCCATCAGATAAATCTTCGCGCTATTTGATTCCACATAAATCGCCTGCCACTTTAACAAAAAAATCTTCAAAACAATATTTTATTTCAAAAGTTCTCAGTTATTTTCTGATCTCATAAATTTTTTGAAAGTGTTTTCAAGTTGTTGTTTTCTTCGAATCTTTTATTACTGGACAAATCGCTTGTGTTCTAAACTGGTCTCCGTTAGTGTAAGTATTTATTAAAAAGTTTACTTAGTGAAAGAACTGGTTCTTTTTTACAATTCTATCTACACAGAAATAATTCGATGAGAGTAGTTTTTAGATTCTTTATCTTTAAGTTTAAAAAATATTATTTTGACTCGATTTCATAGTTTATACTTTCCATTTTTCTCAAAAACTTTTCTATTCATGTGCACTGATTTTGACGAGTGTAAATCGAAGTAATATGTATTATTGCCCTAATTACGAAATAATTTTCTTCAGTATAATTTCTTTTGTTTATTAATTTACATACCTTCTGGATATTTAAGTAAAAACTCTCTTCATTGTATATGTATGTAGGTATCTATGAAAAACACGGCCTACATAATTTGTTGAACTCTGAAAAAGTGGTATTTTTTCGTACAGTTTTAAGTTTTCTTGAAAGTGTTTAATGTACTAAGAAGTATTCCTAGAAGGTCGCCAACACTTGATTAAATAGAGAGAAATGATACCTATCCTTTTTTAATGAACACGAAACAGTGAATTTGTTAAACAAAAACATTAACCGTTCCTAGACAATAAATTTATTATACTGAGTCCTCACTATTTTAATTGAAGGTTCTAAGTAATTATTAACTTTTTACTGGAACACTTTGCTGCTAGGTTATGAGAAAGAAATATAAAAAATGTATCCACAGTTTTAGTTAGATGTCAGGTTAGTCTATATTCTTTCTTCAGTTTCTTGCTGTGTTTTTTGATGCATTAATAAATTGTTTAAAAAAAATCGACCTTACTTTCTACATACTTTTCTCTTTTTACTTGTTTCAAGTTGAATATTGTCTTAACTTTTATTTGAATTGTTCGCCGTATTTCGTGTTGGACTTCCGCACGTAGAGTTTCATTTTTCTCAAACTTGTAATAGGCATAAGAACTCTTAAGTAAATACCCTTGTAGCTATTACCTTGTCTGTCTTAAGTTTTGTACAAAAGTGGGACATTAGGGATCTTGCTATTTGAATATTTTGTTCTCGGTTCAATTTGCAAGGAAATCATTATGTCCCTCGGGTTCCGGACGCTGATTTCGGGCTCTTACCCCCTCACTATTTACATTTACACAATGGAACCCTACCGACAGAACCCATCTTTTGATTTGAGTGAAACTTTGAATAAATGGCACCGTGAATTACTTTTTTATAAATCGAAAACTATTAACTTGTGAAAATATTTAATCGCGAGCCTCCAGTGCCCTGTGCCTAGTATTTATTTATTTATCTTCGTTCAGCATCTCTTAATTCAGCAGGCCTCTTGGCACAGGCCTTCTCTAGCTGTTTCCATTGTTTTCTATCTCGGGCCACCCTCCTCCAGTTAGGGCCCGTCGTAAGTCTTATTTTACCTCCCATCTGCTTAGTGGCTTTCTCCCGCTCCGCTTACTATTTCTGGGATACCAATCCGTTATTATTTTGCTCCAATTTTTACCTGTTTTTCCTCATCATGTGTCATAGCCCACCGCCACGTTGGCTTAACAATTCTGGTCACGTTGGCTGTCACTCTTTTTCTAAGCTAAAGTCTTGTATATATGATATTAAATTCAAACTATTGTATATTCTCTTTGCCTACCTATTCTAGTTCGTGAAGAGCTGCGTTTTTTTCCACGTGACTGCGAGATACGAGTCTATTGATGAAAACTGAAATCTACTTGTAGAATATCCAATCCATCACAACTAAGTAGTTCACTACTGACTGTTGCATACTTAATGTAACATCGTAATGTTATAGTTTCATGCGCTATCTTGTGTACGAGCTACTTGAAAGTTGATTTTTCAGCGATAACTATTTGCCATACGCATACAATTGATTTGCTCGTCGGACATCAGTAGCAAAGATAACGGTTATATATAGGTATTTTTTTAAATTTCTTTTTGCTTGATTATTTAGTTCAAAAGACTTAAAAGCTTAGATACTGTAAGTCTCCTGGGATTATTTGATCCAATCTGTAGCAGCAGCAATCTACTCTATCCTCGGTCATTAGACCCTGAACTTATCATAGATAAGAACCATTATCTCTGTCAGATATCTAGATCGATACATGTACACATTTGTAATTCGGGTTTCAATACCACACTCGGTTAGAATCGTTCAACAGTCATAGTTTGAGGATTTTGTTTATTTGATGGACCTTTTTGATTCGCGATTTTTTTGTACCTGCAGTTATTAACTTTTCTTTTTCTTTCCCATCTAACAGGACCAGTCAAGAAGCACGGACTTTAGTTGTGAATGTGTGAAAGTTCAGTGATTGACAATTGGAATATTGCATCGAAGAATAAAGTGCAGTGTAGTGCGTTCGTGCAGTATCGTGTGCGGGTCCCGATGGCCGGCTCGGCCCGGCCGCGCTAGATCGATCCCGCCACAGCGGCGCGGCTCACGTCGGTCAGTGCATCCACCTACTACATACACCCTATGTGCAATCACTCCTCTCCAGATCTGATATAACACACGCCTACGACAACACGATCACGATAAAAAATACGATCGTATTGTGAGTAATGCTAACACAAAGCACGTGCGCCAACTTTGCAGTTGTGAAATTTCTAATTTAAACCGTTTTGTGCGTCGGCAGTAAGGGCGCAGTTCAGGAAACAACATTTATTGAAAGGATATTGGACTATTGAAACGATCATGTTCAAGAAATCCAATTTGGACAGATTAACGTCAAATTGGATTGGTGCTCGCTCATGTTCTGTCGATTATATGACGCCGTTTATAATGTTCTGTTCAACGATTTGTTGCAATAGTAAGGTAGACGTACAGGTACAACGTGGAACGGTGCCAACACTTTTGTCTTCTGTTTCTCTTTAATCAAAAGCGTAAATCTATAAATTAAACCAGTGTTTGTTTGTTAGAACAAAGCAGCGGTAACCGACACAAAAATACTTTCTCTGAAATATCGCAATCATAAACCAGCATGGCCGGGGCGGCGGCTATTTATTTATTCTAGGCAATACTTACACGTTCTGTGAAAACATTTATTTACTGTTACATGAGAAGCTGGTACAACGGGAATTAGCCCCATAACTTTGGACTCAGGTTTGAAAAGATATAATTGCTGTTTTTATTTATAAAACACCCTTTTTGTAAAAACATGCGTCCCAGTTACCTACGGTTGGTGCGTATTTTCAGGCAGAATTAAATATGAATGCAGAATTAAATTGGTACAGTATCGATTTCTTTATTTTTGCGTAAATAACCTTCACAGTAATTTATCAACCTTTTCCAAAAATGTTTAGGTACCTGCAGGGGTCCCTATATCTATCCAATACTGTTCCAACAATTTCTTTCAATTTCATCTTATTTCGATAATCCATCATGCATTTTTCTCATACTTACTCAAGATCACGTAAAGCAGAAAGCTTTTAAAATCTTACTATACTCAGCCCCTAAGGCTATGAAATGGATTCAAACCTATTTACACAATAATTTGTTGGCTATTCACACATTTTCAGAAAATGAAAGCCTAAACAGATTTATCCGACTCAGATGGGTTTGGCTAAGAGATTCATGGATAATGAGAAATAAATGAAAAGGTATATTTTCGGGAGTACTTTTATTTTCAACTAGAATATTTTAGGGTAAGCTGCCGTATTTCCCGTAAACATTAAAAAGCTTTTCGAACCCAAAAGCTGCGGTGTCAGTTAATCGAATATTTTGATACCTGCGGTGTTGATTTTTGGGATCGTTATATCAAATTGATGTTCGTAGGGAAAGTGCGGCAGCAATCATTTCAAATATGAATCACGATATCAGAAGGCTGACAGATCGAGATAGTTCCGTACAATCAGTAGATAACAGATTTAACGTACATTAACGGATGGGTGTGTAGTGAAGCGATAATACGTAGGTAGCTTCGCTTCTAAATACGTTTTACACTAATTTTACTAAGGTACCTACCTACTTGTTTCGGGTTATAGTTAATTAGCACCTTTGTTGTCAGTTAGGTTGTCACTCTAACCAAATTCTATTAGCAAAATTAATTAGTTTACTGATATTATACTTTTAGTTGTATAGGGAAATACGTATGTTTGGCTTCAGACATTATAGCCTGACTACCCAAAAGCTTATTATAACCCTTGGGGCTTGATTTACAGAAATAATTAAGTTGATCAACGAATTGACGAAGGTAACGATCTGGCCTTGTATCTTTCTGGCTATCCGACAAGCAGGAAAAATTAAATCCTCAGACAAAACAACGGAGAGTCAGACAAGACATAGGAAAAATTACATAAGAATTGCACCTGAAACATCTGAAAGATTTTCATAACAAAAATATAAAGACTGTGGTTTACAGCATCAACGAAAATTAATTAAAAACGCGAGTACACATCCCTAGAAAGTAATTAAGCAAAGATACATGTCACATAACACAAGTGTTCCGAGCAGAATTTGTGTCACCGCTATGTCAGCCGGACGAAAAATACACGGTTCGTATCACTCGCCGCGGGCTGGAAATCTTACTAATATTATAAGAGCAAAATTTTGAATTTGTGGATGTATGTTTGTTACTCAATCACGCCAGAACAGCTGAATAGATCTGGATGTAATATTACACAGATATAGATTATAGTCTGGAATAGCACATAGGCTATAAAAATAACAATTGACCAATCAAATAAACGGAAATCAACATCGTGTCTTTCATCTCGCATGTGATTGGTTGATTGTTCAGGCTCTTTGCCCTTTACCTTGCCGAGTTCACTTACGCAATAAGGCTGCCGGTATACCTAATGTTCCTTTGGGATAAGAAGACACTTTAAAGGCGGGCGAAGCCGCTGGCAGAAGCTAGTTATCACATAAATTAAGACAGCATCAATAAATGTCGTGTACACTGTTATAGTGCCCGATTTTCGGGTAAACATCCCTGAAATGCCGGACTTTTAACACCCAAATTTAATTTAATTAAATATGAATGCGTACTTACACATTTAGGCTATGTAAAAAAAAAGGAAAAAGAGAATGTATTTATTTGTGACCTGACCGGAGACACGAGAAATAAGCATAAAATTAAACAATCAATCTGCCTAGCCTTTTCCCAACTATATTGGGGTCGGCTTCCAGTCTTACCGGATTCAGCTGAGCACTAATGTTTTACGTGGAGCGACTGCCTATCTGACCTCCACAACTCAGTAACTGGGTAACACGGTATCCCTTGGCAAGACTGGTGTCAGATCTCAAGCTTCTGACTACCCGTAACGAATGTCCAAGATCTTCTAATGACAGCCGGGACCAACGGCTTAACGTGCTTTCCGAGGCACGGAGGAAACTCAGTATGTTGAAAATGGTCACCCATCCATGGACCGACCTCGTCAAGCGTTGCTTAACCTTGAAGATCGACCCGTACGGCTGTTATTATTTAGCCACGAGCTCCACAAGCATAAAAATAAACAATAATAAAAAATAGAAATCCCGTGCGAGACCAAAAACGCTCCTATCTAAAAACCCTCCTATTTAAAACCGCTTCGGATGAAATGTATTGTACATTTTGTACTTGTTTATCACTTTTACAATAATATGAGTGAATTTACTCAGAGTCTATATTGTTTCTGGCAGATGCAGCTGGTAATACCACAGGTATTTGAAAAACACGGCTGCAGTAGCAAATACTAAGTAAATAATTACACGAGTATATATAACTTTCGAAAAGGAAAACTTTCAAATACCTAGTTATAAATATGTAGGTAATTTGAAATTCGTCAACGTGCCGATGAGAGTTTTCATAGGGTTTCATAAAAAATGGGATATATTTGTAAGTAATATGAAATTCATTTCTTAATTCTTTATTGTACCACCACTTAACTTACACCAAAAACAATATTCAATACTTACAATGTGATAATAAAGTAACAAGATGTACAAAGGCGAACTTAATTCAATGTTGAGTTCTGTTACAGCAAACCCTAGAGTGAAAGATAATGATTCATCAACCATTTCCGTTTTATTGCAAATTGTCGGGCTTTCAAATAAGTTCGAAAATATTTGTGCGGTCTTTTTCATTTAGGAGTTAATATCGTGTAGCTATTGTTAGAAGATAAATTCTGTATTAATTGAAGCTCCTTTGTGCTCTTTTATCTTTTTAAGTATTTTCTATTATAAATAAATAAGAATTTTGATAATGTCTACAGTTCCTTCTCTTTAAATAACTAATAAAAATACTTGTTGTACGAATTAACTTTTGACATTGGCAGAATAGTCAACATCGGCTTTGATTGCCAAAATATAGAATACAATATCTTTGTAAAATAACTGTTAATAAGAAACTTATCTTAATTAAAATATGATCTATATTACCTATCAACAGAGTCCGTTTTACCCAACTGCCGAAGGAAGGTAATGTATTTATCAGTCTATGTATGTATATATGTTTGTTCCTTTGTGGCGTTCTAAGAGATCAAAAGCGTGTGCCTATTTTGATGATTCTTACGTCAATCGATTCGTCTTAACCTTGCGAGTGTCACTAAAGACATGGCAGAAATCAAAGTTCATCACAGCTACGAGTACCAGCAGACGCCATATTGTCTATGTGCGAACTATGTCAAGTGAGGTATCGGTGAAAAGTTATTAGTAAATCATCTTTAGGTTCCTTTCACTATTTTTCATTTTAAATAACGGTTTAGGAATAACGATTTAAAGTTGGTTAATAACCATTTTCGCTAATGACCTCATATCTTTCAAAGCAATAGATGGATTCATATAATTAAGACATCGATAGATACGTCGGAGTTTTTAGATTACTGACGTAAAAAACCGGCCAAGTGCGAGTCGGAACCACCCACGAAGGGTACCATTACCGCAAAAAAACAGAAAAAAAAACACATTTGTTGTATGGGAGCCCCACTTAAATATTTATTTTAATTCTGTTTTTAGTATTTGTTGTTATAGCGGCAACAGATACAACATCTGTGAAAATTTCAACTGTCTAGCTATCACGGTTCATGAGATGCAGCCTGGTGACAGACGGACATACAGACAGACAGACAGACGGACCGTGGTAGTCTTATAGTCTTAGTATTGGGGTCCCGTTTTTAGAAATGTCATTCGAAAAATAAATTATACTTAATTAAAAAGCCATCATGTCATCCGAAAGACGTCCACTATTGGACATAGGCCTCCCCAATCGTCGCCACATTGACCGGTCCCGTGCATCCGGCATGAAGTGGATCCCCGCAACCTTCAACAGGTCATGGGTCCACCTGGTGGGAGGCCTTCTATCGCAACGCCTTCCAGTTCGCGGTAGCCACTCCAGAATTATCTGCCGCATCGGCCATCCGTCCTGCGAGCAATGTGCCCTGCCCACTGCCACTTAAGTTTGGCAATTCTTCGGGTTTTGTCGGTAACCCAGGTTCTCTTCCGGATAGCCCTCTATAATGCTCTATGGGTGACTGTAAGATTTCTGATGAGGCGCATTATGAGAGATCACGGCTCAGAGCCAATTAAAAAGTTGTAAATTTAAAAAATAAAAATGCCGACTTCTTAAGAAGCAAGCTAAAAGTATGTAAACAAGAAGAGAATCATGCTATGCAGTCGTAGGATACATAAGGTTTTGGTTACCAGCTCGCGAATATGTACCTACTCTCCGACTGCATAGCATGATTTTTTTCTCGTTTACATATTTTTAGTTCGGTTCTGTTTAAGAACCGAAAAATAAGTAAAAATATGTCGGGTTTTTAATTTTTTAAATATTTTTTTATATAAATTAATTGGCGACCTTCATTTGGTATTTAATTTTCTCAGTTTCCTTTCAGCCCGCCCTTTCATTTCTTGTTGCATTCGCATGGAAGGCTAGGCTTTACGTCAAAGGATTTTATATCAACATCCATATTTGTATCAAGTACAAGGACTTTTATTGTTTCTTTTTTCCTTATCTTAGGGCAAAGCTTGACCCAGTTTAAGTATTCCTGGTTCTCCTTGGCAAGTTTATTTTATGTATATAGTAGGTATCTACTTGGTAAGTTTTCATCCTTTTCATA
Source organism: Orthosia gracilis (assembly GCA_947562075.1). Lineage (NCBI taxonomy): Eukaryota > Metazoa > Arthropoda > Insecta > Lepidoptera > Noctuidae > Orthosia > Orthosia gracilis. The sequence continues at coordinate 16,453,100 of OX387274.1, forward strand.
GCTTAGAATTCAGCACGAGATACCTTCCTACTACCTGTCAAAAGGTACATATTTTGAAAACAATACGTAACCTATCCATACTTCCATATTATCTACTATCCATACTTACTAATATTATAATTTTAATCACTATGCATAGTAAAAAAGAAAATCCCCCGTCGCGTTTGTATTGTACGCGATAAACTAAAAAATTACTTAACTGATTTTCATGCAGTTTTCACCAATAGATAGAGTGAAAAACACGGAAGGTTTTTGTGTATATTTTGTCACGGGCGAAGCCGGGGCGGATCGCTAGTATATTAAAATTAAAAGCGAAAGTAACTCTGTCTGTCTGTTAACTTTTCACGATAAAACCGCTGAAATAATTTATGTAATATTTGGTATGAAGATAGTTTGAGACCTTGGGAAAGACATGGGATAGTTTTTATCCCGACAATCATCCTTGGATGTTTGTATGGTGAACCAATAATTTCTCAAGTAAAGCTGGCATATTACATAAAAAAAGGCTATTCGAAGTTCTCATGCTACGCAGACGAAGTCGCGGGCAACAGTTAGTTAGATATAATTCCTTAAACGAGTGATGTCTATAGGTACAACCGACCTAAATTACGCAGCTAACATTTCGGCTCGGGCATATTGAAACAATTTTGATTTAAATTTAATACCTACTTACATTGAATGAAATATTCAGTAGGTATCTATTATTTGAAAAACAAAAGCATATCTTAATTCGCCCAAAGGAATCAAATATAATAACCGCAGTAAATCATGCAAACTGAATTGAATCTAATCTGTCTGTTTGCCATTCAATCACGCCTCGTCGAAGTATATAACCAAGTTATGGTGTAAATGCAATGTAACTCTATTTCTCCACAATTTCGCTAACCCTGCACGTGGCCATACAATTTAATGTGAAATTATGAAACCGAATACACGTTAACAGTGCAGCTAATAAATGTGAGAGGAGCCCCTCACGTGCAAACACGTTTTTGAGCAAACTTTTTTTATAGTTTATTGTTCACACGTGTATGCAAAAAAATTAAAATAAATCACACGTGTAAACTATAAAAAGGCTTCAAATTTGTATGGAGTCGTGACCCAAATGTGGTGCACGCACGTGTCAGAGTGACCTCACAGTGACCCACATGTGGTGCACGCACAGGGAACGTGTTAATACGCACAAATGTAGGCACACTCGTACGGTCACAAAAATAAACTCATCATCTAAGGGTAATTTTTTTGATTGCTTCATACTGATTGACCGACTAGTATTGCCATAATCAGCCATAATTTGAACGTCATGGAATGTTACCGAGTTGCTATTTAAAAATGTGATACTGACTGTTGAATAAAACACAATTTGTTAATAGTTATAGATATTTATTTCATTAGGCCTCCCACAAGGAGGACTGATTATTTGGAGGGTTGCGAGAATCCACTGAATAAGGAGAGGCCTATTTTCAGCAGTTCCACATCTTTTAGCTGAAATGATTACGATAACGTAAATTAAAATGAAACTTTTATGGTTTGGCTACTTTATAAAAAGTAGCCAAACTATAAAAGTTTCATTTTAATATCAACTTGACATTCATGAAAGTTTTACATTATACAAGGAAATAAATAAATGGTTTATTAGAATTACAAAAATTACAAAACTAGTGAAATCCTGACTGCTGAGCTAGGCAACAGTACCTGTGTTTTAGGGGCAAGTGACCTCATCCATATCGTTACTTATAAAATTAACTTTAGTCCTTTGAAATTAGCAAAATTAATTAATAATTAATAAACTCATTTACCCTCCTTCGGCAGTCGGGTAAAAACATAGTCTTGATCGAGATTATTATAAAAGTAAAAGCACAAAATTAGAGCGCTATGAGAGCAATAAACTTAAAAACTAGTTTACGAATTATATTATTAGTATTAAATGATCAATGTTTAGCGGTGTTATCTGTACATACTTATTTGATACACGTTGCCCTTTATTTGAATACAATAAAATGGATTTAAGCTAATGGAAGCGATTCAATAGGAGCGATGGATACAGGGGAAAACTTATTAACAGACTCGAAAAAGTAAAAAAGCTCGGTACACACAGATTTACCCACTGAATCAAGAATTAGAAGTAGACCCACTGAATCAAGCGTAAACAAAGATATACTAAGTGAGGGTCCCATACCATGTAATAATTTGTTGTCTCCAGACAGTGAAGGCGAAGATGCATTCCAAAAATAACAGAATACAAAAACTGTTGATTATTTTAACAGTAAATAAAACGAGTTTGAACTAAATATAGTGTTTTTTCTTAAATATCATAAACGAAAAATATTCTGAGACACCTTAAACTATTTATTTTATTTCGATAGTTAAAATAGCGCAACAAATGTTTTTAATTATCAACATAGGTAATAGTTTACCTGCCGTTTATTATTTAAAGGCTTTTAGAGAGTTTGTCACTAGTGACAAATTTCGAATTCATCACCTGTGAAATATGCTGTATAAGCAGATATAGCAGCAGGAAAAGTTATGGTACAATGAAAACAAATATTTTCTTGTTTGCCAGAGAAATGAATTGGTATGTATGTTATTTTATTTGAAGCTACTTCTAATCCACAGCCATTGCATTTTTAAGACAAGACTAAATGTGTGACAATAATAAATAATAGTCTAAGGCCACTTCATGTGGTTTATTAGACGTAAATCATTTTTGCTTAGAAAACAGTCGACATCTAGGTATACAAACATCTCGAAAATATATCCCCTAAAAAAAAATCGAATGTTAGTAAGTAGTGTTTTATAATGATTCAATGAGGAATCCTACTTTATATTAACATGAAGGCGAATAGTTCTTATTTAAATTGAATAAAGCGCTATTACGCTTATAATAGTCTTAACACGCTCTCAGTCCATATCATTTTTAAATATGGCGAATTTTATATAAATTAGATTGTCATAAATTTATTTCAAAAAATGAGTAATGTTCAATTTTAGAGGCACTTTAAAAATGTATATATAAACATAGCATATTTTAACATTGAATATTACTTCCAATGATTTGACATCCTATATTCACATTCCCACATAACGACTATGCTACCATAAATAGTATTAATAAAACTTATGATAAATTAAACGCTTGCGTTTTTAATTCCAACGATCACTCACGAAGCAAACACTAAACAAAAACACATAAAACAAGTTTTGGAAAATATACTTATAATAACTAACAACGAAGTACATTACTAGCATATTATAAATAAGATAAATTTGGTGAGGAGCTTGTATCAGACGCTTATAAAAGATATCATACAACCTTTATAAGGTTGTGAAGCTTGTGAATAATTGTAGGATTAATTATACTTCTCTTATGCTATTACAAGTACATCATAGGAGTTAATAACATTCTGTAAGTTGATTATACGATTGTTATAAAAACAAGATGCTCGTATAAGTGCGCGCAAGTCCAGGCTTGTAGCAAGCTATAAGTATCCTATAAGCGTTAAATATAACCGCTTTTTTAATCAGTTTTGTAAAAATAGTTTTTAGATAGTTGTAAGCACATATTTTGCTAGTTAGGTTAGACCGTTCGACTGAATCTCAGAAGATAGGTACTATTTCCCATTTAATTGTAATTAGTAAAGAGATATGAAAGGCATAACATAAATATTAGAAAGATAAAGGGATCTAAGGATTTTCATTACGCTCGTGTCATTTTACGACACGATCGGCCGGGAAATTTATACTCGCAGAGGTAGGAAAATTGCGACATACATACATACATAGAAATGACATGTAAATAGCACGACATTACTTTCTAGCCACTTCAAAAATAGGAGGAGGTTCTAAATTCATGTCGTATCTTTTTTATGAAAATGCGATTTAGAAGACGGCTAATGAGATAATTCAAGCTTACAGCTTGCGTTACATCAGAATGGTTTAAATTTTGAAATCGGTTCAGTAGTTTTTATGTAATCCTGAAAATACTGTCTTCATGTTAACGTGAAATAAGGTTGCCATTATGATCCAATAGTTTTGCATTAGGTTTTATATTTAACTAGCAGTTACCCGCGACTTCGTCCGCGTGGAATTCGGTTTATCACGTAATGTTTAACGGTTAATAATTTAAATATTTTTTATCCCATCACAGACAGATAAGTTCACGTTAGTACCAAATAATATACTTTGAAAAAGAAGTTATATATAGATACATTAAAAAAATATTGATGTACTCGAATAACGTTGATTGTTTTTCTCTCTGGTCGACACCAGCACCCTTTAGGATCTGCCTTGACTCTTGACGGTCGGGACAAACTCACCGCACTATTCCCAAACTACTGCAACTCCTGAAAGCCAGAATCAACAGTGGCGACCACCAGAAAAGCGCCGAGGCAATGAAGCTCGACAAAGTCCCGAATGATGAATTTAACTGCTTTGGATCCCGCAACGAAATTAATCAGAAAAGAATAACAAAGGAACATTACGGTTGTCTGTTTTAGGCGGCTAATCTTCAGATGACGTTTTTTTGCGATTGTGAATCAATATGATTTATTTTGTCAATGGCTCCTGATACCGACAGCTGTATGTATTTTTTTTTTAGTGCAATCTTTTTACCGAGCGCTGCTATATTACATACGCATCGGCTACTGGCCACTGTTTTTTTTTGTATTTGTAAGCGCATTGTAAAGCTATTTTTTTTTTAATACACTTACATAAACTTAGTCTTAATGTCATGTCAGCTTACTATTTTAAACTCTGATTTTAAATTTCGTAGAATAAACTGGCAGCTGTCAAAGACCTATTTTTTTTAATGTTGCATGCGGAGAGCATAATATTGTTGGTAAGGATCAATCATAAGTGATTTATCGAATTGATGTGACATGACTCCTCAATTTAATTTTAATACTTGGTGTAAATATATGTTTTATGTTAAGAATTTAATATTTTTAAATATAACAACTAACACAACACATACCACTACACATAGTACATAAACTATCATAGTAATAAAAAACGGATAGTTCCGCTATGCTCGACTCGAAAAATCTAAAACTAAAACGTGCCGCAACGCACGAAATCACATTCGCGGGCAATAATGAAGACAACTGTTACAGTGTAATATTTTATTTAACCATGTAGAAAGTAAATTCCGAAAATTTCCGCCTCCTTCCGTAACTTTCGCGAAAAAAGCTAATAAACGTTCCGTTTCATCGTACTAACGCACCCTCGCCTCGCCGCTACTCAGCACGTCGCGTCAATTATTTTAAAAACAAAGTGTCCATCCATTCCATAGAACAGTGAAAAACGAAACGTCTTTCCGTAAAAGAGAAACTTAACCAAAAAATATTTCGAACTAAGATTTCGATGTTTTTAGTTTAATTTCAAAATTTTTCAGATTCCTGCTCAAATTAACTGAATTCAAACACTTTCCTTTCCAACTATACCTTCTATTGTTTACGCAGAATCGAAGAATTTCGTGCAAAGCGGCACTTTTTAGTAGGTATTTTTCGAGTCGAGCATAGCGGTACTAACCCTTTTTAATAATTACTATACACTATGGACTAACCGATAAAAAAAGAAATCAACACTAAAATAAATGCGATGAATAGAATTAATTATTTTATTTATTTTCTAGTCATTTATGTCAGACTGTTGCAGCTAGTTTCTTAAGAAATGAACTTTTTGCCGTGAAATAGATCCATTTTCGATCTACTTCGATGTCCGATCACTCAGGATACAACACTATATTTATCTAACAATAAAGTGACATTAATTACGCACCAAATGTCAGTTTAGTCTACGAAATAAAAAATCAGAGTTTACTTGAAAATTATTGTAAAATTGAGTTTAAAAGCAATTGCGAAAAAATTTTGTTTTTCTGTTTTTAGCCTAAGTTAACTTCAAACCAGCATACAAAACTTTCGGTCATAGTCGTCCTCAGCTGAATATTGGGCTTACCAATGTTAAGAGTGCTTAGGATAATCCAGCTAATCCAAATATTGGTTTATCACAAAATCGTAAATGAATGTTATACGTTGAATTCTTGTTACTATCCTGGAACTACGTTAAATTTGCACATTAAATAACCTTTCCAATTCAGATGCACCACCCGGGGTTTTAACGGACCTGGCAACCCTGAATTGGTAATGTAAAGCCGGGTCCACACTAGTTAATCTTGCTTTGTACAATATTCTCCCTTTGTATCATCAGAGCACTTGACACCACGCTTTTGTGTACGGGTAGTGTATGTGAAGTCATTTGTTATTGATATTTAGGCTGTTGAAAGCGAAACCTCGTACCAGTACAGGCACAACGGGGTATATAATGTACCTTTTTGGAGGGCACATGCCTGCTATTTATTTTGGGGCTGTTGTGTTAATTCCATATTTTCGCTCTCAAAAATAAAAAATAGTTGACCTTGTGTTTAGAACATTGTGCAAGTTGTTTGTACCGTCATCATTGTTCCATTGAAGCTGGATAATGGATATTATGATTTGAAAGTATGTTTTATCATGGCCGTTTTGGCTAGACTATGAGTCAGAAAGAAACAAAGGCTGTTGGAATAAATTAAGTTGAAAATTTAAATTATTATGACACATCGCCTCACTAAGTATGCTAAGTGGTGATCTAAATACAAATATGAGGTCATCATTTGCTTAGTTGATGCTGTTGAAGTCGTGTTTACACTAAATAACTATTCTGTTCACGACACAATATTAGGACGATATACCTTTAAAGTTTATTATAGAGGTCCCCGATCACATTATTAAAACTGTTTTTTTTTTCCGCGGTCTCGCTTCAGTGCCCATCCTACAGAAACTGTGCATTTTGCGGGATAAAAGCCCTTGGCTCAGCGCACACCTGCCTGGAGAGGCGCGGTGAAGATACTGAGACGAGCGACTTGAGCGGAGCTCGGCGACTCCGAGCGCGGCCAAGAGTCACAGAATACGCATGGCGGCTAGCGGCGCCTCCGAGCGGCGGCGGGCGGTACTCACACCCCGTGTTGATCGAAGGCAGTGCAGACGTTATGGATGTTGATTGGGACTTGGTTATTATTGCAACGCTTGCAGAAGAAGAAGAACAGAGGAAAAAGAGCGTCTGGCACGAAGAATCCACGCCGCCTGCGCCGGTGGGGCGTCCGCAGCGGCGACAGGAGCAGTCGCGCACGGTCGCGCGCCGTCTCTCGTAGCCGCCTCACTGTATCGTGCGCCGCTCGCTCTTATTTATCTTCGCCATGACAATTACAACTTTATAACTTATGTATAATTTAAATTGCTAAATTCTCAGTATTTTCGCTGCGCCTCTTCAGGTGTGCTCTGGACCTTTGAATCTCAGCGATAAATAGCTAATACTGATAGCTTTCTATCAGTAAAATAAATTCTTAATTCGATCGGAAGTTCTAGAACTTATCTCCCATATTAATAGTTTAGATTGGCTACTTTAGTTCTGAATCAACAAAGTTCTGTAAACAAAATCAATAGCAATACAACAAATATTCACAACTCAAAAGGACGGAATATCTTCGGGTCAGTCAAATGATCGTTCTGCTTGAAATAGAAATTTCTGCGACATCAATTTTGTGTCAACAACTTAGCTCAGACTGGCTTTAATTCTACGAAATCAATTGGTATAACCGTTATACAAATTATTTTCACAAATTAGAAAGCTTTTATCTTGTAAAGTCACCAATGTGCCTATCTAGTCGTTTGGAATAGAACCTTTAATATCTTCATTAATAACAAATTCAATTAGCGCCAAACGAAAGAGTCATTCAGAGAGTCGAAAGAGTCGATTCATTGGCGATTGGCGCGACACGTCATCCTACTTTACACTTCATTCGAAGAATTTCTTCGTTTAATCTATACAAAGATAATTTGTATTTTGTTTTATCTCATGTTGTAGTAGAAATAATAGCATTGAAGTCTAGGAGCGACCTCATCTAGTATATGCTTCAGTGGCCAGATGCGACGACAAGCCGCCATTACACTCACCTTTCTCGTTTCATGTGACTTGCTAATGTGTAAGAGCCGTAAAATGTTAGCCAAAGGCAATTTACACTCTATTTTTACCCACAAGCACAGCTAGGACTATTCTGCAACGCACAAGAACAGATTACTTTACACGAAACGATTTAAATATTTCCGAACACGATTACCTCAACAGCTGTGCCAGAATAGTTTATAAACACTATTGTACAAATTTAAACCAATTTTTATTGCCTCCCAAAAAGTAAGCCAATTAACAGCGAATGAGTCAAGGCTTGCATTGTTTTCCAGATCCTGGAAGCGAGCCAACTATCGGTAACATCGATACTAATTAATAGAACTTTTATCAATATATAGGTCAATTTGTTTAACACTTCGAATAAGTAAGGTGTACTGCATTTCCTTGCAAACCTTTAACAACAGTCTAACGAGAAGTTGTTTTTTTGAGCTAAGTTCGAAGTTATCTTTCTTTTGAACTTTTCATACATGCTATTGTTCGCGCAGATTTCAATGTTCATAGACCTTTCACAGGAGTTCGAATATAGCAGCCTTGCACTTGGATCCTATTAGTTGTGTACAACTTTAATAACATTGTTTATCAACGCCTTTGATATTAAATTGGCCTAAATTTAAAGTAATTTACAGTTCGGAGTAAAAATTCCAGATAAAACCACGTGCTTATCAGAATTTCATGATATCTGAAATAGATTTTACTGACCCGGTAAGATTGAGCTGTTGATTAACGATTAAATCATGTAAAAGCGAGGTAGGTATCTGTGTTCCACTAAAGGTTATTCACGTACGAATCAGCCAATCAGAAATAATCCCAACGATAATGTTTGAGCAATTTTTTTAATCAGTTTATCGCCTGTCTACTTGGAGTGATAATTCGAAAATAATCGATGATCGAATCTAACCTTGAACATTGGACGGGAAATCAACTGGAACCTACATAACTCTTGCGGTCTAATCAACATCAAACACATAGATGAAGGTATCTATTCTTTTAAACTTCTGTGTTTATGATCCTAATAAAACAAGTATAGCTACAGTAAACACGTCGATAAAATGATAAAGTATGCGTGGCCCTGTTTCAGGCAGATATTTTCTTCGATTTTCGAAGAGCTAAGTTTTGCAATTTTTCCTTACCTAATCCTCTCGTCCTATGTATTTGGGCTGACCTCGGCTTTGACATTAAGTCTAAGAGAAGATCTCTTACAGATACAGCTTGGTAAATAAGTCCGAATCTATTTCAGTTATAACGAGCTGGTCAAATGTATACTTTCTTGTTTTGATCCCACACTGAGTAGGAGGAATTTTCTTTTCTCCTTGAGACCATCAACAACTTAGTTTATTTTTGTGTCTATATAAGAGAAAAACCGAGTCTGACTCGAGCACAGAGGGTTCCGTATAAACAGCTAAATTCTCCAAAATAAATAGGTAACACAACTAACGTTCATAAACAATGAAAGCACCGAACATTGCTCTAACGAAAGGACAAAATTAACTTTGCCGTTCGAAAACTGTTGTCATACATCATTACACATTTTTTTGCTTTTACAAGTACATTTCATAAGTTTGTCGACTATTACTCGTAAACTTGTAAAGCCTACTTAGCTGTGATAGTTTTACTAAATGTAAAACTATCACAGCTAAGTAGGCTTTTCATTATTTATACTACTGCCGTGATTTTGAGCAGCTCGTGGCTAAATAATAACAGCCGCACGGGTCGATCTTCAAAGTTAAGCAACGCTTGACGAGGTCGATCCGTAGATGGGTGACCATTTCAACATGCCGAGTTTCCTCCGTGCCTCGGAAAGCACGTTAAGCCGTTGGTCCCGGCTGTCATTTGAAGATTTTTGACAATCGTTACGGATAGTCAGAAGCTTGAGATCTGACACCAGTCTTGCCAAGGGTAACCCACCCAGTAACTGGGTAACACGGTACCGTGTTACCCAGTTACTGGGTTGTGGAGGTCAAATAGGCAGTCGCTCCACGTAAAACACTAGTGCTCAGCTGAATCGGGTAAGACTGGAAGCCGACCCCAATATAGTTGGGAAAAGGCTAGGCAGATTGATTTTGATCCAAAAGCAACCATTTAGCTGGCAGGCAGGATGGGACAAATGACCCCAACAAAAATTAGCCATTTAAAGCTTAATTTTACGCCAACGGATCCCTGAATCGAAAAATGGTTTTCCATTAGACCCATATTTTTGAATGGACCACCATGGGATAGACGAGAAGAAAATATTCTCACTTTACGGGTACAGCAAGTACACAAAAAAAAATTATGATTTTATTTTACCACTTTGTTGGTGTGGTTAATATGTATATCCATGCCAAATTATAGCTTTCTAGTAGGTACTAAGAGTCTCTGAGCTAAGCTGCGGGCGGACGGACGGAAGAATGAACAGGTGGACATATCGAATCTATAAGGGTAGGATTCCTTGTTGACTACGGAAACCTAAATTTTTTTTTCCATTTTATTGTTAAGGTTACGCTTGTTTGATGATAAAATCTGTTCCTTTTTTAACGTTATAGGTCAGTTTACTCCAGATCCGAACTAGTGTACCTTTCGCTCCGATCTGGATCCAGACTATTGCATTGTACTACAGATCATTTGGCACCGCGCCAACGATTTGACCACACTTTGTTGTTAATAGTCTATCGTATATCTATCATCGTTCTTAATTTTATTAGTTTATTCACCTGTATTGCAAACGTACCTTCAAAGAGACATATTGCGGGATTCATCTGTAGAAGTAAACATAGTATGTAAGTTATATGTAACCAGTACAGACGCTCGCGCATCGCTGTCTGTTTAGAAACGAGTGAATGATTTTCGAACGTAACAAATGTGTTCTTGCGTGTTGTAGGTAAACCATTACACGTCTGCTGCGTTAGCTTTAAAACAGACGATCGCTCCAGATTCTTTAAAAATAGGTAATATTCACCAAAGTTGATAATTACAGCATGTAAATATCCACAGTAGTTGTTGGCTAGCTAGCCAATGTAAAATCAACATCGACCGGCATAAATTGAAACCAAAATAGTGTGGGAAATAAAAACAAACACGACAAAAAATATTTATATAAAGCTTGCACCTCTACTGCTGATTGAAATTCCCGCGAGAAATACTCTCTTCGTATTCGGTCGAGTGGTGTGTACGGAGAACGTGTGAGGAACAAAACAATTTATCTATTAAAATGTCAAAGTTCGTGTACAGAATACACGAGTGTCCCTCCAGTAAGTTACGTTATCTGTCTGATGTCAACGTTGACGTGCTAAAGCGTTAAATTTTTCACTTTGTCGCCGGTCGTCGCCGCTGGACGCCTGATGTAGGCCACTCGGTAAATTTAGCTTAATTACCGTCTAAATACAGAGATATATATGGAAGGCTCCGGATAGGTACAGCTATAGAACGTCTGGCTGTGTGTACTACGTACCCACTCAAATCCGTTACGTAGACAAACCGCGCATTAGGTACTTCATATTATCTAGTATTTTAGCGAGTTTTATGAAAGTACCTACTTTATCAGTGGGTGAATGTAGCCGATCTGAGCCGATAACTAACGATAACTTTACAAGATTTATGTGCTCGTACTTACTTTAATAGGTTTGGCATTAATAGAGCCGGTATTAGTTGTACGATGTTCTATTTTGAGTGCAGGTGGGTAGCGGCTACTTCACCGCTACTGCATAGATAGAGTTATAATGAGGTGAGTCAGTGTGCGCTTAGCCGTTATCAAGCGGTGCACTCGCTCGAGCATCCTACACGCCACTGAACACGATAAAGGATTTAATATGCCTATATTCAGTTATTTTTACACCAAACATTTCAATTTTTAGCGAAAGTCTATTTGGGTAAATTGTTTCATATTAATAGACCAAATCACAGTGAAGATGTTTAGGGAAAAATTAATTGTGGATACAGCTAAAACTTGGCATATCCTGCCGGAGTCCGTGTAGCTATGCTATGACAAAAACTTAACAGCTTCCTAATTGCGTAGGCAACTGTTTTGACAGCTCGAAGCACGCGCGCTCCCACTTATATTGACAACTCTACAGTATTCATAGCATGTTTTACGCTGTCGAGTAGATAGATTTTTGAACACATGAAGCAATGAATGCAGGCAAAGCAGGTATGAGCGCATTCTTTGAGGTTACACAATTGCGATGCAGAAATAAATTTGTGAATCTTTTCTGGCATGATCGGAGGAGTAATAAATAGTAATAATAGGGTAGTTTATTGAAAATTAGTTTTTTGTCCGTCAGGCACATTAAGGTTCCCCTAGTTGACGGCACGAACTATTTTGTGCGCGAGGTTAAAATGCATGCTATCTCATCCGACAACACGTGCGAAAGAAATAGATGCTGTGATGAGCAGTAAAAAGCTATTTCGCGTACGAATTAGCACTTTAGCTAATTTGTATCGAAATGTATGATGATTTAGGACGAAAACGTGCGCGCGAATTTTTATTAACAGACCTTTGGGAGTCATGAAAAAACTTCTATCATATACATATCATGAAAAAGCTACTGAATGTATATTTTCAAAATAAAATTATTTGCATGACTGAATTATTATTCTATCCCTGTATGGAGGCGGTTTTGCAATTTTCCTTCTTCTTATGGTATTTATTTCCGCCCAAAGAAGCGTTAAAATTAGTGTTGAAATATTTAACTTTCAACGCTCATAACTTACAAATATTTTATTTTTTTGTTTCCATATAGGGTTAGATAATGATGAGACAAATTGATATTTATTTTTTATTTTCAACAAACATTGTCAAACAGTGGAGTAATCGCCAGACTACGTTTGTATGGAAGAATGATCGACTAGTGTAACCTTAATAAAAAATATTGGACACGTCTGTTTTCTTTTGACACGTAAACATAAAGTGACGACGATTTATAATGCGTTGAAATATCGTGAAACGTCACGCCGCTAGTACAATTTATACTAGCCTTAGTGACGTCACAAGCCCCCACTCTGAACTTTGATGCACTTTAACTTTGTAATTTATTATCGATTTGGTAAAGCAAAAAATACGTGTCCAATATTATTTGATAATCTCACTGACGGACTAAATAGAATTATTATTTTTGTACACAGGAAGCATCCCTATAAATACTCCTGCTATATTAGATACAACCTTCCTATTTATTTGTCCTTTGAATGAACGCCATTCTCGGAAGTTAGACTTAATTTAATATTTGGAGATAGTGGGTATGAGGATAATCAGAGACCTTTCCCTGAAACTCAAACAATCTGGTCGGTTTACAGGAATCTGTCTAATTCTTGAAGCGCGAATCGACCCGGATAACAGATAGAGTTATACTAAGTTTCCAACAACACATGTACAACTGCCGCCCGCGGCTCTACCCACCCAAAATTATAGCCTAAGTGAAATTTTATTAAACTTGACCGTAATACTTAGCTTGTATATGTTTTGTCTTATACATCAGATTGTATAAGCCAAATTACTGTAAAGTTTCATCAAAATCTGTATAGTACCTTAAAAAAAGACACAAGACAAACATTAATGTATCTAAGTATATATTTATGTATATACAGGGTTACAGGAAAAGTCGACCTAGATCCGTTAAGGGCGTGTAGTACACATCATTTCTGGAACCCCCCATCCTAAACTTAACCGTTTTCGAGATTTTCGAGTTTATTTTTTTTTATGAAAATGCCCAATTTTTCGGCTATTGAAATATGAATGATAAATATGATTTTTTGGGCATTTTCATAAAAAAAATTAAAACTCGAAAATCTCGAAAACGGTTAAGTTTAGGATGGGGGGTTCCATAGTGAAATCATTCAGAAATGATGTGTACTACACGCCCTTAACGGATCTAGGTCGACTTTTCCTGTAACCCTGTATGTATTAAATTGTTTTTATTTATATTTGTTTTTTCTAAGTCCGCATATGTAAGTGTGCATAAAGTTTTAATAAATAAATAAAAATAAATATTTATATTATAAGTAGGATAAGCAGGATAGGATACTTAAAATATGTTTGTACTTATATTCATTTATACTTAAAATTGTTGCAAAATATGACTTTGCGTGTTGATACAGCACAAAGTAGTTTTTCCTAAAGAACTTTAGCGAAATCTTAGCTGACTTAAATTTGAGCGTCTGAAAGTGAGTTATATACGAAAGAAACGACGACGTATCTACGTTTTTTAAAGCATAATTGGGCTGGTTCAACACGAAATTGAATAATATTACCTATTAAACACATTATTAAGAGTTACCCAGATATAACCTACAAAAGTTCATGACTGAATATCTATTATTCTAGGCATTCTCGAACAAAAAGTCTTGCACAAACTAATTCAGAACATCACCCTGAGATCACCTATTTTTCATTTATGATGACGTAGGAATTTAATCTCGCTGATAATCAAGCTGCCATTGTTGTTTCACTGCTTTGTATCGTTTGCTTCTTTGATTTAAAACTAAGAAATTGCCTCTGATTACTTCAGCTGTAATTTTTTGGCACTTTCACAAAGCACCAAATAAATTATAATTACAGCTTATCTTTGATGTTTCAATCAAACGGAACAATGAATATCGAATCTTTTAGATCGTCTAAAGTAAAATTGAACAGCGTGGGCTGAAAACTAAACAAAGAACACTTTCACCTTAAGGAGATAAACCAACAGTAAATTAATGCAAATCTTATTAGTTTCTCTTTTAGAAGAACCTATGCCTACAGATATAGTCTCTATAATTATCATTGTTTTCACTGACACTAGGTGACACCTAAATAAAAACCTTTATTGCATTGTTGGATTTTCAACTCACGGCTCTGAGTCGAGCGTTGTCAATCCAATGGCGCACTTTTATTTAGGCATCAATTTAGGTCAATCTGCCTAGCCTTTTCCCACCTATATTGGGGTCGGCTTCCAGTCTTACCGGATTCAGCTGAGCACTAGTGTTTTACGTTTTTAGGCATCAATTTAGGTGTCAAATAGAATTAGGAAGACGACCATTAGTCCGTTTACTTAAATTGTTTCGTCGGATAAACTTTTCTCCGTGGTATTATCTGAGCAGATTTGGAAAACTTTCTAACTTTGCATCAGGAATTTAATCTGACCATCGCTCAATTAATAATTAGCTTTAAAACTCTGAACCGGACTGCATTGAATTTGTTATTAGGGGGAGGTCGCCCATGTCTACTTTTCGAATTGACTCTGTAGCGCGTTATGTAAACGCGCCATTGCATCGCTACTTTTGACCATTTGTCGCATTTGCAACGCGACTACATCGCTCATAATGCGCGACTGCATCGATGCCGCGATGCAAACAAAGGTATCAACAGGCGTTTACAGGTAGACACTAAAGCGTACCTGGCAACGCTGTATCGCATCTGTATGCCATGCTGTATCGCAATAGTAGTGATGCAGAATCGTGGCTATAGGAGCGATGGCATATAACCAGCGACAGTATAGCGACTGCATCGCGTTCTTTTTGCAATTGTATCGCTACATATTGTATCGTGCGCGATCCCTTAATGCGACGACAAAATGTAGCCGATTGACTTTTCTTTTAAAACTGAAAAGAACAACATCAGAAGCTTAGATTTAGCAATTGTATAAATCATGTTAAAAAAGAGCTGCTTTCTTCCCATTTATAAGTGTGACTGCAAGTTGTAAAAATATCCGTGGGCTTACTGCGAATTTTTATTAAACGAACGAACGCAGTTTACCTCAGAGAAAGCTATAATTTGGCATGGGTATACATATTAATCATGCCGACAAAGTGGTAACATTTTTTTAGGACACCTTGTACACGTGAAGTAGGGATGGTTTTTTTCTAGTCTATCTCATGATGTAGGATATCGTTGGATAGGCCATTCAAAAATATTACGGGTCTGTGAAAACCATTTTTTGATTCAGGGATCCGTCAGCGTAAAATTAAGCTTTAAATGGCAAATTTTTGTAAGAGTCAAGTGCGGGGAGCACTAGACTCTTTCAAAAATTAACCCTGCCAGCTAAATGTTTTCTTTTTGAAATGTGAAAAAAATCACGGCGGTAGTATATAAACGAAAATAAAAGTAAAACTATCTCTCAATAAAAATGTATATTGATTTATGGGTACAATAGTTTTCGAACGGCAAAGTTAATTTTGTCCTTTCGTTAGAGCGATTTTCGGAGGTTTCATTGTTTATGAACGTTAATAATGTTACCTATTTATTTGGTGAATGTAACAGTTTATACGGAACGCTTTAAGCGCGAGTCAGACTCGCACTGTGTTTTTATTTTTATTTTATAAGTACAAATTGATAGAAACGAACGCTTACGTTAACGCGATCGGGGTGAGTTTAAAAACTCGCACTAGGGCCACCGATCATGCTTGTGTGTTGTTGGGCTTATCCAGACTGACCTCAAGATTATTATTATATAGGTATTTTAGGATTATTATTATATACCTATTAGGTACTTCCATCTTGAGTCGGTTGTGGGCTGTAAATGATGGTAGCCATTTTTTTACCGACTTAAAAAAAGGAGGAGGTTCTCAATTCGTCGGAATCCTTTTTTTTTAATGTATTTTTCCCGATGACTCAAAGACGCCTGGACCGATTTGGAAAATTCTTCCCTTGTTTAAAAAAAAAATGTTTGTTGTTTGAAAGGGTATTTTCTAGTTGGTCCCATAGTCATCAGGTCAGGATCTGATGATGGGATCTTGGAGAAATCGAGGGAAAAAAAACTCAAATATTATAGGTATGCATATAGCGGTTTTGGTATTTTCATCAACAATGCAATCATTTGCACTCAGAAAGTATCATTTGGTGAAGTGGAACTGATAATGAAGAAGACCACAGATGGCCACTTTAACTTCTCAATGCTAAGTATGTCACAGGTATAAGATATCTCGAACAGTTTACCGACTATGATGAAGCGAATACTTATTGATAAATGGCACCTACTGATGAAAATGATACCATCGAACTGATCTGATGTAGGAAGGATCAGTAGGCACTGGAACTCCGAAATAGAACAATGTATCTGAGTCGCGTTTGGGCTTATTGGAATCTGCATGAGATGTACTTTGGCTATAAATGTTTTTCAGGGTAATTGGAGGTACCTACCAAAACTAAAAAGATATAATCAAAAAAGTTAGGAACAAAAAAATGAAACCGACTTCCAAAAGAAAACACCATAAAGAGAAAAAAAAACTGTATTTTCCGAAGTCGGTGTCGAAAAACTGATAACAATTGGTGCAAAAGACACCGACTTCGGAGAAGAAAGTAATTTTTCGCTTTATAGTGTTTTCTTTTGGAAGTCGGTTTGATTTTGTTGTTAAAACGTTTTTTTTTTAAATAGAAAAACGTAGTAACAGCCTTATTGTTTTCCATAACAAGTTTTACGTATTAATATGATGTTAAGCCTGGTAACATGCATTCTAATATCAACAAAACGTGTTGATCCCTAACACGGCTTAAACATATGTTAGAGTAAGTGATTTACTACCAAGCTATTAGAGAACAAAGCCTTTTCGTTTAATAATATTCCCTAAAATATACCTCTGTGGATTTGAACTGAACAAAGAGAGGAACTACCGTAACTAATTTTCGGTAGGAGGCACCGTGATCAACCTTTTATAAACTGATTTATTTGTTGGCACATTTTGGAATAAAACTTTTAAAATAAGTTTTAAAGTGGCAAACTGGTAATGAATATGTCGCAGCATAAATGTGAATGGATAAAGAGGGAAAGGAAGGTCAAAGAAAAGATGGATAGATTATGTGAGGAGTGATATGAAAGAAAAGGGAGTCAGTGTGAGCGTGACGGGACAAGACCCCGCGATGGAATAGATGAACACGTGTTGCGCCGACTCCAAGTGATTTGGGAATATGATTTTGATGTCGTAGCAAAATTGGAACAATAGGGATGTTTTCTGGGTAGAAAAATTATAATTATATTTAGTCCGTCAGTGAGATTATCAAATAATATTGGACCCGTATTTTTTGCTAAATCAAATAAAGAAAACTGACAATCATAAAGCGCATCAAAGTTCATGAGTGGGGGCTTGTGACGTCACTTTGTCAGTATAAAGTGTAGCACACCGTGACGTCACACAATATTACAACGCACTGTATTGTCGTATTTTTTTGTTTACATGGCAAAAGAAATATACGTGTCCAATATGTTTAGGTTATCTAACTAAATATATATTTTTTGTCAACTACCCTATTGTTTGTGAAGTTCTAACATGATTATTGCGAAAAACAGCTTGTTTAGGACGATTGGAAACTTGAATGGTGATTGGTTTAAAATCAATTTTTAGCATCTTGAACCTGGTTGGTCAGAACATGCAACTAATATGTACAAAGATACAGTAAACATAGAGGAACTTCGTTGACACATCGTCAGTGGCCATAAACATTGCAAATGGAATGGTAACTGCCTGCAAGTACTAAGTGTCCTCGTTAGAGCCGGCAAGCATAAGAATCAGTAATTTGCCACTCCACATACGTCCACGTACCTTATGTACGTACGTCCAGTTACCGTTTTCTTTCTCCGTCGTTGTTTGCATTACATTATTCAACTAAATTCATTTAAATATTGTAAACTAGCATCCCCTAGAATTATCCCAAGAAAACGTACTTCTGGGATAAAAAGTATCCTATGTCGTAGACTAAGTTTCATTTGAGTCTGCTTAGTCGTTAAGACACCACACCACACCATCAGTATATAAATGTTCCCATCATCAGTATGTAAATGGACACAGGCTGTGTCCTCTCTGTGAGAGGGAATGGGCTATAATCCACAACGCCGGCCCAGTGCGGGTTGGTGGATGTCACAAGTCTTCGAATTTTTGGTTCTAAGACATGCCGGTTTCCTCACGACGTTTTCCTTCACTGTTTTGAAGCGGTGGTGATGAAATTATTTACACAAAGAAAGGCGCCTGCCCGGGTTCGAACCCACGAGCCAGATCTTGTAAGTCGGGGTCTACACAAACAAACTTATTTTCCAGTAAACTACAACTGTGTTCGTAGTTAAGCACGTTCTAAAACTTGGGAATAAAATGTTGTTGGTGTACTTATCTCTTTGTTCTGCCATTTGCAGACATTTGTTTCCATTTGGAATGCAACAAGTGAACACTTATGTGAAGACACATTATGTTATCTGAAACCACAATTAATTATACGATAGCTTCGTCCCCTCGCCAATCTCCCGCTCGCCCGTTTGCTGAAGCGTTCCATTGTGTAAAAATTAGCTTTTTCCTGTGGCTCTCTAGAGTAGAACCACAGGAAAAAGCTAATTTTTCTCTTCTGAGAGCGAGGCAAAAACAGAAACAGACACTGTAGGGAATATTCCATAGGAACCATGCACTTTTAGCGATATAAAGCAGCAATAACAGTAATATATATAATATGTAATAATAATATAATAATATCGTTTATTTATAACATAAGGCACATTTTACAATAAAATATCTTAAAATATATAAGAAGACAATTGCTTATTTGCCTGAACAAGGTTGAACCTGTGTTTCGGGCTATAACGTGCTTAAAAACTTATAAAATTTACAATGGGTATAACTTGTATATGAATACTTAAATTTAAAGATACAGCGAAATTATTATTTTGTTACAACCAGGAGATCTTCTGTCTTTCCGTAAGAGATGCTAAGTAGATGTTCAAGAATAGTATTTTTACAGCTAAAATAATTTAATTTATAGATACTTATTTTTTTATTTAATCTATTGTACAGATATGGACCTAAGAATGTGAAGAGTAACAGTACACCAGATCAACAAATGATTGAGCTGAAAAATTCTACACACGTTTGGTATTGATGATAATGCGTTGTTAGCTAAAAAGCTTCTTATAAAAAAGTTATTCTTAATTTTTATATAAGTTATTAGAGTTTGGATAGCAGTTTTTAGTTGTAGAAGCATAAAACCCATAACCAATTTCGAAACTGCTAGACAAGGTTTAGGTTATTGAATAGCACCATAAACAAATTACATTTTATGGAAAACTTACACACAAAAATTAGCAGAACTTAGTGAAATACCTAATCTGTTCATAGCACTATCTACCGACTTTACCGTTATCGGATTAAATTCTCTGTTTTTTGCAGAGCATAATAATTTGGAAACTGTGAAGTCATAAATATTCATAACATCGTAATAATTCAGGCTTAATCTTACACAATGCTGGACTGGCACAATAGTCTATCAAAGAGGAAACTGCGATAATCATCACATTCATCACGCTTGGTGAGTGGTAATCGCAATTTACATACAAAAGCACACTGTCATGCAACGCCTTGGATTAATTTATACTTATACTAGCTTTTATTAAAAAATGTTCCAACTGAATTTACTAAGGTATTAATCGAGGCCCATGGTCTACCCGTTTTTAGGGTTCCGAAGTCAACAAGGAACCCTTATAGCTCTGTCCGTCTGTCCGTCTGCAGCTTAGCTCAGAGACTCTAGGTACTAGAAAGCTATAATTTGGCATGGATTTACATTTCAATAATTCCGACAAAGTGGTAAAATAAAAACAGATAAAAAAAATTTTTGGGGTTCCTCCTATATACGTAAAGTGGGGATGGTTTTTTTTTTCGTCTGTCCCATGGTAATATAAATGTGTCCCATGGAATAGGCCATACAAAAATGTTATGGGTTTGTTAGAACTATTTTTCGATTCAGAGATCCGTTTGCCTAAAATTAAGCTTTATATTGTAAATTTTTGTTATAGTCAAGTGTCCCCCCCCTACCGGCGAAATGGTTGGTCTTGGCTATGTGAAAAAAATCACGGCAGTAGTAAATATAACGAAATTAAAAGGAAAACTATCACAGCTAAGTAGGCTTTACAAGTTTACGAGTAATAGTCTACCCTACCTAAAAATTTTGTACAAATGCCATTGAAAAATAACTTAAATAACGTTGTTAGCTGTGTAAAACCGAGTAAATATATGCTTATGAACCATGTAAAAATATGCAAAAATAAAATCATAGTAGTACTCGTAGTTTATGAGTAATAGTCGACCAACTTATAAAATGTACTTGGCACTTACTACTACTCAACCATGGTCACATCCACAGAATAGAAAAAAACGCCTTCTACAGCTGTTCTGTGGTCACATCGATATCGATAGACGAGTCAATGTTCAACCCGTCAAATACTAATTGAGTAGCGTAGAACTTTCGAGAACGAAATAGTGAATACCGCAGATTAGAGTTGAATACATTCGAAATTTTTCAAATTCCGGAAGAGAAATAAACAAGGAGCGTGAGCGCGGTGATCCGAACCATACCATTCCTGGAGAGGATGGTCGTAGCGCGTCTAAAGTGGCAGCTTGTACCGCGATTTAGTACCCGCCAGTTTGGCTTTATGCCCCAGAGGAGCACCGAGGACGCCCTCTATACGCTAATGGAGCACGTACAGGACAAGTTGAGGCTGAAGAAGCTAATTGTCCTGGTGTCATTGGATATAGAGGGGGCCTTCGACAGCGCTTGGTGGCCAGCTATAAAGGTCAGGCTGGCTGAGGAAAAGTGCCCGGTCAACATCAGGCGGCTGATAGACAGCTATCTTGACAGTAGGAAGGTTAGGGTTCGTTACGCCGGGGAGGAATGCACGAGAGAGACTGACAAGGGCTGCGTTCAAGGGTCAATCGGTGGTCCAATCCTGTGGAACCTCCTCCTCGACCCGCTATTGCAGGAATTAGAGCGGCGCGGGATCTTCGTGCAGGCGTTTGCGGATGACATCGTCTTGGTCGTGGATGGGGACACGGCGACTGAAGTCTCCGGATCTGCCAATGCAGTCCTCGCCGATGTTCAGGATTGGGGTGTCCGAAATAAGCTGAGGTTTGCACCGCACAAAACCTGTGCGATGACCATAACCAATAAGCTTAAGTACGACACTCCAAGACTGAGCATGGCCGGGGTCGACATCGGCATGGTCAGGAAAATGAAGTTGCTGGGTCTAACCATAGACGATAAGCTCACGTTCAATGAGCATGCCGCGAACGCCTGCAAGAGGGCAGCTGACATTTACAAACAGCTATCCCGCGCTGCTAAAGTTAGCTGGGGATTAAGTGCAGAAATTATACACATCATCTACACAGCCACAATCGAACCCATAGTTACGTACGCGGCCGCTGCCTGGGCACCCGCCACGAAAAAGGTTGGGATACGGAAGAAGCTAGGCTCTGTCCAGCGAGGATTCGCCCAGAAGCTTTGTAGGTCTTACCGTACTGTCTCTTTGAACTCGGCACTGGTACTGTCCGGAATACTACCTCTAGACCTGCGCATACAAGAGGCAGCCGCCCTGTATGAAGCAAAGAGAGGGTCATCCCGGTTTGTGCCAGGAGACAGGGATATTGAAAGTATGGTAAGATTTGCAAAAGCCCCTCATCCAGCTACACAAATGCCCCTGGAGTTCGTGTGCCTGACAGACCAGGAGCTATTGGATAGCAACAATGTGCAGACGGTGCGAATATTCACCGACGGCAGCAAGATTGAGGGGAAGGTCGGAGCCGCATTATCCATTTGGGATAATGAGGGCGAAGTCCGGAAACTCAAGCTTAGCCTCGCCGCGTACTGCACAGTCTACCAGGCGGAACTCCTGGCCATTTGCAAGGCGACGGACGTGATCCTCACGCGGCAAGAGACGAGCTATGGTTTGTACAGCGACTCAATGTCAGCATTGCAGTCGCTTGCAAACCATGGCTCTCTCCATCCCCTGGCGGTTCGCGCGCGCGCCAATTTGGTTCAAGCCCTGGGCCAGAGCAAAGCTGTGTCTTTGTTCTGGGTCAAGGCCCACGCGGGCCAGCCGGGGAATGAGCGAGCGGACGAGTTGGCAAAGGAGGCAGCATTGTCGCTACGGAGGAAGCCGGACTACGATCAGTGTCCGGTTTCATTTATCAAGCGACAGATCCGTTTGGAATCGCTTGATGAATGGAATCGGAGATATGTGTCGGGCGAGACTGCTTCTGTGACGAAAATGTTTCTTCCGGATGCAATAGCGGCCTTCCGTATTGTTCAACAGGTGCGGCCCACAGGCGTTCTCACGCAGGTTTTGACGGGGCACGGTGGGTTCTCTGAATACTTGAATCGCTTCAAGTGTAAGGAGAGCCCATCGTGCGCCTGCGATCCAGGCGTGGCAGAAAGTGTCCAGCACATAATTGTAGATTGCCCGTTATTTATCAGGGAACGCTACCAACTTGAATGTGAGCTGGACATGAGACTGAAGAGCGAGAGTATCTGTGGGTTCATGACAAAGCAAAATAGGGAAAGGTTCTTAGCATACTGCCATAATGTAGCTACAGTGGTTATACACCGGAATAAAACATGATGCGCACTGTGCTTCATGAATATGTAACTATATTCAAATGTAAGCACAGACTGCAGCACAGTAATGTATAGCCAGTAGTGTGTTAAGTTAGTACCTAATTAGTTGTGTAAGATATTATGTGATAAATTATTTACTGTGATAACTGCACATTTTTATGTTTTTATTATCCCTAATGCTTTAATATTTTGATCTGTGATAAACAGCACCAACTGAATAAACTGTGTGATAAACAGCACCTCTGTATATAGAATAGGCGCCAAATTTTGTGGCGGGGATTAGTGTTAAGAAAAAAAAAAAAAAAAAAAAAAAAAAAAAACCATACCATTCCCCGTGGCTCTAACGCGCGCTCGTATCGGCTCTTTTCACAATTGAGGTCCTTCATATAGATTATTTATTGCAGCTTATTTACGTTGTTTGTTTGTTCCCATCATAGAATAATTTGATTTTACTTTTTGGTAGTTGAGTAGGTTGTTTGAAAATACTCTTACAAAAATATTTGTTTTCGGTTGGTAAATATTTGGAGAATTTAACGAAGACTATCACCGTAACGGCAATACTGCAGTATTCAAATTATTAAGTGACGCTGGTTATAAATTTTTATTACAAACGCTTGCCTCTACCCGCGGTGGTATTCAAATACATATTTTTTCTAACTTCACTTGTGAATTTGTATCTTATAACTCCTTCTTCAATTACCATCGTCCTATGTGGCCCCGTTTTAAGACGTTGTGAACCGCTGAAATCATTTTAATGTTCATGTAACAACAAAAACCCTCTCCTTAGTTCGCATTATTAAGCAACTACGGAACCCTATCAATGCGCGTGGCCCGATACGCACTTGGCTGGTTATTATAAACTCGTTCAGTTGAAGAGTGTTTGATTCATGATTGACAAACATCCAAACTTAGACTGTGACATTTATTGTATTAGGGAAAGAAAGGAGAAGTAGGATAACCGCACGCCTTGTCTTCATGGCAGGAGTTCTGCTTCGCAATAACCCCTTTTTTTCTGTACGTTCCTTCCAAGCAACGATTAAAACTTAAATTGGCGCTCTTTGAGTGAGATTGCTCTACTACTACGTTACTATGTAGGAGTATTTAAGAAGATTTAATAAACTCATCTATTAACGAGAAGGAAATTATAATTAATCAGAACCGTGAGTTCTTATCCGACAGCATTTGTAATTTAACTCTTTAAAGTGAGCAATATTAATTTACGTGGAAGAGATACTATTACATTTTGATCACGTCTTTACATGATACGGTTTTTGAAGACCCTTCACAACTGTATTTAAGTAGGTTTATGATATTAACTACTAGCTTTGGGCAGTGGCTTCGCCTGCGTTAAAGTCGAAAATTATGCCACGGGAACGTACTAATAATAATATATTATACATCCGCAGGGCAGCTTTGTGGCGAGCTGGTGGGCAGTGGCGACCCCACGGACCAGATCTCCAGGGAGAATTCTTGTCCCTCATCTCCGGCTTGCCTTCATTGGCCGCTCGGAGTGAACACTGACGGGGAACAGAGCTCCCAACTCCCTCTTGCCTTAATTGGCTGGCTTGAGTGGAGATTCGCAAGAGCAAACGTGCTCGGAGGAAGAAACTTAACCCAGTAAGATACTGGTAGGGATCTTGACCATGCATCCGGGATTGTCCTGATAGCCGTGGTATACCTCTCCACTTCTCAAGCACCTCCGTATATGTTGCCCCCTTGGCGCTACGTCACTAAAGTGCTAGCGACTGTTTATGGGGGGGGGAGGCATTAATTGAGTGTGCAAGTCATCCCTTGCCATTTTATAACCGTGTAAGCCAACAGTGGTCAGGCAGGGGCCAATAGTCCTTCTTTAGTTATAGGTAAACGGTCCACGAAACCTCCCAAACCCATAGCCCAATGTGTTTGTCTCCATATTCTGCAATAGTCCTGCACCAGCCGGGGATTGTCCTTGGTGCTCTTGCGTAGTGACTAGTGCATACAGGGATAATTGTCGGTTGGTCTCACATTTCATCTTACATGTCTAACAAGGCCTCTGCGAGTTGGTTTCGGCCCCTGGTACGCCTTTCAAAGGCACCCTAGGGTCCCGAGAATCTAAAAAATATAACGTAAATAGTATAAAGTAAATGATGGACTTACGTATGTGTGCCTCGGCCCACATTTACACGTTCGTCCATCAATGCCTCTTTTGCTGGCCGCTGCAGTAATGTACTATTATTTGACAAATGATAGATTTTCATGGATAGGTACTTTCTTTCAAAGTGTAGCCGACAGATAGCTATGTCGCTATCATATTATTTTTTAACCGACTTACTAAAAAGGAGGAGGTTCTATGTTCGACTTCTTGTATGTTGTTTTTTTTTTTTTTGTTTATGTTCACCGATATCTCCGTTAATTGTGGACCGATTTTGAAAATCCTTTTTTTGTTTGTTAGAGTATGTTTCCAAATTGGTCCCATTTTAATGTGGTGAAGATCTGATGAAGAACTTCGGAGATATACAGCAGAACTCTTCAATAAATGACGGCAAATCTCTCGGGATAGCTGCAACCGCATGTCTGTTTATTGTTTATTCATTTCATAACATAACATCACGCCAGTACGCTGTAAAGGGGTACGCAGATGTGTACAGTTCACCTTGATACACTCTCATTTCACCGGTTATGATCAAGTTTCATGGCATTCGGAGAATCTATTCTTGCATTAGAAGTGCCTAACTAAAGGCAAGTTGCTTAATAGGTACAAATAAAAAGTGAAAAATAAAAAATCTTTTTTACAAAAAAAATACTACCGACTTCCAACAAAAAATTCCTCCTTTTTCGAAGTCGGTGTCCATAACAAAAAAATGGTACCTACCAAAGACACCGACTTCGAAAAAGAAAGTTATTTTTCACTTTGTAGTGTTTTTAGTTGGAAGTCGGTAGTATTTTTTTTGTAAAAAAGATTTTTATCTATTACAGCCAATTATTTGGCTAAACAACTTGCTTCTATTGAGCGATGCCAATTAAGACATATTATATAATTCAGTCAATAATTTTATCAAAAATTGACATTTATAATAGTTTAAATTAGAAATAAAGACAATAGAGGCAAACTCTTGCAAAAGAGTAGAAAATGAAAATTGCAAAATAAAATCAAATAAAAGTTTAAAATCAGTAAATAGTATTAACCTGGTGCATCAAAATATTCAAGGATTTATGAACAAAGATTTAAAAGTAGAACTTTTTATGAATTTTAACAGTATTGATATTCCTTGAATAACTGAACATTGGCTTAAAAGCCGCCAGTTATTGTTCAATTTTAATAATTACCAGGTTGGTAGTTCATTCAGCAGAGTTAATGCTATACATACACACATAAATTTAAAGACCGTAAGGATATTGTGAGCCTAGCTGTTGAGCGGACAGTCGAAATAGCTTGTATAGAATTGGAGCAGTTTATTGTATTAAGTGTGTACAGATCTTCAATAATGTATGACTGCTTTGAAAAGGTAATAGATGATGTGTTACACAAGATTTGTAACTCGAATGATACCAATATCACTTGTGGTGATTTTAATGTTAATTTATTATAAAACTCAGGTTCTTGTAGTAAAATAATAAGTCTGTTTCAGTCCTACAATCTTGTAAACCTATTTTTGGAGCCCACAAGAACAATCCTTACTAGTGCCACATGCTTAGATAAATGTTATACCAGTCCACAAAGAAATTATATATTTACTAGATTGACTGATTATTGCGGCAAACAGCAAACCGAAACAACAAAGTGGCTAAAAAGGATATCACTGTTAACCCCAAAACTGCAAGTCGCTTGGCAGCTTTTAAAGTTAAACTCATTAATAAATTACCAATTTTGTCAATTCATGCTGAACCAAATCATCTGCAAAATGTTTTTTTTTAATATATACTGTAAACAACACACTAGTGCTCAGCTGAATCCGGTAAGACTGGAAGCCGACCCCAATATAGTTGGGAAAAGGCTAGGCAAGAGAGAGAGACTGTAAACAATTTAATTCCTCCTTTATTCCCAAGACTATCTCGGTTAATAGTAACGCATCATTCAGTGATTGGGCTACCATTGGTATTCATAAAAGTAGAACACGGATTTATGAGCTATACAATGAAAGGACTTATGTAAACACTGCTGCATTTAATTTATATGTTAGAAATTATTCAAAAAAAAAAAGTTTGTTGTCTGGCCAAGTCGCGTTAAATGAGTTCAAAGATTAAAAACAGTAGTGATGTTATTAAAACAACTTGGAATATTATTAATAGTGAAACGGGAAGATCTGGTTACCGAAATATTGACTACAGCAGTACAGCCTGTCTATTAAAGACAACATCATAAAATCAGACTCACAAGTCGCAGTGGGCTTTGAAAATTTCTTTTCAGATATGCCCATTTCAACTACTAAATCCCCAAAATCATCACCTTCTGCTGCTGAGTCTTTGCTAAAAGAAAATGTTAATGCTTGCGATTTGGATTTTTTTTTTGAACATATTACTTGTAGAGACATCACACATTAAAAGTTAAAAAGACTGCAGATCAGTGGGGTTATTCTGTAAAAGTTGATAAAACTATTATTTAGATTGTAGCCTGGGGAGTTGCCTGACTTAATGAAAAATAGAAAAATAATACCTTTATTGTTTAAATCAGGTAGTACATCAGACCCTACAAATTATAGACCTATTTCAGTACTACATACGTTTAGTAAAATATTTGAGAAATTAATTTTAGAGCAATTGCAAAGATTTTTTAATAAACATAAATTATTACATAGCAAACAGTTCGGTTTTACAAGGGGTCGTTCAACTACTGATGCCGTTTTGAGCTTTTAGGACATATTTATAATGCATGGGAAGATATGTGCGATGCCTTGGGAATCTTTTGTGATTTGTCCAAGGCATTTGATTGTGTTCTTCATGAAATGCTAATCAGAAAACTCCGCCACTTCGGGATCCGGAACAGCGCTCTGGATCTTCTTACTCCATATTTGAGTTATAGGATTCAGAGCGTTGACGTTAATGGAAAAAGATCTCCCGGATCTATAGTAACAATGGGAGTCCCACAGGGCTCAATTCTTATTTATATTAATAACTTGCCTTACCCCATAAAGGATAACCATGGCATAGTGTTGTTTGCGGATGATACTTCACTTTTGTTTAAACTTAAACGTCAGTAGCTGGTTACTGACCATGTAAATAGCGTGATCTTAAAATAAGTTCACTGGTTCAATGTTAACAATTTAATACTTAATAAAAAAACAAAGGCATTAAGTTTACCCTACTTACGTTAGGCAGGTGAAAACTGATGTGTTGATAAAGGGCGAAGAATTGAATTCTGAAAGTAGCACAGTATTCTTAGGCTTAAATTTGGATGCTAAGCTTCAGTGGGGCCCACATATAGATGAATTGTCAAAAAAGCTAAGCTCCGCGGCATATGATGTTATACAAATTCGTAATTTACCTGACATAGAGACAGCCGTTTAGTGTACTTTAGCTATTTTCATAGTGTAATGTCGTACGGTATTCTGTTGTGGGGAAATGCCGCCGACATTCAGACTGTCTATGTTTTGCAGAAAAGAACTGTTTCATCAATTTATAAATTAAGCCCAAGACACTCTCTCAGAGAGAAATTTAAGAACATTAATGTAATGACTGTGCCTCCTCAGTATATTTATGAAAATCTTTTAAAAGCCCATAAAAAAATAAAATTGTTTAAAAAATACAGTGATATCCATAACATAAATACTAGGAAGAAACACAAGTTTATAGTACCTACAACAAGGCTCAAGAAATTAGGTGGCTCGTTTAGATGTCAATGTTTACGCTTTTATAATAAGCTTCCAAGCGAAGTAGTAAAAAAAGCCTTAATAAATTCAAATCATTAATTAAACGTTAGTTGTGCCAGAAAGCGTTTTATACCATTAAAGATAATGTTGAGGACAAAAAGGCTTGGGATTGAGCAGCTCAAATTAATTATTAATGATATTTTTTATATTTTGCATCCTGAATCTTTTTTTTTTTCTTTTTCTTTTCTTGCAATGACAAGAATATTTACTTTTTAAAGTATTATATTATTTTATTTTAATTATTGTGAATGTGAAGACTATGTGAATCATCTTTTTATGTTTTAAATTTGATATTATCTCAGTTAGTTTTTAGTCATGGTGTAGCAGTTTGAGTAGTGTAGAGAGAGTAAAGCTGGCGTGAGTACATCTACTAACTTATGTCGTCGTTTCTACATAGCCACGTTGATATTTTTTCTGTTTTTTGTCTTGTTTGCTTATTTATTTCAATTATTTGGAAGGAATCATAAACAAATTATTTTGGAAGAAATAGGATTATAAGGTGATCTGTTGAATACAATAGCATTCGATGTGTATATAGTTATAGTAAAGAGCAATCGGGAATTATGGGCAGAATATTTCAAAAAGAGATCGATGCAAACATCACTTGAAATGAGGTGATTTTAAAGACATATGGCCGATTTCTGAATTGAATATTCGACGTAGAGTACGTGCTGATCTCGATTTAAGCATGATTTTACGTCACTTTAGTGCCAAATTTTGACAGGTTTTCAAGCTAAAGTATTGTTTGACAAATACTCAACTTGAAATGCTTAAATCAGAAAACCTCAACCTCAAACTCAACTTCAAATGCTTAAATCAGATAGCCCTATATTCTAAGGCATGTCGTCCAACTCGACCTCAACCCTTACTATTCAAATTTAATAAGGAGCTATAACTGTTCTAGCTTGATATTAAAATAGACTTGAATTGTTTTTCTGTTCACATGGCGACTGAGTCGAGTAGAGGTCCATCAAAGTAATTTGGGTTATGGGCCATAATCATAATACATAAATATATAACTATATTTTTAATTACTACAAAGACATGTATTTTTTATTTCATTCATAAACACGATGGCCATTAAATATTCTAAAGGTTCTTGGTCCCAGAAGAAATCACAGCATCTAGGACGTATAATATTATAAGTTTTGAGGGACCATTACATAAAAATTTATACAACTTATATATATTAAAAATGAAGCAAATAAAGATTACTCCCCATAGAAGTTTTTAATTTACATTGTCCAGTTTTTATATTTGTTGACTTTATATTCGTTTAGCCTTTTTTCTTTTGTAATGTCAACTGTGACCCTAGAAACACGGGAATTTTAGTGTGTGATATACGAATTTTAATATTTCGATTTATCATAAAGTCGTGCCAATAGGTACATACAAATAATTTTTATAAAAAAATATAAGTCTTTTTTAATACAACTGACTTCGTAATTAAAACACTACAAAGAGAAAATAACTTCAATTTCGGTAGTCGGTGTCAAAAAACGAAGAAACAAAAACAAGAATACCAACTGCCGAAATTTAAGTTATTTTTCACTTATTTGTGTTTTTTTTTTGTTATGTTTGTTCTTTCTCGTCAAGATTCTCTTTTCCGAAGTTCTTCATCAGATCTTCACCAAAAAATGGAACCAATTCGCAAATTCGAATTAAGTACCTATGCTTTCAAACAACAAAAAATCACCATCCAAAAAAATATTAAAACCGAATTGAGAACCTCCTCCTTTTTTGATGTCGGTTAAAATGTTTTTGCTTAGTTAGAAAACAAAAAGCTTCTAAGAAAGTAAAGCTTTTCATTTATTTTCATTTGGTACCTACTTGTAAGTGCATTAAAGAATTCTCCAACGTCTACCTACAGCTACGGTTGAAAAAATAATGATCCAATTTACCGATCTTTACTAAAATAAGCTAGACGAATATTTTTCTATAAGTTATTGAATTCTCGAATGTCAGTGACTATCCTTAACGAGGGCTCAAGATATTATGTTCTTTCTCCTCAAGATATATTGGCAGTAATAAATTACCTCAGATTCATACCCGCTCAATGTAGGGGTGATTCAATTACACAAATATAGATCTACTTGTTATCGAAGACCTCCAAGTTTCTATCAATAGGAAATAGGTAGATGAGACCTATGTATATCGAACGTAGGTATCTTGTCGGTCCATCATATGCGGACCCAAATCAAAATTGGCACATTTTGGACTATTATTTGAAGTAAAATCTTAGTTTAGAAATCATAATAGCGTAAGATATTATTTAGATAACTACTCTATTATGCTACATTACTTACGCAAGATATTCATTAATGCTCAAAATGATAATAATAATCCATACTAATATGATCTGGCTCGCGAGATTCTCTTGATCTGGCTCATGAGGTTGTCTTGATCTGGCTCACGAGGTTGTCTTGATCTGGGTCGCGAGGTTGTCGACATGTGGGATGTGAATACAGCAGTCATTGTGCCGATAGTCGTGACGGCCAATGGTAAAATAGCGAAGAGCCTCGACGAACATCTGAGGAGGCTTTCGTTGGGCAGCTGGATCAAGGGCTTGATCCAGAAAGCGGTACTCCTATACACGGCGCGCATAGTCAGGAGGTTCCTCTCTCAGGAGCCCTGACCACCGGTGGCCTGGACTTTGTTCCCGATACCGGTGGGCTACTTTTTTTAATTTTATTTTTATAGAATAATATTTAAAAATGTAAAAATATGTTAATGAAATAAATTAATGGTATATTCATACTAATATTACACAGAGGAAAGATTTGTATTTTTGTATGTAACGAATAAACCTAAAAATACTGGATCGATTTCAAAAATTCATTCACCGTTGGGAAGCTACACTATCCCCGGGTGACATAGGCTACTTTTTATCGCTGTATTCCCACGGGAACGGGAACTTCGCGGGTGAAACCGCGAGGCGTCCGCTAGTACATTATAATCATGGGTGGTAATATCAAAACAAATACATACGACTATTACAGTGCGCGCAATGAATTCTCTAGCTTTGATCATTACGCACTCGATATCAATAAATGTCATGTCTATGAAATAAACTAGCCAGTGCCTGCGGATATTTTAATATTCTATTCAGCATTCTGATTGGTTAAAACAAATGCCGTTATGAAATGTCCACGTTATTCCAATCTGTAATCTATTGTGAGCCACAGATGTCCCGCTCAGTAGTAAACTGTACTTTATTTTTGGACAATAGAAATACAATAGAACAACACTGTGTTGACAAATGTAGCATTCTAGAACCGCTGAGTAACCGGCTGAATACAGCCACGCTATCTGAAATTGTGCGGGAATATGGCAGATAATCTAGAGCACAGTTCTCAAATATCGAACAAGCATCACATGCCAGCAATAGACTGGCAAATACTAGACGTCGATATGAAACATATTCTGTTGTATTTTGTAGTAAATAACTGCAAGTATTGACAGACGTATTCAATCTCTTCTTTGCTCTTGGCATAGTAGCCGAGTGAGTTTGTTTAGAGAAAATAGTTAAATTCGAATTCTCTCTTCACTTCAAACAATTAACTTTATATTTCTTTCAGTATTCGCTCGATCTGAATATCGGCTATTTTACTGGAGAATTTAATCTGAGTTCTTTGTCCTTTCCCCTTGTTCAACCTTCAGTAGGCAGGTACATATATATCATAGGCTTCAGATTATTAATGTTCCTTCTCTTCCTCATTCAACAAGGAAAATTTTCTTGCTGAACAATACATACCTGAAATGGTTTGATAAGATTAAAATCCGCTCAGAGCATAAGCCAATTAAGGGTTGTAGACACTGATATTGTGAGAGCAAAGCCTTGTTACATTTAATAAACACAACGCAAGCTGTGAAGCATATGTGTAAGAAGTAAGTAGGTTACACTTACAATAGCTGTTATCGAACCCTGGTTAAACTTAGAAAGTATCCTTACTAATATTATAAATGTGAATGTAAGTTTGTTTGTTACGCTTTCACGCAAAAACTACTGAACCGATCATCATGAAACTTTGTACATATATTCTTGGAGGTATTAGAAGTAACATAGGATACTTTTTATTAAAAAAAATAAAAAAAAATAATGGCTTCACTGCGAGCGAAGCCGCGGGTAAGAACTAGTTGTTTATAAATTCTTATGAAAACAAAAACACCGGACTGAGGCAAGTGTGTCCACAATTTTATATATTACGATTGAATTGCTTTATACAAGGCTTATATAGGAAAAGCCTTTCCCGTGAAAGTATTTTTTTTTTAATAATCGATATGCACGCGTTTGACCACTATCTCGCTTGATGGTAAGCGATGATGTGGTCTACGATGAAGCACGTTTACCAAGAATTAAGTAACCTATTCACTCTTGACTTAGACCCCAAGTTTGTAGCTATCAGGGAAGAAAGATTCCGGCAAGGAATGCCGCTCCTTAGCTGTGCGCACAATGAAGGTATTAGCAAAAAGATTTGTGCGTATGGGTGGGATGTCCACCATGTACCGATGGCGCATGGCCGTACGCCTTGTAGTCTGATGATGGAAAGGGCTAGGCGGAATCAAATTGTGCAGTTTCGTCGCACACTCCCCGAAATGAAACCAACATGCTGGCAACTCGGCGTCGATGTTCGAGGCTCTTCAAAAAAATTAAGGTTTTTTTAAGGATTCTCTAACAAAATTGTAATTTTAAGCCAAGCTTTATCCCTTTTGAAATTGTTTACATTTTACTGACTTCGACGTGTAATCCAATATGATTGCGAAAAATATATGAGACAGACCAGGTTTCTTCAAAACAATAAATTGATCTCAATTTATTCGATCGATACAAACTCCACAAAGAAATATTCAAATTAGGTCAACACCTACCAGTAAATTGTTCATGCAATCTCAAAACAAACACACAAGACGAACAGAAAACTTTATCAATTATAATTTCAATAGGGAAGAGTTTTTGTATCATCAAGTTACATGCAAAATCAATATTCAGAAACTTGTTCGTGAATTTTTATTTATAAAAGCAGAAAAATTGAGATTTGCCTTTATGATTCT
Source organism: Orthosia gracilis (assembly GCA_947562075.1). Classification (NCBI taxonomy): domain Eukaryota; kingdom Metazoa; phylum Arthropoda; class Insecta; order Lepidoptera; family Noctuidae; genus Orthosia; species Orthosia gracilis. The sequence continues at coordinate 16,487,303 of OX387274.1, forward strand.
GTTTTATTTGTCTAGGTTTGCCCTCAATCATATTCCTACTTAAGAGGGGTCGCTAGCTTATCTTACGGTAAGGTAAAGGTCGTCAAGTGCCTTCTGCGGTCAAAGGTTACTTGAGATAACCCTGGACGTATAGCCCTATAACCTCCGGCGTTAGGCACTGTATCCAATTGTTTGATACACTAAGGAAGGTATAGTCGTTATCCGTTTGTTAGAACTTCAAAGGGTGATTACTGTGTGGTTAATTGAGTCGTCAAATTGGCCAGCTTCGGTATTATCCACTTAGAACTTAACGATTAGCGGTCGTTTATAATTGGTTAGATTGCAGCCCTATTGTCCGGATTGGCAAAACTTTCAACTGTTATTGTTTTGTCTTGAAATAAGTTTCGAACTGCTGCATAGCTTTCATATTTGACGGCTTACTTTCATTCAATAACAAAATGTATTTCAAACATTTTAGACAGGAGCCCTTTGGTCAGTGGTCTACTTTCAGATATCCAAAAACGAAACTAAATGTGCGTTCATTTTCATTCAATCGGATGCGGCTCGACGCAAAATGACATAAATAGGCATATCTGACGAAGAAATTGTGGGCTTGAAATTGTCGAGTTTAAAAAATTCGATTTCTAGAAGTAGTCTGGATTTAGGGACTTCTATGTGGCAGTGGCAAAAAACTAAAATCTACCTAATCCAACGAGACAAATAATTGATTTAATTAGTGAAAGACACAGACAGACTGATTATATTTTTATCCGAGCGTTAAATTAGTTTTCAATGAAATCCAATTAAAACCCGTCCATCAGTGGTCCCGCGAATCTGGAACAAACAGATAATTTATGGAAACTGTTGTTTGTGATGTCTCTGAAGATGTTATGGAAAATATTTCTGTAGAGATACTTCCTATTTTTGTGACTATAACATGTTAATTTATATTCAGAGTTGATATGACACCTAGTTCAATAGAAGAAAAACAAATTAAAGGCAAAAGAAATGTCGAAAAAATAAGCACAGTAATAATATACTGAGAAATAATTGTAGGAAACTCACGAAATATGACTCTATGCCAATTAGCCTAATTAATTAATAAAAGGAGCTTCGTCATGTTTAATACTATAATTACATAGTAGCAATATCTGTCGATTGTTATCTTGAAATAAAAGCAGGTTAGTAAATATAATCTATGTAAACAATAAGAGTGATTAACGTTAAGGTGCCAATTTCAAATAAATTATTCTTAGGTATCTCTAGCTCTAAGCTCTCAGACAGCTCTGTAATTCGAGTACTTTCGAGATCAAATTTCACTTCATTTCGACAAAGTGATTGATTTTCAAAGCGATGTTTAACTAAACTGTCCTGCATACCTAGTAGTGTACTGGAATATCTAATGCTGTAAGAGTATATATTTTACTAGCTTCTGCCAGCGGCTTCGCTCGCGTAAATGTCGAAAATTATCCCAAGGCAACATATGCCCGGGATAAAAAGTAGCCTATGGGCTATACGCTCTGAGTTACGCTCAAAAATTGAAATGGAAATGGGCGGGACTTGTTGCACGACTAACTGATCACAGATGGACCAAAAAAGTTACATTCTGGAACGGTCCCCTAGGCAAAAGAACAAGAGGTAGACCTGTAACAAGATGGGAAGACGATATTAAAGAAATAGCTGGTCCAAACTGGAAAAAAGTAGCTGAAGACAGAATCAAATGGACACATAAAATTATATTTAGTAAGAGACAAATAAATAACATCGAATAAACTAAATAAAACTAATACATAAATAGATTTTAATAAATGTAAATTTACTGGAAATAAAAGGCTTTTTTATTTTTATTTATTTTATTTTATGGGCTATTCCAGACAATTTTCTGTGCCAAACTTCATCCAGATCCATTCAGCCGTTCTGGCGTGCTTAGGTAACAAACACACACACACATCCATCAAAATTTTCGCATTAATAATATAATAAGATAGTGTGATCGGTCTCAAACTTCTCTTTGCTACCGTACCATTTTTTTGACAGAAAAGTAAACTCATTTATTCACACTCTAAATTCGTCATTTCGTTAAATGATTTATGAGAAACTGCGTTACGGAAGGTCTGAAAGTGGCGTGCGTCTAAATGGACATAAATATTTCACAAGTAAATTGAAAAGGGAGCCGCGGAGGTCAACTGAGGTCCGCGGCGGCAGGGGGAGGTGCCTCCTGATGAGTTGTCAGCAAAAAATGGCGTCAGTTGCTTTATTATTTATTGCTTATTTTTCATTTTGAAGTAAAAACAAGCATAAGAAAAGGAAGTGCGAAACACAAGATTAATGTATTCATTCAACTTAGAAAATTTATAAGAGTTGAGTTTGTTTCGCCATTTGCGCAATTCAATTGTCAGGATTTCGTGGTAGCGTTTAGCTTTTCAAATTCAATAGGTACGATTGACTGCGAAAGTGGAGTCACAAAACGAAATTTTCCTTATTTCAATATTGAGGACAAGTTGACAAGTCCACTTGGAGCAACTCAAACAAATGTAGTCGAGAATGCTGACGTTTATGGAAAAAGTTGGTTGATTATAAATTTTCAATAAAGGTTGTCAAACATTTCCTTTCGATACAATTTCGAATAAAGCTGCTTGGTATAACAGAACTGACGCAATAAATAATGAATCTATGTCATAAAAGAATTAATCTGTCCCATTTGCTGATTTATTCATTTGGTAGACTAACAGTAAACCGGTAAATACCGATAACAAAAGAATTTTGTTTCTTTTCTGGTAGTAAAGTATTATACCAAAATATAGGTTACACATAAAATGCTGAAATTGCGTGTCGAAATTTGTTTGGGATACCTCTCGTAATGCTTGAAAAAAATACGAAAGCTGCGGGTGTTGGATTGTGTATAGGAGACAGGAGTATTCCCATTTTCATAAACTGGCTGATAATCCGAGATTCACACAGGCGAAGTCACGAGCAATAGCCAGTTTTGAACAAAATATTCTGTAATTTTCGTTAAAAAAACAACAAAAAATCCGACTGCTTAAAAAGCGAACTAAAAAGATGTAAACAAGAAGAAAATCTTGCTGTGCACTCGGAGGATACATATATTCGCGAGCTGTCTGACCAAAACCAGCAGTATCCTCCGACTGCACGGCATGATTTTCTTCTTGTTTACGTCTTTTTAGTTCGCTTTTTAAGCAGTCAAATTTTCTTGTTACTTTTAATTTTTTTTTTTATTTACATCTTTTTAGTTATTTTTTTTTTAGAATTAGGTACATTTAAACATATAATTATTTTATATTTTTGTAATCAGCTCTTAAAACCCTTTATTTTGATAACCCACAAGATGGGTTTGGAAGAAATAAAAATTTTGGGCCCTCACAGTATGGCGCCCAAAAGCCGCCATTTTTCTATATTCCAATTTTAATGAAGCCAGTGACACCCGCAGGGTTAAGACGAATTGATTGACGTAAGAATCATCAAAATCGGCCAACGCCTGCCGCCGCCGCCTGCCACCTGTTTGGTCTTTAGATCGCCACATAGGAACAAACATACATACATAGACTGATAAACACATTACACTCCTTCGGCAGTCGGGTAAAAATAGACCTTCTTCGTAGTCATAAAAGGAATATAAATCAGTAAGACCCACATGATAAGCAATTTTACAAATATTGGTGAAATATGACATGATATCATAATCCTTGTTAGCTCAGACAGTATGTACGAGACTTGAATAAATTGGGGCAGGCTCGTATGTCGACGTGAACGGTTCTAGGAAATTGATATTTTAGATATTTGAAGAGCATTGTTATTTGACGGCTGGATAACTGTTCTGAATATACTTGCACGAAGATATAATAACATTCACTCATATATTTTACTTGTTTATTTTTGGAATTTCATGTCAGTAAAGCTGTCGACTACCAACTTCACACGATTCCCTTGGGCCCTCTTTTGATTTATCTCTGTACTATATCACCTGAGAGTATATTTACAAATGTATCTACTTGTACGAGCAAGCATTATTTATGTATATACAAACAAAATGTAAACTTAAAATTTTTGACAGTATGTTTTCGAGGCTGGGAGGAAACTCACAAAATACATTGTAGTTATTTTACTCCATCAAAATTAGGATACAATAAGTGTCTCTAAAATGTCATTCTATTTCAATAAGACAAAGACGTCGCGCAAATCTATACACACACTAATATGCTCTTTGTTAAGAGAATTGAGTCTAGCTGACTAACGCTTATTTGGAGGTAACTAATTATTCCGTCAATAGGATTTATCTACAAGGCCACGAGCCATTATGCCGTCTCTTTTGTAAATAACTAACGAATCAGAAAAAGATAAGATTATTTGGACGGTAAGAGCTTGAATTATCTTTAGTCTTTGTGAAAATAGACGTAATGTTCGGTGAGTATATTATGTCAGCTGTTAGCAAGGGAGCAAGGTTAGTTTCATGAAATGTTATTAAAACAATAGCACAAATATATGCATTAGGTACATCCACGCCTACTGCACTTATAAATAAGAAAATATTTACAAACTTTGCTTTTACCTTGAAACTAAACAGGTTTGAGTTTGTGTACGCTTGCCTATGTTTTGAATTTGAAAATACAATTGGAGGCAATTAAAAGTTTGAATAAATTGGGTTATTGTTAAATGCCAAATCTTAGGATTGATTACTCAATAGCAGAATAGATCTTTTCAGTTCTCAGAAGGATCATTTTGTTTTTGATAGCTTTTCAATGGAAAATCTGCCCGTAACTCAAACTCGTGACCTTTATGCCTGTCTAGCAGTTTTATTTTTCACTATATTTTCTCGCGAATTCGCTCTGCTGGCAGTGGGCTATCCTACAGAAATCGTTTATTTTGCCAAGATAAAAAGCCTATGACAGTGTAGATTTGTATCAGTAAAATTTCTAAATCATGTCCCAATTTTTCCAAAAATTTCCTGATTTATACAAACGAACAATTAAACTTCCTTATAATATTATCATAGATTTTGTACCAATACAAAAGTTTTGTCTACAACGGTACTTACTTCATATTTAATGTCTCCCCCGTGTCGCTACACAAAGGCAACTTGTGAGCATTATCTCCTAATAAAAACACTATAAAAGTTTTGAACGATTCATCTTGTTACAAGTTTGAATGGAAAAAGACTTATATGTTCCAGCGATATTTATGATATTTTAAAATAAACACTGAATTTATAGCCACATTTTCTTAGTATTTAAAACAAATGGCAAAATCTGCCAGGAACAACTGAGACAAGGTGGTCTGTACAGTTTGTTCTAAACTCCGAAAATAAATGTCGGCAATTACGTTAATATAAACATCATAGCTATACAAGAAAATAAATGTTTCTGTTCGTCTGACACTGTTTAAATTAATTTCTCCGCGATCAACGTGCCGATATTTCATAGCATGTGATTGGCACTTTTATTTATTTCTGGGTTTATTTCTGTTTCACGGTGTATTGTTTTTGTGTGTGGAGTATACTGGAACAGCTGAGTGTAATTATAATGTAGGTAGTTATTGGCCTCTTTGTGCAACAGAACAACGACTGACGTGACCTTAATTAATTGCTATTGTTCGATGTGAATGTGCATCACGTTTGCTGTATAAACTTTTTCCCTTTCAGCAACATGTTTACTACTCTTCCTTCAAAGCAATTTGTTGATTATGATGACCCACGCATGACTGGGTCAATCCCGAAAACATCACTCACACACACAAACATCACATCGTGTACTAGTTTTACCAAAAAGGAGGAGGTTCTATGTTCGACTTCATGTTTGTTTTTTTTGTGTGTGTTCAACGATATCTCCGTCAGTTGTGGACCGATTTAGAAAATTCAATTTTTGTATGAAAGAATATGTTTCGAAATTGGTCCCATTTTAATATGGTGAAGATCTGATGAAGAAAGTCGAAGATATACGGCAGAACTCTTCAATAAATAACGGCAGATCTCTCGGGATTGCTGCAATCGCATTTCTGTTTATTGATTATATCATTTCGTAATTGCCTATCAAAATTAAACCAATATTAATACCGCTGTTGATTTTGAAGCCCCAGGGATCGTTTTGCCGTAGCTAATCGCTTAATTACGATACTCAGTAACTAAGATACAATATTGTTCCCAACCAGATGTTCAGACAACAACTACTTGTTGATAAAAACTTCTCTTAAGGAAAATGTTCCCCAAACACAACTGATATTCCTTTCCCCAAAGATTACTGACTGATTGCTCGACAAATATTTGGAAGAAATATTTAAAAGGTAAGTTCCTAAAACAACGGAGTGACTCAGAAAACAAGCACGTGTACTTTGAGCTCGTTAATCATAAAAAGTCGTATGGGTTCTCGACGCCACTGTGAATAGGAAACTTTCACAAACTTGAACGTATATCAAAAAGGACCCATATTTTAACAGCATAATATATCATTTGGCACTTTGAAATGGTATATTATACAGTAGTCGGGATCAGAAAGAAAAGTCTCATAATTATTCACCAACGGACGAAGAAGAAATATCAAATGCGTACTTATGCATTCTCTGCAGGTTATTAAAAATAGCGCGCCGTCACTTCTTATTTCTGTTTTGTATCAAACGTACTACTTACAGCTAAGTACTTGCTACTGGAATACGGGAATCCACTCTAATTATGAAATGAACGTGATATTTTACAGGCTAAGTTTGAATTAATGAGTAGGTAGGACTCCGTCTAAAATTAATTACATTCTTGAAATGATTAAGTTTCCATCATTGTAAGTATGATAAATCTCGTCTTATTACAAGGTGAATGACGCTACGCGAATATAACTGAATATTCAAATGAATAGAAAGTTTAAATAAGAGTACCAAAACAACAGATCAGATATGATATTTTCGAAGTCCATCTAGCCCAGCAAAAAATAACCTTGAAAATGCAAAATACACCAACTAAATAAAAAAGAAATGAATCCGCAGAGCGAACAAAGAAATAACTTGAGAGCTTATTGTTTGCAATAAAAAGTTACTTGTAATAAAGGATACAAATTCCCAGCTTACCGTTCAGGTCTATACAATCGAGAATGAAGATTTAAATTGTTTCTATGTGCGGCTAGCGGTGGATTAAGATCAAAGAAAATAATAGCAGAAATGGCGGCTTCGGGCGGCGCCGGGACTCTGTACAAAGCTTATCTGCGCGGTAAATTATGTACGTACAAACAATACGGAGACTGATCTGCATTTTATTGTTCCCGGTACGTACAGACCTGAGACCTACATTCTACTAATAGATTTATCCAATTTAACTTAAATACCTGTTAATTGGAACAGTTTTTAGAGTTTGTTTAAATGTTATTTGGTTTGATCTGCTGAAATTTCTCGGAAGCACCTTGGAGTCTGCACTTGTTTACGATGACAATAGACTCGTTCCCTATTCCATGAAACTCTTAAATATAACTGTCGATATGTAGGCGTATCATAAGTAAGGTTCACCGAGTTAAACTTCGTGGAACAGTATTCCTCTAATACTTTTCATAATATACCAGTTCTGAAAAGAGAAGAAAACTATGAATGATTTACTTTTGTTATCCCTCGTAAGTTGTAAGTTTTCAACTTGGAGAAATAATCACGAAGCCGGCAGGCGCTCCGCTCTGCAAGGATTAGGTGGTCTGCATTACTTAGTTAGAAGTTATGTCCATCGAAATCCGAGCATTAGTACCTACCTATATTTCAACCTAGATTTTCTATAAGCTTTCTTCATGAATCCTTTGAGCTTCTATGATTAATGCTTACCATCTAGAATTTGGTACTTTTTCTAGATACACTTCAATAAAATACTCTCCGAGCAATATCTTAAACATCACATATTCCCAAGTCATCAAGATGAATACCGTTGACATTTTCGTTCCGTGTCTATTCTGACCATAAATAACGGATGTTATGTGGTTATAAAACACGCGTCGTAAATTTACTATCCAATTCCCTACATCTATGTATGATCTGCCTTAAGATATATGTGGCAGAAGACGTAAAGGGACGGCGGAAGACATATGTACTAAATTATGTAACACAAACAATGTAACGACGGCTGAGGGTTTATCTATTGATCTATGTTCGTAATATTCAGATCATGTTTAGTTACAAAGCATCGTTACAAATAATCTTCTAAAACGTGACTCAAAAAAATTACATGTATAGGTTCTCTACAATCTATATTACGAAGGATTCGAATGATGACCCTTCAAAACTCTCAAAGTAAATTTGTTCTACTATCGGCACACGGATTTTTTTACCCTCACATAGAATTTGTATCTTTAGCTTCGAACCTATTGTTTTTCCTTGTGTTCATATTGTTTTTAGTGAAAGGACTCCTAATTCAATATAAGGCTGACAGTTACTACATTAGGCTTTTATTGACATGGGAAAATCTTGTCTTCAAAATGGGTAGACCTCAATCAATATTGATCAAAATATTCAGAAACTTAAGAAGAAGACTTTGATCAATATTGATTACACGTATTATGAAGTTTGGTACAATTTTGTTACATGATAGGGCCTTATTGGATTTGCGAGTGTAGGCAACCATTCGCGAAGCTGTAACAGCGTTATCTTATGTTTACGTCGCTTTGGCATTCTGAAACAAGTCGATCGTTTACCTGAATTACCCGTTATGCTCTGTTTTTATGACATGAAATACCTGTTCCGAGAACGAGGCAGGTAGATAATAAAAGTAACTGTGTGTTATCTACAAACATTATGTGATGGAAAACTCACAAAGCTTGCATTGAGGGATTACGAGAGATTCGGGACGTAGCGCGCCGGTACCCACTGTCGACGTATACGAGTTTGAAAGGAATTACGGAGACATTACATTAGGCGTATTATCCAGCTGGGATTTGCTCAAGGATTCCCTGATTCCATTTCTAGACTCATTTTAAATGTTTCCTTTCATCTTACTTACACGCGGAGATTCCGGTCGATGATTGATTAATGATTAAATTGATTTATAGATGGATCACGAAATAATTAATCATGCCACTTTTTCGCTACGACATGACCTTTCATTGAGGAATGAAATGATATTTAACAAAAAATATCTGTAGTTGTAATTAAACCAAAAAGCAGATATCGATATTGGATTGGAGTATCTTAAGTAAACCTTTTAATATGAGCCTTTGTAAAGTACAGAAAATTTGCAAAATTTAAAAAAAATACCTGAAGTTACGAAAACACTTGTTATCTGATTGAATTGAATTCAATTGGGAGTTCAGAATTGTTTCCGACATATGCAAAGCGAAGCAAAACTATGACCGGCTCGGAAAACTTACGAATGCCAGTGTTAAATTGTCCGTGCAACATTTCCGTAGCAGATCAGAGTTAGTACTGCTGAAATTCCCAGCATTAGTTGGAAATGCCTGCTAATGTATCTGTATGTGTAAGGCTGCACCGACCACTTTAATTGGTTGCGGAATGCCAAAGTTCACGACACCAGAATCTAAAACATCGCCTTTAATCGACGCTTAACAAGTCAAAATTAACGAAGTTTACACTTGGTGATGTAATGACTATTACCTAATCGTAAATAATTGATGTATTGATTACTAATAATCTCGCCTCTGATCACGCTTCTCAGCATAATTGGTTCCAGCAGTGATTGACACTGTAACGGATCCTTATTGATGGACGTGAAGTAAATTAACACTACATATAAACACTTACATTGAATCAAAGAGATTAACCAGTTACTAAAGTGATACAAGATAACTGACGACGTTTTGTTTATAGTAGCGCTGAAGCGCGTGATTGTCAGCACCAAACCTATCAGGGATCTTATTATGTGTAAAAGCCATGCCCATTTTTGTAATGTAAACACTGATGTAACCTAGGCTAATCCGTATGCGAATAAATTATTGTTACTTACTTAAACTTTGGAAGCATGTGTTTTACGAGTAGAACTAGTAAATAGAGAGTGATGGCAAGCCGATACAAGCTACCTACACATTCCGTTTCATTATTAGTAAACATGACCTATTGATATACTTTCTTGGCTCGTGCCTAAATAACCAACATCGCAGTTCAATATATGAAAGGATTCCCACCAAATAAAGATATGTCTCAACTTATTCAATTGTTTTCTTCGGCACTTAGACCCCCTTTGGTCCGTTGTGCGTGAGGTTTCCGGCTAAAGTAGCCAGCCTAGCTCCGTCCAAAAGCACAGAAGCTTCCTGGGGGCTCACTTAGGCTCACCGCTTCCGAGGATTTCTTCGCGTTGAGAAACACGAGCTCCATTCAAATGTATGAGTGGAATTTTTCAATAATAAGGCAGACCGCCTTTGAATTCCTTTGCTGTTGTTCAGCAGAACACATTTTATTGAAAATGTTTGAATTCAATGTGAAACATTTCAGAATGTTATGTGTATTTTTCAGACAAGTATAAGATTTCAGCTTGTTTACAACTGTTAATTGACCAATATTATCGTCATCTCCGGTGTTTTGACAGCTGATTTAATCTGAACGTTCTGTCTCATATTTCTTTTTCGCAGCTTTGAAGTTTTTTTTTTTAATAAAATATATCTTCAAGGTCATCGGCTCATTCATCACATACGTGTAAAAAAAGGCCTCGTACGTCTGTTACTGACGTCATCACTGGCCTTATAATATTCCCAATAAACTTTCTATTGAAATAAGATCCTCTGCCGCGTCCTGCAGATCCCCTCAGAGGTCTATTATCCGAGGAGGATTTCCAACAAAAGTACGTAATCAAGTATGTACGAGGATAAGGCGAAGTTGAGTGTGCTTGTGGAATAGAACTCCCAAGCCAATAACAACGTTATTAATGTCCTTGAACTTACTGCTTACGAACGTTGCCTTATCTGTAATAATCATATATTCTGTAATATTAACTCGTGTTCGTTTGCATGTTAATATTTTTCGGAACAACATCGAGTTATTGGTTACGTGTTTATTAGCGATAGCTTTTTTTTATTAAACTATCGGGACAATCAAATAACTAGGGGAATTCACAGGTGCCAGCAATTTGGCCTAACCGAACAAATCCTGAAAAGTACTAACGACCTTACCAGTCCCAAAACTCGCTTCGGATTTCCAAATTGGTTGCTAGAGTTTTTTTCTGAATCGAGTTAGATTTATGGGTTCGTTTGAATAAAGCTCTAAAGCTTTTAGTTTTGAATGGGTTGGAATAAATCTACCTAACGTGTTAAAATATTCCATGGTTCATAGGAATATTTTAAGTAAAAGGGTTTTATGTGGTAGGTAAGTACGAGTACAAACATAAAAAATGTCGTACTATTAATATACGTCGAAAATATGAATCCTTGTTGCCAAAAGGAAAAATTCCTTAGAAATTCATAATACCATACTCAAATAATAATTAGAATTTTACGGCAGACAGCTTAACTATCAAAGGTGAATGCGTCAAACTTCTGTGTGGAAGAAACGAGCCACATTTTTTTTAATCGTGGAGAGATGCTCATGCATATTAGCGGGTTATGTGGGACTCCAACCCACTAAAACTCCACGGTGTCCTTCTGTGCCGCTTATGTTGGGATCACGGGCACGCGTTAGCACTCACCGCGAAACACATTGAACGCCGTGGCCACCCCAGGGACCAAACTAGCACATGGGTGCCAGACGACCCCGTTTACGGCACCCTCGGCCCCCCTATGATGGTTCAGGTCAGTGGCCCCGCCAGCTATCACTTTTCGGCCGCAGGTGATAGGGACCTCCCCTGCGGCTCCACCGCGTCCGCTATCAGACGGTGGCGACCCCGTTCAGGCCGCGGAAGGTAGGGAGAGTCGTGCACCGCAATACTGGCACTCCTCTCCCGTCGCGGCATCCAACCCTCAGCAGCGATATCGTATGGGTATGTGAGACCCCATACGACATCGCGGCCCGCCTCAGTTGCGATGTCGCCAAAGCGGCACCGCAACCTACTTGTTGGCCGCTACGTAGTTGGCTTAATCAGCAAAAGCTCTGAAGAGTGGCCCCTCCTCGGGTTCCACTTCGCTTCAAAGTGGATGACCAAGCCACGGTGAAGCGAAGAGGGCTCAGTAGCCGTCTACTGAGTCCCCCGCCTCGACAATGCGGGAACCCACCGGGGGGAAATAACGAGCTACTTAAGATCTTAGGTAAACCTGTACGATTACGTTGTGTGTACGTTTCGCCACTAATAAAATCTGGGAGTCTTTAAGTCAAAAGTGGATAGGTTTCTTCTAGGCAAACTAACCACATCGTCACTTACCATCAGGTAAGATAGTGGTCAAGCGCGAGCCTACCAATATAATAAAAATATAGACCTAATTTGGAACCAAACTAAAACATAGTTGACTAAGTACCTTGAAAAAAATTCTAGACCTAGTGAACTTTTTTCATACTATCAACCAAACTGTTAACTGCTAGTTTTGTATTATCTTATTAAAATTTATTTTCTAATACCAAGTTTGCTAAAATTTTCAAAAATTAAAGTTTTTAAGGACCAATTTTTTTTTTCCGTGTAAGTTATGAAGGCACTGGTATGTACGACACACTTTCTTAAAATAGTTCCTAGGGAAATAATAAAAAAGAGAAAAAGTTATCAAAGCGAAAATAAGCCAAGTACCTTAATAGCGTAAGTGAACTCGGCATGGTAAAGGATTTTGACCCCATCAATCGACCAATCACATAGACAAAAATCCACATCGCGTCTTTCATCCTGCATGTGATTGGTCGATTGATGGGGTCTAAGCCCTTTTGCCTTGCCAAATTCACTTACGCAGTTAGGCTGCAGGTTTTAGTTGATAGATTTTTTACCGACTTTGACGGTAAGCCAAAAGTAGATGAATATTTATAACAAAGTGAGTGGACGTTTGACAAACGGCCATAAATTCAGCACCGAAATCTTGTCGAGCTTTCACGATTGATGACGTACCTCTATTTGAGGTTTGAGATCTCTTTATTCTCATAAAAATACAAAAAAAAATCACTTACATGAGAATAATAAAACATAACATAAATCGGTTATTGTATGTATTACAAAAATGTACAATATAATTTAATTTTGAGTGTTCAAGTATCAAAGTAAACAAGTTACCGTACAACACAGACAAGCTTACTGAATGTGGCTCAAAACTATTCCGAGGAATGTTGTGAGTTTTTAGCACGTGTTTTTGGGTAGCCTTTTCAAAGTGGTCATGGATTTTTATTCTTTAAGGTCTTTTTGTAATTTATTCAATATAGAACGAATATCTAATACACTTTGTCATAAACATCTTTGCTCTTTTCCTCGGGTCAGTTATAATTCTATCTTCAGTTTTAAATCTAATCACGAACATCATTTGAGTCAAAAGATTTGCACTCAGGCTTCCCCCAAGCGTCGCTATTTCGACTGCTCCTGTGCTTCATTCTCCTAGCAAACTCCCGTGGCCCTGAAATGAAATTAGTAGAATATCTTAGTCATTAAAACCAATCTTCATTTACGAAACGAGTTCAATAACAGCCCTAATGTTAACCTTTTTTGATACAGTATTTTTAGTAGTCTAACGATATTAGTTGAGAATAACGATATTAGAAGAATCCCTGAGGGTTTATACCTGCGACTTACGAGTGCTGACCGTAGGTAAATAATTACTTTCTGAAAGCTCTCTCTCTATGAAATCTGCGGTTTTCCCGGAAGTGATATGGATACAGGGTAACAGTCATGTCCATGACCTGTTTCCATTTTCAGCAATCTGTGAACATTGTCAATTTGCATACATACATACGAAACGTGGTGCTTTTGAGCGTAACAGATTATATTGGGCAACAATCAACACGTGGGTTCTAACGTTAGTTCTTGCTAGTCTAGCGCCAGATATAATGTTAATAATAATGTTTATTGGCACAAATAAAATGGTTATATCAGTGTTTACATATTATTATACTTATTTAATACATATTTGTAGTTAGGTTGATGCGAAATTCTTCAAATTAGGTTGATCTCTATACTACTTGTAAACTGAAAAGTACCATATAATCCACTACAATTTCATACCCTTGAATTGATTACTACATATTTAATATTAATGATCAGCTTATAAAAGTCCCGTTGCTGAGACACAGATCTCCTCTGTGTGGCGTGGGCCATATTCACCACGAAGATCCAGTGCAAGTTGCGGTGTTACATTTCTTTCGCTGTGCTAAAATAAATTTCACAAAGTAAAGTTTCTGTCTAATGATTTCGAGACCAACGATATACGATATCTGCGACGAGACCGTTAGCTTACTGAAGGGTATGGAATGGAATGTTCTGCTATTGCTTGAAATACACTCAATTGTAACCATTGGTTCTATTCGATTTATCCGTAAATACGATTAAAATAATTTACCTATATATTTTAAGGGCTGAATTATAGAAATATCTCGAAGTATTCAGAAATGAAGACATCCGCAAGAAAACCAAAGTTACAGACATAGCCCGGAGAATTGCCAAACTTAAGGCGATATATACGCCTCAATGTTAACGTAGTACTGGCCGACCGCCCGCTCGGAGCCAAAATTTGTTTGCAAAATATTATTTGATTTACATGCTATTTCAGTTATGAATTCCAGCCATAATTTTTTCTGTGTAAAAATATTTTTAAACATCCAAGTCCATTTTGGAGGAGTATCCAAAAGTTGCGAAAAATATCTTGTTGCTAATTATTCTTTTAAAGCAAAACAATTTGTTATACGAAAAAACCATGTTTAAAAAGTAATGTACATGAAACAATAATAAATACATATTTTTTTCAATCCTTTTAACCTAGCCGTTACTAAGGAGTATGCTTTAGAAAGATACCGGCACTAAAGCGGATGTAGACCCTTAAGTGGCAGTGCACATTGCACACAGAACGGATGGCCGTTGAGGCCGAAAAGTACTCGAGTGGCGACCGCGTACCAGAAGACGCAGCGTTGAAAGGCCTCTTTCTAGATAGAGCGACGACGAAAAATTCGAATACTAAGCGATCCTAATTCTCTGAAATTTGTAATACAATAGGGGTGAAGTTTAAAAGAACAGAAAACCACAAGAGAGTAATATAAAGCAAGTAGCGTCGAGGGCGAAGCCAAGTGTTTAATGAAGAGCATTCTTGTAAATCACAAAATTCCCGAGACACTCGCGCTTAGCTTAGGTTTAATTTCGTTCATTATAATATATTGTATACGTTTAAATATAAATAGGAATATTTAAGATGTTAGTATTAATATTTGGGATGTTTTCGTATACACTTGTGTGTATTCGCCGAATCATAAATTCTCGAAGTAGAGTAGTAGGTATGCCGTCGCTAAGCGCAGAGTATTTAGCACAAACAAGTGATTATTGTTAATTAGTTTCTAAAATACTGTTTCATATTTCGAGGGTAGAGTTCGTAATTTCATTACGAACCAGTTCCAAAGGTTAACCCTAAAATAAAGCTGCCTTCCCTCCGTTATACTATCAAAGAAACCCTACAAATTTTCAGGTCTATATTAATAATTATTTTTGATTAAAATGGGTATGTTATATACAATATCTCTCCCTCTAACAGAAATACCCAAATAATTGGGTATTTCTGATAAAATCTTAAATGAGTTATTATAAGGGATTATAATAATAATCTATTTTAATTAGGGATCTTTAGCAGTCTTCAGTTAAGAGTTGGGAATAAAATTAGAAATGTTATCAATTATAGTACCTGTACATGTCGCGCAAATAAAGAAATGATGTGATTATAAACTGATACAATAATCTTACCTAAATAGAGAATGATACAAATACTGGTATTTACTAAAATGTAGGTAGCTTTTTAATCGAAACTACAAAGTGTATTGTAAAGTTTTTTTATAACACATTTGCTCGTAAAGGGTCCCCTATTTCACCAATTTCAATACCTTATTGTATCTCATTACGTACTTGTGCGTTATTGTAATGTAAAACGCACGAGTTTCTTTTTAATAAGGTAAAACGCACGGATTATCAAGATGCTCCTATGCTCCTCTAAAACGAACGGTACTTTTTTAAATCTTAGCAAAGAGTTTTTATGTCAGAATAGTGGTCAACATTTTATGAATAAAATTAACTTTGGGAGATAAAATTAATAATTACAGCCTCTGCTTTCTTGTAGCAATATCGCCTCGGCTATAATTTTCAACTTACCGCACTTATATCATAATGTAATATTATAAACCTTCCTTTCTATTTTTTCAAAGCGACAAAAGTAGATATTTTCACAAAGATTTGCAACGAAAAGCAGAACTTTTCCGTATCTAAATCCGATAAAACACGTCCAGAAATACCCGTAGTACTATTTGTATTTGAGCTCTCATCGTAGATTTGTCACCGAACTTTCCACAAGCACTGCACTGCTCTAACGGTATTGCTTTCCTTCGTATTGAATCAACCGGAAAAACTACATTTGCGGAGAAAATACAACTTTTCTTTTCAGAGCTCATTCTCAGTTAATAACGTAATTAGTGCTATTTGTTCCGCAAACAAGAAAAAACATTATATCACATTAAGCTAAGTAAGCTTGTGATAAGGAAAATCTTTGATGCAAATTATAATGTCAAAACATAGTAGGTACAACATTAGTTCACCTCACGTACTATCAAAATAATTTATCCTCAAGGGCTTCTTGCTAATATTTAAGTGAAATAGCTGCTAATTAAAACTTTAATTAACAGTTTGTACCTTCGAGCACACGAACGAGTAAAAGTACTTCGAGTCCAGGAACGTTACTTCAAGAAATTATCCGCGGCGAAATCTTACATACACTTTGAAACGGAGTTTGTTTGCTTTGTTTTTGCAATTAAAATATAAATATTTTGCTCGAAAGTAACTACGGTACCTATACCTGACCCTCTTTGTCGGTCGTCTGCTAAATAATGATGCTAATTCCCGTTAACAAAAGACTAATTAACGTTCTTCAGTTAATTTTCTTAAATATATAACCAAATTAGTACACAAAGGAGAAAATAAATAGCGTTTGCATTTTGCACCATCAATTTCAGGTTAAATATTATTTGTAAGTTTCTGAATTAAGTTGAGACTCGCGGCGTTTTTTGTAAAGGACACTAATTAAGATAAATGGAATGCAAAGATCGTCTAGCGTTTAAAAAGCGCTTTGTATAAAGAGCGGGTGAGATGATATAATAGAGAAGATGATATAATAGATTATACGGCTATATTAAAATGTCGCATACCACAATATCTCCAGTAGTCATAACATGCAAATTGGCAATCGCGGCACGCGACTGTCACAATCTATTTACCTTTATACGATTATTCGGATCAGAAACGCTTGTGAGTGTGTTTGTTTTCAGTATAATAACAAATAACCACATTAATTAAATCATCTTCAATGAAACTTTGGCAATATGCCGCAGATTTAGGGCTTCCCCAGTGTTACAAAAACAGCGTTGATTTATTCAAATTAATGACACGAAAACCCATACTTTTCGAATGCTTTATGTTTCGGCCACAAAGCTTACTTAGCAACAAAAATATAAGCCTAGCTGAACGGCTTATATTTTCAGATTTCAATACAGCAAAATCCTATGAAATCTTTGGATAATCAATCATTTCTAACGATCTCCTAATGTCTTAGGCTTCATTCGAAATCTTCTTAGTCTCTTATTTTAACATTTTCATAAAGAAAAATAAATTTAGGTACAATTTCTCTATCCATCACCATTTTCTAATAGCAGGAGATATCATGTTCACGTCATAAAAAGGCGCAAACAGACATGTCACTCTGACGCGCGATATTACTTATCGCGATCGTGTATTGTGGATATACAAATAAAACGACATACAAAAATACACTCACATTCACAAGTCTTCCCTCATGTTATAAATGTGCCATAATATTATGATAACTTGATGTTATTTTTAGCAGAAAGCACTCCGTTTTATTACGTCAAACGGTGGACTCATACATTTAATCTGATGTATCAAAATATATTAACGTCAAACATTTTTAACGAATATACTGGATCGTCCTTGGCTTACGATGAAGTGGGAAGAGACATTCGGTACACACGAGCCATTTGCGAACTATCGGGAGGCACGGTAGAAGTTTCACGTTTACGTACCGACCCGATAAAAGTCTTAAGTAAATGGTGCGACAAATAAAGAATATATGGACCAACCAGCTGGAGAAATTAACTGAGCGAACTAAATTAGTCAAAAAACCGATAACCATTTTATTTCAGCAGATGAATTCGTGAGTCAAGTAAAGATCAGAATCTTGCAAAAGTATAGTAAAACGCGTCCAGTCCGTTTAACTCATTAGATTTCTGTAGAAAATGTGAACTTGAATGCTTAGCAAAGTCGATTACGCAGATTATACTTACGCAGGTATACTTTATATTATACTCCATATATGTATTATATATCAGGAGCTCGTGGCTAAATAATAACAGCCGCACGGGTCGATCTTCAAGGTTAAGCAACGCTTGACGAGGTCGGTCCGTGGATGAGTGACCGTTTTCAACATACCGAGTTTCCTCCGTGCCTCGGTAAGCACGTTAAGCCGTTGCTCCCGGCTGTCATTTGAAGATCTTTGACAATCGTTACGGGTAGTCAGAAGCTTGAGTTCTGACACCAGTCTTGCCAAGGGGTACCGTGTTACCCAGTTACTGGGTTGTTAAGGTCAGATAGGCAGTCGCTCCACGTAAAACACTGTGCTCAGCTGAATCCGTTAAGACTGGACGCCGACCCCAATGTAGTTGGGAAAAGGCTAAGCAGATTGATTGATATATTATATATCAATCACAATTCTATCACCTCAATGTCGGATATAAATGACTTTAATTGTATGAAATATTTCTGATGTAAAGCACATGCCTTCAGCGTGTGGTTTCCCAAGATTCTTCGAATTCGGATGCTTAAATTATAAGATCATAAAGACAAAAATACTTACATACAAGAAATTACTCGCTGTATTTACGTTAACTTTCCTGGTTTCGATATAAAAATAGCTGAGGTACTGAACCCGTTGTGTCGGTGTACTGTGCTCCGCAAATAGTCACAAGATTGACGACGACGTGGAAACTTGGGTAAATATATTTATTTTTACACATTTCCAGAAGTTTAACAGCTCTGCCACGTTATAATGTATATAATAATAAACTTTACACACAAAAAAGGGGCATATCCTCCGTCACACGATGTAGGTAAGTTTAACTGATCATTTCTTAGAAAAGAAGACGTACATCGTACACTGACCCTCAGTTTCCCAGCTCAAAATTATCGCAGAATTAATGTGACAAATTGTCAATCACGCGTTATCTGCTGTGATTGGCTGTTGAAAATTCATTCAACTGAGGGTGAGAGTTTAAGGTTCCCCTAGTCGACGGCACGAACTATTTTGTGCGTGAGATTAAAATGCATGCTATCTAATCCGACATCACGTGCGAAAGAGATAGATGCTGTGATGAGCAGTAAGAAGCTAGTTCGCGTACGAATTAGCACTTTTGCAAATTTGTATCGAAATAGATGATGATTTAGGACGAAAACGAGCGCAATTTTATAAACAGACCTTTGGGAGTCTAGATATCATGAAAAAAACGACTAAATGTATATTTTCAATATAAATTTATTTGCATTGTTGAACTACCAATCTATCCCTGTATGGAGGCCGTTTTGCAATTTTCCTTCTTCTTATGGTATTAATTTCTGCCCAAAGCTGCGTTAAAATTAGTGTTGAAATATGGAACTTTCTACGCTCGTAACTTTCAAATATTTTATTTTATTACTTTTTGTTTCCATACAGGGCTAGATTTTTATTTTGAACGTACATCGTCAAACAGTGGAGTAATCGCTAGACTACGTTTGTATGGAAGAATGATCGACTAGTGGAACCTTAAACTTTCAAATACAAAATATTCAAAGCTATCCTGCAGAACCATTACAGCTCTATCCTCGAATGCTGTTTCAGATTCTAAAAACAAATAAAAAAAAACATCTTCTATAAGTGTGGGGCTGTGTTGGGATCCTGTTTAGAGCGCTGTACTCTGCTCTAGTAACAACTTAACGAGCATTCCAGTGCCGAGTGACCTAATTAAAGCAACCTCACCTTGTATGATAAAACGCTCCGCCAACAGTTAAGTACACTCTTAGGGTTGAAACAATAATTATATTTTACCACATCGTTCAACCCTAGTTATTACAGCTAAGTCAATGAATCTAGGCTGCCTTAAAGTGAAAACTGCATATTATCAGGACCGCATTCCCTGAACAGATAGGCAGACATATGAATTATCAACTTACAACCACGTTTCGTCAGTTATATATTTTAGATCGATGTTGCGAGGTCTTTAACTGTGACGAACTCCAGACTGAGATTTTGTAAATGGAAAAATCAATTTCTAAGAAGCAAAGCGACTGTCTTGAAAATGAAGATCCGTATATTTCAGAAAGAATAATGGCCCATTGAAAACTTGAACGTGGCACGTGAGTGATCGGCAGATGGATCGATCGGTCTGCTCCGTACCGATTAACGCACGTACCCTCAAAAGTACCCTATTTTGGCTGATCCTAGATAAAAGCGAGCCCTTTGTGCTACCTAATCTTTGTAGACATTGCGGTTCTGACACCGAAATGATAACTAAATAACAGAAACTGTTTCAACTAATATGATTTCCTAATGAAGGACCAATTTTCTGAATGTCAACGACAAGTATCCAGTTCAATAGAATAATAGTACCTAATCTTATCAGACTTTACTAAGTCTGCGAAGTTTAAAATCAATAGCCAATATATTTTAAAGGTAAATGAAGATATTCAGTAGCTGATTTTATAGAATACCTCCACGAGAGGTGGTATAATCTTGTAAAAGCGTGAGCACAAACTTTTTAATATCGGATACTCTTTTTGTAGTTCAGCAAAAGAGTTTCATACATGTACGTGTTATACAAGTTTCACAATGTTGGATTAAATTTTCCGCCAAACCCCATTTTAGCGCGTTGACTTGATGTGTTGACAGTTGATCTGACAGAATTACTTCCCCTTTTTCGCTTGCTATACTTTGAGCCATAAAGGCCCACTGTGTTTACACAATAGCACAAAGTCTTGCGCAAACACAGAGTTTGCGAGGTGAAAAAAAGGCCTACCGAATTCTGTAGACTACTGTACACGTCTATATTTTTATATATAACTAGTGTTAATAAACGATCAATAGATCGAACAGCATTTATTTTCAAAGAAGAAATGATTGATTGAATTGAAAGATTTTTGTTCGCAAGCACCCATCCCTTAGCAATTACGTCAAATAAGCGGTTCTTTACATACATTCAGAAATACAAATTCATTGCGGTTTGAATGGGACTTTGATTCATACATTTTAATAGCCTCTAGGCCCTCATCCATCGATTCTCAAGCATCGGGAAAGGAAAGTTAAACCTGTCTGGTGTCGATAATTATCGGAGAAAACATCATTTTTTATACTTTTAATGAAGCAGAATAAAAATACAGCGCAAACTGTTTCCAAGAACCATAATAATTATCGCTCTTCATTTAAGTGAATTTTCACTCAAAAATGTATAATAGCCGTGTAATTAATCTACGTAATATCTGCGATAGGTAACGTAAGAAGGTACTTCATTTAATTACGAAATGATAATTAATTTATGAAGTATTATCTGGTGCATGCTGTAGGTATAACAAATTAATATCTACTAGAATGTCTGACTAGGCAAACAACGCGTTATTAATTCTTAGAGAAATTAAACGCTACCAACGTAACGATTATTAATTTCAGCAGAAATTACTAAAGATTTATGATCAGACTAATATCTTTCGACCTGCAAACCAACATATCTTGTTTACGTGGACCGAAAGAATATGGATAGCAAAAGGGCATAACACAACCTCAGAAAACCATTAATTCATATTTACTGCCCCCGTATTTATGAAACATAAAAAGTTTATGGTGAAGGAGGAAGGCTGCAGCCGTATTCTAACGCGCTCACTACGGTTTATGAGTCACCTTAAATGGTGCTTTAATTAGACATATAAGATTTACGGATGGCTAATGAGATTCGAGACGTGTAACATACCGTTTACCGTCAGTTTGTTGGAGAGGTAAAGTTGGGATTCATCAATCAAAATCAGTGCTCAAAACTTACTGATCATCAAGTCCAATTATAAAGTTTTGTTTTCAGAGTGCAGTGTACAAATATCTCATCGTTCATAATAAAACTGGTGCAACAGATCCCGTTAGAGCGAACGAGGCAGCTAATATAAACTTATCACATAAATGGGATTTAAGTGCGGCATTAAGGGAATTTTGCTTTCTTCGTGCGTTACATGTTTGACAGTTTTGTAAACAGATGTTATTAATGTAAGCATTTTGAGTTTCAGCACAAGTTTAATGATATTAAAAGCCTCAGAGGATTTATCTTTCAACAACTTTCAACTGAAGTTTGGAACGTTAAGGCATTATAATAAACTCAATAATCCGTAGCTATAATAATTAACTGAAATGAGGTCAACAAAAGCCCTGTCAAAATCTAAATCAGTGAGTCTACGAAAGTATCCTTATCTGATTTCAATTACTGTCATTTTTCATTTGGCAATAGAATTAGAGGAATATCAAGCTCCGAATCTGCACGCAATTAGGGAGATATTCATAAAATATCCGTGCCAAGGAAAATCAATTTGACTACATAAATCCTTGAATCAGAGCAATTACTTCGTTTTATATAAGACGAATGTTTAGCCAGCTATATTGCCTTATTATTCATTAATGTTCCGACGTCCGCGTATCAGGAAGCTCTTAGGAAACAAGAAAATAAATAAATTATTTACAAGAATTATTTAAAAGCGGAGCAAACGGCTGGGACCTGAGACAAAGTGGTATTAGGAAAGCAGCGGTGATTAAAATTGACAATTCATGACAATGAAAAGAGTTGAAGAAGAGCTCGTAAATAATGGCATCGTTATCGGAAATTTAATCTTTATACCTATTTGTTAACAATAGGCCTTCGTTACCGACAGGCGACAAAGCTTAACCAACAGCCAATTTATTTTAAAAGCCTCATTTTTCTATTGAACAAAAGCACTTGAACAAATAGAACATTCTGAACTCATATCGACGCATTTTCATCTTGTAAGAATTGCGGACATGACTACTTTTATATTGAACCCCATTCAGATTTATGCTTACTCAGCCTTGAGGAGGAACCAATCCTTCGCTTAGGGCTCCTTAGCGTAACGTATAAAAATGGGCCAATATCTCTAGTCTACATGTCCACTTAAAGTATGATAATGAAATATATTTTTATATAAAACTTATCATTTTTATACTCTTGCACGATGAAAATACCTATAACCCTCCAAAAATAAACAACAATATTCACGCTCCATAAACGAAGGCCGTTTTAAACTCATTTACAGGCCTGTCGGATGTTACCCGATTACCACTTCAAGGGTCACCGAGCAAGCCTTTGCCGTTGTAATAACATCGCTATTAAGTCACTTCATCTACTAACTAAGCGTCACTATGTAGATTGACATCATTTATCTATTTGCTTTGTCTGTGTAGATAGTAGTTATTACGAGGAGTTTATTGACACATCTAACAAAGATGGGGGATATTTGAGTGTGTGGGAACCATCAATTAAAGGAGTGACAAGTTTGTGCCAAATTAGGAAACTCATCATCTCCTCTGCCTAGCCTTTTCTAATCTATCTTGGGGTTGGATTTGGGCCGATTTCTGAATTAAGCATTTGAGGTTGCGTATTTGTCAAACCTTCACCAGGTCATCGGTCCACATGGTGGGAGGCCTTCCAACGCAACGTCTTCCGGTTCGCGGTCGCCACTCCAGAACCTTTATGCCCCATCGGCCATCCGTTCTGCGAGCAATGTGACCTGCTCACTGCAATTCTTCGGGCTATGTCGGTAACCCTGGTTCTCTTGCGGATCTCTACATTTCTAATTCGATCACGCAAGGAAATTCCGAGCATAGCCCTCTCCATTTCAATGGACGTCTTTCGGCTGATATGATGATGATGATTTGTCAAACTCTACTTTAGCCTGAAAACCTGCTAAATTATGGCACTTAAGAACGGTTTGGTAAGAACTTAACTAAAAATTCTCAATTAGAAATCGGCCCTTTTGCTTCTAGTCTAACCATTGTGCACGATGCAGCTGAAGTCCAATATTTTATAATGGCCTGTCTGCATGACCTCCAAAATCCAATTACTACATAATACCATTGATCGTCATCATCATCATTTCAGTCAAAAGACGTCCACTGCTGGGCATAAGTCTCCCCCAAGCGTCGCCACACTGATCGGTCATGTGCGTGTCACATCCACCGGATTCCCATAGCTTGACCAGGTCTTCGCTCCACCTAGAGAGAGGTCTTCCAACGCTGCGTCTTCCGGCTAACTACCCGTATCGACTGTCAAAGACCTTTAAATGACAATGAGACGCTGGTCTCATTGTTATTTAAAGGTTAACGTGTTTTCCGAGGCACGGTCTACCGTGACCAACCATAACATACCATAACTCTATTCGTATGTTATGGATGGTTACCCATCAGTTAACCGATCTTGAACATCGATCAGTGCGACTGTTATTAACTAACCACAAATCAGAGCCTCTCCAAATGATGCTAAATTAGGGCAAGTGTCAACGCAATATCAGGCAGTGATTCGCGTCACGATCAGTGAAGGCTTTAGTTGTTTAGGCCAATGAGGTCGAAGGGTACTGAGAGCGGAAACACATGGACGTTACAAGAGCACAACAGCACAAAAACCAAGAAAATGCTTACCAATACTTGTTACACTTGAATATTGTGGATGTTTCAAACTCGCGTTACGCTTGTACGCGAAAATGCAGTCGTTCTTATTTGTTCGATGTTATTTTTCTCGTCTACATCTTTTACAGGAATTTTCCTGTAACGTAAGTGCTGCTCATTAGTGGCACTAACAACGCGGTGTTTTATTATTACTTTACAAGGTGTTCTGTTTTCTTTACGTCTGCTTTTCTACATAGGAGCTCGAAGGTTTTATATTTACTTTTAGCATTTTCAATTGATATAAAAATCAATGCAATCATGCTTTCTTCGATGCTTGCACACAAAAAGAGGTGCTCATTTTGTTTAAAATAAGTCTATCCAAGTAAACATTGACGTTATTTGAAACATTCCCATTAGCCATTAATTAATGCCTCCCAGTGAGTAAATGGCAACATTAATTTGACCCTAATTTACATAATACATGTCTACCATCGCTGGGATATGACAAAATCGCTTTATACGCGTTGAAATTTCGCCGGATCTCAATCCGAGAGAGGGTGATTGTTCTCATTAGGCTTTTGTTCTGCCGCTTTTTGAAATTTACCTTTAATGAATACTTTGGGTCGAGCTAAGTACGAATGAAAAAGGCGCAATTGTGCATTTTTAACAAAAGCTAACTCCTGTAATTACAGTCATTCAGTCGATCGCGGTAACTTGCTTGTGATTACGATTTGTTTGAACCTGCCTTAATCACCGAAATTACAAAAGTCTTTGGTAAATAAATTTTGTTTTGCTTAGCTATACCACAAAGAAGCCTAAATACCTTTTATAGATAACCTTTTTAAAATAAGCCCACAACATTAACGAACGCTTTGTGAATAGCAAATGGCCAAAAACCTCCGAATCATCTATCTACTGAGCGGCAACTGTGGAAAATGGCGCGAGTAAAATACGAGACGTGAAAAATCTCTTCGCTATTGGTCGACTGCGTACAAATAGCTTTTATATAGTGGCGGGCTTTATAAAACCTGCAAGAATCTACGTGTTGGTCCACAGATTTGTTAGGGTTCTGTCAGAATCAATAACTCCGGAGCTTGAATAGAAAATAAAATTCATGTCGCAGGACCTCAGAAAAAGTCGTCCGATTAGTCGCCGTTACTTTATAATCTTCCGTAACTCTGAAAGTATTAATTGGTCGAAGGTATAAGGTACCTACTGGTAAATTGAAACAATTTCAATCAAAAGTTTATTTAAACTTTTGCCGGTTTTTTGTTGGTATTTGAAGTTCGATACAGTTAGAAATTTACAGGGCCTGTTTCGGGATTCTAATTTTAAATCTGTTTGATGGATAGAGTCGACAAAATTTTGGAGAGTGATTCAACTAATAAAAAAGTGTTTTATTGTTTTAACTAGCTTTGCCGAGAGTATTGGAGAAAGATAAGACGAACGCTTAGGCTGGGATCTTCTATAAAACTCTATACCCACGAACGTCTAGACTCTGACATCTGCCTAACCTTGAAGCGTTTGGAATATATTTTTTTCAGAATAAAAGCTAGCCTATCATATGGCGCTCAACTATAATGTAATAAGTGCAAAGAGATGACTTCCTACAAATAAACAATATCACTTTTGGTTTTAATAAATAATAATAATACATGGAAGCGGCGATGTATGCGGCCGAAGATGTTTATAAGAGACTTACTGTATTCAATGTCTTTTGTATCGTTTGTTACAGGTGGAGGGAGGTGAGCGCGGGTTGCGCGGCGCGGGGGGATGCCCGTGCGCAAGGGGCTACTCGCGCCCCAGAACACCTTCCTCGATACCATCGCCACTCGCTTCGATGGCACGCGTAAGTACCGTCTCAATAAGATTTTATACATGAGCTTTATAATACTTCTAGAGCCTATCAAAACGACAACATTTATGGGATTTGCATTATCATACTACGCCGCTACCCTAGTGCTATGGCAGTACTATGTCGGTGCAACACCAGTGGTACGTCACTGCTGTGCCAGTACGCTAGTGCTACGCCAGTGGTACGCCAGTGGTACTCCAGAGTTACAATAATGCTACGACACTCTTCGCTACGGATATGAATATGACAACGGTTTACAAAAAAACTTTTTTACAAAAATTACAACCGACTTCCAAACAAAAACACTACAAAGTGAAAAATAACTTCAATTTCGGAAGTCGGTGTTCCTGTTTACGTTTCTTCATTTTTTGACACCGACTTCCGAAATTGAAGTTATTTTTCACTTTGTAGTGTTTTTGTTTGGAAGTCGGTTGTAATTTTTGTAAAAAAGTTTTTTATTTTTCACTTTTTAGTTGTGGTACATAATGGCCCAGTTCTATAGGCTAGGTACCTACGCGTATAGTGCCCAAAGTGAAGCTAGAATAGATTAACCCAATAACATGAAACTTAAACGAAACCAGTGCAATGAGAGTATACCAGGGTGAACTGTTCACACCTGCGTACCCCTTAAGAACGTACCAGTGTGATGTTATGTTATGAAATTGTGTAAACAATAAACAGACATGCGATTGGATCTATCCAGAGTGATTTGCCGTCATTTATTGAAGAGTTCTGATGTATTTCTCCGAAGTTCTTCATCAGATCTTGATGAAAATTAAATGGGACCACATGACAAGCACCCGCTTTCAAATTAAAAAAGAATCATCAAAATCGGTTCGCCCAATAAAAAGTTCTGAGGTAACAAACATAAAAAAAAAAAAAATACAGTCGAATTGAAAACCTCCTTCTTTTTGCGAAGTCGGTTAAAAATATTTAAGCTCATGATGGCGCAATCAATTTGTTTTACCGGTTCATGAATATACTAATCGCTTCCATTAATTACTAAATATATAACTTTAATACTTAAAGTACAGAATATTGTATTTATATCCCTTAATTATTATTGCTAAACAAAAAGTCTTAGAGAAAGATAAGAAGTAGTTTCAAACACAAGTTATTACCGGCAATTACTTAGATACAACATCTTTGCATGTCTCCATCCGACAAAGCCTAACACCTTTATAATCCACAAAAACTTTCCTCTTCGCTTTTAAAACTTGATAATTTTGTTACACCACTTACACTTCTATCAAATTTTCACTAAAAGTTTTTATGAGAAGAGATTTCCTGTATAACTTTAGCTTTTAAATACTCTCGAAAAGTATCTTTAAGCTACAGACCGAGTGGTTTATTAATTCATAAAAATAGGCTCGCTTCTATCTTTGGATTCTCGGTGTAATGGCAGTGTTAGGGGTAGTGCTGAAACTAGCAGGAACTAGCAGGTGTGACTCAACAGAAAAACGGGATGATTTAGCAAACACGTTTACTACGTTTTACAAAAGGCAAGATGGCCGTTGCACAAATAGCTATAGATATTGAGCGTGTGCGCATAGATCGGTGTTTACTGGCAGACAGCCGGTGGCGGGGGATTCATATGAGTGCCTCTATAGCTAAACTTATATGTATGAATGTACCTTCATACACTTATAACTAGGTACTAAAGTAACTACGTAATGACTTTACTTATTTCAAAAACCTCTAAAAAGCAAAAATAAGTTTTGTACTTGTAAGTAAATAAATTAACTGCTGAAAACGTTGGCGGTTCCCCGACGCCAGTACGAGGCTTTTTTTTTGCTTTTTAGAGGTTTTTAAATTGGGGGCTTTTTAAATTTAATTTTTTTTTATGCCATGCTTTTAAACTATATATAATATACCTAGTAGTAGACACGCTCCAATCGACAATCTATTGAAATACGTAATTATGACATGATATCTTGCGAAAAAAACGAGATTCAAAGAGTAAAATGCGAATTACTTTTGAACGGTTGAAACGATTTCTATTTCCGATTTCAAATCAAACATAGCTCAGAACTCTCTCGACAAAGTCACCTTTCAAACAAAAAAAAAATCAAAATTGGTTCATCCGTTTAGGAGCTATAAAGCCACATACACACACACAGATACACAGACAACAGACAACACCCCTCTTTTTCCGTTTGGGGTTAAAAACCATTGAGCGCGTCGCAACAAGTAGCTTAGCTTCTGGAAACGTGAAGTTTATAATTTATGGAATCAATCGATCGGCAAAGCCTTTTCCCAACTAAATATATTGGGGTCAGCTTCCTATCCAACCGTATGTATCTAAAAATTGTATTTTACAGATTTTAATAATTGTTCTTTTTTATTTTTTATTTTGTACTCCTACCAGTGTTGCGTCCTTTTTAACCCAAAGGTTGACTGGTAGAGAATGCCTTGCTGCATTAAGTCCGCCTATGTATCACCATTGTACATGAAGTTTAAATAAATAAATATCAATCTTTTATATGGACAAGCTGACATCCACAAGCAAGTAACTATCTAACACGATGCCCTTTAGCTTAGCAAGATTGGTTATTATTTTCCATGAAATTTAAAGCATTGTTTAGTGTTCCTGTCTTCCTGGTAAGTTAGTAAAGTTGAAAACAGAAGTTTGTTCTAAATTCCGTAATTGGCTAAATTCAAAGTTACTATAACATAATAGTAAGTTTATTTCGGCTAACCCCTTAGAGAACGAAGGCGTGACGTGTATAAACGTGTTAAGTTCTAATTCAAGTCGGACAGCCGACACTGCTGGCATAACAATATACATAATTGTGATACTGCTCTCGGAAGACAACCAGTGGTATCTCACACAATTACAAAATTTTGGTTTTTTGCATTGGATAACTTAAAACATAGGTACATATACACGTAATACATTTGTAGAAAAATCGTTTTTGTACATCGAAAATATTTCCAAAAATAATAGCCAGGGTGTTTACGGATAACCAACAGAATCCATTTCCAGCATTTTTTGTATTTTTGGCTGCATGTCTGTTTATCTGTTTGTCTCTTTAGTTGTGCACGCAACCCGTGAGATGTACGAAACCAATGTAGATAACTTTTATATATAAAATTGTGCGTAACTTGAAGTATTACTTAGTTTTTGTTTCATCGCAATCGGTTCCTTCTAACAAAAGTAAGATGAATTTAAAGTGTTCAAGAACTAAAATATCACAAAACACGCAATCGATACTCGGACAGTTGAACTCCATATTCGATAGATGGCGTTCTACATTTGACGTCATTTTATGAATGGCGGTGTTAAGATTCTCTGTGGAAGAACGACAATAGAAAAAAAATGCAGGTAGAAGTAGGTAGCAATCGAGGTATGTAGGGTAGGTAGGTCTAGGTAAGTAGCTAAGTAGGGTAGGATAGGCAGTTGACGGGCGCGAAGCTGCGGGACGCGGGCATAGCTTGTTTCGTAAAAAAAAATTATATCATTGTTAAAAAATACTATATATAACATATTCGAAAGTAACTTTTGTCTTTTTGTTTGTTACGTTTTCACGCCACTTTAGGGCATGTAATATCGTAAGTTTTTCAATTCCGATATTGATTTCTGATATTAGATCCCAAAATCTAAATTCCGATATTAATATTGGAATTGCGCACTTTCGCTAAATATCACAAATCTTTTTTGGTTTATTACCCCATTCGGTATGAGGTTGAATGAATACAGTAAAAAGACTCATTTATGCCACGAGATAAATCTATTTTGTCTCTCTCAGCAGCGTAGCTAGTCTTAAAGGGGCTCTGTATCAGATTTTGTTGTGGGCCTTTCTTACCCGAATACAGCGAAACACAGGCAAGTTCATTTTACAAATAAATAAAAAGCACAATGAAAGCTTAAGCTATTCTAGTCAGGATTCTTGAATCGAAAATCCATCTGTTTTATATAAGCAAAAATTAAGAGCAAGCAAAAGGAAACTACAACATTGGAGTATCCCCAATCGCATAGATTAAGCTGTCACCATAACAAACAGCTTTCATCATCTTAATTTATCCATTAAAGCCCGCTTATCAATTAAAATGTGAGGCTTTATACCACATTTTACGAATTTAATATGTTTCCTCACGTTGGGGACCCTATGGATTGGGGCCCCGTATCATTGATACGACTGATACCGCGGTAGCTACGCCTCTGCTTTCTCTTATCACCAATGACTAATCGGTAATCGGGCGCTTATTTACCTAAACTGGACATTTGTTCTCAGGAAAAAATATAAGTCATGTCTTTCTAAAAAGGGTAATGCTAAAAAGCTAGAAAATAAATGTTTATCGATCAATCTGAAAGTATTTCCGATATTAATAATTATTTATAAATCCAGTATAAGTATCGCTCAATGTGGAAACAAAAGACACGAAAGACGACACGAAACGAAAAGAAACACACGAAAGACGAAATACACGAAAGACATCCACGTCTGAACATAAGCCTCCCCCAAGTGTTGTTTTTACATTATCCGATCCCGTGCGTCTCAAATCAAGTGGATTCCCGTAACCGAAGCATTAATCAATGAAAATATAATTGTTACAAAGGATTGTATAAAACTGTATTTTTATTTGTATATTCTTAAAGGTAACATTTTTAGCAATCCCGGAACTGTAAATACGGAATTCATCAAGGCACATAATTTTGTCATAAAGTGAAGTTTAAGTAAATAAGCGCCCGATTAGTCAACAGATTATCCAAACACTGCTCATCACCGTAGTCAACAGGTTTAACCGCGCTTTCTAGCTCAACGCTTCACGGAGAGCTAAAATAAGATTTTTCTGATTCCTTGATTCCGGTATTGGATCATTCAGTATCGGAATTGAACTATCGGTAATTTCGTTCCGAGATTCCGATATTACGAGATACCGAGATTCCGATATTCATGCCCTACCACTTAATTTTAACAGATAGATCAGGAATACAGGATAGACCTTGGACCTGCAATTACGTATAAGATACGTTTTATCAAAATACCACGCACGTGAGAAGCGGCGGGCAGAAGCTACTTTTAAATACGTGTCATTAAGGAGAAGGGAAATGTTTTTGAACGAAATCTCTTTTCTCTCAAAACTTACTTTTACTGAGTTACTGTTTTTGGCTTCAGAGAGCAGAATAGTACATGCAGACGCTGCATCTAAATCCACGTTATCTTACGAAGCCGACGTCGACGTGAGCGCGAACTACGTAATAATCTAATTAACATTTTCATTATCGACGCCATAATGTGGTATAACGAGTTTAAAACAGTCTCGTTTTGCGCAGCTCCGGAAATTAATCGATAAATTAATAAACACTGTATCAGACATTTTTTATATTGAAAGCTCAGGGCTGTTTGTAACGGAAGTACGAACATATTGCGCTATTTTCTGTTTTGAATAAATACTAAGTATCATGACCTTAAATTCAGAAGCAGATTTAGTTAGTAATATTTAGGTATCATTGAGATATAATCATCGCTAGTTCTCTGTGAGAAATGCGGTCATTACCCTGCAGTGAAACTGTTTTAGACTGGTACGTATAATTGTTGCCAAGTAAGATGTCAAAACATATCTGATTTACATCATTATATTCTTTGTACCGTAGTAATAGCGTGTTAAACATTGATTTAAACTAGCAAGGACTTTAATAATTTAGTTTAGTTTAGCGATTTGTCCCGAACTAGGCCTAGGCAAACAGCCTTTATCTTGGTGAACCAGACATAACACAGAGAATTCTGCCTAGCTTTTTTCATACAACTGTATACATAGACGTCCAATCCTAAACAACAACAAACCCCAGAGCTATTTCACGGACGACGGCCCACGATGGTCCACAGTGTTTACAATATCTCGATAATCTTCTATTATATATACGACTAGGTGTCCTACGCGGCTTCGTTCCCGTCAACTGACTACCTACCTATCCTACCCTACCTACCCGAAAGCAAGAAGCGCACGCAACGGAAGCTCTCAAAAAGGAATATGTTTTCCCGTTTTTGCAACATTTTTCATTTATGCTCCTCTCCTATTGGTCGTAGCGTGATATTTTATAGCCTATAACCTTCCTCGATAAATGGACTATCCAAGAAAAAAATAATTTTTCAATTCCAACCAGTAGATCCTGAGATTAGCGCGTTCAAACAAACAAACAAACAAACACTTCAGCTTTATAATATTATTATACTTATACAGTATAAATATGCCAACATAGACATTCATCGTAGGTACGTTAAACAGAGTAGGTACCTAGGTAGCTACTCTATTTGTTAGTGTACCGCTATCGTTGTACGCAGGTATGGCAAAACCTTTTGAACAATAGTTCTCCATACTTCTCATAACTTTCAGTTGAATGGCACAAACACGATCAATGTTATAGTCCTAACTTCGAACTGCAGTTAGTAATAATATAACAAGTTACTGCACATGGCTCCAGGCTGACAAACACACTTCTAGTTTACTTATAATGATCTGAGTTTTCATTAGAACTGTACTATGAACGTAAGATACAATTTATACAAAAATATAGATATAAGAACTCTCAAGTCTTAAGATAATACGGGTTACAATAAATAAGTATTGCGATACGTAAGAAAATAAATAAGACTGCGTAAATAAATATTTTTTCAACGCTGGTTGTTCATAATCTTCCCATCTTATTAATAATCGAACACTTAAAAGTAAAATTGACAGAAAACACAAGAGAATTAAACGAATCTTATGATAACAAAGGTTTATTTTTCTTTAGCAGACCGTTTCAGTTATCCTTAGGTAATTTCCTCTCATTAGGAATTGTTCTGGCGTTGTTTTAACAAAATCCTTTCTAATTCAATGTCGGAAATCCAATGGAAAAGGATTATATTATCTTTAAGAAGCCTATTTTTCACTTTTATTTTTCATCCCATCGCGGATTCAAAACATTAAGAGGAAACTTTATAAACCCAGTAAGTATTGTGAAAATGCAAAGTTTATAATCAAATCAAATTATTATAAGCTCTGCACTCATAATAAGTTGATTTGATTATAAACTTTACAAATGACAACTTCTTAGGTTTGTTCTAATGGACATTAAGTATTTTATTCAGTCAATAATGGATATATTGATGAACTAAAGTTAGCTAATCTACTACGAGATACTAAAAAGTCTACCTTCGTAATTGAGACGTCTATAGACGTCAGTCCCCTGCCAATCAATTGATATCCCCACATGTAAATCTACCCAGTTTGAAGAGCAACTCTTGTTGTTTCAATAGTCTCGAATTCATAGCCACTCTATCCAAACGTTTGCCCACAATGCACTACTAGACGATAGGTTTATTTAGAGTGATATCTACGTACATACAGTACGATGTAATGGTATTGATCTTACATACAGAACAGAACACAGTCTACTGAAAGTGATGGGGAAATTGCTCGGTCTGAGATTTCAACACGTACAACAAATTAGCTATCTACTAAGCAAATAAGCTTATACTGAGATGGTTCTCCATTTACTGAAGTATCTCGTTGAGTACCTACTGTTACAGGGAAATAATAGAGGTTATTAATTGTAGTCGGAAAATCATGTGTTTATTTTTTTTGTATTAAGACTTGTTATTAATGAATACTGTCTATAAGATATAGGTACGTTTTGAAACCTTAACTAAATTGCATTATTATGAAGTTTGCACTTCGCATTTTATTCATCATTCTTTGTCTGGCCTGATTTATTATACATTTTTTTTATCTGTAACTTTATCGGTTCGGACATATTATTATGTTTTCGGATCGAAATTGAGCTGAGTGAAAATGATGCTTCAAAGTTGATGAGAAAATAGATGAGAGATGACGAAGTATGAAGACATAGGTAATTCCCCGGACTCTTTCACTTCAGGTCGTTGCTCTATTAGTGGCGAAAGCGTCCCGCAACTCCCACGTTTTTTGCAGGATAAAGATCTCTGGAGGGATTTGAAAAAATAAATTGGAAACATTTACTCCTCAACCTTGGCCACTAAAAATAATCAGTTTCTCAAAATCTTCATGTATATTTAATACATTGAAATGTATGAATCATTTACATATTAGTATAAATCAAAGAGACTTTTTCACTATGTATGAACAAGAGAACTTCTCTTTTCACGTTACTTGGACTGGAAACAGAAGTCTTTAGTAAAGGGATAAATGGGTCGCCTTTATTGTAATAGTTAACGAATCATTGAGTGGGTATTCTAGTAAAATGATTTTTTTTTTATTACAAGACATATATTACTTTTCTTTAATTTCCTTTTTTGGGTTCAAGAAGGTTTTACATCACAGATTGATGAATTAACACAGCGCTTTGTAAAAAGCTTTCTGTAAATTAAAATAGTGATTTACTGTTGATTAAATCTACCTTCCTAAAACATTGCTATCGTTATTTATGTGTCCAGATGTTGTGTACTGACAAACCTGACCTAAATATAGCCTCACTTCAGTAGTTCTCATTAATTAGGCTATACGTTGCAACATTCGTAATGTAAACCTTTTGCTTGTAGTAACTATTCAGAAATAAATTAGTGTGATATTTATGTTTTATTTACCAATTTATTACTGATACCAATTATTATGTACTTACGTACATTACATAAACTCGCACTTATTTCCATGGGGGTAGGCATGGGAGTACAGAACACCTGCTTTGATCTTTCCATATTTTTGCGCACCTGGCCTTTCTGAAAAACATCACCAATAAGATCTGTATATGTCCTTCTAGAGTGTCCCCTTCCAACGTTTCTACTCATATCAGCAGTAAATACCTTTAATAGTTGCCTATCACCCTCTCAACATAACCAAACTCTCTGAATATACTCTTTTCAATCCTACTTACTTTAGTATATATTATCTACTTGAAAAGAAAAACTCAAAGATAAATTCAAATAATTTTCCCTGCGATAAGCTTCATTTGTTCCCATTCAGTAAATAAACATTAACTAAGTAAATACGAAAACACTAGAGTCGAGATAAGCGAGAAAATTGAGAGATTAAAAAGACAAATCGAATTTATTTAGAGAGAATCCTTCTAGTGCTACGTACAATTTTAATTAAGAACGGGTACTTAAGTATAATATTACTGAGATAGTTAATTTGGAATACGATGATTACGTATACTTACGTTACTCTGCTGAATATACTAAATATTAACCCATCTTGTTAACTTTATAAACCACTGAAATAACTTTATTATTAACCTTTTGTCTAAGTTAACTTAATAAGTCTCACTTTAATTTGATGCCGACGCTAGTCTGCTTTTCTCGTTTCAGTATAAAAGTAATGAAATAATATGCAAGAATATAATGTAATACGGGTATAATATCTAAGTCTACAATCTTCTCAGGTAAGGATAATATGATTTAGAAACCTTGTTTATTGTAAGAAAACTCACTGTTACAAACGCGTTGAAGCTTTTTACAAGCGCATTTAGTTTATAATTATAAATAAAGAAACCGTGTTTTAATAAATGATTGTACCCTTAAAGTCTTAAAGCTGAAAGAGAAAGCCGGCCAAATGCGAGTCGGACTCGCACACGAAGGGTTCCGTACCATTATCGCAAAAAACGGCACAAAACACACGTTTGTTGTATGAGATCCCCAATTAAATAATTATTTTATTCTGTTTTGAGTATTTGTTGTAATAGCGGCAACAGAAAAATCATCTGTGAAAATTTCAACTGAAAAAGAATGTCTAGCTATCACGGTTCATGAGATACAGCCTGGTGACAGACAGACAAACGAACAGTGGAGTCTTAGTAATAGGGTCCCGTTTTTGCCCTTTGGGTACGGAACCCTAAAAAGGCTACAAAAAAAGGTAAAAAGAGGCATGAAACAGGACCGTGGATCAGCTGCTATTCAACGGCCAACCATAATCTCACTCCCTGTGCGCCTTTATAGAAATTCTGATGAATGCAGGGGATTAACGCCGCTGAAAGACACGTTGAAAACGTACCTACAAAAAGTGTAATAACGTTATTATTGGAGGTGAACAAACTCAATCTATACGAGATGATTGGTGATCGGTGATTTGCCTGAAATTGGTCTTAATCCTAACACTTAGTAAATGTAATTTGCATCAGATTTTATCCGATGACTAGGGTTATTTTCGAGTTACCGAAGTTTTGAAGCGTTTTTCACACCTTTACGAGTTTATAACCAAAACTGTTAATTATGAATTTGTGGTCAATCCAATCTGCCTTGGGCAATAAACTGATATTTTTCTGAAAGCTCAGATACTTCATTTCTCGTGTCAATTTATAAGAAAAATATCGTTGGAAATAAGCATTAAGTTCTTGCTATGAAATTTCTCTTGTTTATCGGGATGGTTTACTGAAAATTAACATGCACTTGACAAGTTCAAACTAAATAAAAACGTTTCTTGAAGTACTGTAAAAAGATTTATTACCTAGTGCCCACTTTTTGCAAGTGATGTCAAAAAAACTCAATTGTTCAAGACGAGTTAGTATAGATAGTTCAACTCATCCTTGCGCGCGGCGCTATGTGTGGGTGGTTGTTTGCTCGGTAGACGCACGACGAAAACCGCGTCACTGCCACACAAATGCATAATGTATAATTACAAGCGCACACACACATGGCGCCGCGCGCACATATGAGTTGAGCTATCTATATGTATGTATTTTGATGGTAATTGGTATTTCAAATTTTTCGTTACACGCCTTACTTGTTTTCGAATTTGTTGTCAGCGGTTTGGTTTTTGATCAGATTAGTTTAATTTTCTTATTAAGCCCTCACAAAACGGAACATAAGAAGCTTATCAGCCGGGCGAGCACGGCCTCTGTGATAGGCTTGAGTCACGCATTTTATCATGGTTTTTGCTCCCAAACTGTGATAAAAATGTGTGTCTCAAGCTTGTCACAGTAAAACTAGCTCGCCCGGTAGCTGTGGCCTTTTCCAGCCGTGTCCTCTTTATAATAAACTACATAAGCTGGATTTTTTGCCGTTTCCTCTTTAAAAGAAACTCCAAAATCCACGCGAACCAAGTCGCGGACAAAGTGGTAATTTATTTCATACAAGCTGAGCTTGAATCGAAAACTGTATATTCAGGTACTGATTCATTGTTACAGCGATTTATTGATTCGGAATAAACATTCCTGATGTATTGTGTTCATTCAACATCAACAGATTGTCGACTGGTTTACATATGTTGATATGTATGTACGTATTACAAATGAATAATTGGTTGTTTTCGTAGCATAATACGGCTATAATATTCCCAATGTTAGGATGCAAACCTTCTGTGTGAGGGAATGGGAAATACATAAAATAATCTACAAAGCTGGCCCAGTGCGAGTTGGTAGATGTCGGTTACCTTACGATGTTTTTCATTCACTGTTTTGCCAACTACACAAAGTAATACGTCGAACTCATGACCAACTCTCGTACTCGTATGTTGAAGTTGTAACCACTAGGCTACCACTGCTCTATAATGGTGCGTTATCGTAAGTTGCTTTATTGTGTAATTTAACAGTCATAAGCATGTGATGCGGATCATCTCACTGAAGTAGTTTGATTGCACATTACACCGGCTCGAATTGGCGCCAGTTTCAATTAACTGCCCGTTATTTCTGTTCCGCTCCTGAATCGTCGGCGCAATGACCGAACCGATTCTGTAAAATTAGCCACAGATTCGCGAACGTGCACTATACTGCAGTCATGACCGCGATAAAGTTATTTCTAGTTTGAAATGGTGTACCACCACTTAAACGTTACGATGTGGTTAAAACATTTCATCTGCCGAGCCTTTTGTACAGATGCAACTGAATACCGGTATTTGGAGCGAGTGCTTAAGGTTCCCCTAGTCGACGGCACGAACTATTTTGTGCGCGAGGTTAAAATGTATGGTATCTCATCCGACAACACGTGCGAAAGAAATAGATGATGTGATGAGCAGTAAGAAGCTAGTTCGCGTACGAATTAGCACTTTTGCAAATTTTTATCGAAATGGACGGAAACGAGCGCGCGAAATTTTATAAACAGAACTTTGGGAGTCTAGATATCATGAAAAAACGACTAAATGTATGTTTTAAAAATAAAATTATTTGCCTTGTTGAATTACTAATCTATCCCTGTATAGAGGCCGTTTTGCAATTTTCCTTCTACTTATGTTATTTATTTCCGCCCAAACATGCGTTAAAATTAGTGTTGAAATATGGAACTTTCGACGCTCATAACTTTCAAATATTTTATTTTTTTACTTTTTTGTTTCCATACAGGGCTAGATAATGATGAGACAAATAGATTTCATTTTTTATTTTGAACGTACATCGTCAAACAGTGGAGTAATCGTTAGACTACGTTTGTATGGAAGAATGCTCGACTAGTGTAACCTTAAGCGGGCTCCACTACACTGTTACTAGATAATTTACTCTTTGGTTAGAATGGTTGTAGGCTAGCGGGCAATTGACTACCCTTAACAACTGTCAAAAATGTACAAATATCAGCCTGAACCACTGTTAGGGTTTAACGTGCTATTCCAAGTCATGGCGGATTTGGTTATAAATGGTTACCCATCCGTGGACTGACTCGGCAAGGATAACTTAACCTTCAATCGACCCAAGAGGCTGTTTTTATTTAGCCACTAGGCTCACTAGCTTCTGCCGGCGGCTTCGCCCGCGTGAATGTCGAAAATTATCCCTAGGGAATATATTCCCGGTATAAAAAGTATCCTATGTGCTATTCCAGACTTTAATCTATCTTTGTGCCAAAGAACAATAGCGAAATCTTAGCTGACTTAAATTTGAGCGTCTGAAAGTGAGTTATATACGAAATAAATTCTATTAATTGTCTACGTTTTCTAATGTATAATTGGACTTGTTCAAAACGGATAAAAAAAACCATAATAAATAAAAGTTATTTGATTTTTTAGTTAATTTCTTAAGTTTAGTGTTGCCATTATATACTTTATCTGCTAAGTGATAAGTAGTAACTATATTAAGTAATAATATCATTATTGTATTTATTGCAGTAAATGAGTTAACAATACTGTTTATGTCTAAGTGTAGTCTTCCTTGCAGGTAGGTAAGAATATTGTAGTGTAGTAGAAATAAATGAAGTACTTTTAATTAATGATTGACAAAAATACTAGTATCCAAGTCTAAAATACAAATAGATTGGTTGTTGACGACGATCTATTGATACACGTCAAAGTCGCTTAGTTTAAATAAATATACTCTATCCAAAGAGTATATTAAACATTTCATGCTAAAATAACTACGTAAGGGAAAAACGATGGGATATTGCCCTTTTACTTCCACTAAATTGAATAATATTACCTAATAAATACATTATTAAAAGTTA
The DNA here is from genome assembly GCA_947562075.1 of Orthosia gracilis. NCBI lineage: Eukaryota > Metazoa > Arthropoda > Insecta > Lepidoptera > Noctuidae > Orthosia > Orthosia gracilis. Next base: position 16,527,196 of record OX387274.1, read on the forward strand.
CCCAGACATAACCTACAAAAGTTTATGAATATCTATTATTCTCGACATTCTCGAACAAAAACAACACAAAAATTCTTGCACAAACTAATTCAGAACATCATCCTGAGTTAAACCAGATATTTTTCATTTAATGACGCTGGAATTTAATCTCAGCTAAAACAATGTATGGGCACCTGCCATTGTTCTTTCATCCAGTTCCGTCCAGTCGTTTGAGCGTGAAGAAGTAACAAGCATACAAACACACACACACACACACACACTCACAAACTTTCGCTATTATAACATTAGTGTGAAGTGTGATAGTGTGATGTGATTTAGTCTCTCATGTGACTGTAACATTTGTCTATGATAAATAGCTTTTTATTTGTAAGGGATTTGAATATAAATGTTTATGAAAGGCCTATATCTTGAAGTGACAAATAGCTCAATCGATATATCAAACAACGCCGGAGGGAAGTAACTGGATACTATTAGTTCGATTCGGATCTCCAAAGTTTGTGAGGAGGATTGCGTCACGTCTGTCATGTTGGGGGTCCCTTCCCTGGTTACTCAATTGTGTCATTGGTCCATTCATATCTCGAACATCTACAGGAAAAAAGGTTCTATATAATATCTATTTTTTATAAAAAGGAATTTGCTTTGCTGCCCCTTTGCTGATTGACATCTTTTAGGGTTTCGTTCCCAATGGGTAAAAACGGGACCCTATTACTAAGACTCCACGATCCGTTTGTCTGTTTGTCTGTCTGTCACCAGGCTGTATCTCATGAACCGTGATAGTAGGACAGTTGAAATTTTCACAGATGACGTATTTCTGTTGCCGCTATAACAAAAAATACTAAAAACAGAATAAAATAAATATTTAAGCGGGGCTCCCATACAACAAACGTGACTATATTGCCGTTTTTTGCGATAATGGTTCGGGTCCCTTCGTGCGCGAGTTCAACTCGCACTTGGCAGGATTTTTTATAAAAATCTTATGTTCGTTAATTCATTCCCTGACAGACAACGCATGACCCAAACCGCATACAAAATTTCAAGCATTAAATTTTGTATCAGTCTCTTATTTATAATAAGTGAGCATTAAGAAAACTCTTTTGAAAATTCATCCACTAAACAGATTATTTATATGGGATGAAAGCTTTTACGGAAGTTCATCATTTTGGCGGATGAGGAAAACTATCGGGCACACAGCTTTTACGATAAAATTTATCCTGAATCAACTCAAACGGTCACCATTTCCTTCTCTAATAAATAAAAGACGTGTCACATGTAATCTCACGTCAAACCTACATCAATGGCGCACATCCGGTGTCTCCGAAAATCAAGAAACTTCGTCGCGATGATCCCATTAGTTCATTAGAAAAGGAAATCCGATTAAATTATTATTAATTCCATTTAAGTCTATGAAACACTATGTAATTATTAAATAGATTTCATTATTGGTAATCAATGGATTTAAGCGTTTTGGAGGCCATTTGTTACATGACCTTGATCAACACTTTAAAGAAGGGTTTTAAACTGTTATGGCCGGTATTCGAATTGAGAATTTGTAGTTATGAATATGCCAAATCCCACTCGAAATGAAAAATTTTATCGATTTTGAGACTCAAGTACAGTTTGTCAAATACTCAACTTCTAATTCTTAATTCAGAAATCGATCAGTATTTTTATGCGTTTGTTAAGTATCTGTCTAGATATGAACAATCTCCGAAATACTCAGTTAATATACGATTTTTTAATTATAACATCTGAACATAAACATTGACATAGTTATTTTGCGAAATCACATCGTTGGCAAACAAAATGGTGTTCTCAAAATTTGAAAAGAGAAGGTGTAAGTGTGTTCTATTTTTAGCCATTCGCGTGATGTGAAATGAAAAGAGTCGCGTGTGTGTGGGAGTCTAGTCTGTGGATCGCTAAGAAATTGCCACCAGCAACGAATACTGTTTACCTACAACACCTATAGGTATTATAGACCTACACTAGATATATTTTTTATAAATTGGGACTTAATTCATTGCCAATCATTTAGGAGTTATGTAATGTAACTGGGATCCAACTATGTACCAATACCAAGGTTTCTGCAAGTTCCTTAAATCATAGAGACTATCATGCACAGCATTCTTTATGTGGTTTAAAAGGACTTTTGTTACGTTCGTTGCCACTCAATAGTGCGACTTGGCAAGTTTTTGTCCACCAAATTTCATCTTTGAGTGTGGAATACTACAAATTTCACGTCTTGAATGATTGCAAATTAAAAGCATTTCCTTCTCACCTATAACCTACGGTACTGCATCTACGGTTACGTTACCTAGCTGTTTTTTTATATAACAATATAATTTGACGTGAAAGCCGACACGCATGTAATACGTTCTCATTGCCCCAGGGAAGATGTCCAACAAACCATACAGCAAGATACATATCTAGTCATTATCAGACCGTCTTTATATGTTGCGGATATGAAGTATGTCATGGACCAAGTGATTTATGATTCTAGTCAAGTCAAATCGGGCAATGTTTTAAACTTCTATATTTGTCATATTGTCTAGTCATTATGAATTTTCCTAATTAAGGGTTGGGAAATTCGATAATAATGTTCAATGAACTAGTCCAAGAGCGAGCGAAACGGGCTCGGGAGGTTAGAGCATCCCGACAAGGATAGGTTAAGTTCGAAGGAGATGACGGGAGCTAAAGTGAGCGAACAAAGCGAGCGAACTTAGCTCCTGTCATCTCCTTCATGTTAGATTACTTTAGACACTGCAGACAGAAATAGAGCTCCGTCGGCTTTGTTGCTTTAATAGTAATCGTACTATCGTACTTAGGTACCTGTTCAATAATCAAACCAATGTCAACATCAAAATAATAAAAAAAACACATGTTTTTTTACCAGGCCCAATAATTAAATTGCCTACTGGCATTTTTCAAATTGCCCGGACATTATGAAAAATCTCTTATTAATCACTTGGTCCGTAACATATCTAAAGCAGTGGCTCGCCTATGTTGTGTTAGAAATGTCTTATATTTGGGACGATAAGGTACATTACAGTGCAGAAAAGAAACCAGCTGAGATAGGACTCTTTTTGGTCTTGCACGGGTTTCTCTTTCATTAATTACTTTGAGTTTTTGTTTAACTTTTGTCTCTTGCGTCTCCTGTGGGGAACACAAATAAATATTTTCTTTTTTCAACTACGTAGTAATGTTATCATTAATCACTACAAAACCGATCACAAAGAACTTATTTTTTGCTTAGAACCAAAACAGTGCAGAAATGTTATGTGAAATTTCATTGTTGCACAGTTTTTCATTAATGCAGTTTTTTATTTTGATATAATTTTACCAAAGAGGTTTAATGTCTCCCTTTAAGTTTAATAGAAAATGTGTGCATTAGATCAAAAGATTCTGGCTGAAAATAAAAATCGGCGGAATAAAATCGATTTGATGTAAAAAAACACACGGCGCGCATTTTGTACCATTGTAAAACTTTGATACTTCATATTTAGCAAGAAAATTTAGTTAAAAATGAAAATGGACAGCGATAACGATATAAATTCCACTCCTCAGAAAGTATAAATACAGCTGCAAATTAAATTGTTATATTTTTATAACAATACAATATTTTTATAATATATAATAAATATTTTTCATTAACTTGAGTTTTTATTTTGAGTAGGAATATTTTATCACGGTAGGTAGATTGGTGGTTCACAAAAGTAGATTACGCACCTCGCTAAAGTAATTAATTAATGCACTCGTGTTAAGGGCCTTCCACCGCTTTAGTGCCGTAAAATGGTTAGTTTCTAAAGCATACTGCTTAGTAAAGGCTAGGTTGAAAGGTTTGATAAAAATATATATTTATTTTTGATTCGTTTACATTATTTTTAAACATGGTTTTGTCGTGTAACTAATAGTTTTGCTTTAAAAAAATAATTAACAACACGAGATTTTTTCGCAACTTTTAGATACTCCTCCAAAATGACTTGGATGTTTAAAAATATTTCCAACCGTAAAAATTGATGGCTGGAATTTCTTAATAACAGAAATAGCAAATGTAAATCAAATAATATTTTGCAAAGAAAACTGTTCAAAAGGAGGTTCAATATTGATATTTTGGCACAGACAGTACTGCGTTAACATTGGGGTGTACATATCGCAAACACAACACTCATGCATTAATAACTCACTTTGCGTTCGATGCAACAATCTACTATTTCTTTATTTATTTCTAACCAAGCTATATCGACCCATAGGTAAACTTATTTTTCTATATCTGATCCAGTCTCATTTGCAAACAATACTCCAATCGCAACCTTCATAAAACTGGATTCTAATCTAAATTGGATAAAACTACGATGACTGTAAAATACGATGGGACTACAATATTGTAAACCAGATGGATATCTTTTTCATGTTTTAGATTTTGCTTTGTACAATATTAGGGTGAGGGCCTGTTTCACGATTAGACTCTATTTACATTACATTTAAAAATGGAAAAGAATTTCTGTGAAATGATCTGCCTAGTACGTTATCGGTACTTAATCGTATGTACCTAGGTGGTAAAACGGGCCCTTAATAACAAATTATATCACGTTCGAGAGAAACAAAAGAGTACCTATATTATACGAATATCAATTTTTCATGTTCAACCACTATAATTAATTTGTTCACTGATTACTTGACGATCAATGTACTATTAAATTAAACTCGTTGTTCCATAGCAAAAAGCCTATTATATCGCCTGTTCATATTTTAGTAGATAGACAAAAACGCACTCATCTTCGAAGCTTTAATATTTGCTCTCATTGTAACAGAATATTAATGAACGTTAATATTTTCTAACTGTTCATTAAAAACTTTCACCTATTATAGGGAGTTCAAAGTTTACATAACAGACACCTTGTTTCAATTACAATTTTTAAAACATAAGCTTCATTAATTACGTAAGTTATTATGTTTTTGTTGTTTAATTAAAAGGAACTGTTGTAAGGTAGTTGGTTTTGACTTTGACGTGGGTTTTTAGGATGTAGAAAATAATTTAAAGGTAGTCGACTAATACGATACCGCTCTCACTCCAAAACTAATGTTCATTGAAATTTGAGCTTCAGGGCGTCCTCTGTAGACATACTTTACATTGACAACACAAATTAGCAGACAGCTCGCTATAAGCGAGCTTACTGCCATCGTACCACTCGACAGCTAACGTCTCGCTTACCGCACGCTTCAAACGGGCGGCCCGCGTGCTGTACGCACGCAGACAACTCGCTTGAAGCACATTGCTAGTTTGTCGAAAAAGGTAAGACGAAAGCGGTCGGTGCGGGGACAGCTAGTTGACTGCTAGCTGTAAGCGCGTTTACAGCTGGTTGCCTGCTAGCTCGGCGCGTGGACAGCGAGCAGTCATCTTCGTTTAAGGCAGTGTTGTGCGGGAGCGGTATTGGAGTGGGGTAGTGTAAATGAGCTACGACCTTAACAGTGGTAAAAACTTGTTGATGAGAGTTTGAACGTTGTAGCCACAGCTACGTCTCTCCTAAATATTGTATCGAAAACCGTCGGATGATTATAAATTCGTTCGAATTTTAAATTACGGGCAAAGTTAGTGTTAATATCTCATTGTTTATGTATTCGTAAAGTGTTTAACGGCAGTAAGAGATTTATTTTAGATTATAATCTGTAGTAAACATAATTTATTCATGAATTTTGCTCCGCCTTCGTCTAGATCACTTTATTTAGTCTTTAGTAGGTCAGTCAGCGTAAAAATCAGCTAAACCTTATGATGTTAATAGAATGACTGATTGATTTAGTATGTTGAAAATGCTACAAATACTTACCAACATACATATTGTTGTTGCAATTGCTTTTTATGTTTTATTATTTTTCTTATTTGAGGATTTTGTTTTCGTAACCACCAAATTGATCCTGTTTCTGAGTTGAGTAGGTATTTGAAGTTAGGAACGCGTCACACCTTACCTTAATGCAAAAGTTTGGTTTTAGTTAAGTGTAAGATTTTCGGACTAAATTAGAGTTTGACAAATACTCAGCTCTAAATACACGCACGCCGGTTATGAGTAAATACTGCACACCCAGCCTTACTGAAGGGAAATACGCCTTTTATCACTAATAAAAGCCGTATTTTCTCACTTAGGACGTCTCCACCTGGCATTGCTACTCACGCCTGCCTTTTTGCCTTTCATTCCATTTCAACCTCTCAACTAACACGGCCAAACCACACCATCTAAGCACACTCTTTTCAATGTATTTACTACTTCTTTTTTAAACCACAAATTTGTGTCATCACATCATTCTCAATCTATCTTTACAAGTTACACCACGCTTACTTCACAAATAACTTATTTCTACAGCATTTAAACGAAGCAAAAGGAGTATGTAAAAATCGTAGCAGGTTCCAGTGGCTAAGACCTAGCCTGTCGTGCTTGAGATCGCGGGTTCAAATTCGGGCAAGTACCAACGTGACTTTTTCAAATTCAGTTCTTTCTAAGTTTATCGTGGACATATCAGGCATCAGTGAAGGAAAAAATCGTGGGGAAACCGGGACTTGTATAGTTAATGTAAGTCTGAAATAGCCAAGTCAGAGACCTATGGGGTCCACAGAGGCGGCTTAATTAACTCTGGCCCACCACCTAGGGAAAAAGGCATGAGATTATATATTTCAACTTTACATTCTTAATTTAGAAATCGCAGTTGAATGTCATCATGAATCCATTGTTAAAATCAATACATATAATATATCTGTAGAAAAGTCGTTTTAATACATTGAAAATATTTCAAAAAAAAAAATAGCCAGGTTGTTAAAGGATAACCAACAGAACCCATTTCCAGCATTTTTGGATTTTTTGTCTGTTTGTCTGTTTGTCTGTTTATTTGAGCACGACACACACAATGTTGATAACTTTTGTACATCAAAATTGTGCGTAACTTGAAGTATTACTTAGTTTCTGTTTCATCGCAATCGGTTCACTCTATCAAAAGTTAGATGAATTTAAAGTGTTCAAGAACAGACAGACTCGGACAGTTGAACTCCATATTCGATAGATGGCGTTGTGCATTTGAATTAATTTTCTGAATGGCGGTGTTAAAATTATACGCGAAAGAATCATAACCCTCGAAAAAAAATTGCTTGTTAGGTAAGAAGGGTAAGCAGGAAGGTAAGTAGAGTCGGGTATGCATTCAGTTAACGGGAGCGAAGCCGCGGGCACAGCTAGTTATTCAATAAATTTTGTTACAAAATCGTGTTTCTGTTATTACCCAACACACTCGTGGCTACAGATATCGCATCAGTCCCATTAAAATAACAACTAAGCTACTATCGCAGCGCACTATTATGAAAGTTAATTAATACGTTGCCGACTGGCAAATAAATTCCGTAGTGCGGGCCTCAACCCACGAAGATCCACGAAGTACGACACTTTACCCGCTTTAACGCTAGAGTGAGCTTTGTGACTTGAAAAGATGAAATATACCTGTAACCCTGTCGGTGGTACCTGTGTACCGGTCGAGAGGGGTGATAAGGAAGCGCCAGCAGGGTTGTCACGCAATGCAATAGGGATGATATGAAAAAAATATTTTCTTTCTTCACGTAACCAAAAAATAACGACAATACAGTGCGTTGAAATTTCTAGTGACGTCACGTTATAGTACACATTTTTCTCAAAAGTGACGTCTCCTGAACTTCGATGCGCTTAATCTTTGTCAATTTTGATTGATTTGATCAAAATCAAATAGTTTATTTCAAATAAACCTTATAAGTACTTTTGAATTGTCAAACAAAATATGGATCTAGTTGCAGATTCGCAAGCGTCACTATTATAGGTATCTATGGAAAAGAATGTGCAAGAGTGCCATGCAGACTCTTATCCATCAGTTTTAATTACAATTATTTGGTTATATCATTCTTGATGTTGGAAAAATACATATGTGAGAACGATGTAAAAACACGTGCACGTCAAAGCGTATAGAGTAAAACAAACAATTCAAAAGTACAATAAGTACGCAATCAAAGCAGGCCGAGGCAGCTAAGTTATGACCAATCGCAACTGATGGCGCCCGTTCATGAATATGACGCATGGATTTGCATCACTCAGCTCGACCATCACAAAGGGAACCGAATGGTCCAACACATGAGCCACCATCAGAGACACATTTGAGAGAGATTGACACACTGAACTGCCAGGGCACACACAAGTCAACGAACAACACATAGGTACAGTGAATGGTAGATTTACAGTCGGAACATAATATTCACACATGTGTTGTACAATTACATAATACTAAACAAAACTAGCACTTCGCCCGCGACTTCTTTCACGTGATCCGTATTTTATCCTACAGATGACTTTTTAGTTTCACCCCCTTAAGGGTTGAATTTCCAAAAATCTCTTCTAGTGCTCCCCTATATCATAAAAAGAAGCCCTGTACAGTGAAATTCTTCAAAAAAATTTAACACCCCCTAAATCGTCTTTTAGGAGTAGTTTTGAATACTAATAATGAATACCTATTTACTTAGGGTAGTATTTATGCCAAGTTCCACCTTTTCACCTCCTTAGGGGTAGAATTTCCAAAAACCAATAAATGCATGAATTCTTTATATCAGCCAAGAGCGTAAATCTAAAATTTCATGTGTCCAATTTACAAACTGTAAAAGTTACATACAAACTTTCAACCATTTTTATAACCCTTTAGGAGTGGAACTTCCAAAAACCAATTTATACATGAATTCTTTTTATCAATCAAGAGCGTATATGTAAAATTTCACGTGTCCAATTTACAAACTGTAGAAATTTCATACAAAATTTCAATCCCCTCCTTTTATCCCCTTAGGGGAGGAATTTCTTAAAATCCTTTTTTAGTGCGCACTTACATCACTTGAACCTGCCAAATTCCATCTTTATACGTCAAGCGGGTTTAGATATTTCGTGATGAGTGAGTGAGTATCCTTTCGCTTTTATATATAGATAGATATATATATATATATATATACTAGCACTCCGCCCGCGACTTCGTTCGTATGATTTCTTATTTTATCCTAAAGATGACTTTCTTATGTGCAGTTAGCTATTGAATATTTAATTAAAATGGTGTATCGCAGCTAAGGTTAATTGGTTTGAAGCGATTCGTTATTTAACTTAAAGTATAATACATTTTAGGTTAATCCCCTAAATACTTAGAAATGTCTTTTTGCCCTGATGAGTCTCAAGTTTTTAAGAACACTAAAATGTTATTCACTCTTTTCTTCTCCATTATATTTTTTGTTTATGTTAGTGAAATGGCGCAGTAAGATTCCTCAAAAATCTTTAACACCCCTTAACGTTATCTGGGGACTAGCTTTCAAATGAAAATTTTGTTTTTTTTTTAAATTATTTATATATTCAAGGAAAAAACCGTAGCACAATAAGAAATAGTCATACTATCATAAATATTACATTTATACAATTATGCTACCCAAGATTACAATTTAAAGTATTTAAAACTAGCTAGCAACAACACATATACACTACTACAACGGTAATTATCCTAGGACTCATATCTGGATTTGAAATATATAGTAAAGAAAAAAGAAAAAGTAAACTTGTGTGCGTATATTATTAAACATTGTATATTATTGTGTATTAATTTTCTGACCCTTTAGGGTTGCTTGGATTTGCTACTTATATACATTTTTACTAAGAAAAAGAATGTAGATTGAATTAAATGCATTGTTATATGTCTCAATCTCATCTAAATATGTCTTATGGATTATTTACTTTATCCCCAAGGAATAAAACAAATTTCCCTCTACTCACCTCCTTAAAGGTTTTTAGAATTGCCGAAATTTCCTTCATAGTACTCTTTAGGCCCTTTCATCGAAAACGAAATCCTGGGCAGAGGAAGATTCTTGGCAAACTTTAACACCCGCTAAATCGTAATTTCGAAAAACTAATAATTACAACATTTATTGTTTACTTAGGTTGGTATTTATATCAAGTTTAATAACCCAAGAAATACGATCAACCCCTTAAAACTTTCAACCCCTTTTTTACCCCGTTAGGGGTGGAATTTACACAATCCTTTTTTAGTGCTCACTTACGTTACTTGAGAAACCTTTTTGCCAAATTTCATATTTGTACGTCAAGCGATTTTCGATATTTCGTGATGAGTGAGTTACTGACCTTTCACTTTTATATAATAAATATACAAATATTTAGATTTATAGAAACGTGTCCAATATTTTTTGATAATCTATATACAAATATTTAGATTTATAGAAACGTGTCCAATATTTTTTGATAATCTAACTGCTTGAATTAATATAATTATTATTTTTTTACCAGGAATCATCCCTATTCTGTAGGAATGCACTTCTACCTTCATTTTCAAAATTGCTTTACCGTTAGGGTAAAATGGTATATCCAGTATGATTTCCACTCAATTATCGTTTGAAATAGTTTGCGACCCTCAAATTGATTGAGTTATTTTAGAACTTTAATACGAAGCATGTTCACGTTGAATGGTTGTTTAACCGGAATTTGATGAATGTCTCAATATATTACACTGAAAGAAGAAACTTTGACTAAGTTTCCATGTATATTTTCCACCTCAATGTTTTGCTGATCACAGTAGTTTCAAAAAGCTAGCCAGATGTTTTTTTTTTTACTAGCAACAAAACTAGTTTTGTATTATTTTCAACACCTGACGGAGAAAAAGGGGTGTTATAAGTTTGACGTGTGTACCTAAAAGGATGAACCGATTTTGGTTTTACCTGTAGTGACCTTAGCTATGTTTGATGAAATTCGGTTTAGCCGTTCAAAAGTTATAGGGCGTGTTTGAATCGGGGTATTTAATTTTTTTAATTTTACTTGTATAAAAGTTTATTTTCAAATTATTAAAATTTGCTTAAATTACAAACTGTTTTCGGTTAAGACCGAGTGAAGTATAATAAGAGGATAAAAAGTATCTTAAAATATCCTAATCTAGATCTTGATCTATCAGGGAGTTAAGAAGGTAGAGAGTTAAGAACGTGTCTTAAATGTTCTTATCGCTAAATACTCTATGCAGAAACCGGCTCTGTATGTTTGTTAATTAATCACACCCCAACAGCTGAGCGGATTTCGATAAAGCGGGGCGATAGCGCAATGAGAATCGAAATGTCGAAATGCATAGAGTATTTAGCGATAAGAACATTTAAGACACGTTCTTAACTCCCTACTTTAATGCCAAACCTACCGTTAATGGCATTTTTTTACAGGTATTCAGCCTAAAGTAGAGTTTGACATATGCTCAACTTTAAATTCTTAATTCATAAATCGAGACACATGGCCGATTTCTGATTTAAGTAATTGAGAACTAAGAACGTGTCAAACTCTACTTTAATGCCAAATTTCGACAGGTTTTCAGGCTAAACAATAGTTTGACAAATACTTAACTCGTTCTTAACCTCAAATAATAAAATCAGAAACCGGTCAAAAGACTTTCTAATCATAACTCTGTAGTTAGTCAGCCATGCTAGAGCAAGTTTGTGGGAATGCAATTGCGTCTATGTTGGGGAAGGAAATTGCTTGAATATTAAGGCAACTGGAAAGCCAATACAATTCCCTTCCGGTCGGCTCGTAACATTATCCGTTGAACGTTTTAAACACTAATACTATCACACTTTTGATATCCGACTCGGCTAGGGATGTAGATGAAATGACCAAATGTGGAATTTCGACACCAAATATTTCACCCTTCAATTTCAAATCAACTACCTACTCTCTCCATTCATAGATTGGTTATGTTGAATTGGGTTACTTTTTCATTAGATAGACCACAAAAATTCTGGCTATTTTTAGGCAACCTAAATAAAAAATATGCATTTATCTTTCGATCCCTTTTCCTTATTGTACAGGATGATAGCAGTAGAGTTGTCATTATACCGTCAATTATTACGATAAGGAAGAAAATGCCAAAGTCAATTAACTATACGGAAAAGCTCCATTTTATTTCTTGACAATTTTCCTGCGTTTAAATTTCAACCCGTCGCAAAAACTGGGGGTTCATCAAAAATGTAGACGTCTCATGGGTGTAAACACTTACGTCAAATGCTATGGACAAAGTTCCGGGATTAAACGCTCATCGTCCACTCACCGCTTGAACGTGGGAGGGAGGGGGGGTCTCACACCGTAGAGCAATCAAAACTTAAACCTAAACTGTATCACCCTGTACTGTACCTAGGCACGCTTTTATGATATTCAATAGCGTGTAGCTATTGAATATCCACTTTACTCTTTTATTTTATTCCAATAAAAATGCTCCGGTTTTTCATAAAACATCTGCGAATACAGCCGAATAAATCCTAAGCTTTTATGAAGCTTAGGATTTATTCGAGAAAATCTGAAAGCTACGAACAAAATCTGTTCATTTAGTTAAATTTACCTACAAATTATAGAATCGGTACGTTGCTTTCCTAAGTGTTTAACCAAATACAGCTCTTAATAATTTCTTGGGGGTGACCATAAGCTCTTAGAGCAAGGTTATTTAGAGTGTGCGTAAGGGACAGATGTATACGACTCGTATACATCTGTCCCTTTTTTACAGTCGAACTATGATATTTTTGACACGTCAGGGTACGGAGCCTTATCTTAGATTTCATAACGGTATTGTTTTAATGAAATTTAAAGGTGTACTTAAATGGAGGAGCTCGCGTTAAAATGACTATCACGCAGATCGTTAGATCTACCAGGTCAAGTACTGAAAAGGGGACAGCTATTTACATATCGACACCCCTTGCTTTAAGAGCACTTTAAAACTGTCTTTTAAATAAAAATACCTGTGGATGAGATCACATTTGCAAACCGAGCATAGACATAAAGGGATGCACTGAGCGTTCCCTATTCGCCTGCAAATTTAATGCGTCCAGAAGACTGTGAGAAAGATAAACCGATCCTGGGGCCAGTAGTTGTTTTTCTTTCGGCAGTGACACCTACAGAAAAGAGACAGGAAATGGTCACAAATTCACTTTGTCTCTTTCAAAAGTAGTAAATTTTCTGCCGGTACTGCTCAGTCCATTCCTCTACCAATGTCTAGTCAGAGCCTCATAAATCCGACAATCGTTGTGAAAGGTTTCATGACGTCACAGACACGTGACTAGGCCTGCATGTAGATATCTGTGTATATATGATATCACAAAGTCACGTCTATCTACACAGTGTGGCTGTAGGTCAGAGCGAGTGTCGCTATGCAAGGCAATGCGATGTCCATGTGGGTAACCTCCGCGTGGGTTGCAGCTAGTGGCATTTACGTTGACATTTCAGATTTAATTGGTTTCAGGATTGAGCGCTCACGGCGTCATCTGTGTCAGCGTATAGATCACACAAAAAGGATAGGACAGGAGATGGTTTACGACTCAGCACCACATGCACACTCTGTTGCTGTTCAGTTGAGGAAACCCTATTTTGAGAGGTTGGAGTTACACCTTCCTTCCTGGGTTCTGAGGCGGTTCAGTCGTAAACCACGGCAGGTTAGATCCTGCGGGCAGATGCTTGCTTGGAGGAAAATAATGTGTTAGTGGGGGAAAAGTATTCTGCCATCATCCCTATGAACTTCAAATTTGATGAAAATGTTTATTATTACGTATATTTTACTAAAAAATACCAATATATTGCTAAATCAGATTTTTCTTTTAAATTCCCTCATTTTTAGGGTTCCGTACCCAAAAGCTAAAAACGGGACCCTTTTACTAAGGCTCCCCTGTCCGTCTGTCTGTCTGTCTGTCGCCAGGCTGAATCTCATGAACTTTGATAGCTAGACAGTTGAAATTTTCACAGATGATGTATTATATATCTGTTGCCGCTGTAACAACAAATACAGCGCATAATAAATATTTTAGTGGGTTTCCCATGCAACAAATGTGATATTTTGCTGTTTTTTTCTATAATGTACGGAACCCTTCGTGCGCGAGTCCGACTCGCACTTTGCCGGTTTTTCCTATTACAACCAACTTGCTTTTGCGGTTCGGTACGGAATCCTAAATGTGCGAAGTCATTGGCTAGTTTTTCTTACCGCTGTCGCGACGCTTTCGTTGATAGAATACATCTTGACTAGAGCCTCTGATGTTCTGTATGAACGGACAAATGAACTAAACAATCTGTATGAGTAAATAGAAAGGAATCCATTACAATCAGGTAAGTAAATGGAAGGCCACTAACACAACAGTTGGGATAACAAAGCACTTTCACAAGCGTAATTACATTAGGACGCGTTGTTTTAGTGCTAGCTCTAAGCGAATATTAGAGAGGCAATTCTGTTAATCCTGCTCTAAGTGTGAAACTCTATGGTGTAAACGAGTATCAACAAAGCTAAACCACTAGCGACGCGCGACTAACTTGATTTTATGTAGGTGCGTGTTAATTAAATGATTTGAGGAGTGGAAAATGTCGAAATGTTTCAAATTTACTGGTTTCAGTTGACCTGTATTATTCCGCTGCTCGACAAAGACCTTTCCTGTGACTCTCAACTTTTCAATCCAGGACCACTACTAGACCACAGGTCGATTGTTTGTTTGTCCAGGTCCTTTTTGCGCGTTTGTCCGCCATCTTTTACAGCATTTAGTTTGAATTCAAAATAAAGCTACAGTTATTACCATCATGAAACCTTGAAATTGAGTATCGTCAATGCTCATTGAATTTCCGCTAAATTACACTTTTCCAAGGTTGACAATAATTGTTTTAATATTCGGTCGTAATTGATACAATTTATTCGCTAACGTGCTAAATCTCTTCATCGAACTCAGTATAAAATACCAATCGTATGAAATCAGATTTATTATTACCTCAGTTTTAAACTGTAGACTAGAAATTTGGTAGTGCGGGTAAATTAAGGTAAAACCCCGATACTGAAAGACACTGCTGACATCTTAAAACCAATTTTAGCCGTGTCAGCAGTGGCCCATTAGCAAATAGTTGATAGTGGCAAGAACTATGACCTCCTGTAGTCGTACTACAGGTAGGTATAAAGCTATAGAGCTTAGTATCTCCTATTAGACGCAGTAATTAAGAAGACATTGTATTTCAGACAGAAACCAAACGCATGAGCATGGAAAGCATGGAACGCTCTACAAAGCTTCTAAAGTGTCTTCTTCCTTTATAAAATGCATTTGTCATGTGCTGTGTTGGAGCAGAAAAATGTTGTTCTGAGAATCAATTCACGTTAAAACAACGTTCACATTTAAGTCGCAATCTTATTTCAACGACAGTTAATGACGAAAACTTATGAGATTTTTGACAGATGACTGAGAGTAGATTGCGAACGTTTCTTTGGAAAATTCACCCTTAGTTCTGTTCCTACTGTCACATTTGACGGTACACCTTTACTTATCCCATTTTTTTTTCTCATCAACAGACAGCAACTTCGTCCTGGGCAACGCGCAGGTGCCGTGCTACCCCATCGTGTACTGTTCGGACGGGTTCTGCGAGCTGACAGGCTGGGCGCGCGCGCACATCATGCAGAAGGGTTGTGCGTGCAAGTTCCTGCACGGGCCCGACACGAGAGACGAGCACCGCCACGAGATCGACACCGCACTCGAAGCCAAGCACGAACTTAAACTAGAACTTATATTTTATAAGAAAAATGGTAAGTTCTACTTAAATTGCACTGCAAGATCCCAGAGAGTCTAGACGATATAGACCAGGGATTCCCAAAGTGGTCGATATCGATTCCTTGAGATCGAAATCGGTTGCCCAGAAACCAAAACTTGATTTTGGGGCTCGACGAGGTCTAAAATTCGACTCCTATTAATTATAACTAGTTCTTATTTGAAACTTTCAAGATACTGTATAAGTTGTGTTACGTGTACCAACTTGTTATAAGAATGACTAATATTTTAGCAAGAAGTATCATTGTTGTAGTTTTAAAAACTCAACAAGTCGAAAAGCGTGCACAAGTCCGCACAGGATGAAAAACTCGGCAAGTCAATAAGCGGAATGTTTAAAGTAATTTGGCTATGGGGGTCTAAGGAATAAGTTCATTTTGGAAAAGGGGTCTCTTGCCCAAAATAGTTTGGGAATCTCTGATCTAGACAAAGTGACATTCAAGCAACGACAAAGACTGTAAAAAATAAATATGGAAGTGACATCATCATCATCTTCCTGCCCTTGTCCCATGCTACTTGGGGACGACCAACACGTTTTCTTTCTCCATTTTGCATTTTGTCTATTCTGCAGTCGATTTAGCTGATTGAAAGTCACTTGTCCCTCTTGTTCTCTAGATTAGGTCATTAGCCCTAGATTAGTGCTTATAGACACACCTCCGGCTTCGGAGAAAACAGTGATTTTATTGTAATATGTGTTATTTTCAAATTCTACGAATCTGGGTTGCCTGCCACCTTCAGCTTTAGTCCGTTTGCGAATCTAGACATCGCCTAAATTGACAGTTGGATAGTTTCCTTATTAGACTTTCAAAGTTTCAATACCAGGCGTTTCCTAATCTCACATTGGTGAATTCCACTAACTTGAGACACTATCTCCTGTAATTGAATTTGATATACATACGTAATTATTGAAACGTTCATCCATTTACAAAAAGATTGGAAAATTACCGCGCAATATTATTAATTTGTTTTCATAGCAAGAGTTGCAACATGAAATTCTGGAAACTAGCGAAATAAAGATGAAATATAAATGTACTCTATAATAAACATTAAGTGAATTGCTTTTTAAAAGCGCAAAATTCAATATCGGCGAGAAGCTTTTCCGTTGAATTGCATACGTGGAAAAGCAACGAACGTTTATGAGCTTTGCACATTCGCGTCCACGCCGTATCGAGGTTTCCAACGTGGCAGTTTTTTTTTGTAATCTGAACACACCTGCGTTCGCAACAAAGATGACTTTAACCTGTGATTTTATTTGATTTGGCTCTCTTCGATCCTGCTTTTATTTCTTTGTTTTTTCACAGACTTCCGAAATTGACATTTTTCACTTTTTAGTTGTGGTACCAAATGAGCAAGTTCTTTAGTGAGATACCAATATGCACAAAGTTATGCCAGAATAGACAACTCTAACAAAATAAAACCCGATGAAATGAGAGTCTACCAGGGTGAAATGTAAACATCTGCGTACCCTTTTAGAGCGTACCGGCGTGGCGTGATGTTATGTTATGAAATGGCGTAAACAATAAATAAACATGCTATTGAAGCAATCCCGAGAGAGAGATTTGCCGTTGTTTATTGAAGAGTTATGTTGTATATCTCCGAAGTTCTTCATCAGATCTTCACCAAATTGAAATGGGCCCACGTGAAAAGTACCAGCTTTCAAGTTGTTGTTTCTAAGCTACATATGCATAAATGATGTGATTGTCTGTTAATATATTTTGCGCAGTGGCATGCACAGCCTACACACGGTCTAAAGAATCAAATACATAGTTAATAGTAGATTGTGTCACAAGGGACCAAAATAATGTATTGAGGGCGAGCGAGATTGTTTGAATCCAGAGCGAAGCGAAGGATTCTAGAGTAGAATCCTAAGCGTAGCGAGGGATTCAAAATACGTTGCTCGAGGTTAAATAATTTTGGAACTGTTTGGCACACTCTGCTTTTCATCCCCCTCTATGAGAAAATAAATAAAAGATGCTTTTAGTAGTGACGAATGTGTATATTTATATAACCAAATGACAAATTTATATTAATATTACATATGTTTTCGCAATTTTGACAGTTTATTTTAAGTTTTGTTGGGAATAGAAAATGTCAGTGACTTATTTATCACTTGGGTATTCGTAATTACTTCAGAAGTTCAGACTCTGGTTAATAATCATGTTGATTTAATGGTAACATTTCATGCTATTTTGAAGTGTGACAAAGGTTGAATCGGTAACAACTGAGGAAGGCCGTAATTTAATCGATTAAGTGTTGATTAAAATGACCCATTTCAATCAACACTTAATCGAGGAACCCTAGCCTCTTTTCGAATAGATGGGATGAAAAGTTTATTTTAATATTTATGGTTATAAATTAAAAAGCAAGTCATAAAAGTGCGAGATATTAAAAGTAAGACTTTAATTCGACCCTCGATCCTTAGCATTAATGGCTTTGCAAAACGTCGTCGTCCATGCCACAATCGTAAACAAAACCAATAAGAGGTTTACGATTCCATTCGACTAAATTAAACTTTTACAAGCAGCCAGCTGTTCCTCGTCAGCAGCATTAAATGCCTTTAGAACGACGCCCCAAAGACACAATATTGAGGACCCACTTCAAAATGACGTCAGACGAACGCTTTACAGAACATTAAAGTCTCGAATCACAAAATCCGATGCTCCATTCATACATAATCAATGTTTCTTAAGGCACTCGTACCTTCCTTTGAATTTCAACCAAAATTAACATTCATTAAACTTTACAGGATCTCCCTTTTGGTGCCTGCTCGACATCGTCCCAATTAAGAATGAGAAACGAGAAGTGGTTTTATTTCTCGCCTCCTTCAAGGATATCACCAACACCAAGATGGCCGCCATGAACACTAATGAGAACTTCGACAGCGGTGAGTGCCTTTGTAATGATGACACTCGAGACTTCTTAACAAAATGCAACCCTGAAAAAATTATAATAAGTACTTTCCAAATAGTGACCTTGTTCCGAAACCTTGTGAATACTTAATGAGATGTTTTCGAGGATGCTGACAGTTGTGCATTTGTTAATTCATCACTCAGCACGTTGTTCTAGTGCTCTAGGTACATCTATCAGATATCGTTAGATTGAGCGCCCGTAGCTCCCCGTTGCTAGCAACTCGCTCGCGAGCATCACCGCACGGTAAAGTTCCTCTACGATTGTATCGTAGCACTGTGTAGCCTATATAAACTAGTCTGTAGCTAGACAGGCAGTAAGTCTGAGTAGATAGAAATAAATTTAGTGAGTAAACACTTCGTAGCGAAAATAACTCAATACTGTTTTTCTTTGTATCTACAAATGCTTCACTTGACTCAACACGTTTAAGTTATTGAGGACGAACTTAGCGCCGTAACTTAGCAAAGGACCTCGTTCTAACTGTATGTAGGTGTAGATTAACACCAACACTTTATATAGTTTTAATAATAATTTTAATACTTTTGCTTGATTTTTATAATTAATCTTTTTTAAATGGAAGCCGATGTTTCAAGTTAATAAACAACATTGCCATTTAACAAATTTTAACGGGGTACACATTTTGGGCGTTACTTATATTTGAATTCTAGCGAGGTTTGAGATTAGTTTGTTACTCCCGTTCCACTGTAGCGGCACCAGCAATGTTTAATAAAACTTGAAGCATGGGCTGTTTGTTCAAGAATTCAAATACCCTTTGAATACCACAAACTTGTATATCAAATTAATTGAAACCACCCTGTATTTCGATTCAACTTTGAGCAACAATAATAACTTATGGAATCCTTGTTTAATACATCTGAAAACAACAAACATGTCGCCAGTTTCCGTTTTATGAATTATTTCATGGTCCATACGCTGCGCAATACATACATGTTTTCATTTTTTTTTTACATTTTTTCAATGCACATTTACACATACAAACATTCGTGACTGTGAATACATCCGGTTGTTATCATTCTGATCAAACACGTATTAATTCATAAAAACATGGCTTTTGATTATAAAAACAATGTCGCCCGACGCTTGTTTTTTGTCGTGTATGTGTAGGTACGTGTTTTAAACACAAATCCCTCTCACACAGAAAGCCAGACTCGGTACAACTATTAGGTCAATCAAATATTTGTTCTGTGAGGAAATGGAATCTGTGATACGTGCACCACACAACAATAGCCACGCCATATTAAATCGTTTCGGTTTTTGATCCTGGATCAAAATTCTTGCCTTCTTAAAGTTCAGAGGTAAACTAACCGCCTGTATTTTCAGTTAAACCCATGCTATACCTTATTTAAACCTAGACAGATAAATACTCTATACTTTGCAGACTGCATGCATTC
Organism: Orthosia gracilis; assembly: GCA_947562075.1. NCBI lineage: Eukaryota > Metazoa > Arthropoda > Insecta > Lepidoptera > Noctuidae > Orthosia > Orthosia gracilis. Next base: position 16,547,128 of record OX387274.1, read on the forward strand.
TCTTCACTCTTATATTTTTAGTAGAATTTAATAATGGAATTCTAGCTAGTTTTAACCTTCGGCTCTGCATTGAGATTTAAGCTGTAATTTTCTGTTCAACCTTTAAAATATGGCATGAAGCTTTAAGAGTCAGTTTTGATTAGGCTTTAGTTAAATTATGCTTGATCCCTCAGTTTCTGCTTTGTGTAGCGGTTTGTAGTACGAACAAATAGAATGTATTATTCAGTTTCGATGTACTTTAATGCCAAAGAAATCATTTGCTGAGTCGAGCACACTCTACAAGTTGAATAAATTTAGGGGTTAATTTTGATTTATTTTATGAAACCGTTCTTCGTTTTGCACCGTAGATAGAATTATAAAAATAAATTAATTAAATTATTCTAAAAACATGCAGATAAATCATTTCTATTCGTATTGTGGTAAGAACTTATTTTCATTCCCATCGCATTTTTTCATTCTTGATAAAATCAATATTTTTTAAGTAGCCGTGATAAGCCGCTTTTATATTTGAATCGTCTTTTACTTACAACAAAAAGTTTTAATACAAATAATCCTGGCCGAAATTGTAACAAAAAATATGAAAACCGTATTTTAGTAAGAAAAAAAGTAAAGAAAAATAAATAATTAATGGCATTGCGTCATTATTTTGTGAAACGGTCGCCAGGTTGTTGGTTTTTAAAACTTAACAAGAAGGTTAAGGTCGTTAGTTCACGACGCGACACAAGACACCGCAAAATGTGGTCACGATTCAGAGCTCCATATATTTGTATGGACAGTTTGTTCATTGCACGACACCGCACCACACGCGACACGATTTTCGCACGGTTTTTTAGCTATGTCGTCGATGCTGCTATGTCGTCGCGGTTTTTTTGCGGTGACGATTTAGCGGCAGGACAAAACCAGTATGCGCTTGTTGACGACACGACACACCGCACCGCACGGCTCACGCGTGTTTCGTCACTCACGCGCTTATAAAACAATACAAGTGCACAGCGGTGACGTTGCAGAATCGGGGCTAGAGAACAAACGTTCGGAGGACAGACCAGTGCAGTGTCGTATGTTAGAAATCGTGACCGCAAATCGTGTCGTGCGGTGCATCGTGGACAAACGACCTAAGTATGTTTTACAAACCAAACGCCTTTTAATAATTAATAATTCTTATGTCTTCAAACCATAATAATAATGAAAAGCTTGATTAGGTGCTGCTTGAATTCGATATCTCTTTTTTTAAAGGTTAATAATATCCATTAACTAAATAAACTGGGCCAAACTTAAAAAAAAATAAGTAAGCCATATTTTTAAATATATAAAAAATAAGAACAATAAAATTAATCATAATGGCTTTAACATCGTTATTTTTGTAAATGGTGGCCAGTTATATTTTTATTGAAACGAAACTCATTTTTATTTGAATTGATTTTAATGAGTTTGCAAACTCGGCAAGCGGGTAATTATCGAATCATTGTTTTTTTTTTATTGAATCTATAAAAAAAAACAATTATTCGATAATTTCCCTCTTGCCGAGTATATTTGCCCAATTTTTTTCCCTTTTTAATAACTATTTAATTTATAAAATAAATAGGTAAGTTGTAGAGAACGATGAACACCTTAAATAACAAGAACCTAAAATTCATCAAATAACAAGAACATAAAATCTAAATTCAAAATGAAACTGTTGAGTACTCATATAGGTTTCTACGTTTATTGAATGAATCTCAACACAAGACAGCACTCTGTCTGGTTTCAATCAGTAAATGTGTTAGTCTGCTTACATCTAGGGAATTAATTCCACGAATATTTTTTTGTATCGCCAACGAACCCTGTCATATCGATTAAAGCAAACTTTCATTCGGTAAGTAAAAGTAGTTTTTAATCAGATTCAAATTCTATGGAAACTATAAAGTGAATCGGACAGTTTTCTATTTAGTTCCTTGTAGTTAAGAGTGGGCCAGACGGAAAACTTTTCTTTTAATGAACACAATTTAGAAACTAAACCAAACAGCTGTGTAAAGACGACAGAATGTGGCCATTTTGCGTAATTACAAAAAGTTTTCGAGTCAGAAGAGTGCTTGTCTACAAATTGGAGATTAAGTGATCCGGCCTCGCTGATTGTGCCTTTTGTAAAACTTCGGCTAATTAATCAAATATTTACATGAAAGTCTACATCTATTTTTAATTACAGGTAGGTAGTAGTTCTACCGGTCGTTGATCTGCGGCTAATTTAGGTAATGTCTAGTTAATTATCAATGTCGTGCTCGTAACATAGTTTTGAAGGGCTATTAACATCAAAATTTTTGTTATGCAAAGAACTTTTTTAACAATCCCCTTTAGAAATATATTATAAACGTGAAAGTTTTATAGGATCGTCGGATGTTTGTAACTCTTTCACGTAAAAACTACTGAACGGATTATGATGAAACTTTACAGAAGCTTATACATCAGAATAATATATAACCTATAATTTATAAAGATATTGGAAAAAGTATTAATACCACACGGGTGGCATTGCGGGCTTGAAGTTAAAAAATAAATAGACAATTGTATTTTTTTTAAACGTAGATATTGTAGAAATGACGATGGTTGAAATATACTCGGTAAAAACAGGTTATTGATAGTGAAACTGCCAGTGACGAAGTGTTGGCATTTGAAAACTAAACGGCTTTTGATGACAGTAAGATAAACAACGCAACAGTAAAGTTTTCTATTCTTTAAATATTATAGTTTAAAGACACTTGAGATTTAATCCAAATATTTATTTAGTTAGATATTTACCCTCGCTTCCTCGTGCTTTTGAATTTTACTTTTGTCTATCCTTTTTCTCTTCATTCCTTTTACAAATATTTGTCATACCGTATTTTAATTTTTATTATGTAATGATTTTAATTAATTTTAATGATTATGATCTACAAATATTTCAATTGTCGCACCGTAGGCTGCTTGGTACTTGCTTACTTTCATATCTGGCGACATCCTGTATTTGATACAAACTCACGAAAGTTCCAAATCACAATAACCGCATCATTAAGTTTAATATCTACTTATCAATATATTAATAAAGTTTATCACGGCCGCTTTGTTTGTCGGTATATTTATGAAAATGGCCTAATAATAATCCAATCAAAGTTTTCGCATTAGGGAAATGCCGATAATTTTATACTTCGGGATTTTGAACTTTTGCGGTATCAAAGCAGCATTACTGCCTACTTACAGGATTTTCTTATTTAAAATGTGAAAAGATAATTCTTGAATCTAATTTACTGCGGCATATTTTCCTTGGGTGTCCCCTTTGCGAGATATTTCACTTCAGTAATTTACAGTTAATTAGGTTTGCTTTAATTATGAGAAATCGAGAAATATCATTTATATGGCTTTGTAAGAAAATCCTTCAAGTGGCAAAATTTCCTTATACTAAGTAGAGACTACACGTAGCTGGTCCTGACCAGCGTCCAGTGTGTAACAGGGTGGTTTATGCATGCAGGAGCCGCGGTGCGGCCTTCGGCTGGCGTGGTCACTCTAGCGTTATCCCCATTTGTACCCGCAGCGGCACTCTTGGGCGCCCGGTTCCGCGCTGAATCTAGTTGCCTACTTCCAGACCCGAATGGCAATCTTGACCCCGAAGCGCCGTCGCCCGCGAACATGGGCAGGCGACGCTCTAGGGCGGTACTATACCAGCTTTCAGGACATTATAAACCGGACAAAATGAAGACGAAACTAAAACTCAACAATGTTAGTAAGGTAAACTTTATTTTTCAACCGAGAGGCATTTTAGTTTTCCGCTACAGTCGGTACTCAGGCGTCCGCATCCGATCCTTCCGGTTTGGGACGGTTCCTGAGTACTCGTGAAAACTTTTCATGAATTAAATATGGTGCGGACGTCGAAATAATTTTAATAACAGTTGACTTGAGTGCTGCAATAAAATTATGTAAATTATTTCAGAATCTATTACACTCATCGGACCCTCCGTTGCCTGAATATAAAACGTCAGCATTAAAAAAGTCTAGATTTATAATATCACACTACGGGGTCTTTAAAACGTTCTGGGATTGGCTGATCCTCATAGCCACGTTTTATGTGGCCGTGGTGGTTCCGTACAACGCCAGTTTTGTGGACGAGGGCCACCCCAGGATAAGTGTGACGAGTGATGTCGTGGTAGAAGCGCTCTTCATTATCGGTAAATTACTTCAGTAACTTTTTAATATCCTATGTCGGAAAGTTTTACACCTCATTATATGCGTTTTGCAGATATAGTGCTTAATTTCCGGACAACATTCGTAAGTAAGAAAGGAGAAGTAGTCTCCGATTCTAAGGCGATAGCCCTTAATTACATCCGGAGCTGGTTTGTGGTGGATCTCCTGGCGGCGCTACCGTTTGACCTACTTTACGCGTCCGACGTGTACAGCGGCGCGGTGAGTTACACTCTCGACTAATTCATGTAACAGCGTTATTATTCATTTGTTGTTGAAACTAAATGGCAGATACAACAAAGAAGACAACAGTAGTTTTCTAGTTTCTTGTATCTGCTGTAAATTCTTTTTAATCCATTTCTAATTAATCCTCTAATTTGTTGGCACAGGAGTCGACACACGGCAACGTGCATTTAGTAAAATTAACAAGGCTGCTGCGACTCGCCCGGCTGCTACAGAAGATGGATCGATACTCGCAGTACTCGGCTTTGATACTGACGTTGCTAATGCTCTCTTTCACTTTGCTGGCTCACTGGCTCGCCTGCATTTGGTTCATTATAGCCGACAAAGAGATTGAAATTCACAAAAACGAAAGTTGGGACCTAGGTAATTTTATACAAGAACGATTGAATGCCCAATATTGAAAAAGTTAGAATGTGACCTTAAACGAATACTTTTTAAGGTCGCATTAAAATAAGTTTGTTATAAAACACACCCAAATAAATCTACTCGATATAAATTCAGCAATCCGATTTTCGATTTGTGCAAACTTCAGCTGTGAGATACATCAATAAGATTCCGGGAGATAAAACTTTTTTATTGGTTCGTTTTGGGTGAAGTCGAGTTGTTTAATTCTAGGTTGGATAAACAATCTGGCGGAGAGGCTGAAGGTACCGATCCCGAACATCTCGCACAGCGAGAGCTACGTGACGGCGCTATACTTTACGTGCTCGTCGCTCACCAGCGTGGGCTTCGGCAACGTGTCCGCCAACACCCTCGCCGAGAAGATCTTCAGCATCATCACCATGCTCATCGGAGGTACGTAGTCTACAGTTCCCTACAACAAGACAATGTAGGTATTTTCGCCGTTTTGTACTATACCTTGTCGAGTTAAATTTCAAGACACATTTCCATATCAGTCTATCACAACGATCTAGTTTGCCTTGAATATTACGTTTTTATAACACTCCTGTGTTGACTTCTCAGCAAAAGTAAACACTGAAATCAGTTTACACTACTCAAGAGGCTTACTAGCAAATCATGTCTTACTAGAGTCTAAAATTACACACCATCACAGAATATCTTGTTTCTTTGATCGATCGGGGATGTTTCGATAATATCCAGGTTTATTTGAATTCTAATTTGGGACCGCTCATGAATTGGAAAGTAATATATATTAAAACCACGTAGGTAGTTCACAACGGCATATCATAATTAATGTTTTAATTGCAAAAGCACGTTGTTAAATACGGTAACTTTTTGCGGTGTGCAAATAACGAGCTTGAAACCACAGCGACAACCTCGTCACCACATCATAGAGGTAAATTAAAATGATTATTAAACGGCACATTTCACTGTTTTAGCACTGATGCACGCCGTAGTTTTCGGTAATGTGACAGCCATCATACAGCGCATGTACTCGCGTCGGTCCATGTATCAAAGCAAGTGGCGGGATCTCAAAGACTTTCTTAGCATAAACCAAGTGCCAAAGGAGCTGAAGCAGCGAATGCAAGACTACTTCCAGACTATGTGGTCCTTGAATCATGGCATCGATATACACGAGGTAAACTACTTAAGGGCCTACATACGCTTTCGTGCCATAAAACGGTAACTTTCTAAAGCATAGGTACACCTTAGTAACGGCTAGGTTAAAAGGTTTGAAAAAAATATGTATTTATTATTGTATCATGTACATTAGTTTTCTAAACATGATTTTTTCGTATAACAAATAGATTTGCTTTAAAAAAATAATTTGCAACACGATATTTTTCGCAAATTTTGGATACTCCTCCAAAACGACTTGGATGTTTAAAAATATTTTTACACAGAAAAATTGATGGCTGGAATATCTTTATAACTGACATAGCATATGTAAATCAAATAAAATTTTGCAAAACTAAACTGTTCAAAAGGATGTTCAATATTGATATTTTGGCATCCAGCGGGCGCACAGCCAGTACTGCGTTTACATTGGGGCGTATATATCGCCTTAAGTATTAGATGAACAATAATCTGCTCGCGTCACTAAGTCCATATAGAACTTCCAAACCGTCATGTCAAACAGTACGTGTATTTTGTAACTTATTTACGTAATTATGAATATGTGATGTAAATCTGTACTGGTCATTGTAATTAATTGACTTATATTACCGCTAATTATTAGTAATTCATCATGCAAATTAACTCATCTTTGTCAATCAGTGGACCAAGTAAGCAGAACAAAAAGTTTGGTAGAAGCCAGCAATTAATGCTATCTATGGTTTTCATTCATAATTATGAAAAGGTCAATGCTCCGTTACTCATTAAGATAAAATATAGGACTTTCGTAAATACATCATTTTAAATATTCACCGGTGAGGAAGTATCAAATGGTGATACGCGGATAAGATAATACCGCTTTGAAGTTCGTCCGAAATCCAACCGTGCTAAATGGGTTAGAAACGAAATATAATGCGATAAACTTAATCTCCTTAACTCTGCCACATTTTTTAAATATATTTTTTTACTAAGCCTTTTTTACATTTTCATGAAATCTCATTTAGGTGTAGGTAGGTACCTACCGACTTTACGTCCATGCAAATCTAGGGCGCTTTGAAGTCTTATGAGAAAACATTTCCTGTAGCTCTGTTTGAAGGCTCTGTTTATTTTTAGACTCTCAAAGAATTTCCCGAAGAGCTGCGGGGGGACGTGTCGTTACACTTACACCGTGAGATATTATCCCTTCCGATATTCGAGTCAGCGTCACAGGGCTGCCTCAAGCTGTTGTCTCTCCACATTCGGAACAACTTCTGCGCCCCCGGCGAGTACCTGGTGCACAAAGGGGACGCGCTGACGTACATCTACTACATATGCAATGGTTCGATGGAAGTCATGCAAAACGACATGGTCGTCGCTATACTGGGTGAGTCCCATTGTTCCCACCACGAAACATTCATCTACCCAAATCTATCTACAGCACAAACATTATCTTAATGTCACTCGGCAAACTTCGTGCTACGTCGTCAGTCGTCGGATTTCTATCAGCTGCCCCATAGACTACTATTTATATACACAGATATCTTTTTTATAAAGTTGCCCCTTGCACTTGGTGCAGACCGGACGCTCTCAATCAACTTTGAAATATATAGACTTGTTAATACTCCTAAAACATAATGTAATTTATTTTAAAAATAGAAGGAAAGCTGCTACAGCTGCTAGTTTTACAGCTCTATATATTTCACACGGAAATCAAACAAAAAACAATAAAGTACTTCGTTCTGAATTCAAATGATAAAACACGATAAATCAAATAATTGATGGGCATGGAAATTAGCATTCGTTTGTATTCGGAAATGCGATGTTTGCCGAGGTGCTTTTGCTATTCACACATTACACATATGAAAAAATATTCATAAGCCGTTTATTAAATAGGCAAAGGAGATTTGGTGGGATGCGACATGAATACCCATTTGCAAGCTTACAACGGTTCAACGCACCAGCAAGGGAATAATCCTGATGTTGTGGTGAAATCGAGCAGTGATGTTAAGGTAGACTGAATTATTTATCACCTGCTTTAAAAGCACAGCTGCTATTTAAAGGCAGTTAGGTTTTTTAGGGTTCCGAAGTCAACAAGGAATCCTTATAGTTTCGTTATGTCCGTCCGTCCGTCTGCAAATTAGCTCAGAGACTTTTAGTACTAGAAAGCTATCATTTTGCATGGATAAACATATATTATTAATATTTCCGACAAATGGTAAAATGAAATCACGAAAAAAAATATTTTTCAATTTAAAGTAGGTAGATATGTTTTTTTTTCTCGTCCATCCCATGGTGTGAGGTTTCGTTGGATAGGCCATTCAAAAATATTACGGGTCTGTTAAAACCATTGGCATAAAAAAGAAATCCGTTTGCGTAAAATTAAGCTTTAAATTGCAAATTTTTGTTAGAGTCAAGTGTACCAAGTTACCAGCGAAGTGGTTGCTTTTGGCTATGTGAAAAAAATCACGGCGGTAGTATATATAACGAAATTAAAAGGAAAACTATCACAGCTAAGTGGGCTTTACAAGTTTACGAGTAATAGTCGTCCAACTTATAAAATCTACTTGGAACAGTAAAAATTTTGGCCCCGTTTTTAGACGTTGTGAGCCGCTGAAACCGTTTTAATGTTCATGAAAAAACAAAACCCTCTTCTTAGTCCGCATTATTATGCAACTAAGGAACCCTATTACTGCGCGTGGCCCGACACGCACTTGGCCGGTTTTTTAACAATATTATGGCTTTAATTTTGCTTTTATGTCCACAGGCTCTAACCTACTGTGATTTAAAATGCATACACATGGGCGGTTTAGGTGAAGCTTTACGGCTTTACCCTGAGTACCAGCAAGAGTTCATGCACGACATCCAACATGACCTGACTTACAACTTGCGAGAAGGTTATGAAGCTGAGGCTGAATCTGACGGGAATGGTCACCCATCGCTAACACTGCCTTCTATATCAGAAGATGATGAAAACGCCGCAGAAGACTCCGCTCTCACGCCCAAAAAACTGCCTGGTTCTAACGCAAACAGCCCTCGGCATCAGAAATTCAGGTTCCATTTCATTTAATGCCAACCACACTTATGAACATCCATTTCCAAAAGGATTACAAAAAAAAATATTACATTGTGTTTGGTTTAAAATATCAAAGCACACATGTTTCCCGATTGGAATTGGTTTTTGCTATTGTAAATACAAAATGGATTTCTTTGTTTGAAATAATATTGGATAATGATGTATGTGTTTTATGAATGTAAACTAACACATTTGCTTTGGATAACATAAAATATTGGCGTTTTCAGGACGGACGGACAACCGCGGTTGTCTCATAGAGAATTACGGGAAAGGATAGAAAGACAGCGTTCTATAGCGACGCCCAAAGTTTCCAGAGCTGATTCTTTGGAAGGTTTAAATCTAGAAGTGCACAACACGAGGTCGTCTGTGGACAGACTGGACACGCAGGTGTCGAGCTTGCATCACGACGTGGCCGCGCTCAGCATGGAGGCAAGTTTCAATGACGTCACCTCCCACATAAGCCCACGTCAACCCACTTGTCGCAACCCACGTGACATAGATCCTTAATAATACAATGATATCATTCAGTCTTTAGATAAGGATTTATGACCTCATGACGTTCTTTATTCACCTAGTTTTTGTGGTGACCTAATACATTATTTATTCAAATTATTTCGAAGCGGTTCTTCAAATTATTTGGAAATAGGATCCTTGAGCATTCTTGTGAAATGCCGACTATACTCCACTTCAAACTTTGTGGTAAGACAGAACTTAAACACTTCAAACAAAACTATGATTAAGAAGGACTTACATTTGCCGTTTAGGTCCGGCACGCTATCCAGGCCCTGCAGGAGATGACGGCAGTCCCCACAGGGTGGCACGCAGCACATTCCAATCCTAATCTCCAGTGGAACACCCACCAGCCCAACCAGCTCGCACGAAGCTGTAGCCATCCGCCTGACGTGTTCTGTTGGGATCAGGTTAGTAGAACAATTGTGCAACAATTTTGAGAGACTCTTAAACTTATATAATTACAACTTCTTTTACTACAGTGTCAAATTTATATCCAACAGCAAGAGCGGCCGCTTACTCCGGAGCGTCCAAAAGCACACAAGTGTACCCAAACTGAGCCATTCCTTCACCTCGTCACGCAGTACATAATGGAACACCCGGCGACCGTGATGTTACTCCTGGGGATCGACCCCATGGCTAACCTTACGCCTGTGATGCCCAGCGCGGTGGACTACTACACCGACACCCGAGGCCGTCGCCCCAGCACGCTCGAACAGATTATAGAATCAGAGACGAGAAGTCAGACACCTTCTAGTACCACTAGCGAGAAAATCGAACAGATTAGAAGTCCTAGCGGCAGTGTCAGAGATCTCGAAATTCAAATAGAGAATGAAGTGAAGAAATCGCCTGAGAAGGAGAAAGAAAGTATCCCAGCAACGCTGAGACGCAGTCGATACTCCGCCAGCGACCTGTGCGAGGCGTCGGAGCGTCTACTGGCCACGCGCTCAACGCACCCTAGCACGCGCTCCCTCAAGTTTAACATCAACAGCTAAGTTTATAATTCCATTTCGTCTTAAATATGCTCATTAGACTTTAGACTTCAAGTAATAAATGCCATTAGTTTAATTGTACATTTGGTTCCCTTAAACTCTACCTTGTAAGTGTATTTTGTTTATTATTTTAGATAAATCTACCTACTATTGTAATTTTTATCATAACTTCTCAATCAACGAAATCTATCTATATCATTACGAATATTTTCTAGTTAGTATGTACCTATAAGTAAAAGTACATACTGAACGATTGTACATATCAAGTTTATGAGAAGTTTTAATTGTTAGCTTAATCTATAAACTACTTTATCTAGTCACTGTTAGGCTTAACGAAAGAGAGAGACATTGGGAGTCATTTCTGACTTGAATTCGATTTATTAGTAGCTGATATTGAAATACGAACAGATTCCTGTGTTTCTATTGTGAGGCCCGCGAGGAACTTTAATTTTGAAACTTGTAAAGTTGTAACTATGTCTTCACCGTTGTGTCAAATTACATTAAGTATTAGATATTAATTCCTTTGAAAAATCCTTGGGTTCCGTCAGTTTTCTTCAAATAAAGACAAGTCACATCGGAATATATCTTAAACTAATATTCGGTCATCCATTGTCGGAATGAAAGATTAAGTTTACACAAACGTGTTTCAAAAAACGGCCTTGAAGCAACTCCTTTGTAAAAATTGAAAGATGTTTATGTCAGACACTTATCCATATTTTCGTAAAACTGTTCTCTATTTTTAATACAATTTCAAAAGATACCGATAATTCGGTATGTTTATGTAAGTCAATACTAAACATAATTCATCTACGTACCAAATCTCCCTCTGATCTCAAAATACATTTTATACCTATTTATAGAAACACGATGTGGTCTTCCTTTGAAGTTATTAGTGACCCAGTATACTGACTCAGATGTGTATTGCGAGTTAGGTAACTGCCTTGTCTCTGCCTAGCCAACTATAACTTTGTGCCAAACTTGCAATGTTCGTGACAATGTCACAAAATTAATTTCTCATAAAGTACAGCAAATTATTGTTATTTAGTTTTTTACTATATCCAATCCCTAGAGCAAAAAATAAAAGGTGTAAAAACACACGTCATACTGTTATAATCCGACTAATTTTAAAACAACCCAAACCCAACCTTACCTTACAACGAAAAATAGTTACTTCTGTAGTACTCTTTAATTTATTAGCATAATAATAGTTCTTAAGGTTAGTCTAGTCGACGGCATGAACTATTTTGTGCGCGAGGTTAAAATGTATGTTATCTCATCCAACAAAACGTGCGAAAGAGATAGATGCTGTGATGAGCAGTAAGAAGCTAGTTCGCGTACGAATTAGCACTTTTGCAAATTTGTATCGAAATGGATGATGATTTAGGACGAAGATGAGCCCGCGAAATTTTATAAACAGACCTTTGGGAGTCTAGATATCATGAAAAAACGACCAAATGTTGAATTACTAATCTATCCCTGTATGGAGGCCGTTTTGCAATTTTCCTTCTTCTTATGGTATTTATTTCAGCCCAAAAATGCGTTAAAATTAGTGTTGAAATATGGAACTTTCGACGCTCATAACTTTCAAATATTTAATTGTTTTGCTTTTTTGTTTCCATACAGGGCTAGATAATGATGAGACAAATTGATATATTTTTTATTTTCAACGTACGTCGTCAAACGGTGGAGAAATCGCTAGACTAGGTTTGTATGGAAGAATGATCGAGTAGTGTAACCTTAACTCCAGAGCTAAAGAGTGCTACAAAAGTAAAGAGCTACAAAATAAATTAAAGAGTGCTACAAAAGTAACCATCCTGCGTTGTAAGGTTGTATTTTTAAAATTATTCGGATTATAACCGTTTGACATTTGTTTGTTTACCTTTTATTTTTTGCTCCAGCGAATAGGGTATAGTAGGATTAATTGTACTTAGAACATTTTGAGCCCTCTCCATTGTGACCAAATTAGTATAATGAAGAGAATATGAATAAACTTATATATTATAAGTGGTACGTGGTACTACGTAAAGCCATCTTGTCAAACTACAACTATGAGATAATTTCCATAGGCACTGTCTTTAACGCATATTTTATAGATTATAACCGCGATGTCACTCCAAGAATTTTCGGCATCCTGTACATGTAGAATTGAATCCTTTATGAGAGAATTCCTCTCAAGGATTTTATTTTTCGGCCAGCCGAACAATATTCGAAAAACTTATAATTATAGTTTGTTGGTCTGTCATTAAAATAAATAAACAAAAGTAAACTTTAGAAAGAAATATGATATTACGAAGATTACGGCTAATTAACTGAAATTCAATAGTAAATGTTGTTTAAATATTATCAGAAACTGTTTGTAAGCAATTCCTAGTAGTTCTAGATTAATTGTTATTTGTGTTTCAAACATATTTCTACACATGTAAGTAGATAGAGATTGTTAGATAAATGTTTTTGCCTCATAATGATTCACGATTGATATAAACTTTGATGAACTCTACAACATTTGGAACTATTAGGCATTTGTTTTGACTTCGAGCGTAGTGGAGTAACAAATTTATGTATGGCCCACAAGAATAGAGCCAGAACACTATAAATTCTATTATTAATTAAATGTAAATTCTAGTAGAAATGAAATTCAAAAATTATCTTTGATAATAAATTGTTATAAGAACGGAAACGCTTACTAGAATAATAAGTGTTGTGTACGCTGTATAGAACCCATGAATGTGATATGATGTTAAACACGTGCAGTGCCTAAAATCTCATTTATTTATTTAATTACTTAATTATTCTGTATCTTTTATTAAAATCTAAACTATTTTACTAAACGTTATGATTACGCATACGTTTTGAACATATTTTGTACATATTGAAACTTAATCTTGTAGTACAAAGTATTAGTTACCATAAAGTTTAATAAAGACAAATTGATGTTAAATCCAGTGTTTCATTTATCTTCAATGCATATAATAAATCTGTAGAAAAATCGTTTTTGTATATCGAAAATATTTGCAAAAAAAATAGCCAGGGTGTAAAAGAATAACCGATAAATGTCTGTCTGTTTATCTGTTTAGTTGTGCACGCATCACGTTAAATGGACGAAACCATTGTGGATAACTTTTATACATAAAAATTATGCGTAACTTGAAGTATTACTTAATTTTTGTTTCATCGCAATCGGTTTACTTAATCAAAAGTTAGATGATTTTTAAGTGTTCAAGAACTAAAATATCACAACACAAGCAATTCAGATCCTCGGACAGTTGTACTCCATATTCGATAGATGGCGTTGTGCATTTGACGTCATTTTCTGAATGGCAGTGGTAAGATTCTACGCGAAAGAATGATGCTGGAAAAAAAGTTGGTGGGTAGGTAGGGTGAATAGGAAGGTTAGTGGGGTATAGGCAGTTGCTGGGCGCGAAGCCGCGGGTACAGCTAGTTGTGTAATAAGATGTAACATTTTATATCTCAGGCAGGTAATCAGATGCCCGTCCGAAATAATAAAAAATACTAATGTGTTCTTGCGGCTAAATTAATTCAAGGGGAAGTTGTAAATAGTAAAGTAAATATACACAACGTGTACATTTACTTTCACGCCTGATCCCGACATTCAATATACTATAATGTAAATAAATAAAATTGTCTGGCATTGAATATTCTCGGAAAGATGGAAAACGTCAATAACAAAATAATCTTTGCCGATCTGAGGCACGTACGAAACATTGAAAAATTGACCTCATTATAATGTTTTGAGGCGTTTGTACTGAATATACTTATTTGGTTGTTCCTTCGATTATTTTTCAATCATCTTTTCTCACTACTTACCTATATTTATGAAAGGAACTTGTAACCTAATGGTATAAGAATCAGGTAGTACAAAACACAAAGACACACACACATTTTTCAGCCTAATTGCGTAACTGAATGCGGCAAAGGAAAAGGTTTTGACCTTATCAATCGACCAATCCCATAGGTGGAAATCCACATCTAAATCTCATGCGAGATGAAAGAGATGATCTTTCATCTCGCATGTGATTGGTCGATTGATGGAGTCAAAACCCTTTGCCTTGCCGAATTCACGTAGGCAATAAGCCTCTTGGAGAGTCCATTATATTAACGTGCCCGGCATAATGACTGCACCAAACACTCTTCATCCCTCCAAACTCCATTAAAGCAGCTTTTATTCAGGAGAGAAAATGTTCACGAACAATTCAAGTCAAGGAACTTTAGCCTGAGCGTCATAGTTTTATGAAAACAATGTCAGAGAACGGCCAACAACAATAGACGACTTTTATGTAAAGCCTTTTGTATTGCATGTAAAGCTTTTTCATATAATTTTCTAAAAAACCGTTGCACAAGCTCATTAATTGCACTTTTTCGGAAAATCGAATTATTTTCTAGTACTCGTAAGAAATTCTAGCCAGCAACCTGTTGATAATAAAATAAAAATCGTGTTATTTGGTTTCAGGTTACAAAAAGAAAAAGTTAAATTCTACGTATTAAAAATATTTTTGTTAGTAATTAAGTTTAGTTGTTAGTTTAGATTTTACATAAGTATTAATCGTATGCTAGATTTATTGTATTATTTAGTTATCTGCAAGAACCCCTCTGCAGGTAAAGGCCACCTCCAAAGATATCCGTCATCTCTAGGTTGGGCTACTTGAATCCAGTTGGGGCCGGTTTTTTTTCAAACTCATCTTTCCAACTAGTTGCAGCCTCTCCATCATTTGCCTTGCGGACCTGTACATTTGGTTACCCTTTCGGTCTTGTAGGTGCTCTATACGGGCTAACTTCCATTTTAATGATTGAGCGTATACCTTGGTGATGTGTCTTATTTTTGTGTGTATTATGTTTTATAAATTTTGAATATTCATCACACTGCACTGTTTTCCTCTTTGTGTCTTTCCGAAATCCATTCCTCATGTTACAGCCATTCGATGACGCCAGTAAACTCGTAAGCTTAGAAATGAATCTATCCAAAACAATGCTGAAGACTAACAGCACAAAGAGATACAGACAAATACATATACCTGGGTAGACAAATACATATACCTGGGTAAACAAATTAGCTTTGACCAGATAAGTAACTATAAAGAAGTGAACTTAATTTGCAAAAAAACTCCGCTCCGACGCGCGAGCTGACTTTTTATGCAATTCGATTGGTTGGCTTCGCTCCCTTTTTCCCCAGTCCGCGCCAAGTGGACAGGCAGTTAAGCGTGGAACATATACTGGGCAATGAAGGACATATTCTTAAGCAGCATGCCAAATATATACCGTGTCTAACGTATGCTTGTCACACGTGTAAGTTCAACAACAAAATAAAGAATTTAAAAAAAATGCTAATCTAAAAATTAAACCAAATATATAATTAAGTAAACGAAGATATGTTCTGAGACCAATCTAATTGAAATCGCATTTCGGTGTCTTCCGCAGCGGCGGATTAAGAGTTACTTTTAGATGAAATGTTTATCAACAACTGACAGGAAATCATTTTTCAAAGATCGGAGAGAGAAAGGAAAAATGGTTAATCTTTCAATCACACGGAACTGTCGGATATTTTCATCACAACATGTTCTCTCTGCTTTTACGACGACGTTGAACATACTCGTAATGAATGAGTGTTTTTAAAATTTACACGATACGATGAAAACATTTCAGGACAATCATCCATCATCCATCATCATCAGCATTTTAATGTTCCCACTGCTGGGACACAAGCCTCCTCTCTGTGAGAGGGAATTGGCCGTAATCCACCACGCTGGCCCAGTGCGGGTTGGTAGATGTAACATATCTTCGAATTTTTGGTCCTAGGACATGCCGGTTGCCGATGATGATGTTTTCCTTCACCGTTTTGAGAGCAGTGGTGATGAAATAATTTACACAAAATAAAGCGCCTGCCTGGGTTCGAACTCACGACCTACAACTTGTTAGTCGCGGCCGCTACCACTGGACCACCACTGCTCTATCAGCCAGGACAATACCAGACGATTATTTTCACGGGCACACTCGACGCGAGATAGACAATCATGTTACGACAAGACAATTTATTTTGCCGACGTTACTTTAACGTGGCAGCTACTTCCCACGATATGTCCGCCTCCACACACCGGGTATTATCGAATCCAACAAGTTCTTTAAGAAATACAAAGATATTAAAATGTTTATAAAAAAAAAACCTTTATTTTTAGTCATTACCTTTAAAATTTCATGTTTTCATGTAGTGTTGTGATCGTCACCTCAACGTGTCGTGTAGTGTAAAAAAAAAATTAAGTATTAAGCCTCTTGGCGCATGTCATGTTCCTTACCGACGTGCATCGTCGTATATTAAGATTTCCATGTGATACATCACGTAGCACGCTCGTACTTCAACACGCTTAAATGAAGAAACCAATTCCAGAACACTGATTTAAATTATGTTGAAACTTTTACTGTACATCCATACTATCCATACTAATATTATAAACGCGAAACTAACTCTGTCTGTATGTATGTTTGTTACCTTTTCACATTTTTACGGCAGAACGGATTTGGATGAAACTAGGCGGTAGATCATGTCCAGGATTTAGAAATAGGAATCCTACTTTTTATCACGGGAGTTTGGTCCCTTGGGATAATTTTCATGCAGCTGAAGCCGCGGTTCGAAGCTAGTATTATATAAGGGTGGTTAAAATATTGGCCAGTCAGGCATATAGTAATGGGGCTGACAACAAAATGTGCGCTGGACACATAATTTAACCATCGCCACTTGAGGAAGCTATTCTGTAGGTATTCAATAGGTCAAGAACGAGAGCCATAAACCCATATGCTCCATTAAAACGTACAAAGAAAATAACTTGTACATAAAATGCAAAGCTGTGCAAGTTGTTGCCTTCGCGGCGCGTGTAATAAAGTAAGTAATGACGTAAATGTAGGTCGTGGCTCGTGGCTCGGGGCTGATGGCTCGTGGCTCTTGACGAACAGGCTCGTGGCTTGTTTTAGTTTCCCGCAGCCAGTTCCAAGCATTCCCGGAGTAATACGGCTATCAAACTATTAGTGAATTTGTTCTCCCAATTAAATGCTTGGAATGTCTATACCACGCTAGCCTTGATAGGAATTAGTAAACAAACTTTCGCGCATTTTTGGAATCGATTTGTTAATATCAAACATTAATTCTACCGAAAAATGTAGGCACTTTGATCACATGATGCGTTAATTTGCATGTCTGGTTTGTTTGTAAACTCAAATCGATTTTGGCTTTAAAATATATTTAACTGAGTAGTGTTCAAAAGTATTCAGCGACAATATGCATGCAACTGCATAACCTAAAACAGTAATCGATTCTGTCGCTCAAAAAAAAACACTACCTACTTACGCTGTTGAAAAAGATCAGAGTCACACAAACAAACACAAAAACAAATGCAATGTTATGAAAAGCAAATCCTGTGAAAATATTTTTACACATTTCCATTAATAAAATCAAGTGTTTACAATATACTTAAAAGGCTTTCACGAAAATTGATACCGCCCGCGGGCCGTGGCAGCTTTGTTGTCATATCGCTGAATTTTTCTCTTATTTCATCAATACATTGCTACATCATTTAACAGGTTCACAGTCCCATATGGTCTGCTGTATTGTTTGAACTATTGTTTTTGCTAATGGGACTATGAACCTATTAATTTGGTGATTGCTGTTTTCTGTTAATGAAAATACAAAATAAAAAGGTCTAATTCTTTTACTTTTCGAATCGCTGGTTAAACTATGTTTGGCACACTTTAATTGTACTTTTGACGGCGTCATGCATTAAGTCCTCCAAAGTGAAAGGGTATTGGCTTTTGGGGCACTCATTATGTTTTGGACAGGAGTACCATACTCACATTGAGATTCTATGGGTATATAGAACCCACTGATAGAACCCCATTTTGTGCTGCGATTGCGACTACTCGGGTGCGCAACCGATTGAGTGCTTTTCATATAGGTCATTGCAGTTCGGGAACCGATCACTTTTCCGATTTTTTTTGTTCGAATTTCATTTTACTGAAAACTATTGACCGACGTCTTTTTATGCTATATGCATTATTTGACATATTTTCAGATCATCGAAGTGTCATGTGACATAATTATGTATTATTTTACTAAACTACGTTTCGCCGCTTTACAAAATAACTTTTTGCTTTTGGCCGAAGCCTCTTTTGAAATGTAACGTTGTACGTGGTTGCTAACACATCAGAATCCGGGTAGCAAATATAGAAAAATAAGAAATACCTATTTACGCTTGCAGCTAATGTTTTTAACTGGCAATACTGCAATGACTAATTAAATATTGTCGCAAACTTCGCGCACGGAACTGGTTTGTTGAATGTTGGTAATTGACTTCCCTCTCAATACGGTATGACTAACGCTTCCGGACTTCCTGCGGTTCGTGGAACAGTTCCGACCGGCGGACTTGGCACTACGCAGCAGCAGAGAGTGACAGTGTCTGCTCAATAATAATTGTACCTCTGTCACTTTCACATCGTCACCTCGAACGACATAATATTCTACAACCGTGAACAATAAACAATAAATTACACTCAGTGTAACCCCAGATTGGGGTTCTTCTATACCGGACTTATTTCGGTGTTGCTGCAAGGGCTGAGGCTGGACAACCCTGCGTGCTACCCTCCAATACGAAGATCGATCTACCTACCTGGCTGCCACCATAGTGGTTTTCTTTCGGCGGTCTTGAACTTAACACGCGCTCGATGTCGAGAATTGTAGCCATCGACATGGAAATAGTATCCTCACACCTCCTTCTGTACATTAGGGACCTTCAGAATCGCTTCAAATAGTTATGAAGAATCAAGTCTTTTATTTCCTACGTAAGAAGCTTTCACCTCTCAACACATAGAAGCCATCAATCAACACTCCAGGATTCTTGAAACTGAACTACAGGTACAGGGTGTCAACGCGCTGGGGCAGGAGACTTACAACCTCCCGTATACAGAGCTCAAACGATCCCGTGGAAAAAGTGGTGGAGATTAGTGAAAAAGTACAAATGAGGACGATAAAATCGTTGGGTTTGGGTGGCCTGTGTCCCGCGAAGAACACAACAGGCCAGGGGTAGATTTTAGTTTACCAGTGGTATTTGTGTGTTCGTAGAAGGGATGTCGGGCATTGTTTTATAAAATCTGGTGAAATAATCAATACATTTACATATAATAAATCTCGTAGAAAAGTAATTTTTGTACATTGAAAATATTTGTAACCTGATAAGTAAAATGATAACCAACAGGACCGATTTCCAGCATTTTTGGCATTTTTGTCTGTCGATTTATCTGTTTGTCGCATCAAGTCAAATGTACAAATCAATGTAGATTTTTTTTATAAATTAATATTGTGCGTAACTTGGACTATTACTTAGTTTTTGTTTCATTGCAATCGGTAGCCGAATTCCGCAAGTGAATGAGAAAATAATATGAGAAGGAAACAGACGAGAGCCAAACCTCGAATTAAGACTTTTTACTAAGGTAATTCAGTCGGCGCGCTCTGCCCATATTTCCTCTTAAGGGCCTTCATCCGTTTTAGTGCCGTAAACCGGTAACTTTCTAAAGCATACTCCTTAGTAACGGTTAGGTTAAAAGGTTTGAAAAAAAAATATTATTACATGAATTAAGGTTTGAAAAAAAACATTATTTTTTTAACACGGTTTTTTCGTATAACAAATAGTTTTGCTTTAAAAAAATAATTAGCAACACGAAATTTTTCGCTACTTTTGGATACTCCTCCAAAACGACTTGGATGTTTAAAAATATTTTTACACAGAAAAATTGATGGCTAGAATTTCTTCATAACTGAAATAGCATATGTAAATCAAATAAGATTTTGCAAACAAAACTGTTCAAAAGGAGGTTCAATATTGATATTTTGGCTTCGAGCGGGCGCACGGCCAGTACCTACTGCGTTAACATTGGGGCGTATATATCGCCTTAAGTATTCAAGAAGTAAAATATACATAACAACATAACTACCTAAAGCCACTGCTTTATCTAATATCTCCGATAGTGACTGTCCATTACAATGGATCATTAGAAGGCTCATACTTGAGAGTTTTTGACGGTCGTTAACACACTGATGTTCATATTATCATAGAGTTGTTTTACTGAGAAATAACGTATACATTTTAGCGAACATTCGCAGTACTTAACTACATGACACTGATATCGAGGTTGATGCGTTGTTATTATTTTTTATGGGTGTTATCCTGTTCGTGTCTTTATGTGTTTTTTTTTCAACTTTCAGAGAAATTGCGCACATTTCGATAAAATCCCAATAGCTTGAACACATATTGAACAATGTGGAATTTGCGAAGATTTATTTTCCCAAATAATTTCCCGGTTCATTTAAGTTTTCGGACGCGATCTTTTTCCTGTTTTATCCTGAAACAATCCGGATATTCCCTATAATTTGTCAATTCTGGTCCAGTGGATTTATTAAATGACAACATATGGTGGAAACCGTATCTATATAGGAACATTTATGAATTCCTGGCACAGCATAATACGATATACGATGTGGTAATTTTACAAAGGTATCCGGCTGGTAACTACCACGAAGCGTAGGTAGGTATTTAAACACCTACCTACAACTACAGTTTGAACGTATGATACATACAGTACTAAATAAATCTATATTTAACGTTTCTAACTACCCGGCAACTACATGTTTTGCCATTCAGAATCACTCTTTTGTTCTGAATATTCAATTAATAGAAAATCTATTGTGAGCTGTTTCTGTTCAGTTAGTATTTCGCTCTAAATGTCTCTTTGTTTCTATAAACGAATTTGTACAGGTGTTAATCATTTTGTTGGTTTGTTTATTTGTTTTAGAATATAAAAATTCGTTGTTATCATTATCACTACATATTATAAAACTAGCATCTGCATGCGGCTTCGCCCGTGTAAAAAGTGTTTTTTTTTATCCCAAGGGATCATTATATCGGGTTAAAAATAGCCCATGTGCTATTCCAGACTATAATCTACGTCTAAGCTAAATTTCATCCAGATCCGTTCAGCCGTTCTAGCGTTGATTGAGTAACAACCATACATCCACCCACACATCCATCCAAACTTTTACATTTATAATATTAGTAAGATTAAATCCCCGTCGCGTCTGTACGCGATAAACTCAAAAACCACTGAATGGGTATTTACATGAGGTTTTCACCAATAGAAGGAGCGAGAAACGAGGAAGGTTATTTTGTATAATTTTTCACGGGCGAAGCTGGAGCGGGTCGCTAGTGTGAAATAAAGCAGTCTGTATTTGTCGATGCTTGAATACTAGTTGAAACATTGTCAGACAGCACTTACCTAGTTTGTTACTAATAAAAAATATTTGAAGATATCAATTCCAATGGCCTGCAAACCAAACAAACAATACCAATGCGTCAAATTTTAGATAATGAGCTAACAACATTATTTGTGTAAATTCTGCAGTTGGGTGCGAGCCGTGTCAACGCCAGCCGGGCGTGCGCTCAGGCTCGCGAGCCGTGAAATGCAATTTGCTGATGCTGCAACGAGCGAGCTACGTCACTTATAAGCTACACCCACCCTTGTTTAACTATCCGATATTTTGACTCGAACTTCAAGCTCGAAATTTTCGGAATATATTAATTCCAGCACAAAAACATCGGCTCCGTTCGCTTGGAAAAGTAAATACGAACTGAAAACCCCAAACTTTTAGTTTAATGAAAAACAAGAGCAGTTCTCTCAGTCTTGTTACTGTTGCGTCGCCTTTCTCTGATACATTTTATACTATTTTTCTTCTCGTAAAGAATCTCATTTGCCTGCTGCAGGTGTCTATTTCCTTTGCAATGAAATTGAAAAGATTAGAAAGTATCGGAAAAGCGCGAAGTAAGTTGGAAAGCAAGTTCGCCTTCGTTTTACTTTTATATTGTGTTCGGGTAATACGAGACGTAGGTAATGGTAGAATTAATCTTAATTCCTACTCCATTTTATTCCAAGGCACGTGGAAGCCACTTAATTATCCCCTAAGCATTAACTACCCTCTAGTTATTATATGGCAATCGTTAATGTGAATATTTTAACCCAAAGGTTGAATGGGAAATATTTTGAACTATTATTGCCCGTAGATACGGGAAGGGCTGACTTAGGGATTGTTTCTTTCATATTACTGTGCAAGATAGCGAAATATGCTTGGTTATAATCTGCGAGAAAACTGATTTTCCGTTGACCCCGAACGTGCAGAAATAATCGCACAATTACTAATTCCCAACCGTTCAAAACTAAATACTTCTATGAACACACAGGGTATCGGATTGGACCGCTAACACTGAACAAATACGGAATTGTAAAGTACACAAATAGTTTTATTTGCTGTGTGATTATTATCGGGCGGGACACATACGCGGCACGGGAGCGTGATTGATTGCCTGACACGCTTGTGGAACTGTAATCTCGAGTATGTACCTAGGTGTCATGCACACATGTAACATGTATGTGTGTGTGTATTGTGTAGCTGTCTACAAGTCAAAATGAAAAGTTGTGATTTTTCAGGTTGAACACAAAAGACGGCTTATGGCGGTGGGTTCATACAATCTGCGGTTAATGATGCATGCAGTCTTTGGCTACGTTGTGATACAGGTTGTTAGAGATTTCAAGAGTATCAGCATGATACCTCTTAAAACCTGTATTTTTGTAATGTCTATTATGAAAGAGCTTATTTTATGGCATACTACTACAATAAATTGTATAAGAGACTTCTCTGTACTTGCACACCACATTAGATTATTTATTATGTCTTTAACTATGAGTTTATTAACTGGTCACTTTGATAACTGTAATAACTACGGTTTGACTTGGAACTCTAAATTCAAGCAACTAAAATTTAATAAGCCCCCGATACATTTTTATTTCATGCTACATAAATTATCTAGTAGTAGACACATTTCGATCGGCAATCTATTGAACACGATATCTTGCGAAAACACCCCGATTCAAACAGTATAACACCGATACCTTTAGAACGGCTGAATCGATTTTCATCAAACATAGCTAAGAACACTCTCGATAAAGTCACCTTTCAAACAAAACAAACACTGCTGCCACAGACAGATACACAAATACACAGGTACACACGCCAAACTTATAACACCCCTCTTTTTCCGTCGGGGATTAATAAACTTAATACTTTAGGTATGATATTCCTGTTTCAAATATAGTTATGCAGTTGTTACTTTGTCTTTTGTTTTTCCATTCGTTGGTATTGCCAGATCCGTATATTTGATTGATATTGCTTTCCGTTTGAACTACATTGTTTTCAC
Organism: Orthosia gracilis; assembly: GCA_947562075.1. Taxonomy (NCBI): domain Eukaryota; kingdom Metazoa; phylum Arthropoda; class Insecta; order Lepidoptera; family Noctuidae; genus Orthosia; species Orthosia gracilis. Next base: position 16,570,923 of record OX387274.1, read on the forward strand.
GCTAGAATCTGTTTTTCATTCAGTTATACTATAAAAAAAAATTAAACAAGTTTTTTAGCTTACTGTGCATTGCCATCCAAACCAAACGTGTATGAAAAATATCATCTTAATTGGTTGAAGATAACTGCTTTAAAATTCAGTTGCAAGATTTGACTCGTACACACATACATACATTGCAAGCTTGTAAAAATAACACGAATTTTCTCCGAGTTACCTGTAGAAATTACATTAATATTTATAGGTATAGTTCTACTGGAATCTTGTGGCATAAAAACATATCTTATTATCTTCATACACATACCTAATATCTATGTTCGTTAATATTAAAGACATAAATAAAAATTAAACAGTATCAAGATCGTTTATTCCACTTTATGTTGTATTGCACACAACAAATTTTTATTTCCCCATTGGCCATAAGATTCTGGTATTCTGAATATATGGCGATATTACAGAAAAAAAAACAAAACATAAACAAACAAAGGAACAGGTTACTGATTTTGGACGAGCAATAACATGTCTTAAATATAAAGTTTCGTTGTATTTAGACTGCCGAATGAAACCTCAGTTGCCAATTCAGAGTGGCCCGTTTATTAAAACGATATTTTCATAGGTAATAAGGTACCTAAAAGAATACGGTATTTATTTTCAACATCTTGTAAAACTGTTTTATGCTAATAAATCATTTAATTCGATTAGCCTTACTTTTGTGAGTGCGAAAAAAATAAAGAGCGGAATTTTATTTAAAGCCACTTTCAGCTATGAACGGGTGCTGATCCATAGAATTACCCTTTATGATCACAGCAACGTGGGCGTATGTAATCTCTCGTTACACAGCAAACACGGGGACATTCAGAGTCGCATCACGTTTCCTATTGCCAATAAAAACAACATTGCCGTAAGCAATTTGCAAGTTAGTATGCAGATCTGTATTAACTTCTATTGTTTCACTTGTATCCTCTTACGTGACGTATCGGATAGCTGGGGTTGTGGAACGAGGGAAAATCTGAGAATATTAATATTAATAATCTTGGTACGGGGGAATATTCCGGAGCAAGGAGTAGAGTTTCTTGTCCGTTCCTGGACTTTCTTGTCCGTTCTTCTCCATAACAAGCTACTTTTCCGAATGGACGGTAGAATCAATAATTATTACTTATAAATTTTAATTGTTGACGTTCATAAGTGCCGCTTAGTGGCCTAGTTGAAATAAATATTTTTGACTTTTTTTGTCAAGTAAGGTTTTTGGATGGCTGTCTTCTGTGGATGTGAAGAACAACAGGTTAGTTTTTTTCGTAGCATAAAACGCTAACTGCCTAAGTTTGATGTCTTGTTCCTGATTTGATAATTTGATGTTAAGAACGTGATACACCCACCTTACTTTAGTGCCTAAGACAGGTTTTCAGGCAAAACTAGAGTTTGACAAATATCATACTTTTTTTAAATTCAGATTCCAGCCATGATCCACCCATGAAATGGAGACAAAACAAACAGAAAGCTGCGCCCTTCTTTATGTTTGTTGTTATAAACCCACTTTTTCTTCAGCAAATTAAATAAAGTTAATAGATTAATAAGGTTAATAGATTGTTATGCCTATTTTTCAGTCTCAATATTATTTAAGACTGCAAAATAGCCACAACTATCTATGCTCTAATGAAAATCACAACTACATTTTGCTAAATGATCTACACATGCAAGCAAAAGCCCATTTGTTCCATACGTAGGACTATAACGCCGGATGAGTGAATCAAAATCCGCCGCTCAGCTTCATTGACTCGAATTGGGAACACGAGAATATGGAGAAATGTAATGAAACGTATAAAATTAAACGTAATTTTTAAGGACAGAAGAAATTAGGAATAAATATGAAATTTTCCGTTGATTTCAAATTGGAAGAACTTGATGTTGATTGTGCTGATAAAATTCGCTTGGGAATTAGAAACACAAACCTACATATTCATCAAGATTTTTGAATTAACTATCCTTGTACCCTGAACAGTATCTTTCCGATTAATACGACACAAAAGAACGAAAATTTACTGAAAACACTATTCTCTTTTTCTTTAATTACACACAAATAATAAATGACATTTTAGTGATTAATCGAATCTCACCAACCGACAGTGTTGCGGAAATCGTTTTCAACACAACACCGCGTCCACAAATTACTGATCACGTTAACACCTTCAATCACATTACGTATTTAAATTTAATATCCACTGGGAAAACAGATCAATCATGTAACTATTTCTGCAACTATAACTATTTCTAAATCTGTAAATATAAACTTCAGAAATTCAGAATATAATACTGTACTTAGTTAGCCTTATTTTGAAGTCTCTAATACCTCGGCGATGAGGCACTAGATAAGTCAAAGCTCCAGAGCCTTGAACACCGTCGCCCAGTTGCCAGCTTGTCGGTTTTTATCGGTTACATTTTGGGGAGTGTGCGATGGAATTGCATGATCTAATTCCGCCCAGCTCGTTCCATCATCGGACTACCAGACGAACGGCGATGCGCCATCGGTACATAGTGAACATCCCACCCGTACACACTAAACGTTTTGAGAATACTTTTATTATGCGTACAGCTAAGGAGTAGAATTCCCTGCCGGAGTCTGTGTTTCCCGATTGCTACAATATAGGGGTCTTTCAGTCAAGAGTGAATAGGTTACTTCTAGGCAAGCGTGCTCCAACGTCCATCCATCATCGCTTACCATCAGGTGAGATAGTGGTCAAGCGGGAGCCTATAAAAAAAAACCTTTAAACGAGCAATTCTTGTATATATGAATATATATATAATCTGAATCTCGGAAACGGCTCCAATGATTTTCATGAAATTTAGTATGCAGGGCCTTTTGGGGGCGATAAATCGATCTAGCTAGGTTTCATTTTTAGAAAACGTCGTTTTTTTCTATTTTCACCCGAGCAGAGCTTGGTCTCCCAGAATATACTTTATTTAAAGATAAGTCTATCCTCTTTGTAAACTTTACGCAAATCGCAAAATAGGGCAGCGCTTAACCTAATATCTGGAATACCTGTTACACCTTACAAAGTATAGATAAGTACCAGATACTAAGAATTTTGTGATTCACCTATCACTCGGCGCTTTACAGCGCAATTCCGCGTTATGAGCTTGAGTTACGAGCATGGTTAGTATTCTTTATGCGAGACTAGAATATTTTTCAGCTCATCGAGCATTTTAATTAATTTTACATATCTCTTGCTCTGTAAGTACACCCTTACACCCCTGAATGCCGGGGTGTATGACTATCATTACAGCATAGGTTTTGGAATTTGAAAAAAGAACTGTCATACTCATACTGCACGAAGAATATTTTTAAAAAGTTAATATTTTTTTTCTCGGTATCGATTAATTACTCGAATCGGAATCTAGACAATTTATTTTATAAAGATTTTATTTTAAATATGGAACTATTTGTTTCCACATCGTATGTTAGATGGAATCGATTTAAAAATCAAACTGGCCAGCAAGATTTGACGCGCTTGCGTGCGTGAAAAAAAAAATGCCAAAGCAAATAGCCACATATTTAAAACTGAGTAACGTAGAGTTATACACCGGGCATTGCTTTCGCAGAACATCAGCGACTCTATTGGCTGATTCGGGAGCCAACCTCACTCTGTTAAAAAGGCACGGCGGCTGGAAGTCCAGCAAAGTGGCCGAAGGTTATATCGAAGATTCGATGGCAAACAAAAGCAAAATTACTTCTAAAATAACAGAAAATATAAACTTAAAATCACCACGTCAAAGCACATCATCTGAGCCATTTTTTAATGAAGAAAATAGTACCAGTCAACTGCCGCCATTTACGATGCAAGAACCTCAAGTCAAACTCAAGTCTTATCATCACAAACTCATATTCAAACTATAAATATTCCTAAAAAGAACGTGACCATATCTCTTACAAATTGTAATAATTTTACTATTAATTTTAATTAAATACACATTTTTTTCTTCTTAATAAATGTTCATTGAAACCTGCTGTCTTGTTGTTTACTTACCTCACAATCGATATGTAAAGCAGAGTATTGATCTCGGGCGTAAGCATCAATTGCATACTCGGGTTAATTAGCGCCTTCGCTTCGCTCAGGCGCCAAAAACCTCGTATGCAATTGATGTCATACAGCCCTTGGTTAATAATCTACTATTAACGTCCGGACTTGCCTCCACACAAACTACGGGGAACCATTCAATATAAAGTTCAGAACTATATATCAATGAGTTAGAAACTGTCGCTCGGAAAGTAGATAAGAAAGGGGGCGAAACGAAGGAATATGTAAAAACAATGGAGTACGGCTTTTCAGGGAGACTTCATACACATCATTATCCTTATTGTACACATATTTCACGATTTCGACATAATACGATATGAACAAAGCTAGTTTGTCAAAGTTGAGTTTTCTTCGAACAGAAACTGTAATTTATAGAGATGGTAAAAGTCGAAATGATACCGATGTCAAGACGAAACTTATAAACACTTAAACCTTGGCAACAAAAGTCAGAAAATATGATGAAAAACCCTCAAAACTTTTACCAAAGTGGAACTAACAACTCCTCGTGCCGGCGACACGAACAGGCGTATAGAATACATAAGAGCGTCGTGTTATGTTATGATACTTATTTGAAGCACCTTTGAAACTCTGGGAAAGTGTTTGCAGGTATAAAGTCCCGATCATTATACCTGAAGGGGTTGCGAAAATATTGGATACTCTCTCCTGTAAGTGGCAACATTAGCGATGTAACCTCCACGCTTCGTCATCATTTATCACGATTGATACGGAAGTGAACTGTGAGGGAAAAATCAATCAATATTTATGTAAACGTATATATTCGTTCTTGGAAAGGCAGCTGATAGAAATGTGACTACGGATCGGTGCTCGACCTTGTGCTTTATTTATTATTATTTTCCTTAGAAATAACTTCCAGCCTACGTACCGACGTACTTAGCTACTAATTGAATCGCGTTATGTAGAAGAGAAATAACGAATGGAAGTACTAAAATTACTAATGTCTGTTTTTTTTGCTATAATCCCACCGTGAATTCTCTGAGTATCTGTACATCATGCATATGTGACCCCGACCGAGACGAGACAGTGACTCACATATTAATTGACTGCCCGGCCTATGGCTTGGAGAGATACAAACTGGAACAAAAACTAGACCTAAAATTAAAACGGAAATCTTTAATAAATTAATCACCGAGAAAAATACAGCACAGATTTAATTAAATACTAGCTTTTGCCCGCGACTACGTTCGCGTGGAATAGTGACTTCCGGCAGATTTTTGGTTTTACCCACATAGTTCCCGATCTCGCGGGATCTCTTCAAAAATGAAATGTGGAAGATATTCTAGGGAACTCTTCAAAAATCAACATAATGAGCTCTGCGTTTGAATTGAAGATATGTATACTCACTTAGAGCATTAAATCCGTTATTGCCGATCGAAAAAGGCGAAAATGTTATTTTTCCCTTATTTTCAAAATATTTTGATTTGCCATTTCAGAAAAAAATACTGTTTCTCCCTTGACAAATTTTCTATTATTTTAGGCTTTAAAGATTATTAAAGTTTCTTACACCAAGACATTTCTGTATACCACGTTTTTAGTTTTGCCATCCTTTGCAAAAATATATAGGTCTTGTGGTTTTGACACTCTTGAGCACGCAACGTAGAGTTGTCCATGGGAGAAACAGTCTTTTTCAAGATGTACCCCCGCAACTTTAAGCGTTTGCCCTTGGGCTTTATTTATGGTCATTGCAAACGCAGTTTTCAGCGGAAACTGAACTCTTTTGAATTGGAATGGCAAATCAGTTGGAATGATGGGAATGCGGAGAATAATTACAGTTTCGCCTTTTGCCATTCCAGTCATAATAACTGCTTTAATGACATTCCATCCTAAATAGGGTACTTGTAACCGTGTGCCGTTACATACGTGCCTTGGTGGATCTAGGTTTCTCATAAGCATCACAGGAACTCCAACTTTCAGCCTCAACTTGTGAGAAGGCACTCCTGATAACTCTAAGGAGTTGAGAAACTCTGTTGGGTAAGATGTCACTTGCTCGGTATCCACGACGTTATCTACTCGATGACATCTCCCTCTTCGTCAGACATAATTTGGTCATTTATCCGGCCTACTATTTCATTTGTTGGCGCCAATATCCCCCTTTCGCATAACCATTCCCGATTTTCGATATTAGCGCGTAAATCCGGATAGACACTATTTTTTAAATTGTATGTGCTATCCACAATTTGGCATAATTCGCTGCTCAGCGTGATCATACTCTCGGAGTCGGTAGGCATACGATCCTCGCCGATCTTCAGAAGAGCAGCAGCATACTGCCCGGCTTGACAATCATTATGGAGTAATACTCGCATATTCGTCGACAGTGAAACCTTTTTCACATGTGTCCATAGCACAGATGCTTTTAAACAGGCATTGATTTCATCTGCCGGTGTGCCCCTTGCTATAACCGGCAGGGTCTGCCGGAAGTCACCGGCCAATAGAACCACCATTCCTCCCATAATAACTTGATTGTTTTTAATGTCTTTCATCGTGCGATGAAGTGCTTCGATTGCTCTTTTATGGGACATCGTACATTCATCCCAAACCAGCAGTTTACATTGTTGCAACATTCTTCCACGCTCACTACTTTTACTTATGTTACAAACTGGCATTTCCTCATGAGCTAAATTTAGTGGCAATTTCAGAACTGAGTGGGCCGTTCGTCCTCCACTAAGCAGCGTAGCAGCTATTCCGGATGAAGCTACTGCCACAGCGACTCCTTTATCTTTCCGGATTTCAGCTAATAATAAGTTTAGAAGAAAGGTTTTGCGGGTACCTCCTGGAGCATCCAAAAAGAACAAACCACCTTCACCACTGGCAACTTTGTTGATGATTGTCTCAAAGACTAATCTTTGTTCTGGATTTAAAAGTGGAAGGGCCTCTGTTATTTGTTGCTATAACAAAACTGGATCATAATTTAGCTCTCGCATTAAATCATTACTGACTTCCCCAATTCTTTGTGGTCTGCTCATACCAAAATCGGACAAATATTTACCAGTGATAGTTATCACTTGGTCCTCAACCTTGGTCAGAGCGTCATTGTAAATTACATCATTATACGAAATATTTGGGTCCTCTTCTTGAAATCTGCGTAAAATGTCGTCCGCCATATCATTTTTATATTTTCCCCACAGATATTCAGGGTTTTAGAGTCCACACGTTGCTATTAATATAGCAAAAAGCTCTCTCACCTGTGGCGCAGATTTGCATTGTGCGGCCTCTTCTAGAGTTAGATCCCAATGATTATCGTTCTCTAATAGTCCTCTTGCCTCACATGCCTCTCTAAATGTCGAGAATTCTTGATCATTTAGCTTTTTGAGATCTGCAAAAGAAGTTGGCCCCCGCACGTGGTGTAACAGAATTCTCAGACAAAAACACTCCATATTAGTAACGTGGACCGTGTAAACTCGGCCTAAGGCATCTCCAGATTTGACACCAGGCCAATTCTGAACCGGTACTCCTTGGATTCGTCGTTTCCATTCCCTCCTTGTTGCGTTCCAAGTGTAATATCTTGGTAAATCAACATAGAGGAGCGTCCTTGCAAATTCATCTCATGTGCAGAGCTCAAAAAAAGCGGTGAGTGTTGTTTTTGGAGCAGAGATTAATCTCTCTTGGAAATTGTTTGCAGTAAAATAGACACGTTCACCATTTTCCAAGTGTACAGTCAGGTGTGTGACTGTTGGGTGCCTTTCGTGTAACGGGAAGGCTAAAAGCCGCCACACGGATTCGTTGCTGCTAACATAACGACCAGACTGATACGTTTGAACTTCATTTATAGGATTAGCAGCATCGGTGTTTTTAAAATTAAAAATAGCTTGGTCGCTACCTTTGTTTATGTATTTACATATATATTTGATAGCGCGCACTGAGCTGCAAGCCTCTACGTTAATATGGGCGTTAAACATTTTTGACAATACGGGCGAAAAAGGAACTACCCAACTATTATCAATAGTAACATAAACATTTCGAACTTTTACAGACGCCGTTTGTCCCCCATCTCCTGGTGCTCTTCTACGATACAGCGGATATCCATTGTCATTATGGACAGTTTCTTTAATAAGCGTGCGAGGATATTTTTTAGAGCATTTTCCATTTTTCATGCAGGGGCTTTGAGGATTGTCAGAACCGCAAGGACCATGAATCATATTTTTAATAATAATTTCATGAAGTGCCTGGTCACTACTTGGATCCGGTATTTCCGCTCTAAAAACATTATCTATTCGATCGGGTCTCAGCTTGTCCTCCAGCCAGATTAAAATATGCACGTGAGGAAGCCCGCGTTTTTGCCACTCTATCGAGTACATAAAGCATAGTACTTCACCGAACACATTTCCTTTATTGACAACTTCCATAAGCTTTTTAACTTTTAATCGAAAAACCCTTGCAACAATATCATGTCTATCGATTGCCCTCTGTCCCGGCAGCAACTCTTCAACTATTTCAGGCCAGCTTGCATTTGTTGCATGTAAAAGTCACGAACAAATCGGGGCGACCATATGTACGTACGTAAGCGAATGCGTCCTGTGTATAAGCGTGTAAATATCGGGGGCTATTTACAAAAGATGATGGCAAATTTACCTAAATCGTTAGGGTTAACATTACCATCATTTGCCACAGCATCTTGAAGATGGACATAGTTCTCCGCTCTCAATTTGTTTTCATTTAATGATATGTATCGTAATCGTTCGCTTTCAACTTTTACATACATATCAACATAAAACTGATTGGCCAGTTGTCTACATCGTGATATTATATTAAAATCATTTTCTCGAACCATGGTTCATATCATGATATGGTAGGCATAAAAATCCATGCATGAGACTTTTTTGTTGTTTACAGGCAAACCTGTTACAGGACTGACTTGGGGTATTTGAAAGTGGTACCCCTCTTGCCCCTTGCTGAATATCAACGGATATTGCAATGCGTCGTAAAATTTGTGTGTATCTGGTACCCTACTTAAAATGTCATTACAGGCATGCAAAATAATGTCACGGGAAGCAAACTGTTCGCCTGTGACTACAGCTGCTACTTCATTAATAAGCGGTGCATTGTACCGTCTTTCATGTTCCCCAGTTGGTGTACGGTCAGGGTGCATAATCAACTTGTATTCTTCTCCCGGCATTCTTTCTAATGCTGTTTTGAAAGTATTAATGAGGTTGTTATGCTCGTGCAACATTCTCTGGATTTTGAAGACAGTATCCCTTACAACTCCATTAATATTCTGGCATCTACGGTTAACTTCACTATTTTCGTCTCCCATAAAATAAATTTGCAAAAATTTAGGCTGATCGTTTGTAGGCAGTAAAGACCCAACCCTATGGTAAACTTGACCTTGTATTTTAAATGTACTGGAAAATCCAGGCATAACAACCTCATGATCTACCCCAAATGACGTCATTTGGAAACAGCTATTATATTTCCTTATACTGTTCAAAAAGAGTCGTGACTCATTACTATCGCATAAAAGGAATGTTTTCAGGGGTTCTTCTGGAATACCGAGTGATGGAAGTGAAACTTTACCTCCAGAACAGCACATACCCGGAGTTTCCTCTTTCCATTTTAGTGCCATACAATATGTGCACTTTTTAGCCATCCGTCCTAAGAGCACTAATCGATGGTTCATGTAATCGATTAAAGGGTCGTAATCAAAAGCAGCATCATGAAATACCTCCCACGTATTACGTGTAAATATATTACGTCTTTGTGCTTGCCGTGCAGCTAATAGAACACGTCGTCTTTGAGATTCTTCATGTGACTCTGCAGAAATCAGAGACGCATGACGTTCAGCATCCAAAAGCCGACGTACTCGAGTTTGATCTACAGTTTCGGAAGCTCTTTGAGTTGCATGACGCCTGGCGTCTAAGAGCCGTCGCTCCTGCCTCGTCTCCTCTGTCTCAGCAGCTCTTTGAGCAGCGTGACGTTCGGTGTCTAAGAGCCGGCGCTCCCGAGCCATCTCTTCGGTTTCAGCAGCTCTTTGAGTAGCGTGACGCTCAGCGTCTAAGAGCCGTCGCTCCTGCCTCACCTCTTCAGTCTCAGCAGCTCTTTGAGCAGCGTGACGCTCGGCGTCTAAAGTTAAACGGGCTTGAGTCTGTTCTTGAGACTCTTGACTTCTTGCAACTCTTTTAGCTCGAGCTCCGCTGAAACTACGTGCTAAATTGGACTTGCGTTTTCTCGTCATTGAAAAAAGTAGTTTAAAAAAGAACTTAAACTAAAGAAATATTACAATCTTTCCGAACTTAAATTGAAAACTAACTGAAAACAAAAGAATTAAAAAAAAATACGAACTTGATAACAATTTAAAAGAAATTATATTACAACCTATTCTCTTAATAACCAAGCTTAAAACTTAATAATTTAAAAGGAACGATCTAATTAATTTAAAAATTAAAACGAATTTAGACATACAATTTTAGTATCTACTAATAATCGAGATCAAACTAAACTTACATTATACAACAACCAGACAACTCAACAAATAAATACAACGGAACCAATTTTGAAAACAACCACCAGACAACCCAACAAATAAACCTTTTAATCTACTAATACAACGGAGCCAATTTTAAATTTACGAAACGATCAATCCACAATTCCACGACAGTACCGAAGCGCTCGGCCGATACCCAACCAAATGCGTGTAACGAAACCATAGCGCGATCTATTTCGATCCCAACGCCATCTATCGAGCATAGTGACAACTCGGATTATTTATCTATACTCCGTTCGGGCATTTTCTTTGTACTAAAAGTTTTAGTATATTGATACTATTTTTTTCATACCTTTTTACTTTTTATTTACTTTTTTCCGATGAATTAGAACAATAACATGAACCGAACTCGTGTAACGATCGACACCATTGCGCGATCACCAACTCGACATATAGTACTAATAGAATTATATATACTCCGTTAGAGCATTTTCTTTGTACTAAAAGTTGTATTATATTATATTTTTCATACCTTTTTACTATTTATTTACATTTTTCCGATGAATTTTCGGTACTGAATTGATGCCGACTCTTGACCAATAGATGGCGCTGTATGTCCGGAATAAATTTTATTTTTTATTTTATTTTTTGTAATAAAAACTATCCTATGTCCTTTCTCAAGTTCCAAACTATGTCTGTACCAAATTTCACACCAATCGGTTCAGTAGTTTAGGCGTGAAGCAAAGACAGACAGACAGACAGACAGACAGAAAGACAGATAGACAGACAGAGTTACTTTCGCATTTATAATATTAAGTTTGGATTATGTCAAAATAGCTGCAATAACGATACATATAAATAAGTAGATCCATAAAAATGCTCAAAATTGTATATGAATATATATATAATAGGTAGCATTAAGAAAATTTATGTATGATAGAAGTATAAGATATTGATAAGATACATATAAGATTTAAATAGTTATGCTGTAAAGAAATCTAGGTAGTTAGAAACATAGCAACATAAAAATAGAATACTTGTCATGTCATAGATATAAGAATGTAATATTAATTAAGACTCGTTCAATAAATACCTAGAAATAATGATATGTCCCCAATGGTCTCGGATCTTGTCCGAGGAACCTCTTAGCTCGCAGACTCCGCCTTGTGCGGAGAGGTAGGAGCCAAAAATAATATATATGTATATAAAAATAGGTATGGCAAAAACGCTTGTACGCACGGCAATTTATTCTACTTTGCACAAGGTCCTTAAAGTAAATAACTCTGGATACAGCCTGAACATTATCCAGCATAATATTGCGTTTATTCTGCCAAAGAAGACACTCATATAATATATGAAGTGCAGATTGTATAGGTATGCAGTCAGATATAGAACATTGTGTGTGTAACAATAATGGCGGTGCAACAAGCTAGAAGGAAAATAATTCACTTTTAAAGTCCTGAAATTGAACAACACAGTTATCCACTTCAAGCCAAGTCCTGGCCAGTCGTTCACAAACGGATAGAAAGAATTGATGGAGGTGTCGGCTCTTAATGGAATTGTCCCACCTACATTGACATTCGGATAAAAGTTTCTCCCAGACGTCAATCTGTGGTTTAAGTAATCTAGAGATTTTAACACGACAAGTCTGTATGTTTGAATTATCGTTAATTTCGGTTACTGTTAATCAATCACACCAGCAGAACGGATTTAGACGAATCACCTCAAACTTATTTAGACCATGACCAGGATTAGATAGATTATCTTCCTTCAAGATTAGATTCTTCCAGGATTAGATAGACTATCCCTTATCCAGATCATTTTCTAAAAAACGGCTGGCCATAGCTAGTTTCACTAATAAAAGAAAAGCTGCAGTATTATTGTCTTTCCTTCAAAGGACAATCACCTGCATAGCAGTTCTCGTCACGCGAGTTGTATAAATGAACTTAGCGAACAGCGGAATAGGTTTGTATTGCTCTTGGACACGACAAGCTGGATTGATATTCTGCGTCGACAGCGATTTGTAGCTTATGCATAGTTGGGATTTGCAACCAATGCATTATTGATGTTTGCGTAAATAAAGCAACAGGGACAACTAACCGAATGCATTCAAGGCGCAGATACCCCTCAGTAGCTGATTTTGAAATGAGAATCACGTTTAAACGTTGTCGTAATTTTATGGAAAAATATATGTTACATTAGACCATTTTCTTAATAATCTGATCTAAGAAAATTCTGAGTTTTATTCTTTAAACATAGTGTAATTAATTTGTAAAGTTATGTCTAACACGAACATAAAAAAGACATGTATAGTCACCCAGTCACGGATCTACCTCGACAAGCGTAGTGCTGGGTTGATCCACAAGGTCGACTTGAAGATCGACCCGTGCGTCTGTTATTACATAACCTAGAGATACTAGGGATTCTAGCCTAAAAATACGACTACCTACATTTCAATATCATACCAATTACTTTTAAGTAGGTACACCTCTTCAGAACGCTCGCTCTTCAAGATGAGTTTATAATATTCTAATACTACGGCCCATCATATTCGTAGGCGGCTACGAAACTCGTAGCAAGCCGTCGTACCCATAGCGCATGCAAGGGCGTAGCGGACTCTACGAAACCTGCTACGAAGCTACGCACTTGACCTTTTTACTTGGCATCAGAATTTATTATGACCAGTCCATGAGTTTCAGAGGCATCTCATCGCGGCAGTCAGCGCTTCTAGTTATATGGGCGCTATAAACCCTTTAAGTTAATCGCCTTTCACACATCCTTTCCACATGGGTGAGCAGTTGAGCTGGAGTGAATACCTTTTTATTTCGTCTTCGCTGTAAATCTTTATAGGTTTACGTTTGTCTCGAATGGTTTGACTATAATAAGTTTGTGGTTTCATAAATTATTTAATAAACAAAAATAAATATTATTAAATCATCATCATCATCATATCAGCCGAAAGACGTCCACTGCTGGACATAGGCCTCCCCCAAGCGCCGCCACATTGATCGGTCCCGTGCGTCTCGCGTCCAGCGGATCCCCGCAACCTCCACCAGGTCATCGGTCCACAAACCCCCACAGGCCAGGGCAGGGAGGCCTTCCAACACAACATTATAACGTTATAAACAATAAACAGACATGCGATTGCAGCAACCCCGAGAGATACGATATGCCGTCATTTATTGAAGAGTTCTGTTGTATATCTCCCAAGTTCTTCATCAGATCTTCACCAAATTAAAATGGGACCAATTTGGGAATATACTCTTTCAAACTAAAAATAATTCATTTTCAAAATCGGTATACAATTGACGAGAAAATCGGCAAACATAACCAACAAACAAAGTCGAACATAGAACCTTCTACTTTTTGGAAATTCGGTTAAAAATAATTTTACTATGGTTCCTCTTTACCTTATAGCAGGGTTGGCGAACCTTTATTAGAAAAAGTGCCATTAAATTATATATTTTTATAAAATATGTAAAAATGCCGTGCCGCCAAAGAATCTTAAATTGGTGACTTAATAAAAACAATGCTACTTATTGACCCTTTATTTGCAACCTGAAATTCGTACAGCAATTATTTTATATACAGATTTATGTTTTTTCGATATTATTATAAAAGTAGAAGTCGATGCCATACCGGCTGTTTCAAATTATCTAGATGCTAAATAACCTTATATTGGCGTGCCCGAGAAATTTTGTCGTGTGCCACCTCTGGCACGCGTGCCGTAGGTTCGCCATCCCTGCCTTATAGCATCGCGACTGTAAAAGGGTTGAGCAGAGATACACATACACTTAATGTACATCCGCAATTAGCCAGTTATATATAGGTATGTGCCATGGGGTGAGGTTATCGCCATTAACCAGGCACAAATACAGACTCTAGACTACTTATTACTGAGAAATATCAAATGGAAAAGCCCAATAACACATTGCCTGACCCGGGCATCGAACCCAAGACCTCAAGCTCAGGTAGCGCTTGCGACCACTAGATGAACGTGGCGGGCGAGATTATTATCTAGTAAATATTGAATTACAATTAGCTAAATCAAAGTTGATTTAATCCACGGACCGATTTTTTCAAAAGTCTTCTTTTAACTAAGAAATAAAAATGGCCGTCTGACATATTTTCTATACAAAAGATTTCAAATCGCTATTTTTATTCATCTGTTAAATGTTATCAGACTATTGAATAATCGGCCCTAAGCAAAGTAATCAAACCTAAGACTTAACAGGATACTGAAGCTCTATTAGCGCCTAAATTATCAGCCAAATGCTACCAGGAGATTAGCGCGCATAAACGTTATCAGAACCGGCCAGCCGACCAACATTTCGTGCCAAAACCGTTAGACTGCAATCGTCATATCAATCTTACTAATACTAGCGATCCGCCCCTGGTTTGCATGTATGCAATATGAAAATATGTCATAAAAACGACATAAAAAAAAAACTATTTTCTCAAATGATTACAGTAACATGTAAAATTGAGGTAGTATTTATTTTTGTGTTGGAGTTTTCTCACTCAGCAATTCTATAGAGACGAAGATCAAAATGAAGTAAATATAACGAAAAAAAATCAAAAATAAAATAATTTATTAATTACTAGCTTTTAACCGCAGCTTCGCTCGCAGTGAAGCCATTTTTTTTAATATATAGTATCCTATGTTACTTCTAATACCTCCAAGAATATATGTACAAAGTTTCATGATGATCGGTTTAGTAGTTTTTGCGTGAAAGCGGAACAAACAAACTTACATTCACAATTATATTGTTAGTAAGGATAGATATAACATGCATAAACCTTTCAAGATAGATGCTCTGAATGATGGTAAGATCTAATCAGAATTCACAACAGACAAACAGACACAAAAGGTGACTCATTACTGAGTGATACCGATGCTACAGTATCTGGGATCTGTCATCTAATGTTATCATAATGTGATCGGCAATATACTTGTCGAGAGTGAAGAGTAATATCACTGATACTGCCATGATCTTTTGTGATACCGACATGTACAGGGGAACCTGGATTCAGCAATAAAATTAATCTGTGACAGTTTGTTTCAGTAATTTCACGCTACATCCAACGTTTCGCTGTATTATGTGTTTGGATGGATGGGTGTTTGCTGCTCAATCACGTCAGAACGGTTGAACAGATCTGGATGAAGTTGGCACAGACATAGATTATAGTCTGGAATAACATATGGTCTATTCGCGATAGCCAAAACAATTTTCACGAGGGCGAAACCGCGGGCGGAAGCTAGTAGGACATAATTACGTTAATTGCATAATGGATGATTATTAACATAGTCATCCATTCTGATAATTTAATTTATGTAGATTGTAGATAGGTTCTACGAACTGCACATTACATTATTTCAGAGTTAAAGTTTTCGGATTGACAGTTAAATAATACGTGATTGTTAACATTCCTATAATTTCTAAATGCGTTAACAATTGTATAAAGTTTTAGGCTGTATTCAAATTCGAAGAGGTCCCAATAAAATAGGTTATATAGGAATTTTGCAACCTTTTTCAGATGCTATTAAATTATTTACTATGGAACAGACTTATCCTAATTTTTCTCATTATATTTGTCATTATTTCTCTCCTGTAGTTGTATAATAAGTAAATAACTTACAGCCGCCAACTGAAAATGAAAGATTGCACAGATTATTTTAGCCTGTAATCACAGATAATGTAAAAAAGCGCAATTAAATACTTGCTCTATTTTCCACGCGATTAACATGCTCGGAACCAGTTGACCCAAATAGTGCACAATATCAATCTTGTATTGTCCCCGATATTTTTATGCAAATGTGCTGATTTCGTATGCATCCGTGCACACATCGTTATTTATCACTCCAATAATCACATGCATGACATCGTCACTATTATTTATATTTGTAGGTAATACAGTAAGTCAAAATCTGCCCAGCAGATGCATTTATTTTACACTAGCTGGCGCCTCGCGGCTTCACCCGCGATTTTTTTATCTTTTGTAAAAATATTTTTTTTTAATAAAAAGTATCCTATGTTACTTCTAATACCTCCAGAATATGTGTACAAAGTTTCATGATGATCGGTTCAGTAGTTTTTGCGTGAAAGCGTAACAAACAAACTTACATTCACATTTATAATATTAGTATGATGGAACGCCACAACCCTGCAAGTGGGTAACTCGATTAGATTTTTCTGGCTTTTAACTTCCCGTATTGACTGTCAAAAATCTTCATATTGCATATTGGACCAACTGATCTTTGAGGCTGAGGTAATGTATGGTCACCCATCCACAGACGAACCTCAGCAAGCGTTGCTTAATTTGGAGATTGACCCATACGGCTATTATTTTCATTAGCCACAATCATCTACTGTACGTAAGTGATATTTTTTTTGGAAACGTTAGCTCATAATTTTGTTCGAGTTTCGGGACAAAACAATGGCAACATAAATTTTCATTAGACTACATCTGAAGGATAAGACAAAGATTTATGAGCGTTGCTTAGATGACTAATTGAGTAACAGTGTTGACTAAGTTCTTGTAACAAATAAAACAGGCGAGATCAACTTAGACTTACTTTTATACAACAAAGAAAATAGGTAACATTTCTTTTTTTTTTGTCTGAATAAATGTTTTTGAGCGTAAATAGTGAGCCGTATTAGCTCCTAAGAATAATAAATTGGATTTTTACAAACTTTTGTTTAACTTGCAATGTATGTATGTGTGTTCAGGTCAAATCTTGCAACTGAATTTTAAAGCAGTTATCCTCCACCGATTAAGATGATATTTTGCATACACGGTTCTTTTGGATGACATGCATCATCACTTAACGTCATTCTAAATCCAATATGGCGGACGGCCCAAGTTGGCTGACTAATTATTTTTGTGCACTTCCGTGATATGGGTATCAAATGAAAGGGTTTGCTGAGAAGAATACGAAAAAAAACCGGCCAAGTGCGAGTTGGACTCACACACTAAGGGTTCCGTACCAATATTTATTTATTTAATACTTCATGCACACACAAGTACAAAGATGGACTTAATGCCTTAGGCATTTTCTACCAGTCGACCTTTGGGTGATGGAGAGATAAACAGCGGTAGGTGCAAATATTGAAAGTTATATGGATTATTTAAATATACATATAAACTATAAATGCAATATAATTATACCATATATATTCAAAATAATAAACTAAATACATAAATATACTTAAAAATTAGTAGTAATAGTTAAATATCGCAAAAAAACGGCAAAAAAAATCACGTTTGTTGTATGAGACCACTACTTAAATATGTATTTTAAACTGTTTTTTGTCTTTGTTGTTATAGCGGCAACAAAAAAACATCAATTGTGAAAACTGCAACTGTCTAGCTATCACAGTTCATGAGATACAGATTGGAGACAGACAGACAGATGGACAGTGGAGTCTTAGTAATAGGGTCCCTTTTTACCCTTTGGGTACGGATCCCTAAAAAGCTTGTTTTAAAAAAAGTTTTTTTTTAATTTGTATTTTCTATAAAACTTTAGACATATCAGAATTAGATAGTTAGAAAGTAGTTATTCCATTCTCTTCTTCTTCATCGTAACATCGACAAGTAGTTTATAGTTTTCCTCTGGGAGCCATAAATACAGAGCTGCCAAAACAGTACGAGAAACTATGAATCACTAAAAGCTCCTTCTGTTATAAGCACTTCAATACATTCCTAGTGCCTACTATTCCAAGTCATGAAAATATAAAAAAGAAAGTACATACGAGTACTTAGGTATTCATTGAAAAAATGTATCTACATTATCCAAATATTTTATTTATGGCAGGTTTTCTTAAGATCGACTGACCCAAATAAAGCAATATTTATGTTGCCAAGTTATGTCTAGCATGAATTGAAATGACAACGTTCTCTACCTAGTTGCCGAAGGTCACAAAACAAAATTGGTAGCTTATACTTAATAAGCTAAGCCCGCTAACCTACTTAGATATTTTGTACAAAAATGTCTTCAATAGGGAACGAACAATAGGTAGGGATGTTTTCTGGGTAGAAAAAAAAATCTATTTAGTCTGTCAGAGAGTTTATCAAATAATATTAGACCAGTATTTTTAACTTATCAAGTAAATAAAAATTGACAAAGATAAAGCGCATCAAAGTTCAGGAGTGGGGCTTTTGACGTCACTTTGTCAGTATAAAGTGTAGTACACCGTGACGTAACACAATATTTCAAAGCACTGTATCGTCGTAATTTTTTGTTGACGTAGCAAAAGGAAAATACGTGTCCAATATTTTTAAGTTTTTGTAGGTTGCGAACTAAGTATTACATAACATCATGCCTGCATTCCGCGAAGGGTTGGGCAGAGGAGCACATATAATAAATACACACACACACATACATTTTGTCAGTTATGTTAAGTCCCATGTAACAAGGGACGTGCCCATTGTCATCAACCGGACAGATATTTAGAATACGGGCAGCTACTGAGAAATTGCAGAATAAGTTCAATAAGTAGATAATTCAACAAAATAGTTAGGTAACATTACTGAAGTACATAAACAATCAAAGCTCTGAATATTGCTGTAAACAAAACTTAAAGTGGATTGACGGACAAAATTAACTTTGCAGTAAGAAACACACACACATCACACTTCGACATAAGGCCCAGTCAATTAACCAACTTTAAATAAATTAAAAATCTTTTTTTAAGGTACAAATTTACGGTTTTAGGATTTTTCACCTTTACTTGTGCTGTGAGACATTGCTTCTTTCCAAATTTCATGGTTCTAGGTCAACGGGAAGTATTCTATAGGTTTTGATTCCCATGCGATTCGTCAATTTTACGACATAAACGGCGTTATCTTTTGATTCCGTTGTTCTAAGATTGATATTATCACAGTTGCAAGGGAATGCAGACTATTTATAATATCTTATACTCAAGTATCATATATATATATACATATATAATTTGAAATGAAAGGTAAAGGTTCAAGTAAAAAAATTTCTTAATCCCCGACATGTTTTTTTTATTCCATACTTTTTAAACTGATTATTTATCAACAATCTATCGATCACCTAATAATGGCACGATGTCTTGCGAGAATACCCTAATTAAAACAGTAAATAGCCCATAACTTTTGAACGGTTGAACCATTTTCCATCAATCTTAGTTAATACCCGATAGTGTAACCTTTCCAACAGAAAAAAAAACTAAATCAAAAACGGTTCATCCGTTTAGGAGCTATGATGCCACAGACAGAAACACAAACACAGGTACACACGTCAAACTTATAACACCCCTCTTTTTCCGTCGGTGTTAAAAATGTAAAGATAAACAAGTAAAATTTAAAAATCCCTCGACACATTTTTATTTCGTGCTATACATATAATTTATCTAATAATAGACACACTTCGATCGACAATCTATTGAACAAGTAATTATGACACGATATCTTGCGACAAGTAAGCATTTAAAATTTCCAAAACTTCCGACAACTTTATTCATTTCATACTTTTTAAACTACATAATTTATCTAGTAGACACGCTTCGATCAACAATCTATCGTACGCGTAATTATAACACGATATCTTGAGAAAATACCCCTATTCAAACATTAAAACGCCCATAACTTTTGAACGGCTGAACTTATTTTCATTAAACAAAGCTAAGAACACTCCCGATAGTCACCTTGCAAACAAAAAAAACTAAATCAAAATCGGTTCATCCGTTTAGGAGCCATGATGTCACAGACAGATTCACAAATACACAAACACACATGTACTCACGTCAAACTTATAACATCCCACTTTTTCCGTTGGGGTTTAATAAAGTAGAAGCTAATTAATTTATTATTCATTGATGATTCCTGTCCCAAATTTATACAACCACAAGAGTGTAGTTACAAACATTTATGTGCTCCTGAAAGCTGAGGATCTAAATAGCCGTTATTGGCGTAATAAAATTATATTGCTCTATGAGCAAAGATGCCTATTGATTTAACTAAACTATTTCTTTCACTTTGCTACAGTTAGGTTGTACAAACGTAGGGATTATGAACCTACCATTGTATTTACTATCTAACATTAATAAGTACTTAAAAAAAATATATTTAAGGTACTTAGCTATTGTAGCTACTAAATTAAATTGTCTTTGACAATGGAGAAGTCAAACTAAGCTTATCTTTACAGTAGATAAGGTTTGTCCTGATAAGGAAACCTAATTGAACAGTCAGAAACTAATAGGTTAGGTATACCTATCTACTGGAATTGGTATTCTATTACTTCAATAGCACTATTAACCACGTTTCGGGCACTTAAGGGGTTAACTCAGGTAGGTATTTCACGCCAGTGCTCGAGCGCTGGCTCGGGAGGAGGCACGGCTCCCTGTCGTTTCGGGTGACGCAGGTGCTCTCGGGGCATGGTTACTTCGGGAAGTACCTGTGTCGCAAAAACAGGGAGCCGGACGCCCGGTGTCACCACTGCGTCGACTGCCGGGAGGACACGACGCGGCACACGCTGGCAGAGTGTGCCGCTTGGGAGGAGCCACGCCGTGCCCTCATCTCAGAAGTGGGCAGTGACTTGTCGCTGCCGGCCGTAGTCGAGTCTATGGTCGGCAGCGAGGAGTCCTGGGACGCGGTGGTATCCTTCTGCTAATCAGTCGTCTCGCAGAAGGAAGCTGCGGAGAGGGAGAGGGAGATTTCATCCGCTCACCCGATCCGCAGCAGACGCGCCGGGCGTCGGCGGAGGGCGGACAACGCCCTCTTCCGGGCCCCATAAATGGGTCCAGGGGCGACAGACTCGGGGACGTCCGTCGCCCCCCACACATCAGGACCCGAGGTTGTGGCGCGTAGTGTTCCACGCGCACCCCTCTTAGACGTTGCGGGGGTAGTCAAATACCTCACTCCCCCCCAACCCGAGATCGTGGCCGGGGGTTACGGAAGTATCGTATGTTCCCGCGACCCCCGGCGTAGGTGTGAGATGGAATACCGGGGAGGTTATAGTCAGTACAAGTCTGACAGATCCCTCCGCCTCCCCAGGGCGGAGGACATCCAATAAGGATTTTCCATACCGGAAAAAAAAATTAAAAAAAGGTAGGTAATCATAAAAAGATCGTCCATTCGTTACGACAAATATACGATTGTTATAAATATATTTAAAGGTCAGGCAGCCTCTTGTCTTTTTATTCCCCACCGGCTAAAGAGGGGTGCTAAAATTTAGAGGTGTGTATCTGTGTGTTTGTGTATCTGACTGTGGCATCATAGCTCCTTAACGGATGAACCGATTTTGATTTCGGATTCGTTTAATGGTGACTTTATCGAGAGTGTTCTTAGCTATGTTTGATGAAAATCGGTTCAGCCGTTCAAAAGTTATGGGCGTTTTACTGTTTGAATCGGGCGGTGTTTGCAAAATATTGTGTCATAATTACTTGTCCAATAGGTTATCGATGGAAACGTGTTTTATTGATGGAAAGTCACATTATGTAGCCTCAGATCAAATATATGTAGCATGAAATAAAAATGTGCCGGGGTTTTTCAAAATTTTCCTGTGGGCAAAAGAAAGAAAGAAAGAAAACATTTATTGCCAACAGAACATGAACATACACAAATCAAAAAAACAAAAACAGGGATGCGTATCAGTAATATCTTACAACCCCTCTTGCAACGTCTGATCAGCTATTCTACATATGTATGAATATATTAACCCTACCAGTACCTAGATAATATTAACAGAACCCTCATCAACATGGTAAGTACTTCATGCCTACTTAGTAACCTAGTAGGTTTGATGTGGATACGTAACACACATTTAAGTACCTACCGTTATCCGAATACGTACCATACCTAATAAGCATACCACATATCACTTAACTAATATGTAATATATATGATACTTTAAACACCAAGCACTTACCTACTGATCGCTTTTGTGCGAAGAAACTTAAGTGAGTAGTTAATAATATCAACAAATCAGAAACATCGACTTGCGCAATTATCATGTTATTAAAGAGTTAATAGAAAGCATTTCTCAACCGCATATCTGGTTAATATTTATACTAACTACCAAAATCAGTAGGTATCATTTCAGACAGGGGCGCCGACTCGGTGGCTGCTCGGGGGCTCCAGCACCCGCAAGATGCAAAGAATGGGTGGTGACGTATTACTAAGATTTATTTATTTAAGTAAACACCAACAACATATTTGCAATTTCATTTACAGGGTTAAAATTAAATTAGAAAATGGTCCTGTGCAAACAGATCAGTTACAGGCGTGCACATCGCTCACAGCCTTGTGTTTGCGAATACAAAAATGTCAAATAGTAATAATCTACGGGTTAAATTTGGAATTGAATTAAAATTGCGCAATAATAAAAAAATAAACTAAATCAGCTTTCAAAATACAAATTAAGATAAAATATAACAATGAGAGAAGACATATAAGAGAAGATTTTATTTAACGGTAGATTCGCGTTTGACCACTGTCTCGCCTGACGGTAAGCGATGACAGAGGTCGAAGGTGAAACACGCTTGCCTAGAAGTAAATAAATTGCTATAATCTTTAGAGCTCACTTGCTCTTGCATTCCAGACTATTAATTGCGTATAGCTAGCTACATGAGCTCCCCACATAAACTATCCCAGATGCCAAAACTTTCTTGCTTCGCTCGCTCTAACATACTCGTAAAATTGATATTTTCTTGTAAAATCTATAAATATTAAAACTATATAGCCCAGGGTGCCACATCTTTAAATACGCCAATGATATTTATTTATTCATCGGTCAGTCCGCATTTTTCTTCTCGAATTTTGCCAGTTATTTTAAACGACTCATCAAACGGGCAAGAGCTGAACCACGGAATTTTCTAGAAGTCGGCGCCACTGATTTCAAAATCGATTATATTCAAAATTGGTATAATGGGCATAAAGGGCTATAATCTAAAGTACTTTTAAACCGCAACCAATCGTCTTAAATGAATATTGAAATCGAAATGGATTGGATTTTATATCCCCATCCCGGAGCATTAGCTGTTTAGAAAATTTTTGGACATTTAAGTTCCTACCTATAAAGAAGTAAATCATTCAAGCAAAATAGAAGATTATAGTTTCATCGTAGTTTTCATAGATTGTTTGTAGTAAAAATCGTATAGGTATAGTGTTAGTACATTCACTAACAGATAATGCTCAGGCTAAACCGCTGCCGCTCTGGGTCTGGACTGGACTGGACAGGACACTGGACAGTAAAGAAGAAAAGTGAGACTTACTTTAAAGCTTATCCTTAAATAGCACGTCCCATGTATAGTAGTCACAGTGGATTTTTGTGTCTCTGAAGTTGGCTGCAAGACCCTGCGCAGTTGCTATTTTTGCGTGAATGTTAAAGTAGAAGACAGCAATGTATAACTGCCTCTTTCACTCGCTTACGTTTGCCGCATCGTTCTATCTCGCTTACTGTATGCAGTATACTCGTTAACAAACTGTTTCTTGCGCAATGGTTCGCAGAGCCAACTTCAGAGACACAAAGTTAAGCTGACTACTGTAATAGAGGCGAGCATATTGCTATCAACCGGGCACAAATCTCTAAGCTGCTTCTGAGAAATTCAGTCACGTGTCCAATTGCGGCTACCGTTTTTATGTCCACAATTTTTATGCAAATATAATTTCAAATGTCAACAGTAAAAATAAATAATAACAATGTCAAAAATGTCAAGTAATAAAAAACACGAGCGATCACCGCATGGTAAGAGGCACATTGAACATTAATATTAAGCTTGAAAGGTCTCGACTGATGAAGGCCACGCTCCGTCCAGCACAGATCCGGGTCCAAAACCCCGAGAGCTTTCAGCTCGAACTCCAGAATCGCTTCGAGTGCCTAGGTAGCTCCGTGGACGAATATAGCGACGGGTTCGTGGAAGCTGTCCATTCGGTCGGGTCTAAGTTTTTCAAGACTCGTCGTACAGATAGAAACAAAAAGCTCTCTGATCCTACCCTCAAGCTTATGAAGGAGAGGCGTGAGATGATCCTGCAGTCTTCAGATGAGGCGTGCAAATACCGGCAGCTCAATAGACAGATCTCTAAATCCTTGAAAAGAGACCTCCGCCGCTTTAATACCGAGTGTAATAAAGACGCGATTGAGCGAAATAAAGGCTCCAAGGTTTTTTCAAGGGATCTGGCTATTGGGCAGAGCCAGCTCACGAAACGGAAGACCGACGATGGCAGGATCGTATCCGCCAAACCGGGGCTTCTGAGGGAGATCGAGACATTCTATGGGCACCGGACGTCAGCCTGTACGAGATTGGGATGGCTCTGAAACAGCTTAAAAACAACATGGCGCCGGGTGATGACGGAATCACGGCTGAACTTCAGGAGTTCAGGCGGGTGAAAAACCCGTCCTTAAGGCACTTCAGAAGCTGTTTGATTCCGTCATACTCGAGGGCAAAACGCCACAGGTATGGTGCAGGGGTGTGGTGGTACTCTTCTTCAAGAAGGGCGACAATGCCCGGCTGAAGAACTATAGGCCCATCTCACTTCTTAGCCATGTCTACAAGTTGTTTTCAAGAGTCATCACGAATCGTCTCTCGCGCAGGTTTGATGATTTCCAGCCTCCCGAACAAGCCGGATTCCGAAAAGGCTTTAGCACCGTAGACTACATACATACGCTGCGGCAGGTTATACAGAAGACCGAAGAGTATAACCTGCCTCTCTGTTTAGCGTTTGTGGACCACGAGAAAGCCTTCGATTCGATCGAGACTTGGGCTGTACTGCAGTCTCTCCAGTGGTGCCAGTTCGACTACCGGTACATTGAGGTGTTGATGTATTAGTACAAAAACGCCACCATGTCAGTCCGTCTTCAGGATCAGACCTCGAAACCAATCCTTCTCCAGCGTGGCGTGAGACAGGGTGACGTCATTTCTCCGAAACTGTTCACTGGAGGATGTATTCAAGGTTCTGGACTGGAGGAGCCTAGGCATCAACGTTAATAGGCGAGTACATCACTCACCTTCGGTTTGCCGACGACATAGTGGTCATGGCTGAGACCATGGAAAGCCTCAGTAAAATGCTTGATGACCTCAGTAAAGCTTCCGAAAGAGTGGGTCTTAAAAACGCCCATGTAGCACCCACTCCTATCAAGATCGGAGACTCTACACTCGAAGTTGTAGACGATTATGTCTACCTGGGACAAACGATCCAGTTGGGTAAGTCCAACTTCGAGAAAGAGGTCAACCGTTGAATCCGACTCGGCTGGGCGGCGTTCGGGCAGTTGCGTGGTATCTTCTCGTCCAAATTTACCGCAGTGTCTCAAGACAAAAGTCTTTGACCAGTATGTGTTGCCAGTGATCACTTATGGGACCGAGACATGGTCGCTCACAATGGGCCTTATCAGAAAGCTTAAAGTCACCCAAAGGGCAATGGAGAGGGCTATGCTTGGAATTTCCTTGCGTGATCACGTCAGAAATGATGACATCCGCAGGAGAACTAAAGTTACCGACATAGCCCGGCGAATTACTAAACTTAAGTGGCAGTGGGCAGGGCACATTGCTCGCAGAACGGATGGCCGATGGGGCCGAAAAGTTCTGGAATGGCGACCGCGAACCGGAAGACGATACGTTGGAAGGCCTCCCTCTAGGTGGACCGATGACCTGGTTAAGGTTGCGGGAAGGCGCTGGATGCTAGACGCACGGGATCGGTCAATGTGGCGACGCCTGGGGGAGGCCTATGTCCAGCAGTGGACGTCTTTCGGCTGAAATGATGATGATGATGATGAATTAAAACATCCAATAACAATAATTTATATCTACTATATGTAAAATATCAATCAGATGTCAAATCTGTGGAAAAATATCAATCAATAGTAGAAAAATTGCATGTCAACTCCGTGTAAAAAATTAATAAAAACAGTTAATGTCAAAATAGTAACAACAATCTATGTCAAAATGAAAGATTCTGCCAGAAAATCGCAAATACTATAGTAAGCCGTTACTTAGAAACGACTTTAATTGTTTCTTGAGTTGCACATTATTGAGGTATCTCCAACTTTTGGGTAGCTTATTATAAACAATTGGAGCCATGCAAAAAACTTTTGCGCATAAGTGCCGTTCTACTGCTATGCTAGAGCTGACTTTAATCACGCCTGTTTCTCGGAAAAATAAGCCACTATTATTTCTAACAAACATTACCGTTTCCAGAATGTAAATAGATGGCAATGTTAATATTTTATAACGGATGAAATAACGCTTACAACTGTCGGTGGTTTTTAATTTAAACATGGCTCTTAGACATCTCTTTTGTGCTTTAAACACTAATTCTTTGTTCGTTGAGTTACCCAAAAAGATAACCCCATATCTGAGAACCGATTCAGTTAGCCCGTAGTAAGCGTCTAATAGCGCATCATAATTAACGGTTCGAGACAGTATGTACAAGACGTACGCACTACTGCTTATTCTTTAAGTTAGGTCTTCTATGTGCGTCTTCCAATTAAAACTACGATCTAGAGTATAAATTTGAACAATATAAGGGGAATGAATAGTAAAAAAGAGTTAGTTTACAAGAGTTTAGTTGAGTTAATAGTAAATTATACAGGGTGGCCAAAAAGTCGTGGATCAAACGAAACAGGGAGACACGGGAGGTAATTTCCAACAAAAAATCTTTCTACAGCATGGCCATAACTTCATTGCACGAAAAGATATGAATTATTTTTGTTTTTTCCATGAAACTACCGAGATTTTTTACAATTTAATCAGTAGAAAATTAAATTGATTAAAAACGATAAAACAAAAGGTGTTGTATTATGACTCGATTATGTATCAATACTACAAAAAATGTATTGCAGCTCTTGGTATCAAACTTAACGAGCAATGAATTTTTTTCCGTAAATTTTGAAGCGTTACAAAAAATTACTTCTCACTTTAAGACCACCATTTGAAAAAAAAAAATATTACGGAAAAGTGACCCTGTATTAAAAAAGCTTGCTGGTTTAATGCTGATTCGAATGAGGTACAACACTTTACTCTTTGATCTTTAGTTTTGGTTTTACGGTCGTTTTTTCATATCAAGGTGCAAATTTAATAAAATAGTAAATTTAAAGGAAAGTTTAGATTTTTTATAAAAACAACGAATATGCATTCTACACAGTAGGCTATGCAGGTGACATAGCTATAATGGTTAATGGGAAATTCCCGAACATTGTCTTTGAAAGGTGTTTCAAGGTCCAAATCCTAACAATAGAGGACTTGACGAAGGGACTCGATCTACCAGAACAAGATAGTCTGGTGTGGTACACTGATGGATCCAAAATGGAATCAGGTACAGGAGCGGCAATATACGCAAATGGTTAGCTTAGGGAAGATGGCAAATGTATTCCAAGCAGAAACATATGCCATAATAACGTGTGCTCAAGAGAATATAGATAGAGGAACCAGAGGTAAATTTATATATATTCTTAGTGACATGGACTTATTCTGGAAGCTATCCAGACTCTAAACAGGCTTGGGCAGCATAACAGGGTAAGACTGATGTGGGTCCCACAGGAAACACAAAGGAATCCATGGTAACGAAGTGGTCGATGAACTGGCAAGAAAGGGCTCAGCAAATGATTTTGTGGGTCTAGAACCATGTGTAGGCATTTCAACGTGTCTCATAAAAGCCACATTTAGGGAGTTTGCAGATCACAGACAACGGACACATTGGCTGTCTAATACCGGGCTTCAACACTCCAAGAAATTCCTGGGCTCTACGTTCAAAGCACTGGAATGCATCTGGAATATGAGCAGGGGACAAATCCGCTACCTGCTTGGGGCCTTTACAGGGCACGGAACCAACTACATGCTCATGAAGATGGGTCTAACCGCGACACCCATGTGGAGGTTGTGTGGGGAACATACGGAACGCATGGAGCAACTTCTGTGCACATGCGATGCACTGGCTGGTAAGCAAATGAGTCTCCTAGGGGCTGGATATTCAAAACCAGAAGACTATAGGCTCATATCTCCTAGTCTAGTTGTAAAACTCATGAAAAGAGTTTTCAACGAGATTGGGGAGGAGTAGGTACAATAGATCCCAATGGGTCGAAGTGTCAGAGTTATTTCTCGGCCCCTTCACAAGATAAGATAAGATACTAATCTAAATATAGTTAGGTAAGACTGTAGGAGGTACCTACATACCGATATTATTCAGCATCTAAATGCTTAAGGTACACAGCTTATACTCAACACCTACATAAACCGTAGACATGATAAGGAGCTATTAAAATTCGGAGCGCACTTTCGCCTTCCATAAGTTATTCTTCGGTAATGGAAATTCAATGTCGCATCTCAATATTCTAGGAGTGTTTCATTGAAGTAAACACACTTGTGCAATATTAACGAGTTTAACCTTTGCATAAACTAGGTTATAGGTACAGAATACAATCCCGAGCAGAGTTCAATCCCGGGATTACGGGATTTATTATGCGTAGGAAAGTTCGGGATCCCGGGGCTGTCCCAGGATTATACTATGTGGTTTTTAATTGTGCATATGATAAAAAAAACACTTAAAATAATTCATTAGTAAGTAATTTCTTAATAATTGTTAATTAATATTGTTGCACAACACAATATATTTAAAATTAGGAAAAACAGACAAAAAATAAAACTTTAGATTTTATAGAATTTCGAAAGCACAATCTCAGAAATATCAAAACATCCAACTTTCGACTTCCAATCCATACTTCTAAGCTTGCTTAGTCGCGTAGTTTATTACCAATTTTAGCAGTAGGTATAATCCCCAGCACGTAAGTTGGCAAGAATCGTTAGATGCGCAGAAATCGTTTTTAGGTCTCTTAAGCAGGGAACGTTTAGCATTGTTCCGAGCGCGCGATTGGTTGGTCAGTTGACACAAGGATTGACTGACCAAACGCGGCGAGTCCAAGTTCCTTTCGCTCTATACATATGGTGGTTGGTCAGTTCGCGAAATATGCACGAACTTACCCTCACTACGCCAAAACCTTGCCAAGTTACATGCCGGGGATTATACTTAGCAAAAAACCCTCGCTCAGATTCTAAACTGGTTGAAGGTATATACAGGGTGTCCCAGAAATCGACGTCAAGCCGTAAATGGGTGATAGACCAAGTTATAACAGTTCTCAGAAAAATACGAAAAAAAATCTATCTCATGTTTTTAAAAAATTATGTTCACTTTAAAAATTTACTAAAAAAATCAATCCCTGTAATGGTTCTTTAACTCCAATTGCTACAAATCCCATAATTTATCTAATTTTTTTATTATTATGTAATCTTGAATAATGCTTGTGTAGATTTTTGCCTAAAATTCAAAGCCAACTCCTCCTACTTGGAAGAAAATTAAACTTTTTCAAAACCAAATTATTCAAATTTACTATTTCGCCCAACTTTAACTGACTGTACTGAAAAAAAAATGTACTACGCTAGTTTGGCAAGTAACATGAAAAATTGGCGCATTTAATAAGGATTCAAAAATGGTGTAACACTTGCTAGATTACGTTTTCAATAATTGGTCAATTTTTTTTTTGTAGATAGCCTCGGTTTTTACACAAAATGTCCATACTTCCTTAAAATGACTTTAGCTTACCTAAAGCTTTGCTAAACTCCGTTTCTAGTTCGATAGAGACGTTACGTAATTTAAGAGCAAAGTTATGATAGTGACTCAACCTTTTTACTTTAAGTCAGGACCAGTTTTCTCATCTTAGAAAAAAAAAAACAAATTATCAGATTTAATTTTTTTTTATTACAATAAATGTTCAAACTGCCTTCCTTCGACGGCAATGCAAGCACGACATCTTCTTAAAAAAGATCTGAAAAAAAATTAAATCTTATATCTGAATAGGATTTTTTTTCAGTACCTATTCTGAATACCCCAGCCTCGTAGGCTGGCTCTTCATTACATTTTAGGCAGAAATAGGAAATGCTTAGTGCAAGCAGTAAGCATATAAATATCTATTGTATCTACAGGGTGTCCCAGAAATCGACGTCAAGCCGTAAATGGGTGATAGACCAAGTTATAACAGTTCTCAGAAAAATACGAAAAAAAATCTATCTCATGTTTTTAAAAAATTATGTTCACTTTAAAAATTTACTAAAAAAATCAATCCCTGTAATGGTTCTTTAACTCCAATTGCTACAAATTTACTATTTCGCCCAACTTTAACTGACTGTACTGAAAAAAAATGTACTACGCTAGTTTGGCAAGTAACAAGAAAAATTGGCGCATTTAATAAGGATTCAAAAATGGTGTAACACTTGCTAGATTACGTTTTCAATAATTGGTCAAATTTTTTTTTGTAAATAGCCTCGGTTTTTACACAAAATGTCCATACTTCCTTAGAATGACTTTAGCTTACCTAAAGCTTTGCTAAACTCCGTTTCTAGTTCGATAGAGACGTTACGTACGTTTCGTCGTATCGTGGGTGCGTTTACAAACATATAAACTCACATACACAACACTCAGAACCGGAACAACTATCTGTGGGTCATACAAATATTTGTTCCGTGCCGGAATCGAACCCGCGACACGCAGCGCAGCAGTCAATCGCTCAACCACTGTGCCAACCGTGAATCGCATATTGAATATAATAAATACCTATATAAATATACATATTATATATATTTATGAAGTAACAGAAAAGAAGAAAGTGAGATGACTCTGCTTATTTAGAAAATAAATGCGTAATTTCCACTTAAATGCGGACCGACTGGTGGCCGTCCTGATCTCGGCAGGAAGCGCATTCCAAAAAAGAATGGACAAATTTTGAAAGGAAGAGTGAACGAAATCAGTAGTATGAGAAGGACAGAGTAAGAGGAGATTATTGAAAGAAGGCAACTTGCGAGCGTGTGAAGAACTTAGATATTGAAAGCCAGAGATAAGATTGGAAGAAGGCGTGGGCAAATTGAGTAGAGAGAATAGTGTGGTCAAAGTGCGTAAACTTCTTCTCTGGCGAATGGGCAACCTATTTAACTCGGACCTGTAGCTCGATACATGGTCATATTTTCGAAGATCAAATATGAATGTAATGCAGTTGTTCAAGACCCTAACTAGTTTATCCAGCAAGACTACGTTCAAGTCAAAGTAGCACACGTCCCCATAGTCGATGACTGGAAAAATTAAAGCCTGCACAAGCATTGTCCTATACTGCCCAGACCCAGGAATAAATCCTGGATACGCCCCTGAGTAGATACCTACCTTCCTACTAGCTACCTACCGGGCCAAGTGATTTTTTCATGTATCTGTCATAGTTAAAACCCGTTTTTCGTTAGAACCCATTTTCCCTAGTTAAAACTAGTTTTTACTAAATGCCTTTGTTAAAAGTAGAAATATCTAGTCAACACTAGAATTTAACGCTGATATATTTAATTTTCATATTAAACTATTTGTTACTCCGAGCTTTAGCTAAAACTAGCATTAGAGAAACTAATCCTGAAGCAAGTGATTAATCAGGGCACTATGTATAATGCCCGGGCTATATGAATCTAGTCAAGTCAAATCGGGCAATGTAATGAATACTGATTTAAACTTCTATATTTATCACATTGTCTGGTCATTATGAATATTATACGTGTCGGTTGGACAATTTGATTATTATGGTCAATAAATTAGTTCAAGAGCGAGCGAAGTGAGCTCGGGAGCTTAGAGCACCCCGAGACGGATAGGTTTGAAGGAGACGACGGGAGCTGAAGGGAGCGAGCAAAGCGAGCGAACTCATCTCCTGTCATATCCTTCATGTTAGGTTACTTTAGAACCTGCAGACAGAAATAGGAGTCCCGCGCAGTGGAGCTCCGTCGATTTAATTGCTTAAATAGTAATCGTACTAATCTATTCTATATTAAAACCAATGTCAACATTAAAATATAACATCATAATAGTATTTTATCACATTGTCTTTTCATATTGGACATTTGAATGATATTTAATTGTGAGCGTTAGTTAATTCTAGTTTTAACAAAGGCATTTAGTAAAAAAATTGTTCTTATTAGGGCAACGCATTCTATCTAAAAACTGGTTTTAACTGTAACATATCCATCAAACATTTAGAATAACATAGACCTACGATGGACCTATGTAAGTACTTAGCACTTACATTTTGCTACATAAACGCACAGAATGAAAAACAACAATAAAATAAAAAACTGGCCAAGTGCGTGCTGGTCTTCGCACATTTAGGGTTCCGTACTAAACCGCACAATTAAGTTGGATGTAATAGGAAAAATGAGGGAATTTCAAAGAAAAAATCAGATTCATCAATGTATTGGTATTTGTTAGTAAAATATACGTAATAATTACATACCATTATCACCAAATTTCAAGTGCATAGGTTAAAATTATTTGGAACAAAATTTTGTAAAAAGCTGAATTTGTTGGCTTTACATCAATTTGACTTCCAATATTTTTTAAAACAAAAAAATCTGTATTTATCTTCTCAACGAGTTCTAAACAACGATGTTCTGAACTTGCTCCAGCGAGTGGGGTACTCGCTGGAGCAAGTAAAAAAAAAATCCATGGCCCCCTTAAACTGTATGGAAGCCCCACTTAAAATATTTAAAAAAAATGTTAATTCAAACACTTAAAAAACCCCATGCTCTACATATTTGCGAACTAGCTGACCAATATCAGATGTATCAGCCGACAGCACAGCATGATTTTCTTCTTGTTTAAGTAAGTCTATTTAGGTCGCTTCTTAAGCAGTCGGGTTTTTGGACTTTCTGAATTAACTTTTTTTTATTTTTAACTTTTTAGTTAACATTTTTTTCGTATTACATTTAAACATATGCGTTTTATATGTTTTTGAAATCACCTCTTAAAACCCTTTATTTAGATACCCCACGACAAGCTTGGAAGAAAAAAAAATGGGCTCCCACAATATGGCGCACAAATCTGCCATTTTTCTATTTGCCAATTTTAAGACGACGACTGTCGCCAACGACCTTGAAGTTGGAGGTACAAAACGCGCACTCGTTCCACACCCGGGCGACCCAAAATTTAGTAGTTTTTTTTGTACTTTCCTTATTATTTTATGACTTTAAAAATAAAACCTCAGGTCAAAATGTAGATAGTTAAATTAACTTTGAGATGGTGTCGATTTCACTAAAATACGCCCAGCGGTTTTGGTGCTATTGTCGTGTTTTTGTCCGTTTTAGACATAACTTTACAAATTAATTACACTATGTTATACGAATAAAACTCAAAATTTTCTTAGATCAAATTATTAAAAAAAAAGCAAGTAATTACGACTATCCGTTTAGACGTGATTCTCATTTCAAAATCAGCTGCTCAGGGATATCTGCGCCTCAATGTAGCCAGTGACACTCGCAGGGATAAGCCAATTCTATTAACCTAAGAATCATCAAAATCGGCCAACCGTTTGGTCTCTAGAACCCCAAATAGGAACATACATACATGCATACGTACATACATATATAGACTGATAAACACATTACCCTTCCTCGGCAGTAGGATAAAAAAGTTTTGGGTCAACAAGATGCTTATACTATGAAAATTTGAAGACTGTAGCTGTAACCATTTGGCTGTAAAACGACGAACAGACGGACAGACAGACGGACACGTGAGTGACAGCAATAGGGCCCTGTTTGTTGGACCCTTCGAGCACGGCACCGTAAAAAGTAATATATATAATATTTGATATTATTAGGTACTTTTTATAGGTGCGAGGCGTTCACCGTAAAGTACCTATCGAAGATATCCTCCGGAGTGATATAAGGCAAATCCTTAGATAATATTTACCCGACACGCCGCCTTCTGAGACAATTTCAATTTCACGCGCGAAAATCACAGGTATTCATAAGTCCGTGATAAAAGTTATAGCTATTCATAGGTATTGGGAATTCTCTTGGAATTTGAGTAAGTTGTTAAGCTATATTGATTTGTTTGAGACTAAAATACAATAGCGAAATGTTACCCACATTTCAGTATAGGTATCAATAGAGTATAGTGTCGGTAGGTACTTCAGGTACTGACCGGGGACGGTTGCTTCGGTGAGTACCTGAATAGGATTGGGCGAGAGACCACGGCAAATTGCCACCATTGCGGACTCGATCTCGAATCTGCACAGCACTCGCTCGAGGAGTGCCTTGCGTGGGCCTCTGCGGCAGTTCTTGGTCGCCAAGATTGGGCGAGACCTGAACAGAAAACTGGAGAGGAATGGCCTCCTTCTGTGTGACCATTATAGTCCAGATGGAGGCCGCCGAGCGGGGTCGTGAGAGGGCCGACCCTGCTCGGAGAAGTAGGCGTCGTGGCGGCAACCACCTCAATGCCTAAAACGCCGAAAGCCCACCTGCATCAAGGGCAGGCGAGACTCCGGGTCATGGGCGGTCAGATTGAGAATTCTGTCCGCCCGCCAAGTGTCTCTAGGTGGCACAGTGATCACGTGCTGCCGTGCACAGTGAGGCTCAGGAGAGACGCTTTTTTTTTGAAAGATGACCTTTATCGAGAGTGTTCTTAACTACAATTCTTTTATATATATTTAATAGACGAAGTGATTAACCAGGTCACTATGTATAATGCCCGGGCATTATGAATCTAGTAAAAGTCAAATCGGGCAATGTAATTATTTAATGTGAATACTGATTCTACATTTATCACTTTGTCTAGTCATTATGAATATTGCTACGTAACGGATGAGCAAATCGATATTTAATTATGGTCAAGGAATTAATTCAAGAGCGAGCGAAGCGAGTTCGGGAGCTTAGGGCATACGACACGGATAAGTTAGGTTCTAAGGAGATAACGGGAGATGCAGCCTTTTTGCGTAAGTGAATTCGGCAAGGTGAAGGAGATAACCCACAAAACGTCTTTCATCTCGCGCGTGATTGGTCGATTGTGGGAATTAAATCCTTCGCCTTGCCGAAATCACTTAAGCAATTAGGCTGCTGAAGTGGGCGAGCAAAGCGAGCGAACTCAGCTCCCGTCATCTCCTTCATCTTAGGTTTGGTACTTTAGACCCGGCAGACAGAAATAGGAGCCTCACGTAACGGGGTTCCGTAGACTCATATTTTTTGCTGCATCCGAACGTGTTCTCGTGGGTTTTCCAATGCAAAACGTGGGACCGTTATGAAAAAAACCCGTTACAGTGCAATTACCGGCTGACATTTTGGCGTCTATCCAAAGGTTGCGCAATCGTCAGTCGAGTGCTGAAAGAACCAGGCCGCACGGAGATTAATACTATAGTTCCGTGCGGGCATCGAACCCACGACCTTTTGTGCAAAAACTGCACTTGGCCACAGTGCATATAAATTTATCTAGTGACATAGGGGATAGGTGCAAGCCAATAAAAGTAACGTAGGTAATAATTACACCAGCGTTAGTTCGTTAATGTAGTAGATTAGGAAACTACTGCTATCTGATAAGTACGTAAGCACAGATATAAATCTAACTATATAAAGCCAGTCCCTCCATCTTTATGAAAACCAAACGTGCCACTTTTTCACACACAATTTCAAAACAAATTTACTTACCAATGAAAGAAAACATTTCCGATGCCTCGGCCAACTATGTCTATACAGACTTTACAGCTCAATAAGGCATAATTAGGCACTTTTCTAGATTCGGTGGATTTCCGGTGCCGATAATGCTAAATGAAAAGCTCAAAGTACGATCATTGATCGTAATTTTACTCCGTTTTTTGACACGCGAAGTTCATACAATCGCATCATCTAATTAGATTTATATCTGTGTACGTAAGGCTTTGACGTTGAATTTATTGAGAATTTTATTTAAGGCAAACACCATCACCAAAATATATCGACTTCGTACAATAAGGAAGATACTGAGTTACTGACTCGTAATATTAACATATTAATGCTTATTTATATTACTCCGCTTTATCAATAAACATTAATAACAAAAGACCGCGTAAACCATCCGGGTCAGTGACCGTCTTTATAGATTTATATTTCAATTCTGTATCGTATGTGTATCTTTGTGGTAGTAACATTGCAATGGCGTTATCTGTTAAGATGTTGTAACCAATACATATAATAAATCTGTAGAAAAGTCGTTTTTGTACATCGAAAATACTTCCAAAAAAAAAGCCAGGGTGTAAAAGGATAACCAACAGAACCCATTTCCAGCATTTTTGGAATATTTGTCAGTTTGTCTGTATAATGTGCACGCATTACGTCAATTTACAAAACCAATTTAGATAACTTTTATACATTAAAATTGTAAATAACTTGAAGTATTACTTAGTTAGTTTTTGTTGCATCGAAATCGACGAAAGTTAGATGAATTTAAAATGTTCAAGAAGTTAAATACATACACGCAATTCAGATACTAGGACAGTTGAACTCCATATTCGATAGATGGCGTTGTGCATTTCACATAATTTTCTGAATTGCGGTTGGAAGATAATTGGTTGGTAGTTTAGGTAAGTATGAAAGGTAGGTAGGTAAGTAGGTTAGGTAAGTAGGGTAGGTAGGTAGGTAAGTAGTGTAGGTAGGTAGGTAAGTAGGGTATGTAGGTAGGTAAGTGAGTAGGGTGAGTAGGGTAGGTAGGTAGGTAAGTTGGTAGGTAGGTCTAGGTATGTTGGGTAAGGTAGGTAGTTGACGGGAGCGACGCAGCTGTGCCGCGGGCACAGCTAGTGCAGAATAAATAAATCATCTGCATGTCCTTTTCCCATGTTACTTGGGGTCGGCGCAACACGTTTTCTCACTGACTCCCTTTTCTTTCATATCACTCCTCACACAGTCCATCCATCTATTCTATGGCCGTCCCCTCTCCATCCATCCACGTTTAAATTCGTAACTCTTTTAGTAACATGTGTTACATTACATCCCTCCTCATCACATGACCATACCAGGACAAACGGTTTCATACTCATTTCTCACTTTATCCATGCTCGTCACTCCGCACATCCATCTCAAATTTTCAACATTCTCATCTCTGCTACATGAAAAAAAAAAAAAAAAAACTCTGCTACATGAAATCTCTTTTCATCCATCATTTATACTGCCCATTCTGAACCATACAGTTTGACAGGTCTAATCACGGACTTTATTATTAATTAATAAATTAAAACAAACATAAACGGTGTAATTTATATTTCATTTTGTAACTCTGAACCTAAAACAATAAGATATAAGTAGTAGATAAATATCTTATTCGAGAATTTTGCTGTTTGTTGTGTAAAGAAATCAAAGCAAATGGCTGTCTCGGGTTTGAGTTCAAAGCTCTCATTCATAAGACTGTTCAATAACTCACTGGTTACATCAATATTTTCTTCTACCATAGATTTTATAAGTAGCTACCTTTCACTTAATAATACAGTTATTCGTGACTGTTAAGTATACATTATAATTAATAATATTCCATCAGAAACTTGCTATTTCTTTAAAAACTGATCCTACATTTTAATACCATAATTCTTTGAAAGAAAACATAAGATAAGGGTAATTGTAATATTTAACTTTTATACCTTTTTTATATTTGTACATCTTTCACAAATGCCAAAGATACAGATCTTCTGTTTACTTGTTTAAACATTTTCATAATATTATAGCAACTAGCATACTGTGGTATTAATTAAATTTTTCAACTATTTACATAGATACTGTCTATGACATGCATTTTTCAACAACATACGATAACAACAATAATTATATAGAGCCGAAAATATTCTACCACATATCTAACTAATTATACGAGTGTTACAACATATACAGATAGTAAAGTACATCATCAATCATTAATATTATTTATTGCATAAACTAATATTGTGATCTGGCATCTAATAGTAATGTATCAGTAACATATTTTAGCCTACTTGATAATGATATTATATTTTAACTTACTACAGAATGAATACGAGAGCTATTGATATAGTATGCCTACGTAATTAAGTAATTTTAAGTATTGTGCAACACACATGGGTGCCATCCTACAACAGACACCAAATCACAATAAAAAAGTAGTGGTGTGAGCTCAGAACTGCACCCAGTTCTGTTGGTTGGCAGATGTTGCTGGTGGTTGACTTGGAGCACTGAAAACAATGCAACAATCATTTATTTATCAAGAATGATTGCATTAAAATGATATGTAAACTCATGTGGGTGTCTTTGAGCGCCAAGCGGGTTTTAAATGTCAAATAGATAAATTTTTGACAAAAGGATCATTTTATATCATACCTGATGCAGAAACTAAGTCATAGGAGACCAAAATAAGTAGAAGACATTAAATAATTTCAATCCATTAACTAAAACTTGTCAGACACTTGGAAAAGCACAAGCAATGATCAGAAAATTCACTTCAGGCAAGTTTTAAAAATGTCAATAAAATTGTTTTAAGAAAATTACCTGGCAGAGTTGAAATCACCCCACTCTGAACTTGCAGGAGTTGGGGCACCAGCGGCAGGTGTAGGGGCGTGTTGAGGTGAAGGAGGGGGTGGCAGCCGTGAGCCACCTGGTGGGGGTGGTAAAAGACCCCCAACTCCCCCACCTCCAACGCCCCGGCGTGGCCGGCTTCCTTCACTACCATCCTTCTTCTGCAAAAAGAAAATATGTGCATTAAAAAACCCACTGTGGAAAAATACCCATAATTATTGAAACAACAAACAGATTTTTTATCTAATTAGATGACTCACTACACAATTATATTAGCAGGGTTGACTCAGTTGCCCTTTTATTGTTCTACCATGATTTCTACACAAATCTAAACATAAATAAGTACTTACAGTGATCTTCATGTTGATTTTTATCGTTTCTCCATCTTTGAAGCCCAGATCAAGATTCTGCTGTGGAGCTTGTTCTCCTTCTTGCTCTTTTCTCAGCCATTTGAAATGGTCTTGTAGAGCAACATTAAGGTCAAATGAGTCTGATCGATCTCCAAATCCTAGACCTATGTAAGCAGTTCGACCTGTAATAGGTAATAGAGCCATATTATAATCTTACTAAGATTTAACTACAATCAGTTGAATGAAATTTGTATAAAATTAAATGAATCTCTTGCCATTATCATCCTGAATCCTGACAACGAAGTAACGTGAACTATCAGTGACGGACTCGAGAGCCACCCCCGGATATTTATCAATAGGGCATTTGGCAAACAGCTCCCCAGAAGATTTGTCTTCCAGTTTCATTATCAGTTCCTCTGATTTTGCAACCAGTCTCATACGCCCCGTCCATTGCGGCTCTTGTAAGTTCCAATCAGCTGCCCTAAAAAACACCCACCGTTTTATCTTTATCCTACAAAACAATTACCCACTACACAAAAAATTTTAACACCTACCTATACCCTCTATTTGAAGTTTTAGGAGGTATTTTGAACACAAACACTTCATTCTTAACAAGAATAACGCTTTCATATGA
Organism: Orthosia gracilis; assembly: GCA_947562075.1. Taxonomy (NCBI): domain Eukaryota; kingdom Metazoa; phylum Arthropoda; class Insecta; order Lepidoptera; family Noctuidae; genus Orthosia; species Orthosia gracilis. The sequence goes on from OX387274.1 coordinate 16,610,726, forward strand.
TTCCATTTTCCACTGCAATTCAATTTCTCATGGAAAACAATAAAAAATTTAGGATAAGTATTTTGATAGCAGCTCAGCTATTGACGATTGACGTTAATGACGTGACGTGCACAAAAATTTGATAATGCAGAGGAAATGCTACTTATACAGCATTATTATAAATAAATCCTCTCTTTTATTAGATAAACACGGCGGATTGTTTAAAGGTTAAAGGAATAAAAGAGAAACGAGATTTTCAATCTGTTTATATTTATGCCAATATTAAAAAAAAATTACGTGGCTCGTGGCTCGGAAACGAACGAACTGTGGATCAAAGACTGTGGATGTAGAAACGAAGACAAAGGACTGAAAAATAATTTTATTTAAATTAATTGTCGCATTCACAACGATTCATCAGAAAAAAATTGCTAATGTAAAACCGTGGAATTATTACGTACTCATCGATTTGATTCTCTGATCTCTGGAATGCGATCTCTTAAAGCATGATACGTCACTTCTACTCCTGTCACTGTAATAATCAGTGTCATCTATCAATGTCACGAATGTCACTACAAGACATCTGCTCACTGCTGGGCCTGGCGGGTCCCGTCCCAAAAATTCAGAAATCCGTGTTTCTTTTTCTTAAAAAAAGTTTATTGGCAAATTCTGTGAATGCGTCTTAATTCTCATAGCCAAAGGAAAGTCGTATTAGAAAACAAACATTAATCACCAGAAGTAAGTATACGTTCTATAAAAAATAGCAAACGAAATATTCCTAATATTTACCAATTTGTTTTATTAATTTATCTTATGATCAATGGGAATTGATGAAATTGACAATTACCTATAGCACAGCTCTATTTATTTCAGGTTTGAAGAAAAGGGTTAAAATGGCTTATAATGTAAGTATCCACATGAATTCACAAACATTCATTCTTTCAAGAAAACATTTAAAAGATGGTCAATTGACTTGGTGCAGTATAATAGTTGGAAGTGTTCAATATATTTAAAAAGATAATACCTAATTGCTCTGAAACTTTTTGACTGTTTTAAGAATTATGAGCAGAGAAGTCAGAGCTGTAACAATAATTAAAACTACAATACCAGACCAAAGCTACAAGTTTATAATTAATTTAATAGTGAGTATTGTATATAAAATTCCAATTTAACCAAAAAAAGATTCGATTTTAATGTTTAACTTTTCCCTTAGAGTTATAATTGTAAAACTATAGTAAGAGGTTGCCTCCAGAAGTCATTATCATGTATGTTGTGACAGTCAGTGCCACCACACATTTTCCGTAATGCACCAAACGGATCAAGTGCGGTTTGGTGGATTTCACATGTCTTCGAATTTTTAGCTGTAGGACATGCCGGTTTCCTCATGATGCTTAACTTCACCGTTTTGAGAGCATTGGTGATGAAATATTTACACAAAGCAAAGCGCCTGCCTGGGTTTGAAACAACTTGTAAGCCGCGGCTATTATCACTGGGCCACCACTGTTCTCTAAGTAACAATCATAATAATATTATAAAATTACCTAACCCTTTCTTAGCTCTTTGAGAACATAATTTATTAGATTAATTGAATAGAAGCAATCAATGGCAATAACATTCATTGCATTATTTGTGAAGCCGATTAAGAAATTTCTTAAACATGAAACAATGGATTGAAAATTTTCTTCAAAATCCTTTGAATTGTAATAGAAATTGTGTTATGCAATGCAAGGTTAGAAAAGAATAATATACAGAGTTTACAAAAGTTATTTACCTACTTTATTTTTAGGACAATAATTGTTGAGATATGCAATTCTTAAATCTTTATTTAGTTGTTGCTAAAGTTATAAAAAGTGTAGCAATAAATAGAGTTTTAGTTTGTTCAGCCATCAATTGTGAAAACTTCAGTTGCTTCCTAACCTGAATGTCCATTCACAGGTCTGAATCACTGTACTAGGCTTTCTGAGCAGGACAAACAAGTACCTATTAAAGGTTTTGCCTATGCTAATAAAAATTGAGTAAGAGTGAAAGCTCTTTAAAATTTGTTGTTGTTGAACAAGTTCACCACATTTGACCCATAATTAATTTAATATGTGGTAGTTTTCAGAAGTGATCACTTTTTTTTCTTTGCCAGACTTTATTTTAATGAACTTCATTTTCATTATTGTATCAAAATAAAGAGTTTTAAGAGAGGATTTCAAAAATATATAACGCATATGTTTAAATGTACCTAATTCGAAAAAAATGCTACCAAAAAGTTAAAATAAAAAAGGTAGTCCAAAAAATTAAAAACCTGACTACTTAACAAGCGAACTAAAAGGACGTAAACAAGGAGAAAATCATGCTGTGCAGTCGGAGGATATATCTGGTTTTGGTCAGCCAGCTCGCGAATTGTATCCTCCTATTGAATTGTATTCTTGTTTACGTCATTTTAGTTCGCTTCTTAATCAGTCGCGTGTTCGATTTTTTGAATATTTTTTTTTTGCAGAGTTTATCCCAAAAATAATGGGTTTGTAGTTGCTTTTTTTTCGTGCCACCTAAAACATCGATATTTTCAGACAATGGACCAATAATATAGTAATCTTTGCAATGGACATCGATGTTTTTATGAATACAACCGTTATATATTTAAATAAAACAGTATTAATACACATAGCCCATGCAGTATTTATGTAATAAATAAGAATTCGACAGTAAAATAAATAGGTACGAGCGATAGAAAGTAGTCTGACATAAATGAGTAGAAATTAAATAAGGGCCGCTACTAGCTAGTTTTTCAACAAATGTAATTTTTTTGCCCTGAAATATGACCATTTTCGATCTACTTCGATTTTCGATCACTCAGGATACAACACTTTTTTTTTATGTACATAACGACGATAAAGTGGCAACCCACCAAATGCCAGTTTAGTCTACGAAAATCAAAGTATTGTATGTATTCGATCACAGAAACGTGCATCACGAGCACGACTTTTTTCATCTTATAACTTAAGCAGTAGCAAGTTATTTAGATTTTATGTTGTTCGATTTGTGACAGTATTTCGATCCGTAAGATTGTCTTAGTCGGCACTTATGCAACAGAACCAGCAATATCTGTACCACCACGAAAAATGCGAAACAAATAACAATCCTAAAAGTATTGCATGGAAATGTTTTAGTCGAAATAGAACATTCGTCTATTTTAATTTAGTGATTAAAATAGACGATTTTTCTCGAATCGGTGTTGTCATTTAATAACCGGTATCCGATGAATCAATCACTGCGTATTGGTCAGCTCTACAAACAATGAAGAAAATAAAATGGCCGTCGAGTGGGTCGCCGTAAATATGATGAGTTATTTTTCAAATCGTTCGTTTTTATCACAATTACAATGCGAATATTGTCAGAAATGAGTATTGAAAAAGTGTGATTTACTATAGACATTGTGTGTGTCTCATTAGTGTCCTGAATTATGTAAGAACAAAGAGATAACGTCGTTTGTTGTATCACTCGGGCAGCTATACAAATGCATGAAAATGGGACTCTCTCATTTGTTGTTGTTTATAGCGATAATCTGTTTGATGTGTTTTTCTATAAAAGCAGAAACCATTGAGTGTCCACACAAATGTGATTGCCTGGAACAGTATGTCGATTGTTCAAAGAAGAGTTTCGTATCTGTGCCAAAAATTCCTAAGTGGGTGGAACGATTGGATCTCAGTTTTAATAAGTTGAATGAAAACGTAACGGAGGGTTTTGACAAACTACTGAATTTACAAGAATTGAAGCTGGACAAAAACGCGTTTCATTTCATACCGAGTCTGCTGCATCATGAACAAATACAAGAACTGAGTTTGAATAAGAATAACATTGGATCAATAGACACAGGTACCTTTCCTGCTAATAGTTCTATCAGAATACTGAATGTTAACAGCAACCAAATAAAATTCATAGAGGAAGGAGCATTAACCAATTTGACAAATTTGGAAGTTTTGAAATTGAATAGGAATGAGATAAAGTCACTTCCTAATCACTTGTTTATGTATCAAACAAACCTAAGAACTTTAGAATTGAATCATAACAAGTTACATGTGATCAGTCCACTGCTTTTTCAAGGGTTGTCTAATTTGACTACACTGAAACTGAGGTTTAATAATATTGACAATATAATGGATGGTGCCTTTTTTGGATTCAAGTCAATGAATTTGTTACAATTAGACCATAATAGAATAAGGAATATTTCTAAAGGTTGGATGTATGGATTGGAATCATTGATAACTTTGTCCTTATCAAATAATTTGATATCAGAAATTGACTCTGGAAGCTGGGAACTATGTACAAACTTGGAAATCTTGGATTTATCTCATAATCATTTGGTAGAAGTTGAGGGGCGATCATTTCAACACTTAGTGAACCTTCGAACTCTGAGCCTTGGACATAACAAAATTGCGTCAATCACTCAGGATGCTTTTGGCTACATGACCCAGCTGCAAACACTACAGTTAAATAACAACAAAATATCTTGGACTGTTGAAGATATGTCTGGACCATTTTCAAAATTGCAAAATTTGAATTCCTTTAGCCTGGCTGCTAATCATATAAAATCTATTAATTCAAGAGCTTTTGATGGGTTGTCAAATCTAGTTGAATTAGATTTAAAAGGAAATAATATAACTTCTATACAACAGCATGCTTTTGATTCTATGTCAAAATTAAGAAAGCTGCATTTGAACTCTTCGTCACTTCTGTGTGATTGCAATTTATTATGGATAGTTAAGTGGATAAAAGAGAAGGCTGAACAAAAATATGTAACTGCTAACTGTGCCTACCCATCTGAAGTCAGAGGAGTATCAGTGACTAAATTGAAGGAAGACAACTGTGGTGATTCACCCAAGCCTAAAGTTGTGGAACATCCTAAGACTCACCTTGCCATAAAGGGACGATCGGCTAATTTAGTTTGTTCAGCAACATCTATCCCTTTTAACAACATGACTTTTTTGTGGAGAAAGAACAATGGTAATGTTAGCAACCCAATGGTATATGAAAACATCACTATTGGACCCAATGGTCAACCACGAGCTACATCAGTTTTAGTGATTCCTAATGTTACTCATGCTGATTCTGGAAAATATCAGTGTGTTGTTGGGAATAATTTTGGAACAACATACTCTACAAAGGCAAAAGTAAATATAGTCACTTTTCCACGGTTTACAAAGACTCCAACAAATGTTACTGTGAAGACAGGTGATACTGTCACACTTAATTGTGCTGCTACAGGGGATCCACCCCCTGAGATTTCTTGGAAAAAAGATGGAGGTAATGATTTCCCAGCTGCAAGAGAAAGAAGAATGAATGTAATGCCTACTGACCACTTGTTCTTTATAGTAAATGCTAAAACCACAGATATGGGAATATACAGCTGTGCAGCAAAAAATCCAGCTGGAACAATTATAGCTAATGCTACACTTACAGTATTGCAAGAACCTTCATTTGTCAGAGTTATGGAAAACAAAGAAGTGACTAGTGGTGACTCGGTGGTATTACAATGTATGATATCAGGATCGCCCAAGCCTGTAATAAAATGGCTTAAAGATGGAACCCCCATTACTGCCACAGAACGTCATTTCTTCACAGCTGATGATCAGTTGCTGATCATAATTGGATCAGAGGCAACTGATGCCGGTCGTTACGAATGTGAGATTACTAATGAACTGGGTACTAAAAAAGATATGACTGAGTTACGTGTGTTGCCTCCGGTAGCCATTATGGTGAATGAAGAAAATATGGCTGGTATTATAATTATAACAGTTGTGTGTTGTGCTGTAGGAACTTCTATTATTTGGGTGGTAATTATTTATCACACTCGTAGACGTATGGCTAGCGCCGTGCATACGTTTCCCGCCGAAAGTATAAAAATGACACATGTAGTGCATAGTGACAGTGATTCACCTCAAATGTTTTCAGACAATATATCGGAGCACTCATCATGCAAAGATAGTGGAACTGGTGATTCTGCTAAACAAACAAGCTTTGATGGAGTGCCCACCGATAGAAGTGAACAAGTGCATTTTGAAACTGTATGCCAGAGTTATTCTCCTGTGCCTGAGGCACATAAACTTCTTCCATCTTCTTTTAAACCCTCAATTCAAGTGTGTGTAAATACGTCTGTTACACCAGCTACATATAGTTTTTCTAGTCACAGTGGTAATGTTTAAGTTTTTAATGTATATTTCTATAGTTTATAATAAGTAATGGGTACAATAATACCTATTTATCTGCAGTTTCACTAATTACATTTATCTTCCTATTGGGCCCAACACTTTATATTAATTTTTATATTGCCTAATAAGTTTGTATTGAACACACAGTGCCTACTGTTACTGACCTCAGGAGTCAGGGTTTCACTTTTTTGTATTATTATTATCATTATAGCATTTTTATATGAGACAACAATTAAAAATATTACTTAACTATAGAATTTTTATGTTTTTGTAGAATCTTTGCTTTAGCAGTAAATTATTTATTTATTCAGTGGGACCGTTATGTTATTACAGACATTCAATGTCCATAATTAAAGTTTAATAAGGTTTTTAAATGAAAAGAAAAGTTGAAGTCCATTCATTTCAAAACTTTTCTACAACAATTATTATTATTACACACAACATTACTATTGAATAAAAAGTTGTGTTAAAATTATTAGTCTCTAAATAATATTGTAAAGATAATGCATATAATAACACCATTCTTATTTAATAAAATATTCATTAAATAATGGTTGTAAAAATGAAATAGTAATAAGGAAGCATTAATTAACTCTTGGTCAGTCTGCCTAGCCTTTTCCCAACTATATTGGGGTCGGCTTCCAGTCTTACCGGATTCAGCTAAGCACTAGTGTTTTACGTGGAGCGACTGCCTATCTGACCTCCACAACCCAGTAACTGGGTAACACGGTACTCCTTGGCAAGACTGGTGTCAGGTCTCAAGCTTCTGACTACCCTTAACGACTGTCAAAGATCTTCAAATGACAGCCGGGACCAACGGCTTAACGTGCTTTCCGAGGCACGGAGGAAACTCGGTATGTTGAAAACGGTCACCCATCCACGGACCGACCTCGTCAAGCGTTGCTTAACCTTGAAGATCGATCCGTGCGGCTGTTGTTATTTAGCCACGAGCTCCTCTTAATTAACTCTTGGTATGGTATTAAAATTTCAACTATAAGGTAGTATTTCAACCATACATTTGAATTATATTCGGCAGCTATATATTTGCATACATATTCATATACTTGTCTAATAAGTATTATTCTGTGTTAGTCACTATTCTCCCAGTTATACAAATAATATTTATAAAAGTTTATTCATAATTATAGTAATAGTGTAGTTAGTGAAATGGCAATAAACTTAGGCATCTATGTAACTTGATTGCTTAGTACAAAATGTAACAAACTTGCCAGTATTGGTTTTGATGTAAAAGACTGAATGTCGTTTAAGTAATAAGTGTATGATTACTGTTATTTTGTAATATTAAATAGGCAATAAATATTTTTAAATTTGTTATTTCATAACAGTTTTTTAGATGCTATGTCATGTGATTTACCTAGCAGCTTTTTATTAAATATTAGGTGAAACTTGATATGGACTAAAGTATATAATGTATATTATGTGACATTATAATTATAGAAATTCATCTGCATTTTGGAGAAATACTTAAAAGTGCACTTAAAAACAATGAAACCAAAGTCAGGTTCAGAACATGTTTTTTTGTAATTGTTTTGTGCTATATTGACTGTAAAATATAGTGATAGTGTGTGCTTTTAGGCATACCACCTAAAACTACTTATATTACCATAGAAATCCACCTTTACTGATTTGTATCTAAGAAGTAAAATTTAAAAAAAAATGTTGTTAATTTAAAAATGAATAACAATAAAAACCTTAGTAATGTTATATTAAGTATAATGCAGATAATGTAATTAGCTATTAAAATGTGTATATTTTTAAGTGTAGCGTTATGTGTGATGGGATTGAGATTATTGGATATTTACGATTTGGGGCACACAACAATATTGTCATTAGGAAGTGCAGGTAATATTTATTGATTGTCTAACTCAAATAAACCTGCAGGAAAATCATTCTATGATAAGATCAGAGATAGATAGACAATGCTCATTTATAAAGACACATGTTTTTACGTACCTAGGAAGTGCAGCAATTGTATTACATGTCATTGTATTGACACCCAGCCTGGTTATAAAACAGTAATGTGCGCATAACCTACGGCGTTCCTAGCGTCTGATCGGATTTAAACATATTTTATTTCGTTTAGGGCCGATTTTTCATTCATCAGATAACTTTCATTCATGGAATAAAAATGGTTGTTTGACTGCTTTTGTATAAAAAATGTGTCAAATCATCTTCAATCAATAAAACACCAAATCATCATATTTATTCTTCAGATAACAGTTATCTGACTATTCAAAAACCGGCCCTTACACACTAACACTAGATAACTAACCTGATCTTTTGTTTAGTTATGTGTGGAGTTATCTCAGAAAGGGATGGGATGAGCTATGGTTTAATTAAATTAAAAGTCGGATTAAATAAATGGAATGCATCATTCTAACGTTTAGTATTTCAGAGAGCCGGGTTATGGTATATAACACCCCATTTTTAGTAGGTTTAAAAAACCTAATAGATCACAACACTCATGATTATTTTTTCTACCTTGTGGATAAAAAGCGTGGATATTTTTTTCGTCTATTAAAGCAGTTGAATTAACATTGCTGCATTTCTTAATTAATACCTACTGATAAGTGTAAAAACGTAAATAGTAATCTAATAATTCAGTTTTTTACTGTTCATACTGTGTAAATATGGTAACTATTTATATACTTTACAGAATAAAATAATCTAAGAAAAATATAAACTTTGATTTATGCATACTTAAATCTTTTGCTGTGGGTGTTCCCACTGCCGCGAGCCTCTCTCTCCCCATGTTTCAAACAAAAAAAAAACGAGAATGATAAACACGAGTGCGAACCGAACCCGGACTTTGGCTTAGTGGTCAGACCACGATACCTTGTAGATAGTAGGTATCTACCTAATTATGCCAATTTATAGCCGTGTCCGTTTCTCAACAGTGTTGATTGTTTTTAAATCTTCATTTCCAATTATTTGAGTAATAACTAATCTGGGGGTCCTTGCAGTGTTGTATCAATTCATGAAACTGTTTTCGCAGTCTGGTAAATATACATAATCAGATTTTCGATTCCAGACGTCTAATGAGGGATTTACTACTACATACCTACTTTTCATACGAGGGTTTCGTTCGACTAAGCATCAAATTACATGCGATAGGGATTGGTGGATTCAATTGAATAATAGGAACAGTTTCAAGGCCTGTTTGACTTCTACTAACATCCGTAGCGAATGAATATGTAGGTAACTATAATCAATCGCTTAGGAATGGATGGCTCCACAATAAAACCTCAGTAGAAGCTTTTTAATGAAAAACTTCATATGCTTTTTTTTTAAATGAAATATAGCTACAAAATGTCGACCTGGGATACCAACGGGTTTCTCTCTGCTTTGTCGAGTTAGAAAAAAAAATTGATTTGAATGAGCTTATTATTCGATTCGGCACACAATAGGTGCAGGTACCCATCCTTTGAACCGAAGCATAAAAAACTCTCCGACTGGTGCTGTATTTCTCAGTCAGGCTAGTCACCATAAAGTATGCTGCATTTATATATATATTTTCTAACTAGCCTGCCACTTCGTTTGGTCAAATACATAAAATAAAAAAAACATGGGTTTTAATTATTTTACCTTGAACCAATATTATAAGATAAAAGCTTAAGAACACCACACCGCGATAAAAAGTCAGCTTAAGTGCTATTCCAGACTATAATCTATCTCTGTGCCAAATTTCATCCAGATCCGTTCAGCCATTCTGGCGTGATTAAATAACAAACAAAAATCCACCCACCAAAGTTTCGCATTTCTATCTGCCAATGAATGTCCCGTCAAAATCGGTAGGAATCCTTTTACCTATAACCCATTAAGATTATGTGACGAAACTTCACGGATGTGGTAAAATAGAAGTAGATTCAAAAATAGGACCCTTCACGCGGCCAGCACTACTGCGGTAGGTCAGCAGACTTGTTAGGCCGACCCACATGACATAAATAGGTACATAAGGTAATTGTTTTTAGTTATCTGGGTGTTCGTATGAAATTTTGTCTTATAGGTACTGTACCTAGAAATGGCATGCCAAAAGTCGTATTAATCTAAAAATATTTCTCATTTTCAGCCTGGTTATGGTGGTAACGGTGCGCCGCAAGGGTATGGGCAGCCAGCTGGCTACGGAGGCCCGCCACCGGCACAACTGGAAATGGGACATGGCCCATATCCGTCCATAGGAGCCGGAGGTGGAGTTAACCCTCAAGTCCAGAATTGGTTTCTTGCAGTTGATAAAGATCGATCTGGCTTTATTACAGCCTCAGAGCTGAAAGCAGCATTGGTGAATGCTCAGGGTCAAACCTTTTCTGAAACGGCCTGCAATTTAATGATTGGTAAGTTTTATTTAGTAGTAGGTACCTACCTTAATATTTGACACTACCTTATGATCTTATCACTGAATCGCCCTTATAGGTCAGTCAGGTACTACTGAGCATAATGTTACACCTACCTGTTTGGGATGGCAGCAACATTTACGTAAAAAAAACTGCTCAATACTAAGTATTTCTCCTGTATGTGGGTGCGTTTACAAACATATAAACACCCAGAGCTGGCACAACTATCTGTAGGTCATACAAATATTTGTTCCGTGCCGGAATCGAACCCGCGACACGCAGCGCAGCAGTCAATCGCTCAACCACTGCGCCAACCGTGCGATCATTGATCTATGTATATCTAATAATCTACATCCCCACGCCATGGTCCCATGGGGATAGGCAGAAACTACAGAACTGGTTTCGAGATGACTTAAAATTGTTATTTCACAGGAATGTTCGACAAAGACCGTTCAGGTCACATAAACGTTGAAGAGTTTGAGAAACTGTACACCTACATTAACCAGTGGCTGGCGGTTTTCAAGACCTACGATACTGATCAATCGGGAAGCATCGAGGAGAAAGAACTTTCCGATGGTATGTATGTGGAAATCTATTATTAAGTTTAAGTAGGTACTTACATCCCAATTACAACAGCTATTTTAGGTTTCGATTTCCCGGTCAGGCAGTTTTATTGTTGGGTTTTTGCGTCAGTAGATTTTCATTTACATTCTGAAGTCTGAATCTGTATCGGGCTATCGGCTAGGCTCGCCTCTCCTTACATGGCATTTGACTTGCGATTTGCACGAGATGTAAATTAAACAGAAGCCATAGGTACACTCAGCGCAGAGCAGTGGTGGCTCAGTGGTAACGGCCGCGACTTACAAGTTGCGTGTGCGTGGGTTCGAATCCAGGCAGGCGCTTTACTCTGTGTGCAAATTATTTCATCACCATTGCTCTCAAAACGGTGAAGGAAAACATCGTGAGGAAACCGGCATGTCTTAGAACCAAAAATTCGAAGACATGAGACAGCTCGTGGCTAAATAATAACAGCCGCACGGGTTCATCTTCAAGATTAAGCAGCGCTTGCCAATGTCGGTCCGTGGATGGATGACAATTAGGGTATGTAATATCAGATTCTTTTCAATTCCGATATTGATTAAAGATATTAGATCTCATTAACGATGAGAGACAATGTAGTCAAGCTAGTGGAAACTGATTTATCCAATAGATTAGTGATCGGATAGACTAATTTGTTGTATTCAATACAAGCAGAAGACTGAGAATATTAAGCTTTAATATATTGAGTTTGCCAAGCCAGTGACAAAATTTGAAATAAAGTTTACTCGTTCCGAAACAGGCCGAAAGTATGCAAAACTATCCTAGCGTATCATCATCATCGTCATTTCAGCCGAAAGACGACATTAGCCGATCCCAAGCGTCTCAAATCCAGTGGAATCCCGTAACCAAAGCATTAATCAATGAAAATATAATTGTTAAAACGGATTGTATGAAACTGTGTATTTACTTGTATTCTTATATGTACCATTTTTAAGCAATCTCGCGACTGTAAATACGGAATTCATCAATGCACATATTATTTCTTCATTAAACTGAGCGTCCGATTAGTAAAAAGGTTATCTGAACGCTGCTAATCACCGTGAGCAACGGTTTTAATCGCGCTTTCTTGCTCAACGCTTCACAAGGAGCTAAAATAAGATTTTCTTCTGATTCTGAGATTCCGATACTGGATCACTCAGTATCGGAATTGCAATATTGGTAAATTCGTTCCGAGACCAATATTCATGCCCTAGAGACCATCTTTACATAACGAGTTTCTTCCGTGCCTCGGAAAACACGTTAAGCCATTGGTCCCGGCTGTCATTTGAAGATCTTTGACAGTCGTTACGGGTAGTCAGAAGCCTGAGATCTGACACCAGTCTAGCCAAGAGGTATCGTTTTACCCAGTTACTGGGTTGTGGAGATCAGATAGGCAGTCGCTCCATGTAAAACACTGGTACTCAGCTTAATAAGGTTAGACTGGAAGCCGACCCCAACATAGTAGGGAAAAGGAATATGATGATGATAGGTACACTCAGCACTATACCATTTTTCAGCGTTTATTATTGTTATAACTATTATTTCTAAGTGTCTCTTTTTTATATGTTTCAGCATTGATGAAGATGGGTTTCCGGTTCACGCCGGAGTTCATAAGCTTCCTAGTGAAGAGATGCGACGCTAGAGAAGGGAAGGTTTCAGTGGATCACTTCATTGTGCTATGTGTGCAGATCCAGCGTTTTACTGAAGCATTCAGAGCGCGCGACACACAGCAAAACGGAACTGTTACCATCGGGTTTGAAGATTTCCTCAACGTGGCTCTAAGCTGCTCCATATGAAAGAATGAAGAACATGCCTAATGGAGTTGACACACACATGTTTCGCTCTGCTTTCGCACTTAGCAAAGCAGTGATTACAATAATTTTATATTTAATTTATTATGTTTTAATACATATTCCATTTAAATTTAACATATTATCTTTTATCATTTTCCAAGCATGATATCTTAAAAAATAATAATTGAATGTGTATTATACCAGATCAGAAGCCTTTCAACCAGCTTTAATACTGTTAAGACATTACAAATAAATCTTGGTTCTGTGTGTTTATCATTTCATCTGGAATATAGCTTCGTGCTAAAATTGTGAGCTTATACAAAATCAGTTTATGATCATGACCTAGATAAACCTCAACTTATTAGATAAGCACTAAATTAATTTAAAAAAAAAGAGTTGCTTGCCTATAGCATAGTCTATACAAAACTCCATAAATGCCCACCCAACGTTCTAGATCTAGATGCTTCATAGAAATTTCAGGAATGTACGGGTACTATATCGCAAGATTAGTAACGTCTTTTAAGATAAATTTATACCGTTTCTCAAATAATAATTACGCATAATGATAAGCTTTTAATAACGAAATACTATTATAGATGATTTAATTTCTTTCCCACTTCTGATGAAATTATCTTTATTTTTATTACATATAAATTTTATACATCGACAGTATTTTAAGTACGAATGTTGAAGAAGCTAGCTATTGCTTGGTAAAGGGAAATAAATAGATATTTTATAAATCGGCTTGTTTTATTTGAAATATTTTCATCCATAAAGAAAACTAACAAGGCGGAGGGTTTTTTTAAGATTTCCAATATGCCTTTACCCAGGCTTTTTGTTCAGGCGCTGCAGTAAATTTTAAACAAGTATCTTTCACAAGTCAAGAACAGACTACAAACTGCGAATATTTTGAGTTGATATTTAAAATTCTAGTGAAATATCTGAAACAATAAATAGCAAATATAAGATACACATGCATGTAAAAATAAAGTCAGTGATACTTGGATAGTAGCTTAGACCACAGTCCAGAGGCATCAGTTTCCCAACCAGTCTTAAGAACAAAGTGGAAAAGTCAAAATGTGTGAAATAACTTGACATAAGCATTTGTCCAGCAGTTCAGTATATGAGACACGTAGTGGAATCATCATCATCAGCCTATTAACATTCCCACTGCTGGAACACAGGCCTCCTCTCTGTGAGAGAGGGAATGGGCCATAATCCACCGCGTGGGCCCAGTGCAGGGTGGATTTCATATGAACTTGTCTTCGATTTTTTTGGTTCTAGGCCATGCCGGTTTCCGCACGATGTTTTGATGATGTAATGATATGATGATGGTGATGATATAATATATACATAGTAATGCGCCTGCCTCGAACCCACGGCCTACGACACGTTAGTCGGGCCCATTGCCACTGAGCTAACCACTGCTCTAGTGAAACTGGAATTAGCTTCAATTATTATTAGTACTTACTAGCATCATTCTTTCTCCTGATTGCCTCTGCTTTTTCCAAAGAAAATACAACTTCTTGAAAGTTTTTCACAGCTGTCCTCATATTAGTTTCATGCTGAGCATTATCTGGGGCACTGTCATCTAGCAAACTGTAGATTGAAGGTATTTCATTCAGTTTCATGTTCTTGGCATTACTTGGTTTGAATACCACAGATACTTTGCCTGTCTTTGGGTGAATACTGAATGGTGACTTTAGTAAATGGTTGAACCCTTTCGTAACATTTACGTCTAATCGAGGGTAGCAGTACTGTATTTTGATTTCTTCTACTAAGTATCTTATTTTCCTGTTATTATTTCCTGACTGAAAAATAAAATTGTTAATTTGGTTATTTGTTTTCAATTAATTATACTCATAGCCTGGTGATGTCTAATTGCATGCATGAATAAAAATGCACTATTAAATTTTCATCCCTTAGCTCAGTGGTGAGTAGAAAATACATTAGCACAATTATTATTATTAGGTGCTTAAATATGTGTAGTATTTAGTGGAAATAGGCATCAGTGATATTGTAATTGTCACAACAGAAAGCAACTTCAACTTACATCTCTACAATAATTTTCATACACACTTATAAATGTTTTCCATCTCTCTAAAGATGAATCTGGCATACTTTCCAAGCTCTTTTGAACTTGTGATCTCAATGTTTCATCTGGAATCATTTTTAGTAACTTATCTAAACGGTCTGAAGTGCTAAAAAACTCTTGATCCTGCACTAGCTGCTCAAAATATTTATCAATGTTGGTCAATGCTCTCCTGAAATAAAATATAGAGGAAAAATTAATTGCTTTGAATTTTAAAGGTTTTGAAACTTTCATAGAATCTGTAGTGCTTATATAAACAAGTGATATTTGGGAGGAGATAGGGGAAACCATTGGCCAGCAATATGAAACAGCCATCGTCATCACCATATAAGCCTGGAATAAATGACCCAACGCTGCCTGTAGGCCTCCTTTCTTTTCTGTGTTGTCAATCACTACATATTATAAAATAAAGTCCACCGTCACGTCTGTACACCGTAAACTCAAAAACTACTGAATGGATTTTCATGCGATTTTCAATAATAGAAAGAGTGACAAACAAGGAAGTTTGTGTATAATTTGTCACTGGCAAAGCCAGGACGGGTTGATAGTATAGTATAAAATAGTTATACCAGATTGACATTTAAATAACAATTGCAATTAAATTAACGATATTAGGAGTAATTTTAAGTAGGTACTTGTTTTTAAAAGACATAAATAATATCCTAAGTCGTCTATAGCAACTCAGAGCACAGTAGAAATGAACCAATGAAGACGATTATTTACCTAATACTTGAATGAAGGTTATCACTGCCCAAATGCACCTTCTTGTTTTGATTGTCCCCACCCATTATCAAGCACAGGTAGTCAGCCACTGCTCCTCTGCCAGGACTGTCTAATGTTCTTGCTTCATAGTCAGACACCCAGCAATGGATACCTCTTCTACCAGAGAACACCCATAGGATGCTTTGGAAACCAAAGTCCTCTGAAAAAACATAAATTAATAATTGTAAAGGTATATTATATAGGTATATTTATTCTTTTTTTTGTTGTAAATATGATTCCCAGTTAAATATTTTTGACCAGAATTCAGCCAAGTCAACAGAGTTAGTATTTGCCTTGTAAAGATCTTACAGGCTAGTAGTGTTGCACATAGAGCAAGAGAAGAGGTGAGGCATTGTTTGAGATGTATCTACTATCTCGCCTGATGGTAAGCGATAATGTGTTCTACGGTGAAGCACGCTTGCCTAGAAGTGACCCATTAACCTACTGTGTTTTAACTGAAAAGTATATTATAGTTGCCTAGTAAAACACATTAAATTCATGGAATATTTTGTTGTAATCAATGTAGTAGGTGCTGTGATAAATAAAATAAGTTGCACATTAGCGTTCACAATTCAATAAACAATAAATTACCTTTTAATGTTTTGTCAATAATTTCACAGGCAATCACCATGAATTTCCAACATTTCTCACAAACCTTAGCTTCTTGGCAGCAAGTTCTCACCTCATCATAGTCTGTGAGATCTATATCAAACACCAGTTCTCTGGACAGCACTACTGCATCATGACGGCCTATTGAGGGTCTGTAAATACAAAGATAATTTAACAAAATTCTGTGGGTTTCACATAGATCTCATACAATAATAGGAAACTTACAATAGAAAATTTCTTACTTAGTATTATAAACTGCTCCAATATCCAACTTGTGTGGACACTTCTTTTGAAGCAGAGCTTGCAGTTCTTTTTGGTTAGAAAAAGACAAATATCGCAAATATACATCATCAGCTAGTGTGAACGACAACTCCCTGTTAGAGAGTGGCTGAGGTGAACTCCCACAGGTTAGCCACCTACAAAATATGTTTTGAGGAAATAGCCTAGTATAGTAGATAGGCAACATCTCGGGTAACATGTTTTCATCATAGTGTCCGACCTGAAACAGCGAGAAGATTGTTTACAGACGGAACATTTAGCGAAATTAGGTTTGTAATAGAAACCATATCAAAATAGAAGTGTCATTACCATGTTTTAAAATTTCGTAAATGTGTTTCAGCTGAATGTATAATCAATAAACTATTTCTAAGTATAATTCACTATTATTAAGTTAGTGGTTTGTTTTTTTTTCATGTAATTTAAGTTTGAACAACACAAGGAACACACTTGCTGACTGCTGTTTATTAAACTGTCATTATTGTCATTGTCAAATTTTGCCGCGAAAGCTATTTTTTTTTACACTTTTCAACAATGTTGGAAAAGGTTTTTAGTTAGACTGAATTTGTGATATGTTACCAAATAGAAAACCATTTCTCCCACAATCTAGAAAAGATGTAATCTGGTAGTATTTTGTTTTTTAAATAATAAATAAGAATATATAAATGTCGGGTTTAGTCAATAGTACGGACGTCAAAACAAATCACGAGCACGCCACCTGTCGGCAAATCAAGAACAACTACGCTGTGGCGCGCTTCCTCTAACGACCTGTGTGGTGGGGACACAGTATATAAGAGTTGAGTACTGACCGCCCTAGAGCTAAGACGTTGTAGAATCGGTATCGATCAGTAATATTAGTGAGCAAGATTGTAACTGTAAACTATTTAAATAAACCCAGTGTATCGAATAATTTGTGTTATTTCATTTGCACGACTGTACCCACCGACCTGCCCATTCACGATTTCTTAACCTAAAGGGAATACATCCTGACTTCCCGATGGTTTGCATCTATCGGCCAGCCATGATGCGACATCAGAATTGGGATTCGGTCGTGCTGATGAGATCACACGTAAAAACAATGCTAGTGAAAATGGCGGTTACATTCTTGCAAAAAAAATGCGGTGTCAGTTGAGAAAAAAAAACAGTAGTGGTTCGTTTCTGCGACTACCCTCAGTCTAGAATAAAAAAAAAAAACAGTCTTAGAGCAGAGCAGCAAGGAAGCTGGCAACAACCAAGGAGCTGGACAGGTCAAGGAGGAGCGTGTGGACGTGTGGAAAGATCCATACACATGGATCTTTAAGCCAATCTGGTGAGTCGTTTTCATTTTGTTATTGACTATGGCCAAGAGTGTTCAATTATTCAAAATTCTGGTTTTGTGGCGGTCAATGGATCGTCGGGGTGGCCCGTGTTAGGTTATAATTTCATGTTAGTTATCGATGGTCAAGTTGGGTGTTGTTGAAGGGTTATTATTCTACTATCACTGGCGGTAGCCCTTGACTGGCCTTGGCTGACTATCATTGTTTGGAAGTAAGAATACCTACCTGGGCACTTGGGACATTGTAGTCAGACACTGAAGGTCTCTGCATTCACATTCAGTGTTCATAATAACCCATTTTGCCGTGCCGGTTTAGGTTACTACACCGGTTAATTTCCATCAAAGCTGTGTATGGTTAAGATAACCGTGTAAACAAGTACTCTCGTAGTGTTTTTCATGTTTCAGATACCATATTGTATCGCAGTGGAGCCTCTGCTGCTGCTAGCAGTTCAGATGCTGTATGCGAAGGCTGACCTGTCAACATCTGAGAGGTTAGGAGGAACGGCAGACTAGCAGTTTGAGGTTGGGAGCGCGCAAGTTTGAAATGGAATACTCGGTGAGTCGCTTCCATGTTATTTCGATAGTGAGGTGGAGGTGAAAGTTCTCTTCTGAAGAGATGCTATTTCGAGTTTTAAGTGTTCATGTTTGATCACCGAATTGGTAGTGGTTATATCTAGCACTATCACTAGGTAATTAAGACACACTTGTAAAAAGCAATTAGTTAGGTAATGAGTTTCCTATTGGCAGTATAGTTTCAAGTTTTGGTTCAATACGAACTTTAGGATGAGATATCCCATAAGAAGGAGATTTTCAGTAACAAAGCCAGTTAGTAATGACGTAGGGCCATCGCAATTGTATCGAGTTAGTAACGGTACTGGTCATTTACGTGTATTCAGAACAAATCTTATGTTGCGTCACGATTTACGACCACCGTCTTCAGATCTGAATTCACTTGCTTACTTTCAAAGTAACATTAGGATAGCAGTAGATCTCGCGATCGTTTTCCTTACATAAAAACTGAGGTAGTGAGCGATAGTAAATGGTTACTGTTGATATTTAATTTTAAAGATTTTGATCCGAATTAATTCGTGAAGCTCCTTAATATTATCAGGGTTAGTTGTTTCCCTTTTGTTAGCAGTCGGTATGTAAATCTTTGAGTAAAAAGTGCGAATCTTTTGGGAAGGATCCTCGATCACCAAGTTCCTTGAGTATTAGACATCATAGTTGATAACAGTGGTAGTGAAACCAAATCTGATTAACATGTCTACTCATGCGACAAATTCTGGACCGCCCCTCATGAGTAACATGTGGCGATGGGTCTACGAAGAGGTGTCGTTGAGTATGCATTGCCTTTGAATTATGGTAAAGATTAACGGAAATGTTAAAATTACTTTATTTAGTTGTTGATCGTCGGATCTTTTTCTAATCAATAGTGTTGTGTGGGCAACTCTAGTGTGAAAACTAAATGGGCCCTTTATTAAGTCCGCGATAGGTTATTATGACAGGACAGTGATAGTTATACAATGAAAGCTTTAAATAGGAACGCTTAGGACCAACAAGTATGCACGCGGTAGGTTAGGGAAGATGCCAACGGGTCATGTACCAGTCGATGTTGATGTTAAAGGAATTTTGATGATGATGAGCAAGCTTAAAGTGTCTAGTAATTCAGTCTATCGAATATATTATGATTGACCGTACCAGTGGATTCTGGTGGAGGTCGGGGTCTAGAGACCGTTGTGAGAGCAATACAATTGCTGGTCGGCTAGAGGGCCGTGGCATTGAAGATTTTACTCGACCTGTGTGGCAACTGTGAGCCTGTGTGTCAACTGAAGGCCTGTATGGCACCTGTAAGTCTGTGTGACACTATGTCTGGTGTGAATGTTCATGTTTATGTTAGAGACCTTGCAGAAGGTTCATTTTGAGTTATGACGTTGAAAGAAGGTAAACTCACATAGTCACGCCAGAGGTGAGGTCACCATGTTAATGTTGATGACGTTCGAATCGTCAAGCCCTCATTACGAAAATTTAAATAATTTTGGTATTCTAATTTTGATTAACAGAATTTATAAAATTGCTAATAAAAATTTAAGGGTAGTAAAATTTAAGTAAGTACCTAAAGGGCAAGAAGGTTATTTGGAAATTTGCGAAAATGATGGTGATGATGATGATGAATGGACCGTGACGACAGATGATGAGTTCGGTATGTCTTTTGTACCTGTAATTAATAATACGCCCTTGGAGTCAGAGGAAACATTTTCCATAAGCTCTCGCACCTTAAGTGTAGATAATTCCGAAGCTATAATAGAATCTTTGGAATGATCAATTAGTATGTGGTCTTTTCTACTTTTGTGGAAGATGATCATTTTTGTAAATGGGATGTCAAGATCACTCCTGCTGTTGTGGGTGTTGATCTGTGATGCGCTGTAGGAGTCTCACCTGCTTTAGTGGGTGACGATTCAGACCAGCTTGACTGTAACTGCGCTGTAGGAGTCTCACCTGCTTTAGTGGGTGACGATTCAGACCAGCTTGACTGTAACTGTGCTGTAGGAGTCTCACCTGCTTTAGTGGGTGACGATTCAGACCAGCTTGACTGTAACTGCGCTGTAGGAGTCTCACCTGCTTTAGTGGGTGACGATTCAGACCAGCTTGACTGTAACTGCGCTGTAGGAGTCTCACCTGCTTTAGTGGGTGACGATTCAGACCAGCTTGACTGTAACTGCGCTGTAGGAGTCTCACCTGCTTTAGTGGGTGACGATTCAGACCAGCTTGACTGTAACTGTGCTGTAGGAGTCTCACCTGCTTTAGTGGGTGACGATTCAGACCAGCTTGACTGTAACTGCGCTGTAGGAGTCTCACCTGCTTTAGTGGGTGACGATTCAGACCAGCTTGACTGTAACTGCGCTGTAGGAGTCTCACCTGCTTTAGTGGGTGACGATTCAGACCAGCTTTACTGTAACTGCGCTGTAGGAGTCTCGCCTGCTTTAGTGGGTGACGATTCAGACCAGCTTGATTGTAACTGTAGGGGTTTTCTGTTGTAAAGAAATACCTAGACCAGTGATCCTTTAGAGGTGCTGCAGGAATCTCACCTGCATTGGTGGGTGACGATTTAGACCAGCTTGATTGTAACTGTAGGGGTTTTCTGTTGTAAAGAAATACCTAGACCAGTGATCCTTTCGATATGTAACTATGCAAAATGTTTCCTCACTCACCTAGAGTATGAGTCAGGATTGGACGAGCGAATACTGTGTGGAGATTTTGTGTGTTTCAGAAAACTTCCCTTGTATGATGGGAGACTGGTAGAACGGAGTGGACTAAGAACGTGTAGCGCAACACGACATGAGATGGCATGGAGCAAGGACAAGAAGATAATGCCTGCGGGTGATAGATTTGGGGAGTCTGTCACCTGAGAGAGGCCAGAGAAGGCGACGTGCTGTGTTCCACGCTCGCCTCTCAATAGGAATTACGGCCTAGAGAACACCATGTGGTTTTAGTCAGTAAGAGTCTGACAGACCCCTCAGCTTTCCCCAAGGGCTGAGGACATCCATTGAGGATTTCCACATGATTCGATACACTGTTAAAACCTGACAATGAGGAACAGACGAGGACGCCTGTATCGCAGGATGGCCGTGTCGGGTTTAGTCAATAGTACGGACGTCAAAACAAATCACGAGCACGCCACCTGTCGGCAAATCAAGAACAACTACGCTGTGGCGCGCTTCCTCTAACGACCTGTGTGGTGGGGACACAGTATATAAGAGTTGAGTACTGACCGCCCTAGAGCTAAGACGTTGTAGAATCGGTATCGATCAGTAATATTAGTGAGCAAGATTGTAACTGTAAACTATTTAAATAAACCCAGTGTATCGAATAATTTGTGTTATTTCATTTGCACGACTGTACCCACCGACCTGCCCATTCACGATTTCTTAACCTAAAGGGAATACATCCTGACTTCCCGATGGTTTGCATCTATCGGCCAGCCATGATGCGACATAAATAATTAGTGCTGTGTGATGATTGGAAAAGCTATACTTATGGTTCAAGGTTCTTTTGACACGTGGCTAAAATCAGAAGATTTTTAAATACAATTTCAGTGACAAGTACGATATAAACTAGGTACACACAAATCGTCCCCCTTTCAATATCGTTCAAACTCAAAAAAAATCCTTATACAAACAAACAACAAACTTTTGAAGAAGTATAAATCAAACTCAATGTTCTTGTTGTTTTGATCACTCTAAAGTAGGGTATGTATGTTACTAACTCAAATACTGTCCGAGGCCATTACGAAGCTAGAATTATTATTTATTCAAAGTTATAAGCGTTTAAAGTTAAAAGTCGTTTATTTTTGAAAGCCCAGAATTTTGATTTTAACTAATCTTTTGTTTTGTTTTCAACGCAAGCGCACGTACTAATCGATGAATCGATAAGCCTCACTTCATCAAGTGATCCATCGCTGATAAGACGTTTAGTCTACCTACCCGCATATTTTTTTTGTGTTTATTATCACATAAGTCAGTAGATACCATAGTAGTTTGGATATCCTAGGAAAAATGGAAATTAATATAAAAAACGCATTCAAGGAAGCGGTAAAATTATCATGTGGTAAGCGCTCAGATATTTTATTTTTTATTTAGTAGGTTAAGAGTCGGACTTGGAGAAATTTTATTGATATATTATTTTTTTATCGTTATTTATTTCTTTCAGGACCTTGCGTCAAGAAATATCATGAAATAACTGAAATGAACCAAAAGATATGCCTACAAATTATTAGATTTTTCTTGAAGAGACCTTTTCTAACAACGGCATTATTTTCTGTGTTGATAATTTTATTCATTATTATTTTGTCAGCTGCATTTATTATACTAATTGGGGTGCTCGTAATAGCTTTTGTAATTTTGCTTTTTGAAGGTAAGATAATCATGCAAATTTGCCACGTCATTTTTAATCTGAATTTTCATTCTATGACTGGCCGCATACGATCGGAATTCCGGAAAGACTATCGTAGATTTTAGGTATGTATTTTTCCGACACGAAATGAGGTGTTGAAAAAGGACACTGTATGAAATGCGTACATTCAGGTTTCCGAATATGAATTCCGAATCAGGAAACCGAACGTGTGTGACCAGCTTTATATGGCTAGTAATTTTTCACACTATTCTTCAGATTTTAATTATTATCCCTTTTGTTTCAGGTTTCTTTATCTACGTTGTTTTTATGGGAATTAGTATGATGTTTGCAACCATCACTCTAATTGTAATGATATTTGATGGGATATGGTACCAAGTGTCATTAATAGATAATTTAGAAAGGGATTGGATTTAAGTCTCGGTAATTTATTTTTTACCAAGCACAGACGTTAAAAATATTGTATTATTTGATAAATAGAAATCAAATTGTAATTTAATGGATAGTATTAAATCGTAAATTACCTATGTACCTTACATTTAGTTATTTCAAGCTTTGTAAAAATGACAAAATTTTGTCTGTTTTTACAAATTATCTTAGATGACTAAAATATCTATTTAGTTCGTCCGTTAGAACTAAAAATATTGAACATGTATTTTTCTTTTGCCACTTCAACAATATATTACGACGATACAGTGCGTTGAAATATCGTGAGACGTCAAATACTGACGTTAGAAGCCCCCACTCCTGAACTTTGATGCGCTTTATTTTTGACAAATATTATTTGATAATCTCACTGACAGACTAAAAAGAGTTATCATTTTTCTACCCAGGAAATAGCCCTAATTTTTTAAAAGCAACATTTGTTAAAAAAAATAATAATAATAGAAAATAATATAATTCTGTTTGAGTTAAAAAGTTTATTTACTTGAAGAGCTTTTTGACAAAATCAATAAAAATGGTTACAACAGCTGTATTGTATTTTTTTTTATAAAAGTTAATTCCTATAACACAATGTAGGTTATTAAAGACTTTAAGAAGTTCAAGGCATAATCTGTAACTATCGTTTTCTCGCTCTGTCTTAGTGCAAAAATAGCAGTAGGTACTCTCTTTTAGGGTTCCGTACCCGAAGGGTCCAAACGGAACCCTATTGCTCTCACTCTCGTGTCCGTCTGTCTATTCGTCTGTCCGTCTGTCCGTCTGTCGACGTCTGTCACACGGGTTCTACAGCCAAGCGGTTGGAGTTACAGTCTTCAAATTTTCACAGTGTATCTTGTTGACCCAAGCCATACAAATTGTCAAAAATTTGTTTAAATCATTTTAAGTGGGGCTCCCATAGAAGTAAAGGGGGGCCGGTAAAATTTTCATATCGTTGTTGAGAGCGCGTTGAGTAGATAAATACTGTCTTTTGTTTTAAAAAATATTGGAAAAAAAAGGAATGAGAAGCCATGAAAGTCAACTTTTTCATAAAATTTTGTCCCGTAGAATTTTCCAACGTCAATACTTTTTTTTTTTATTTATCGATAGGCTCGCGTTTGACCACTATCACGCCTAATGGTAAGCGATGATGTGGTCGACGTTGAAACACGCTTGCCTAGAAGTAACCTATTCACTTTTGACTTAAAGACCCCAAGATTGTAGCTATCAGGAAACATAGACTCCGGCGGGGAATTCCACTCCTTAGCAGTGCGTAGAGTCTGTCAAGCGAGTCGTGTCCACAACCCTTTTACTGATTTCTTATAATGGCAATACTATGATCTGTCAAACAGATTGTCACAAATTCTGTTATAACCTCGTAATAATCCGGTTTTTGTTGAGTTTTTTAATGTTATAATGCCGAAACCTATTAAAAGTAGTGTCAGGAGCTTGTTGTTTACAATGATTAATAAATATAATCATGTACAGAGTGAATCTGACGACGTGTTATCGCAAAAACGACGACTTTTGGATGAAATCGTTTCAACATCAGGTAGGTTGGCAACAACATATTGATACTTTCAGCACAATAAACTTATCTGACTTTTTTTATTTTACTGTGATGTGATCACGATTTCCATTTTGGTTTAGATCCAGACGTCGTGTTCATGACCGTGAAACTTACTGAGGCATCTGTATGTGAAAACTACTATAAAGATTGTTGTCAGTGTTGACACCTGAAAGATTTTTGAATTTGCCGCTTTTTTCATGGGACTAGACTCGCTTGACAGACTCTACAATGAATGTATTCGCAAATTTGGTGATAACGTTCATTATCACCATTATTTAAATCAGATTTTTCTTTGAAATGCCCTAATTTTTCCTTTTATAACTAACTTGATTTTGCCTCGTACAGTACCCAAAATGTGCGAAGTTCGACATGCACTTGGGCGATTTATATTTCGTTCGTGATCAAGCTAGATAGATAGTTGGTTCCATTAACCTGGCTAACACGAGCCTTCGCCTATTGATCACTGAAAGATTTGGCACCAGACCAAAAAAGATAGTACGCTACTCTTAGTGTAGCGAACATTATAAAAATTCATAGTTTGGTGCAACACAAAATGAAATGCAGTTCTGCGTGGCGCTGAATGAGAGTCATACGCATTCTGTGCTGACAGAGTGTAAAACTGCCTGGAAGCTGCATATTAAAGGACATGTGGATTTGAATCTCCAACCTCATCCCCAAGAATTGCTTATATGAAAAATCCACCAAGTTTAAATCAAGTAATTTTGGATATTCAGAAATACGGCATTACAAAAATTAACGTTTTATTTGTAAGGTATACTTCTTATATGATAGCTTGATCTCTGCGACATATATGTCAAACTGACGTAAACGTTATTGGTACTGTAAGCCTGTCAAGCGCTATTGTTACTGTATTGATTTGGTACGGGGTAATTTGTAGTAAAAAGCTTGCAACACTGTTTTGGACTGTCTCTGTTGAATGTGATTGATTTGATGAATGAAGAATAAAAAAAACGGAACGAACCGAATTGACTCCGAATTGTACTTGTAGTGCCGAGATCGGGGAACGCGAGGAGAGAATTAAAGATTTGTAGTAAAATTAAACCAATACAAACGATTGCAAACAGTGATATCTGGTGTACTTAAGTAATAGTTATATGTGTCTATATTATGCACAAGAAAACTTTGAACTCAATACGTGAACGTGTGTACAAAAGAACTGTTACAAGAGTGATGGACGGAGCCTTTGGGGTTTTGGAAGCAAGGTCACAGTTGCAGCAATGATGTAAATTATGACAGTAAGTTCTAACTGGTTTTTGTTAAAAGTATCCGTAGAAGATAATGTGCCGAAAAAAAATTACGTCACTTTATCCACAGGTTTCAAAATGAACTTAGAAGTTGCACTTTTCAGATTGCTTTGCAGCGATTCATATGGGCATGCCTTTTGAAATCTCCAAACTGAAAATAAAGATAAAATTCAAAATTTAATAGGTTTAGGTACTGGACTATTAAAACAATGTGAGGTACTGTACTTCCTTTTCTACTCCTTGTGTAAGTACACACCTTATTGCAATTGTAATTCATTATTTCTAGCTAATACCATAGTGTTGGAGTGTGATGAATGAACAGGTCACAAGCTCCCAGAAATTTTGTCTTTTATCTTTGTTTAATGTCAAGGGAAATTTTAAATAATAGTCTTATCAATAATGTTAGGTCATTGACACTTCACTTTCAAAATTGTTGTCTTACACACCAACAACGTCACACCGCTGCAGTTATTAGTTATCCTCATAATTGCATACCTACTGTTTTAGTCACGTTTTTGTTGAAAATCCAATTTTGTCATAATTTGTTTGTTCAATTCAATAGCTAGAAGTTGATCTTTTTCAACCTTAAAACAAAGAGGTATAGTTCAAAATGAATTGTAAATACCTGCCTCATAGTTTCATAACTCCTGTTAGTGCTCATGAAATAAACAAAGTAATTTGATTTTACTATTGTAAAATCAAATTACTACCTACCCTGGCTCAAGCATTAGTCATGGGTTTTAGTCATTAAAAGTCTGACACACCCTCACTTTACCCAGAGCGGGAAGTCATTGGATGATTTCCCACCCAAAAAACGGTAGTGCTCATGAAATAAACAAAGCAACTTGAATTTGCTATTCTAGCATGCTATCATTACTGTTTAGTAAGTTAAAGCTTCTAATAGTTTTCAGTATCAATTCAGATATAATGATTCAAACATAAATTGAATGAACATTTACAATCCAACCTTATGTTGGGGAGCACAAACCAGGAGTGTGGCAATATGTTTTTGATACAGAGAATGAGTGCTTGTATACTTAACATTAAAACATCAATAAAGATGTAGGTTTTACGATCAGCCACCTGGGTGGGTGAGTGTTATGTGTCTTACACTGAAACAATGCTGTTTGATTTTTGCCACCACAACTTCATAAATGATCATTGTTCACTTATATCTATACTAATATTATAAAGAGGAAAGATTTGTATTTTTGTATGTAACGAAAAAACTTAAAAAATGCTAAACCAATTTTAAAAATTCTTTCACCGTTGGGGAGCCACACTATCCCCAGTTGATACTGCCTACTTTTTATCTCTGTATTCCCACGGGAACCGAAACTACGCGGGTGAAACCGCGATGCGTCCGCTAGTATATTATAAACTAGCTGTGACCGCCACTTTGCTATCGTCAACTGCCTACCCTACCCTAACCTCCTTAACCTACCCTACCTTACCTATTCTACCCTACCCTACCCTACCTACCCTACCCTACCTACCCTACCCTACCTAACTACCCTACCTAACTACCCTACCTAACTACCCTACCTACCCTACCCTACCTACATACCTACCTACCCTACCCTACCCTACATACCTACCTACCTACCTACCTACCTACCTACCTACCCTACATTACCTACCCTACCCTACCTGACCTACCGTATCCTACCTACCCTACCATAACTACCTACCCTACCTATTTTTTCTTAAATTTTTCTATTTAAGAACCTTCTTCTAACAATAACAAAAACAACAAAAAAGAATAAGCGAAATCAGTAAAGCCGTTCTCAAGTTCAATTTTATATCATATGTTTGTTTTTTAAAGGAAACTTTTTCTTTTTTCAGAAATTTAAATTAATGTTTGCCTGCTGTGGTCATCTAAATTGATTCTGTGAGTAATAATAATTACATTAATTGTTGGCTTATTGATTAGTTTTATCATTTCTTTTAGTTATAAGATAACACAAAAGCAAGATTGGCTGTTTTGAATGAATTATTTTTGCTATTCTATTAAACAACTTCTCTCTTATCTTGTAGTGAATAATAAAACTGAATATAGCTTAGCATATTCTAGCATATTCATAAGTGGATGGAATAGTTTTATCCCTTTTCTGATTCATGCTCTTGTAAAAACAAGTCTTACCTTTTGGTAATACTATTCTCAGAATTAGAATATCTTATTAATGTTGTAAACTAGCTTTTCCCCGCGGCTTCGCTCCCGTGGACCACCCCACAGGACTCAGGACTCAGGACACTCAGGAATAATGTAGCTTTCTATTGGTGAAAGAATTTTTTAAATCGGTCCAGTAGTTTCGGAGCCTATTCGGTACAAACAAACAAAAAAAAAAATCTTTATAATAAATATTATTAAACTAGCTGACCCGGCGAACTTCGTTCCGCCTAACAAATTTCTATAATAAAAGAATTTTTCTAAAATAAACGTAGCCTAAGTTACTCCTTATTACATCAGCTATCTGCCAATAAAAGACCCGTCAAAATCGGTCCACCCATTTCAAAGATTAGCCGGAACAAACAGACAGTCAGAAAAAAAAAAAAATGTTATTTTGGTGTATGTACCATATATATATTCATATACATGTAGTAAAAAACGGTTATTTCAATATTACAAACAGACACTCCAATTTTATTTATATGTATAGATTATTAATTATTATTAGAGAGAGATATGAAAGTCTATGTGTATTTGAATGTTAGTCGAGCAATTATGCTTCAATGGCTGAGCTTAACTGGATGTTTGGAACATATGGCCTATGGCCATAAGCTGGATTAGGATGAAGAAGAGTTTCTATCATGGTGTTTTGTTTCCATGGGATAGTTTTTAAATTTAATGTTTGCGAAGCCACTGGCACAAGCTTGTCCCATATAATAATGTCGAGGCCGTATTGACAGACACAATTATCACATTTATGTACTAACAGTCAGTCTGTCTATGTGCTACGTAGCATGTAGGACTACTATGCTATATACTTATCATTTCTTTACACTCTTGAAGTAAAGGACTTACTGAAAGATAGTCTCGCATTATTCATAAAACTGATCTCAGTGAAAGTCGGTTATGCAGCTGTGTGCCTATAGGTGATCATGTGTTATAACACTGTCAAGATTTAGTTTTCCAAGTGCGCTGAGTGTTAGATGAATATTCAAGAAAAAATTTCACATAACCTCTCTTCATCGTAATTCTTTTGAACTTATCTCAATTTATTTGGGGTTGACACTGCATAATATTCATCCATGCTTCTCTGTTAGTCTTCATCTCATTATTAATTCTTCTATCGTCTTCATTGATACATTTTGTTGGTCGTAGGTTATCTGAATTCTAATAGTGAAGTGTATTTGCAGGGCAGATCGTCAAGCTGGCGGCCCTTCAGGATGCGGCTCGTGCGCCCTCGCTAGCACCGCGCGTTCGTCACGTCGCCACAATTACAGGTATTTTTTGCCCACTTTTGACCAGCATTAACTATAGTAGCAAAGATTATGTAGGCGGCGCGCCTTAATCCACACACTCACACACTCCTAAATTGAATTTAGAATCTTAGATCATTATCAAGTTTTGTAATAAACTCCATGACGTACCATATATATACGAAGTTCAAATTCCATTATAACAAAATATTAAGCACCTTTGAATTGGTCACTCAAAAAATAACTTTAAAAACATAACACTAAAGTAGATATTTGAATGAACAGCAATGCAAAAGATTGGAAATCTTAAGATTCTGACTTCAAGTAAAGATGTGGCTATCTGCGACCTATCTGGCAGTTAGTAAAACCAATTATCTACCCAACTTTGTTCAAACTATGTCGGTTGTTAAACCGGGCGGAACTAACGGATTCAAGGTACGAAGGTTTCGGATTGTAAACAATGGTCAGTCATCCGCAGATTGGCTACAACAAGTGTTGTAGCCAATCTGCGCTGCTGTATCGCTAAGAGGCCCCAGCAGAAAATGGCAACTATGACCATTACGTTTTGTTTTATATGCAAATTAAATTAATAAAATTATGTGCGTGATTAGGAAGTGACTATTAAAACCATCGCATCATGAAAAAATATCAGCACCACAATTTTGTACATACGTGTAATAAAGAAATAAAGGTTACAAGTGGCAAAATTTATTGTTCTAGTAAAACTTCATGACTAAAAATACTCGTAAATTCAAGTGTAGTAAATTGGTATGACTAATTGGATAATACAATTGCAAAATTTGTAATGAAATGAGGTAGTCAGCTTTTTTTTTCCTTAAGGGGTTTTAAGTTAAGATTATGAATGGGGTAAAATTATAATGAAGGCGCGTGATTGGCTGGGTGCCAGATTTGGCTATTCTGGGCGGGCGGGCGGCGTGCGCGCATCCAGTCGATCGCCGCGTTTCTACCTCCCAACTGTTTGCGAGGGAGTCGCTTGCACGATACATAACATAGGAGACTCTTGCCGTTCGTTCATTATTTGTTTTTAATTAAGTTTAAATAAAATTTGAAAAGTTTTGGCCGGTTACATAAAGCAACTTAAATATTTTTTTTTAGATGATGCCCCAAAGTAGACGTAGTCTTCGGTATTTCTTGAATCAATGTTATGTTTTACGTTGAGATAAAACAGTTTCTTCTTAATACATTTAGGTAGGTCTGTCCTTAAATTAAGAACAGGTGTGACTGATAGCGTTTAATTGTAGACTTAATTAAGATTCATTACGAACTTGTATTGTTCACAGTTTTTATAACATTCAGTTGTGTCGATGATGTAATTTAAGTGTTTTTTTTTATTTATTTACCACCAAGGTCTGCTGATGACAACCTGAAAACACAACCTAATACAAGAATGAAAGGTATTACAAACAAAGTTACAATTTGTCTTGAATGGCATGCTTGTAATTGTAAACTTTTGATTTAAAATTATTAACATGTCTATTAAAGAACATTCTGTTATCACAGCAAGGCACTTAACAACATGGAATCCCGAGATATTCTTGAACACTAACAACTCCTATTTGTTCACAAGTAATCTTAATTTTTCCCTAAAAAGTCATACTCGAACATCTTTTTTCATAGACTGTTGATGGTCAATTTACATCCTGTCGAACAAGGTCTCTGTAACGGTATCAAACCAATTAATCGTGGCTTTCATTTTATCTGATAAGAGAAGTCTAAAAAAAACCGAAAGTGAAATGAAAGTGAATTTACAACGTCAAAGAAAACGAGCCAATTAATCTATTGTATTGAATCTATACATCGCGGCGGCGCTATGAGCTGTCAGCCTTATGTAATCAACTCTATGCACAGTTCATCTGAATATAAGAACATGGAATTTTAGCACTGACCTGTTATGTATTAGTCATTCATTACGATTGTACTATCAGACTTTTCAGAATGAAACTATGGCAGTTGAATTGGAACACCTTTATTCGTTATGTAATCATTCTCTTTATTGTGGTTTGTTCAATGTATGGGATAATTATGTTATAATGTAAGGGCCCTTATTTACGGTGCCTAAATGGCAAGGTCAAAAAATTGCGTCACCTAGTTAGCGGGGCAGCCCGTGGCGGAGGTGACCCCGCTATGGTAGCGATGCCAACATATTGACGACATCCTTATTTTTATTGGTTATCCGAATGAGTACGTCGACCGTACCGCCTCCGCCGCTGAACTGTGCGTGTGGCCTCGCAATGCGTCTATTTACAGGCCTTTCCATGTCAATACTAAATGTATTATATCCCACTATCGGTCAAAAATAGAAAGCCCGTAGAATTTCTCCGTACACGAAATTAGGACGAGTTCGCACATAGAACTGCATGCAGGTTAAAATTATGCGGTAAAGATAAATGAGTAACGGTTGGTGCTTGCTATCTATATCCAAGCAGAAATTTATTTTAGATAAATTCTTCACACGAAGTTGCATACAGTATCTACGTAGATGACAGCGTGCGTTACGTTATTATAATAACCTCGTTAACCATAATTTGGTGTAAATGAAATCTATCTATATTGCCATTTTCGATCTGTGCCATCTGCATTGTGTGCACATGTTGACACAGTTGTTAAAGATCTGGAGTCGTGACGCTCCTATTCGTTAGAGAGATGTGTATTGTTAAAATGTCTGTTGAAACGTTGATGCAATGATAAATTTGCATGTGATCGGTACGACAGTGTAGTGCGGAGAACCGGTGCCTGAGCAAGCAATTTCTAGTCAATCGACTAGCTTGTACTTGTACTGTAGAACACTATGTAGTTACCTTATGGCGTGAGATTTTATAGCGGGCTGGAATACAAAGAGATTTTTATAATTTCATTGGAATATCATTGCTATAGTTGTGATCGGCGATAAGTCACGTTCACAGTTTTATTTCTCTTCGATCATTGTTGCTAGTTGTTGGCGATCGGTTCAGCGCCGTTCGTTATCGGATTTATGACGTTGTATACATTATCTCCTATCTGTAGGTAATTACATCGTTGATTGTTTGGTAGTCAGCTACACGGTGCACGTCCGCAGATGTAAGGTGAAAGTGATGTTCCTCTTAGATACCTGAAAGACGTGCAATGTGATGTGAAAATCGTATAAGTTAGTGCAATATATGTGATCGGATTATGACTGAAAAAAGACACCGGCCTCGGCCGCGGCGTCGGGATGAGTTGCACGAGAGGCAACAGGATCTGCTGCTAGCTTGGAGTCATGGTGAGATATTACCTAAGCTTCGATTAAAGAGAGTGTATTGTATACTGCTTAATATCGAACAATAGTTGTAGTCACGGCAAAGAAAATTCATTTTCTCTTGTACCATACAAATAAACTCATTGACATGTAGCTGTTAAACATAAACAACAACTTCGACTGCAATTTCTTCTAGTTATGAATACCGACTGCTATCTTTTGTGAATTGAGGAGTATTCTGTTTTGATTGTTTCTAGTTATCGATTGCCAGTGTATCTAGCGCAGGCGTTTTACAACGTCTTTACACGGAAACATCGCTTGTGCACCTGTTTCGTTTTATTTCAATGATGCAAGATCTGAACGGATACACGATCAACTGCATTTATTATTATGTAACAAAAGCGAAAGGACATTTCTACATGGACAATTTTGGCACATTCCTTATCATCACTACACTTGTAATCAGGGTTTGTTTAGAATCAAAATAATTAACATAAATTAAGTAATCTATTGTTATTGTTTGTTTACTCATTATTGAACGGCTTGTGTTTAAACACCGCCCAAAAAAGTACCTATTTTACTACCAAAAAAATTCTAAACGGTTACCAAAATGGATAAATGGTCACCAAATAACGTTTCCTAAAATATTATGAAATAAATCCATTTTTTCGTATTATTGACTGCCAAAAAAATATATGGACGCCTTTAAAATACACTTTAGACCAAATATTATATATTGTCACTACTTAGATGTTACCAATTATGTAATACCATGACTTCTAATTTGGTCATTTTTGTTAGGCTAAAAAAGCTAACGATCGCTAGAATATTTCCCAAATATCAATTAATATACTGGGGTTCCCAGACGTACGTCGCTTATTTATCGTTATATGGAATTCGCTAAATATATTGAGGTTCAAGGTTCAAGTACGATTAGTACTCTGGCAACATAGTCGACGGAGCCCCGCTGCGCGGGGCTCCTATTTCCGTCCGCAGGGTCTAAAGTAACCTAACACGAACGAGATGACGGGAGCCGAGTTCGCTCGCTTTGCTCGCTCACTTCAGCTCCCGTCATCTCGTTCGAACCTAACCTGTCCGTGTCGGGGTGCCCTAAGCTCCCGAGCTCGCTTCGCTCGCTCTTGGAGTAAGATTTTTGGTAGTAATATTAATCTTTGAATTGGATAGAATTTGGTGACCGTTGATCCATTTTAGGAACCAAAAATAATATTTGTGCGAGGTTTGCGATTTTTCTGATGTTATTTTATTTATTTTGGATCATAATATTATATACTTTAGGGCCCTTTTAATAAAGTCAATTGATTTTTTTTGGAGTTGTTTATTTTTTTTGGTGCCTAAGCTTAGAGTCTTAAAAATATTTTTGGTGACCGTCTAAATTATACCCTTATTGAACACCTAATAGAAGTGCGTAACAATAACTTTTTGGAGAGCTTCCAAGTGTTAACGGATACACCAAAATAAAAATTGAATAGGGAATGGGCACATGTAGGGACATTTCAATTTCAACAGTGCCTTTGTCTAAATTATTATTATATAATTACGAAACAAGCACAATTTGTTGTAGTTGCCGTACTGGTATTTAAAATTCATTGGAATCGATGATATCAATCAATTGCTTCTTGATGATATTGCTATTCACGTGGAAAAAGGCGTCAATGTAACGTGCACACGGTAGGTAATGGCCTTATCAGTTATCAATAAAGTAGTTCGGACTGTATCATTTTATTTGAATGTCACAAACTTGCTTCTAATTCGACTGATAGCATTGGAACGCTTATCTTGGCCTTTAAAGTGTTAATTTCCGTTTTAGGGTGCTTATAAAAAGGATAGTGTCAAAGTCCTAAATCCAATATCAATGATAAGTACCTGGGCGACCGAGCTCTGCTCGGGTGAAAATAGAGAAAACGACGTTTTCTGAAAACGAAACCAGCTAGATCGATTTATCGCCCCCAAAACCCCCTGCATACAAAATTTCATGAAAATCATTGGAGGCGTTTCCGAGATTCAGATTATATAAATATACAAGAATTGCTCGTTTAAAGGTATTAGATATTCAGAAGCCTATGAGTGTATTGTATGAGAACAATTTTAAAATTTTACACCTGATGTAATCTCCGCTATTTACACTCGTGCAGTGATGCGATACCCATCCATTTCTATTAAGACACACTTAGGCTTACATAGTTACAGAATACTGGTAGAATACATACCAGCTTCATACTCAATGTAGGAAATCCTGGCTTACAAGAAAAAGTCTTGTAAGCCTACATCTACTACTTTTTTATATTAACTCTTTTCTGATTAATTTCGTTGCTGGATTCAAGACAGTTAAATTCATTCGCCGAGACTTTTTCGAGCTTCATTGCCTCGGCGCTTTTCTGGTGGTCGCCACTGTTGATTCTGGCTTTCAGGAGTTGCAGTGGTTTGGGAATAGTGCGTTGGGGTTGTCCCACAAAAATAAAACAAGGATTCTTACTTATAGCCTGAGATCCCACTGCAAAAATCTACATTTTTGTTATTGATAAAACTTAATATTTATGAATAGATTACTGCAGGGTTGAGATCTCGAACTACATACCCACCACATTATGACGTATTTTGTGAGTTGCATCTTCAGTAATCATTATCGAAGAGGATATCGGTTAACAAGAGAATCTTTTCGATCAAAAATCGCACCAATTTCCACGCCCCTTACCCACGGCTAGAGGTGGGTTATTATTATTCAGTAGAAACTACACGACACAACACTGATATCATCGGGCTAAATATATTCTAAAGAGGAAAGTTTTGTCTGCTTCAGCACTAATACAATATTATTTACGACTTTAAATAAATGATATATTGGCTTTTGTTCCTAAACATTGCTGGATCAAAATGAGAGGCTCCAGGGAAAATACTTAATAATGTATGTTACAAACTTCTTGTGGTCTGTAAGGTATTAGAAAATGTTTTTGTTTTTCTTTTGTCCTTGTAGTGTTATATTATGAATATTCAAATCAGCTATATAAACCTTTCCAGGTCAAGAAAGTTTAATCTAGGGCAAGCTAGAGTAGCTTTACTTGACCTACGGCATTGTCAAGTACCTACTAGGTCAGCTCTATCGTCTAAATACATAATATTTTTCTTTTCCAATATGTGGTTAATTGTCAAAAGTCTGGTTTTGGTTCGCTACTTCCCATACAAAATTTATTTTGTAAATATCTTTAAATGCAATTGGTTATCAGCCGTGTACTGAATAAAAACAATCATTATGCACCTTGTAATTAGGTATAGTATGTACCCATTTAAGAGGTAAAAATAAACATCGATGGTGTGCCAATTACATAAATAAATTATCTATTTACCCTAACGCTGAAATCTTAATAAATATCGTTTATGTTCCAGTTGTTCATGTAACATAAAATCCGTTTCGTCTTCTGGAAAAAAAATTAAACTCATTACGTTTGTGATAGTAACTAAACAATTTTTTATTTAACTCTGTTGGTTTAGTGTGTACATTATTAACTCAAGGTCATTGTGTGGCTAATTAAACGCAATCAATAATTATCTCATTCGAAAACGTGTGTGTCTGAGCATTCTCACTTCCATTAACTTAATGCGTAGCGCGGAGGGTGGTGCAAGGACATGTCGTAACTACTGCAGAAGTGCATGCACCCGTAGATCGGTCAGCCGCCCCGCGCGCCGGGAGGCAGATATCGATTCTGTCTGCAAGAGCCGTACCCATAACTAAATACGGAAAGTAGACACTCCCTGCAACATACAAAGCGGCTATACAGTTAAATACTGCAATGCGCTCAACTTTTCCAGTCACGACATTGCGTTGAAACTTGCAGCTTTCCAACTATTCATTATCTTGATCCATACCTGTTCTAATGCCTACCTACTTGCTAGAAAATTGATAAATAAATCTGCTAC
This sequence comes from Orthosia gracilis, assembly GCA_947562075.1. Lineage (NCBI taxonomy): Eukaryota > Metazoa > Arthropoda > Insecta > Lepidoptera > Noctuidae > Orthosia > Orthosia gracilis. The sequence goes on from OX387274.1 coordinate 16,647,425, forward strand.
TATTTGTTGAAGCTAGCATTTCCATTTAATCTTTCTTTTGTCAACAGAGGTGTGCAATAGCGACGAGGTGCCCGAGGTAGAGATAGTCAGTCTTCTACAAGAACATATACCAAAATATCGCTTGAGAGCCGACAGTCTCACGCAATTTGGAGGTACAGATACTTTTATGCGCTTTGCTTATAGATTTTCACTTTTTCGTTGAATAATTTCAAACTAGCAAAGCTTTTGTTTACTGAGCTTATAGCGAACCATTCAGAAATTGTTTTAACGCTATCATTATCACCCAAAAAAATTTTTTATACTTGCAATTTTCATTTCACTTTATCTATGCTAAATATTGACAGACCTCTCAAAACAAAGACAGATACATAATGATTAGACTCACGAAAATGTCGAGACACTAACAGCTGCTAAAGCAAGTCATACAGTTAAACGGGAAGGTGGGGGAATTTCGCCATTTACGGCCGGTTCTCCCAAAAATCAATACTTGTGTTTTCATGGCCACATCCGTCATTTACAACGTCTAATTTTAGCTATATGGGGATCATTAACGCTGCCTGGTAGGGTGTTTTAAAGTACTACTAAGAGTCGAGAACACTGTAGCGTCTAGAACAATGTTGTTAGGCATTCCAGAGCCGTTTTAAAATAATAATTGAGCGTATCCTGTGACGGCACGATATTTGGAAGTTTTGAGACGAGTCACTTTATTTTTTTAAACACTTCCAGTATTATTTTGGAATCGTTCCAAAGCTTAAAGGACTTTTATTTTGTTTGAACACGAATTTCTGAGTAGTCATTGACTTTCATCACTTTTTTTTGAGTTTTCGGTGAATTAAAGTCCCTCGTTTTATTTTATTACGTGGTAGATTTAGGAAAATCGGTTTTTTGTCAATTTAAAAAGAAGGAAGTTTTTTTTGTTCCCAGTACCGTGTCGAGGAATCATTATTTGCAAAGAGTGACAGTTCTTGATCAATATTTGAATAGGTTTAAGACGACGACTAACGCCAACGACCTTGAGGGAACAAAATGCGCACTCGTTTCACACCCGCGCGTCCCAAAATTTAGTAGTTTTCTGTACTTTCCTTTTTATTCCATAACTTAAAAAAAAAAATCCTCATATCAAAATGTAGATAATTAAATTGTCTTTAAGATGGTGTCAATTTCATTAAAATACGCCCAGCGGTTTTGCTGCGATTGTCGTGTTTTTGTCCGTTTTAGACATAACTTTACAAATTAATTACACTATGTACTAGGAATAAAACTCAAAATTTTCTTAGATCAAATCATTAAGAAAATAGCCTAATTTAACATATATTTTTTACAAAAAATTACGACTGGCATTTTAGACGTGATTCTCATTGTAAAATTAGCTACTCAGGGGTAACTGCGCCTTAAGCATCTTTTCCAGTTAACGCTTAACTTTGCATTTGAACAGAAGAGACTAGCTTATCCTAACATCAAGGGTCGGACAAAAACTTTTCTAAAAGCGCTGAATGATAAAATGTTTATAACTTAGAACTTTAGTTTACGCAGGTCACGTCAAGGTAGGGCTTTGATTGGTACCGTGTTCAAATACGAGCGACAGGCACGAACTGGTACTAATTTCTCAGAAGCTTGGTGCAGACCTACGCATAAAAATATGTTTATTCATCACGAACTTAAACTTTACCCAATAATTTAGTGAAGTCTATGGGTATTAAGAGATTTCACTGTAATAGAAAATATTTTTTTTTAGGATTGCTGATATTTTTCCGTTCCTCAAAGCTGAAGCGGTTCTTCATAGTTCTTTCACTCCCCAAAATTTAAAATTCACGAGTTTAAATATTATGCTATTGTTTCAGATGCTTACAAAATTTCCTTCGGTCATAATATCGTTCATTTCATTAGCTGACATTTTAAATGATCTGTAAAAAACACGAGATAAGCCTTTTGCAAATATTCATCTCTACAGTCGGCCTAGTTTTGTTTCAGTAGTTCTGCGTAAATTTCATCAGGTCAGTGTTCAGTAACTAGGGCATAGCCTACTTGTAAGCATTTTTTTCTCGACAGTGTTGGTAGCCTCAAGACGTTCGGGTTGGGAGGAGAATTAGATTGTTGATTGTATCACATCAAGTATTAGAACTAAAGAACTATTCGATTTGCTGTAGGTAAAGTTCTCGCCAAACTTCTTGGCCGACCTAAAGTTGGCTACAATGGCTGCGCAAAAGTAAATCTCATACAAAAACAGCACTGTTTTGTGCCTTGCGCATCGGCAAGCCAACTTCGGCGGCCCAGAAGTTTGGCGAGCACTAAACATCATTGTAACGTGATAAGAATGTTTGAACGCTTTGTATTCGTATATTTCTAAGATCAGTCTCTATACATTCCAATGATCTAGACCGTTTAGTTTCCAGGCCTAATGAAACACAGTGTGCAACGACTCTATTGGAATGGCAAGGTCTCTTGCGAGACGGGCACAATAGTTCTCTAAATGTCAGACTGCACAACAAAATGGAATACGGTTTAGAAGTACTGTGTGAAAGTAAGCGGTAATTTAGGAATATTTTCTCGTTATTTAAAATGTCTTTAGTCTATGGTTAATCAAATTTAATCACTTTTTGAATGCTTATTTTAGTATCCATACTAATATTATAAATACGAAAGTAACTCGGTCTGTCCGTCACATTTTCTCGCTTAAACTGCTGAACCGATTTAGATGAAATTTGGTTTGGAGTATGAGACCCTGGGAAGGATATAGGAATTCAGCTTCCCGGAATTCAGCTTTGAGGAGGTGGACAGGGGGGTAGAAGTTTGTATGGTGAACTAATAATTTCTGAAGGCGGCCCACACACCTATAATATTATGGCGCGGTTTAGAAAAATGGACTATTCAAATGCTACGCAGACGAAGTCGCGGACAACAGCTAGTATTCCTATAAAAATGAAAGACAATCATTTCGCTATGAGTCGTTAGCAATATTCATAAGGAAGTGTAATGAATAAAATGAATGTACCAACAGGCATTTCTTTTAATTGAAGCCGCACTTTCTACTCTTTGCTGCCTCATTTCATATTTAATGAATAACTCGTAATAGGTATCTGACCATCGTTAAATATTATGACTCATTTGTCTAAGCATGTTGGTGAAGCGATAAATGTTGGCATCGTTTTGAAAAATCTTTCTGTTTACCTAATATTTTGAATAGAAATGTGTTAAGAAATGGTAAGAATTCGACAAAGTTGGAGTGAGCTATGCTATATGTGGTGTTCCGTGTTGTTAGTAAGTGTTTGAGTCGCGGTTTCCGGCGCCGGCGCCGTTCTTAACTCTATAAATAATGGTGTCTCATCGGTCGAGTCATCGCCCGCAGGCCAGTATGCGTCCCCGACCGGTCTGATGCGTGCCATCTGTCAACTTGCTGCCTTCGGTGCACATAACCATCCGATGATGGATATTTTAATAGAAATACCGTTCAAGCCAATGCTCTAGTAATCAACTGCATAATAAAAGTTAATCAAGCTGTCTACTTACGCCATGTACCCCTGTCACTGTATAACAAGGAAACCTTTCGTGGCTTCTAAGTCGAACTGCTAGTTTACGTGCACTCACATGCTGTTGTGTAATTTTAAAACTAATGATATAATTACCTGTAGTAATTGAGTGTGTACTCACAGTTGTAAAATTAAAGCAATGTATTCTTAGTTCATGAGAAGTTCTCGACATTTAGTCAAAAGTCATTGTAAAAGGACGCGATCTGAATAGATTTGAATTGGTGGTGGGATAAAGCGGTTGACGGCGGTTGATGTATCGTGTGATTCAGCGGCCCTGTGACGGTACAGTGTGTTTGGGTTCAGCAGCACTGGGTATCAGTAATTATTTCAAGGAACTACAGCAATTGGTATAAATTGAACTATGTACATACATACATATATGTACTAGCACATTCCATACCAAGTAAGGTAAACAACTCTATCGCTGTCACCTGGAGGGGTGACAGCGATAGAGTTATTGACACTTCTGAGTTTATAGACTAAAAATAAGAAGACCATAGATTCATTGGAATTTCTATGCCAGTAATAGGATTTTAGGTAGCTTTTTTTTAGGGTTCCGTACCCAAAGGGTAAAAGCCGGACCCTATTACTAGGACTCCACGATCCGTTTGTCTGTCCGTCTGTCACCAGGCTGTATCTCATGAACCGTGATAGCTAGACAGTTGAAAATTTCACAGGTGATGTATTTCTGTTGCCGCTATAACAACAAATACTAAAAACAGAATCAAGTAAATATTTAAGTAGGGCTCCCATACAACAAACGTGATTTTTTTGCCGTTTTTTGCGATAATGGTACAGAGCCCTTCGTGCGCGAGTCCGACTCGTACTTGGCCGAATTTAGTGAAAAAATGTGTATAATTAGTTACTATTTCACTGGATGAAATAACTCTTAAAATAAAGATGTCATTATAATTTTAGTATGCTAGTGAATTTCAATATGATTTTCTGGGCATTTAATTACGAGCTAGGGGAGGCAGTCTCTAATAACTGGGCATCTTACCCTACTTACAAAGATTTTACCTTCCATTCATTAAATTTTTATGGAACTACATTAGTAACAGCTATGTTCTTAAATATTTTGATGTTTACCAGGATACGAGAATCAAGATTGGTTCATACCATCCCCGGCGCTGCCGGTGAGCGACAAAGACCTCGCTCTCACTCCTGACCAGATCAGGGAGACTCTCAATTACTTCCGTGAGTATGCATGATGTTACATCATTAATAAGTTACGGTTTATGATATAACATAAACTATGCATTGTCTTTGGATGTTTTTAATCAAAGGATAAGCATAATCTATGATATTCATCTATGTAATCTATGAAAGGTATTTTATTGAATGTCAAATGGAATTTGTTACCATGAAAGATGACGACTTTTATTGAATGAGTTGTAAAGGAAGACACAATGAATGACCTTGAGCGTAATGAACGTATGACTAAGAAATAAAATATTAAAAGAACGATGATCACTCACTCCACAATAGGAATAAAAACTGCCACTTGCTAACTTCAGATGTCGCTACATACTAATTAGTCCGTGAATTATTGTCACTCCATTTTTTTTTGCAAGCAAGCAAGCTATGTTTTTTTTAAATTTATTCTCACCGAAACAGTTATTGCGTAAATGCAGGAATTCATTTGTTTCACATGAATAGAAGAAAACGACGTCTCAGGAGAAAATTGAAAAAGGCCAATTTTCCACTAAATCTGCTATTTTACCAGTCACCAAGACACTTTTTTCCTTTACTCTTTTGTAATAGGTCACTTCATAAACATAACACCATCCTATATTCCCTGAAGAGGTGCACCCTACATAGTACCTACCTATCTATACTTAATATTATAAAGCCGAAGAGTTTGTTTGTTTGTTTGAACGCGCTAATCTCAGGAACTACTGGTTGGAATTGTAAATTCTTTCTGTGTTGATAGTCCATTTATCGACGAAGGTTTTAATCTTTATAACATCACGCTACGACCAATAGGAGCGGACCATAAATGAAAAAGGTTGCAAAAACGGGAAGAAACATTCCTTTTTGAGAGATTCCGTTGCGTGCGCAGCGTAAGCGGTTAAAGTTACGCAACATTCATGTATGTTGGGTAGGTAGGGTAGGGTAGGTAGGTAGCCAGTCGACGGGAGCGAAACCGCGTGGGACAGCTAGTATAGTAAAGTGTTCGACGAACTTCTGGGCCGACCTGAAGTTGGCTTTCCGATGCGCAATGCACGAAACAGTACGTTTTTGTATGAGATTTACTACTGCGCAGCCATTGTGGCCAACTTCAGGGCGGCAAAGAAGTTTGGTGAGAACTATACAACCACGTTTCGTCGTCGAATGTTATGCGAGCCATTGCCATCAACCGGGCAAAAATCCAGATTCCGGACTGCTACTGAATATTCCAGGTGGAGAAACCTGGGAACTCGGATTCCAGGTTGGGCCCAGGACCGCATGTTAAGGCGATATATACGCCCGATGCCAAAATATCAATATTGAACCTCCTTCTGAACAGTTTTGTTTGCAAAATATTATTTGATTTACATAGAATGTCAGTTATGAAGAAATTCCAGCCATCAATTTTTCTGTGTAAAAATATTTTTAAACATCCAAGTCGCTTTGGAGGAGTATCCAAAAGTTGCGAAAAATATCGTGTTGCTAATTATATTTTTAAAGCAAATCTATTTGTTGTACGAAAAAACCATGTTTAAAAAATAATGTACATGAAACAATAATAATTTTTTTTTTTCAAACCTTTTAACATAGCCGTTACTAAGGAGTATGCTTTAGAAAGTTACCGTTTAACGGCACTAAAGCGCATGTAGGCCCTTAAATAATGATACATGTCAATCAGTGCTCTCATCACATGAATGAGCGTCCAATTTTTTACGCAGTTGTTATAATATATAGTGATACAACTAATAACATTTTGATCTAAAAACCAATAAAAACTATTTATTTTTAAAATAAATGTAATGTTAATATGCAGAGAAAAATAAAATTATCAACACTGATTTAACAGCATAATACTATGCGGTATTATAGCTTGATGGATGAGTTAAAACAATATTAATATGATTGAAAATGAGAAGGAATTCCAACATTAATATGTATCTGCTATTTTTTTTAAAGCTGCTATGATGGTGAATATTTAACATAACGATACTTGGGTGATCCTTTGTTCAAAACATACTTGATAGCGCGGTGCATCTATGATTAAACCAGTAATTATTACAAATGTAACGGAAAGTTCTTTTTTTTTTTTTTGTTTTATGCGCTACGCTGTGATCATATGAAGTAGTTGAAAATTATAACAAAAAAACGTCACAGTGCGAGGTAAAATAAGTGTTAATTTGAAATGAAGGTAACTAAAATATGATTACTAAGATGTAGAGCTGCTACCAGTACAACTTTACATTATGGTTAAAGAAATTTATTTCTCAATAAGGAATTACAAATATTTCACTTACTTGAGAACATTTTTTAAACTTATACTTTTTAAACTTATACTTATAATAACATTACTTATATACACTACTTACTTTAATCCTATAAAATTAAAACTATGCTGTTAATAAAATAGATATAGGTCCTATTTAAAAGGATAATAATATTGTTATAAAAATTTTAATCACTACTTGCTAAAGTCGTCACAATCTAAGAAGTCCGTTGACATTTCTCATTTTACATGCCGCGATAACTTTCTACGTAAGATATTGAAAAATAAAATTCATAATCCTAATTAATTACTATGTTACACCCATTAATTACTATGATACACTATAACAACGAGTATCATTCGCAAGCATCAAGTTTAATTATTATTAAGTATTTCTACAGCTGTCAAAACGAGTCTTTAATTTTTTGACAACTTTAGGAGTCCTAGCCAATTGCCATTGGGAGGTAAAATATGAAAAGCATCAGTAAAATAAAAATCTAGATATTGTTGTTGAGTTTGGGGACCTCAGTAAGACCAGAGGTCCCCAAACTCAATGGTTCCGTAGTTCATTCCCAATTGTTCTGTTTTTGGTAGACTGCTGTTCTAATTTTAAACACATCCGAAATATATTTTTGAAATATTGTAAGTAAAAAAGATCTTTTCATAAACCCCTTAAATTACAATATATTGTTAAGACTGACAAAATATGATCATTAATAACCGAATTAAGGTCTCCATTATCACGAAATCTTCGTTTAAATGACAATAGCATTCTTTCCATTTACGACAGGGGATCAAAACTCCTTTACTTAACGGTATTCTTGCCAAGAATAATACAAGTACCTAGTCTATGATATGAATCTGTACTAAACTCCATTTGAAATAACATTAGACATGTTTCCAAATCTTTTTACAGTCCGTTCAACTGATTTTGAGTTCTATCCCGTAAACATAAGGATGACATAAAAAGCATAAACCTGTTACCAAAACCAACTGTTTACTACAGTTACCATTTGTCGTATCACCAACGCAATAGAAGTCAAAATCGGTTAAACGGGCTGTATAATGGGATAATTTAAACGTCTAATGTTATCGCAAATGGTGTGTAGTCTTGTGCCTTGGAAATGTCATGTCTCGGGGACCACTGATCTTTTTCCGAGAGCATGTGAACTTTTCCTCACTGCCCACAACGATAAAAGAGACCACTTCCAAAACCTGGTATCATCATCTCAATTTAGTAATAAACATGGTAGTCAGCTAAAATAACAATCAAAAACCAATTTAATTGCAGAGCTGTCTCTAACTCTAACTGTCTTGTGGTGCTTTACCTAACAAAATATTATAATGAAACAACCTTAGTCATGAAAAGAGTTTTAAAAGGTCTAGTCTCGGTTGATTGGAATGAGTTCCTTGTATTTTCTAGCCCTCCCTCAAAATCGTATAAATCAAAGCACATTATTATTACAGAAGTACTCACATACTATCTATTTAAGGTGGGTTATATCACATACTGGAACAGAATGTTTTGCTCTCGAGGCCTTGCATTTACCTCTCATTCGTCCGCTATTTTATTTTCTATGTCATAGCTTCTTGTAGGTCTGTGAAACCCCTGGGAGTCCAGGTGGACCACTTTACTTTTGTTGTGTTGTCAATTTGTCAAATATTCAGTTAATTTTCTTATTCGGAGGTAGAATATAATGTTGCACTCTGAAGTAGATATTTATTTAAATGCTTGAATGAAATTGCATCGTAATTTTTACTTTGATGTTGAGTTTTATCAGTACGTAGGTATTTATTATTTTTAAGTTCTTCTACCCGCAAATTCCTAACCCTTTAGTGATTTTCTATCGTATACCTACTATAGTCTCGACCGCATTGTTGATGTGGGTGACGTATTTGTCCGCCGGGTGGTCGGTACTAGTCATATCTGTGGCAGCACCGCGCCTGCGCGAGCATAGGACGAGTGGACCAGTGCCGGTCGCGCCGGTAGCCACGCGGCACGCGCCTTCATTGCCCGCCGCGCGCCGCAAAACGCTCCGATCGATACCGCGACGCCGAAAAACGTGCGCCGCACGCATCGCGCATCATACGCCCCGACCCGTGCTAAACATAGAGAGTAGAGGTGCACCGTTGCACTGAACGTGTTCCAGACCGTTTTTATCACATGTGCCTCATTCTGCCGACAAAAGAAACGGTAGAACCCTAGGAAAACCAAGTTCTTTACGTTCGTGTTATTATAGACTGTATTTTGTGATACTTTAACTTATGTAAGAGGGTGAAACATTCCGCTTGTAGCCATATTAGTGTTTTACATGTTTCTCATTTTGATCAACATTCTGTTAACACCAATATAATGTTCAGCATGCTGTAGAAGGTAAATTAGCAAGTCTCGCTGTCATCGATTGGGGGTGGTTTGGGAGTCGGGGGGCACAGACGCGACGGCGGCGCGGCGTCGCAGCACGCAACAGCTGTGAGCCAGATCTGTTATCTTGACCGTGAGAGCATAATTATTATGTTCATTGTTTTGTTGTGTAGTACTATACAAAATTTAAATATAATTGCAACTATCTGTTTTCCGCATTTAAGCGTAGTTAGGCTTTCAAGAAAATTGCAAGTTCAGCGCAACGTATTCTATTAAATTTAACGTAATGCAGTCAATTAAAAATAACACTGTGGTTGAGTTTTCCTATTGTTTTATTCAGTTTTATAAATGTACAATTATAAAATTACTGAGTGCATGCTTTCATAGAAGATTATCTATTAATATGAGTCTAGCTTCCTATGTGAATATGTACAACCGTATAAGGAATTGTATTATTAATATTAATTTATTTTATGTAATCTATCGTATCTACAGTTACACTGCAGAATTTCTGAATGTTAACAAATTGCTGGTCACCCTTCAGCCATTTTGCCACACACAAGCATCAAGCTGGTGGGCATGCGTATAACATTCTTCGAAGATAGTGTTTTCAAAGCAATCACTCACAGTTACAAATGAGAAGTGGTCCAGTTTATCTTTATAATGATTATATCTCTTCAATTCAAATGTAAGCTGCTGGCTATTGCACATAAATAATGTAGAAAACAGCCATGTGTATACTGCGAAATAATCCCAGAAGCCTCTTATTGACTATCTTTGTATTTTATACTTACATAATATTAGTAATGGGACCTGTCAGATAATGATTTATGATATTTCTTTTAAACTATTCTCGTTCAGTGTTGAATTAGGTCCGGATATCCGGAAACTGAATTCAAACACATTTTATGAAAACATTTTTTATATAACCCCTTTTTTACAAACTTCGTGGCGCGTAAACTGCACATTTAAGTCACTCACGCTTTTACATAAAAAAAAAAAAAAACGTTAGTTTTGCCACAATACTGTAAAAAGAATTATTAAGTTGCGCGTACTTAACCACTGACTAGGAAATATAGTAACCTGAATCATTATGCGTAACGGTTTGCGATTGAACGTCCATTGGGTTTAAGTGATTTTCAACTTGAACATGCAAGCATACTTAAAAAATAGTAAGAAAGGGGATAAAAAACTTAATAAATAATTAATAACCCACTTTTCTCCCTAACCGGTCTAACAGTAACCAAAGTCAGGTCTGAATCCCCCAACACCAAAAATTCAAACAATACCTAACTAAATTCAAAACAACTTGAACATGCAAGCAAACTATTATAGAAACACTAATTGCCGAACCATTTCTAAAAGAATGAGTAAGAAAGAAATAATTAATAAACCCCTTTCCTCCCTAACCGGCTTAAAAGTAACCAAAGTTAAGGGGGATTCAGACCTGCTGAATCCCCCAACATCAAAAATTCAAACAATACCTAACTAAATTCAAAACAACTTGAACATGCAAGCAAACTATTATAGAAACACTAATTTGCAAACCATTTCTAAAGTAATGAGTACGCAAGGGCCTAAATAAATAATTATTAAACGCCTGTCCGTCCTATCCGGTCTAACAGTAACCAAAGTCAGGTCTGAATCCCCCAACACCAAAAATTCAAACTGTAATCAAAGTGACTTTATCTAAATCCCCTTCATAACAAGAAAAATAAACATTCAACAAGGTCATGTTTCCTGAATACGCCAACACCAAAAATTGAAATTGTACCTAACTAAATTCAGGTTTTCTGAATCGCCCAACATCTAAAATTGAAACGGTCATTAGTCTTATAAATAATATGGTGATGGGAGTTTTCTTGATCTCCCATCACCAAAAAATAAACTGTAATCAAACGAACGCTTTTCAAAACCCCTCAAACCAAAAATCTAAATATATAGCTAAAACCAAAATGTAGTCAAAGTGGCGTTTCTGAATCCAAAAAAAAACACACCAAAGACATACAAATAAAAAAAATAAAGGCATGTTTTTTGAATCTCCCAACAACTGAAATACAAACGTCCCCAAAATATTTTTGATGGGCATTAAATTGATCGATTTCAGTTTCTGTCAGTGAACATTCTCTATAAAAAACTTGCGATAAAAATCTAAGTTCTAGGTGCTTCCTGTAATTCAGATTAGCCGTAGTAAAATGACGCGACTGTAGGTACACAAATACACGTCTATTTAATTTATTCTGCTCATTTTATCTATTTTAAAGATATAATAATTATTATGTGTATGACGTATTCGTTAGGAAACTTGCTTGTTTAACCTAAGACCTTCGTCAGTGTGCCTAGTATCATAGGTTCACCAACGTTTATTTTTATATTTATACTACATTATTTTTGATAACAGTTTCCAAAATTATTTATATTTGGTTTCAGTCATCAAGTATTGAAAAAAAAAATGTCTGGATTAATTATGATTAATTGATTATGTAGCAATAGTAGCTAAGTCAAAACAATAGTAGCTTTGCTTTTAATTATTTTATGTAGCTAGCTGAAATTCCTGCATTACATAGTTAGGTAGATAATTTAATAATAATCGCACTTGTATTTTAATATGTCGTATCAGTTGCGTGCTCGTTATCTCGGACGGCTTATCTTTTTAAATTCGTCCACTGAGTGTATGAATAGCGCCGTTTAATCATATACAAATTGTGCACGTCGTAAGTAATTTTAGTATGACTTGAACGTAAGTGTAGAATACTAATTGAGTTTTAGTTATCGACGGAAGTGGACGTGGCCGGTCGTTCGCTCGCGAATCTGTCTCGATACCGTTCATATGTGTCGTGTTCGCGCAAATAGCGTGCTGCCTCTGTACTGCAGACGCCTGCACTTGATCGTGAAAGTTTATTACCACTGGCCTCAAACACTAGAACCGTTACTAAAAGAAATCGCCTTGTTTTGAGATAAAGGTTGTTTTGTGTATAATTTCAGTGGTTAGATTGGAATTTATATCGTAATTGTGTGGCTTAATTCAAAAGCTTATCGATAATTGGTTTATTGTTCTAGAATTTTGTAATAAAAGGTAGGAACTTTATGTGAATCATTGTGTTGTGTGCATGCAGTATGTTTAGTGGCGTACCTACCTACCAATGTTGAAATCTATATTTACTAGTAATACTGGTGATAATACCTTTCACTTGGATATGCTTGTATAGCATAGAGTTAAAGTGTTAGTCGTCACGTGATGCGTCGTACACCATCATCAAACTTGAACAACAGTCCTCGACATTGTTACTGGTTAGTTCGAAGCGCGTCTGACATTGTCTGCAAATTGGTATGAGTGTATTCGCGGGTGTGCGTACAGGGCCAAAATTACGTCAGAATATTCTGTTAACCTACTTTCATTCCACTATAAAGTTTGTAAGGTAATTGTTATAGCAAAATTTAAGATCAATGTCATTGATAAAATAACCACGTAATAGATTTATTTCATTGGTGATTTTACGGTCTTTAACAGCGTTTGTACCTATAATGAAATAAAAATGAAGTCATTTTCACGTTTTCTAGATCTTGTTGAAATAAATATGACAATAAGTTACAGTGATAATTGAGCCGGGTAAAATTTCATAAATTACACAGACCGACAAATCATTCGGTCTGGTAACTTAAACCAGTAAGACTCAGTCGATTAGATATGTGCAATTATTTCGGTTAATCGTGCAGGTCGTTCATGCAGAACATTATGTATATGTAATGTTGGACTAATTGCTTCAAATATAAAAATGCATAGCCGTCCAATATATCACCTCTTATTCTTCTTTTTCGTGTGAGGATGTGGCCACCTCTGGTGTCAGAGTTAATTAAGCCTCAGGGAACCCCACAGGCCTCTCAGAATCACCTGAATCGTAAAGTAAGAAAAAGAAAACTGTCTTGAGTTAATATAGTTGAAGTTTGGAAGGCCAGCGAGTGCGAAGGTAAACGACCATTAAAATGGCCTTGACCATGAATATAAAAATAATAAAGGTTGGTATGTCGTTTGATTTATACTGTTCTAATACCAACAACTAATATCACTGGTATTTGTTTCAACTCATATTTTATTTTCCATTCCGAACGGATACCATTGTTTAAACTAATACAAAAAACCAAGTTCCGTACAGTCAGTAAAAATGATTGATTATTAAAAATGATTATATTGTTTCTTTTAGTTTTTTAAATTCTATTTTTAATGTATTTTGAAGAACAGATAAGAATGATAATTAAATAGTGCAGTAGAAATTAGTAATTGGCAACACACTGAATGTACCAAGTATACGTTGTTAGTATTCGTTCGCACATTAAATTTAATTATTTAAAGAGTTCGAAATAAAAATTTAAATATGAGTTGAAACAAATACCACGGAATAAATCTGTCGTTCAATTTGAATTATAACCGATTGAGGTGTGACAAACGATGTGAGGTCATAGTTTTCATCAACTAATAGACTATTTCCCTATATTAAATAAGGACAAAGATTGTCTAGATTGTTCAGTCGTGCACTGTGCAGACTATTTTTGTCGTTTATCGTTTGTACTTTGTACGCCTCTGTGCCTTACCGGTTGTGGTATCAAGCCTTTGAGAGAGGTTGGTCGACGTCAAAGTTAAATCACGTGCGGCCTGGCCTTCACTTCTGTACCAACTCGATAAACTACTATAGAAAATGGCAAATAATGGGTTTAGAAGTATCAAAATTCGCAATGTACAGTCGACAAAAAAAGTTCAGGTCATATGACACTTACAGGAAATATGTAGATAGTAACGAATTTAACTTAAAGTCTGGTTTAATTTTGGCTGGAATTTATTTATTTAACAATGTCAGTAGCGCACTTCAGACTCATTTTCTTAAGGTTACTTAGGAAATTAGAGGCAACTCCGCAATTATACCGTTAATGCGTAAGTTTTTTAACGTGACCGTGAAAACGCGATGAGTAGTAATACTTGACTTGTGATTTACAGGCTATTGGGTCTGAGATCATTGAATGTTTTGCATTCAATAATCAACAAGAATCAATACCTGGTAAGATTTCTTCGCATCAATCAGGTAAACACAAGCCGTGACGGGAATTGTTTGCCTCGGTATTGTCCAAATGTTTGACGTTCTTAGCTAGATATAGAGTATTTATTTATTTTCTGTAACGTCTTCCTCAATTTTAAAAGAATGACGTAGTAAGGTTTTTTTTTTATTGGGTTAGGTTAGGTTAAAACGGGCTGGTTTCCGCAACTCCACGACCAAGCGCGTATATTGCGTACGAAAAAAAAAAACAAAAATGAATTGTCCTGAATTGATGATCAAACCAATGAATGTCTTGATTACTTTTTACGACACATATTAATAGTGAGTGTTAAATATTAAATTACAGTTATTTTCCGTAGGCCTTTCCTTTCTTTTCATTAATTTAACACTACATAAAACATACCTTAGTCATTACATCTAATATTCCCTAGCCAGACGAAGGTGTGGGAGCGCCCGACTCTGCCCTCATTTCGTTATAAAAATCGATAACCCCTACATCAGAGTAAAACCTCATTCACTTAACTAACACTTGGCTACATTTACATGGCGTGAGCGCTATAATCGGGCTTCGCGAATTATGAATTTCATAAGAGAGCTAATTTAAGCAGCTCGCTTGGCCACCCGAGCGTGCTGCAGATATCCACCAGCTACTTACACTATCCTGTCAGACGTGTTCCATTACATCCTCATGTGAGTGGTCGACACGATTCTCGTGATTTTACAGGTATTACGTCACTATAAATATTGGTTTTAGCAGAGTGTAAAATGGTTTGTCAGTTCAGTTCATTTGTGACTTTACGTCGGAGACATTGTGCATAGGAGTCGTAGTGATACAATACAAGTGGAAACATAGAAGGAAGCCGCTGGGCGCTTGGAAGTCGTCGCCGGCGTGAAGCGGGCGGAGCAGATGGTCGCGGGTCACGCGCGTCACGGCGGAGGGCTGCGCGGGCTCGGGCGCGGGGTGCGCGGGCGGCTCGCGCGCCTCGCCGCCGCCGGGCTTCGATCCCGAGCTCTTCCAGGAGCTGAGTCACCTGCCCGACGCGGAGCTCAAAGAGTGTCTCGGAGAGTACCCAGACTTCCTGTACCACGTCGCGAGGGACAAATTCGGCAGACTATACTTTCGCGTCATCAGGACCTTGCTCCTTGATAGAGGTATAGCATCATGTAGATGGGTACGGTTTCATTGTCGATCACCTCATCGCTAGCTGCCACTTCTGATGTCGTCTAACCATCTTCTCGCTTTTCTTCTCTGCAACGCGGTGATTTGCATACCATTTCTTTTAGTCTTGCTTATTGCCATGTAATCACTGTAACAATGTATCATGAAGAGCCTTTTAATTTCCAGTTAGCAATTAACTTAGAAAAAGATGTATCAATACTACCAACCATGTAACTAACCCTTTTCGTTGCTTCCTAATTGATGTAGCTAAATGTGCTCTTCTTCCTACAATTATATCTTCTTTCTCATTAATGCTTTGAAAAAAGTACAGATAAATAATGTGTGTAGTTACTGGAGTAAGAACTCTTTCATTAATTCCTGTCGCGTTCTATGAGCTTACAATTATAACTTCCATGGGTAAGACTTGCTTGGGGTTGCCAGATGGAATTCATGGGTTATTCTTTTTTAATTGAATTTAAACTGAAAGAGATTTATATTTCATGATTTAGGAAAATAACTATATTTTTTCTTGCTTTTAAAATAACTCTTATTAAGATTAAGCTTCAATGTGATCTCTGTTTAAGAATATTATTAGAAAAACAAAAATGATACAAGTATTTCTATAGATTTTTTTTTATTTTCCAATAATGTGGAATCGTGAGTTAGCTATTTTATTTATTAAAATAAAATAAAATAATACTGATTACTGTTTGCAGAAGACTGATTATTTGTTTAGCGCTAACTTGATAAAACTTCCATTCCTGGTGTGTCTCTAAATATACCTAAACTCAAATATAAATAAGATTCAATCATTTTCGAACAAAATGTATTAATTACTTTGTTATTTTTGGTTGGGTTTCTTGAACATAGCATTGTCAACACTAAGATATTTTGTACTGGAAGTAAGTGCAACAAAAACTGTGAAAGTCTTTCAGTATCGTGTGAGAGATGTAGGTAAGCGCGAATACAATCAATATCCGTTGTAATCTTAGCGTTAGGTAAGAGTGGGAAACGCTCGCATACCTGCGCTCGCGTCGCGTTCAATGGAGCTATTATATCAGCCAGTTCCCATAAGTTTTTTTTCATGAAAGCAACTTCGCAGTTAAACTTTGTTTTAAACGGTTAAAAACACTAATTATCATAAATTCTTAAACACCTTTGACACTTATGAGTGTTAAGTGTTATAAAATAGACTACTAATTTTCTTTGGACTCGTACGTTTATGTTTTATTCCCTATATACTAACTTGCACAAAGTATATTAATCATAAAACAATAAACATAAAACTCATGTGAGAATCGAAAGCGAATTAATTGAAACAATGTGTTTAGCGAAACATTAAAAATTACAAAGTTAACCGTAAAAAAATGTCGATGTGTATTTGTTTTGTAATTCACTGTTCCCACAGAATGGATACAATGGATAAGTATGTTTTGTGTGCCCTCGGCAAGAGCGCCATGGAGTCCACACGCCATTGCGTAGACCGTAGAACTCGCTCCAGTCACTTACTTGATCGGGAACTTCGCGCTCGTATTTGTCGCTTTGTCGCCAACGTTACAAGCCAGCGCGGTTCATCGATGGAAAATCTATAGCCAGTGCCATTCTTCGAATTCCAGTTCATGTGTAATGTTGCATTTAGTGATCGAACAATAGGGGTTCGATGAACGCCCAGAGGCCAAACACACGTGATGTACTCCCGGGTTAGTAGATAATTTATAAGTAGAACAAGTAATTGTAATCACAATAGGTGAATTGTAAATATATTATATATAGCGCTATATTTAAAATTCAGTGATATCTTATCTAAGTGATTGAAGCGGGCAAGCGGCGAAACTAAACGTTATTCGGTGTTTACAGTGCGTGCTTACACGATGTTTTGCGATACTTAGTGATTTGAGTCTGCTAAGTACCGTGCATAGTATCGAATTATACGCCCATTGTGCCTCACTATTACTTTGATTGTCTGCACGAATTAAGGGGCGATATTATGCACGGGAAGTCGGATCTGTAGTCACAATGTTTTTAGTGTGTAAAAGTTTCTATAAAGGTTCTACCAGTGGACTTGCCAGTACTGTTAAATCACCGAATCAATATTCAACTAATACCGGTTTGATATTGTTTGTTTTTATTTTGTTTGTTAATGTTTAGACTCGAATTTTGTTTTGATACACAAATTGTCTTTAAATTTCTTGAGAATCAATTAAATTAATTTCTTTAATTCAAAACATTTTCCATGTTTTGAGTATTAGCTGCTAGGAAATGAGGAAAAAAGGTCTTTAAAAGATTTCAGATTACAGTTTCAAAATTTTGTTTATTCTTGTATTTAATGGTTCTCAGCTGTGTAAACAAACATTAACAAGATTCCGAAAAGTACATAAAGGGTAATCATTATTTTGTTTGTTGAAAATTATTCACATTTTTGGCTAAAAATTCCAGTGTAGTTCCTTATAGAATTCTTAGCATTTCTATGAATCACACCAATTAGCGCGCAATATCTCACCTGTAATTCGCTGCATTGTTTAGATACCATTAAAAATCCTTCAGTATTGTATTCCAGTGTATACTACCCAACCAGTGCTATACAGCCTAACGTTTATGTACTACACAGAGCACATCTAGGTCACCGATCCAATCGATTACTTTATTAATAGGACAGCTTTCAGATGAATTTAGTCTTGACGCTATTTTAGCGGTTACAAATATAAAATATTGATCCACTGTGGCCTCTTTGGGAATACTCTACCAACCAACGAGTTGGGAGTGCCCAAGAATAGATAGTGAGTGAGCTATCGAGTTTAATAAATATTGATTTTTGTGCAAGGTTACCATAAACTATTTTTAAACTAATTGAAATACCTTAATCATGGCATACTAGGTAGGACTATATTGCAAAGACACTTAAAGAATAGAGAACTAAAACAAACTATAATAAAAATGAATGTTGCTAGTATAAAAAAAACACAAGAAACGATAATTGCACAACCTAAAAAAGGCTGAATGTACACATCATTATGAACTACTTTTACTATGGGACCAAACCTGAAATCGCGATAAAACAAATCTGCATTTACTCGGTTACATATTGAATAATAAATGATGTGGTGAGAAATAAATAAATAAATTAATATGCGGCAGAATTAAATCCATTTTTTTATATTCAGTAATCTTCCAATAACAAATCAATATTATATTATGAAGCGTACGATAATAAAGTAACCGCAGTCTGTGGTCAGGTTGAAGGTTGACATAATGTATGTAAAGTGGTCGTGACATGTTTTAAAGTAGCACGAGTTTTATTTTACGAGTATCTAAGTAAAGAAAAAATTTATCAGAATGATGCTGCGCAGGCGCAGATTCGGTCTAATAGCGTCTGGAAATTGTGCCAGAAACAGTACCGTGAAGAAAACATTTAGATAATTCAGAAATACCAACACAAAATTTTCGAATCTGTAAATAGAAAATCTGGTTTCTGAAACACCATTACTAGAAAATTAGTTTCTAACTAAGATTTTCTCTTGAGGCGACAGCTTCATCTCAAAGAGTTAACTACTCATTCATCCATTGTGAGCGTAAGCACATAAAATAAATCTCATTAAAACTGAGCATTTAAGACCACTATTAGTCAGAAGAAAACGAGTCCTTATATCTTGGCTTTAATTAAACCAATGAAAGTGGTTTATCTGGATATCTCTGTCTGATCGTGTTGGGTATCTATATGATAAGTACCTGGCCCAAGAATGTACTAACCTAACCCAGTCCCAAAACCGGTTTTTCGAGTCAACGAAATGTTTATAATTTTGATTCGAAATGCTTTTACTCACCCGTAGACAGAAGACAGTAATAAAGTTCACGTAACCGATTAATCAAGTATGTTTTGTAACATATTCTGCGACAATATTACTGCATCGTTTAAAACCCACTCAACTTTTTTATTATATAGGTGCGCGTGACGTAACGATAATATGTATAGGAGCTGTTGCAGTATTTGTATAGTTCTCGCCAAACTTCTTGGCCGCTCTGAAGTTGGCTACAATGGCTGCGCAGTTATAAATCTTAATACAAAACAGCACCGATCCGTGCCTTGCGCATCGGACTGCCAACTTCAGGGCGGTGCCAATGCCAACTTTGGTGAGCATCTTTAAGCTAGGCCTAAAAATTATTTGTTTTATAATATTTGTTTTTGTTTTATTAAAATTATTGCATGCTTTTGGAGTGTGACAATTCATATTGTGGAGTTGATATTTAATTTTCTTGATACGATTACTGGCTCGCCAATATTTATATTAGATATTATCTTTAAATACAAAGGTTGAGTAAAATAATTGCAAATACTCTCTAATTAAATATCTATTTATCGGTACCGAAACACTTGGGATTAATCTCTTCATCGACGGCGATAATATAAGTGATTACTTGTATCGCTATACTTAAATCACATAATTACCTGAACACATTCATATAATGATGTCGTATATAATTTGCGCTTGCTTAAAGAAATGCTATATTTTTAGTATAGCATAGACGTTGTTGCCGTTTGCTACATAGTGACGTTCTTTTTACAGTTCTATGCAGCAACAGGGTGAGCCAAATGACAAAAACCTACAATGACATCGAAGCGGTAACACGGCTCTTAGAAGAAGTAAGTTATGCTATTTATTTTGCTAATGTAATTCGTCTAGAGAGGCATTACGTAAATGGGAGTCCAAGCACTTCAAGGCGAACTCCACACCTTGTCGACTGGTTTATGTCACAACTTTTGTCTGCAGAGTGCATTTGTCACCTACAGGTTTTATATTTTCGTCTTATTTGGACCTTTGGGTTTTCGCTGTATATTTGGCGCTTTTTAATATGAGTTTGGCATGTAGAGATAGTTTTTTGGGTTTATTCATTGAGTAGGTATCAGATCTTAGATTATAGGTCCTGTGGAAGGATCCTCATACATTTTATTGATTTTTGTAACTCTTTACAGAAAGAAAAAGATTTGGAGCTAACGGCTCGCATCGGTAAGGAATTGCTAACTGCCAATGGTCGCTTGGAGGCGCGAGTTACCGCGCTCGAGGGCGAGTTGCGAAGTGCTCGGGACCACATCACGCAGCTGAGGCACGACCTCAACGCCAAAGCGGATCTACTTCAGGTAAACATCAATACCAATCTTATTTTGTATTTCCCAAATGCAATCTAGATACTGAGAAAATTAATCTGCGAATCGTCATTAACTAATCGAACAGTTCGACGAGTGTGAGAGTTGAAGAATGAACGATTTGCTAAGGTTTTGTATAGCAGTAACAATAAGAATTTATTTGCTCTTTGAGTGCCTGACCTTTGAATCCAAAGTGTTATACTCGCCTTTGGCGCGCATGTTAAGAATAAATAATATTTTATTATCCTGAATGATATCATCGTCATCATCATCATTGTTCATCTTAAGAGGAAAATCAATCTTGTTATACTTGCAAAAAACGTCTTGTGGGAATCACTTAATTTGAGGAAAGTTCTTGTCGAGGCCAACATCAAAAGATTTTGGCAAACAGGTAAATCCCACGGCCGTTAGGTCTTAATAATGTAAGTTATGTACAAAACCGGTAAAAATTAAAGCTATCAACTTCCTGAGCATTTTTAAGTGCACAACAAACTTTTACACCGTCCAAAACATTGCGTAGGTGTTAACAAATGACACAGAGGAGTGCTCATCCCCGGAGGAGCAGGAGGCCGCCAACGCGGCGCTGTTGCGCAAGCGCACCGGAGCGCTCGAGCGCGAGAATAGGGCGCTGCGCGAGGAGGCCACGCGCCTCGCCGCCGGAGCCGACAGCGCAGAGCTGGCGGAACGACAGCTGCTTAGGGACATCGCACACCAGCTCGGTAAGACATCCACTTATACCAGACAGCGCACGTTCAACCAACGAAGAACATCAACTATTCAGCGTCTAGACACCATATAAACAGCGGTGGATTACTATCAACACCTGACTACACAATCGAATGTTATGTATAATAGTCACAGCGGATCTTTGTGTCTCTGAAGTTGGCTCTGCCAACCATTGCGCAAGAAACAGTTTGTCATCGAGTATACTGCATAGAGTAAGCGAGATAGGACGATGCGACAAACGTGAGCGAGTGAAAGAGACAGTTATATATTGCTATCTTCACTTTTAACATTGACACAACAATAGCTACTGCGCAGGGTCTTGCAGCCAATTCTGAGACTCAAAGATCCGTTGTGAGTATTATAACCTCTTTGG
Organism: Orthosia gracilis; assembly: GCA_947562075.1. NCBI lineage: Eukaryota > Metazoa > Arthropoda > Insecta > Lepidoptera > Noctuidae > Orthosia > Orthosia gracilis. Next base: position 16,669,193 of record OX387274.1, read on the forward strand.
ACAGATACGCAAATAACGCAGTTGTTTTATCAGTCAAGTCCTGTCCATCAATCGGCACGAGCAATCAAAATGCAGTAACTCGCTAGATAATACCTCGGGTAGTTGAAAGATTTTGTTTTGAAGAGGTGTCTAGACTTCTAGAGGTTAAACAGTGGGTGCAATCAAACACCAGTCAAGCAACGTAGTTTGGTGAAACATACTGATGAAAGTTTGATTCTGATAATATATATTATGAGAAGACGGTCAACGTCTTTCGGCTATGGTCTGGCTGCAGCCCAAAAGCACCTCGTCTGTAGTTAATCTCTTCGAGAACACACAGGACATTTATTTGTATGAAAATAAGGCTTAAAGCTGTTCAAACTTTGCGTTATATTAATTTGTGCTGCAAGCAACAATTCAATAAGTTGTATGTTTATTATGTTTCCAAAACACAACTTCATGTTGCTGCAATAATGTTTTGTAACTTTTGTTTTTGCGACGGCAAAACAAATGCACTTTTTCCGCACAAAATGTCACAACGTTGTATGACTTTTCCGCTATCAGTCAATCATCAACTATAAGCAAGTTGTGTCTTGCCGGATGTAAAAATTTTATCTACAGAAACACCTCGGAACTTTTCATTATGTGTGCGAATGGAATGTTTTGTTATCAAGACTTAAACATTGATACTTAGCCGTGTCGAATTTTAATTGGTTCGTGCATTTATTTTATCAATCTGGAAAATATTCTAATCTTCTAGAAGTTTCTAATTTCTATGTGCTGTTGTTTTTTTAAAGACATTTCAATCATGGGTATCTATAGTTTCTAAAATTTCAAGTAGTAGAAGAATATGTACTGTAGCGTAAAAAAAAAAAAATTGTCACTACATGTGTCACGTTTAATTTTGACGAATAAAAGATAAAATAAAAACAAACATTGTTCAACATAAAAAATATACAAAGAAAAAAAGGAATGGCGACGTAAAGGAAGACTATCGGTAAAGTTGGGAAATGGATTGTCTAGAATAAAATTTGTAATTTTGGAAAATAATGCCTATAGGAGAGAAGGGGTTGCAACCGCTATCCGGCCCTAGGCGCGATTAAAATATAACCGTGCATAAATGTAAAATTAAAAAACGGTTCATTTCACGACCTTTTGACACGAATAGGTGATACATATAAAAAACTATTCAATAAATACTTCGCTATTGCTACAAATTATAAAAAGTGAATAGGAACAAAATTTTGGGATCACTTGACGCGGAGCGATGTCACGACGTCCTCCCGGGGTCTTCACTCGTATATTATGGAGTCACCCCCGCAAGCACACGCTTCCCGAACTCAGTCGGTGTTGAAATAACTCGGAACATCAGTCCACAGCTTGTTATATATTCCAAGAACCGATTCTGAGCGAATCTATGGTGAGAAAATAAAAGGAAATAAACACCACAATACTCAAAACAGAACCTTCCAAACAGTTAAAATTTAAAATGTTTTAAATACATACCGGTTCTTTGCAACAGACGGCCTTATGCGCCGGTAACTCGGAAACAAATTAAATTCCTGGTGAACAATTGACACTCTCAGAAAGAAATGTCCAATAATGCTGCAGAACTAAATGCAACATATTGGTTTGCATGGACGCAATGCGATATAAATCCAACGATTTGCACTTGAAATTTTCTTAAAAAAAATACTAAACGTGTTACTTCCAAGTAGATACGTCGCCAATTTTCAAGAAAAATTTTCTCTGTCATCCAATGGAATGATCAAACTTCTAAGTTTGAACCGAAATAAGAAAAAATTAGAAATGAGGTCGACTTACACGAACGGAATAGTTTTTATTCAGCCGAATCAATAGGCAGCGTGATAATGCTGCAATACCCCCTTTCTAAGAAAAAAAGGACGAAAGTACGAGTGAGAAGAAAGATAAAGCTGGAACAGGCAATGACAACAGCAGGAATCATTTCTGAATCAAACGATATCGAAGTGCAAAAGATACTGAATAAACACGGTGGCCACCACATCTAAACGTTATCCGCGCGAACTCGCGATATCTCGATTACATCTATGGAGAATATGAAAGAAAATAACAAACTCATAAATCTAAATATATATTGTTCAATTAGAGACAAACACCAACAACTACCACATCCTAACAACTATGAAGAACAACCAGGGAACTATACATCTAAGTAAAGCTAGCCTAACTTAACATAAGACTTAACTATTACCTAACAACAATAAGAAAAACCCCGGGGATCCCCAAAAAATAAATAACGTCAACACGTAAAGTCCAACCTTAGTTATAGAAACGAAAGACAAGTTGGACAAAAAACAAAAAAACAAGTTTGAGAAAGAAAACTTAAGTCAATTAAGTCAAAGAAGAATTCAAGACAAAAAAACTCAAATCAGAGAACTCAAGTCAGAAAACTCAAGTTTAAATTCAAATTAAATGTAGAATGACACACCATTTGTGTTAAACTAAAAGAAATAAAATAACCTGAGAACACAGGTTGACACAACACAGAAATAAATAGATGTCATTATTAACAGATAATTCATGAAGTTTTTAACATAATCAAAAACTTATGCAAAGAAATATTCCCATAAACCAAAGAGGAAAAAGGTTTAGAAAGCAAATGTTAATGTTAAAATGGAACAAAGAGAATTCAATCAAATTTATTTTAAGATATCTTTGATATGATATTGTCCGGAGTGGACTGAATCACAATCCTGGAGCAAATATGTGGTCCTAGAAATGACTCTTATTACACGGCACTTAATAAAACGTGGAGCAAGCTTTCCAGAAAAAAAATCATTTCCAGAAGACTTGGAAAAGTTCTTTCTCCATACAGTATCACCAATATTCAGAGTGATAGCTGATCGATTAGAATTATATGCACGAGAGTTACGGAGGAAAGCTAAAGAAAGATTATCAGCTACCTTTGCATAAACTTCGCTGAGAGAGGATAGGTTTGAAGCATGACGAGCCCGACTGTCTGCCAAATTAGAGCTTCGAGTCTGACTATCTACACGACTGCTATCCATAAGGACCTCTCTACCAAACATAAGAAAGTTAGGCGTAAAGCCAGTAGCTAGATTAACACAAGAATTGAGGTAAAGCTTAACTTTAGGTAACATTTTAGCCCAACTTCTTTGGTTTTCACCAACCAAAATACCTAAACACGTAATAACACTTTGGTTGTATCGCTCAACCGTATTTGCTTGGGGTGTATAATATGGCGTAAAAGTAGGTGATTGAATATGAAAAGATCTGAGAAAATTAAGGAATTGATTACTACGAAAAACTGTAGCGTTGTCGCAAAGAATAGTACGCGGAACCCCAAAATTAAAGAAAATTTCAGACTCTAACGCTTTTATAACAGAAAGAGCGTCAATCCTTTTCAGAGAAACTAGCCAAACATATTTGGAAAAAACATCTACCATAGAAAGGATATATTTATAACCATAATAAGCACAGGGCAACGGACCAATTATATCGATAGAAATCATCTGTAAGGGCAAGGAAACCTCTTTAGGGTAGCACATCTGACCGCGAGGTTGCGTGTTCGAGATTTTATAGGCTTTACAAACCTCACATTGACTTAACGTCGAAGTAACGTCACGGAACATATTTGGCCAGTAGAACAACTCCCTAAGCTTTAGATACGTTTTAGTAACACCGGGATGTATCGAAGGAAAACTATTGTGAATTTCCCAAATAGCGTCTGGAACCTTTTCAGCTGGTAACACCACGTGCCATGGTTCAGAAGATAAAGGACTAGTAACAGGCATGCGTCTCATAAGGATACCGTTATTTATAGCGTATGCTGGGAACATTTGTGGCGTGTCTCGAGCACCTATATACACCTTCTTATACCAACGGTCATTAGTATGTTCAGGACCCTGGTCAAACGACACAGGATTAGCATAGATCCTGGATAGAACATCGGGGACTATATGTTGCGAACCTTTACGATGCACAATATCAAAAGTATATTGGGAGATAATAGTAGCCCAACGAGCTAAACGACCAGATGGGTTGTTAAGAGTGAGGAGCCACTTAAGGGCCATATGGTCTGTTATGACTGAAAACTTCATCCCATCTAAATAACATCGAAAATGTTTAATTGAATCCAAAACTGACAAGAGTTCACGTTCTGTAGTACTATAATTGCGTTCAGTTTGAGTGAATAAACGCGAATAATAGGCGATTGGGTGCTCAACATCGTCTATCTTTTGTGTCAGTACCGAACCAAGACCAACAGCTGATGCATCACACTGCAGGATGAACGGCTTGGAGAAATCAGGACATGCCATAACAGGCGTATCGATTAGCGCTTGTTTCAACTTAGTGAAAGCCTGATCGGCTGCATCATTCCAACTTATTGGATCATTACCCTTTCTCTTACCGATAAGGGCAGTAAGCGGAGCAATTATAGAAGAAAACCCTTTAACGAAACGCCTATAATAGGAACACATACCAATGAAACCGCGTAATGACTTAGCTGAAGTAGGAGTAGGATAATCTTTAATAGCATCAAGTTTGCCGGGATCGGTTTGAAGTCCCTTTTCATTAACTATATAACCCAAATATTTTAGTTCGTTTTTGCAAAACTCGCATTTTTTCAAATTTATAGATAAGCCTGCTTCTTTAAGTCGAGCAAGCACCTTCCTGAGCAGCGCCATATGACCAAAGAAATCTTTAGATACGATTATCAAGTCGTCGACGTACCCAAAAATACAGTCGTCACTGGTAGAAGTAAACTCGAAATTAACGATCATATCAGTAAGGCGTTGCATCTCCGAAGCAGCGTTCGTTAGACCAAAAGGCATCCTAACAAACTCAAAGAGACCACGTTGTGGGACAATAAATGCTGTTTTCTCACAACTTTCTCTATCAGCAAGTGGAATTTGCCAGAAAGCACTTCTAAAATCCAATGAGCTAATATATCTAGCACCACGAAGGTTGTCGAGGATATCGTGAATACGGGGAAGAGGATAAGAATCTCTGATTGTCACACTATTCAGTTTTCTACTGTTGACACAAAACCGAACAGAACCATCCTTTTTTGTCACCATTACCACAGGACTAGCCCATGGAGAACGAGAAGGACGAATAACACCCATATCTAACATTTTGTCAATCTCTTCATTGAGAATCTTCAACTTGACTGGGGATAAGGGATAATATCTTTGACGGATAGGGTATCCCGTAGTATTAATTTTATGGGACAACCAAGATGTCTTTCCAAGACCAACTTTTTCCGAAGAGATAACTTCATACTCCTTAATAACTTGTTGAAGACAAGACTCTTGATCCGGCGATAGGATGTTACGAGGATGAATATAACGAACCTCACTAACAGAGGAAACTTGAGGGGGAGAGTGCTGAACAGAAGGGATAAACATATTACCATCAATATTTTTATCGAAAGCCTGACTAAAAATAGACGTCAAACCGAATTTATTCCAAAATTCGATACCTAAAATAACAGAAGATGACATCGAACTTGCCACTAGAAACTCATGAATAAAAGTTGTACCGTTAAATTTAACTGGAAGATGTACAGAACCAAGAATATCAATCGGTGAATTATTAGCCGATATAACACGGGGACAAGCGTCTTTTGATGTCAAAGAAATACCAAGTTGCTGAATAAAATTATCGTTAACAAGCGAAATCTGAGCACCAGTGTCAAGCAATGCTTTAACAACTCTACCACATAATAATACCTCTATAAACGGTCGGTTATCAAATGAATCTGTAGTAAACACTGGGGATACTGTACGAAAAGAAGCGTATCGCCAGTGGTCTATGCATTTTTTGGATTACATTTCGGACATTCTCTAGTAATAAATCCAGGAGTGCGACACTTAAAACAAATCATGCCTGTGATCTCTGGGCAAGAGCGGTAAGAATGACCAACTTTGTTACATTTTAAGCAAAGCTGAGACTGACTACAACTAGGACAAGTCCGAGGCTTACTAGTTGTTGGTTGATGGGAAGTTTTGTTCGGCCTGGGTTTTGGTGAGTTAACAGCCTGAGAAGTCGACTGGTCGGCAACACAATCGAAACTGGCTACCGCCTTTGGAGGTTTTAGAAAGGACTCGAAATGAGTAACAGCTTCGATTAAATTATCGATGTCATGAAATTTTTGGATGGACAAGCAAGGAGTGTACTTTGGCAACATGTTGTGAGTGATGATCCGCAACAACTCCGATTCTTCAATAGGCTTGCTCAGTTTAGCATTTAAGTAAGAAACCTCGATAATAAATTCTCTTATTAGCTGTTCCGGTCTCTGCTTGAGGTTACGGACCTCCTGGCTTATCTTAAATTCAAAATCGGTCGTACCGAATGTCCTAAAAAAGGCTTCTTTGATCTCAAAGAAGGAAAGATCCGGACGACGGATTGACCTAAAATATTGAAGTGCGACACCTGACAAGACTTCATGGAATCGCCTAACTAAGTAACCATCAGACAAATTGTCGGCCTCCCTGCACTCTTCTAGACTCGTGAAAAATTCCCGTACGCAGGTCTTTCCATCGAAAACAATCTTCCACTTAGTAAGAGAGAACTGCCTGGTAAATTGTGGGCGTTCATCAGATCTTATTGGAGAAGGAACAACACTTTGTGAGGAAGCGCGAGAAGCTCTTGGCTGAATGGGACAAGGTGGTGGTCGCGAAATGATGGGACTATCACAACGTGGAGTCTCACCAATAGGGAACTCCTCTTCTGACATGATGTAACTAGTATAGACCTAATAACGAATGAAAGAACAGACAAAGGACGATTGAATCCTAGCGAAAAATAAGCACGGCATGAACAGCTGGACAAAAATAATCCAGCAACCAGCAGTCAGCGAACGCCAAGCTAGTAAACAAAGATCTAGGCTAAATAAGGAGTAAAAATCAGGAAACCTATCGTTATATTTGCTGCCATAAGTGGATAAAATAAAAGACGGTTATGTGTACTATAGTTCACAAAATTAAATTCCATTAAAAAACATTACATTTCATGAAAAAAATACGTCAAGGAAAATAACAGCTTCACAGATCTGTACTGGTGGTATAAATCCTAGAATACCTTTCTTGAATGGAAGAATATCAGCGTCCTGAAACAAATAAGCTTAAGAATCATTAGCTCCCAGAGGGAGTGACCATCCTCAATAAAGCAAAAAAAAATAAATTATGTCGAATCATTTAAATTTCAAAGTTATTAGGTAAAAACACTTACTTTAGTTGTTCGGGCGCCAATTTGTAGCGTAAAAAAAAAAAAATTGTCACTACATGTGTCACGTTTAATTTTGACGAATAAAAGATAAAATAAAAACAAACATTGTTCAACATAAAAAATATACAAAGAAAAAAAGGAATGGCGACGTAAAGGAAGACTATCGGTAAAGTTGGGAAATGGATTGTCTAGAATAAAATTTGTAATTTTGGAAAATAATGCCTATAGGAGAGAAGGGGTTGCAACCGCTATCCGGCCCTAGGCGCGATTAAAATATAACCGTGCATAAATGTAAAATTAAAAAACGGTTCATTTCACGACCTTTTGACACGAATAGGTGATACATATAAAAAACTATTCAATAAATACTTCGCTATTGCTACAAATTATAAAAAGTGAATAGGAACAAAATTTTGGGATCACTTGACGCGGAGCGATGTCACGACGTCCTCCCGGGGTCTTCACTCGTATATTATGGAGTCACCCCCGCAAGCACACGCTTCCCGAACTCAGTCGGTGTTGAAATAACTCGGAACATCAGTCCACAGCTTGTTATATATTCCAAGAACCGATTCTGAGCGAATCTATGGTGAGAAAATAAAAGGAAATAAACACCACAATACTCAAAACAGAACCTTCCAAACAGTTAAAATTTAAAATGTTTTAAATACATACCGGTTCTTTGCAACAGACGGCCTTATGCGCCGGTAACTCGGAAACAAATTAAATTCCTGGTGAACAATTGACACTCTCAGAAAGAAATGTCCAATAATGCTGCAGAACTAAATGCAACATATTGGTTTGCATGGACGCAATGCGATATAAATCCAACGATTTGCACTTGAAATTTTCTTAAAAAAAATACTAAACGTGTTACTTCCAAGTAGATACGTCGCCAATTTTCAAGAAAAATTTTCTCTGTCATCCAATGGAATGATCAAACTTCTAAGTTTGAACCGAAATAAGAAAAAATTAGAAATGAGGTCGACTTACACGAACGGAATAGTTTTTATTCAGCCGAATCAATAGGCAGCGTGATAATGCTGCAGTACCTAGTAAGTAGAAATTAATTGCTAAGGTAGGTTTAACTTTCTTCGTAGTAAATAAACGGTATTCTCCGCTTCCCATTACTATTCTTTAGATAGACGTACGATTCCGTATAGCTATGTTATATTTTCTCACGATGTTCTTTTACCTTTCGGTAATACTTTATTAAATGTCAACAGTTGGTGAAATGACCTTTACGTGCTTTTCACTGAGAGCTCTCACTAGTAATCCCATACGTTCTTTTAATTGCATAACACTACATATTATAAAATATGTTTTTCCAATCAAATACATCTTTGAGATGAAATAACTGAATAAAAATATCGATGATTGTGATGTGATTTGAATTAACAATTTGAATTAAAATCACACATACATATATACATTTCAATTTAATAAAAAGCTTGTAATGAAGTCCACTGCCGCGTCTGTTCGCGATAAACACAAAAACTGCTAAACGGATTTTCATGCGATTTTCACCAGTAGAAAGAGTGAGAAACGAGGAAAGTTTTTGAGTATAATTTTTGGGTCGCTAGTTTGTATGATATTACAAAAGAGGGTGGTCATGATCATAGTCAATTAATGCAGACATCCGTACCTTTGTAAGTTTCCTTCGGTAAAATAATATCGTAAGGACACTCATACTACTTGTCTGAATAATGTGTAACTTCCTGCTGAGTATTATTAGGTTGCGTCATGTGGGACATGAAATCCCGGCGCAATCTGGATTCATTGACGCCAACAAGTTTCCACAACGATCATTGCAATTCAAACTGCCACTCAAGCCAATAGATTGGCTTAAAATGTGATTATGTCGCAAGCAATATGCGCGTGCGCATATTACTTTATGTAATGATTTATTTATTATAAACTTCATGCACAATGCATGGTACAATGGCGGACTTAATGCCTTAGGCATTCTTTATCAGTCAACCAAGGATGGTGAAGAGATAACATGGCAGGTGCATTATTTGAATTGTGTTAAACAAAAATTAAAACAAAGAAATACTAGTAATAAGTTGCTTAAAATACATATACATCTATCTATCTATATATATAAAAGTGAAAGGTCACTCACTTATCTATCCCGAAATATCGAAAACCGCTTGACGTATTAAGATGAAATTTGGCAGAGAGGTTCCTCAAGTGATGTAAGTGCGCACTAAGAAAGGATTTTTAGAAATTCCACCCCTAAGGGGGTAAAAGGGTTGAAATTTTTTATGAAATTTCTACAGTTTGTAAGTTGGACACGTGAAATTTTAGATTTACGATTTTGGTTGATAAAAAGAATTTATGTATGTATTGGTTTTTGGAAATTCCACCCTTAAAGGGGTAAAAAAAGGGTTGATAGTTTGTATGAAATTTTTACAGTTTGTAAATTGGACACATAAAATTTTAGATTTACGCTCTTGGTTAATAAAAATAATTGATGTAATTACTGGTTTTTGGAAATTCTACCCCTAAGGTAGAATTTCCAAAAACCAAGGTAGATTTTCCATACGGGGATAAAATAGATGTTAAAAGTTTTTAAGAAAATTTCTATAAATTGTAAGTTGGACACGTGAATTTTTAGATTTACCTTGTTGGTTGATAAAAGAATTCATGTATTTATTGGTTATTGGAATTTCCACCCGTAAGGAGGTAAAGAGGGGGTTGAAAATTTGTGTGAATATTCTACGCTTTTAAGTGTGACACGTGAAATTAAAGATTTACAGTTTTGGTTGATAAAAAGAATTAATTCTATCCCTAAGGAGGTGAAAAGTTGGAAAATGTTATCTTTTATAATTGAAACTTGGCTTAAATACTAACCTAAGTAAATAATAAAGGTTTTTTCATTATTAGTTTTTTAAAACTACTCCTAAAAGGCGATTTAGGGGTTGTTACAATTTTTAGAGTTTTATTGTACAGGGCTTTTTTTTATGATGTAGGGGAGCACTAAGAAGGGATTTTTGGAAAGTCAACCTTTATGGGAGTGAAACTAAAAAGTTATCTGTAGGATAAAATACGGATCACGCGAACGAAGTCGCGGGCGAAGTGTTAGTTTTTACATACCTACCTAATTTTTAAATTTATTATCGCACCGCATCTAACCAGCCGGCAGAGTTGGGTACAAAACAATTGTGTCCGATTGTTTGTTGCGTCTAGTTGATAGAAGGTCGTTGTTTATCCTTATCAGTCAAACGAGCAACCTACAAGCGGCTTTGCAGCCTACTTAGCAATAAATTAGACTATCTTGATGATCGATTGAGCATTCAACTAAAACCTCCTTCGCCGAACTATGTAGGGTACCTAAAATAACAACAATGCTTTATGTGCTTTAAGACATTTACTAGGGCAAGGAATTTCGTGGTGTTTGGCACGTGTATTGTTTATGATAAAATTTACGATAGTGCGACAATTATAGCTTATCTAAGATAAAAATATTCATATCGCAGACAGTAATGAGGTCAGCAATGTTGTGAGTAGTTAGTAAGATGCAGGTGAACACCAATTAAAAGTAATTATTACGTATGTAGGCATGACGCGTCTTGTATATTATGTACTAGCTGAACACCGCGGCTTCGCTCCCGTCAACTGGCTTCCTACCTACCACCTACCTACCTACCCTACCTACCTACCCTACCTACCTTCTCCTTTTATTTATTTGAATAAGAAGAAATAATACTACCCATAGGACCCGTTTTCGGGATAAAAAATAGCCTATGTCACTCAAGATTGGCACTATGGCTTTCTACTGGTGAAAGAATTTTCAAATTCGGTTCAGTAGATCCAGAGATTACCCCCTACAACCTCACAAACCCACAAACTTTACCTCTTTATAATATTAGATAAATGAGGTTCACGCACCAACGGTGTGAAACAGTCGGTCGGATCACAGACATAAATCTAAATAGATAACGCAAGTCCCTCCATCTGTATGAAAACCAAGCGTGCCACTTTTTCACAAACAATTTAAGAATGAAAGAAAACATTTCCAATGCCTCGGCCAACTTTTTCTATAGGTACATACTTTACAGCTCAATATGGCATAAAACGGCATTTTTCTAGATTTCGGTGGTTTTCCGGTGCCGATAATTCTAAATGAAAAGCTCAGATAACGATCATTGATCATAACTTTACTCCGTTTTTTGGCACGCAAAGTACATACAATCGCGTCATCTAGTTAGATTTATGTGTTTGGTCCGGACAGTCTGTTGACCCAGCCAGTTCGCATGATCATTAAACGCCAAATGTTGATTCACATGTAATGTTGATTTACTTCGCATGTAAACTCAATTATTCACACAACATCCCTGATGCTGCGTGACCACAAACTTAACTTTTAAGTCATGTTTTTAACCAAAATAAGATGCCTATCGAGTTTTAAATCTCGCTCTTTAGCGTTTATTCTCATTTGATTGTTCTTAACCTTTTTTTTTTAAAGCCAGTTGACATTGACAGACAAACTAGAATAACAACTAGACGTTTTTCTTGGTTACGGAAGTAATTTTCGTATAAAGTTTGTCGTTAATGCCCATCGCGAACTATAGAAATTACTTAAAGCGATGGGCATAGAGTTTATCTAAGCTAAAACGCGGAGCTAAGCGGGGCCGCTTGGCATACTAAGCTAAGCTAAGGTATATGAAGCAACTCAATCATCCTAGCTAGGCTAATCTCTACAGGGTATAGGTTAATCTAAGTTATTTTCTTAGCTCTAATGGTCTATCATCTAGACTTAATGTTTTATTTAGCAATGGATACTCTACGAAGATTAATTCTGCACATATTTCTTCGATTCTGAAAAAAACTGAAGAAACCGAAGGAAGCATGAATTCTTCAAGAATATGAGCTTGTTGACTCAAGGTGGCCTCGCAGCGTGTTTTCTCTTAAGGCTTGCACCCTGTCAGACCATACTTGTTTTAACATGTCTCTAATCATCAATAGAAGAAAGAAGAGAAGCGAGGAATAAGATATTTTATTGTTCGTCTACCATATAATTATGATAATGCTGATTATACGTGGTGCTAGTTCATTAATAGCAAATACAGGTAAAATAAGCAATACGTAACTGCTATTTATATTTCAAACTGTTCAAACTATGTGATTGATGTGGTAATTCCTCAATAAACAATAAAAGCGATGACGTAGAAACACCTAGAACCATTCAGTTGGTCTCTTGAGCTATTTGCATTGAATTGAATAGCACCAAGTAATTATATGTTTATGTGTATTTTGATAATCTTAATTTACATTGTTTTCAATTTGGCTACAATATGTAACAAATCATGTGAAATTGTATAACCATTATTCATGCTTTATTTGACGTGTTTATCGTTAGCAACAGAATGCATTTCAAATAATATATAGTGTATATGCATGTAATTTTTTTTATTTGCTGAATGAAATACTTGTATATGAAAGGTTTTTTTTTAAATCTTGATCAGAGACGTAGTTATAAGCGTCAAAGTTGAGAATTAGAAAGAGAAGTCCTACGTGCCATCTGACGTCAGACAGCACGACGCCGATACAATGGTTTTTCGTAGAGAGGGACAGATATATTTCTCTAAATATCTGTTTTCACTATAAGTATTAAATTTTAGTGTTTTTATAGATAAACAGGTCAATTTTTTTTTTCTTGCCTATTCCCTATTGTATAATCTAAAACCCCTCTTGGAAGCCTAAATTCAGCTGTGCAGAATTAAAAATATAAAGTAATCAATCAGCCTAGCATTTTTCCTATATTATGTTGAGGTGGTCTTCCAATCTAACTTGAATACCAATAGAACATGGAGCTACCCTATCTGCCTTCAGTGTATTCTGCCAGTCTGCGCCGGCTAACGCTGAAAACTAGCGCTCTGTCTCGCAAACGAGTCCCAGCAATTTTGAGCGCTGGCCGTTTTGCACGGATGTGACGCATATTTTCCCTATTTTGTTTTTTTTATGGTATGCGTCATACCTGGCGCAAATTAACTTTTTCATTCTCTTTTATAAAGCAATTTGTTTATATTTCCAGCCAGTGCGAATTCGGAGGCGAGTATATTGGGCTCCGAGCTGGTGGAAGAGCGGCAACGTTCGGTGGAACTCCAGCAACAGTTTGAACAAATCAACTCAAGGCTTGCCATTAGTGAAAGAAATTATCAACAGGTAAATTATATTTTTTTCCTCTTCTGATTTACGACTATTGATGATGAACTTGAAATTTATTTACATAAATTGGAGGTCATAATTTTTTAATTCATAGTAGCTCGGTTTTTGCAATTTAAATGTTCTTCTAAAAGGTTAAAGGCGTGGGGCCAGCGCATCTTGACATAAATATTTCCCTTTTGGCAAGCTCACCATGTGGTTAAATCCGCACTCCGAATACAAAGTTGATCCTGTTTAAAAACATGCATAGCGTGTGTTAGCCACATGCGCGTAACATAAATGAAACATGACGCTGGATACGATTTCGCTGGTACTTTCAAATATATAATTTGTTTGTGTTTAAATTACATGAGTTTCGATAAAAGAACAAAGAAAATTTTGTTTCATTAATTTAGAAAAAAAACAGAAGAATGTGAAAAAAATCCTCCCACAATTCACGTTATAACATTGTCCTATCTTAAGCACATAATCGCCAAAATAATGAAGAATTACAAGTCATTATAAATTATCTTAAACAAAAGGTGTTTGATAGAGCTGTGTCGATCAATCATTTTTTGTAACCCGGGTCAATCGCGACCCACTGGCAAAGTGATCGAGTCAAAATGATTCGATCATTTCGATCACTCGATCACTTCGATACTTCATCGATTGCGGATCATGGTTCAGTCGTGAGTTTAGCTCGTTTCCCGAGTCTCATACGGTAAGTAACACCACAATGCAGGTAACTGAAACGTAATTCAGATCAGAAATAGGGTAAAAAAGAAATTAGTGGGCCAAATGAAGAATAAATCAAAAAAGTTATTAATAAAAAATAAAGTTATATATTGCTTATTACAAATTATAATTTAAAAATAAAACTTGTGAGGCCTTTTCGGGTTTTTCTGGCGACGACGTTATTAAGTACTTCGCGCGCACACAAAGCGCGAAGTTTTCCTTTAATGGACTTTAAACATAGATCATATTTGTCTTTGCTGATAAATGCATGTTTTTTGAAGCGTGGATCTAATAAAGATGATTCTGCAACCAACGGGTTACTCTCTATGTCGTAAAACCGATCGTTTAACTGATCACGCAGGGTACCTAATTAATAATTGAATGTACTGATCAGGACCACTTTCAATTAAACATTTCTCAACGTGTGTTTTCATTATTTTAATAAGTACCATTACTTTCGAAATAGACACAGATTTCGCCGCGCTCATTTCAACTGTGACGTTATAAAATATTTTTAGAACTTCGACACACTTCTTTAAGAGCATCCAGTCATCAGGTGTTAGGGTGTTAAGCCGGGGTTGTTCTATAGCCAGTGTACTAACTACTGCATCTTTTATTTTGAGTAACCGGTCAAGCATGTCATATGTGGAATTCCACCTTGTAATGACGCTCTGTTTGAGTTTCAGAGGAGGCAGTTCAATCTGAATTTGCATAGCTTGCAGTCTACTAGCAGCTGAAGAACTGTGTTTTAGACAGGTCGCATACGCGGGTCGTGGGTCGTAGGTCACAGCGCAACTGATTTGCTTTATCAATTGTAAATCATTCGATCGATCGCGAGCCGCGCAATCGACCCAATCAAACAGGTTTTTACAGGTGTAGCGCGCGAACTCGATCCGTGAAAGCGAGCGATCGACGTTCCTATTCGTCTGCATGCGATAGAAAGAGACAACCATAGTTGTAATAGTTCAACACATTGTGCGCGCGGCGTTGTGTGTGTGCGTGGTGAACTTCGTAAACAAAGTTTCTGTCTGTGTTAGTTACGTTCGTTGCGTTTCGTTCACGCTACCTGTGTGTGAGGGTCAAACGCTCGATGAGTCGCGGGTCGCGAAATGATCGAATCTTTTTGAGATTGATGATCGAGTCACTCGTGTTATAATACAGCAGACGGAATTGGCTAAAACCTGCAAACCCGATTACGTCAAAGGCCGTAGGAAGCCAATCCGATTATCTTGTCCTAGAGCCAAGATGGGCTTCTTGATACATCATTTATTAAAGAATGCCTTTCATTTTTATCCTATGGATGTTTGTTTATAATTGAATAGTCAATGTTTAACATTCATGTTTAATTGTTCACAGTTAACTGCCGAGCATGAGCACACGTTACGGATATTAGAAATAACAAAAGAAAATCAAAATGCTCTCGCGGCAGAGCTGGCTGACACGAAGGTAATTACTTCGACTACTGATTGTTTCGGATTCTGTATATTATTATGAATACAGAAGACTTATTATGGCTGAATCATGACAAATAATATTAATCTTTTAGAAAAATCTCGAATTTGAAAAATTCACAGATTGGAAGAAGATGCTTAAACCGACTTATTTGCATAGTGCTCGCAATTGCGACTGCTGAGTATTTCCTGATCTGGGCAACGAAACCAGGCACAAAAGGGACCTGATTTTGAATACCAGATTGGGCTGTATTCTTGAACATTTCCATCAGGAATTTGCTAATATCAGCCTGGAGATTTTTTTTTGCCTTATAGAACTCAATCTCGGCGTGATGTTATCACTAATATTATAAAGGCGAAAGTTTGTGTGTGTTTGTATTTTTGTTACTCTTTCACGCAAAAAGTACTGAACGGATCTGGATGAAATTTGGGTCAGAGATAGATTATTTATCCCGGGAATATGTTCCCTTGGGCTAATTTTCGACATTTCCTTGGGTGAAGCCGCTGGCAGAAGCTAGTAGCTCTTATAATTTTGATGTGCTTATGTCCCAGGAGCGGTACTCGGAGGTGGCGGCTCACCTGGCGGAGGCTCAGGAACAACTGCGAGCCCTGCGCAAACGCGGCGAGCCGGTGCGCGGCCTCATGCCCAGCGTGGCGGCCGCGGCCGGCCTGCTGCCGCCCAGCCTGCACCGCGAGATGCACTCCTCCATCTACTCCGAGCTCAGCCTCGACTCAGGCATCGGCGATCCTCTTGCACAGTCAGTATATTATAACTATTATCTTGTATCATCAAGAACTACTCAGAATATGTCAAATCAAATCTGAAGCGGCACTAGAAAAATGACGTGACGTCACATAGATCCCACACCGGGCAAGCAAAGTTCTTCGCGCGATTTGATCATATACAACAGTCCGACAGTAAACATCGGGCAGTTAGTTGCGCAGACCAGACACTACACCCTGTCTGGTCGGTTTTTTTTTTATTGTATATAGGCTCGCGCTTGACCACTATCTCACCTGATGGTAAGCGATCATGTGGTCGACGGTGAAGCACGGATGATCCTCCCCTTTTCGATGGAGGATGCAGGTCTTTACAGCCTGCTCTGATACCTGTAAAACTACTCAGCCTATCAAGTTCCTGTTCTCCGCATTCCACATCTAGTCACCTTTTCTAGGTTGCCGGTCCATCTAACTAGATCTATCCAAGAATGCATGCCGTAGTAAAATATTGACCAGCCAACAGGCCTTAGGCCTTATATGGAGGCTATTTTAACGCACCAGGCTAACTAACCGAATGCATATGGGCCATAAAATACATTCATAAGACGTCATAACACATGTTCTATTTTCGGTTGTTGTTTGCCATCCACCATACCATATTCATTACTACTAACAGGGGGCTTGCCTACAATCAAAATTTTCGTTTTCTTTTTAAAACAAAGCATTGACCCACACTAGGAATTTCTTCCTGTATCGTGGGTGCGTTTACAAACATATTAACTCACATGCATAACACCCAGAACAACACATATGAAGGCCATACAAATATTTGTTCCGTGCGGGAATCGAACCCGCGACACGCAGCGCAGCAGTCAATCGCTCAACCACTGCGCCAACCGTGCGCACAAAACAATAACGACAAACTGTAAATTAATGTTTACAAACAGCGACAGCTACTGTAATTTGATAAATGATCACTGTCTGATAACCCACTTTCGTACCTTTTATCTTTTATCGCACGACTGTAGACTCCTCTCGTTGTTAAACTCATTCAGAGATCAAGAATGTACAAGTTTGAGACCGTCTTACTGCTTATCTCGTGCGACATACAGTTCTAGACTTCTCTTTGTTTAATATAATATTTATACGGCCTATAGTTCCGGATCTAGCTGTTTGTTTATGTGAGTTTAAATGTTTGTAAACATATTCATGATACAGGAGAAATTCCTAGAGCAAGGCAACAAATGAAAAAAAAGACCTGTCAGTTTGTAGTATATTCTCGTTGGTAGACTGCTCTCGTTACCACAGTGTTGTTATTTCAGATCAAGCATGCACAAAGTGTTTGAGACTGTGCAGTGTGCATCGCGCTGGTCGGGCCAGTCAGGCCCGTCGCTGCCCGGCTCCGACGTGGCGGACGGCCCGTCGGTCAGTGCCCCTTACCTGCGCCCGCAAGTCAACAAGCCTTCCAGCGACTCCTTCCTCGATGACACCTCGGATACTGACTCCGATGACCTCTATCCGTGAGTTTTGTGTACCAGTTTAAGAATATTTTAAAATAAGTGATGTTGAGTGTGTTTAAATTGAGAGGAAGGTTTAGTGAGAATAATTTTTTTGGGACATTCAATGAGTTAACGAAATAATCTGTCGATTTTTAGGGATGTGGTGATAGTTTGACACTTTATGGTACGGGGGACTCTCGATATTTTGCTTTTTCTTAACAACCCATTTTTTTTCTTTTGGGGTGGTTACCCATTAAATAACTTCTTCCGTTCTGGGGGAAGCGGGAGGGCGTGTCAGATTTTTACTGACTCTAACCCGCCCGTGTTCCTTCAGTTGCTTGATCCAAGGCCACGGTAAATCTTTTTCAAATGTATCTGCGACCCAGACAGGCATCGGCCCTAGCGGACCCCGTCAGTTTTTGCTGACATGTCTCGGAGGCGCGCGTGGAACACTACGCGCCGTCGACTCGGTTCTTAACACCCCTAACATAATGATTAACAGTTTGATGTGTTACACAGTGGAGGCACGGGCGTGGGAGTCCCGGGCGCGCCGGGAGCAGCAGAGCTGGCGGCGGCACTGCGGCGCCTCACGCCGCAGGAAATCAACTCGCGCCGCGCATCGCTCACCGCCTCGCACGTACTGCGGCACCGGCGATACACAGGTATAACATTCTCTTTTATTCTTATTTTTTAGCGCACATGAAAAAATACAAATACAATAGGAAACTTATGTACATGAAAGCAAACATAACCTAGGTTCTATAAGGTGGGCCAAAAGAAGTCATCCGATGTTGTTTGACTCTCTTTTTTTTTTTTTAATGAAAAAATTCGATTCTGTTTTTTGATTATGTTTATTTGAACCTTTAGAATTTTATTGGTCAAGTCGAGAAGATTATATCGGCCAAATGGGCGCCGTCACAATTGATTGCCATAGGGCTCGTTTTATGGCATTTTTCATCACTTCGTCGAGAACTTCGGGCGACAGATTCTCGCACTCGTGTCGAATGTTGTCCTTGAGGGCTTCCAGTCTCGGGCTTGTTCACGTAAACACGGGACTTCAAAAAACCCCACAAAAAAAGTCTGGAACGCTTAAATCGGGCGATCTTGCGGGCCAGTGCAAATCGCCAAAACGAGAGATGAGGCGACCCGGGAACGCTGCTATGATTTTGGTCGAAAAATCGTCCACTTCTTCCTCGAGATTGAAGATGGCTTCAGCGTAGGTTACGCGCGTTTGGCGGTCGGCAGGCAGCAGCTGATGCACGGACTGGACTTTGTACGGGAACATGCTTAGGTCTTTGACCAAAATTCGCCTTATGGACGTCCGGCTGATGGCTAATTGTTGTCGGCGACAGCTCGACATCTTCGGCAACAGCGGCGATATTCTCGGCAGAAAGGGCGCTCCGGGGCCGGCCACTCTTGGCAACGTCTCGTGTGGTCCCATACTCTTCAAGGTTGGTGGCCAAACGGCGCAGTGTTTGCGCAGTTGGTGTCGGACGGTCGGGAAATCGGTGACGGAATTCGCGCTGCGCCAACACCACAGACGAATTGTTACGCAAAAAAATAGACACGATTATTCCGCGTTCTTGGGCAGTGTATCGCTCCATGGCTTGTTCACTTTTATTCTGCATCTGTCTAGTTCACAAATGTCAAAACAGATTTGACATTGGCGGCCATTTGCAAAAATGAGAGCATCTTTCAATAGGGTGATTTCTTTTGGCCCGCCTTGTATAACAACTGACCTCGGTATAGAGAGATTTGCAAATGAGGACAGTAAACCCCAAGTGCACAACATAAACTTTAAACTACTTAATATTTAAATCCATACTTAAATAAACTAAACAAATATGTGTACAGCACACAGTACATGGTTATTGGATACTATTAGTCCATAATGGAGCAGAAACAGGCTGTGTGGCTGTACTCAAAACATATGATGATGTAAGGATTTCAGCACAAGCATACAACACTTGCTCTGTTTGTTGTAAAACTATACATATTTTGCTTCAAAGCGATATAATATTATGTTAAACGACAGTACTTTTGTTCAAAATTTCTGTAAAGTGAACTGCGTCTTGAAATACAGGCTCGGCCTAGCTCAGGCACAGTTGCTCATCTTTAAAATTATTTATATTGTTTAAATTGTACAATTTTATGGAGAAATAAATATTATTATTATTGTTATTTATTATTTGGCGAAGTTTTTGGTCAATTAAATTGGGTTAATCTTGTAGCAGCAACAGGAAGAAGAAAAAGGTCCACATGATTAGATCTGGGCCGTACGTCTGAAAGCCATAATTATACCTTTACGAAAACCAGAAAATAGTACTATTCTCATGTCAATCTCACTAGAAAAATTATGCTACTTGCAACACTTATGACCCCGTACAAGGTAACATTGAAATCCAAAAAAACTGGGAGAAGATCAAAACAAAGAATGTATGTCGTAATAATAACAAAAACAAGATTAATGAACGCCACTCGAGTGTTAGTTTAATTGTTTGAGTAGCTATTACAAAAGTGTTTGCTCACAAAGATATTTAATTTAATGATGTCTCTATTTATTTTCTTTGATATAGGTATCAACTCTTTATCAATACTATTTGCTTGTTTAGCGCGATGTTTCACTGTGTTTGAAGTATTTATTTGGTATTATCTATTGTTTTAGAGCGGGATTCGAGCGAAGAGAGTGCGGTGTGGGGAGCGGGAGCGGGAGGTATGGCTCGGTTTCGACCGCCACACAAGCTGCAGATCGTCAAACCATTGGAAGGTTCCCTTACCTTGCACACCTGGGCTCAGCTCGCCAAGCCTTCTATGTCAGGTAAACGCTTGTTTTATTCCTAGATTAGCTTTATAAAGCTTTGTAAAATAATTAGAATAGGGTTACTATTTTAGTAAATATTTATTTTTACTACTGCCTTATTTTTTTGATTGACTAATCAAAAAAATGAGGCAGTAGTAAAAATAAATTAATATTAATATATACAAGGATATTTTTGATGAATTTGTTTAAAATTTCAGCATGTGGGGGTATCCGTAACTAATATCAGTCTGAACCTTTAGACGGTGTCAACGCCCCAATAACGCGAAAGCTTGAAAAAATTCGTTTTACAGTTATTTTTTTTGTTTCGTTCATATATCATTATCGTCATCATACCAGGTAGTCCAAAGTAATGATGTGTTTCTTTGCAGTTTAGTCAATTGAATAAAAAGGCCCTGCATTTAGAAATTGTCTGTTGTATATTAAGTTAACTGTTTTAATACCTCTATATTCTAATCGATGATCTACTTACAGGTTTACTAGATGATCACGAAGGCGTGGGCGTGCGCGGCTCGCGCTCATCGGGCCGCGACCTGCGCCTTTACCGTCTGTCCGACGTCGAGGAGGACGACGACATGCCGCGCCTGCCGCACTCTAGTCACGTTTACTCATTCGTTAATAGGTATGTAACACACAGAGTAGATAAGAGTTTTAAGTTTCCTTTTGTATGTTTTAAGAGCCATTTCACAAAACGACTACGCTCGAGTTTAGGTAAAATATTGCATCATTGTTTGTGTGTGCGTAGCTACTCACTCAAACTTAACGTAAACAGTGTAACGCGAGAGACGAGACGTACGAAGCAATCTTGAGCCGTAATGTGATTTATATGAGATTTATAAAAAGTCATACATTTTATTTAGTGTAATGAAATTTTCAAGCGGGTAAATAGAAAAACAAGAAGGTATCGTATGTAAAATAATATAATAACAATTGACATAAAAACAATAATTTAAAAAAATCACATATTATTGTCGGTTAACAACTAATTGCTTACATGCTTATTATATTCAAATATTTATATGAATATTTGGCGTAAAGGCATTGATCTTGCCTTTCTTGTGTCTATGATTTCCGGTAATACGCAGTCTTGGTAGAACCGAGTCAATTTGGGTAACATTTTCTCCTGCCAAAAAACGTCGTCTTTCTCTACTCTTACTACTTTCAGTGGAAAATCAGGCCCAGTCCATACAGCAAATACACATATGTCTCTTTTCGCTATGTGCAACTGGCCCTGAACCTGGTAGTACCAGTCGTGATTTTTGTTCATCTCGATTTGAGATTGGCTGTTCGCTTTGAAACATTTCAGAGTTTTAGCTTGCAAAGCGGTATCAGGATCTATTCCAAAAAGTGAGCTTGGACATTTCACTTCCACTAAACCTTCACTGCACAATCCATCTGGTGTTGCACCTAAATAAAAATATTCGTCGTCTATAAAAAGACCACATTTTTCTATATTGGTGTTTTCTTGGACACTGAGTTGTGCCAAAGCCTTTGGTTCATTGTCTCTACCATGTTTTATTGAGGTAATGTGGTCCAGGTTATAAGAATATAGAACGGATTTTACAAGGGGAGCAGAATTTTGGTTAGCTCGCCTTTTGCAAATTTTACCAAAGAAGGACGCAGTTAATATACACCTTCTAATTTCGAGCCACAAAGAACTTTCTGCCTGTAATACAGTAGCTCTCTCAATTTCATGGCGGTTTAAAGCTTGTTCTTTTAAATTGTTCAAAAACAGTTGTTTTCCTCGCTCATAATCTGCAGCTTCCATATCCGGTCTTTCACATTCTTCTCCATAATGAGCATCAACAGGATTAAAATTAATTTTTTTGCGAGAACTACCTGCACGTGCTATTACTTCTCGAGTATTTTTAGCATGTCTCCTGGTTTCCAACAATTTTAATGATTTTCCTGGACTAGCGTGACAAATTGACTTATATAAAGTGTATTGTGGCTTGCCGGTGTTAAAAGATACCACTGCGGCATAACACCTTGTAGTGTAGGAGTCTTTTAGCGAAAAGTTGACGCGTTTCCCACCTACCATCTTAGCCACAATGCTATTGAATTGTTCTGCGCGATTATTGGTGTAGGCATATAAAAGGCTTCGGGAATTATAGGCGAGTTGAGATACGTTCTTTTTAATCTTCAAAAATAGCGTAGGTATTAGTGGGACTAGATTAGGCTCTTTTTTCCTCTCATCTGTGCAGTAATAATTATCACAATTTGAATGGTCCCCAAAGATGTGATGTGGGCTATTTAAAATGTCCTTTTGGAGGTTTTCAATTTTACAGGATCTTGAACTGTTGTCTTGTTGTCTCTGTCTAATAGCAGCACGAACAGCAGTACGTAGCCTTTTCATACGGTCCATATTTAAAACTTTACGCTCGTTCAGAGGAATACTAGTATCTTTTTGAAGAAGCATATTTTTCCATTATAATTCCGCAACAAATGGTTTGTACATTCAATTTTTTGAATTGGAATATCCGGATATGGTCGACTCTCCAATATACTTTTATATGTACTAGAATCGCCATCCGCAATCAGGATATTATAAATTAAATTTCGGTCTTTAATGGAATTTTTAAAACCTTCAACTAAAATGGCTTGCTCCATGCTGGTGGAAGATCCCGAATGGTTTTTAGTGCATTTGTGGGGTCTTGCTGGCTGGCCTTTTTTGTTTGCTCGGGCGCAAATAACACAATATTTGTTGCGAACCCCAATGTGTAGTACTTTACCACTATTCTCTCCGATTATGGCTGCAACACCAGAGAGGGCAGAATAATTGTTTTTATATGAGCGTTTGCCCCAACAGGCATCCGCTTCTACCGGTATCATGGCTATACCCGCATTATTAATATCGCCTCGTGATTTTGCCGCCTCAATTTCCTGTTTAGCAGCATTTAACATAGTTTCTTCAGCAGCAGCCTTCCACATGTCAGAAATAGCGTCGTGTTTTTTACTGTATAAACGAAATGACATTGTTGGCAAATCCATCGAAGCAGTGATCTCATTAAGGTTTGATAGACCAATACCCGTAATGATTAGCCAGATACCGCCCCAGCATTAAGATCTAGTTTTGCTTCAGTCGTGCTGCTGTCCGACGTTTTTAGAACAAAACTAGATCCACACATCGTACACTTAATGTCAAATTTAGATATAAGGCCCACCTGTTTCTCTTTGCATATTTTGAGATAGTTCAATTTGCAGCCGAATTTCTCGCTGTGTTCGCTTATACTTATTAATTGACTCCAAAAGTATTGAAAATCAATTATCCTTCTGCCATCAACTATATAATCGTCCTAAAAAGTAAAATTTCATAAATAATCGCATTTAAAACAAATTAAAAAAATATATCGTGTACAAAAATACTTACGACTGAGTTCGAAAGTTTCATTGATTCGTCTAGGTCTCCCGGCTCGAATGCAACATGTTCTTTCTCCTATAAAATTAAAGATATAATTATTTACAACTAAACTTCTGATTTAAACCAAGAATTGATAAATGTTTCGTACAGCTTCTGTTACCGATTCTGACTTATCACTTGTATGGCTAGTACCAGGCACGGCGTCTGATCTAAAGGTGATATCCTCCTCCAAGCGTTTTAGACGATTTTTCATTCTAAAATGAAAATGTAATGTGTTTAAGCAATACATAATTAGTTACTATGTAAATACATTTTGTAAATAAAAATGAATAGGTATTTACCTCACTTCTGTTGCTTTCTTTAAGGCTGCAGAATTATCACGTTTCCTTTTTTTAACACAACGGTATACACAATCCTTGCGCCCCATTGCTAAAACTAATAAAACAAAAAAATATATTTATTCTACAAACAATTCAAATCATACATTATACTTGATAATAAACCAAACTTTACCTTGTGAAAAAATACAAAGCGAATCAAAACTATGTGGTCGTAGTACAATAATGGTTTCACTCTACGAACGCTCGGTAATCGGGACGCGGGAAAAAATGACACGGGTCCTGCTTCGATGTGGGCTCTCGCGCCGTACTAAGCGGTGCCCACTTGTGTATCGTAATTTATTGTAATTTCGATTGAAGTTTTATCAATATTTTGACAAAGTGAATGCAAGAATTTTCAATATTATTGTAGAAATCGGTTCTTTAATAAACGTAGTTCATGTAGGAGTAATTTTATTTTTGTAATTACTGTATATTTAAACCAAAAATCACGATTAAATTGCAACGTTAACCTCAAAAATTGGCCTAGTGGTTTATTTTTTTACTAAGTAATGGTGATACATTTCAAGAATCTGTTACATTAAATGACGACTAAAATATATGTCCAATGCTGTATGTATTTTTTTAAACTTAATTTATAAGTGTTTTTGATAGAAATACGACTCTGAAATCAACTCTGTGGCGTTTTTTCAATAAAATGGTTGTGGGAAATTGATTACTATAGATAAAATAAGTTATTTTTAGTAAATGTGATACATTAAACGTCAACATGAAAGCTTAGCCTATTATTTCCGTGTATTCAATAACTTCTGGGTATTACAGAATATGATAATTTAGGAGTCCAAAATATTAGAAATTCGTGCGAAAACGTGAAATGGCTCTTAACTGTACCTACAATAAAGAATATATAAATAAATAAAGACTGACAAAAAAGGAATGATTGAATGATAGGCGAAAATTAGGAATATTTGAGATGGTAGAAAAAGATATGGTACACTAACCCTAAAATAAAACTTACTTTCTCTTGTATAGCACGGTGCTTCATCCAAACGACGGCAGTATGATGAGCAGCAGCGCGAGTAGCGTGTGCAGCAGCGGCATGTCGTCTCTGGCTTCGTCGGTGCTGGGCAGCGCGTGGTCGTCGCGCCGCACGTCGCGCCGCTCGTCGGCTGGCGGCTCGCCCGTGCACTCGCGCCGCGACTCCGTGTGCCTGCCGCCGCTGCACTCCGCGCATTTCACGCCCACCGCCACGCCCGCCAACAGCCCGCTGCTGGGCTCGCCCGACGACACGCCGCCCGCCTCCCCGCGGCCCGGCGACGCGCCGCCCTCGCTGCACGCGCTCATCGCGTCCGGTACATCCATCCTGCGGCGCCGCCACCTGGCCTCGCCCGGCGGCGACTCGTCGCCCGCGCCCATCGCGCTGCAGACGCCGGGCTCGCTGTACACCGGCCTCATGCACCGCAGTCCCATGGAGCAGCTCACGTGCCTCAAACGCACGCTGCGCTCGCCCGCCGCGCCCGAGCGGCGCCTGGGCGAGCCGGTGGAGCCCCCGCTAGGCGTGCCGGCGCACCCCGGCTCGGGCGCGCTGGACACAGCCGGCACGCTGAGCGCGCCGGGCTGCCTGCGCCGAGCTCCCCGGGCCCGCGCGCCTCGCCCGCGTTCCGACCTGGGCACGGTGGGGTCGAGTGTGCCGGCGCCTGCGCCGACGGCGCCGGCACACTCATCCAATTCGTCGGCGCTGGGCACTCTGAGTCTTCTATTTGGTCGGAAAGGTGGTCTTCTGTAGACGAGTCTCCATAAATCCTCGAGTGACGGTGCGTTGTCATCAGTAGTCGATTACGTTCGTTAGCTCGGCACCGTCCCTAGTTTTGGTTTCGTCTCCTGGGATCTTAAATTATTTAGGATTTTTTTTTTAAGTTTTGACGTGTGTATTTTGGAATGATTTTGTTGAGTCGAGATTAGCTCGAGTGCATTTAAAAAAAATAAGTAGGTGCGTCTTGCTCCCGGTCTATGTCACCATCTATTACACTGACGCTTGCATTCATTGGAAATTCTTCAAAAATAGCAAAATCGGAGATAAACTAATGTATGCAGGCATCGGTACCTCACATTCGACGTAACTTCATGATCGATTTTTCGCACTTTTGCTCAGTAAATCCGGGAGTGGGCGTAGTTGGCTTGCATTTGATTCTGAATAGTTGATTGAACATCCAGAGTAAATGACTCATCACACGAATTATATTTTTTTTTATAACTTTAATGTTTTAATACTTAATCGATGCTATTAATTTGGTAGATTTTGTAGTTATACGAACCAAACAATCCTGAAACAGAAGTCTGTAGTATTATATAATTATTTAAGGGTTGTAATATTTCCTAGGATAGGTAAATAGTGAGACTTAACACTAGGTTTTGTAGGTGCTTTATGAGTAATAATTTACATATTCCCAAATCTCATCTCATTGCATAGTATTTTTCATGCTTATGATTATTACTATTTCTCTAGTTATAAATTTTGTATGTGGTTATTGTAAATAATTGAATTTCCATTAACTTAGAAGAGTACAAAGTATTTGTGTTAATGAATCCGATTTAGTGTAATTCATAATGAATAGCAGAATTTAATCGTTTTTGTTTTTTTTATTTATTAAATTTGGAATTTTGTTCGAGTACCTTACCATTATATCGGTATCTATTGGCATTAGTACCGTTTAAATTAGTTTGTTTAATCGGTAATTCTTTTGTGCTAAAATTGTTATTAACATAGGGTCTGAGTAAAATAATGGTGCATGCCATAGGATAAGTAGAACTGAATTCATTTTAAATTAATTCAATGAATACATGTTGGTATTCACATATTAGTTGATGTTAATATTTTTTTCGTAATAGCAGCCAGTTGGTACTTTAATTTCAGTTAGGTTATTGAAATTGGTGCTAGATAATTATTTTTTCATCCAGTGAAGTTGTGTTAGTTACGATTATATTAAAATGGTCGTACATATACATTCTCTTTATTGTAAAGTTGTTTCATTCATGTTCTGGGCCAGGGTTTCACTTTTGTGTTCGAGATTCATTTAATGTAAAGACGCAGTAAAATGTGAAAGGGCTGTGAGGTGATTGAATGCGCGATGGTTACGAGTCGAGTGTGAGGTCAATATCTGAGATTACAATATTACTACAGTGAGGTAGGCACAAACTGTGTAGTCTAAGGAAAATTTGTTGATATTTTGACGATTATGAAAAAAGGAAAATGATTGAATTGTGAAGAGATATAATATAATTTATTGAATGAAAATGTGTTTAATTTCAAACTGATATAATTATATTTCCCTATTGCCTGGAAGAAGTTCGCATGGTGATAAATTCGCCCGCTTTGAACTAAACAACCGCAGCTATACACATTGTTCAATACACAAGATAGCAGAAAACACCATGATCAAAAAATAAAAGAGGTTAGTAAATAAAGACGAACAATAATAAAAATAGACCGAGAACCTGGCAGCCTTATTGCGTATAAGGCTACGCAAAGGGTTTGACCGCTATCAATCGCGACGAATGACACAGACGGAAATGCACATCGCGCCATTTTCTCGCATGTGATTGGTCGATTTGATAGCGGTCCAACCCTTCATCTTGCCGAATTCACTTGCGCAATTCGGCTGCACTGGTGAATCGCAGGAATTTGATGGATGTGGAAAGCATTGGGTCGTTGTGACGATGCCGGTTGGAAAGAGGCCTTTATTCAGCACTTCACTTTTTTGGCTGAATGATTTATGAATTATCCGAGATAATAAGCGTAATGATATCTACAATAACAATGATATTCTAGTAAACAGATATGTTATGAGCGAAAAACATATATGTTTACTAGAAATAATAAGACTCGAATACGCCCCAATTGGGACGTATAGTCTTTAGTCTATTTCATGCATGGCGAAGGGCGATACGCTTTGTTGTAACAAAAACAAAATTAAAAAATGCCATCGTGTGTATTTAGAAAGTGTACCAATTATGATACAAAAGTACATAAAACAGAAGGGATCTCATATCTTAAGTAAGTACGCAATACACCTCAGTTTACTATCTATTTTTTCCTAATATTCTGATATTTGGAGGTTAGAAAAAGAAAATAACATTTATGGTCAGAATAACGTTTGTTTACGTTCACACGCAAGTGACAAACACTAGCCGTCTCTTTTTTTCTTGTTGGTTTTATCAAGCCATCCCTTTCGACTTGTAGTGAAATGTCAGATGAATGATTAATGTGTATGTGTGCTGCTTCTGCTGTGCGGAACACTTTTTTCTGTTGATTTGTGAGTGTGTAACATAAGCTGGAAACAGGAACTGGAAGCAATCACAAATTCTCTCAGCAGTGCATGCTATGCCTTGAGAAGCTTAAAGGATGAACTAACGATTGCTCAATTACGAAATGTTTATTTTGCCTTAGTTGAGTCCAAGCTGAGGTACAGTATTAAACTATGGGGGAACAGTTATAAATACAATATGGATGTAGCCTTTGTTATGCAAAAAAGAGCCCTTAGAACTATACTTCGCATAGACCAGACTAAATCTTGTAGAGAGCATTTTGAGAAATTAAAAATTCTATCTGTACCTTGTCTCTATATCTTGGTTCTACTAAGTAGTTTTCTAAAAAACCTAGACAAATACTAGACAAAGGAAGAAAGGGAAACTAGGGTGGAAACGCGCAGGAAAGATCTGCCTAATTATTTGCAGCCAAAATTAAATGTTGTCAAACATAGCTCTAAAGTACAGTCTGTAAAACTTTTTAACAAATTGCCATTGGAACTAAAAATGATTGATCGTCCAAGAATATTTAAATTCAAATTAAACTCATTCCTATTAACGAAGTGCTACTATAGTATAGAAGAGTTTTTTAGTGACAAAAATAATGCCACAGTGTAACTTGTTTATTTGTTTAAGTTTAAGTCTAATTCTTGACATGCTATTGTTTGATTTGAATTTTGTTTTATTTTCTGACTAGGCTAATTGTGTTTTTGTTTTTAATTCTTATGTTGTTGATATATTTTTAATTTTATTTTGACATTTTATCTAGATTAGAACTTTTATTGATTACTATTATTCTGCTACTCTGTATTCGACACAAATGTATTTTGTTAAGAATGAATGACTAATGACTATCTGTTTACTAGAATATCATTGTACAATAACCATAGATTTAGTATGTTTTCGCAGGTTTCAGCTATGCAAAAATAACTTAAATTCTCTGCCATCTATCGACTAGTACTAACATCGCGTGAAATGGTAGGTAACATTAACACGACATAGGTTATATCACAACAGATGGCGCTCTTGACTACATGTTTTGAAAACCGATGCGATGTCGAAAATTAACAACGAGATACGATTCACATACTTCGCTTATTTATAATCCTCCTTGTTATATGGGGGAAAGCTTGATGTCCTGATGAACTCTGGTGGGCTGTTCTGCTACCGAGATTGATATGGAACTGAACTTACCTACTGCTCGATGCTCTGCTCCCGAGTCAACTGCTTGATCTGTCTTGAGGCACACCTACCACTGTCAAGTTTCAGGTTCATTGTGATAAAATTTAGGTGGGCATTTACCTAGCCTGCCTCATGTAGGAACTTAGTTATTTACTACCACTGAATCGGATTAAGAAGGGTAGATAAGTTTTAAGCACTAAAAACGATCACTAGAATTCTTTGAAAATGGATGTTACATCAGCAATTCCCATTTGTTTATTTGAAACCATTCCTTTGTCGACATAAGCGGCTATTTCTGCTCCCGCGGCTATTTGATGAGATTGAAATGCTATTTTGGTGTTGTGTTGTTGCGTACCTAATTACTTAAATCACGTTTCACTATTTCTGTTATAATATTTTGAGGACTAAAAGATCCCTCTACATTATCATCATCATCACCATCTTATAACTGTAGGTAATTTTTGACAAATAAATACTTTTCCTTTCTTTCTTTTATCATCATTTCAGGCGGAAGTAGTCACTGCTGAAAATATGCCTCCACTGTTCTAGTATTATATTATCTGTGGCCTCCATTTGCAGCCGTATTGCGTAAGTGAATACGGCAACGTAATGAGTTTGACCATTATCCAATCGACCAATCACGCAGACGGAAATCCACATCTCATTCATCTCGCATGTGATTGGTCGATTTGGTCGATTGGTTGGCGGTCAAACTCTTTGCGTTGCTGTATTTACTTACCCAATACGGCTGCTGGTGTCGCCATATTGTGCGGCCCCATGCCTCTCGCATCCAGAGGATTCTCGCAACCTAATCAGGTCATCGGTCCACCTTGTGGAGGGCCTTTCCAACGCAGCGTCTCCCTATACATATCTAGTAGCTAAAAGTACCGGTCGTTATATAAAACCAATCTGGCTCGCCGGATCTCCAGCTGTTTGTCAAAGTATGAAATAAGAAATACATTAGTTTTATTTGTTCATTGACCTTATCGATGGAAATAACCAAAAAGGTTTTCTAACAAAGCCATTTAAAAGTTTCCATAGCAACGCTTGATGTCAACGAAGTCTCCTTTGGAGTAATTTCGTTGAACTCAGGGTTATTTTATTTATTCTCTTGGTAATTCGTGTGTAACTAAGTGAAGACTGTCCATAAATATCTGGCAAAATGTCGGAGCAAATGAAGTATATTGTGAAAGAAGTGAATGCAACTTTAGGGAGAAGCTATGACTTGATAAAGTTCGACGCATTGAATGAGAAACAACTTTTGCAGTTGCTTGTGGATCTACTTGCGAATTTCAATGCTGGAGAGAAGGCAAGTACTTTTGTATAATAAATTAAATATAATATGATTAATACTTATATAATAATCAATGTTCAACGTTTGGGGGAGGCCTATGTCCAGCAGTGGACGTCTTTCGGCTGATATGATGATGATGATATAATATTATAGTTAATATTAGAGCTGAGGAATGTAACCCCAATATATAATCTGCGAAAGTAACTCTGTCTGTCTGTCGGTCTGTCTGTTACCTTTTCACGCTTAAACCGCTGAACCGATTTAGATGAAATTCGGTATATAGATAGTTTGAGACCCTGGGAAGGACATAGGATAGCATAGGCATTTATATCCCGGTAATCATCCTTAAAGGGTTGTAAATGGGGGTGGAAGTTTGTATGGTGAACTAATGATTTCTCAAGTAAGGCGTCCCACGCACCTACAATATATAACGCGATATAAAAATATAGGCTATTTGAAGTACTAATGCTACGCAGACGAAGTCGCGGATAACATCTAGTACTCTATGAATGTACGGCACGTTTGCGCATTTACCGTAGGCGACGATAGAGGGCGTCTCGGCGGGCGATCGGGGCTCGTGTTAGGAATCTGGCTGCTTGCGAGAATTCCTCACTGCTCGGCCTAGAAGTCTATCTCTTCAATTGAATTTTCAATAATTTGATTTAAAATGTTGTTATGATCCCTCATTTATAATAAATTATCGTCTATTATCTTCTCCTTTTAATCGCTGAAACCTAAGAATCTTAAACCTGAATAATGCCAGTAATTTGTTTGAACTTCATTAAGATAATAACATCTGATAGCATCCGTTTAAAATTTTCGGTCGGTCTATTTCGAACATAAGTTATTTTGGAATATCCTACTTAAGAAAACAATTTCGTAGAAAATATATTCCGTTGTAAAAAAATACCTTGGAGTGTTAGGCCCGTACTACATCATAAGCGTCGCGAGGAAGCGGCTTCGAATATGTTTGTATGTATGGCATATTCTCTGTGGTATGGCTGAGACTCACCTCTCAAATGCTGGAGGACGTGGGTTCAAAATTTGGCAAGTACCAATGAGACTTTTCAATTCTTATCTCAGTTTCTCTTTTTAATTCTTATAGTTAAATCTGAAATCGCTAGCCCGTCTTGTGCAGAACTGGAGATTAAAGCGTAGTCGCGTATTAGAAGAGAATGCCTTCTATAAGGAAAGGAATATTATTAACAACTTCCCTGTCCAATGAGTCATATTATATGACCGATTCGGAGTGGCGGTTAATCCTGCAAAGTGTCAGGCTATCATAGTTGGGAGCCCGTATAGCTCGAGAAAGCTCAGTGGTTTAACTGTTCCACCCATAATCATTTGGCTCCGAGGTTAAGCTTCTTGGTCTGCTCGTCGACACTTGTTTTGAGTGGCGCAAGCAGGCAACGGGTGTCAGCCAAAAGGTCACCGGAACGTTACGTTTGCTTTATCGACTGAAGAATCTTCTCTCACATAAAGGCCATACTTGTACAGTCCCTTATCTTTCCCATAATTGACTATGGTGATGTGTGCTACTACGAACTAAATGCAGATCAACTCAATAAACTTGACCGCCTTCTAAATAACTGCATTCGATTTGTCTTTAATCTCCTTAAGTATGATCATGTTTCCGCACATCGATCATCGATCGATTTTAAAATGGTTACCCATTCGTCAGCGTAGAGTGCTGAGGGCCTTGACTACCCTGTTTTCTTTTATTGATAAACCCACTTCTCATTCTTATTTGACTTCACATGTCTAATTCCTTTGTTCTGCTGGGTTTATCCATTCCTCTTTCATTGTACAGGCGATTTCCCTTTGGAATGCGCTCCCTCAGAACATCAGGATGGCAACCGGTCGGTTGTCTTTTAAATTGAAGGCACGCGAGCACATTCGCAAGAAGTTTGC
Source organism: Orthosia gracilis (assembly GCA_947562075.1). Classification (NCBI taxonomy): domain Eukaryota; kingdom Metazoa; phylum Arthropoda; class Insecta; order Lepidoptera; family Noctuidae; genus Orthosia; species Orthosia gracilis. The sequence continues at coordinate 16,702,172 of OX387274.1, forward strand.
AGAATCATCACATAGTTGAGTTGTTGGATTCGGTTTCTCAATAATATTATTTATATGTATCTATGTATCTAAGTATATATCTGAGTACATATATATATATTAAATTGTTTTATTTATATTTATTTTCTCAATTTTTTTCCATTTAGTTGCATCTGCCATATTTTATCTGTGCACTACCCTAAGGTCGACTGGTAGAAAATAAAATGCCTAAGGCATTATGTCCACCTTTGTTCTTGTGCATAAAGTTTTAATAAATAAATAATATGACTCACTTGATTGTATAGCTTTGTGTCTGATAAGTGGACAGTGAACCTGTTGAGACTACTAGGTATTATCAGCAGTGTGATTATAAGTTGCACCAGCTGCTACACATATATTACCTTACTATCACTAGGTTCAAATCCTATCCATACTAAGCCGTGCGACCGTACAGCGTCTGAATCAATGAAGCTTTATGGAAGGTACAGTAAATTTCAAACTAAACGGCCACTGTGAAGTGTGTACTTCATCCCTCACGAGGGCCACACTTCACTGTTACATGTATATGTTTCGGCGCAGCATCTCGCCATGTGTTCCGTATCGCCATTAAGTTTGAAATGTTATAATTTTCAAGTTTCATCTCCACAGTTAGACATAAACGAAGACGACTCCGAGACGGTGTCTCTCCGTTTGCTGGAGATGCTGGGCAGTGTGAAGTACCGGCCCCCGGCGGGTGTGGAGCCGACCCGGTTCAGAGCTCAGCTATTGGCTGGCGACGCAAGGACCATACATCATGTATTGCACTGGCTCCTGACAAACAAGGACCAAGTCAAGAATACGGCGTATCTGGCTAAGTATGTATTTGGATCTAATCGGTGCATTTTTGTTGGAAAATATTACTATCGCCCTAGAAGGATATAAGGATAGGATATGTCTTTACTTTTTTATTTAACGATAGATACGCGTTTGACCACTTGCCTGATGGCAAACGATGATGTGGTCGACGGTGAAGCACGCTTGCCTAGAAAAAACCTATTCACTCTTCACTTAAAGACCTCTAGGTTGTAGCTATCAGGAAACAGCGAACTTAGCTGTGCACACAGTGATATTATTCGCAAAACGCTTTGTGCGTGAGGCTGGGATGTCCACCATGTCCACCTTACTGGTAATAGTCTTCAAAAAAAAGAGTATGTAAGGATCTGGATCATCAGAACGCCCCCTTCTTCTGTAGTTTCTGCCTGCCTACCCCCATGGGGATTGGACGTGAGTACCGCTTATTTCAATTACGTAAATACCTAAATCAAGTTTGAGTCGGACCTATTCACAATTTCCCGTTCAATGCGATTAAGCAAATTATTATAAATCTTGTTAGAGCTTAATCTACAAACACCGCACTATTAAACTATTATATCTAGTACAGTTAGCAACAAAAATCGACTATCGTAAGGGATTTTTAATATCGGGGAACCAGGTTATTGTTTCATTATAGGTGTTTATTACCTAACATAAATTCATAATATTGGTCTCCAAAGTACCTACCTACTTATCTACAAACAATTTTCATTCATTTATCCCTACCTCCGTTAAACCTGAAAAACCTTCAGACCTGAACCTTTTTTTTTGTTTACGGGGGGACATCTTCAAAAAGCGCTTAAACTTTTGGGAAAAAGAACAGGGAGTGTGGGCTTTTTACCTCACTAAAACCACCCCAGTTATCACCATCAGCACGTAGAAGAGGCCCCATGACCTCTCAAAAGACCACCCTGGGGACCCCCACTGTGCAACGCCTGTTAGGCCACATTTCTGGGGAGCCTCCTCTGAGCCTCGCTGTGCACGGCGGCACGTGAACACTGTGCCACCGTCGTTCCTGGAGTTACTTGGTGGGCGGACAGAGTCCCCAATCTAAACACTCGCAACCCCGCAGTTCCACCTATTTTTGATGCAGGCGGAGTTTCGGTATTTTAGTCATCGAGGCCTGCCCGACGCCTTCTTCTACAAGCGGGATCGGCCCGTTCTCTCTTTTCAACCAGGCTTCGAAGTGCGGCAGGATGGCTTCGAAAACACGCTTGCGCGAAAATTGCGGCTGCTGTAGCCGCTCGCGCCACCACTCGAGCGCGTGTCGCCGTTCCCGCCGCCTCAGCCTTACTAAAGCGACTCCTGGCACAGTTTCACCATTCTGTCGGATGACACGGATTCGGTTATAATTAACCCTCGCTTCCATGTCCGCCAGAATATCCGGCGGAGGAAAGCGTGCCAGGAGTGTTGCCGCCTCAAAGGATACCGTTCGGTAACCTCGTGCGATACGAATGGCCATTTTCCGCAGCAGGCTACTAATTTTAGTCCTGCAGCGTCGGACACCTGATAGTCTGCTTGACCAAACTACACCTAATGTTAATTTTTGTGTTGTTGCTGACCGTACCACCTACTCGCTTAGCTATTATTTACCGAGAGCTGTTCGGGTCTATTCGGGAAAACGAATTACGTACAGTTATGGATTTACTGGAATCGGTACGACCGACTTAGGCAATACGTGACCAGCATACAGAATGTATTGACCTTCCCTATATTTGGAATTAATGGTTTTCTACTTTTCTGCATGCTTTCGGATGTGTTACCCAGAGAAAATTTTGTATGTAAAATGGCCACTGCATCTTTAGCGTACTGTCGCACCGCGCCCTTCTGTGGGAGCGAGAACCTTGAATTGAGTAATACGACTGCTTGTCTACTGCGTGGTGAAGGTAGTAAAACCGGTCAAATGCCAACCTAATCCATTATGAAATAAACTTTCCAATAAAAATCGCCGGTTGAATGGTTTCCGATAAGGAATAAATAAGTAATTTCCAGAAGGTGTCGTAAAAGGCGATAACAAATTACTTCGACATCACTGGCAGCGGTCATAAAGACCGGTAGATACCTAGATACTGGGAGAACTTCTCAGGTCTAGCCAGGGACGTACTGATATATGAAACTATCGTTTCTGTTGGTGGAATAGTAGACCTATCGTCCCGAGGTCTTCTATTGTATCGGCACAAAATATTTGCAAATAACTCAAACTGTGCAAAAAGATTTGCCAGCCACCAAGTTATTAGTGGGCTGATTGTCCAATGCCCAGGGCAAGGTGGACGTATGTAGGTAAACGTGGATAGATAGACATCCGTATCATTGTATCCCACTTATAATATAATATTTCGTATAATTTACCATACAAATTCTTTATCAGTTTACCAAGTATAAACAATTAAAACAGGTATTTAAAGCTACCCGACATACCACCAGACGTGGCACGGAACAACACCGTTCAGGATCTTCTCGATCTGTACCAAAACTTAATAGACGAGTTTAAGGAAGTCCACAAACGAACGAGGTTGCTGCAGAAGGAGAACGCTTCGGAAATAATAAACGATATCAAGGAAATGGCCCTTGAGAGAGACATCGGTAAGTTCTCAGAATTAAAGGAGTGATAAGGTAGGGTGCAACAAGATTACGAGTGCCTATTACTCACATATCAACTTACTGCGCAATCCACAGGACCCGTTAATTATTTTGGGATAAAAAGTTGTCTATGTCGCTTTCTATCACTAATAAAATTATTAATTAAAATATATTTTCTTAAAACAAGCTTTTTTTGTATTCTTCTCAGCAAACCCTTTCATTTGATACCCATATCATGGCAGTGCACAAAAAATAACTAGTCTGCCATCTTGGGCCGTCCGCCATATTGGATTTAGAATAACGTCACTTAGCCTAACCATGCATTGTCATCCAAACTAAACGTGTTGGTATGCAAAATTTCATCTAAATCGGTGGAGGATAACTGCTTTAAAATTCAGTTGCAAGATTTGACCCGAATCTACTTACATACATACATTGCAATTTAAATAAAAGCTTGTAAAATAATTATCGAAATCGTATCATATCATAACATCGTAATCGTAACATTGTATGTTTTACCTCATACAATTTTAACTCTTTACAATCTTAGTCTCTAAGTAAAATTTTACAAATTTTAGTAAAATTTTAACACTTTATCTTAAAATGCTGATGTGACTTACGTATAAATGTGACCGATGAACTTTAAAGTCTGACATTGCAGTGATAAAAAGATTAGAAAACGTGCAAGTTAATTTAGTGGACGTAAATGACAAAGAGGACCTTTTAAATATTAGTAGAGCTTTGAGAGTTCAGCAAGAAAAGGCTAAAGAACTGGAAAATCAGGTAAAAAAAAACATTTATTTGGAGCAGCTTATGTTTGCCACAGTTAAAATGCGTTCATTTTTCAAATGTATATTCTTTCAGTTTGATACTCAGCAATCACAATTAAAAATGGCGTCTGATCAATTAAAAAGATACCTGAATGTAATTCATGGGCAAAGTGCTACTCCGAAAACAGTAACTGACGTCATGAAACGTTTGCAAGAAGAGGTGCAGGTAATTATTTTTATGATATCAAAGCCTAGTCTTCATGCATGGAATATTCTGGGGAATAATATACCTAATGAACTATATGTTTTATAATTCTAGCTGAACAGTTATCTTGTAAAAGAGAAGTTACCACAAGAGACTAGTCATCTTCAAAAAGAGTTGAACATCATGCAAACTATCGCCGCAGAACAGCATCCGACTCGCTCCGACCTAGTAGCAGTACAGGACAAGGTAAAATTATTAATATAAATAGCCAATGTGTCGAGGCAGTTAAATTATAATGGGTATGATTTAAGCTGTCACCAATTTAATTCATTTTGTGTTTCTTAAATAATAGGGTTTGCCCTCAAAATAGTAGATTTGTCACCAAAATGTAGTCACCAAACAATATAAAATCAATTCCACAATAAATTACCGAAAATCATGGAGATACGGGGTCAAGTACCAAATAAATGGTTTTGTATGTATTATAATAGGTTTGTCCTAATAGTATTTAAGCAAACTAATTTAAAGAGATCACCAATAAATCATATATTAGGTCACTAGAAAATTTCATAAAGTTAGATTGGTGTATATGCAACAGAGTCGACGGAGCCCCGCTGTGCGAGGCTCCTATTTCTGAATGCAGGGTCTAAAGTAACCTAACACGAAGGAGATGACGGGAGCTGAGTTCGCTCGCTTTGCTCGCTCACTACAGCTTCCGTCATCTCCTTCGAACCTAACCTGTCCGAGACGGGGTGCCCTAAGCTCCCGAGCTCGCTTCGCTCGCTCTTGGACCGATTCATTGACCATAATTTATTATTTTAATGTTGACATTTTCATTAAAATTATAAATTGATGTATTAAATTAGTAACGAATACTATTATTTTAATAACTGAACGAAATAAAATGTAACAAATAAAAAGGAGTCGCAGTCAGGGATCGATAATCGATTTATTTGGTGACAGATCTACCATTCTGAGCACCAAGCTATTATTTAAGTAATAAAACTATTGTTATAAGAACGAAGTTTATATTCATGTAATGCACTACAATTTTATTGGTAATCCATCTCATATTTTACACATTATAGTAACAATAATTTGGTAATTCATACCTGGGAACACTCTTTGTTTATCTGAGAACGAAAATATTTCGTGGCGATAGATCTATTTATTAGGTGATACAACTTGATGACAAATATAAATTTTGGTGACAAAAAATATAGTTCCCAATTATAATTAGAAAACCTGAACAACATTAATTTTGGCAATCGATTCGAGCTTCAAAGGCGATGGGAAACCAAAGAAATGCCACTCAAAAGCAAAATGGGGTAGTTGCTATTTAAGTGTATTTATTTTAGTATTATGCCCAGATGTAGCGTCAGTATTATTTAATGAAATTTATTAGCTTTTAGGTCAGTCACTGCAATGTTTGTATATCTGGCATAATTACAAATTAATCAGTCGCAGACAATTGAATAGTTAACATAGATCAAAAAAAAAAACTTAAGATTTGTTTAAAAAAATGTTATAGATAGCAGCAGTAAACGGTGAAATGGAACACATAGTTCAGCGTAAGTTAGCTACAGCGGGGCCGCAAGAGGACAAGTTGGCCCCTTTCAGACAGCAGGCTGCCGTCATTCGTCGCAACAAGGAGGCAAGTGCGACGCGGGTTCATGAGCTAGCTGCTACACTCAAAGACTACGAGGCTACGCTGGCTGATCTGCAGTCACAGGTACACTTATATAGACTTACAGAGGCCGAAGTCCAAGGGTCCAAGGGTTGTTTAAAATGTTTGACGATGAGCATATGCGACGTACCTTCTACCTACCTTGTCTATAATTTTGGTTGTAAATAATAAAAGTCTACCAATATTATGGAGAGCTCGAAAAAGTAAGAGCCTAACAGCAACAAAACCTTTGATGCGATAAATCCGAAGAAAAATATCATTTCGTTGTCTGTATAACATGTATTTTCTCAATACATTTTCCCTCTAACATTATCCGTGACCGTTGCGAAAAATTGGATAGTTTTTCGAAGTTTTTGATAGGGAGAACAATGATCAGGATTTAATCGAAATCGAAGCCTGTTGTTGGAATGTATCGAGTACGACACGGCAATCAGATAAAACATTTTCCCCCATTCCAAATAATCGGTCATTATGTCGAGAAGCGGGAGTTTCCATTGAGATAATGTGCTATTTCCTTTGAGATCGATATGGATGAAAACGCCGCTGTCTGATTTATCATTTATCGTAATGTATATTTTTAGGTGACGTTGCGGACCTCTTGTAACGATCTTTTTTTGCTTTCTCTTTTCGTTTTTGTTACGTCTATTTTCAATAAAAAAGTCACCACAAATTTCAAATTCATACCTACCTATTGATTTGTTAAACATTCAGGTCAGACAACTCTTGGGAGATACAGTCCTCAGAGGAGAAGAATTAAAGAAATACGTTAATTCTTTACGCACAAAGAGTACAGTGTACAAACGGCAAAGAGCCAATCTCTCTACGTTCAAGGTAAATACGTATTTTATTTGTAACAAAAGCTTTTTTAATCTTACTTTTGTCGTCTATAAAGCTGTTATTTGGTTCGGCTCACAGGTTGAGGCAGGAATCTTGGCTAGGACGATACATATCATTTGCGCTGCGGACCCAACCGTAGAAATGGCGCTCCTAAATCACAAGAAACTAAAAATTGAAGACGAAGAAACCATGGAAAAGAATATGGATAACTCTGCAGATCTAAAAAAGAAGTCTTTACATGATTTGTCGCAGGTTATATATTTTATTTTTTATTAGTATTTTTATTGTGTACCCAATGAGTAAAGTAGGATAATAAATCGTAACTCATTTGTACAGCTCGTCGCACAAACTGCTCAAAAGCTATCACAGGTCCGGCAAGAAATCCAGCCACTTGCTGACAATATAAAGCCAGTAAAGGAAGAGTTTCAGACAGTCCAACAACAGTACGAACAGAAGAAAAGGGTTTACGAGGCTACATCCATCAACATAACCTCACAAATGGAGCCTCTCAAGAATCAAGTCAAGGAGTTGACTGACCGGCTGAATAGCAAGGAGGATGAATGGAAAAACTTACGACAAAGAATCACAAAGGCGGAAAGTTTGCAAGAAGTCGTAATGTTTGAAATGAAAAATTCAATGCAGTCCCCGAGGAAACCCTCCAAAATGGAGGCTTTGAAGAAAAACGTAGCTGACATGGAACAAATTGTGAAACGTTTGGAAGAGGTAGGCATACGAGCACAATGTTTTTATGTCTAGGAATGTAGATAGTTAGTGATTTTTTTTTGTCAATGAAACAGGTTTAACGTCATTCGTGACAAGGTTATCATATCATTGATTGATTAAATCATGGATTTTCAAATCTCTTTATTCGTTCACAAAAATCTTATCAGTTTGTATTTGATAAAGCTATTTGCGTGATTCTATTTATAAAATCCATTTTAATGTTGCTTCAATGACTATTGACGTAGACGAATAATTTCAGGAGCAACAAGCCATCAGTTCTCGTCAAGGGGCTGTGGAAGAGCAGACCAAGTTATGGGAGAACACTCTGCAGCTGCTGCGCTGTAAGATGCGCGCGCGCAGTGAGCCGGCCGCGCGGCAGGGGCGCATGCACATCACGCAGCACTCGCAGATGCTTACTCTTACTTAAAATAAACAAAACGCATTTTTAAGAGGAAATACGGTAGCAGACATCCGACTGAATTTCCTAAGTAAAAAGTAATTTCCTAAGTAATTAATTCGAGGTTTGGCTCTCGCCTATTTCCTCCTCCAATTGGACCAATTTAAAAGATATTCCATAAATTGAATAAAAAAGATATATGTTGTACTTATATGTTTTCTTTTTTCATTATTATTTGTCAAATTTGTACACTAGGCCTCTATTGACAGCGCAATTTTAAGCATATTTTGAGGGTTCTAGTACTTCTACAGATAATGTATCATCAAAAAATTATTTAAAAATAACAAAAAACCCGACTGCTTCAAAAGCGAACTAAAAAGACGTAAACAAGAAGAAAATCATGCTGTGCAGTCGGAGGATACATATGCGCGAGCTGACTGACCCAAACCAGAAAAAAAAATTGGGCCCCCACAATATGGCGCCCAAAATCCGCTGTTTTTCAATTTTAATGTAGTCAGTAACACTCGCAGAGTTAAGACGAATCGATTGAGGTAAGAATCACCAAAATCAGCCAACGCGTTTGGTCTCTAGAACGCCACATAGGAACAAACATACATACATACATAAACACATTACCCTCCTTCGGCAGACGGGTAAAAAGGATGTCCGCGACCGCGTTTCCTCTTAAGAGTTACTTGGCTAATTCAGAATGGTTACGGAGGACGGAAGACCGTGTGATGTGGCCTAAGCTTAGGACGTGAACTGCGATAGCCTGAGTTGATTGTAAATTGATAAATGCGCAATGTTAATTGTTTTCACATTGTTTTAGTCTTAAGTACTCGTATGGTGTTAAAACTACGATATTAGTGACTAGTGTACGCAAGTATTAACACGACAAGCCTTAACACTATGTGTGTTCATTCGATTTGTAAAGCGACGGTCCTGTCCCTATCTATCTCAATTTATAACAACAGAGGAAACGCGCATCAAAACATGGCCGCCTGCTCCCAGCCATAAACTACTCGTAGTTTTATGAAAAAAGCGCTCTTTCAGCTTAAAGTTCAAAATGGGTCATGAGATGAAAGAACATTGGTTAAACATGCGTAAAAATAATCCGCGAAATAGCTTGAATAAAGTAATCTAACTTCATTTTAATCGAACTTATTATAATAAATCGATGTTGTCCTCTAAACTTTTACTCCTTAAGATTGTAGTAATTTTGTTTTTATCTTGTTAGTAGTTTTTGAAGCATTTTTTAGGGTTCCGTACCTCAAGAGGAAAATCCGAATCCTTAGAGGACCACTTTGTTGTCCGTCTGTCTCTCAAGATACGTATCTCAGGAACGCGTGGAGATATCGAGTTGAAATTGATATCGTATACTCAAATTTGCAACCCCTTGCAGCTGTGATAAAATCAAGTTTCTAGATCAACGCAATCAAGAGATATAGCCGTTAATGACGAATATTTTACACTCGCTAGGGAATCAAGATCTACAGGGCACTTCCCGTTGACAGAAAATTTTACATGAAGCAATTGTCTCATTAGCACAAGTATAGGAAAACACCCGCAAACCGTAAATTCGTAAGCACATAAAAAAAAAAAATATCTCATTTGGTAACCTGACCGCGACTTATGTCGATGTATGCGGACTTCAGTTTTCCAACGCCAAAGTTAATTTTGTCCTTCAATTCTGTTTATCTTATGGTTAGAGGAGCAATGTTCGGTGCCCTCATAGTTTATGAACTTTAGTAATGTTATTTAATTATTTTGGTGAATGTAGCTGTTTATACGAAACCCTCAGTGCGTGAGTCCGGCTCGCACTTGGCCAGCTTTTTATCGTCGACCAAACTTAGCCTAAAGTGATTGAGATGAGATTCCATATAGATAGTTAAAACATGTCTATTAGGTTTTTCTCTGAGTACATAAAATTGCTAATAAAATTCTTTATAGAAGCAATCAGCGTTTGATTGATAGATATAAAATTGTATTAATAACTTTCTTATAGACTATAAGAAACTTAACTACTGTCATTGCAATGTAATTACCTTTAATACCTAACCTTTTTTAGATTTTAATGAATGAAAGTTCACTGCAGCCGTCATCACAACACATTAAGTCTTTAGTCTTTTTAAACTTAAATATTTTTCGTCACCATACAATACACATTTTGATACAAGTAGGCGAAGTTCATCATTGCAGCCGAGGTGGGATTTTCTTGCGTCATGTTCGATTTTTGTAGGTTATGAGAGTCGCACAGATTACCGCACGAGTGTGAATATGGAAAGGAAATGGACTGCGTGTAAGAAACACTTCTGTGAGCCTAAAGCCAGTTGCAGATCAGCTAAACTAAGTTAGTTTAAGCTTAGCTCGAATAAGTAGCTGAGGTCGTTTTTAACCCCCGACGAAAAAAGAGGGGTGTTTTAAGTTCGACGTGTGTTGCTGTGTATCTGTGTGTCTGTTTGTGGCATCATAGCTCCTAAACGGAAGAATTTTGTCGAGAGTGTTCTTAGCTATGTTTGAATAAAATCAGTTCAGCCGTTCAAAAGTTATGGGAGTTTTACTGTTTGAATCGGGGTGTTTTCGCAACATATGGTGTCATAATTACGTATCCGATTGCCGATCGAAGCGTATCTACTATGTACTAGATAAATTAAGTAGCATGAAATAAAAATGTGTAGGGCGTTTTTTAAATTTTGAAATTTCACTTGTTCATACATACTTGTATGCAGACCGCAAACTCTGTAACAAGTACCTATGTAAAAATATATCTCAGCTATGCGAACTAAGCAAAACTAACTTAAATCAACGTTAAAATCGCAAGGCTTGATAATTCTGGTTTATTTTTATGTTGTATGGGCCAGTTAGGGTAGTGTTAAACCAAATTTGCAACTTTGAAAAACGTGTGCTCGCTGCGCACCGCGAATTGAATGTGTTGGATTGAATATCTCTCAACTTAGGGAATAGTGCAAGTTTCAAAATCGGTCCAGCAGTTACAAGATACGTAAAATGAAACAGCATGAATGTGTAAACTGAGTTATTATAGGTATTTTGTCAGTTCTTTAAGTATACTAAAAACTTGCCCATTTTCAGTGATGGCGTAAAATAAAAAAAATCTTTTTCAAAAAAAGTAAACCGACTTCAAAACAAAACTCTAAAATGTGCAAAATCACTTTTGTTTAGAAAGTCGGTATAGAAAATTTATAAAAACAAGAGGTACCAAAGAAACCGACTTACGAAAATAAAGTTAGTTTGCACTTTTTAGTGTTTTGCTTTTGAAGTCGGTTTATTTTTTGTGAAAAAGTTTTTGGAGTTAGAAGTGTATGGAATAGTTATTTCGATCATGAAACTGAACAGAAATAAACTTGAATAATTGAACGTTAACAAAACCCAATATGAAATGTAGGCGTAATCAAGAGCCCCAGTGTTTCACATTTACAGGAAATAAATTAATAATTCATAAAACGAGTTCAAAAAAGTTCAGTTTAAAGTTACTTATGACATTTCGCCGCTGCGCACGGGATGCATCGATGCCGGTGTCATTTGCATTGCAGATGAATCCCTTCCTCGCTGATCGTAGAACTCGCTCGGTCCGGGAATAGCTAACGTATTTAAATGAAAGGTGAGATGCGTCACATTCAAATTACATTAAAATGCTTTTACTATTTTTTCCTCGGTCTGAATAATAGAGTTTCCGATTGGATTTAAAATAGTAGTCGGTTAAGGTTTACTGCTAAGTGCAAATTAATAGTTTATTCTTTTATACGTGAACTTCTAGAGCCAATTAATTACGAAGTGCTGTAAAAAAGACTGAATAGACTAAATAGAATATTCATTAAATAAATATAAGCAAATATATAATTTTCCTCAAATTTTAATTGAAATGTCCCTTAATTATATTAACTACTTTATTAAACATCCAAACCATTCCGTCATAACATAATTAATAATATAATAATTATGTAAAACCCCTATGCAAACACGAAACATAGAACAAAAGCGTCGTGCAGAACATCCAGTTAATTAAAAATCAAGACTCACACATTATTCCTCAGCACGTAGCGCCCAAATTACTTCGTAATTATGTAACACTGCCACTTAATTATACTACTCAAATATTTTATTATAGGCTTTTCTCATGACATACCTATAGGGCAGAACCAATATTAGGCTAGGTATTTCCGATTAATTTTCAGCGATGTAACAAAGGAATTTTAATTATTTTATTTCACAAAACAATGGAGAGTATAGTCGGCTCTAAGTGTTCAAGAGACCTGCTTAATTACATACTTCAACGTATACAGAATTTTAGTTTTCAATACAAACGTTTTCTTCGTAGTCGTGTTTAAAGTTTTTGTTTTAGCTCGCAAACTCATTACCGAGCTGTCAGCTGTCTGAAGTAGTTCAACTCAGGTTTAACTTCGGTGTAATGACTGACAGGAGAAGGGAAGTTCGCTCCAGTTGACGGCTGTAGCACAAAATAGCAAGTATGCAGAAGTGCCACTACCGCCGTTTCGAAAATTGACACCTAAACTTGACAGATTCACTAGAATTAAAAAAAAAGTAGGTACTATAAGTTACAAACACAAATACATCGATTCTTCTAAACATACATCATATCATGCTTACTTAGAGGGTAGCCAGAGTATCAAAGAGTAGCAAAATGTCGCTTTGTTTGTAGTGGACTCTCTGTTTGCGGCGCGCCGCCGCCGCTCACTGACTGCTGTAGCACCCTGCTACGGCGTAGCGCTACGACGCTACGAGACGGGAAGTCTTCAACTTTGTACTACGGTTGAAACTGATACAGTAAGTGTCCTGGTAGATATTTGTTTGTTTTGTTTGTTCATAAAATATATATAAATCTGTTATACCTACTAAATCACTTTTTAGCTTAGTGCTTTCGATTATAAAGAATATAATGTATCCTGTCAACCACAAACTATAAAAGAAAGTAAATATAAAAATATGAGGTCGTTCACAGTTTAAGCTAACAGCACATTTATTCGCTGTGTTTTCCTAGAAACTTAGAAAGGTAAGAAAATAAGGATAAATCCGCGCACATAGAGCAAGGCAAGCCTTGCGGGAGTTCTTCGCGATATAATCAGCAAAATAAATGGCGTCGTTTATTACCATTATCCTGGCAAGATGAAGGCTGCATGAGGGTCGTGGAGTCAATTTCTGGATAAGCATCCTCGCGACACTACATAATGTGCACAATTTTATAATCATTATGAAACGATACTCGTTGCTCCGTAAGAATTTTGTGAAACTATGTCATTTTTGAGTTTTTAAATTAAGAGCTGGCTTTTCAATAGTCGGATGACTTCTATCAGAGAAATAAGAATGGCCATTCGACAACTTTTGTATAGGTACTAGTTTTTCCCCGTGGTTCCGCTCCCGTGGCGCACCCCACAAGGTCCATTTTCGGTATAAACAATAGCCTGTATCACTCAGGAATAATGTACCTTTCTAGTGGTGAAAGAATTTTCAAAATCGGTTCAGTAGTTCTTTAGTTTAACCATTACAAGCAAATTTTTCCTCTTTATAATATTTCTAGCTTTTACCCGCGGCTTCGCTCGCAGTGAAGCCTTTTTTTTTGTAAAAAGTATCCTATGTTACTTCTAATACCTCCAAGAATATATGTACAAAGTTTCATGATGATCGCATCAGCAGTTTTTGCGTGAAAGCGTAACACAAACTTACATTCACATTTATAATATTAGTATAGATATTATATGTAAATAGTGTAGAAAACAAACTTACAAACAAATCTTTCCTCTTTATAATATTAGTATAGATTTATCAAACCGCCATATTTTATTCTTCAGATAAACGTTGAAACTCAGCTATATATGAAGTTGTGATTGGTATCCAAAAAATAAAACTGCAATAGATCCGAATTATCCATTTAACAATCATGTATCGATAGATAGATCTGTATGCTATTCATTTATACACAAGTGCTTGTCCAATAAATCCAATGAGTCGAATCAGTGAAGTATTCCCGACGCATCGCAGTAGCACTGCTACTTTTTTCACGCGAATTCTCAACTAAATAACGCTTTGCTGAATTTTAAATCAGTTTCATTGGTCTCTCTAATCCAGTTTCATTCCAGTCGTTTCAATTTATATGGACAAATCCCTGGGAATCCGATTATGCAGCGGCGAAAATTCCCTCTTCAAATAATACAGGTAGATTGTTGTTGAATTAAACTTAACGAAGCGTTAAATAGATTAACAAGTTTTATGTAATAGTAAAAAACTGATACATCTTTGTATTGCGATTGAATTTTACAATAAGCCAAGATAAATAACAAAAGTCGTACAGTTTGGTCTTCGAGTTTAAGTAACACTTGCCGAGGAATTCCGTGTTCCCCAGTTACCCGACTGCCGAAGGAGGGTAATGTGTTTATCAGTATATGTATGTATAAATGCTTGTTCCTAAGTGGCGTTTTAGCGACCAAACGCGTTGGCCGATTTTGATGATTAAAATGGCGGATTTTGGACGCTATATTGTGGGGATCCATTTTTTTTCTTTCAACCCTATCGTGTGTGGGGTATCCAAATAAAGGGTTTTAAGACGTGATTTCAAAAATTTATAACACTTATATGTTTAAAAGGATTGTCGGAGGATACATATTCGCAAGCTGGCTGACCAAAACCAGATGTATCCTCCGACTGTACAGCATGATTTTCTTCGTGTTTACGTCTTTTTAGTTCACTTCTTCAGCAGTCGGGTTTTTTGATTTTTTGAATTAACTAGTAGTTGGGAAAAGGCTTGGCAGATTGATTTTTATGTTGTTCTAACTCACGAAGGCAGATTACGTGACTTTTTAACCGACTTCCCAAAAAGGAGGAGGTTCTCAATTCGGATGATTATATATATACTAGCGGACGTCTCGCAGTTTCTTCCGCGTAGTTCCCGTTCCCGTGGGAATACAGGGATAAAAAGTAGCCTATGTCACCTGGGTATAGTGTTCCTTCCCAAAGGTGTTTTTTTTTTTAAATCGGTCTATTAGTTTATATGTTAATTCGTTACATAGAAAAATATAAAATACAAAAATACAAATCTTTCCTCTTGAGAACATTATTATAGATATATTTTATGTATGTTCGGATATCCGTCATTTATAAACGGAATTGCAAAATTCTTTTTCTGTTCGAAAGAAGTTTATTCCGAAATGGTTTTATTTAAATTTGATAAAATTCTGATAAAGAACTTTTGAGATATACAACAGAATTCTTCAATAAATGACGGCAAATCCCTCGGGATTGCTGCAATCGCACGTCTGTTTATTGTTTACACCATTTTATAACATACCATCACGCCAGTATGCTCTAAACGGGTGCGCAGATGTCTACAGTTTACCCTGGTACACTCTCATCCTACCAGTTATGTTCAAGTTACATGTTATTCGGGTTTTCTATTCTGGCATCACTGTGGGCATTACAAGTACTTTATTTTAGAACTTGTCCATTGTATACCGCTAAAAAGTGAAAAATAACTTTTAAAAAAACACTACAATGTGAAAAATAACTTCGATTTCGGCAGTCGGTATCAAAAAATAAAGAAACGAAAACAGGAACACAGACTTCCGAAATCGAATTTATAAAATATGCTCATTTATCAATATTAATAGTTGACTCGCCATGCACCACCACATAGGCCGACATCAGTCCATATCTACATACACTAATGAAGTTATTTTTCACTTTGTAGTGTTTTTCATGACGTCGAAATAAGAGTCATTTTGTGACGATTCATCCGCCTTCGTGAGATGGTTGTTCTATACCTACAATAAATCGCGTCGACATAACAGAATCCCTCTACGATTACATTTCAATTCACAATAGAATATAGAATACAGTACACAATCAACATGAAAGCATTATTTGCGCACGAAGCGATAAGAAAATTACGAGACGACTGTGAGACATTGTGCCTACTCTTGATAATAATATCTACGACAAATTCTAAAAGCTGACTTTATGGACTTGTTTATTTTACTTTGATGGTATTATATTTATCTTATTATTTGTTGAGGAAGCGGTTATTTATCTTAGGGATGGAGTAAACGCCAGTAGGTAAATATGCCAGGAGTTGCGGGTAAGAATACAAAAAACTTTTATACTAATTTTGTTTTTTTTTTTTATATAAGGGACGTGTATCGCGTGAAAATTATGACAGTGCACCAGTGGGCTTCTATTTATCTGCCTGCATAAAACTTATAGTATTATGCTTGTAATCAATCCCATAGGATAGGCAACAAATGATGCCTGTTCTGTTTAAGCCCCATGAAACACGCCAGTCTATTAACCAGGCACGAAATTCATATAGGAACTCATAATATATTGATGAAATAGCCTAATATACATTTTGATCTTTACCCTGAGCTGGTAATCGAATGAACTTCGATCAGCAGAGGCGACCACAAGTACATGACGAGAGACCTACATGTTTGTGGAAAACAAAAAATCCGGCCAACGCGTGTCGCACATGACTTTTGGGTCATCAAGATTCTTGTACTGTGAAAATTTTAAGACTTTAGCTCTAACCGTTTGGCTGTAAAACCCAAGTGACAGACGACATACAGACAGACGGACACGTGAGTGACAGCAATAGGGTTCCGTTTGGATCCTTCGGGTATGGAACCCTATAACCAACGTCATGATTACGATTTATAAAAATCTTATTTTAATTATATTTTTAACCGAAATCGAATAGATTTGATTAAAACGTATCATTCATGCCATGTCTAATTTAGGAGAAAGGAAATCAAGCAATTGGCGCTCCCCGGCGCTGATGATTGATGTGCCGCTAATTTCAGCCGAGAGGATATCGAACGAGTCACAACGAGGCCATCGAGATGTCCTCCCTCCAATATTACACAATGTTGGATGGGAACTGTTCAGACTCTTTTGTCAGTAAAATCCATTTTAAATCAATGAATAAATCAAATGATATTATTCAAAAATAATATTGCACCACTCAAAAAATATATAGGAGAATCTTAACTCTTTTCCTGAGTATTAAATAAAAGTGTTTGTCTTTGGAAGGACTGAACTAATTATTACAAAAAACCTTTAAGTAGTGACTTTCAATTTAGACGTTTGGTGTCGGACGTCTGCGGCACTGCAGCGGTGCGGGTGTCGTACTGCGCACGACCAGTTGATTCTATCCAAAAAAAATATGCACACACATACTCGTCCTGCTGTAGTGCGTGCGCGGCAGCGGCGCCACCCTGCGCTCTTGGTGAATAAATTTTATGAAAAACATAACAACAACAGCATGACAAGCCTTAGGGATAAGAAATAAATAAATCAATGTATGATCATGTATGATCAATGCAGTGTAATAGACTCTGCCTTATTTTCTCGTCTCGTAACTCAACTACAAAACATTTTCCGATCGGTGTGGTATACAAGGTTCTGTGTCACGAATATCAACACAATCACGAAAATCTTGGCAAAAAGCAGAATACATTTTCCGCTTTATATACGGCGCAAGTTTCACGACTAACTAACCGAAACAATATAGTTTTTGTTACGTCAACTGAGGGACGAGGGAGAGTGAGCCCGTATAAATACATTCTCTTATATCATACGATGTTTTGTGAGGGAAACGATCTTGTTATTCTTAGGTTTTCCATAAGGACTCCACGAGACATGGTAAGGGCATGCAATATCGGAAGTTTGTCTATTCCGTTATTGATTTCAGATATTAGATCAAAAAAACGAAATTGCGATATCAATATCGGATATATTTGTTAGGACGACACACGCGCGTTTCGTTGCGCAAATTTACGTTTATTTATTGCAAATAGTTTAAAATATATATTGAGTATAGTCTTATTCATTTGATACTTTATTATTAGAAGCAATGTGAGCAAATACGTTTATAGTATAGGTACTGTAAGCTTTTAAAAACTTATGCCAGTTACACTGATTAATTAATTTATTATTACTCATTGATTGGTATAAGTATCGTAGTAATCGACGATTATTGCCTGGTTTGCCGATTACGATGCGAGATTAACTTAAACTTAAAATATAGAAAAAAAAAATCCGTATTTAATTTATTCAAAACCAATGGATTAACAATGAAAACATTATAATGTAGAGAAAATGTAGTCAAATAGTGGAAGCTGATCCAAAAGACTAGTGATCGGATTGACTAATTTGTTGTATTTAATACAAGCAGATGGCTGGCAAATATTAAGCTTTAATTAATTGAGGTGTCCAAGAAACACATTAGAAATAAGAGATAAATTTTACCTTACCTTTTCCTAAACAGCCCGCTCAAAAGTATGAAAAAGTATCTAAGCATTGATCATAATCATCATCATTTCAGCCGAAAGATATCCACTGCTGGACATAGCTCCAAGTGACGCCACATTGACCCAACCCGTGCGTCTCGCATCCAGCGGATTCCCGCATTATTCAATAAAAATAGCAATTTTATATATAAAGGGCTCTATGAAACTGTGTACTTTCATAGGTAACATCTTAAGCAGTCTCTGGACTGTAAATTCGGGGTTCATCAAGCCATGTCCATATTTTCATGAAGTGAACTTTAAGTAAATAAGCGCCCGATTATCCGATCACAGCTAATTACCGTAGAAAACGGGTTCAACCGTGTTAGCAGCCCGCTCGGCGCTTCACAAGGAGCTAAAATTTAGATATTTCTGATTTCGGAATTACCATATGGGATCACTCAGTATTGGAATTGAAATATTCGAAATCTCGTTCCGAGATCATGAGTCATAATATTAATAAAGTTCATGTATTTCCGTATCACAAACTATTAAGTCCAACATCTTAGAAATTTATATGTGGAATTCAATTGAAATTTGATACGCATACCTTCCAAAAAGTTATTTCAGAAAATTTTCTATAAATACAAAGGAAAGGAAAGCGATTTCATGTTTTCTATGGTAATAATTGAAAGTAAGTATGAAATAATAATGTCTATCAAGCAACAAGGTTTATAGGAAGCAAGCGCTGGTAAAATATGTAACGCACTATATGATAAAGTTCGTCATAATATACACCGGGAGTAAATCAGCATACAGTTTCCGAAACACATAAGGGTTGTTAGCTTTCCGATTCAGCTGATCGTAAACTTCCATGAGTTGTCTCGGGCTGGCAATAAGTTAGCTACATTATGCTTCCTCCTTTTTTGATAGTGCTGTTTGTCTTATTAGGGAACTATTATTTAGTCATTTCGAATTTGCATGTCATTAGCGGTTATTGTGGCTTTATTAATTTATGCAGGTGGGTCTGCATTATAAATTCATGAAGCCTCCCTGAATTGACATCTGTCGTGATCCTGTTTTTTTTTTGCTAATGATGATGTACTGATCGGTTATCATTCGTATTTTTTTGTTGGGGATCCTATGAAGAGATATTAGAGACACGCCAAAGATCTTCATTGCCATGTTAAAACGAAACAATTTAATTTGTTTATCGTATAAATGATTTATGGTGAAAATAGTTCACGATCAAAATATGCATAAATGATTCAAACGAAAACCAAGAAAAATAATGTTGCATCTGATATCATATCGAGAACAATGCTACGGGTTAGCAGGCAATACCGAGAGTGGTTTATTGCCTATGTTGTTTGCAACTGGAGGTTTAATATCCGCGATCCCCCATGGTGGATGTAGTGGCATATACACTACACTCGAGATTTCATCCAACCGCTCGTATATTTTGGTATATCCCGAAGCTTCCCAACCTCTTACCATTTTCCTTCCCGCTATAATTGATTCTGTTTTCATGTATATAAGCTTCGTTTAACTCAAAAGGATTGTTTCCAGTTTTTTGTAGAAGTTTTTTTTCGAGATTAATTTTGTTGCGAGTTACAAAACAGTTTTTAACTTGTAAGCACGTTTGTCGTTTTATAGCGAGCTTGTTATTCTTTTGTTTATCGCGAGATAAAGCTTTTATGGGGGATTTAGTTTTAAACGGTATAAATAGTGCATGTTTTATTTAGTATTAAAAAGGATGTTCTACCTAGAGGTTTGTTATGCTCCTGCATACACATATTAGCATATACACGTCTACTGACTCCTGTCAGTAGACATGTTTTTGCTAATATGTGTATGGATAAAAATATATTTATCTACACTCACAACATAATGATCCAAATATGAATTAAAAAATATTGTACAAACACGTACTTTATATTCGTGGATAGGTTAAATTAAAAAAAAAAACATTACAGTGCAACATTTTCAAACAACTGCATCATAAAATAACTTTTTAATTTTTATAGCACACTTTTACTTTTTAATTTATTGGCGCATATGGGCTCATTGACTTAATGTAGAAAAATAGTGTCATTGTCTATGGATGCCCGCGCTGCGCAGTCATGTGCAATGAGAATCTAAATTGCCCGCCATACCATATATTTTTTTCCGTTTCCACTTTTGTTTTATTTCAACTGTATGAGTGAAGATAAAGTAGTGTATACAACGGCATATAATTAGGTAAGGTAGTCAACCAAGGGTGGTGAAGAGATAACATGGCAGGTGCATTGTTTAAATTGTGACCAGCAAAATAAATACGAATAATAAGTTGCTTAAAATACACATACATATATATTTTGTATATATTATTTTATATACATAAGTATATATTATTATGTATGTATCTGAGGGCAGTGACGAAAATACCAGTACTGAAAAAAATATTAGGGATACAAATCAAATGAACTCAACTTTGCAATCACAATTTTTCGACCAATGTAATTTTTGGAATTATTAATGTAACTTTAATCAACATATGAAACGTATCTAGATTGTTTTTTTTTGTTCATATATATTATCTAGGTGTGGCGGCTGGAGATGTTTATAATATCTAATCAGTTAGAAAAATTCAAAACGTAAGTATTTCCACAGGCTTTGTATCAAGACGAAGTATCTAAGTGCCATCTAACTTTAGCAACAAAAAAACACGAAACAATTTGTTAGACACTTTGAGAAATGGACGCCTATACAGATAAAATTGTTTCATCAAAATTCATAGGTTTAGAAGAGTTTGTAGCGTAGCTTCTTATCAACATTTTTTATTAGAAAGTAGAGCAATAAGCCTTATATTGTCAAACTAAATAATTGGTTTTGTAAATATTATAGACATATACGGACATACAGAAATACATAAACTGACACCATTTTTTAATTCCTATGGGAGAAGGCATAAACTACATAACATTACCTGCTACAGTTGTTACATAAATAAGAACTACTTTTCATTTACGTTTGAACATCTAATTATGCACGCATGCCGGTTATGAGTGTACGACTAGTTATAATATTGTAGAAATTTAGCACAAAGCCCGTTAATACAAAAATATGTATTAAAAATATTTTTAGCATATTAGTAGGTTATGTGGGCTACCCAATTCCATATAAGTTATAAGTTGTAGTTATGTTCAGATGTTCGAGTCCAAAACTCATTGTTGCATGTTACATTAAAGTCTCCGCCAGTTAACAAAAAAATAAAATTCATTGACCCGACTTCGTAACTTGCAAACATGATTTTTGTTTATTGAGATATTTTGTTAATTTTAGTTTCAAATGTAAGGTATAGGCGTAGAACCATTTTATCCGTTTAAATCATGTAAATGGGTCCATGCGTTTATGAGATATTAACTTATTACTGAATGCCAAGTGAGGTCACGGAACCTTTCGTTAAGGGGCCAAAACAAACCTTTACATTTTTTTCGTATCGTTTTGAAATGTTAAAATACATTGGTAGTCAGGTGACCTTTATTTGTTGAACAAGTTGTCATCTAAGCTTTTTCAAATTGCAACTTACATGCTTTGAATAATATCAAAGCTGGCAAAAAAGATAAATAAAAAAGTTAATACAAAAGATCTAGATTTTTTGAGTTTACTTTTTTATTCACAACCTTATAGTTATTTTTTTTAAGGATTAGGTACATTTAAACATATAAGAGTTACATATTTTTTTAAATTTCCTCTTAAAGCCCTTTATTTTGATACCCTACACGATAGGCATGGAAGAAAAAAACCAATTTGGTCCTCCACAATATGGCGCCCAAAGTCCGCCATTTTTCTACAATCCAATTTTAATGCCGAGCCAAGCCAGTGACACTCGCAGGGTTAAGACGAATCGATTGACGTAAGAATCATCAAAATCGGCCAAAGTATTCGGTCTCTAGAACGCCACCTAGGAACAAACATACGTACATAGACTGATAAACACGTTACCTTCCTTCGGCAGTCGGGTAAAAAAGAAAATGTTTTCACGATACGATACGTACGCGGCTGCGTTGTATTAACACAGGATAAGCAGCAGCAACAAAACTGCAAACGCATCCATCGCAATCCATTGCATTGCCTTCCTTTATTATAAGTATTGCTAAGTAAACTTTCACTCCTGTATAGACCAGAAATGACCGACCAAAAAATATCTCTTCCAAGACTTTATGCACTTTCAAACTAAAAACTACAACATAGAATACAAATTTAACGGTATGAAATTCCTTGTGAAACTTGCAGTGCATTTTCCTATTAAACTAGTTCCTGTACCGCTTCATACGATCGCTTTTCGCAATGAAATTACTGTATATTTTGCATATGTATTTCCAATTCACGTTCAAACTCTTTTCTTAGTTACTTTATGACTTCAGAGGGACCGCGCCAGCGGGTAAGATTTTTACATGCCACTAATTTCCTTCACTTTCACCTGCTTCTTCAAAGCGGTTTTTAAATTGACTATTTTTCAATCTTGCTTAATATGCTTTACCTCGCGAATTCATTCACTTGAAACTTCAAACCCTGTGCTGTAATCGTTGGAGTGGAATTTGGAGAATTCTTACTTCTCAGCGGACGTTGATGTCGTACGAGTACAGAATGCAAATCAGTGAGAGGCGTTTAAATTTTACAATTTTATTGTGAAAGATTCAATTATGTTAGATACGTGCCTAGTTTGTGATGCTTCGGCTATTTTGTACCTGCTACTTTTGAATAGGTACATAATACTTCTTATATATTTTCTTGTACTGTCAACGGTTACTGGTCATGCCGAAACAAGTAAAAATTTCCACAATCCCCGACAATTTTTTTTTATGTCATTCTTTGTAAACTACATATTTTATCTTGTAGCTTCGAACACATAATTATGACACGATATCTTGCGAAAATACCCCGATTCAAACAGTAAAACGATCATAACTTTTGAACGGTAGAACCGATTTTTATTAAAAACACTCTCGATAAACTCACCTTAAAAAAAACTCAATCAAAATCGGTTCGTCCGTTTCGGAGCTATGATTCCACAGACAGATAAATAAGTACACAAACACACACACGCCAAACTTGTAACACCCCTCTTTTTCTGTCGGGGTTTAAAAACAAAATTAATAATATAGGAAAATAATGAATATTTCTTGCGGAAAGTATGGCAGTCATCAAAGTATAGAGAGCCAATACATACATAATCTGCGTAGCCTTTGCCCAATTATGTTGAGGTCGGCTTCCAGTCTAACCGGATTCAGCTGAATACCAGTGTTTTACATGGAGCGACTGCCTATCTGACCTCCACAACCCAGTAACTGGGTAACACGATACCTCTTGGATAGACTGGTCTCAGATCTCAGACTTCTGACTACCCCTTACGATTGTCAAAGATCTTCAAAAGACAGTCTCTCTTCAAGTGCTTTCCGAGGCACTGAGGATACTCGCTATGTAAAGATGGTCACCCATCCATGGACCGACCTCGGCAAGCGTTGGTTAACCTTGAGGATCGACCCGTGCGGCTGTTGTTATTTAGCCACGAGCTGTCACATGTCTCCGAATTTTTGGTTCTAAGACATGTCGGTTGCCGCACGGGTTTTTTCTTCACCGTTTTGAGAGCAGTGGTGATGAAATAATTTACACAAAGTAAAGGGCCTGCCTGGGTTCAAACCCACGACCTACAACTTGTAAATCGCGGTCGATACCACTGGGCCACCACTGCTCTCCAGAGAGTCAATTTATAAAAACTTCAAATATTGGAAATCGAACGAAAGTTCTCATATTTTTATTTTTCCCAGTATCCGGTCTGATTGATCCTTATCGAAATACACAAAAGAGCAGAATGGCAGGAATGCGAAGGCAGAAGTGACACGGGTCATATTATAAGAGGCTTCAACGAAAGGCGCCGGGACAGCGAGAGCGGCGACCCTAGTTCTCCTAATTAGAGCTGTCTCCTTTAATTGACTTGTAGACACCCTCTACTATTTTACTATACAATTTTGGGCACACACTCGTGGTTATTGACAATTCCTAAGTTAGTTACACTTAGTTTAACGAAGCTATTCAGCATTGGTCTAATTAAGTCTATATCAGCTGATCCTACTAATCAATACATATAATTAATCTGTGGATAAGTCGTTTTTGTACATCGAAAATATTGCCAACAAAAATAGCCAGGGTGTTAAAGGAAAACCAATAGAACCCATTCCCAGTATTTGGGAATTATTGTCTGTTTATTTGTGCACACATCACGTAAAATCTACGAAACCAATGTAGATAACTTATGCGTATAAATTGTGCGTAACTTGAAGTATTACTTAGTTTTTGTTTCATCGGAATCGGTTCACTCTATCAAAAGTTAGATGAATTTAAAGTGTTCAATAAGTAAAATATCGCAACATACGCAATTCTGTAATACTTGGACTGTTGAGCTCCATATTCGGTAGATGGCGTTGTGCATTTTACGACATTTTCTGAATAGCAGTGTTTTCCGCGGAAAAAATATCATAGAAGAAGAATTGGAAAGTAGTTAGGGTTCCTAAAACCCGACCGCCGGGAACCCTTGCGGGGACGCAGCGAACCAAGAGGTTAACTCTCTATGTCGAATTAACGATATACCTTCATGGGCTATGACAATTGTGGCTAGAGTAAAAATAATTATAATTAATTAGGGAGGTGAAAAAGGCGGATTTTTTATGTTCGACATTGTTTTTTTCATTTATTATTTTCACCGATATCTGCGTCAATTGTGGACCAATTTTGAAAATTCTTTTTTTGTTTGAAAGGGACATACCCTTTCCAAATTGGTCCCATTTTAATTTAGTGAAGATCTGATGTAGAACTTCGGAGATATACAATAGAACTCTTCAATAAATGATGACAAATCTCTCGGGATTGCTGCAATTTCATGTCTGTTTATTGTTTATACCATGCCATAACATAACATCACGCCAGTACGCTCTAAAGGGGTACGCAGATGTGTACAGTTCACCTTGGTACACCCTCACTTCACCGGTTATGTTCAAGTTTCATGATATTCGGGTTATCTATTCTGGCATTATAGGTACCTTACTAAAGAACTTGCCTATTAACTAGATAAAACTAAAAAGTGAAAAATAAAAACACATTAAATTAAAAAAAAAATACCTACTTCCAAATAAAAACACTACAAAGTGAAAAATAACTTTCTTTTTGGACGTCGGTGCTCATAACGAAAAAAAATTGGTACCTACCAAAGACACTGACTTTTGCACTGTGTAGTGTTTTTATTTGGAAGTCGGTAGAATTCATTTGAAAAAAAATGTTTTTTTTTTTATGTTTTCATTTCGGTGTGGTGTTCTGGAGTACTACTAGATGGCGCGCAGCAAATCTGTATCCCTAGAGTAAACAGTATTCTGTGCAGCGAACGCTCGATCTAGTTAGGTAGAAAGGTAAGTAGGGTAGGTACAGGTAAGTTGGTAAGTAGGGTAGGATAGGAATTTAACGGGAGCGAAGCCGCGGGCACAGTAGTCTTATAATAATGTGAAAGTTTGTATGCTTGTGTTTCAATGACGCAAAAACGGCTGCACGGTTTTGGATGAAATTTTGCACACAAAATTATGTTATAGCCAGGAATAACACATCACTACATAGTATAAAATAAAGTCGCTTTCTGCGTCTTTCTGTATATCCGCTTACTTCTCCTAAACCACGCAACGGATTTTGACGCGGTTTTCACTTATAGAAAGAGCGATAAACGAGGCATGTTTTTATGTATAACTAGCTTCTGCCAGCGGCTTCGCTCTCGTGAAAAATGTTTTCTTATCCCAAGGGAACATTATACCGGGATGGAAAGAAGTCTATGTGCTATTCCAGACTATAATCTATCTCTGTGCCAATTTCATCAAGATCCGTTCAGCCGTTCTAGCGTGATTGAAAAAACACCTTACATCTACACACACATGTATCTAAACTTTCATATTTATAATTTAAGTAAGATTTTAGACCCCTGCGAAGCCGGGGCGGGTCACTAGTAGGATACTAAAACACGTTCCCTTGGGATAATAAAACACTTTTCTCTCGGGCAAAGTCACGGGGAGAAACTAGACAGTAAATAATAATATGTTGAGGTTACAAAACATCTTTCTTTTTACTCCGACCAATATGAAACAATCTAATTGAATAAATAAACAAAGATTTATTCCTTTTCAGCATTGGTTCATTTTGATTAGTTTGTTGGCTAGGTTAGTGTTGATTCAGCGCACTGGGCGACTATTCAAACGGTTGCCAAGTCGCTTAGTGCATGTAACCGGTAAAACTTTTGTTTTTATTGTTTCTGACTTGTGAGCGGTGAGAATGTCCAATAAATGTAATGTAGGTTTGCTGGAAGAAAACTCCATTTTGGAGTTAAGCTCGCCTTTGTACATGAATATTGATTTCCAATTTGTGTAAATGTATTGTTTTGGTGTACAATAAAGAATTAAGAATTAAAATGTATTTGCTAGAATTGTAATTATTTGGTGAAATGTTGCGAAAGCTCACTGAATCTAGCCTTCGTGTTAATTGTTAAGTTTATCGCTTTATTGTTTATTTTAGCGCACTTCCTTACGCACTCGTAGGTTTTAGAACTAGTTCTATTAAATACAGCATCTTAAACATAAACTTAAAATCCGATAACAAGCATCGGTAAATCATAAATAAGTTGCCATCTGTCGGTATTGTTAAACCTCAGCTGGTCATTTCAGCGAGCAGTTTTTACAAGTCTTCAGCGAAAATTCCACTACTGTCATTATTATTGTACAGGAAAACCGTATAAATATCTTTGCAAAATACACACAGTAATAGAGACCAAAATATGTAATTAATATTCGAGCAGAAAATTATTAATGTCTCATATTTTTCTTAATGGAAATGGATAAATGGGGATGAGGAAGAGGGGTGCTTTTACGGCCCTACGAGGCTATTGACAATGCGTGTTCTTAAACTCAAAAAACGGTTCATTAATTCCTTAGTGATTACATTACAATATCGGAGGTCATTAGAGTTCAATACAACATGTTCGTGCTCACGAGGCGAGGGCGATCCATTGTGTTTGGAGGACGTCGAATATTAACAAGATTTCTGGACTCCATCATCGCTTCCTGATTCCAAGAAGATATGGAGGTAAATGAGGCACCTCCCCAAATGTGAGGGTTGCGTGTGAGCTGCTATTATTTCCGCCTGAAGCCTCACCTTGCTTGATATGGGAAGGTCGATAAGAAACTTACGAGTAAATTTGAGGTCGCGACCTTGCTATTCATATGATATCGACTTTCCCATAGAGTTTATTCGCCACTGTAAAAAGTACAGGCATAAACAAAATATGAGTGAAAGATAAAAGGACACCATGTCATTTTTCAAAGTGATATTAAATGGCAAGGCATCTTGTTGCGAAGAATGTTTCTTTGATTTTTTCTGGTAGGAAAAAGCAATATATTTTGAAAAAAGATGCGATGGAAATGAAATGTTCCCAATACCAATTGTTATTACAGAGAAATGGCGTCTATTCTGATTTTTGAATCTGTATATTTACGTAGAGATTGAATAGGAAGCTGACTCGTCAGCCGGGCGGCGGGCGACGGGTCTCGTAGAAAAGTTATGGAGCGGCGACGGGCGGGCAGGCGGGTGGCCGGGTACGCTCTATTGTGTCGACGGCGGCGGCTCATTTGCACACGTCAATTAACTGCAATTAACGGCGGTTACGCGCCATTTGCGACCTGCCTTTGTTACTTCCAAGACGAAAATAAAAGTTTGATCCCACTTCTGACTTTTGAGCGGCAGCGCCCATTTTCAAATTTTTTATTAAAAAAATTTTACTAAAAGGGACAGTGACTAGATTTTAACGTATTTTCGCTTAGAAAATGTTACGTTTATACGAGTATTTAAAAGTTTTAATAGTGCTAATAGCTGAACGTGTACAGTGATTATAAGTTTAATACAGTTGCAATGAGTTTGGTAGCAGTGCATGGGTATAAGTTGGGTCAACGTGATTAAAGTTTTAATTATAATTTGGAAGCACTAAGCCACCTAACGGGTGGCTTAGTGGGAGAAAATCACCTGTGCAATATACTGCAACGTGAAAAATAAAACGAAAACTTTAATAAACGAAAATAAGGAACTAGGTAGAGGGTAAGGCAGCAAATTTCATCATTCTCCGTCTTTCATTCCAATTTATTTGCGGCCAGCATCCTTTATTCATTTATTTAACTTCACAAAAAGGTACAAAGGCGGACTTAATGCCTTGGGCATTCTCTAACAGTCAACCAAGGGTAGTGAAGAGTTGTTATTAACATACTAAAATAGGTAAAATACAGGTACATACATATTGAATATAATATATACTTATATAAAAATATATATTTATAAAGTAACAGAAAAGAAGAAAGTGAGATGAATCTCCTTAGTTGTGTTGAAAATAAATTTATTATCCTTCTCCAACCACATAATAGTGAAACACAACATTGGATCCGACGTGACAAGTAGCACAACATATAGTTAACGATAATGCTAGCAGTGCAAAATGTTAGCATTATCAATACCTACATGTTGCCCCTACAATCGGGAATAGCACACAGACTACTTTGTATCCCGGTATAATGTTCCCTCGGTATGATAAAGACTTTCCACGCGAGCGAAACCGTTGGCAGAAGCTAGTCGTTTCATATCATTCATACTAAAAAAAAGCTTTGCAGCCAGCCTTATTGCGTAATGAATTCGGCAAGCCAGAGGGCAAAGAGTATGAACAATCGACTCATCACATAGACGGAAATCCACATGACGTCTTTCATCTCACCATGTGATTGGTCGATTGTGCATACTCTTTGCCCTTTGGCTTGCCGAATTCATTAAGCAATAAGGCTGCTGGAAACTGTTCTCAGCAAATTGCCAGTTTTTTTATTTAAACTCTAAATTCATTTTGTTTGTGTCTTTGATGGCTGGCAATGATAATTTAGCTCAGCCCGGTGATACTACCGTGAACAATTGGATAAACGTATCTAGTGATTCTTAACAGACATTTTTTTAAATCTTCTTCTTCTTTTCGTGTGACGATGTGACCACCTCTGGTGTCAGAGTTAATTAGCCGCCTCTGGGAACCCCACAGGCCTCTGACTTGGCTATTTCAGACTTGCATTAAGTATATAAGTCCAGGTTTCCTCACGATGTTTTCCTTCACCGTTGCCTGTGATGTCCAAGATAAACTTAGAAAGTACATATGAATTTGAAAAAGTTACATTAGTACTTGCCCGGATTTGAACTCACGACCTCAAGCACGAGAGGCGAGGTCTTGGCCACTGGGCCACCATGACATGTTTTTTTTTAAAATGCGACTGAAGGTAAAGGCTTTGGGCTGTGCAGCATCATCATCCTATCGACATAGCATGGAATACCGTGGATAAGGTCGGACTCTACCAATTTTTGGTTGGAGTCCGACATTATCTGGCATTACCCTTCGGTTTACCCTGGCAAAAGGTCACTGTTTGTGATCGGTAGGCTTATTACGTCAGAAATAGCAATCAGGAATCATCGCGCGATCAAACGCTTTATGCCATAAAAGTCGGAATTACCTACAGTCTAGATATGGTAGGTCCTGCACAAGCGTTTTCTAATTGCTCACTATTTGCCAAAAGCACTTATTAAAAAAAAACCGCTAAAATCTCTAAAACTTCTGTTTTGCTCTTGCAAGATTCATAATAAGCCTGCAGGGATATTGATCGCAGTGTAATGTTTAACAATCCAGGCTATTGCTGCAATATCCCATCCTACTAATCTAACTATCTAGCTTATTATGTCCCATTACTTAAGGCGATATATACGCCCCAATGTTAACGCAGTACTGGCCGTGCGTCCGCTAGGAGCCAAAATTTCAATATTGAACCTCCTTTTGAACAGTTTTGTTTGCAAAATATTATTTGATTTACATATGCTATTTCAGTTATGAAGAAATTTCAGCCATCAATTTTTCTGTGTAAGAATATTTTTAAACATCCAAGTCGTTTTGGACGAGTATCAAAAAGTTGCGAAAAATATCGTGTTGCTAATTATTTTTATTTATTATTATACGAAAAAAACTATGTTTAAAAAGTAATGTACATGAAACAATAATAAATATATTTTTATTCAAACCTTTTAACCTAGCCGTTACTAAGGAGTATGCTTTGGAAAGTTACAGTTTTATGGCACTAAAACGGATGTAGGTCCTTAACAATCCTTCTTTTATATTTGTATGTATTTATTCCAAACAATTTTTACATTGTGTCGAAAAATCATAATTAGCAACAAGCACCACTACACGATACAAACTAACTTTGAAAGAATTACAAGACGATGAGCCAAAATTTTACATTAAACAATAATACACTTCTATTTCAACCTTCAAATAGTCAGACAAGTATTCATGGCAATTATGTCAAATCGATATTCATATAATATACAGATAATATGTCAATTAAAAATGGCAAACGCAAATATAAAAACAAATAATTTCAGATTCCATTAGAGACGTCAATCGTAAAATATAATGTTGTCTTATGGACTGAGAAAAAAAAATGAAAACTGTACCGACAATCAGCATGAATTATCCATTAAACAATTCTGCTAATTCCTATCAATGAAGTTTGGATGTTTGTTATATAATCAGGCTTTGACGGCTGAACTGATCCTGATGAAATTTGGAAGAAAAGTAGATCATGACCTGGAATAAGATTAAGGAGGACAGTCACGTGGGTGAAGCTGTTGGAAAAACCTAGTCTCTTGTACCAAAATAATATTGGAATATCCATGGAGAGCAAGTAAAAGTGTATTACGATTTTTTCAAAACTCAATCTACTGCTCATGACATTGAAAACGACTGAACATAAATAATCTTGACTCTTAATATAGCCTACCAGCCACTTATAGATATAAGTTATTCAAGAGTAGAGTGTGATTGAGTTTGGACCAGACGTCGCAGAAACTCTCTCCGCCGAATTCGGACTTAACGAATTTGCAAATGTAATCAATGTTTTGATTTTGCTTGTTCTGGAACTTAGTTCGTCGCCAGTTCGCTGAAGAAGTACTTTCCCATCTATAGCTAACAATTTCTTGGAGTCGATTAGATTATGTTAAATTGCAGTTGTATTTAGAAGTTTCTTTAGATATATTCTTAGATCGGTAAACCCTGAGCTAAATATGTTTCGAGACGAATACATCGAATATTCCTGTTTAATATTATAGTGAAACGTTAAACACATTCTCACCACAATGTAATAACCAATATTCTAGCTTATAAAGAAATCATGTCCTATTAATATATAACTAGCTGTCCCCCGCGGCTTCCGTAAGCTACCATTTTTTTTTTTATACCTTCTCTGTATTCTAGCGAACAAAACAAAAAAAGAAATATTCAAATCTGTCCAGCCGTTTTTAAGTTTAAGCGAGACTAACGAACAGCAACTGATTTTTCTATATAAGAGAAGATTATAATAAAGCTGCAATAAGATCATGCCCTTTATCCCGAGAGAAGGGGATAAAGGGCATGATCTTATTTCACACTAATATTATAAAGGCGAAACTTTGTGAGTTTGTACGTTTGTTACTTTTTCACGCCAGAACAGCTGAACGGACCTGGATGAAATAAAAAATTTGTAAAGAAAAAGAAGATATAGATTATAGTCAGGAATATATAGAATACTTTTTATCCCGGGAATATGTTCCTCGGGATAATTTTCGACTTTCACGCGGGCGAAGCCTCTGGCAGAAGCTAGTAAATATATAGGTATAATCACACTAATATTTTAAAAGTGAAAGTTTGTGAGTGTGTTTGTATGTTTGTTACTCTTTCACGCAAAAACTACTGAATGACGAAATTTGGCACAGAGATAGATCATAGTCTGGAATAGTACATAAGATACATTTTAACCCGGGAATATGTTCCCTTGGGATAATTCTTGACATTCACGCGAGCGAAGCCGCTGGCAGAAGCTAGTTGTTCATAAATTCTACACTTTTAGTCTTCTGCTTCTTCCTTCCATGGAACCATTATTTGGGGTCTAGTCTCCTCACTTTCCTGCACCAAGTTATTCGGTCTTGGGTTGTCTATTCTGTCAATTCGGCTTGCTTGAGGTCTCTTTCTATATTAGATCACCAGGTCAATGGTGGGCGGCCTCTACCTCTTTTTCGTTCTTGTCACGTCTCTTGACGTGCCCATACCAGCGAAGGCCTGTTATCGGTCATTTTATCGGTGACAGGTGTGCCTTTGAAGCTGCCACGTATGTGTTCATTTCGCACTCTGTCAAGCTGAGTCACAACTCCCACCCATCTAAGCATCTTTATTTCGATGGTTTGTTTGTGCGTCTTCGTTGAGGAAATTTTGTTGTCCCAAAGAAGATAGTCTGCGATCTCGGGTCTCCGATGTCGGATCTCCGCTGAAGGAACATTTCAAGTACTCGGTTTTGCTCCTGCTAACCCTCAGACTATACCGTTATAGGGATTGAGTCCACGTATTCAGGGGATCCTACATATGTTAAAACTTGACAAGTTGTCAGCGGCCAGAACAATGTGTGCGGACGGTAAAGTCCTGGTGAGGAATTATACACTTTTTTATTCTTTCTAATGGCTCCGTACAATTATCTTACCAAATAATGGTATCGTTAATTTATACTCAAGTAAAACAGTGTTTTTTTTTTCATCCTTTTTAGGCATGCTATGCATAAGGAGGAGGCGGAACGCGTGAGGGAGACGCAACGGAGACCCAGTCACGCCCCTGGCCATCGCAGCAGGCGCGCTTGGCGTCGGGAGTCGGAAGCCAATTCCCGGCCATCGTAGGCGCGTGCTTGCGGACAGCGTGTAATGGGTAGCTCGCCGTCCGATAAGGACCTGGCCCGAGTCGACGGCGCGTTGTGTGCCACGGGCGCCTCAAAGAGATGTCAGCAAAAACGGACGGGGTTCGCTAGGGCCGATGCCTGTCTGGGTCGCGGATAAATTTGAAAAAGAGTTACCGCGGCACTGGCTCAAGCAACTAAAGGAACACGGGTGGATTTTAGTCAGTAAAAGTCTGACACGCGCTCTCCCGCCTCACCCAGAGCGGGAGAAGTATTTGGATGACATCCCACCCAAAAAAAAGAGACTACTTGAACAAAACATAATAATATCTACAAAAAAGCATCTGTTAATTCTTGAAATTCATGCTGATTTTTTCCACTCTTCGTTTATAGAATTCAGTCTCTTGAATTTATTTATGTACTATTTGAATAAATAAATTCAAGAGGCTATCTATTAGAATTAGAGCTAATGGCTGGTATTTAATATCAATAGAAGGCAGTATCTTCGCTGTTACGAGTCTATTCAAATGAGGCTAACATTTTTCGCTAGCAATATTTTAACATTTGTATTAAACTTATTCGATTGACTAAGAGCTTTCATATTTCAAGTAAAATGAAGCTCATTTGTAGAATTGCAACTATATTATAAATAACTGAATATTTTAAGAAGATTATATATAGTTTCAGAAAATGAATGCGCATTTGCATTAGAAAAAACTTTGTACAAAACTAATCTTCTTAATAAATCACAGCTTTTTCCTGTGGGTTCGCTCCCGTTTTTTTGTAATCTGGTCAGCACTTAAAACCAATAATTTAACGTCTTTACAATGGTACCGTAAAACGGGGTGAATAGGAACGCAGGGGTGAATGGAAACTTTAAAAGTAATATTCAAAATATTTAAAAAATATTTGCATCATTTTACTAGGTACTCCAATATCCATACTAATATATTAGATATATCTATACATATAAATAAAATTGGAGTGTCTGTTTTTAATATTGAAATAACCGTTTTTTATTACATGTATATGAATATATATACGGTACATACACCAAAATAACATTTTTTACAATTTTTGTCTATCTCTCTGTCTGTTTATTCCGGCTAATCTCTGAAATGGCTGGACCGATTTTGACGGGACTTTTATTGGCAGGTAGCTGATGTAATAAGGAGTATCTTAGGCTACGTTTATTTTAGAAAATATCTTTTATTTAAGAAATTTGTTAGGCGGAACGAAGTTCGCCGCACGAAGACCCCCGGTGCTTCACTCCCGTCAATTGGCTACTTACCTACCTACACTACCTACCCTACCCTACCTACCCTA
Source organism: Orthosia gracilis (assembly GCA_947562075.1). Taxonomy (NCBI): domain Eukaryota; kingdom Metazoa; phylum Arthropoda; class Insecta; order Lepidoptera; family Noctuidae; genus Orthosia; species Orthosia gracilis. Next base: position 16,736,609 of record OX387274.1, read on the forward strand.
CCTACACTACCTACCCTACCCTACCTACCCTACCCTACCCTACCCTACCTATCCTCCCTACCCTAACCTACCTACCCTACCCTACCCTACCTAACCTACCCTACCTACCCTACCCTACCCTACCCTACCCTACCTACCCTACCCTACCCTACCTACCCTCCCTACCCTACCCTACCTACCCTACCCTACCCTACCTACCCTACGCTACCCTACCCTACCCTAGCCTACCTTACCCTACCTACCCTACCCTTTTAAACTATCCTATCTCTCAAGTTGGATCGAACTGCACATGGTGTGCGAATTTTATTATAATCGGTTAAGTGGTTTAGGAGTCCATTGAGGACAAACATTGTGACACGAGATTTATATATATTAAGATATAATATATAGTAGTATATATATAATATTATAAAAAGGAAAAATTTGTTTTTTTGTATGTAACGAATGAACTTAAAAACTACGGGACCGATTTCAAAACTTCTTTCACCGTTGGGAAGCTACACCATCCCCGGGTGACATAGGCTACTTTTTATCCCTGTATTCCCACGGGAACGGGAACTTCGCGGGTGAAACCGCTAGGCTTCCGCTAGTATTATTATAAATAAAAACCGGCCAAGCGCGTGTCGGACTCGCGCAGGAAGGGTTCCGTACCATTATCGCAAAAAACGGCAAAAAAATCACGTTTGTTGTATGGGAGCCCCACTTTAATATTTATTTTATTCTGTTTTTAGTATGTGTTGTTATAGCGGCAACATAAATACATCCTCTGTGAAAATTTCAACAAGTCTAGCTATTACGGTTCATGAGATACAGCCTGGTGACCGACGGACAGACAGACAGACAGATCGTGGAGTCTTAGTAATAAGGTCCCGTTTTTACCCTTTTGGTACAGAACCCTGAAAACGATGCTTTTTTTGAAACCATAAAGTGGTATCAAAGATAAAATTCTATCCTAATCAAATTTTGGTGCCCATTCTCCCCTGCTTTTCTAGTCACCCCGTTTTACCGGTATTTAATATGTAAAAATCTGAATTGAAAGCCAATTTTAAAGTATTTTGAAATAAGAACGTCTACCATAAACCGTCATTTTAGAACGAGCGGGAGAACAGAAAATGTAAAAAAGAAATAGGATCCTTTCAGCAGTTAGTTAGGTACAGTATTTGTCTCTGCTCTAATAAATCTTCATTTATTAGACAGACTTTTCTTGTCCCTTTCATTGAAAGGTCTTAGCTAACTTTTAGGTTTGAAAGGGAGCAGTGGAGTATTTATTTTAATTACATTAGAATTACGATATTTGAAATTCGATGGGTTTGAAGTATATATTACAATAAATTAACGGGGACAGCGTACGGGGACAACGGCAAGTAATTTTAATTATTTTATTAAATTCCCTTTTTTCCCTTTAACGGGAACATGGCGAGAATTCTGTAAATCGTTGTAAACTACAATTGAAAATTCTTTTTTTTCCAAAAAAACTGAACCGACAAAATAACAAAAAAAAAGAGGAGTTTCTCAATTCCACGTGTATATTTTTATGTGTGACTATGCATATGTTTTTAAAGAGTGGTCTGAATTCTTCTTCTCAGCAAACCCTTTCATTTGATACCCATATCAAAAAACAGCACAGTGCACAAAAAATAACGAATTCGCCATCTCGGGCCGTCCGCCATATTGGATTTAGAATGACGTCACTTCATCATGCATTGTCATCCAAACTAAACCTGTATGCAAACTAAACCTGTATGCAATTTCATCTTAATCGGTGGACGATAACTTCTTTGAAATGCAGTTGCATGATTTGCCTCGAATACACTTACATACATACAAACATACATTGCAAGTTAATTAAAAGCTTGTAATATCCATGTGTTCCTCAACTTTGTCACACTATACTGTCTGATTAAAACAAAGCGTTGGTAGTTATTCATGTACCTACACGCAGTAATTCCCTCGGCGTCATGCCCTGTGACGTATATTAAGTTAATCACGACACCCGCGACTCCGCTCCCGTCACGCACCTGACAGACTGACACGGAGTGGCAACGTTACCGTTCAAATTAAATCCTATATTGTACCTAAACATAAAGGCAGACTTCTGAACAAAGCAGCACAGAGGCACATCACTAACACAGCGCCACGGACGGAGCTGCTGTGCTCGGTAGTCTATCGTTAGTCTTAAAATTTTACTTTTATTTTGTTTCTTTTTCTAGAGGATTTAATTACAAACTGATTATGCATCCCTCATCAGAAGGTAAAAAAAAATATTGCTTATGTATGAAATCCAAAGAAAAACTTTTTTGGTGTAAATTATAGTATATTCTATTCTATTTTATCTAAATCAAAATCAACAACAAAAATTTGTCTAATTTGCCTTGATGAGTCGTCGTCTGATTGATTCTCCATAAATGTGGGAGTGCCTCAGGGTTCTGTCTCCTCTTCTCTTTTCAAATTTTTTGCCCGACAGCAAAGAAATGGTTGTTTTTCTCGTGTATGTATCTTGTAAGTATGTAATATTTTTTATTACCTCATATGTTTCGAATCACTAAACGGATGTATATAATTAAGAAATCGTTAGATGTCTTGACCACCCAAATGCAATTTTTTTTTTAACACACTAGTAAGTGTGTTAAAAAAATGAAAATGGCGGCTTTTTGCGGCTATTGTGGTGTTTTATTTCTTTCAAACCCATCGAGTACTTGGGTTTGATTATAAAATATCTACCACTTATATGCCTAAAAGTAATATAAAAAATATTTGGTTACTAAAAAGTTGTAAATAGAAATAGTTAATAAAATAAAAAATCCGAAATCTTAAGAAGCGCACTAAAAAAATGTAAACAAGAAAAAAAAAACATGCTGTGCAGTGGGCTTTTTTTATTACTTCTGTCACTAGTGTCATCTCGTGTAACTTTCATGTCCAAGCTGACGACCTTACAGCCTCACCATCATTTTCTAAGTCAAGATGCGGAAGCCGCCGTGTCTGCCGTTAACAATAACTTGGATTTGATTGGGCAGTGGTCGCGGTCTTTAGGGCTGAAATCAACCCTAAAGAAGTCTCAGACTATAGTTATTGGCGGCACCTACATGCGGAACAGGCTTGACGTCACATCGCTGTCTCCCTTCTGGTGGGTAAAAACCAGGGGGTGATCCTGGACTCTTATTAATCGTGGACTGCCCAATTCACCAAGGTCAGTCGCAAAGTGCACTACACTTGCCACTCGCTGGAATGGCTACAGAACTTTTTTCCCTTTAACACCAAAATTTCCCTTGCCCAAAACCTCTTTCAGCCCATCATCGACTACGCTGACGCCTGTTATCTGAATGCCACTGAGGAGATTTTAAATAAACTTGACCGTTTGCGTATATATGTATTCGTTTTGTTTTCAACCTTAAAAAGTATGATCATGTTTCAGGTTTTCGCAACATATTCAAGTGGCTCCCAATATGACTTTGCAGGCAATCTCGGTACCCCATCCTTTGGGTGCACCTTGCAGGTCGCATCTTAAGAATCTCCTTGAAGTCTCTTCCCTCTCAACTGACTTCTACTCCTACTCCTTTACTGAGCACGCAGTGGGGTTGTGGAACTGGCTACCGCCTGACTTTCGGGGCTGCCAAACTCTCGCAGTTATGCAGGTATGCTGAAATAAACATCACAATTGTACTTATTTTCTATTCCTTCTTCTCTCTGTTTATTGTGTGTACACAAAATGTTAAATAAATAATATAAAGGTATACAGCACCCTCGCCGCTTCACATTTTGCTAAAATGCCATGGAACACTCCTACATCCATTTTGCTGACAATTTTCGGGAGTTCAATTGTGCATCTCTCTATCATGTCGGACACACTCCACCAACGTATGCTGAACTTGCTCCTTTTTTACCCGACTGCCGATGGAGGGTAATGATCATCTGTCGAAGGAGGGGAGGATAATCTTCTGTATGTATGTATGTTTGTTGCTATGTGGCGTTCTAGAGACCAAACGTATTGGCAGATTTTGATGATTCTTACGTCAGATGATTCGTCTTAACTCTGCGAGTGTCACTGACTACATTAAAATAGGAAAATATAAAAATGGCGGATTTTGGCCGCCATATTGTGAGGGCCCAAATTTTTTTTTCATCCAAACCCATCGTGTGGGTATATATCAAAATAAAAGATTATAAGAGGTGATTACAAAAATATATAACACTTATATTTTTAAATAAACTACATATTAAAAAAAATTGCTTAAAGTTGTTAGTAAATAATATATTTAAAAATAACAAAAAAACCCGACTGCTTAAAAAGCGAACTAAAAAGACGTAAACAAGAAGAAAATCTTGATGTGCAGTCGGAGGATACATATGCGCGAGCTGGCTGACCAAGACCAGATGTATCCTCCGACTGCACAGCAAGATTTTCTACTTGTTTACGTCTTTTTAGTTCGCTTTTTAAGCAGTCAGGTTTTTTTGTTATTTTTTATTTATAACACAGCTCAACAGTATTTATATTTGAAATAATTGAAACAAATCCTATCCTACTTCCTATCCTACTATCCTACTAATATTACAAATGCGAAAGTTTGTGGACGTATGTTTGTTACTCTTTCACGCAAAAACTACTAAACGGATTTGGATGGAACTTCACAGTAATATAGGGTATACATCAGAATAACACATAGGCTACAATTTATAATGATCTTTTGTAATTTGGTCATAATAAAACGATAAATATCAAATAAGTCGGCAAAAATTCTGCCGTCTGAGAGCTATCTTCGCGTGCGCTGCCTAAACCGTTGGAGATACACAAATATAATGTACCGTAGGATTGTTTGTCTTAAATAGTTCTAAATAAAAGTCCTTGACAGCATATATCTACATTTATGTGGAAGCCACTATGACCATAAAAATTAGAGATTCATGTGATAATTGCATTGCATATAAAATTCATTCTTTGGCGTTCGCTGACAAAACTATTGATGATACATAAAAAATATGTACTACATGATTAGGTAGGGCAGGGTAGGTAGGGTTGGGAAGTTAGGGTAGGGTAGGGTTGGGTAGCATGCCTCGGTCACGCCGTCCGCCTCCCCGTCGCGCCGTCTATTGGTGGACGGAGGAGCTAGCGGGGCTGCGGGCCGCCTGCGTGGCGGCTAGAAGGGCCTATATGCGGAGCCGGCGGCGCACTACCCGATCTCAGGCCGGGGGGGACCGCCTCTACGCCTCTTACCTAGAGGCAAAGGCGGTCCTCAAGTCGGCGATGTGCGCCGCCAAGGACTCGGCGAGGGCCGAGATGCTGGAGGGCCTCGATAGGGATCCGTTTGGGAGGCCATATAAGGCGGCGCGCAACCAACTGCGCCCCTTCGGCCCCCCACTAACGGAGACCCTGGAGCCGGCGTTGCTGGATGGGGTGGTCCGGTCCCTGTTTCCACGCAGGGCCGACTTCACCCCACCAACCATGAACCCCCCACGGGGGGTGGTAGCTTCGCCGGAGGAGGAGGTCCCTCCAGTATCGGCGGAGGAACTTCGCGCGGGGGTTCTGTCCCTCCGCGCGAAGAAGACGGCCCCTGGGCCAGATGGCGTCCCCGCACGGGTGGTGGCCATCGCGGCGTCCCTCATGGAGGACAGGTTTCGGGACCTCTTCAGCGCGTGCCTGACGGCTGGGAGGTTCCCGAAACAGTGGAAGGAGGGGCAGTTGTGCCTCCTCCGGAAGGAGGGACGCCCGGTGGACTCCCCCTCGGCATACCGACCCATCGTTCTGCTCGATGAGGTCGGTAAATTGTTCGAGGGGATCATCGCCACCCGGCTAAACAGCCTTTTGCGGGAGGTAGGGCCGGACCTGTCGGACGCCCAGTTCGGTTTTCGACGGGGGCGTTCGACGGTCGACGCGTTGGCCCTACTCAGGGGCCAGGTGCAGGAGGCGGTGGAGTCGGGGGGCGGAGTGTTGGCGGTGTCATTCGACATAGCCAACGCCTTCAACTCCGTTCCCCACTCGACGATATTGGAGGCACTCCGATACCACGGAGTGCCCCAATATCTGCGGGCGATCCTGGCCAGCTACCTGGAGGACCGAGAGGTCCTCCTCGTGGACAAGACGGCCAGGATCAGGCGCTACGGCGCGGAGTGCGGAGTTCCACAGGGGTCGGTTCTAGGCCCTCCCCTGTGGAACATTGGGTTCGATTGGCTCCTGCGGGGAGCCCTCCTCCAGGGCACGAGTGTCATCTGCTACGCGGATGACACTCTCCTCACTGCCCGGGGGAGGAGCTTTGGGGAGGCGGCCTGTTTGGCCTCGGCGGGCGGATCCTTGGTCGCAGAGAGGATCCGCCGCCTGGGATTGAGGGTGGCGCTGAACAAGACCGAGGCCGTGTTCTTCCACGGGCCTCGGCAGCGCTGCCCTCCAGATGCCCACATAGTCGTGGAGGGCGTCCGAATAGCGGTGAAGGCCCAGATGAAATATCTGGGCCTAGTGCTGGACAGCAGGTGGCGCTTCGGCCCGCACTTTAGCGGGCTGTCGACGCGCCTGCTGAAAGCCGCGGATTCTCATGGCTCCTCCCCAACCTCGGGGGGCCGAGTTCACGGTGCCGGCGCCTTTATGCCGGCATCCTGCGTAGTATGGCCCTGTATGGGGCACCCATCTGGGCGGACTCCCTCCGGAGGAGGGAGAATGCAACCGCCATCCGCAGGCCGCAAAGGGCCATTGCACAGCGGGTGGCGAGGGCCTACCGCTCAGTGGGCTTTTCTGCGGCGTGCGCTCTGGCCGGCACCCCTCCCTGGGAGTTGGAGGCATGGGTGCTCGCCAGAGTGTACGAGTGGACGGCGCGGCGTAGGGCGCTGGGTGAGCGCCCCGCCATGGAAGAGCGGGAGGCCGTGCGGCGGGAGGCGAGGGACGCCATCGTCCTCCATTGGGCGGAGGATCTCGCCACCGCCGCGTTTGGACGCCGGACGCTGGACGCGCTCGGGCCAGTCCTGCAGGGCTGGCTCGAGCGGCCACAGGGTTTCCTCTCGTTCCGTTTGGTGCAGGTGTTGTCCGGACATGGTTGTTTCGGAACGCACCTGCACCGGATCCGGAGGGAGGAAACCCCGGCGTGCCATGACTGCGGCGCGGCGGAGGACACGGCGCAGCACACCTTGGAGGTGTGCCCAGCTTGGGCTGAGCTGCGCCGTGCCTTGACTGATGTGGTCGGGCAGGACCTCTCACTTCCCGGTGTGGTCAACTCCATGCTGGGGAGTGAGGAGGCCTGGGCGGCGGTTGCCTCCTTTTGCGAGGTCGTGATGTCGCAAAAGGAGGCGGCGGAGCGGGCGCGGGAGGATGATCCTCTCGCGCCACCGCACCGCAGGCGAAGAAGGGGTGGAAGAAGGCGGTTGTTTAATCGTCTCCTCCCACCTCCTGGTGGTGACTAGCGGGCGACAGGCGCGGGGGCGCCTTCGCTCGCATTGCACAAGTCACCACCCTAGTCGGGCGGGAACGGCCGAGCACTCGCGGTCGTTCCCGGGCCCCTCCACTGAGGGAGGGGCGTGAAGGCCCCGCTGTAAAGGCGGGCGGTCGTCGGCGGGGGACTGGACGTAAAGGCTCTGCCAGTTTCCCAGTCCTCCTCCAATTCAAGACGATGCGGGAGTGCCGCTGGGTTATTTTAGTGGGTATACCGGATTCATTCCGGGGAGTCCCACATACCCCCCCCATTCCCCCAATGGGTGGGTATGCGTAATGCATTTTTTCCCAGCGAGATCAAAAAAAAAAAAAAAAAAAAAAAAAAAAAAAAAAAAAAAAAGGTATGGTTGGGTAGGTAGGATAGGGTAGGGTAGGTAGTGTAGGGTAAATAGGGTATGGTAGGTAGAGTAGGGTAGGTAGGGTAGGTGGGTAGAGTAGGTATGTTAGGTAGGACAGGTAGGTGGGTAGCCAATTGACGGGTGCGAAGCCCCGGGGGTCAGCTAGTGTATAATAATTGTAGATGATTGATTTACTTTCGTCGCGCCAATGTCACTACACTCGAATGGGACACCATGCATTTCGTACCTGCATAATATTATCGCTCTGTTGCCGCGTCAGTCACGCGGGAGTCACTTTGCTCGCAAGTAACCAAGGTTTAGCTCGCCAAGTTCATAAAGTCAGATACACTTTGTATCTAACCCCTGTGCCTAATGGAATGAGGGCCGTAAAGTTGCAACCCTGGCAAACAGGAGCGATATCTAAGTGCTTTTAGGCATTGTCGCTGCTAGTTTACAAAGTTTACGGTTTGAAATATCGCATAGGTGAAGTTAGAGTGGGATTTGCAAAAGGGAGTGGAGTGTCTAGGTCTATTTTTGTGGCCACATTTAGAAATCGTTTTAATTTGAATTACCTACGAGTAACTTTAAAAACCGAGATGCTGATTGTTGACCGTTGTGATAAATGAACAATTATTTGAACTAACAATAGATTTTATTTTGTATAAATTCATTCGTGCAGAGACCAATGAACTGGGCGTTCGTACATCTAGATTTATCAACTGAAAGGATAGACGGAGACGTTATAATAATGATAAAAGATAGGGTGTATTAGACACCGACATGTATTACGAGATGGAGACTCACTGAGTGATTGTCCAATTTAGAGTCGTGACAGATGCCCGATGACGCACGAACTATGCCGAAGACCGAAGATCGAACATCATCCATCACCCGCCTAACGAATGCTGGATATATGAGCCGCATTACTGAAGCCGCCATGTATCCGGCATCGATTTCACTTGACATTTTAATTTTGATATGGGGTCTTTGAACCGAGGCGTGAGAGGGCGATCCCTCGCGAATCGCGTCACATGCTTTTAATTTTGATAAGCGTCTGTTTTGATGCTGATTTCCATGAATGTTGGTTTTGATGGAACAAGTGCACTTTAAAATACATGTTTTGTGAATTGCTGCGAAAGAGATAACCTCTGCTTTATCTGAAATCCCAACTATACCATCTTCATTACAGCCATAGTAACACGCCGTATGTCTATTGATTCGCAATACATACCTCAGCTATATTTACCAACTACGTATTGAATAGGTATGCCATTAAGATTCCGTCGCCGTGACTTCACCTCGTAAAAGAGATTGCCGACGTGGCTAGAATATCTGGCTGGGCGTACAATCACAAAGCTGAAGCCGTCATACGTATGCACATCGTGCCAGCGTTTTCCGATAAAGTGTTTAGACTTTTCAACATGCTGATTTTCTTGAATTGCCGTTGGCGTGGCGGCGGCGAAGACATTTATTACTGAGCTTGCGGGAATTTATTCATACATTGAATTGCGGTAAAGGGATAATTTGATGGTAAGGTATTTTGAAGGATGACTTCTCTTGTTTGTATTATTATTTCTATTCGTTTTCAAATGGTGTCTTCTTCGAATGAAGGGTGATGTTTAATTCAATTACTTATTATGAGGTGAAATTTATTTTGTGCTGTTTTTATCAAGTTTGTCACCAGAACAATAACTTTTGGAAATGGATTGTAACTTTGTTTACGTGACATTCCATACCCAGCCTCATTTCCTTTATGACGATACCCCAAGCTTCAAATTTCCTTATTATTGTTATATTAACCTATAAGTATGTTTTGATCAGAAGAATTGAGAAGGGTCGCAAAAATAACCAACAAATCAAGAGTCGAAAATGGAGAGCAAAAGGGCTCGTCCATAATGTGTCCAAAGTACTCTTTCATTGCCGGGTTGACAGGAAAAAATATATACGTATTTCCGTTGACTGCATAACAATACGGTTCCATTAGTACATAGGAATACAGAACTGCCAAATGGATGTGGTTCCGTTGTGTGTACACGACACAATCGGAGCGGGCGATTGTCGGAGGGGCACAATATTGTGCACCTTGCGGTAATAACCCCCTGGCTTCAGATCACACAGCCTCCATTGTGTATTGATTCGCCACCACTTGTGATCGGCGGTCTTTGACAAAGAATTTCATTCCAACTGTCATGTCAAAACTTCAAAGGTGACTGACTGTAATCTCGACATGTAATTTAATGAATTCTTTGTTATTACTCAGCAAAGCACAATTTTGGCTTCCATTAAAGTCAATTTTCCATTTACGTGATCTACATACAAATTAGAATCAATTATGTTTGCTACGTTTACGAGTGTTCAACATATAATATGTATAGGTTACTTACACATAAACACCCTATCTACATAACCAGTAATTGCGTTGGGGCATGTACGCTAATGTTATAGCACCTATAAAGGCTTGCGCCGAATTGATGACTCCGTGTTTATTAATTACGCTTAACCAGACGTTAGTGCTCACTGCTCACAGACAAAGTGGCAGTTCCGGAACTTTAAATAACATCGGTGGGCTTAGTGCGAGTTTTTACTCACGCTCATTCGCGTTAATGCAATCGTCAATTTGTATTGAAACTGGATAAGCGCCGTCTGGTGACAGTAAGGAGAAACCTCTTTTTTTTGTATATGTTTTAGGAAATCTGTGAAAACCAGGAATTGCATACAATTCCTAGGAAATCTATAGACATTATTATAATACAATAATTAAATAATACACACATTTCCTAGGAAATGCATACTTGTATATAATTACTCATTGGTTTAAGGAAATGTGTTAAATAAAAGAATCTAATCAATATGCAAAACTTGTTTGAATTAAGATTCTCAGTGCAATATTTTCAATCCTATTATGTTATCCTAAAAATAAATCCTAAAATTAAAAATATTCAGTCAAGCATTCAATCTGCCTAGCCTTTTCCCAACAACACCGGGGTCGGCTCCAGTCTTACCTGATGCAATTGAGTATCAGTATTATACATGGAGTGACTGCCTATCTGACCTCCATAACCCAGTAACTGGGTAATACGATACCCCTTGGAAAGATTGGAGTCAGATTTTCTGGCCTGGCTGACTATCTGTCACGCTTATAATCGTCGAAGAGATCTTTGTAGATACAAATAACAGCCAGGACCGACGGCTTAACGTGCTTACCAAGGCACGGAGGAATCTCGATATGTAAGGATGGTCAACAATGCACGGACCAACCTTGGCTAACCTATCCTTGAAGATCAACCCGTGCAGATGTTATAACTTAGCCACGAGCTTCTCAATGAGAACGCAATCAATTGTTTTAAGTTAAAAAATAAGTGTTTTCTTCAGGGTGAGCGAGATTCGGACGCCGTAATGAACCTAACCCTTTCGCACGACGCGTGCGCTCTCTACGTTGTGTGGTATTTGCCAATTTATTTTTCTTAAGCCATAGACATAACGTACCATGGACTAGACATTCTATAAGCTCGTTGTACATTATCTTCAAAATAAGGGCAACGGCAGACTGCCCCCTCTGTAAACCGTTTTTTATTTGTTCTGGTCATATAATTGAGATTTTGAATTTGAAATTCGGAAGAGATGACAAGAACGAGGGAAAAACGAGGCGTCAGTTTTTAGTTTTGGTTTTGGTTGCGAAATTTGATGCTCATATTTTAGCCTGGAATTATAAAGTATATTCTTAAACCTCATATTACTAATAAAATTGTAATGAATTCAGTTTGTGAATCAGTGTTATAATTCTCTGAAGACTATGAATAAATAACAGTTATACTCTCAAGTGAACGTGGTGTATGAACTGCGGCAGACAGGTCCTCAGCGGCACGGCGGTATGCGACTGAGGCCGCTCGCGCCCTCCTGCAGTACGCGCAGGGTGCGCACGCTGAACACGAGGGCCCACATCTCGCGGTAGCGCTCCACCAGCCGTCCAATCGTACCGTGCTACGCCGCCCTCGTCTACGGTTGCCCCTTCGCCAACTTGGAAATGACGGGCGGCGATGGCCGTAGCTGTTCCCTCAGTCAGTCGTTTTGCGCGGGCAGCACGTCGTATGAAGCCGGACCTGAGTTCTTTAATCTTTAGGTTTTATGTATCTTTTTATATAGTTTTAATTCTTAATATTTTTTTACAGTTACAGTTGTGATTGGCCCCTGCGATCACGCAAGCTATTGTATACCAATACCCCGCGCGCTATCGTTAACCCCATAACAGTAAGATATCCTATGTTTAACAGATGTCCTATTGCAGTTTAAGAATTTTATAGAATTCCAAGGATATGTGGCAAATACAATTTATTACATCTTTTCGATGGATTATAGGAATTTTATAGATTTCCTAAGAATTGTATAGAATTCCTGATTTAATACATATCCTATAACATATAGAAATTGACCTAAGAGATCGTTTACGTTATCACGATCGTGTATGTTAAAAAGCTCGGAATAAGCACACTGGTGCGTGTCAAATTTTCCATTGTTTGTTATAATAACTTTGTAGCGCGTGGCTTGACAAGCCGCAGCATAATCAGGGATTTGTAATTCTGACTAGGGTTAGACGTCCTCGACTCGCTCGCTTTAATTACTAGCAGAGACTAAGCTTTTCGGTTATTCACTTAGCCGCGTCTATGATTCGCGTCAGTAAATCTGTATTCATGAAGTTAGACGTTCAGTCGCTCAATCCTGGGAACTATCTTCTCAGCCGCACAAAAAAGTAATATGAACACTGGAACTTCTTTCTCGTATAATTTATGAGCTGACTTTGCATTATAATCCCTGGCTGATGGCGTAATAAATTGCGAGATCAATGTGCAATAAATCAAGATTAAAGCGTTATCTTACCGTATCAGCAATCAATTGATAAAAACATAGCTGTACTACGCAGATAAATACTTTGTTGTACAATTCAAATAAGTATCGGAGCTTTTATTTTCATTGAGCGTGCTTTAGTTCGCTGACAGCTTAATAAGAATTTCAATGTTTATATCACACTCCAGCTGGTGGAGTTCCCCGAGATCTGATCTTGACTCAAAGGCTTCCAACATTCCTGAACGACTAGGTAGTATTTCAAAGACATTTTCGCTTTATTTTCGCCTTATTGGTACGTTCCGAGTCCGTTTAATGGAATTTTCTGTAAAGTAAGAAGGTATGAATTTCAAATTTTACTTTACGGCTGCTTTTATTTTTAATCGACTTCCCATAAAGGAGGTGGTTTCTCAATTCGAACGTATATACATTTTTATTTTATGTGTGTTCGCGGATAACGTCGCCTTTTATGAACCGATTTTGGTGATTCTTTTTTTGTTGGAAAAGAGATATCCCAAGGGTGGTACCATGATAAGGAACCCAGGATCTGATGATGGAACTCCTTAAATATTATAGGCATACATATAGCGATTTTGGTATTTTCATCTATAATGCAATCATTTGCACTCAGAAAGTATCATTTGGTAAAGTGGAACTGATGAAGAAGACCAAAATGGCTAATGGAACTCAGAAATAACACAATGTATCCTAGTAGTGTTTGCCTATAAATGATTTTCATTTTAATTGGAGATACCTACCAAAGCTAAAAAGAATAAATAAATGTACATTTTTTTAACAAAAAATCAAACCGACATCCAAAACAAAACACTACAAAGCGAAAAATATTTTTCTTTTCTAAAGTCGGTGTCGAATAACGTAATACAATGGTTACAAAAGACACCGACTTCGGAAAAGAAAGTTATTTTACTTTTGTAGTGTTTTGTTTGGAAGTCGGTTTGATTTTTTGTTAAAAAGTTTGTTTTTGACCGATGTTTTTAGAAAGATATCTACCGTATGACTACAAAAATTTTGATCACATCATCGCCTACCATCAGTCGAGATAGTGGTCAAACGCGTGCCAAACGATAAAAAAATACATAACACACATTTTCATTAGGTAAACAGATTAAGCAGCTGTTTGATAAATAACATTAATAAAGTATGAACAAAAATTGCAATATAATTAGCCTTCAGCAACAGTTTCAGTCATTTGACAACAAAACAAAACGAAACTTATTCAATAGTACCTACCTGTAACATATGTAGGGTGAATAATGTGGTAGAATTATTCACAGCATCCTTACAATCTTCACGACAATTTCGGTAACAATAGTGTCTATTAGTGCTGTAATGTGGTAACGCAAATGGGCACTTCTATCCCATACAGTAATGTTGGGGTCAAACTTAAGATTAGACGCAGACACATTATATTAACACATACACCGACCAAGTAAGTGGCTATAGTCTTTACATAAAGTTATAGTTATCCTGATAATATTATAAATAGACGGGTAAGTATGTAGGTGTTCAGGCAGATTAGGTTGATTTTCGTTTGAGGGATTAGTACCTAGTAACAGAAACAACGTCTTTCTCTTAAGCTCTTTATATTGACACTAAAAATCAACTCCTTCAAATGTGTGGACTGTATTTACATATAATTAGTTATATATAGGTAGGTACACACGCATACATAGATAGGTACGTACTCATCCAAGAATCATTTAGACAGTAGGTATGGTTGTTAAACAATCGAGCGGCTGAACTAGGTGATTGGGACTTAGGATAATTTTTATCCCGGTATAATAAAATTTGCTCAGTCGATGGGGTGACCCTGGGGAAGATCTATTTTCAGCAGGGTCTGTCTTTCGGCTGATGTGATGATGGTAATGATGATCATAAATAAATAAATAAAACTGAATTTATATTTTGATAAACCTACTACTGAAGTTGCCGTGGTATAATCTTCGACTTCCACGCTGCCAGATAGTTATATTTATTATAGGTTGAAGCTAATATAAGAAACACATTTGCTCATAATGCAGGATTCGCGTCGATCAATCAGATCGCCGCTCATTCAGAACGGTACAAGGGCAAAGATTGTGGCTTCAGACGAGGGTCACTAACTAAAATAAATATTTAACCTCAAGGAAAGGTTAGCCTATTTACTCGGGCTTGTGTAATTCCATTCCATTCACAAATCCCACTCTTTTTACCTTATCATGTCGTGCCCGTAAATAGGGATTGGTCGCTCTTTGTTGTCCGTATATAGGAGCCGAATGTTTTGTATTCACTTTTTCTATATTCCTTACAAACGTATCACAATTTATTTTACTGTCATGGTTGTATTCGAGGTATTAACAGCTCTCTCTGTAGTTAATCGTATACGTTTTGTTTCTTCATTTTGTGTTTGTTCTAGTTTTCTGCGTTTTCCTTATAAGCTCACTAACATGTTTAGGTTTATCTTGTCTTATCTTATGGGGAGGGGCCGAGAAATAACTTGGACACTTCGACCCATTGGGATCTATTAATTACAAATAAGAATCTCCTTTAACTTCTTTATTTTCGCAGAGAAAACAGCAACATATTTGTCAGCAACACAAATATATTTTCCATGAAAAACACAATCATTTGAGGCTCACTATAATCCTATAAAACCCTTGATAGATCCACACGAGCGCCATAATATGGAAAGAGAGGATGTAATAAAACGTGTCTAATTAAATCCTCATTTTACTGTAATCCCGTTATCGACTTATCAACAGCTACTAAACGTCGGTGACAAACAAATGAAGGGTACTTGTGTACTGAATCATGCTCATTGTACAACGTGGCACGAAAATCGTCTTATACGGCATTACAACCGTATTAAAGACCATTAGCATATAGAGGTATAATCAATGTTGAACATGATTCGTTGTCAAGAGGTTTTTGGGAAAATTATTCTGTTTGCTTAAATATTTTAATGACTATGAGGGCGATATCCGTTAAATTCTACACGTGTAAAAATCGTTGTCGACTATATGATCTGTTTTGTAACAAAACAAAAACATACTTCAATCTGAATATGTTAAAACTGAACCATCAACAAAAAGGTCATCACCAAAAGGGGGCTGACCATAAGCTCTTAGAGTAAGGTTATTTCGAGTAAGGGACAAATTTATATGACTTGTATACATTTTTCACTTACGGGATATCAAAATAACCTTACTCTAAGAGCTTATGGTCACCTCCCAGATAGTAAAAACTACCAAATATATGTTCAGTATTCAAAACGGAATTTATATTGTATCGAAACAATATGTATTGCAATAACAGTTAAGTTGTTACACAAACGTTACTGAAACAGTAACGTTTGTGTTTACTACGTCACAGGTTCCGTATCTGTCGGATAGCCCAACAACACACATCGTGATAATCTAATAGATAGCGAGCCAATTCTGAGGGGATCCTCCCGGCTCTAATCATCTTGTGGTTTGCTACAGTCAGCAGCGAAACTAGGTTACTGTCCGGAGTTTCAGCACAGATTTATGAATGAAAACCTCTTATAGCTTTACTGTACATAGGTTAAAGGTTCCACGACGCACGATCGTGATTTATCGCGATTAGGTATTTAGTATTTTAAGAGCAGAAATAAATTTGTAGACTAATATATAGTTTTAATGATATGTTTAAAAATAGATTATGATTATTACACAGTTTTAGTGGGAGTGGGCTGGTTACGTCACACAAAGATCGTGACTAACTAGACGCCTGGAGGAGGAACTTTTTTTTTTCCCCTGGCGGAGGACGTACTAGGGTGGTGTGGTTATCCGATCAAGTTTTCAGGGCAAACGTCGTAGGCAAAGACAGAGACGGGTTTGGGAGGAGAAAGGGGATGATTGCCCAGTAGCGGGACACAGTTTTAGTAAACAACAATTGTTGAGAAAATATATTGTGTTATTAAAATATCCAAGGCCCACGATTTTAAACGCAGACTGTACCGAAATCTACTGCCCAATCTGATAAAGGTATGTTTACGTTATACCTAAGTAAACATGTAACTGAATTGCAGATGACGTGACGTCAATTCACATAAAATGGTGGTACCGTTTAGGAAACACGTTTGTTATTTAATTACCTACGGCGGAACGACGCGTCGGTATAAATCAGCGAGGGGACGTAGGGTTGCTAATACGGTTCAAATTCAGTTTTCTCTGACACGTTTTCAGTTTAACGCCAATGCGTTGTACTCGTTCAAGGATACTATAATCATGACAATCTAAGAAATCCAATGACATTTCTCATTTTACATGCCGCGATAACTTTGTACGTAAGAAATTGAAAAATCAAATTCATGTTCCTAATTAATTACTATGTTACCTTACCCAAACACTATAACATCGAGTATCATGCGTAAGCATCAAGTTTAATTATTATAAAGTATTTTATAGCAAATAATCAAGGTCGGAGACTCTACTCTCGAAGTTGTGGACGACTATGTCTACCTGGGACAAACGATCCAGTTGGGTAGGGACAACTTCGAGAAAGAGGTCAACCGTCTAAACCGACTCGGCTGGCCAGCGCATCGTTCGGGCAGTTGCGCGGTATCTTCTCGTCAAACTTACCACACTGTATCAAGACGTAAGTCTATGACCAGTTTGTGTTGCCAGTGATGTACCTACTATGGCTCTGAGACTTTGTCGCTCACAATGCGCCTCACCAGAAAGCTTAAAGTCACCTAAATGGCAATGGAGAATGCTATGCTCAGAGTTTCCTTGCGTGATCGAATCAGAAATGTTGAGATCTGCAAGAGAACCAGCGTTACCGACATAGGCAATTGCGAAACTTAAGTGGCAGTGGGCAGGACACATTACTCGCAAAACGGATGGCCGATGGGGCAGAAAAGTTCTGGATTAGCGACTGCAAACCGGAAGACGTTGCGTTGGAAGGCCTCCCACTAGGTGGACCGATGACGTGGTGAAGATTGCGGGAATCCGCTGGATACGAGACGCACGGGACCGGTCAATGTGGTGACGCTTGGGGCAGGCCTATGTCCCGCAGTGGGCGATTTTCTTCTGACATGATGATGATGATTTTTATAACTGTCAAATCCCACAGATTGTCACTAGGTACTATAAATGTGCCACCAGCGTTGTCAACTAATCTATCTAGCATTTTCCCAACTATGTTGGGTCGGCTGCCAGTCTAACTGGATTTAGCTGAGTAACAGTGTTTTACATGGAGCGACTGCCTATCTGACCTCCACAACCCAGTAACTGGGTAACACGATACCCATCGTTGTCGTCAAAAGTAGGCTATGTGCTATTCTAGACTATAATTTATTTCTGTGCCAAATTTCATCCAGATCCGTTCAGCCATTCTGGCGTGGTTGAGTACCTAAAAAACATCCATCCAAACTTTCGCATTAACAATATTAGCATGATTTATAACATTAGTAAGATAAATATAAATAAATAACCCCTTGGGAAGGCTAGTGTCAGATTTCATGCTACTGACGGCCCGTAATGACTATCAAATGACAGTTGGGACTTTTGAGGCACGGAGTAGTCTCAGTTATAAGGCATGGTCAGCACGGAATTACCTCGGCAAGCGTGGTTTAAACTCGAAGATCGACCCGTGCGGCAGTTATTGTTTAGCCACGAGCTTCTCCGTCTGTTAATTACTATAACCTTGTCGAGAGAACTACGAAGTGGTTCTCAGAAATGCACTAACGGCTAGAATAACAATAACCTGAGAGGGGAGGTTCCGTAAGCTTATAACGTGTGAAACAATCAGCAATAATTGCGCCGCGATCGCGCTGTCATCGCGCGATCGATCGCTATGTGTAATTAAGATCGGGTTTGCGCAACCAATTATTTGCTAATCGCTCGCCGTTTGACAAATGCAATTATTTCAAAAAAAAAACCATCGCATACTCTAAAACTTCTGTACTCAGCAATTTGGGACCAGTTGGCAATCGACCAACAACAAGAGGCTAAGTCATCATAATTTGACAGCCAAATTAGATCGCCATAATCGCGACAGCCTGCGTTCAAATTAATATTTTGGCTAACTAATTGTGCCATAGAGGCAGCACTGTCGAAAAATTGTTATGGTGTAGCTATTGCTGATACATA
This sequence comes from Orthosia gracilis, assembly GCA_947562075.1. Taxonomy (NCBI): domain Eukaryota; kingdom Metazoa; phylum Arthropoda; class Insecta; order Lepidoptera; family Noctuidae; genus Orthosia; species Orthosia gracilis. The sequence goes on from OX387274.1 coordinate 16,755,310, forward strand.
ATTCGGATTCGCGATTGAAGAGCAATAATTGCGCAATAATTGCTATCGTTTTGCTCTTGCAAGATATGTAATAAGCCTGCCGTTTATACAAGGATATTTGTTATCATGCCCTTTATACCGAGAGAAAGCAGCTTTAGAAAGCCCCGTGCAACGATCCTCAATCTTTGTTTTGTGCTAGCTGCAAGTTGAAAGCAATTTCTTTTTAGATTGCAGTAAAGTAAGATAAAAAGAATAAGGATTGAAAAAAACAACCTTTTGGCTGTTACGTGCGTGAAACAAATCGTATTAAATTATTAAAAAAACTTCTGTCTTTCTACTGATTGCATACATATTTGCATAATCTAAATATGGCTTATGAAATCCCATGTCTTTTAAATTAACTTATTATATTTTCCACTATATTATTAATATTATGTATATAGCTGAAGAGTTTGTTTGTTTGTTTGTTTGAATGCGCTAATCTCAGGAACTACTGGTTGAAATTGAAAAAATATTTTTGTGTTGGATAGTCCATTTATCGAGGAAGGTTATAGGCTATATAATATCACGCTACGACCAATACGAGCAGAGCATAAATGAAAAATGTTGCAAAACCGGGCAAAATATTCCTTTTTGAGAGCTTCAGTTCCAACATTCATGTATGTAGGGTAGGTAGGGTAGATTAGGTAAGTACCAGTTGATGGGAGCGAAGCCGCGTGGGACAGCTAGTATTTTCCATATATATTCTTGTCTTCATAACAAATTTAGCAGCTCTATGTAATATGTAACGTTCTGCAAATGCCAGTTTTTATTTAATGCATAAAATTATGTTGCAGAATTTAATCTTAGACAGACTAATAAAAGATGTTTTATTTGTTTGAGTGATTCCTAAATATATTTGTCCCATAATTTTAATGTTTAGTGTTAGCTCGTGGATGAAATTAGTGGACTGTATTTTTAGGCGAATGTTTTAATGCCGTTATGATTACAAATTTAAACTGTCCCGGACAAATAATGAGAGTTAGGAAGAGGTGTCGACTGGTGCGGTGGAGTCCGTGGTAGCGAGTGTTCCTCGAGTCTCGACCCACGCTGCGCTGCGTTGAAGTCGCGCCGCTCACCCATATATCGATGCCGTGGCCGCTCGCGAGTTTACCAAGTGCAGACGGCGCGCGCTGGCCGTCAGTGTTGGGTTCAAATCCCAACAATTAGCGATTAACATAAGCTTGATGGTTTATTCTTGAGGCTTTTTTTTTACAAGCTTCATATTACTTTGCTTTCGTATGCGTGTCTGGCAACTAGTAATCTATTTTTCAAGCACTTCCTGACAATTGGATGCAGCTCAAAGCCTCAAACTTGGCGTACTTATGTAACTTTGGAAACATATAAATAATATAGTGCTATGGAGCTGGTCTCAAGAATGAACCGGAAGGTGGCCATAGCAACTCCTCAATCACACAAGCTATTGTGTTTGGGCTATCTGTTTGTATTGACAAGTGATTAATAGATTTCAGTTCAAAAACCTTGTTTTAAAAAACCTTTTTAACAAAAAATTTAAGCGACGAAATAACGAAATGAAAAGCTAAAAATTTAGTCAAGCATTTGAGTTGGTGCTAAACATACAAACAAACATGCAAATTAATTACCTAAAGAAATAATGATTAGTTGATTTTCGTTGGTTGTTTGTTATGCGCTGCCTCAAAAGACTAAAAGTTTTACAATTTTTTACTTGTTGTTCGTTCTTTCGTCTGGTTTTTGTTAGAATGTTTGTTTTTCGCGTTTCAGTATCGGTCAGAATCGGTCCACAATTGAAAATTCACTGGGAAAATTATCAATAAAGCCTAATTTCTACCTTTAAGGGTCAATTTTCTTTTTCAGATTTAAATGGGACCAACTATGAAGTAAACTCTTTCCAATAAAAAAAAAAATGAAATCGGACCAGTCTATAAAAAGTTACGCATGGTCATACATAAAAAAATAAGCATGTCGAATTGAGAACCGCCTCCTTTTTTTCGTCGGTGAAAAATCTTAATAACTATTTATTATTCTTGTACATATTCATTTGATCTGAAAAGAAGTTTTTGTGCCACTTCTTATATGACATTTCCATTTACTCTTCGTTATTGGAAATCTTAGAGGGATAAAGCTTGCTCCGAACGAAATCGATTTTCACCCCGTTTGTGTTTAACTTCCATTTTACTTTGAAACTCTATTAACATTCGTTTATTCAGCTAATCCGGGGGTTAAGAAACACCTTGGGGTGACCACAAGCTCTTAGATTAAGGTTATTTTGAGTGTGCGTAAAGGACAGATGTATTACAAGTCATATACATCTGTCCCTTACACACACTCAAAATAACCTTACTCTAAGAGCTTATGGTCAACTCTCTACACATTTTTAGGGTGCCGTAAAATCGTGTTATCTATTTAAAGTGTGCTGGTATTTCAAACATTCGTCCTTCTGACAGACTGGAAGGTTATTGGCTAATAAAAACTAAAGTTTTAAAAGTTAATTTCATAGCTAAAACGACAGAACTAAATAATCCGTGAACTATTATTGTTTTCAAAACAATTACGTGATATTAAACAAACTTTTCAGTTTATAGTTGAATGCCACCATATTGTTTAGATTGAGGCCTAGAATTCGAATTTATGCTAATAAACGGTGCGGAACCCCTCGAGGGTGAGTCCAAGGAACCTTTGACCGGTGCTCCATTGTAGTTTCGATAGTGTACCCGTTTATATTAAAACGGTAACTATTGTATAATTACAATTTGATAGACACATAACTATTTTTATCTAGGACGATTTGCGGTAATGAGCACATTTTGTTGATTTGTCATCAATCAGTACCGATATATATATTAAACTGTAATCAATAAAATTAACGTAACTGTCATTAATGAGCACATTGTGGACAGATCCGCAATTAACACTGCAATTAATTATAATATACGGCATACCAAACACTATACAAATATTTTTTTATAAGTATACCTTTACCTGTTAAAGTTCAAAGTGAAATAAATATATTTGACTTTGACTTTACCTATAGTTACACAATATACAGCAAGCGTAAAGTACGCATTTTACCCGACTGCTCCAGAAAGAAGATTATGTTTTTTGGGAGTGCATGTTTGTATCAATCCTTGTTTCCGACGCAGAAAAGTTTTATTAAATACTTAAATCAGCTTACTTATTCATAAGATTGATACACGATTGCTCTCTAAACCTTTGAGGAAATATTTTCTCAACTTTTTGTCATCTTCTAAGCTTTGTTAAATAAAAATACCTAGTATGTATCTACAGTTCGCTCCTCGAATTCAGTTGGCGACCGTTTTTCGTAGAAATAAAGGTGCTATCTTTAAATTTATTGGTGCAACCGTCCCATTTTATAGCTGATCTAAACGGGTCCAGAGTTTTTAGCACGTCGTCTATAGCACCCGAGATCTGGTCGTTTTGGAACAAACTGGAACAATAGTCTGGCGTACTTTATAACCGTGTTCTGTGACGATCCAGGAAATAAATAGGACATTCCGATCCGAGTTGTCGTAAAAGAGGATGCGCGTTCTCCTGTCTAGTGTCTATGCGCTAAATTGTGTAGTTGATAAAATATTTAGTTTAACACCAGTCTGGCCAAGGGGTATCGTGTTACTACCCGGTTACTGGGTTGTGGAAGTCAGATAGGCAGTCGCTCCATGTAAAACACTGTTAAATACTGGAACTCAGCTAAATCCGGTTAGTCTGGAAGCTGACCCCAACAGTTGGGAAAAGGCTAGGCTGTTTGGTTAACTAATACTTTTTTGCATAATTATCTGCTTGTTTAGAGTTTACGAATTAATTCGGCCTGTGTATCAACGGCTGGACGAATTTGTTTTAGTAAAGGTGTAGACCGATCTACTAACGGCTTAATCATTTATCAGTATCTACCTATACGGTATAAAAATCAGAGGTATTCTTATTAATTTATTTGCGTTCTACAATGTAAAGAAAATATAATAAGAAAAGGTTTTAAGCCAAGAAACAATTTCTATGTAGAGTAAGGGGACAGCAACAAAAACCAAAAATATTTTTTTCAGAGGTTTTTATATAAGACACCGCCTTTATATAAGATTGAAGAGATGACACACTGTTTGTGCAGACACCATCACAAGGTATAGTGATAAATTGTTTATCGCGATTGATAGCTTAATTGCTCCATTTAGCGTAATGTGATCTCAATGGCTCTGTATCGGTCACGGCTAATGTCAGTGCCGATGGGCGTGAATAGTTTCAGCTTTCAGATTGTAATACCGGACTGTCTGTCAATGGTTTTCAGCATTTTCTTAGTTGCCGATTAGGTAACAGTACCTCCATCAGTACATTTTGGACATCCTACCCTTTTAGAAATACTTTCATTAGGCGTACAGTTAAGAAGTGGAATTATCTGCCGGAGTCTACAACTTCGGGGTTTTTAAGTCAAGAGTGAATAGGTTACTTCTAGACAAGCGTGCAACACCGTCGACCACATCATCGCTTACCGTCAGGTGAGATAGTGGTTCTAGCGCGAGCAGACATAAAAAAAAATATAACTCCAGCCAAGTTACCAACGCAGGATCTGAAGATCAATTATTGAGTTCTAATTTTATGTTCGTAATATTGCGTCTTCTCATAATTTCAGCCGAAAGACGTCCACGGCTGAACATAGGCCTCCCCATGGCGTCGCCATATTGACCGATCTCGTGGGAGGCCTTCCAACGCATCGTCTTCCGGTTTGCGGTCGCCATTCCAGAGACCTTAGTGCGAGTTTTTACTCACGCTCAATCACGTTAACGTAATCTTCAATTTGTATTGAAATTGGATAAGCGCCGTCTGGGGACGGTAAGGCGAAACCTCTTTTTTGTATGCTCTTTGACATAAGAGATCGTTTACGCTATCACGAGTGAGTACGTTAAAAAACTCGGAATAAGCACACAAAACTTTTCGGAACCATCGGCCATCCGTTCTGCGAGAAATGTGCCCTGCCCACTGCCATTTAAGTTTCGCGATTCTTCGGGCTATGTCGGTCACTTTGGTTCTCCTGCGGATATCCTCATTTCTAATGCGATCACGTAAGGAAACTCCGAGCATAGACCTGTCCTGTCATTGCCCTTCGGGTGACTTTAAGTTTCTGATAAGGCCCATTGTGAGCGCCGACGTCTCGGTCCCATAGGAGATCATTGGCAACACACACTGGTCATAGACTTTTGTCTTGAGTAAATTGGACGAATGAAGATACCGCGCAATTTCCCGAACGCCGCCCAGCCGAGTCTACATCGTCTAACACAATTAAATTATTTATTTAATTTATACACACATGGCAATAATAGTAGTTTATGCAATGGTCATATAATCGGGGTTATTAAAACACGAGCGTGGGTTTATCACACGAGGCGAAGCCGAATGTGATAATAATAACACGCGAGTGTTTTAATACCTAATTATAAGCAGTTGAATACACTATTTTATCTTCACTCATACAGTTGAAATAAAAGAAAATTGGAAACGGAAATATATGTGGTATGGCGGGCAATTTAGATTCTCAATGTGTATGACTGCGCAGCGCGCGCCTCCATAGACAATGACACTTTTTTCAACATTAAGTCAATGAGGCCATAAGTGCCAATAAATTAAAAAGTAAAAGTGTGCTATAAAATTAAAAAGTTTTTTTATGATGACAGTTGTTTGAAAATCGAAGGAAAATGTTGCACTTTAATGGTTTTTTTTTTTAATTTTATTTATCCCCGAATATAAAGTACGTATTTATACAATATTTTTTGAATTCATATTTGGAACATTACGTTGAGTGTAGATAAAAATATTTATGGTTTTTTTAGTACTCGTATAAAACCACTAGCTGTCCCACGCAGGTTCGCTCCCGTCAACTGGCTACCTACCTTCCCATCGAAACCGTTTACGCAGCGCACGCAACGGAAACTCTCCAAAAGGAATATTTTTTTCCCGTTTTTGCTACATTTTTCATTTATGCTCCGCTCCTATTGGTCGTAGCGTGATGTTATATAGCCTATAACCTTCCTCGATAAATAGGCTATCCAACACAGAAAGAATTTTTCAATTCCAACCAGTAGTTCCAGAGATTAGCGCGTTCAAACAAACAAACAAACAAACAAACTCTTCAGCTTTATAATATTAGTATAGATTTGTAACAAGCAGCTGCAGCGTGCGGTTTAATCTGACAATTTGTTTAAATAAAAATCTATCATGATCGCGATAGCAAAAGGTCATAAGACTTACCCTTTGGTATTGAAAGGACATTTAAATTTAATATGTCATTAAACTAAAGGATACTCGACAAGAAAACAACTTTGCTTACTCCTTTGAGGTTTTCAGGCGAGCATTATGGCAAATACACTTAAAATATTTTAACACTTCATCCCTTGTGGGTCACAGGATGGATCGAATGACGTCATGGCGACTGTTTGGTATATCGGCGCGTTGCTGATGGAAACGTGGCTGGAGCGCTAAATGGCGCGCATTTTTGTTCAATACATGATCAGAATTCATTAACAGGGTTTGTCAGGAAATCGCTCTGACTCCATCCCGGGTCGTCGAACCGGGAAACAACAAAGATAAGTTTCACATAAAAAAAACGTGGTGATTTTTTTATGCGAAACTTATCTTTGTTGTTCATCCACATGCTATTGATGAAATTGTGTAAACAATAAGAAGATATGCGATTGCAGCAATACTGGAATTTACTGTCATTTATTGAAGAATTCCATTAGATATTGGCAATCTCTGAAGTTATTTGTCAGATCTTTACAAAATTGAAACGGGCGGAAATATCACTGAAAATACTTACAAAAAAATACACTCGGATTGAGAATATTCTCCTTTTATGACGCCAGGAGTTCTGATACAATCGGTTTTGTTGAAATCACATGATGGTACAAGTAACAAACTGATGGAAATTGTTTTTAACCGACTTCGCAAAAAGAAGGAGGTTTTCAATTCGACTGTATTTTTTTTTTATGTTTGTTACCTCAGAACTTTTTATTGGGCGAACCGATTTTGATGATTCTTTTTTAATTTGAAAGCGGGTGCTTGTCATGTGGTCCCATTTAATTTTCATCAAGATCTGATGAAGAACTTCGGAGAAATACATCAGAACTCTTCAATAAATGACGGCAAATCACTCTGGATAGATCCAATCGCATGTGTGTTTATTGTTTACACCATTTCATAACATAACATCACACTGGTACGTTCTTAAGGGGTACGCAGGTGTGAACAGTTCACCCTGGTATACTCTCATTGCACTGGTTTCGTTTAAGTTTCATGTTATTGGGTTAATCTATTCTAGCTTCACTTTGGGCACTATACGCGTAGGTACCTAGCCTATAGAACTGGTCCATTATGTACCACAACTAAAACGTGAAAAATAAAAAACTTTTTTACAAAAATTACAACCGACTTCCAAACAAACACACTACAAAGTGAAAAATAACTTCAATTTCAATTTCGGTAGTCGGTGTCAAAAAATGAAGAAACGTAAACAGGAACACCGACTGCCGAAATTGAAGTTGTTTTTGTTTGGAAGTCGGTTGTAATTTTTGTAATTTGATGCTATATTCGCAGGAGCTCACAACCACCTGGTCTAAAATATGTTAAAATTAATAGTCTATAGTTTCTGAAAATCCAGTTTGGTTTTGTTATTTTTGCCATTTAATTTTGCAAATAAATCTTTAATTCCTTCATTTACATTTGTAAATTCTAACAGCTTTTCAGCTTATAATAATATCAGGTACATTGTAAAGCATTTTCAAGAACTTGCCTAGTGTGTATTATGCTTTTGTTCATAAATATTATATGTTATCCAACACAAGCATTATTAACAGCATTCACCAGCAATATATCTTTATATTGCTGGTGAATGCTGTTAATAAATCTGATATTACTTGTCGTAGGTACGTCACCTTCTTTTATTGTGGAAATCTTCATGGATATCCATGAAGAAATATCATCCGTCTGGGGAGAAAGGAGGGTTATTTCGGACGGCTATGGACCACCCAGTTCCTACTGTTACCACGAGTCGGGGCCCCGTTACACAAGTAAATTCGCGCGTACCTATTCCCGTCTGGATAGGTACGTAGAAAGGTCCAAAACTTCGAAGAATATTTGCATAAAAATGTTGAAAAAATTAGAGTTTTAAGGAAAATATGCCGCGAACTTTTAAATCTCTCCTTATACGTTTTCTGTGTAGTATCGATTCACAACTGTTAAATTCGTGTCCAGATACATTGTATTTTTCTACAAGGTTACAACGACATTACTCACCGTCAGCAGTAGCCTGTAAGCTGACCGGCTGCGATCGAAGTAACATGAGCGAAGATCAGCGCAGTTTTCATTAATTATTGTCAACTTTCGATACGGAAGCGAGCTTCTGGGTGATTGTTCATGTAAGGATTTTTAAACAGCATTGATGTTGGCAACGCTATCATTATTGTGTAACAGGTAAAATTTAAACATTATAAAATAACCACCGACACATTTTATGCTACATAATTTATCTAGTAGTAGACACCACAGACATAAATCTAACTAGATGACGCGATTTTATGTACTTCGCGTGCCAAAAAACGGAGTAAAGTTACGATCAATGATCGTAATCTGAGCTTTTCATTTAGCATTATCGGCACCGGAAATCCACAGAAATCTAGAAAAATACCTTTTTATGCCATGTTGAGCTGTAAAAATGTATAGACAAAGTTGGCCGAGGCATTGGAAATGTTTTCTTTCATTGGTAAGTAAATATGTTTATACCATTCCCCCTCTAAAAAGCTTATTTTATTCACTGAAAACAGTGAATAAAAAGCACTTTTAATCACTGTTTTGGTGTTTGAATTTAGAACACACCAATATATATATTTGACCTCCATCTCAATGCAATACAACCTACTTGCGCATAAAATACTCGATACAAACTTCTTGTGCAAAGAATATTCGAATTTCAAACTCCTTCGTCGATTTAATTTTGAGTTTGTTTATATTTAGGATTTTGATAAGATTTTATTTTGGTCTAGGATGTTTAGTGAATACTTATTTGGATTGTAATTTATTCTAATATTAATTGCATTGGTGTTTAATTAATTATAATTATATAACTTAACGGAGGTGGTCACTGGCACCTGAAACACAGGTGCTGTTTAGGTAACTCAAACTCAAAGGCTCAGCTTCAATTACAAAAAATGTGAATCCCTAAGGTTTCTCATTTTCTGTAAATTTTGAAGGTAATAAACCATTTATTTATTTATTATTATTCCTTGTGCTTTTGGCTTAAATCCTTCTTTTTCTCGTAGTCATGGTATAAAATATAGTATGCAACTCTTGAATAAAACGGATTTATATCGAGGGCCATGAATCACTCGCGTCATTCAGGATTCTAACACTTGAATCACTCGCTATGCTCGTGATTCAATCATCATGAATCACTCCCTACGGTCGTGATTCAGTTGTTAGAATCCTTCACTTGTTCGTGATTCATCTATGGCCCTCGCTTTAAAACCGTCCTTTATTCACTAGTTGCATAATATACTATTTAACCCCCGACTGCACAGCATGATATTCTTCTTGTTTACGTCTTTTTTGTCTGCTTCTTATGCAGTTGGGATTTTGATTTTTTTAATTTTATTTATATCTTTTAGTCAACATTTTTTTTCGAATTAGCTACATTTAAACACATAATTATTTTGATCTTAAGTTAAGTTTATTATTCTTTTATCATACCTAAGAGTAGTCCTTAGGCACGAATGGCTGCACAATCATAATGTATGGAAGACTTACTTACAATTTGTAACTGTTTTCTGTAATTTTGAAAAAAAAAAGACATCATACAATAATAAAAAGTGTCTTTTATTAATATCCTATCTCTGGGTAGTCTTAATTATGTATGTTTTATAAGAATTAATCACGTAGTGCTTTCTCATTGTTTACAAGAGCTGATTATAAATTTGATAAATAATTAACTTATTACAATTTCCTTGTACCTATATTGACATAGTCTTATTATCTGTATTTCAGTTTGTGTCTTGACATGTACTGTATTGACATTTTTGTTTTTTATATTATTGTTACTATTATTATTTTTTCTCTTTTTATTGACTGTTCGGTTTTTGACCAACCTTTTTTAAGAAAATATTTGCTAGCGGCTTATGAACCTAAGAATGTGTATGTAAAGTATTTGTGGGTGGTAATCGTGCGTTCCTATTATCTCCAAGAAGGCAATTGAACACCACCTACCTCGTCTCAACTCCCGGGTCAGCAGAAGACCTGCAGCGTGCACGGCACTTCACAGATAGGCAGTCTAGACGTACTCTGGGTTCAAAGGTCTTGAAGATCGCACACCACACGGTAGTGAGTCCACAAACACTACAGATGCTAAAACGTTTATCTTGAGACACGATCACAACAAGAGAGGAAGAAACGTTCATCCAGCTCAGGGCTCTAATTCGTACTGCACGCCACGGATATATATAACCGCGACGTAGGTCGAAGGCGAGTTTTGTGATGGTTTACCAACTACCCTCAATTCGATAATAAGAATCGAACATTGACATTGATTTCTATTGATATTTACATTGACATTGATTTATATTAATTTGTATTATGCATTTCTTTATAATTGTTGTTTTATTATCCAGGCTTTATTTAAGTACTGAGATTTAGCTGGCTTATTTTTTAATTTTAATATTTAAATTACATACTTGCAAACATTTGTACGCCCTCTGGCATAACATAGCGTACTCTTTATTACCTGAATATACCATTATTATTGTACCTATGTTAAACAAATGAATAAATGACTTATGACTTGTTCGACATTAACCAGTACCTTGTTATATCATATTGGCTCCACTTGATGGACAGAAAACTCACTATGCTCTTTTTCTTTCATTGAAATAAAACGAATGGTGCAGTTAAGCTAAGCTGCCGGAGTCTTTGTTTCCTGATAGCGAAAACCTTGGGGTCAAGAGTGAATAGGTTGCTTCTAGGCAAGCGTGCTTCACCGTCGACCACATCATCGCTTACCATTACGCGAGATAGTGGTCAAACGAAGGAAATCGTAAAAAAAAAATAGTTAAATAATTTTGGTCAGAAGTGAGTTGAGGGTAAGCGACAGTAAATGGTGTTAGTAGTGTGATTTATATTTTATTAACAATTGCATTTCGTAGAAAGATGTTTAGAAGCTATATGGGTTCATTAAGAAACTTTTGGAATATACAGTAAAAATTATATGATTTTTTTTAAATTTATTTCGAACTTTAATCTACTCTCCTTTAAAGTTTGTGAAGTGGCGGTTATCACATTTTGGCTGTTAGGCATCAATATACACAAATACACAGAGACACACGACAAACTTATAACACCCCACTTTTTCCATCGCGGGTTAGAAACTACTAAGAAGTGTGTATCAAAAATAATAATTATGTTTCACATAATTGTTCAATGCAGGAAGCAATGAAAGGAAGAAAGTTCCCGTATACAGGCGCAAAGTGACAATCTTTTTTACATTTTCTTTTTCTAAAATTTTATTTTAGATTGAAATTTCAAATGCACTTTGAAACCATCACAACTATGAAAAGTAAAGCAAATTACAGTTCAGTAGGTAGGGTAGGTAGGTGGTAGGTTGCCTGAAAAAACAACTGCTTACATAGTAGTATCTACCTATAAAAGTGTTCCATGTTAATGTCTAAGGAATTTCTCACTTCAAAAGACAAAACTAGTATTACAAGCCTCGGGGTCTAACCGCTACTTGTATATTTTGTAGCTTGTGTCTATATACATTTAAATTTGTTGGCATTTCGCATCGCACCCCGATGTGGATTAGTACGGACTTCATTTAAATAGTTTCCATACATCGCGTGTGTTACTCGCCCCTACTTTGAATATAATTACACGAGATTTAGTTTGTTTGTTTGTACTAGATTAACGTAGATGGAATTCGGGTTTCGAAAGGTGCTATAAATACATGCTCTGTACATAAAATAACAAAAGTAAATGCACTGAAAATTCAGCTGAAGTACAATATTGATTAAACTGTACTATGCGGGGACCAAAAATGTCCTAGAACCAAAAATTCGAAGACATGTGACATCCACCAACCCGCACTGGGCCCGCGTGGTGGATTACGGCCCATTCCCTCTCACAGAGAGGAGGCCCAGCAGTGGGAACATTAATGGGCTGATGATGTGATGTGATGTGTGATGTGATGCGGGGACAGGTTGTTACCCATGGTATACTATAACTTGTCAAGCGAATTAGTGGATACAATAGAAATTACCATTGTCTTTTTCCGATTCGGCGATCTGGACGGTCAACTGTATACTTGTAAGTACTTATAACAAAGTCGTACTTTTGTATACGACTCAAGATCGAGGGATAAACCTGAAACATTGTTTTTCTTATTTTCCAAGTGTAAAATAGTTCTGAGTATTTTTAAAAGAAAGGTAAATAGTCGAAGAACCTTGGAGATCGTTGTGCTTTATGAGTACATACTTAAATTTTTAAGAATTTCATCTTATGAAATGAAAATTAAATACTTCATATTTTAATTTGCTTACTTCACGCCAATGAACAATGATATTATTTGACGTTCAATTTAAATTAATCGGTAACTGGCTGACGTCATTTTTCGCAGAAGGTTCGATTGCGTTAGGCGGAGATACAGTAGTGGATCTAAGTATATGAGAGTGCAAAGTCTAGTTTTATTATATTCGGAGGTAGTTAGTGAGAGAAGGCGGCACACGAGGCCCGCCCTTTGCTACCATTAACCCGCGTCCATTAAGTAATGGCTCCCTAATGGTGCGCTCAGCAAACACCGTCCTGGTTTCACTTGGCTTAGCTCAACTTAACATGCATTTAGCCCCGTCGTCTCAACTTACGTCTTTTGTCATACAGATAAAGTGGAGTATCTTCTTATTCTGCACCGAGTATGTAAATGGAACATGCGGTGCTTCGTATTATTTATAAGTTGAAGGAAACTTTATATCGCTCTGCGGAATAAAAGTATGATGAAACAGTATGGTAAGTTAAATTATTCCATGCTTCATTGTTAATGAAATAAGGTACCGCTATGAAGGATAACTTTGGAATGTAACTTTATGTTACAACGAAGTTTCCTCCAAACGAACTGCCTTCATGCACCGAACAGACGACCGCTTTTGTTCTCTACTAATTACAACGTCCAAACTTATATCTACATTTATATTTAAACCATTTCAAATTGTTAACACAGTTTTAATAGCGAAAAAGCATTTTATAAATTGTCTCTTGTTATAAAATGATCAAAGAAAAGATAAAATGCAAGCAACGAAGCAACTCAAGCTGTTTCGCAATTAAAACCTTCTCAGTGGGTGCAATGGATATGAATTGTTCACGAGTAGTTCCTTGCAGCAGCTTCCCCTCCCCCCCCCCTCCTCGGGCCTGCAGCGTCGTCGTCGCGCGTCGGCTTGGCTCGGTTGCGCGCCAAGGACTACTTGAAATGCCCCAGTTCCGAAGCAAAAAGAGTATTTCACTTTTGTGCTGGAGTGGCAGCCTAATGTAGTGCACATACTGCATATCCGCTGCGCCACTGGATAAGCTTACGATGTTTACCATTATTTGGGGTACCAAGTTATAAAGTAAAAAAAAACAAACCAAACAAAAATCTCTTCTTCTATTTGACTCGCTGGAAAACTCTCTAGATCCTTTGGGACCAGTAGGCGGCAACGCCAATAGCAGCGTTAGTGGCGTTAATTAGGTCTTTTAAAGTGTAGGTATATGGGCACTTGAGGTACTCCAGAATATGAGTGTCATATTCTGCACTGGGGCCCTCACATAACAAAGTTGTCGATACTTCCGTTGAGTAAGTTTGGCAAGTAGGTAAAAGAATTCTTTAAACTTTTTCATAAATATTTCAGTGAGAGTGCAACCTATTAGCACGAAGCAATGAATCCTGTCTGTCAGTGGACAGCTGTGGCAGTGACCTTGTCACGGCGCGGGTGGCGAGGGTGCCGGTGACGCGCCGCGGGCTACGTGCCGTGTCCAGTGGGTGATTAATGAACCAGCATTATTCGCACTATACCGATCAATCAATCACGCGTAACCTGTTGCCGGAGGCATCGGCTCCTCGCACTATTAAATAACTATCATTGTTATCTTGTTAGTAACTGTTTGAGCCCAGGTGTGCTTGAGGCTCACTTGACGGGTAACAATTACCTCACCTAAGTGGCTTTTTATTAATTTGATGGATATGATGCGATGCAATGAAAATACGATTCTTTTGTCGCATCTATTAATTAGAAGGCGCTGTAAGTATCTCTACAAAGCAACGACATAAATGCCACTGCACATCGTTAAAATTACTTTTTAAATCTCATTAGGTTTTCAACATTATTCTTGTGCGGGGATTCAATTTTATTTTACCAACCTTTGAAAATGGCTTGCAACGAGAGTGGTCAGGATTGGCACTCCGCCACATTTTGTTTGCAACTGTTAAACAAACATAAATTTCTGTCGATGTAACGAACACTTAGACATGATACATGAAGTTTTTCGCTAACGTAACTTTCGTATTCGTGCATGATCTTCGGATTACACGAGTTTAATTTTCCAATCTAGGATGTTGAGATTGTGGTATTGAACTAGAAAGTTAGTAATTTTGGCCTCGTCTTCCTATACAAACCTGTCCTAATTTTTGTGTGTGCCAAGCCAGGACAATGAATCAGGATATTACCTACTTACTTGCCATTCTAGTTTCAAAAACAAGCCTCATGTAATCCGGGCACAAGACTTTGTCACGCAGAACTTTATGTTTTCCATATACCATAATTAAGTATAATTAAATCATTTCATATGCAAATGAATGTTCAGTATGTTGTCATGTTAGTTATCGCTAACATCTATGCATGTTCGCGCAATAACATAAATTAAGTAGTCCACATAAATATGGGAACCGCCTACTGTACCTACATAAATACACTCGCATGATGTTACATAACCTTTAGTGTTGTTATTAATCACCTTTTCTGTCACGCGACACTTCCGACATCAGTTTTGAATCACGCCTATCTGTCAACATGTCAATAAATATTTTGTACCACATGGGCGGGCATTCCGATAAATAAAGGTTTTCGATACTGCGGTGTTCACTAGTAACACTTGTTAGGGTTTGTGTTTTAAAATAAAACAACCAGATTTATCAGTAAGTAGACAGCACTGAACACTCCAGACACTACCCCTAGTGCAATTTAATAATGAATAGACGTAAACATTAAAGTGCTGACTACATTTATTTAAGAGTATACCACAGATACGGTACAGAATACGTAATGCCGCGCTTCGGTCTAAAACAGGAATCGCCGATGTGGGCTTCAAGTCTGCTAGGCTGAAGTGGGATTGGGCGGGTCATGTATACAGAATACACAATGACAGTTTCACCATGCAGTGGGAACCAGAAGACGGGCGTCGTAGCCGAACAAGAGTGGAGAAACGCCTCTAGCGCGTTACGCCAGCGTTTCCTAGCTGGCGTGACGAATTAGAGGTGTTTACGGGCGATTAGCCGGAGAAAGTAAAATATATCGGAAAGGTGGACATTACAAGCTTATAAAAAAATAGTTTTAACGAAAATTTGCGCTTTCAAAATCAAATAAAAAAAAAAACAACAAAAGCTTTTTTGACTAATTTAGAACTTCACTCCACAACTATGACTTATTTGTTTTACACAGCTTAAGACGTTGTGTGAAGTTCTTCGTACTCTAATTAACGAAATAATGTTGCTGGCTTTGTTTAGTTGAACACAATTTTATAAGTAAAACGCAGACTCGAGCCGTGTGATCCGTATAATACAAATGAAGTGGCACAAGAGACATTGGCATTGACATTGATATAATTTTTTTTCTTTAATTTTGTGGCTATGCCACTGGCTTGGTTACGAGACCTTTAAGCCAAGTCTTTAATAGAAAAGTGATTAAATGTTGTGTTGCCAACAAATAAACATTCGTTAATTTCGCGTCATAAGGCTTAAAAGTGTTAAAGCTATATTTGTAGTAAAGTCCAGCAATAGTGTGAAAGTGCGGTCAGATTTAGTTTACTCGGGTGGAGTAGAGTAAGCTTACTTTGTGTAATGGTGGCGTGGGGCGAGACTCAAAGTAAACTGTAGCGAATCGTCGGCTGTCCGCAATCACCGCCATTGCTATCCACTTCGGACTCGTTAGCTTAGTACTTAGCTGTTTGATAGATATTTATATAAACTTTTTGATTTGTATTATTAGATTAATTGGGACCGGTCGTGTGGCGAAATCTATGTTCAGCAGAGGACGTCTTTAGGCTGAAAAATTATGATGATGAAGAATCAGAATTATCGGTTTAAGATCAGATTTCGTAAAATTCAAGTAGCAGTGTGAATACGTAATTTCATATTTAATTACTTTATTGTTTTCTGTTCGAGAATCTTACTGCTTGCAAGAGCGAAGAAATAAATGTAATAAGTAATTGTTTTGATTTAATTAACAAGCACTGCATCTTGGCAGTCGAAGTCAGTTGAAGTCCGTGAATGCATAAAACACAGCTATTTGAAATAGTCAGAAATTTCCAACAATTTAATCTCCAATGAATCTCAGAATGAGAACAGATCATTGCCCTGCAGTGGCCATAGCAAGCCCGTATAATAGGATTAACAGTTTGATCCACCAATTCCATGATAAATGTGTATTCAGTTAATTAGTTCCAGCCAATAAATCACGTCCGAAGCGTCACAGGAATGTTCCCTTTAACGAGTTTTGTTGTGGTATGCGATTAGACTGCAAACTCCATCACTTTGAGCACAAACAGGCCTCTACGATACTCCCAGCTTCACCAAATGGAGCGTGAAGCCAACTTTTTGTCCCGTTTAGTAGTACTTGCGGAAGTTACTCTCAAACTGTCAAACCAAGGGTGCCTGATTGATGGTTTTTGTGGTTGTGCACATAAATATCAAGCCAGAATGTAAATATATGTACGGAGTAAATAATCTTATTTCTTAGGATCCGATCTTTGTTAACGATAACAAGGTTTAGTGGATTGGAAATTAAAGAAGCATGATCAGGTTTAAACGAAGCACATTTTTTCCCATAAGCTGTATGTTATCTTCTTAGTCTTTAATCTTGTTAGATAAATATTTTTGTGTGGTAAATTCGTCAATAATCCGATAAGCTTCTGCTTAGTAAATCCGAATATAACGATATACAATGTGTTTGTACACTATACTTGACGAACAGAGCGGTGTACCTAAAATTCACAACGCACAACAAACATACATAAAACGATTTATGTATGTTTGTTGACGATTTTCTCGCGTTTGGCTGAACCGATTTTGATGCGGTTTTCAGAAAAGTATTTATTACAATCTGGAGAAGGTTTTGATTCAGAACAAATGGATACTCCGTGACGCCGTTATATGTATGTATCTTTATCCACGCGTTTCTCCGAAAGTTTTTATTGGATTAAGTATCTCTCAACTTAGATTGTAATGCAATTTTCATCAGGATCGGTTAAGCAATTTACAAGATATGGAGCATGGATGGGGGACCAAAAATAAATAACCAAAAAAATAACAGACTTCAAAAACAAAACACTAAAAGTGTTAAATAACTTTAGTTTCGGATGTCGCAAAACGATAAAAACATAACTTAACATCTAACATAGAAGAAGATACCGACTTCTGAAACGAAAGCTATTTTGCACTTTTTAGTGTTTTGTTTTTTAAGTCGGTAATTTTTTTGAGAAAAGGTTTTTTTCTGTAGCGTTTTCCAATGCACACATATGCACGTAGTGAAAATACCTAATAGTTTATCTACGATATTACCTATGATATTACCTATGTCAATATTCATCATCAGCATCAATATTATCGCATGAATAACTGAATGTTTGTAAAGAATGACGTGTGTAACGTAAACACGTGACTACGAGAGCGGCGTAGCAGAGCTTTGCCGTGCGTAGACACTTGCTACGGACGTACTCGTAGCAGTTTCGCGTAGCACCTTGACGCTCAACTTCGCAGGTAATCGCAACAATTTTGTTGCCTCAAAAGACACTTGGTATTCTTGTTAAGAATTATCGTACTTGCAACTAATTTTGCTACTTATTATTATGAACATACGAATATTTGTTAATGAATCACGTCTCTACGGCTGAAACATTCAGATATTACTTGGTAAACAGGTAGATTACCTGGATGAAGACATCACGGGTCAGTGGCGAATTCATCGGATGGAGGGAGGCCCCCTTAATATAAAAAAGGAATGTTTCGAAATGTTGTAATAAATGTTTAATTCTCTCCTTGTTCCCATGGGCCACCTGAGACCGCAGGCCCTTGGCATTTGCCTGCTCTTTCTCTATTGTTACGCAACTGGACATAGGATACTTTTTACATTAGAAATTCGTTTCTGCAGGACGAAAAAATTATCAGTTGATCGAAGTTGCGTGCAGATGCTTTACTAGTGTAATATTCATGTTTAAATATCTGTCGTTAACGAAACTATATAACTGCGCAATCTTCGTTTTTGCACCGGTCACACTGTTTCGTATTACCTATCTCAATTATGTTTGGTTGGCTAATCGATCCCAACACGTGTCCTTATCATTACGTTTCCGAAGACCTTTATATCTATACTAATATTATGAATCTGAAGAGTTTGTTTGTTTGTTTGAACGCGCTAATCTCAGGAACTACTGTTAGGAATTGAAAAATCTTTTTGTGTTGGATAGTCCATTTATCGAGGAAGGCTATGTAACATAACGCTAAGATCAATAAGAGCGGAGCATAAATGAAAAATGTTGCACAAACGGGCAAAATTATTATTTTTTGAAAGTTTCCGTTGCTTGCGCTGCGTAAACGGTTAAAGTTAGTTGACGGGACCGAAGCCGCGTGGGACAGCTAGTATACATATAAAGGTCATCGGAAAGTGTATTTCAATATACTTACGTTCATCATATTCGGTGCTGCGCCGTTGTGCGGTAATCTATATAAATCACACAGGCCGCTATCGCTCTCCGATAAAAATTACATCCATTGATCATTTCCCACACGCATGGAGTGATAAAGTATTGAAAGACTGCATATATGAACTTTTATAAATATATGTTAGAATTGTGACAGATATAAATAATGGTCAGCGATAGTGACCTAGTGATCTCCAAAGATAAGTCCACTTGGGGAATAAAGAATTTTGACTGTATAAATAATGCTTTTGTGAAAATGCAATGCGAAATTGATTTCGCGCACTCGTCGCATACAGACGTGCTCATCAATGCATTAAAAATAATATAAATTAACGTTTTAGCATAAATAGTGACCTAGTTTAGTATATTGACGTGTTATACAGACACTCATTGGAAGTGCTAATAAGCGGAAAAATGGACTGACTGTATTATATATTATTATAATCTGTAAGATGGAAGGCAGTCCCTTTAATCGGAGTGAGGTGATGCGGAGCAGCCCTCCTTCAACACCTACACCGACCCAGCCCCAACAACCGAGACGTCTTCAAGCCAAGGAAGAAATTGAAGTAGTCTCAACTGCGGAGATACAGAACTGGATGGGTTCTATTGACCAACACTTGGGTGAGGTATGTGCTATTGCTTCTGAAGGAAAGCTTAACTCAGATCAGAAGCTAAAAATAACCAATTTGTGCCGAAAGGTTGGATATGGAGTCTCGCAACTGGCTGTTCAATACCAGTCGCTTAAACAAAATGCCCTTAAGACCCATAACTCCCTAAAAATATTGACTGAAGAAAGAGACTGCGTAACGGATCTAAAGGAGTCTGTAATGGAGATGAATCGGACTTTTAAGGAATCCTGTGCAAAGCGGCAGGAAACACCTGCATCATCCTTTGCAGACATGGTGAAGAAGGGGTCTAACAACTTCGTTCGTCCTAATACTTTTAGCTCCGTGGCGATTTATCCCACCGACAGTTCAAAGACCAGCGATGAAACCAAGAACATAGTCCAGAAAATTATATGCCCAGGTGAAATGAAGCTAAAAGTGAGAGGCGTACGCAAGATAGGGAAAGGAGGACTCATAATTAGCACAGAGACGAAAGAGGACCTAGATAAGTTGAGGCAATCAGTTCAAACTGCTTCTTCAGGGCTTACCGTCGATGAACCGAAAAAGCGCAAACCCCGCATAATAGTGATTGGAGTTCCAGCATCAATGGCGGAAAATGAGGCATTTACGATCAAAACTTAGCCGACAAACTGCCAACTATATCCAGAGATACATTTTTGACGTTAATTAAACTAAGCCACAAATCTGGTAGAAAAGATGTTGAGAACTGCAACTGCATCTTAGAAGTTCCTGCGATCATTCGCAAAGCTCTCATCACACAAGACAGATTGTTCATAAATTGGACTTCCTGCCCGGTACGAGACTTCACACTGGTAACGAGATGTTACAAGTGCCAGCAGTACGGTCATGCGGCCAAGACATGCCAAGTTGCTACCCCCACATGTGGACATTGCGGTGAAGAAGGACACACTATCCACGACTGCACAAAGAAAACCGAAGCACCAAAATGTGCAACAAGTCTGCGCTTCAAAAAACCAGCCAGCCATCAAACGGGAGCACAAGAGTGCCCTACAAAAAAAAAAAATCTGCCGAAAACAGGTACATTAACTCGATTGATTATGAAGGCGCCTAAGAGCGCCACATATTTCGAATATATTTAAGACTTAATTTAATTGTTTATATTTTTCTTATTCTATGGATAATAACTTATTGACCGATATAGATAATACATTTCGTACCGATGCAAAGTCATGTGAGGTTGAGGACTGCAGGCAATATCTTTCTGAATATCAAAACTCACTAACCATACTGACTCAAAACATTCGCAGGATTTATAAGAACATAGACAGCTTTAACGTTTTTCTTCATAGACTTAACTTTGATTGTGACATAATGGTACTAACCGAGTGCTGGCTATCTAATCGCCAGGAACATCTCCCAGAAATTCCGGGATATAACTTATTGTATACTACAGTAAACAATAATCAAAACGATGGTGTGGTTGTTTATTGGAGGGAATCATTAATGGTCTCAATCGAAGAACCAATACTTCAAGACTGTGTGAGTAATTGTTTGGTTATCAAAATTGGTACAAGTACAGCAATAATCACTATATATAGGTCCCCTTCTGCTAGAAACTTAGACTCTTTTCAGGCATCCTTAAACCAGATCTTTGAAGCACTAAGCTCATTTAAGAATGTTATATTAACAGGTGATATTAATATAAACATAAACTCTGAAAACTGCGACCCTGGGACCCAAGATTACCTTAATATCTGCTCATACCATGGTTTTCGCCCCGCACACACATTGCCTACTCATCAGAGCGGTTCCTGTCTGTATCATATGATGATCAAATCAAACTTATCATATGTTACGCTTGTTACTAACTCAACTATTACAAACCATCACGCTGTTCTACTAACCCTAAACTTAACGCTGCCTAAGCTAAATCGTCCCCAGACGAAAACGCAATTAAACACAAACAAACTCGAATGTGATTTATGCAATCTTGACTTTAACCCAGTTTACAATACTGCTGACGCTAATTTTGCTTTATCGTATTTAACAAAACATGTTCAATTAGCAATATAACGTAATACGACTTCTATTATAGTAAACAAAAAACTTCGTAACATCAAGCCTTGGATGACTCCTGGCCTAGTTCGGTGTATAAGACACAGAGATAAACTTCATCAGAGATCTAGGAGTAAACCTGATAATTTAATCATTAAAATAACCTATAAGATATACAGAAATTTTTGCAACTAATTCTAATTCATTTTTATCGTAATTAATTTTTAAGTTCTTTAGGAGGCTAAAGAACTTAAAAATTAATTACGATAAAAATGAATTAAATAGAGCAGGAAACAATAGTAAGCAACTTTGGAAACATATTAAGAACGTCATCTACAGGACAAAACAACGTGAATCAAATTCGAGCTTGCTGCTTTCTAATCCATCACCTCTCTTGTCAGCCAACCACGCTAATAACTTTTTTGTAAATGTTGGGAAAACTCTTGCCGAACAGATTCCAAAGCATTACTGTGTGTCACCATCTGCCCAAAATAATAGATGTGCTTTAAAATCTTTTGGCTTGCTGGATACTGACGAAGACGAAATAACCCGAATCAAATCAGGACTAAAAGATGACTGTGCAGTTGGATGGGATAATATAAGCAATAAGATCCTTAAAACCTTTAAGCATATCCTAGTACC
The DNA here is from genome assembly GCA_947562075.1 of Orthosia gracilis. Taxonomy (NCBI): domain Eukaryota; kingdom Metazoa; phylum Arthropoda; class Insecta; order Lepidoptera; family Noctuidae; genus Orthosia; species Orthosia gracilis. Next base: position 16,777,569 of record OX387274.1, read on the forward strand.
TCCCTTAACGCATATATTTCGTATTTGTTTATCTGAAGGTATTTTCCCTAGATGTCTGAAAAAAGCAGTTGTAGTCCCTATCTTTAAATCCGGCAACAAAAACTTAGTAAGTAATTATAGACCAATATCTTTACTCACTTCAATATCTAAAATACTAGAGAAAATTGTAAACAGTAGACTAGTTAATTATCTAGAAAAAAACAATCTATTATCATCTGCACAATTTGGGTTTAGACCCAAATTATCCACAGCTGATGCGGTGCACAGTTTGACAGATTATGCCACAGAAGAACTTGGCAAAGGAAACCAGACCCTGGGGGTTTTCCTTGATCTAGCCAAAGCCTTTGATACAGTATCCGTTCCTATGCTTCTAAAAAAATTAGAGGCTTTAGGAATTAGGGGAACACCGCTGAGACTTTTTGCTGACTATTTAGACAATCGATTTCAATATGTTAAAATAGACGATATTACAAGCGATGAGCAAAAAATACTGGTTATGGTGTTCCTCAGGGAAGCATTCTGGGCCCAACCCTATTCCTGATTAACGATCTGTGTAATTTAGATATTAAACAAGGCAAACTCATATCTTATGCCGACGACACGGCGTTAATCTTTACCGCAAAAACCAGTAATGCTTTGTACGAATACGCTCAACAAGGTTTCAATACTGTGACTAATTGGCTACAAAGCAATTTACTAACACTTAATGCTGACAAGACAAAATACATTCACTTCTCCATGCGCAAACCTCAATTTAACATTTCTAACTCTCATCTGTATGCCCATAAATGTGGATTCCAACCAGTCAACATGTGTAATTGTCCTTTTATCCTCAAAACAGGTACATTAAATATCTCGGGGTTATCATAGATGAAACACTCTCCTTTAGACCTCATATTGATAGCCTAGTTAATAGAGTGCGCAAATTAATTTATGTTTTTAAAAAGTTGAGAACGATTGCAGATTCAAAATTGATCAAACAAATCTATTTGGTCCTAGGTCAATCTGTAATCCAATACTGTATCACCTCATGGGGTGGACCACCAAAAACGCATCTACTGCCTCTTGAAAGGGCTCAGAGAGCAATCTTAAAAGTAGCCATGTTCCACCCTTTTCTCTACCCCACTGATCTGCTTTACAAATCCTGCAACGTGTTAACTGTTCGCCAGCTTTTCATTATGCACTTAGTATTAAAACAACACACCATGCTTTCCTATAACGCCGAATACATAAATAATAAGAGACGAAATGACATTGTCTGCGATTCTAATGCATCCTCAAAATATGTCTTTGTAAATAGATTCTTCACATTCTTAGGTCCATTTCTGTACAATAGATTAAATAGAAAATTAAGTATCTATAAATTAAATTATTTTAGCTGTAAAAATACTATTCTTGAACATCTTCTTAGCATCTCTTACCTAGAGACAGAAGATCTCCTGATTGTAACAAAATAATAATTCCACTGTGTCTTTAAATTTAATTATTCATATACAAGTTATACCCATTGTTAATTTATTATTATTATAAGTTCTTAAGCACTTTATAGCCTGAAACACAGGTTCAACCTAGTTCAGGCAAATAAGCAATTGTCCTGTCAGTGATGATGGACCGATCCCAGTACAATGTGATACTGCCATTATCGAGAACTGGGTCGGGCACATACCTGTAGTACGGTACCTCCGATGCCACAAGAGTGTATTTCAGAGCAAGTTGCTGATGGATAATCCTGGCTACAAGGTTGTGCCTATGCAAGTACTCTTCGTTAGCTAGACGAGAACAACCAGAGATAATGTGGCGGATCGATTCACCCGGGCGGTGACATGCCCGACAGATGTCAACCGTGCCATCCTTCACAATAAATCTCCGGTAGTTATTCGTCATGATAACTTCGTCCATAATTGCACAGACAAAACCTTCGGTTTCCCCAAAGAGGTCACCGAAACGCAGCCAGGCTACGGACGCTGATTGATCTACATCGGGCCCATGTAGGGCCCGGAAAAAGCGTCCGTGAAGCTCCTTACTCTGCCATACTTCCCTGCGGTCTTTAGTATCAAGCACTACAGGCTTGCGCCAGTTCTCATTCGCCAAGGAGAGCGGGGTGAGTCCCTTGTCCACAGCCACTACATCTCGATGCATACCCACGTCGGTGTTTAGAAAGTATTCCCTGAGATTGCATATCTCGCGGTTGTGGAGGTTTTTGGCATTTAAAAAGCCACGGCCTCCACACTTCCGCGGGATATACAATCTCATGACCGATGATCGTGGGTGATGCATTCGATATGCAGTCAGCAGTGTGCGGACCCGCCTATCCAGGGCGTCAAGTTCCGTTTGAGTCCATTTGAGTATGCCGAAAGAGTACATCAATACCGGCATGACCCAACCGTTGAAGGCTGGTTTCCGCCCGAAAGAAGGCTATTGAATACCTTCTTCAGGCGGCCAAAGAAGCGCTCCCTCAACGATTGCTTCATGTCAGTAGTGCTGATACCTAACGCTTCCGACATACCCAAATACTTATAGGTTTCGTTTGGAGAGAGGGATCTCAGGTTTATGGAACCCGTGAGTTGAACTCCTACGGATTCCACAATCTCCCCTCGCTTTACATGCATGACCGCACATTTGTCCACACCAAACTCCATCCTGATGGCGCTACTAAAAGTTTCAGTTACTTTTAGTAGCTCCATCAGTTGAAGATTGTTGGGGGCAAAGAGCTTCAGGTCATCCATGTAAAGGAGGTGAGATATAACCTGACTACCTCTCTTCAACCGATAGCCCAGCCCTGAATTCTCCAAAAGCATGCTTAGAGGATTCAGGGCTAGACAAAACCAAAGTGGACTCAAACTATCGCCCTGGAATATACCTCGCTCGATCCTTACAGGTTCGCTATTCCTCTGGATATTTCGACATCCTGGATAGCGAAGGACTGTGCTCCATTGTCCCATACACGACATCAAGAAGGTGCGTAGAGTTGTATCTATTTTATACAATTCTAGCACCCTCATGAGCCATGTATGAGGCACCGAGTCATAGGCCTTCTTATATTCTATCCAACATGTCGACAGATCCTTTCGGGAACGCCGAACCTGTTGGCTAATGGCCATATCTATGAGGAGTAGCTCCTTAGTACCGCGGGACCCGTTCCTACATCCATTCTGAGAGGCCGACATGATCGAGTTATTATCGACGTGTTTATTAATTTTATCTCTCAAAATGGATGTAAGAACCTTATAGACCATCGTTAAACATGTAATAGGTCTATAATTTTTGGGTTCCGCGGTGCTACCAGATTTGTGGAGCAGGTGGGTAATTCCTGTTGTAAGAAACTTGGGTAGCGAACCAGACTCTAAGGCTGCCTGGTACTGAGATGCCAAACGAGCGTGCGACCTTTGCAGCCATTTTATCCAGAAGATGTGCAGCCCGTCCGGCCCTGGAGATTTCCAGTTCGGCAACGGACGGACTGCACGGGCTACATCTTGGGGGCTGATCGTGATAGCCCCCATTTCTTGTATTGGATCACACGCTCGCTCAACATCCCGAGTCCAATCACCTTCGGTGTGACTGACAGGCACCGACCAGATGCTGCGCCAAAATGTGAACATGGCATCATCATCCGGCAGGCGCGTATCAGTCACACCTTGGTCGGGTCGCTCCCAAGCTCGGTAAACCCACCTTTCATTTCTTTGGAATGTGCGATTCTGGGTGTATCGCTCCACTCGCCGCCTATACCTACGAATCCGATTTGCCCATGCATACACTTTTTGCTTCAGGAAGTCGATGCGCTCTGTGACATGGGATATATAGTCTTCGGGGCTGACATCGGTCCCCGAAAACGCCCGTCTCACAAAGCGCATCACTCTTGGGCGATTATTGCCCTCCCTGAAGCAAATTAGTTTGCCGATGAGTGCTCTGGCCCCACCAATACGACGTTCGATCCTGCACTGCCAAGCCGGTACGGCTGGTTTCTGTCGTGTAGCTCTATCATCTGCAAATTTGACGTGAGCTACACGACATGCCGCTACAGCCGCGCAGTACATGATCGAATGTGTATCAGTGAGGTCTTCGCAGTCATCAAAATAGTTTGACAACTGCGAATCCAGAACAGCCACCAGCGCCCTATTTTTGTTATGCATGGGCAAACGAGGTAATCGTGGCCTAAGTTCGGGTGGCATGTAGCGATATTCCCGAATAGCACACTCCAAAGCACTCCTCAATTCATCATTGCACTGGGTACTTACGTTTGTAAGCATGTCACTACTCGCCTCGTCAGCGTGGATGGGAGTATGGTTGGGCTGTGGTGGCACCACAGCCTGCGACGATGGAGCAGTGACACGGTCACCCATTTCCGTTCGGAGGCGATCAAGTACAGTATCATCCAACATACGATTACGCTGGATGACCCGCACCTGATCCGAGAGTCGTTGGGCCGAAACGTTGACGGCTGGCTCAAGCACCTGAAACAAAGAGAGCATCCGGACCCGGTACGCGGTCAGGTTGTTTCCTCCCTCTGTAGCCCCAAAGTATGCGCGCATGACATTTTCATTGATAGATTGTGTTCATCTCATGCGCTGCACACTTCCGCCGGGTGCTGGGATCCTATCAGAGACCGGTAGGCCTCGAGGTCCTAAGCGGTCCGGCGGCCGGCGTCCTCCCCGTCGACGCGCAGGTGGTGGTGTCGTCGGCGGCGAGAAGTACTCGTCGCTCGAGCTCGACGCAACTGCCACGGCCGGCGTCACAGCACTCACGATGGGGCTGGGTTCTGGCGGCGGCGAGGCGGAGCTGGGCGACGAGGCCGGAGGTGGTGGGCGTGCTTTTCGTGCTGCAGCTCTTGTCAACATGTCTTTTTACATTTTATTTATCTTGGTGTTGTGGATATTGTTCATGTTTAAATATCAGGTGCTATTGCAGGTTTTTTTTTCCATTGATTCTTTGCATGTTGTGGTTTTTTTTCTTCAGATTATTGTATATTACTTGTATATTATTTAAAAGGAAAATTCGGAGAGAAAAAATATTTGACGTCCGTGTTGACAGCCGAGCCACAGATTATAATGCTGGATGAATGGCTAACTGTGATCGTCAAGTAATTTGTCGTGGTAATCGTAGACGATTAAAACAAGTTTCTATTTTAAGCCAATAGTTAGACCAATAATTAATTGAGATTCATTCATTCAGACCATTTGGCCGATAATTCATTTAATACCGTATATGATAATGTACTCTGCGTTTGATACCTTTAAAACATTAAAATAGATAGAACACTCATGGTGAACTTAAGACGTTTTATATAATATACATAAAACTATGTCAATGCAGCAGGCATGTGCAATTTTGAGCTTTGTGCTAATTGCGAAGATTCTTAATTGAATTAAAAATATATTTTTTTGATAAATCAGAAATTATGTTTTGAATTTGGAATTAACTGTCGTCCAGCTTTGTTTGGATAGAGAAAGAAGAATCAGTTACTTTCAATATTCAATTTAAAACATAGAACTATTTCGATAACAGAAGCTTATTTTTTGATAATAAGAAAAATGCCAAATGATGTGAAGTAGGTATTAAAATGGTGGCATGTCATTGAAGTGACAGAAATATGGGTAAATTAATTGTCACTGTCTTATTAAATCGATGTCAAGTTTGTTGCTAAGGAAATAAATACATTTAAGCAAAATTCAACTAATCCTACCGGGGTTCGGGGTTATCCGAAAGGAAGCTAGAGCCCCGGTACGAAGGCTAGAAGGAACGGCGCGGGGTTTTTAGTCAGTACAAGTCTGACACTATCTCCCGCTCCACCCAAGAGCGGGATTTGTCATAAGATGATTTTCCCCGTCGACAAAAAAAAAAAAAAAAAAAAAATCTAATTGTATTAGAATGTCTGTAGAAAAATTAGCTGATGGTGGGCCACGAAACATTTTCGACAGTACAAAGATTTGGCATTTTACTTTCTCAATTATATATAGTAATAATTAATAGGTCGCTTACAAATACAACAGTCTGGAGAAATTGCTGCATTCACTTTTATGTCATCTTCAATTATTACACTCACGTTATTGCCTGGAACCTCATAGAACAGGGACGAGAAATCAAACAGAATATGCCTCAATGTATAGCCCACAAAGGGCGGAACCACCCTTATTCAAACCCAGTTAATTACGTTGGCGACCGCAGCGGGCGCCCGTATCGCAATGGCGTTGCACAACACTACCACTATACGTTTGCCAATTATACAGTGGCAACCCTGTTAAAAATACCGGCCAAGCGCGAGTATGACTCGCGCACAGAGAGTTCCGTAAAAACAGCTACATTCACCAAAATAAATAGGTAACATTACTAACGTTCATAAACAATGAAAGTAGGTACCGAAAATTGCTCTAACGAAGTGACAAAATTAACTTTGTTCAACCCCATACATGAACGTACTAAATTTTTGCTTTTTCAAGTACATTTGAAGGGTACAGGCAAAGAACAGGGCATGTGACAAGTCTTCATTTAAAAAAAAAAAAAACTATTTTGTTCTATTCAAATGCGGAACATCCGCATTGATTTGGACACCCGCATCCGCAATAATTATTGCGGATGTTCGCTGCATGAAAGAAACAGAGTGTCTTCACTCGTGCTCATTGACCAATAGGAGCGAAGATTTTGTTCGGTGTCAAGATCCGACGCGTTTGTTATTGTGTAATTTGAACTATTATCAGCAATATCTTGCAGATTTTTATCTGCATCGCCAGCCAATGAAAATAACCTACCCTACCTACATACCTACCCTACCTACATACTTACCCTACCTACCTATTATTTTTTTATTCTTATTTTTTTCTATCTAAGAATCTTCTCCTAACAATAACAAGCACAACAAAAAAAAAATGAGCGAAATCGGTAAAGCCGTTCTCAACTTATAAATATAGGGGAAGGAGAAATACGGGGTCATTTTTATATTAGTACATTACTGCAGTGGCCAGCAAAAGAGGCATTGATGATGAACGTGTAAACGTGAGCCGAGGCGCTCATACGTAAGTCCATCAATGCCTAGTTGCGGCCAAGGCTTGTATAGTACTTTTCTCAAATAATGAGTGTAAATTAAAACTAAGTATTACCTAGAACTCATTTTGTCAAATAAAATTACATTCAAAATCAATGACGTTTTTTTGTCGCGTAAAGCTGGGAACAAATTATCGGACGCGGCTGACAGACGAGACTTACAGCTCTGCGCCGTCCCTCCATCTGTATGAAAACCAAGCGTGCCACTTTTTCAAAAACAATTTAAAAACAAATTTACTTACCAATGAAAGAAAGATTTCCAATACCTCGGCCAACTTTTTCTATACATTCTTTTCTGCTCAATATGACATAAAAACATTTTTCTATATTTCGATGGATTTCCGGTGCCGATAGTGCTAAATGAAAAGCTTAGATTACGTATAAGCAAAGTATAAACAATCGCGTCATCTAGTTAGATTTATATCTGTGGTTTTGCCTGTCCCTGTGAAAAAAAACTTGCAATATAAATTTAAGCCACTGTCCGATATTCGATAGAGCTAGCATTCATTTTTGTTTCTAGTGACAATGAATGTTTTTATATTAAAGCTTGTATTAATAAACATTTATTAGTCGCCTGCCATTTTATAGCGATGTATTTCAACAGTGGTCAGATCCGGCGGTCAGTCATTCTATAGTTTTTGGCAATGGATCTATTAAACCTCCCAAACCCAACCCAAATAGTCCAATATCTTTGTCTCCATATTAAACAGTAGTCCTGCACAAACGGGGATTGTCCTTAGGTGCACTTACGTAGCGCGTAAAGGAATAATCGGTCGCTTGGAGTTACATATCATGATATACGAGTATGTATCATGTAATAAGGCCTCTGCGAGTTGGCTTCGTCTCCTGGCACGCCTTTCTAAGTTCCGGTACCCCTCGGACTTCAACTCCTAGAAAAAGTTCGGTTTTCTCTGTCAGCCATACTTGGGTACCTAACACTATTTGCCAAGGTCGATATGGACAAGATTAGATTAAATTAAAAAAATATATGAGCAGTGAGTTAAAAATAATATTGCATTTCTAGATTGCCAAACATTTTACACGTGAATAACATTTATGAATTATATGAAATGAGTGATTCCTAATAATAATAATTTTTATAATTGCCTACTTAATCGTATTTAAGATGATTAATAAATCAAATAGAAATCGGACTTGTAAAGGGTGCGCAGGCGGGGTTGGTTATATTTAACAACCAAGGTTAAATACTTTTTATATTCTACGCGAACTTAGCAGATCGATATTTTATTTTAAAATAGATTCGCTTTTTGATCTGCTATTTTTTTATCAATGTGGATCTATGCAAAGGGTTTTGCTACGCTTATCTTCTCATTGGTCTTGCTAAATATAATGTTCAGTGCACTCTTGAGAGGATCGAGGGGAACAGTACAGAACAGAGAATAATCCTACCTTCTTTGTCCTGATTGCGTTAGACTATAGTATTGTCTTCGGAGTATCATACCTGTGCACCTCCTATCTGGCTCCCAAAAGCAGAGCTCTAGAAAAATAACGTGATTCAAACAACATTATTGCATTAAAACTTCTGCAATAACCCAGCTATAGTGTCATAACTCTGTGTTTTATTTGACATTTTCATTAAATCTTCGTCCGTAATATACCGTCGATAGCAACCCATTTCGCCTAGAATGGCCTATTCGAAACTACAATATAAGACACAGGTAAGTTTGCTCATGAAAAATACTTTGTATTTTACTACAGACTTTTTCACTTTTTATGAAAGCAACGTTTCATGATTATGTATGAATTTACTTACTTACCTACAGCGCAATATTTCACAGACACACCTCGATAAGGTATCTTTTCTCGTTATTTGAAGAGAATGAAATTACTTTTCACCTTTTAAAAAAGATGGATTATGTAAGGTACTCTGTGAAGCTAATAAAAAACATGTTTGTATTTAAAACGTATTTTATTGAAGATGTTGAGAGCTTTGACGTGTTGTAAACAAACTATGTGTATATAAACACACATTCAGTGATTGTGTGTAAAATATAGTGAAGTGTGGAATCGTCTAATCTTCATTCGTTCATAACCGCTTGAAATGTTTGTCGAGGACGTAAAAATAATGTGTTTAGTAGGCAATAATGCCATTTTGATTATTGGTTTAACCGGAGTATTTTATGAGGCTCTAAACGCACAAGCATCATGCGTAATATTAAAAACATTACCTCGTTTCATATCCATATAATAATAAAAAGAAATGCTTTATTTCTTATCCCACATGAGGACATAATTTTTCACATTATGTAACATAAAATTAGGATCACGTCACATTCAGTCTCCATTATGATTCGATAATATCCTAATATGTATGGCCTTCAATCCATTGTTGATACTCGCAGGTGTTATTAGGCACGTTATAATATCGGTCGATCGCCAGCCCGATCTGATATTGTCATTTACTCTGTACTAAGGGGCATTTTTCATCAGAGATGTGCGAGGTAGCTATAGGCGGTGCGAGGATGTGTAGTGGCACTGTGAAAATGTGTACCTAATTGTTTCCACCAAAGCTGTGAATGGAGCTTGCTTGGTGCAAGGATGCGTAGCATAGCCGTGAAACGGTATGTGGCTGAGTGCCGTGAAAATACAATGCGTAGCGGTCTTCTTTCAGAAGTGTGGCGCGGTGCGATGAAGTGGGGTGTGCGGAGGCGACAACGAGCGCAAACATCCCTAGCACACATTTCTTGCTCGCATTCCTCGCACAGGCCTCTCGTTTTAAGGGTTCCGTACCCAAAGGGTAAAAACAGGCGTTCTAGAGACCAAACGCGTTGGCCGATTTTGATGGTTCTAACGTCAATCGATTTGTCTTAACCTTGCGAGTGTCGCTGGCTACATACAATTGTGAGGCCCAATTTTTAGGGTTCCGTACCCAAAGGGTAAAAACGGGGCTCTATTCTTTTTCCACGATCCGTCTGTCTGTCTGTCCGTTTGTCACCAGGCGATATCTCATGAACACACACAAGACACACACACACACACACACACACACAGATACAGATACAGATGATGTATTTCTGTTGCCACTATAACAACAAATACTAAAAGCAGATTAAAATAAATATTTAAGTGGGGCTCTCATACAACATATGTGATTTTTTTGCTGTGTTTAGCAATAGTGGTACGGAACCCTTCGTGCGCGAGTTCGATTTCCACTTGGCCAGTTTTTATCTGTATGTACTAATTACCTAAGTGCGCTAGCCCTTTTCCTCCAAACCTGTGCTAAGCAAGCCAGAAAAATGAAGTGATCCCTGTAGTAGAAATTTTCTCGCACTCCATCTAGCTACCTCGTACATCTCTGGTCGAAAAGCACTCTTAGGTAGGCCAGTATTGGATGTGTTAGTACGAGATAGCGGGTTTATTATCAACTCTTAACAGCGATGTTCGTTCGGAAGTACGCAGTAGAAATATTAAGTAAATGAATAGCTTTGTTTTTGTAATAAAGTCTGTAACATTGTGTCGAAGCGTTATTATTGGAGTTTATCGTGCGTTAAGTTCAACATTTTATGATACTCAGGTTCACAGCTTGAGACCGAAGTTTCCATCATAATATACTTACATAATTTCCTCTTTAAGGTTGACGTATACATATCAACTCGGAAACGGATCAAAACCGCGTCAACTCGAGCCGTTCAGTATTCTTTGTATGAAATTCCCTATTGCAACGCACACTTATCAGCATCGTAGTGGCATCATCGTGCCTAAGGAAAAACTCGCAAACCTCAAGCAGTGCGTGGTCAACTCGGAGGCCCCGCGCTTTGCCGAGTCGTCAGCGCGTGGCCGCCTAGCTGACAAGGCAACGTCGCCGCGTCGCCTAGCGATAGCCGACTTGACGTGCCGGGGCTGATCAACGGCTTCAATTACATGCTAAAGTTAGACTGACGCCAGGTTGACGGCGCAGCAAAAGGCGAGGAGGTGACGATCCATTTCTGAGTTGATATGTACGACAACTTTTAGATTGCAATCAGAAATAATCTTGTTTATTGACAGATTACTTCGAGTTTTTCGTAGTTATTAATAAATACGAGTACGTAGGTAAGTAGGTTTGACACAGGTATACTACCAGAGTACCAGGGTAAATTCCGAAACAGTAAATATGTAAACAATCGTGATATTAATAAAATCTTACTATCTGTGGCGATGGTAGGCGTACCGATATCGAAATTCATACATATACTCACCCTTACCACAAGGGTGTAGGAGAAACTACAGAACGCCATTTGCTACGATTCTTAATTAATCCTTTTGTTTCGTTTATGTTCACCTGATCATACACGTTCGCTTGTAATGAGAAAATATACGCACCTGACTGATAATGAAAATCAACATGAAGAACTAGGTTAGCAAAAACCATACTGGACCTAAACTCTACAGTCAGAAAAGAACATACACTTAGGTAAGTAGTTCCCTACAGGTTTATCTTGGCTAGCTAGGCTTACAAAACTCGCGGCAAAACAGGGCGTGACCGACTTAACTGTGTAGGTCTCGTGTTTTGTTTCAGACTTAATAAGTTACTTTGTCCTTAACATTTTCATGATTTGTAAAGACAATTTATGGAATTGGCATTTTTAAATTGAAAAAATAATTGTTCGACATCGAGAATAACACATTCGAAACACAGCTGAACTTTAGCGAGCTCAATGAAAACAATTTTGATAACGATCAACGAAACTAATTAAAATACGTGTGATTGGTAGTTCATTATGAGTTTTCTACGCAATGCATGAACTGTTTTATTACGAAAATTGTACAATTTAATTAACTGTAGCTTAAAATTAACAGCCGAAGTTGTGGCAGAACAATGTAGATGCTCAGGGGCGAAACTCGAGAGGCTGAAGGGAAGCCGTTGATATTGTTTATGGTCAAAGTTCGCGTCAGCTAAAGTTTTGTAGCGGATTTATGGTAATCAGACGCTTCCGATGTCAGTAAATTTGTGAATGTTAGTTTCGGGTCGAGCTTGGGCCGCACACCTACTGACTACAGTAATTTTGGGGAATCTATTGGACGCGGATTAGAGGCTCTCACAAAGGATCAGTTTTATAGTCAACCCGGCTTTAGGAATTAATGAATACTAATTCTGTAACGTCTGCTACGGTAGGAGTTCGTGATGTTCTATTCACGAGCTATACTATACCAGTTTATATTGAGCTACGCTGTGATGAATGCTTGGTTGTTCGAGGTTTGAAATGTAAAAAAGTTTTTATCTACACTCACAACGTAATGTTCCAAATATGAATCATGTATAAACACGTAGGTACTTTATATTCGTGGGTAGGTAAAATTTGAAAAAAAAAACTGAAAACTTGAAACAACTGCATCATAAAATAACTTTTTAATTTTTATAGCACATTTCACTTTTTAATATAGGAAATTGACTTAATGTAGGAAAGTAGTGTCGTGTTGTAGTGTCTATGGATGCGCGCGCTGCGCTGTCATACCCAATGAAAATCTAAATTGCTCGCAATAGCACATATTTTTTCCGTATCCACTTTTGTTTTATTTCAACTGTATGAGTAAAGATAAAGTAGTGTATGCAACGGCATATAATTAGGTATTAAAACACTCGTGTGATATCATTATCACATTCGGCTTCGCGTCATGTGATAAACCCACGCTCGTGTTTTAATAACTCCTTATATATGACCATTGCATAAACTACTATTCGCCAGGATTCATAAAACAAACATTTTGTGAGCGCAGTTTTCAACTGCACTGACTATATTTTTCAGATTTATTGAGGGCTATAAAAACGACATTTCGCTTGACGAGTTTCTACCGTTAGCAGCCATTTGTTTTAAATGAGTTATTTTGAGCTTTTTCATTGCGAAAAATATGGAATATTGTGTTACGAATTCAAAGAAAACTAATTTCCAAATGATGAAGAGACGACAGTTAAAGTAGGAGTTATTTAGCAATGTAAGAATAAATTACAGCTTACTTACCATCCCGGTAATGATAATAAAATTATTATTGTCCAGACATATAAAGAACAAGCAGAGAATCTAATGGCACATTAAAATATGGACATTTTATCGTTAAATGTCCCTATGAAGGTTTACGATCTATATAAGAGCAGCATTATGAAAAATATTACGCTTGAAGGGAATTTAATCACTGAATTTAAAGATTTTTCCATTGAAAATCAGAAAGATCTACGTTTTTATGTGTCAGTTACATAAATACGGTTTATGCACAGGACTTTAAAACATTTTAACGTTTAGATAGAAAACGTTTCTCTTATAGATGTTCTGTGCGATGTTGATGTCGTGGTCAGATCATAGTATTAATCACTTCATGATGTGGCCAACTATTTCATGAAATGTTTGCATTTCATGATATGGCCAATATTTCATAAAATGGTTGTATATCATGATATGGCCAGCTTAAACTGTCCATACCAAGAGTCCGTACTAATACTACCTTCGCACATCGTCATAACCGCTAGTTAAGTGCATTACTTTACAACAGACTAAACAATAAACTGAACATACATTGAATAAGTTTAAATGTAAGTCCTAGATAAAAGAGTATCTTCTCACCCTAAACTATGATGACACGGAAGAATTACTTACGCTATAAGGCAAGCAGACGCTCACATACACTCACGACTCACAACACATAAATACACTACACAAACAAACGTTATACATACAACTCACATACACAACACACCCGACACAAATGAGACATTTCCTTTTCCCCCCTTTCCAAAGCCCCGCATTGTACTATGCTAATTTAATTATTTTATTGGTATTTTATTGATTTATTTTTATATATGTTGCATTGTTAATTTTTCTATTTGATCGCTAATGTAATGGATGGTGGATAGATGGGCCCTGTAACTCAGGAATTTCCCATGGGGGTCATTGATCATTGATCTTGTATTTTGTACCTTCCCAATTGCATCCTAAGTTAGTGGGATCTGTAATTCTGTACTTTTTGTTAAATAAATAATAAAATAGAAAAATATTATATCGTTTTTAAACATCATATTTATGATCCGGCCATGACATAGATATTAAGATTTATTTAAGTTTGGGTACCTATGAAAGTTACTTATAGACGGCTCGCGTTTCGGTATTTACTTACGTATAAACTACTTTTGTTCGTAATAATCTACAGTAAAATAATTATCCTCTCCTCTGAGCTAGACTGAAATAAATTACTTAATTAAAATGGCACACCAATTTACATGAAAAGCTCAAAATAGGGTACGTATTCCTATTATCGTATTATTGAAGGTTTGAGTGAGTAATTATTCATTGATTATCCATTAATTGTGATAAAGTGGCCATTTGAGCGTGCTAGTACCTCATGCCATTTATTTTATAACTCTACCAGTGCTCGCCTGGGGTTGCTGTGGAAACTCACTTTTTGATGAACGAGCAGAACGATCGTAATTCTGGTTTTAACGCTCACGATATTAACGGAGTTTTCGAGATAAAGGTGCTATAAGAAAATTTAATTGTTTGCTGATGAAAACTATATTTTTTATCGAATCACCACCTATGGATGTAGGTCTTACCTACTAATTTCTACTTGTCGAAAGTTTGAACCAATCGCAGTAGTCCCATAGTTTTTAATAATAAATAACAATGTGAAATTAATTCTAGAAGTGCAAAATATAAAAGAATGCTTCGATCAGGTTGGGGTTGAAAAAATCTTTTTCATTTCTTTATTTCGTACTTACATAAACTTAGTTCTCTCGGGACAAATATGATTTCTCACGTAATGGATTTTTATTTGGTTTGGCTCATGGCTGAGAACTTGGAAGTTTTCCTCAACGTAACTATTGACTTGAATAACAATTTGTGAAATTGTGTGAAGTCTCTTCTCCAGCTCCGACCCTTCATTATATCGCTTTAATTTTAACCCGAGCCGCTTTCCGCGGCTGCCGGGTCCTGGCCGGCTGATGCCGGCGAGGAACAAATTAAACAACGTTGTAAAGAGAATTTGTGATTTATTTACTAGACAGGTTTTCGTATTCACATTCATCACGTACAAAAAATAAAGGGGTGTAAATATATCTCTGAAAATGTAACAAGGTAACATAAGTATGTTTCGAACTAGACGAGGTCAGTCGGAGGTTGGGGGAGGGGAGCTAGGGCGGGGCGCGGCGTCGGCGCGCGCGTCGCCCGCACAGCAGGCGCTGGAAGGCGTGCCGGAACTCCGGGCTGAACACCGTGTAGATGATCGGGTTCAGCGTCGAGTTGAAGTAGCCCAGCCACAGCGAGAATGATGTCAGCACGGGGCTCACTTCGCAGTCGCACGTCGGCACCAGGATGGCCAACACGAAGAAGGGAAGCCAGCACGCTACGAACGCGCCGGTTATTATTGCCAATGTTTTCGCCGCTTTCCTCTCACGCTTGGAGTCGGCGGCCTCCTTGGGTTTGCGCCGCACTAACGTGGGGTAGTAGGCGGCGGCCACGGCGCCGTAGCCCGTCGTCGGCGGGTCTGCCTCAAGGCCGTTGGCACAAGACTGTTTCTCGGGGCTCGTATTATTTGAAGATACATTTGTGAATCCCGTTGTAGTCGTTTCGGAGATTGTCGGCAGTGGTCGTCCTATGACTGCTACGACGGCGGCCGCGATGCCACCGCTGCCGCCGGCCGCGACCAGCGCGCCGCCGGCCGGCACGGGGGGCGGTCCACCGCGTGCCGTAGCACCTCGCCGCCGACGTATTCTTTTTCTGGCAGTTTGGTATATCCTCCAGTATAATATTAATATTACGAGGACTGGCACGTAGAACGACGATGCCGTCGCAAAAATTTGGTAACCTACATCTTGACTGACGACGCAGCGTAGGTCTTCTGAGACTCTTCGGTCCCAGTCGGGATCCTTCCATCCCAGTAGCGGTGCGATACACACCAGGAAGCTTACAACCCACACACAAGCAATCATAAGGCCTACTCGGCGCGCAGTTCTTGCGTGGATATAATCGATGTTTGTCACAGCCCAGTACCTGCGAAGAAAATGAGAAATATTTATAGTTTTCACATAAGAAGAAAGTGATTTCGTCCGTAAATTTTCACGGGTCAATCCTCACCTATCAAGTGCAATAGCAACGAGATGCAGGATGGAGGCGGTGCAGCACAGCACGTCTCCAGAGGTCCACATGTCGCAGAGCTCGGGGCCCAGCGTCCAGCGCTGCGCCACCTCGTACACGGCGCCCAGCGGCATCACCAGGCACGCCACTAGCAAGTCTGCTACGGCCAGTGACAGGATCAGCTGGTTCGCCGCGCTCCGCAGGTGCCTCTCCAGCAGAATTGCTGCTATTACGAATACGTTTCCTAAAACAATAAATGGTTTGTTTATATACATCATCATCAGCGTCATGACGTATCCAAATATTTTGTACTTTCGAAAGATTTACACGTTTTTGGTTCGTCTCGATTCATCATCGCGTGATTACGTTAGTAGAACCATTGAATTGGACCGCTGTTTCGCACAGCTGGGCAAAGGCATCCATTTCCATTTTCCACAATCGTTCGTCTTCAGCATTGCGGGCTAGTTTTTTAAGTAGGAGTCAAATTAGCCCCTTAATCTTTGTTAACTAACTAAAACGAATGAAAACGAATCGCGACCCGTAAAAATTAAATTTCATCCATGTGTGAATGCGCTGTTACTGCTTTTTTATAAATTCTACGTTTTGTGTTTACTCAGCAAACCAATTTAATGAATTTACCAAAATCAAGTCGAAAGCGTTTGTAGCAAAACTAACTTGAACGAGGTACTAACGTGCTCGTAAACAGCAAACTGCATTGGCCAGCCAAAATCAGCTACAAGTATGGAATGGAATTCCGGAATTATGAAATTCCGTAATAATTTTACTGATATTTCAATTCCGGAAATTAGAGGTGTAATATAGGAATTCCAATTTTCAGCAATTTTGATATTTTGATTATAATATGAAAATTTTAAGACTAGAAGGAGACTATGAAGTATGAAATGTATGAGATACGTAATACGTGCTACGATTGAAATACCGTGTTTTTTATTCAAATTACTAATTTTAATTCTATTGTGTGATAAATCAGGCCCGCCACAATTTACTCAGACGCCTTTCATCAACCAATTGGGGAGCCTCACGTCACGTTCTGCGGACTGCTGGTCAAGCACTCTGCTTCTCGGCTGGTGAATATGCGTGTCCAGTGTTTGCACCGATCCCTCACGCCAAGGAAGTAGATTTTGCTCTTAACGACATATGCCGTACAATTACCAGCTGCCTCAAACCAACCCCGGTCAGCGTACTATTTCCCACAGCTGGAATAACACCTCCACACGTCCGAAGTGAAGTTGCGAGTGCAGTCGAGAAACAGAAGCAGGAGCATAACACCGGACATCCACTATTCGGTGCATAACTACCGGCTCAACGGCGGAAAAGCAGACACAGCTTCATGAAAACGGTGGTTGCCCTGTCAGGAGACCCGGCCGACGCCCGCTGCAGACTTTGGCAGAATACTTTTCCCCCAACACATTATTTACCTATAAGCGAGCATCTTCCCGCAGGATCTAACCTTCCCGTGGTCTAGATAGAAATCGACGGAACAGCGGCGGGGTGTGCATGTGGTGCTGAGGTGCAAACTATGCTCCACCTCCTGTCCTGTCCTCTGTGCCACAAAACATGCAACCAGAGTGATGTATGTGCTGCCACAGATGACGCCGTGGATGTGCCTAAGTTTGGGTCCAAACAAATTGAAAGACTGTCGTGCGAGCGACACGAAGAAGAAGAAGATAAGTCTTGTTGATTTTACGGTTTAAAATGTTTAATTAGAGTAATAAGGGAGAAAGATGACCAAATATGTGTAATTTGTTACAAAAAAATATTAAAAGACTGATCTAACTTATACTAATATACATCTTGTTTGATTTGATAAAACCTTCAAAAGTTACCAGTTCCAAAACCAGTTCCGGAATTACGAAATCAGATCTCCAGTATCGGAACTCAGTTCCGGAATTGAAAGCCTTGCGGTATTGCATGCCCTAGCTAAAAGTGCTACACGGAGTTTCAAGTGTAACCGCATATTGACGTTAGCGCTCCACATGAGACCAATTCCGAAATGGCAGGCAACGAGTTAGCTAGACTCGATGTATAGGTAGTAATGGATGTTATATCCGAACAAACATTTTGTCAAATGGGTATCAGTTAACATTTCAACAGCTTGCCGATAACATTACTTGAATTTGTACTAAAACTGAATAAACACTGTCTAGTGATAATTATATAACCCGTAAGGTTTATCCTATACATTTTTTTTCTTAAAAAAATGGCATAGTTAACATTTACGCGATCGGGTAAGTATAAAAACTCATCCTAATGGCACTGAAATTGGAGTTCGTACCGTCTTGTAAATTTTCGGAATAAGTTCCATAGGTTTCCAATGAAAAATCCATCAGTATTAAAGTGCGGAAATAGAGAACCTATGAACGCTTTGAAATATGATGTGAAATCGTTCGCTACTGGCGTAAAAGGCCAACGATCGAACGAATGAAGTACATACGCTGGGCAAGACGCGGAGTGAACGTTTCAGATTTTTAGAATAGGAGAAATATTGTAACCAATTGGGTTTCTGAGAAGATTACCAATGGATTCTCGTTTTCTTTCGCGCGACACTCATAATAACAAGCTTTGCTATCAGTGCAGATCATGTTGATGATCGTCTTAAATATTCACAGTCGCACATCGATACAAGAATACTTCAGACCATGTGGATGATAGTAATGTTTTGAAAATATAAAAAAAATACAAAGTATTATTATTATTATTTAAATCACGGACAGAAACGCTACTTCGATAGGTACTTGGGATCATGTGAATGACAGTAATTATAATTTTCTCTTCTCTAACCTTCGTGTGTTCTGCCACTTACCTCTAGAAGAAGATTAGACCACGCAACTTAATGAATTATAATAATATTTTCACTAAAAGTAAAGAGCGATAAACGAGGAAGATTTGTCTATATATTTATCCCGTAAAAAGTCAAAGACGGATTGATAGTTTCAAATAATCTAAATAAGTACACAGTTACATCACTACTCAATGCTAAGTCAATATCAATGGTGTATAATTACCAACTACAGTGGCGAGAATCAGCAGTCCGAGTACGACGGCCTTGGCAGCGGCGCGGACCAGCGCAGCCGGCGAGTCGAAGGGCGCGGCAGCCTCCCACCAGGTGGCGTTGGGCACCACGGTCACGTTCCACGCAGTGGGGTCCCATTCTGTGGCGTTCCACGTCGAGTTCTGCAGCGGTAGGCGCAGGTATAACGCCTCCCATTCAAGCAGTTCATCGCGGCCGTCCGCGCCCTCCATGCCCGATCACCGAGACTCCACGTCGCATACTGGACAGGAGGACAGGCTAGTTAAAATTAAAGATAGAAGATAAAAATTGAATGCTTGTCCTGTGCTTTTATGAGGTATGCAATAGATAAAGTGTACATATAGTAAAAATAATACTAAATAAAGGTTTCAATGTAAGAGATCATCGAAGGACTTCTTAGCGGTCAACGCGACTACTACATAACAATTTACTTTTTCTAGTTACTTTTTATAAAAAAAAATTATATATGTAGGTAGTTATTACAATAGCAAATACAATTTTTGTACCTACCTCTGTTATCTATTTTACTTTTTCAATTGTGTCACAGTTACAAGCATGTTGGCATTTTAGAAATACATACATAGTTGTTATTTAAAAAATAATAAATAGGAATTATAATTATATTGAATTGCTAATGGATAATTGAGATTCAAAATGAAACTGAAATTAAATTAAATTGGAATATTATTGAAGTTAAATTGTTATATGTTTGTAATTTACTGTAATTAAATTGAACTGTTTAACATTTATTTATATAAATAAATTTGTAAATAGTTATTATATTGTAATAACAAAAATATATTATATTGAAATTATATTAGATCATTGAGTTGAATTGAAACTGTAATTGAATTAAATTGGAATGTATTGAAATTTAATTGTTGTTGGTTTGTAGTTTACTTTAAATGAAATGAACTTTTTAATAATTATTTATTTTGATGTTTTTGAATTTAATTTTCATTATATATATATATATATTTACAAGTTTAATGCACGTATGATTTAATGTGGTAGAATAAATGGCTTATTTACTTAGTAGTCTGAATAGAGTCGGAGTTTGGCGCATTCGGTAGAGTCCATCAGAGCCTCGAGAAAATATTACAATATGTAACGATTTTCGAAAGATCAAAATATCACATGGCAATCCCATACATTTGGATTTTTTAATAACAATATTTGTCACCAACAGAATTTAGATTTGTCACTTTGTCTTGAGCTTCTGTTCCTGTGATGTGCAGACAATAGGAACGGAGCATACGAAATTTAAGTGTCCCATCGAAAAAAAGAAATATAGAATGACATATGATACGGTGCCAATTGTGTGGAAGTGATTGCTGGTTTGTTTTTGTGTAAAGTGTAAATATTACTTGATCGAAAATGTTGAAATGAATAATATAAAGAATGGGTATATCATCTCTTTACATTTTGTTTACAGAACATTCAATTTGGATGTTAGTCAATCAAGGTATTGATTACCAAACCGAATTGAATGTGTAAAAGTCTTTTGGGCCTTCCAAATAACAGACGCAGCAGTAACATTATGAATTTTAGACAAATGACAATATTTCCAGACTCAGTAAACAAGTAGACGTGATTGTGTCAAAGGGTAAATGCTTGTGTATAACTCACGCTGATAGAGTCCACAGTCATGGACACACCACATCAAAGAACTTCCCTTCAGTCCCAACATCTAAGTAATTAAATAACAACCGGGTGACAGCTGGCGTTATGTTTGAATGCGCCATGATTACGCAGATTCATTAGCAGCCATTGTGGTACTCACTGTTCGTGTTGTATTTTCGGAAGAGACAGGCCACAACTCGGTCCACCATCATTAATTGTAGTTTATTGCTTACGTTCCAATCTGTAAACAAGAGAATATAAAATCAAGATCCTTGTTGCTCTCTATTTTTATTTCACTTTCGAATTCAAAAATATTCTCATTATAGATCTGAAAACATTGGACTAGAAACAAATCATTGAATGATTTGAGCATTGAATATAAATTATGATTCTCTTTGTTATCGTCGATCGGTGCTAATAGATCACTTTGATTGTCACATTAAAGGCTCCGATGTAAAATGAATGCAGATAGAAATTATTATTTACTCATTTTTTTTATATTTTGCGCAATAAAAGGTGTGAAAGCGTAAGTATGTATCAACAGGCGAGGTATATGCGAGGCGAGAAGCCGGTCGGTCATCAGAAGGTCGTGAACTTTTAACTTTCTCTACAACTCACTGTTTACTTGATCATAAATTATCCCCTTTGCATTTTCACGTCGCGAATTTAATCAATGCTTCGCAAATCGAATGAATGTCGAAATATCTCGATGATATTAATTTCAAAGCCTCAATAGTTTCAATATGTATTCACGATACGGCCAGCGTTTCTTTTCAGTTTGAAATTTTGAAACGGCCACGTACGTGCATGAAATTGAAAAGTGGTCACTGGAGAATGGAGTTTCAATATTTAACTTCAGATGCGCTTCACGTTTCAATAAAATAGGACGTTCGCATTTCTATGTACATAACATACGTGTAGCTATGTCCTTATGATATCTCTCCCAGAGATAATTGTTCCGAGTCCAATGCTTCCTGATACGGCGCACGATCGAATGTTTTGTTATAATGAAATTGGTTCGCCGTTACAAATTAATACTATTAAAAACAGATGGGATTCCAGATACGACTGCTAAGTTACTTTAGCTACAATAATTTAACATCTTACTTTGAAATTTAAATTCATTAATTATAAAAACTGGTATTAACTGGAGAGCTGATTGATATAGCTTTATTGTTAGAGGAACAAGAAGATCAATTAAACAATTAATGACTGATAGACAATGGGTGTAATTGTTTCTAAAAAACAGCGATAAAATGGATCCATTAGAGACCTGAGTAAGATTGCTTGTTTAAAATTGATAATTTATTACAATTACAGGTGTCATCGTATTAACATGATGAGTGGTCTTTAATAAAAATAGCGAGAGGATTTAACAAGGCGAGCAATCTTGGATGATGAATTAATTACTCTGGTAGGCATGCTGCTAACTTTCTTTTGCTGTCCCAGTAATATGCACCTTTACTGGGACCTAACATTAACAATTTATTTGTCGAAGTCAAAGTCAATTTTTTTATTTCAATTAGGCCATTATGCGGCACTTTTGGACGTCAAAAATTTAAATTTGCGAGCAATTATAATTGATTCTACCGACCATTCGGAAAAGTTGTTGTTGAGAAGAACGGACAAGAAACTCCAGATTTACTCTTAAAAAAAAGTGTTTTACAATATTTACATACATACGTAGATTCATATACCTAAGGACAATGCACCCAGAATAACACTACTATACAATATATAGGTATAAAGTATTACAAGCACTAACAGATAAATTCATACATTTGAAAAATAGGAACATGGTTCTCACATACTTAAAAATATTTCAAACGTAGGTAAATTACCTAATTCAACAACAACGGAGCAGTATGTGAGATGTGAGTGAATTAAATTAAAAAAAAAAGAATACAATAATTATGAATATATAGATTAACCAGTTTGATTTTGTCTACACTAAAGATTGCCCTTTGGAGCATGACCAGCATGATTCCAAACATTCTTATCTTGAAAATAATCCTCTAATTTGTAATAGGTATGCTTGTTTACAAAGTGTGCCTCTAACATGAACAAAAGCTTGAAATTTTCTTACATTTAGTTTTAATATATCAACAGGTATTTTGTTAAATAATTTAACACAGTGAAAGATGTGTCTACTTTAGCTAAAAAAAATAGTCGAATATTCAAATTACATGATTCTTTCTATAAAAGAAAATGAATTTAGAGATTTTGTCTATGACAAATTTTATTCACGATTGATAAACGACAATGGGAATATTTGCTCCATGGAACAAGATTAATTGTTTTTACCTGACTGCCGAAGGAGGGTAATGTGTTTATCAGTCTATGTATGTATGTATGTATATTTGTTTCTATGTGGCGTACTAGAGACCAAACGCGTTGACCGATTTTGATGATTTTTACGTCAATCGATTTGTCTTAGCCTTACAAGTGTCACTGACTACATTAAAATTAGAAAATAGAAAAATGGCGTCTTTCGGGTGCCATATTGTGGGCGCCCTTATTTTTTTTTCATCTCCATCATATGGGGTATCAAAATAAAGGGTTTTAAGGGGTGATTTCAAAAATATATAACACTTATATGTTTAAAGGTACGCAAATAAAAAGATAAAATTAACTAAATAGTTATAAATAAACAAAGATAAGTCAAAAAATCAAAAAACCCGACAGCTTAAGAAGCGAACTAAAAAGACGTAAACAAGAAGAAAATCATGCTGTGCAGTCGGAGGATACATATTCGCGAGCTGGCTGACCAAAACCAGATTTAGGCCGACTGCATAGCAAGATTTTCTGCTTGTTTACGAATTGAATTAACTTTTTTATTATAACAGTAGATATGATTACACAGCAATCCGCTAGACAATAAATAAACATATTTCCAGCAATCACAGTTGCACATTCTAGTTCGAAGTCGATCATTTCCCCGTACCTTGAATAATTGCGAAGCTAACCCACAATAATTGGACAGTCAATAGCATATACATGATTGATATTGATTGTGTGTCGTGTATCGCAGAATACCGGCGAGTAGACCTGGTACCTTGTTGAGTAATACAATCGCTGAGCATCGATCGAATTACAGCTTGCATAAGGACGTAGTATGAATATACTCCGTGGTTTGTTTACAAATGCCAATTATTTTTGAAGTGAAACTTCTTAGGCGATGATTCGTTATTTGGACGAAAATTGAGAGTGAAATTTCAAAAATGCCTCATGCTTAGGCATATTTCGTTACATTATCTATACTATATTATTAATATTATTAAGAGGAAAGTTTTTTTTGTTTGTTCCAAATAGGCTCCAAAACGACTTAAAATTCTTTCACCAATATAAAGCTACATTATTCCTGAGTGACATAGGCTATTTTTATCCCGAAAATGGGTCCTGTAGGGTGGTCCACGGGAGCGAAGCCGCGGGGAACAGCTAGTAGAAAATAAAGATATAACCCGTTCCTGCTCTTACACTTAATCTCCCTTTTTTAGGGAAGGATCCTTTATAGTTTCGCTATGTCTATCTGTTCGTCCGTCCGTCCGCAGTTTAACTCAAAGACTCTTAGTACTGGAAAGCTATAATTCGGCATGGATATACATATTAATCACGCCAACAAAGTGGTAAATTACGCCTAATGTGGGGCTGTTTTTTTTTCGTCCATACCATGGTGTGGGGTATATTTGGATAGACCATTCAAAATTATTACGGGTCCGTGAGAACTATTTTTCGATTCAGGGATCCGTTTGCGTAAAATTAAGCTATATGGCTACTTTATGTTAGGGTCAAGTTGAGTTTGCCAGCTAAGTGATTGCTTTTGGTTATGTGAAAAAAATAACGGCAGTCGTATATATAAAGAAATTAAAAGGAAAACTATCATAGCTAAGTAGGCTTTACAAGTTTAAGAGTAATAGTCGACCAATTTATAAAATGGAAAAGTAAAAATTTTGTATATTGATGTATGGGGACAACAGTTTTAATTTTGTGTCTTCGTTAGAGCAATGTTCGGTGCTTCATTGTTTATGAAGGTTATGTTACCTATTTATTTTGGTGAATGTAGCTGTTTATACGGAACCCACTGTGCGTGAGACAGCCTTTCACTTGGCCGCTTTTCTTTATTTTTTAAGAAGTTTCAGTTGCTGCACGCACAATGTTTTTCTCATCACGATTTTTTTTGTTGCTCAACTAAATTAAAAATGTTAAATGAAACTTTTGTTTAGTTTGATATTTGTTATTTGAGCTTCAAACAATTTAATGGTCTCGTATCCACGGCTGTTGATTTATAAAACTCTGATTGACAAAATTATTGTTCTTGCTAATGTTGTTTTTACTTAAGAATCAAAATAATTTTTATATTAAATTGCTAAAACTATGCTGACTAATCCAATTTTAAAAGTTCTTTAAAATTAAACATAGTTTTAAGTCATCTTTGTTATTTTTTCTTTGGGATCGTTGGATGTGTACGAGTACAAATACGATACGAGACGAAACTCTGGTGACGTGCAACATTTAGGTTCAGAACAGACTACAAGCAGTGTATTGAGAAAATGGGCCCTACGGAGGGTGCGTTGAAACTACGTGTTTAGTTTACAAAAACGACCTAACAAGCTTCAAAAACGTAACATCACGGCTGTATTGCCCGAGGATTGGACAGTTGGGAACCAGTACAACCAGATTCCACCAGCTATATTTCAGTTGCACTGGGCACAAATGGCGGAGTGCTACTGAGAAATCCCAGATGGTAAATCCTAATAATACTTGTTTCGACCAGGGAATCGGATCCACGACCACGGGGCCTCATCGCTAGGAAAGAAAATTTGGTTCAAATAAATCTCACTAGATGGCACGATATGCACCGATCTGTTATATTGAATAGGTGTAAAATCAACATTTTCTGGAATGGAACATAAAAAGTATATGTTCTTGTTTAATCAACTCTCCTAAGCACAAAATTATGGAATATTGGGCTCTTACCTTATTCACATTTCAAAGATTATTTGAACGGATCATTTAAAATTGATGGCAATAGATGGCGCGGTTTAAAATTTCTGAGGCATTCCACTCGATTGTTAAAATTTGCATTGTTACACATTTTGGTGCAAAGTAACTATAAAAACGTGCAAAAAATACTATAAAACAAACTTTCACTGTATTTCAAGAAACAAAAAAAATCACGAACCGAGTAAACCCTTTTACTTGCAAGTTGCTGCTGACACCATTTATCTATCGCCGTGGAACGGAACCGAATGCGATTGATGGACAATAGATAATTGGTTTAATCAGACGAAAAACGCTAGTTACGTCGGCATGGTTTCTTTGTATGGGATGAGGTATCTGTATGCTAGTATTATATTATCTGTGCCACGACCAACTCAACAGTGACACTTGCGACCATTACTCCAAACGTGGCAGCTTCAATAAGTATTTTACTTTTGCCTCGTGTTTCATATTTTAAAATTTTTACTGCAAAAATCAAATGCTCCTGAATAATGCAAAAGACCATGTGACATGCAAATATGTTCAGCATTTTTCGCTATAAAAATTGCAGCACGTCGTAAATAATCAAGCTATCAAAACAGAGCGGTGATTTGGCACGCAAATAAAAAAAAAAAATATATATATATTTACACAGAAAAATTGATGGCTGGAATTTCTTCATAACTGACATAACATATGTAAATCAAGTAATATTTTGCAAACAAAACTGTTCAAAAGGAGGTTCAATATTGATATTTCGGCATTGAGTGGGCGCACGGCCAGTACTGCGTTTACATTGGGGCGTATATATCGCCTTAACCGAAATTAAGCTTGTAAACAGCGGGAGTTACACTGTTTCGACGTAACTTTAAAGTAATATAATTTGGAGTTACATCAATCGACTTAGATATGTTGAACTCAGCTTCCAGCCTGACCGGATGCAAGTGGGTAGCAGTTTTTTTTTATGTGGAGCGATTTTCTAATGATCTCCACAATTAGTAAATGGATTATACGAAACCTCTTGGCAAGACTGGTGACAGACTATAGGGCTTCTGACTGTCCATAAGAACTGTCACACGACATATCAACTGACTTGACTGTACAAACGCCAGCCGGGACCAACGACTTAAGACGATGACTGTCGCCAACGACCTTGAGGGAACAAAACGCGCACTCGTCTCACATCCGCGCGACCCAAAATTTAGTAGTTTTTTATGCTTTGCCTATTATTCTGTGACTTTAAAAAAAAAGCCTCAGATCAAAATGTAGATAATTATATTGTCTTTGAGATGATGACAAAGGTTGACTGGTAGAGAATGTCTTGTGGCATTAAGTCAAACTATGTACCACTATTGTACATGAAGTTTAAATAAATAAATTTCATTAAAGTACGCCCGGCGGTTTTGGCGTGCTTGTCGTTTTTTTTTTGTCTGTGTTAGACGTAACGTTACAAATTAATTACACCATGTTATACGAATAAGGACACAGGCCTCCTCTCACAGAGAGGCGGCCTATGTCCCATCAGTGGGAACATTAATAGGCTGATGATGAAGATGATACGAATAAAACTCAAAATTTTAACAGATCAAATTATTAAGGAAATGGTCTCATGTAAAATATTAAATTTTTCCAAAAAAATACGACTAGCCGTTTAGACGTGATTCTCATTTTAAAATCAGCTACTACAGCTCTGCATCTTAATGTAAACCGAAGTCGGCAAGCATTACTTATCCTTGAAGAACGACACGTGTGGCTGATATTATTAGCTCCTCCTCTACTAACCATAATGGTAAGGTACCTATAGTACGTAAACCAGTATGTATCTAGTAGATAGACTGTTACATCATTTGTAATCAATCTGCCTAGCCTTTTTTCCAACTACATTGGGGTCGGCTTCCAGTCTTGCCGGATTCAGCTAAGTACCAGTCTTACATCGAGCGACTGCCTATCTGACCTCGACAACCCAGTACCTGGGTAACACGATACATCTTGGCTAGACTGGTGTCAGATCTCAGGCTTCTGACTCCTTGTAATGACTATCAAAGATCTTCAAATGACAGCCGGGACCAACGGCTTATCGTGCTTTCCGAGGCACGGAGGAAACTCGGTATGTTGAAATGGTCACCCATCCACGGACCGACCTCGTCAAGCGTTACTTAACCTTGATGATCGACCAGTGCGGCTGTTTATTATTTAGCCACGAACTCCAATTACATCATTTGTATCATGCACCCAATAATCCTATGAACACTAACTAGAGCGATGTATTCAAAGCCGAACTTACATAGAATGCTCACTGAAATTATTAGCAGTATCACTTAGTGCGTTAGTCAATAGTTTCCTTATAAACGGAACTAAGAAGAATTTAGTTGTCAGGAAGGAAATGCTGTTAGCTCAGCCAGGATATCGAGTCGAAGTCATGCATCAAGATGATAGACGGCACATTAAATAGCTGTTTGTTTTATGCAACGGATGTGAGTTCCTAATGTATTGGAGACAGGAGGTCGTACAAATAAAGTGTGCCACAAATAAGTTATTGGTTTGCTAAAAATGCGACCTATATTCAAATGTTTGTTTGATTTAAGTATATTATTTATCTGTGCTAAATAGATACATAGTTCTCATAATGGCGGGTTAAAGACTTAGGCATTCTCTACCAGTCAACCAAGGTTTATAGTACACCCGGTCCAAGAAACATAAAATTCTAACTGGTCCAGTCCAAGAAACATAAACTTCGAACTGGTCCAGTCCAAGAAACATGAACTTCGAACTGGTCCAGTCCAAGAAACGAAACTTCTGCCCGCTTATTGACATATAAGTTGGGATTTATTTAATAATATGTATTTTACTGTAGCTGTCTATTTAGAAAGTAGATATCGCTAAGTGCCACAGAATAATTTTAACCCAAAAAAATGCACAGTTCCGTTATAGCGAGCAAAGGCAAACGGAAAAGCTAGTTGTTAACATTTCAATACAGCCAGAGCCGCAGCCGCACAATGATAAATTTCGACAATTCGAAATGTGAAATGGACCACAATTTGCATTTCAGATAAAGCCCATGTTTATTTTCATCATTGTTTCCATTTCATTAATTTGTGGCCATTACTGTTTGGCTATTATTAATTACTGCTGTTATTAATGGAGATATCCATTCACGACTGATTGACTGAAAGCTTTGCAGTAACCACAAGCCACGGCAAGCTTATCACTTATCGCTCATATGGTGGTGCACGAAAACAATAAGTGATAACGAGTATCAAACTATCTACATAATTAATGCATTTTGATGTTTTGACATAAGTTCATAACATCATGCCCGTTTTTACCGAAGGGTTATATTGTCCGCTGGTAATAACCTCCATCCTCTAGGGGGCAAGATGTAAAGAACAAAACAATTCTTACCACCCCATCATGTGTGGTATCATTGGACAGGGATTTTGAAATGAAGGTAGAGTTTGTTACATCATATTTTTGTCAAGCGTACCGTTTGCGAGGTATATCCCGTCAAAGTCATGAAAACATTTTTTATCTACACTCACAACGTAATGTTCCAATTATGAATTCAAAAAATATTCTATAAACACGTACTTTACATCCGTAGATAGGTAAAACTAAAAAAAAAACAACCATTACAGTGCAGCATTTTCCTTCGAATTTCAAACAACTGCATCATAAAATAACTTTTTAATTTTTATAGCACACTTTTACTTTTTAATTTATTGGCGCTTATGGGCTCCTTGATTTACTGTCGAAAAGTAGTGTCATGTATATGGAGGCGCGCGCTGAGGAGAATTTGAATTTTTCATATCACATATTTTTTCCGTTTCCACTTTTTGTTTTATTCCAAATGTATGAGTGAAGATAAAATAGTGTATGCAATGGCATATAATTGGGTATTAAAACACTCGCGTGTTATTATTATCATATAAACCCACGCTCGTGTTTTAATAACCCCCATTATATGACCATTGCATAAACTACTATTACCCGAGTACGGCGCGGTGTCGCAATCTCCACTCTATCTAAACTAAATGGTAAAAAATGTGATGTGGCTCTGCGAAAAACCCAAAAAAGTAGTAATAGTAAGTTGAAAAACTAAAACCCGACTACAGAAAAATCACGCTCTAATAAGTATGAAACAAGCAAATATTCTCATCTGAAATTGTTATGTACAAAATATTCGATATGTATCGGGTATTAAATAAACAACAGAGGGTGACCGTGGTCGTATGCCACTTTGCAGAAGGTATTGTTTTGTTACGGTAGGTGCAATAAATACGACCATGGTTATACAAACTTATTTTGTATTGTGTTATTGTTAGGGTAGAAGATAGAATTGTATAACTTGCCTCTTTTACTGGCTTACGTTTGTCGCATCGTCCTATCTCGCTTACTCTATGCAGTATACTCGATGACAAACTGTTTCTTGCGCAATGGTACGCAGAGACTACTTCAGAGACACAATGATCCGCTGTGACTACAATCGTGTATTAGTAGTACCAACAACCACATTTCACCAATTGTGATTACGTTTCATATACTCAAATCAAATGGGGCGAGCCTGTTGCCATCAACCACGCAATCTGGAATTCCAGATAAAAAAAACACTACACTAGACTGACTTTAGATTGGGTTACCGTATATACCGTATTCTATGAAAAGCTCCGTGTTTAAAAAGAAAGTGGCTTGTTTTCAAGTTTTTCAACCATCACCCTAACGTTGACAGCTACAAAATTTATTCTCTCACCCATTTTTTTGTTCTGACCCGGTGGTAACGGCTGCGACTTAGAAGTTGTAGGTTGTGGTTTCGAACCCAGGCAGGCGCTTTAATTTGTGTAAGTAAATTATTTTATCAACACTGTTCTCAAAACGGAGAAAGAAAAAATCTTGAGGAAACCGGCATGTCTTAGAACCAAAAATTCGAAGACATGTGACATCCACCAAACCGCACTGGGCCTGCGTGGTGGATTACGGCTCATCCCTTCTCACAGAGAAGGGGCCTGTGTCCCAGCAGTGGGTACATTAGTAGGCTGATGATGATGATAATTTCTTTGTTTAATAATCTATTTAAATTACCGTTTACCAGTAAGTCTGTCTACACCGTCAGAGATAAAACGTGATAGTACTGCATAAAGTGGTCAAGTTTGAGTCATAACAACCGGTGGTTTTGTTCTTCGACTTAATGAGTTGTTGTCTGAGCGCATTTGTTTACAAACCACAACCTAAAGTTTGTAAACATTATGTAACTGATATCCGATTTAAACCTGACATCGAAATTCTCCGTCATTTGGGCAATCATTTTGTGGAATCGAAAAAGAGAAGGTTGCTGTGATTCTTTTACTCATTGTCAATAGATAGATTCTATTGCTGAAACATTAGATGATTACTTATATATAGTTTAACATTTTCAGATTATCAGGTAATCTATACATCTATACATATAAATAAAATTGGAGAGTCTGTTTTTAATATTGAAATAACCGTTTTTTACTACATGTATATGAATATACATACACCAAAATAACATTTTTTTAAATTTTTGTCTCTCGTCTGTTTGTTCCGGCTAATCTCTGAAATGGCTGGACCGATTTTGACGGGACTTTTATTGGCAGGTAGCTGATGTAATAAGGAGTAACTTAGGCTACGTTTGTTTTAGAAAAAATCTTGTATTTTAGAAATTCGTTAGGCGGCACGAAGTTCGCCGGGTCAGCTGGTTTGTTATAAATTCGTACACACATAGTTATGCAGCTTTTTTTCTACTTAGCTTAATGATTTTGGTAACGGTTAATCCTAGTAAATCTGACACATTAGATGTGTAGCCTGTAGTTCTTTTTATGTCCCAACATTCTCAACACGTGCAACGGTTAGTGAATGAGTAAATGCCCAAAACACACGAGATCCGCTTTTGCAATTTACGGTTAGTCGACAAAAATGAGAACAAACAAACTTATGGTCCCATAAATAAATAAATATAACTTCTTGGGCGCGAGCTCCCGCTGACATCCCACAAATCCCGAGCTTAACGTATGACATGACAAAAATGTTACACACGCGTTCTTCCCGAGTATTCCCGACTTGCCGAAAGACGTCAAAAGGATTTCTTGTTCACGAATCCGTAAAACGTAACGTTCTACAATCGGATCATTCATCATCATAAATACTTAGTTATTTTTGTTTATGGCACCGCTCATAGAATATAGGTTTATTTCGTTTATTTGAGTGCTAGGCCCGCCTTTGAACAGTTTTCGACACCCGACATACAGTCTGCTCGTAACTCTATACGTAAACTGACAATAAATATAAACTGTTATATAAAAACCGAGATTACGTTATTCCATCTGCGGTCGAGTTGTTTATTATTCTAACATTACTCATGATATATTTCAAAGTTCACTTCCTATGTTTTCCATTAAACCTTACTTGCACTTACAGTAAGTATTTTCTTAATACGAAAAATCTTCAATTTATTAGTGCCGCCCGCGCCAGTCATGCAATCAATACTCTTTTTACGACACCATTCGGATGTGTTTTCTCATTCGAAAAACTTTTAGATCGAAATCGAAAAGTTTTAAGTAATAATAAGTTTTTGATTTAATTTGGGCCGAATTGCGGACGTTGAATCACATGTTTCGGGTCTGGATAGCTTTTGAAATATGTAGATACTACCTATACCACTGATACACAGTCGAGGTGTGCCCTGCTTGGGCGGAGCACCGCCGTGCCCTCGTGGGGGCGATCGGCGGCGGAGACCTCTCGCGCCGGGCCTTGGTTCAGGCCATGGTCCGGAGCGAGGAGGAGTGGCAGGCGGTCGCCTCCTTCTGCGAAGCAGTAATGCTAGCAAAGGAGGAGGCCGACCGCATCAGGCAACGGCGCCCTCGCCGCCGCCGCCGGGATCCCAATCCCGATATCCAGCCACCGTAGACGCGGGCTCGTGGACAGCGAGCCATGGGTAGCTCGCTGTCCGATCGTCCGGTAACTACCCGGACCGAGCCAAGGCGTCGACGGCGCGCACTGTTCCCGCGCGCCTCAAGGAGTTGTCAGCAAAGAGAGGGGCCCAGCTGGGTCGAAACCTACCGGGGTTCGGGGTTATCCGAAAGGAAGCTAGAGCCCCGGTATGAAGGCTAGAAGGAACGGCGCGGGGTTTTTAGTCAGTACAAGTCTGACACTATCTCCCGCTCCACCCAAGAGCGGGATTTGTCATAAGATGATTTTCCCCGTCAACAAAAAAAAAAAAAAAAACCTATACCACTGATCACGATAAGATTAGATGTACGTGTTGTACCATCGTTTAAATCATAAATCATTTATTTCTTTTCAAACATGGGTAATTGATACATAGATGTTCTTTTTTACATAATAAAGTCCTCCATATTCTACCATGGGCATGCAAATAATATTCAATTCTAGAATTAAATCAAATTCAAAAATACAATAAGAATAAAGATAAATGTCAAATCATGTCAAACGTAGTTAAATAAATGTTTTTTATAAATGTCGGACTGGTTACGCAAGTAAAAATTATCACCATGATGTCAAAACAAAATAATAAGTATGTCAATCAGGATACTTGATAGCAGCTATAAAAATAATAAAATAAGTCAAACAGTCAACGATTTATCATTGAGGAAGAATCATTATATTTATGTCTTCTTTATCACTGTGCTCATTCATTCCTAAATTCACAACCAATGCAAAAGCACACGCTTCTGAAAATGATAAAAGATACTCTTCTTGTTATTTATGCATCTCACCTCATTTTGCACACTCCTACATAAACTATAGAAAAACAGCGATGATCGGTTACCGGCTGACATGCTAGAACTCCCTCCTTCCCTGGCGTGATAGATTGAGTGTTCTCTATAACAGCAAGGTTAATAAATAATCAAGTTACTGTTTGGAAGTAAAAGGCTATCGCTGACCTCAAACCAATTTATTCCCAGTGGGTGTATTCCGAAAGATAAATTATACCAATCACTTGAAATATCGTTATTGGTATTATTTTTATTACCAAATATAACACGCAATAAATAAAGCTAAACTAGGTTTAATGATACCCAACCGCGGTTCGTTTGACGTAGATTTTTGTCAACCCTAATCGATACTTGGTTAAGGCGATATATACGCCCCAACGTTAACGCAGTACTGGCCTTGCGCCCGATCGGAGCCAAAATATCAATATTGAACCTCCTTTCGAACAGTTTTGTTTGCAAAATATTATTTGATTTACATATGCTATTTTAGTTATGAAGAAATTCCAGCCACCAATTTTTCTGTGTAAAAATATTTTTAAACATCCAAGTCGTTTTGGAGGAGTATCCAAAAGTTGCGAAAAATATCGTGTTGCTAATTATTTTTTTAAAGCAAAACTATTTGTTACACGAAAAAACCATGTTTAAAAAATAATATACATGAAACAATAATAAATATTAAAATAAAATTTCAAACCTTTTATCCTAGCCATTACTAAAGAGTATGCTTTAGAAAGTTACCGTTTTACGGCACTAAAGCGGATGTAGGCCCTTAACCCTTGCTTGGACACGTTTGGAAAATCTGTTTCATTGTTATAATTCAGAATTAATAAATGAAATCTTAGCAAATAAAGGTATTTGGTGGAATTTCATCTTTAGTGAAGGCGCAAGATAAACATACGTACAGATAACAGTATGATCTATGGATTTGATGATAATGCTGTTGGCAAATAGTAATAAAACAAATTTATATTAAGTGTAATAGAAGTAAAATTAAATAAAAAGTGGCAACACGAGATATGACTTTTCTAAAAATCAAGGTCCCAGTTGTATTCGTTAGTTGGCATTTTACTTTTCGAATTCCTCGAAGTGCAACAAATTTGAAGCGCACCAAAAGTGTTCCTCGAAACGCACCAACGATGAAACATTGAGAAGAGTACGAAGTATTCGTAATAAATGATATCGTAGATAGACGTTTTAAACTTCAACTGTCCTCATTGTTTATTTATTAAAACTACCAGGCAAGCAGAAATGAACTGAAACCTAGTTAATTAATACTTAGCTCAATAATGGTAAAAATAGGTTTGGAAATTAAATCATTTGTTGTATTAAAAGTACCAGGATGACAGAAATGAACAGAAAATAGGCGCCTATACTATCTCACTAAGTTATTTACCAATGATTAAACACAAAGAGGAATATAAAGTATTCGTTATTAATCACTATATCGATTGAAGTTTTAAATTTCAACAAACTTTACACTGACATTGCACACGATGACTCTTTACATTTTTTGAGTTAAGTAGTAATTCGCTGAAGCACCTAGTTCCAGTTTATTGCAGCTTTCCTGTTAGTTTTAATAAATAACCAATTAGGACATTTGAATTTTAAAACGCCTATCTATATCACTTATTACGAATCCTTCATGCTCTTCTCTATGTTTCATTGTTGGTGCGTTTCGGGGAATACTTTTGTTTCGTTTCGAGGAATACCCCGGCAAAGGCGTACCTGAAATAGAACAAAAGGAACTAACGGAAATAAAAGGTTTCGACTAATTGAACATATTCGAGGCGGAGAACAATCGCGCAGGTTGCAGCGGGGCGTTAGAATTGCAATTAGTGCGGGCTAGCAACGTGCCCGACGTATCACGACCCAACGCGCTAATAGCCTATACAGCAAAAAACTTATGAGGTAACATATTAAACTACGTTTCAAGGGGAAAATTTTATTTATAAAGGAAATTAAATTTATTTTCTAAAGAGTGACTGTAAAGCGGTTAGGCCGCCTGCACATGCAACGTATAATCAGCCGCTGACTGTCAGCCAACTCAATGTGAACCCCAGTGTGATCGTGGAGATAAAATAAAATAGTGTATTTTCGGTTCGGTGTGAACAAAAAGTTGTTTAAAATAACTAACATCACTCCTTTACTCAATAAAGGTGTAGGCAGAGTGTGTACCTTAACTCTCACATTTCGTCAGCTATATTTAATTCCCATGAAAGGGTCGAGTTTTCTAAAGCTTATGTGAAAAATCAGTAATTTAACTGGTAACGATAGCTCAAAATCAGCGGCTAACAATACATATGTGTCTGCGGCCTAAAGTTAGTCCGAGTATATGTTACTGTAAAAGCTCTAACTACGGTAAAACCTAAGATTTACCAAGTCTTACTGGTAAAAGTCCGAAATGGACTATGATATCGTTAAATTCTCGCTTTTACTAGCAATTTTGACACATAAACGTTCAAAATTTTTAAATCTGTGACACACTATGACGCGAATTGATGAGAACAATTAACGAATGATTGATTAGCTTCACTTATTCATTCATTATAACAGTAAAATACAAACATAATTTTAACACTTTTTCGAATGTATTCTA
Source organism: Orthosia gracilis (assembly GCA_947562075.1). Lineage (NCBI taxonomy): Eukaryota > Metazoa > Arthropoda > Insecta > Lepidoptera > Noctuidae > Orthosia > Orthosia gracilis. The sequence goes on from OX387274.1 coordinate 16,813,668, forward strand.
TTAACGGGAAATGTTTTAAAATAATTTAGGTATTTTTTAAATAATGAAGCAAATGTTATCTTTGATTTACCATGTGATTGCTGGTCAAAAACCAGAAATTAGCCTCTGTCATTTCGAACTTTTACCAATAAGACTTGGTAAATATTAGGAATTACCGGTAAATCCTAGGTTTTACAGAAACATACTTACACTGTGAGTGCTAAAAGTAAATAGCTCAATATATCTCACCAATTGCCTGTTTCGACTTAAAGAAGCACGTATGTGATATACCTAAGTAGCGAAACCCATCCAGTACGTGTCTACATAAAAGTTTTACGACCATCTCAACAAATATAGCCAGCGTGAATTTTTTGCCTCCTTGAAGGATTAATGAAATGGTTTCAAATTTTTATGAGAATACTGTTTATGGCGATAAAGCAACTTTACAAGTTTTTAACGTAAATAAATTAGGACTTTGAAAAAGTAGCTCTAAGTAGATACCTGACAAACCTGGATTTATTTAGTTAATGTAAGCCTGAAATAGACAAGTCAGAAGCCTGTGGGCTCCCCAGAGACGGCTTATTTAACTCTGAAACCAGAGGTAGCCACATCCTCACACGAAAAGAAGAAGAGTAGATACCATACTTTTCAATACCCATCTAGTTACTTCATCTGTACCATCTATATATTTTTTTTCATTGTTGATAGTCTTGCGCTTGACCACTATCTCACCTGATGGTAAGCGATGATGGGGTCGACGATAAAGCACGCTTGCCTAGAAGAAACCTATTCACTCTTGACTTGAAGACTCCCAATAGTTACACAGAATACAGAATAATAATATAAGAATACAGAGAATTTAAATAAAAGCCTTTCCCAAATTCCGGCAAGTTAAAATTTTATGGAAATTTTAAAATAATCCGTTGCTTGGTTTTGATTCAGTGGATTCACAAAGTAATATAATTTATCCTTGCCGCTGCTCGCTGTAGAGCGGTATCCCAGCTTTGCCGCCAGACACCACTTTTATAAATGTAAGTACGTGCACATTTGAATGAGTTATTACGAGATAAATCTTCATGCTAGTCTTTATTTTACAGTGCTACAGATTCAACAAATTCATCTACTCTAACACTTTCCTAGCCGAAGACTGCATTTGAATGAATATGTAATAAATTCTTCTTATGAACCATTCTCCGGGTAAACATGGATTTGTAAAGTCATAATAAAGTTACGTGTATGATTCTTTAATGGAAGTTATGTACTTAAGTATGCCATAAAACCTCAAGCGGGTAGAAAGTTCTTGTTTAATATTACACCCGACGCTACCTACCCTCATAATTCACAATGAACCGCTTTTTTGCTATGAACATAATTTCGGATGGTTTACCCAACATTACTTATAATCTATCGAGTCAAATGCGACAGGCTTTTCTGAAATGGTACGAAAAATTCCTTTAATTTTTTGTCATTGAAATCCGATGCAAATAACAATTAACTCTGCGCAGAGCCGACGACTTGTATTTCCTGTGGAACTTAATTTAAAAGCAGTTAGAACTTTTTAGTTCATTAGCGTTCAGAAACTAAATTCGAATTGCAAAGTTGAAAAAGGTCGCATATTTAATTTTAACGGTTTAGCCTCCAGCTGGAACACTGGTTCAGAATTGGTCAATTTTAAATGAGTTTTCCGGGCATTTTAGATCGTATTAGTATCGGTAGTTTAGTGTACACAAACGAATGCATACAATGTTATTTGTTAACATAACGTACTCATATGACACATCATGAATATCATATTGATAATAAAAAAAATATTTATCTCTGAAGTGAAGTGTAATAATCTATAAATTGAATGATTTTGGGTAAATAATATCATCTATATTGATTTGCCATATTTTTTTTTTTATTGATGCTAGGATTGCGCTTGACCACTATCTCCCCTAATGGTAAGCGAAGATGTGGTCGACGATGAAGCACGCTTGCCTAGAAGAAAACTATTCACTCTTGAAGACTCCCAGGTTGTAGCTATCAGGAAATACAGACTCCGGCAGGGAATTCCACTCCTTTGCTGTACGCATAATAAAAGTATTCTCAAAACGTTTGGTGCGTATGGGTGGGATGTCCACCATGTACCGAGGACGCATCGCCGTACGTCTTGTAGTCCGATGATGGAACGGGCTAGGAGGAATTAGTTCATGCAATTCCAAAGCACACTCCCCGAAATGTAACCGATAAAAAATCGACAGGCTGGCAACTCGGCGCCGATGTTCGAGGCCATGCAAAATGTAGACTGTAGTTTGTCTCGTTGGTTTTCGTTTTCGCCAATGCGATTGTTGTGTGTCCTTCCAAGTTCGATCCTTTGGTCGAGCAAAGTATAGCTAATTGATTATATACACGATATTTTTATGAGCAGACCAGGTTTGTGTCCGTTTATTGGCAATAGGCTTGCACTCCAATATATGGGGCTTTAACATAACTGGTAAATGTGTGAGATATCCAGGCTTGATATTATAAAAACCCTTGAAACATTATAATATAGAAGCCAGTAGCCTCGTTATTTCCTTAGCTTGTTTATTATCTTTGTCTCCAGCTTCCTATCGGGAGATGCGAACACCAGTGACGGTCACGAAACGAATTTAAAAGAAAGCATTATGTACTGCCTCAGAGAACGGTTGGTTTAAACTTTAATATGCCGTAAAGTCTCTTTTTGATCGTTATTGTATTGGCACTCTTGAAATTAGTTTCCCATCCCGCAAGATTTATTTATATCCCAAGAGCCTGCGACGATCTGACCTTCGCCATTTTTTAGAAGCTGAAAGTTTCTCTGCGTTTGTACCCAATACAATGGACGACGTAATTTCTAATGTTATACCAAATAAAATATATAAAAACTGAGCTAAAGTGAGGTGCAATTTCATACACCTTTGCTACCTCATATCTCCCAAGGCAACCCTGATCCAAACTTCATATTCTGAGATCGTTCTTACCTGTAGTGGGTACATACACAGAGAAACTTGACGAAGGTTAGACCGTCGTAGGCCAGTCTATTAGGGCCATAATATTGGAGAAACACCTAAGGACACATTTTTTCGTTGTGATTGGACAGAAATAGATAGGTAACCATCAAATTATTTTTACATTGAAAGAAAATATGGCTGTGGGTATACAACGTCGCACCTTTTAAAAGGAAAGAAAGATGACTCCTGAAAAGAAAAACTTGAGAAGAAAAATTTCCTGATACAATCGACGTTTAAAAACAAATATTTGTTACGTAAACCCCGATTCAGTATTTGGATGAAGTGATTTTGATAAGTCCACAGTTTTCAATATTGTGATGGTTTTTTCGTTGTGATTGAACAAAACAAGGAAGGTACCCACCAAATTATTTTCCATTGAAAGAAAATATACCTGTATACAACGTCGCACCTTTTATAGTGAAAGCAATATAACTCCTGAAGAAACTTGAAAGTTAAAGTTTTCTGATACAATCTACGTTTATTTTTAGAAATAAATATTTGTTTCATAAACACCGCTTCCGTATGTGGATGAAGTGATTTTGATTAGTAAAAATTTATCCTATTTATGATAGTTTTACGTTGTGATTGAACAAAACAAGGTAGTTTACCACCAAATTATTTTCCATTGAAAGAAAATATAGCTGTATACATAGTCCCATCTTTCAAAATGAAAGAAATATGACTCCTGAAAAGAAAAACTTGAGGGTAAAAGTTTTCTGATCCAATCGACGTTTATTTTTAGAAATAAATATTTGTTACATTATTAAAAATGTCGATTCATGCAGCCTGCGAATGAAGTGATTTAAATTAGCATACAGTTGGCCTAGTTATTAAATACTTACTCGTTTCAACCCGCATCTTTCAAAATAGGTCGTGCGGATGTAATCACGTAATCCATCAATATCCTTGTTTTTTCACTTTGTGTAAAAATAATATGAAAGATATTTAGATACAATATTAGTAAGGAATGCGGTTTGAACTTGGGCATCATCTGACTGCATGAAAGACGATAGCTGGAAGAGGTGACAATTGGGATGGCGGCAAACAGAGATGTTTGGATGAGAAGACATCAACTCAAATAAATTGGCATAAAGGCAGTAGATTTAGATGATGATGATATATTATGTTACTTTTGTTTTTAATTGCTGTACTGGACAAAAGTTTTATGAAAATCTATATCTGTCGTAGTTTATCGGCAAAATAAGTAATTTATTTGGCCGCTAAAGTAAAGCTAAGTAAACTCATATCTGTCGTGTAATTTAAAAATGGAACGATCTTTTACTCAGAAACAGCGCAACCAAGGAGGTAACATATCAAAGGTTTTATTTAAATTTCGAACTGGCTTGCAAATAGAAAGCTGTTTATTGAAAAAAAAAACAAATGAACACTTTAACGCGGGATTTTTTTTTTGTTCGTTGTTCGTCAGTGATCTTGAAAAGTAGTATTTGAAAAAATGAGTTCTAGGTACTACTTAGTTTAGTTTATTTGGAAAAGTACTGTAGAAGCCTTGGCATAGATATATAGGCATTGATAGACTTACGTATGCCCGCCTCGGCTTCGTCTCGGCCCACCTTTACACGTTCGTCCATCAATGCCTCTTTAGCTGGCCACTGCAGTAATGTACTACTTCTCAAACATGCTTGGAAATTTAAGCATTATTTTGACAACCTTCTTCGAGATAAATCGAAATTGCTGTACTGACCAAATGCGTGCGAGCAGCAGCCGGCAAAATTTGTATGAAAATCCATATCTGTCGTGTTTAGCGGCCAAATAAATTATATAGTAAACTCATATCTGTCGTGTAATTAAAAAATGGAATGATCTTTTACTCCGAAACATGGCAAACAAGGAGGTAACTTATCAAAGGTTTTATTTAAATTTAGAACTCGCTTGCAAATAGAAAGAAGTTTATTGAAAAAAAAAACAAATGAACACTAACGCGAGATTAACATTGTGGTTCGTTGTTCGTCATTTATTTTGAAAAGAGTTCTAGGTAATACTTAGTTTTAATTTCCGTGCATCATTTGAGAAAAGTACACAACTAGGCATACTGTACAAGCCTTGGCCACAACTAGGCATAGATGTGTGCACGTTCGTCCATCAATGCCTCTTTTGCTGGCCGTTGCAGTAATGTACCTACTATTGATGTACTTACAATAAAGAATACTTTGTCTATGAAAGGACTTATTTTCACCATAAGAACTTTTTATAGATGTAACTACCAATCTTACCCTTATGACACAATTTCGATGTCCCCATTTACGACACCTCGGTGACCCACTAAGGGTTAGAAGACTCCTATATACTATTTTCTAAAAGACTTTCATTTTCCCTATTTCACTAAGCTATATTATTATTTTAAAATTTAATTTAAGGCTGCCGGCTACAGAAGAAGTCTGTAAGAGGTATTGGTGGCTACAAAGTTGTTTATGGAAAATATCGTATGGAAAGTTTTAATTTCGAGATAGAAATTATGGCTGTATGAGAAAGGGAAAGACCCAAGGAACGATGGATGAATTGTGTGAAAGATGATATGTCTATAAAAGAGGTGACTATTGGTTGACAGCAAATACATGAGATGACGAGATGTATCCAAGAAGAAGACATGTTTCGCCGACAGCAAATATATTGCACAGCAGTGTAGCCGCCGCAGGAAACGCCCTGGGCGTTGGGAGTTGCAACTCGTAAGCAGATTCCCGGCCATCGCAGGCGCGGGTTTACGGACGGCGAGTAACGAGCAACAGTAGGAATACGGGTAGGTTTTAGTCAGTAAAAGTCTGCACGTCCTCCACGTCACCCAGAACGGGCGAAGTCATCGGATGATATCCCAACCGTAAAAAAGGGACAAGATAATATAATTCTTATTTTACCCAGCTCCAAAATAATTCCCTTGTTATTTTAATGAGGTAGGTAATAACCGGTTATAGACCATACAGTACCAGGTTGTCGCAACAACTCTTACGGACATATTTATAACAACGTAATTACAGACTTTAATTAACCGAATATGCTGGCGCAGAATCTTATTAAGGCAGGTTCTCAAGCTGTGCCTGCATGTGCCTAATTATGTATTCGGAGAGACTGACGCAAGCAAAGAGTGTTAGCATATTTACATTATAACCTACAAAGCGCTAGGTTCCTTGATCAGTGTTGTTATGTTAGGTACACTTTTAATGTGATCAGTGAGAAAATTGAACATTGATGTTATTGAAATATGACGAAACTAACGATTAACAGAACTTTCAGGTTCGAAACTAAGAAATACGAAAATAGGCATCTTCTTCTGAATTTACCTATGTTTCTATAATAGACTGGCCTTGCAACTTCCGGGTTCGAAATGTATAGATTTGTTTAGCTTTTACCGATTTTTGTATAACTTGTTATTACCGATTTATGTATAATATGATATTACCGTTTTTGTATAACATAATATTACCGACTTTTGTACTCGTATGATTTTTGGCTTTGCTCGCGGCTGCAATGTTTTTTTATTGTGGTCCGATGACATCACAGGAACCGATGAGATGCGACTGATGAGATTATCACTCAGCGATAGATAGATGGACTATTTTTTATTTTGTGTGCAATGTTTTGTATTATGTTTTTGTACCAACATTTTCAATCGCATTTATAAAATTGAAAAGAATTAGGATCGATTTCTGAATTGAGTATTTGAGGTTTGATTAGTGCCAAATTTTGACGGTTTTTAGGCTAAAGTATAGTTTGACAAATACTCAACTCGTTCTTAACCTCAATTCAATACTCAATTCAGAAATCGGCCATTAGTATAATTTTCAATCAGTGAAATAATTTTCGTATAGCATCAGTACCTCCAGTAAACAAACAAACAATTTAACGTCTTAACAATTTCGGTTTAGAAATTTAGATAATCCATATCCACAATATCTTGTTATAACTAATGAAAACAAAACCATCACGCGGTGTAATAAAAGAAGCTCGCAGGAGTCGTCAGCGAAAACTTTAATAACGAAAATAAGACACCTATAATTTTGCGTTTCGACCCAAAAGCTTCTGAAAAGTTAGAGAGTAGGGACAGATTTTTGGGCGTTCCCTTAGGGACGACCTTTGTAATCCCTACTCCAGATACTCGATAGAGTAATGTATCATCACACTGAGTCTATGGGGAGCCAACAGTAAACATTTGTGATTTATAACTGAGCCTATGCGAAATTTAGTTATTTATGTATGTTAGGGTTAGATATATTTTTTTTTTTTGGTTTAAAGGTATGCATTATTGAGGACTACAAAATATTTTAAGTATGTCATTTATAAAACAATAAACTAGGCCATGCAAAAGAGAAGCGCAAAATTAATTGGGTGGGTAAATATCCATGAGTAAAACCTAATTTTACTAACAACGCTGAGTAATCTGACTATTATTTTCAAATTAATATTTTTATCTAGGAATGCTCTTCAACGACATTTGACATTATTATTGTAAAGCATAGTACAGCCGTGCGGCCAAAGCTGTACTACAAACAGTAATAAAGCTGGCTTGTAGCAAGCGTCGACACATTTCTGCGCGATTATGCAAACAGGAGCGGCTGGCTCCCAATGTTGTGTAACGAACCTTATACGAGCATTCCCAGGCCATTTGCGCCGGTCAGATGACAAATCCCCGGACAAACAAGCCATTGTACCAACGATGTTCCATCTATGAACAAGCATAAATCTTATCTTCTTGTTCGTTGTACGCTCCGTATCCAGACTCGCTAAGATTGTATGAAAATCACAACACGATATGAATAAAACAGTATGTCTATAAATATCTTCTACTACTGATTTTATCAAAATCATATCGGTTAATGTAAGTACGCAATCGTCCTCTTTATTTTTGCCGCTGACATACAAACATACTACGTTTGTGTACAGATAAGTGAAAATGTTTATCTTGTTGTTTACTTATGAACTGAATTTCAGTCAAAATGTTTCTTGGAAATCGTTGTTTTTTGAAGATGCATTTTTGGGAAGGCACACTTAAAAGCTCAGTTGAATAATTAATTTGTGTAAAATGGTCTTCAGTTTTATGTCGGTTTAAAGCAGACTAGGTTGAAAAGTTAAACATAAGATTCATCATAATCATCACATCAGCCGAAGCACGTCCACTGCTGGACATAGGTCACCCATCTCCCAAGCGTCGCCACATTGACCGGCCCTGTGCGTTCCGCATCCTGTGTATCCCCGCAACCTTCACCAGGTCAATATAAGATTGATAAATATGAAATAGAATATATAAGTAGGAGTACTACATTCAAAGTTCATAAACATACGATTTATTATCTAGTTTAAAGCTATTTAGATTTGAAATGATTAATGACATGAGGAAACGATGCATGCAACAGTGTCTGATCCAATTTGCACTTTAGGAATCGTACACAAGCTATCAGTAAATTGGCAACCGATCGTGGAGGAACATGATAAATATTGTGTAATCAACTTTTGTTTGAATGTGAGATTCTTTGTGACATTCTATGAGTTTCGTAAACGATTCGCGTCAAATAAACGCCTCGTATCGACAGTTGCCAATCAAGATAGCACTGGGGGATTACCAGCTATCTTCTTAGTTTTTATATTGTTAGTAATGTATTGGTTTTATGTCGATGAAGAACTAATTAGTTAAAGTATACCCTGTTGGTGTTAGATACCAAGAAAATTCTGATTTAAATGAATATTATATAAGCATTTGCCAAGTAATAATACTTAAATGCGTATTTATTTGATTGATAATACGACGCGAAGGTTGGTACAAATCAAAAGATAAAAAAAATAAAGAAATACAAACTATAAACTTGTTGAAAAAAATCTTAATTTACTGATGTGAATCAAACATTCTTCTATTGAGTTATGGTTATGTCCAACGTTAAAAACTTAAAATCACTTTCACTGCACAATCCCGTTTTTACTTGTCACTCCATTCTCACTTCACACAACTGAAAAATTATCCGAATTTGATTTTTATCGAAACTGATTTTGAATATAATTGGTATCTGTCACAGGCGTACTTTTTCCACTATCGACATTTTGACGTGTCAGGTTGATATCAATAAATCCGTTTAATGGACGGTCGTAATATATTGAGTAACGTACCTTTAGTGCTGTTTAGGTCTGATCATTATTAGACTGATTTTTATAGTGCCGCATTGATGTTTAAGTATCGTAGTGTTTTATTTTAGGGGACTCCATAATCCCTTGCACGTAGTGTTTCGGGAGTATTAGTGAATCGTAACGTTATCAATGTGTATTTTGGTTTATCGCAAATAGAATTCCCTCCCTATCAATACAAATTACAATTTCCGCAATATCATTTCGACCCATATAAAAATTCCGTAGTAGGTAAATCACTTATTGCCATTCATTTCAGATTCACTAAACCACAGCGCTATTTTCTTACGAAAATTGGATTGCGTGGTATATATTTCGGTAAAAGGGTTCCGCCCGATCGAACTACCTAAGGCATAGTCCACATGGTCGATTTTCTTTAGCGGAACGAGGCTGCTTTGTATGTTGGGCTCGTATAAACGCGGTGACTTTGGTGCTTCCGGCGGCCGGCGGTGTCTGTGCCTGCCGGATGTCTGCTTGTTTCCGAACCCTACAATACCTTGCACTTACAGAAACGAGCTAAAATTGCTATCTATACATACAGAGCCTTAGCATTGTGTAGCTCCGGCAACCTTGGTTTACTGAATTTTTGTGAATGGGATTTGTTTATTGTTCATTTCCTCCTCATAATCGCGACTTCAAAGTGTACTAAGAATGTGTAATAATATCACCGGGTAAAATACAAAGGAAGCATGATAATCTTTAGGTACACTTCAAAGGACAGATCAAACCCCATTGTTAATTAAAATGCCAACACAACCCATGACCTCATCAATACTAAGTTAATAGACAACAGCAGAATTAACCCATTAAATAGACAATTGACCAAATAGAAACTATTCTATTAATATAGATACCGAGGATTAATTTATTGAGGCGACCAATCTAATTCTCGCTCAACTGTTAAATTGGACTTTACCGTGTAATTCCAAATACTATAAAACAACCCGTGAATATTTTATTGTCAATTATAGTCGGAGAGGTTGACGGGAACAATAGCGTTGTAGGGAATAAAGTATGTAAGTGGAGTTGGGAAGTTCCTCAAGACTTGAGTTCGTGACGTTTGTGATATCAGAGCACGTATTTGAGCGAGTTTTCCGGGCGAGTACAAAGCGAGTGCAGCATGATTTAGTGTAAGACGTCTTGGAGAAGTGTCACGAGTCGTAGGCGGGTCCGGTGACGGGAGCACGCATCGTCGCGCCAGTACTCGCTCGAGTCTCTCGACTAGAAACAGCCTGATTGCGAGTGCGGCGCCCTGGCCACTCGACCGCAGACTGAAACCCGAAACCTCGCCCACTTCATACCTATTCACCGTATGTCATTAATTTGTAGTTAATCGTTTGCAATATTGTGCTGTTGCCGAAAATTGACGCGAAATTAGGAGCATGAGACATCGTTACAGATAAGTATCTATGTACACAATATCACGGTAATGTTAACTAATATCATGCAATAGTTTCAGGACACGTCCAACTAAATATAATTGAAACTGATACCTTTCGCAATAAGATTTGCTAAACAAATGCTGCTGTAAGAAATCCTAGAACAAAGGATGTCGTAGCGTTGTAAACTCTTGGCGGAAAGCAAATTGCATTTCTCTCTTAATAACGTTCCTCCTTCGTAAAACTGTGAAACTTAAAACCCTTGAGTTTGTGTTCATTGAAAAAATATTAAATCCGCGAAGAAATAAAATCGCTTTGACGTCCATTCCATCTCAATGGCGTTGCGAGTCGAAAGGTAACGTCGTTCCTAATTAGGAAATTATTATATCATTAAATACCGTGAAAGTTTCATTAAAATACATTAATTCTGATAATTTACTGAAATTGGAAGTGCCTTTCGTCTTGAAGTATTTGAAATATGACTAAGTAATATGTTCTGTATTTATGCACTGACCGTATTTTATACGATTTGTTCGAGGTTCCATAAAAAGTTCTTCAAGGAATCAGTTTTATCTTTCCGTGGGTGAACTTTGCAACAAAGATCGATCGTATCCTCCTGTACAGCCAGAGATTACTCGCCGGCCGCTAAATAATTCATGAGACGTCTCATGTCGTGTAGTCTTACGGCGACTTAGGCCTACTTATGCAAAATTACATCGATCACGCACATTTTCGGGTGTTATATGAGTCGGAAATTATAAGACTGATGTCTGATATTTTACTGAATAAAATCTCCCATTTTCTTAATTAATTCAAATTGATTCGTATCCTGGAAAGACAAGTTTTCAATTCATGTCTCTAACATAAACACACTGAATAAAGCCTTAATCGCTCTAGCGCGTGCAAACTGGAATTAAGGAGATGAAGTCAGACAGCCACATTACGACTCCTAGTCATAAAACTACATAAAATACTCGTAGTTCACGTCTAAAGGTTTCAATGTAAAGAGAATGTTCTCTTCTCACCAAATAGCTATAACTTAGGAAAACATGTACCACCTTCAGTTGCCGGCGGCGACGGCGGTCCATAATGTAAAACGGTCTCCACGATATTGTTTATGAAACCTTACTCTACTTCAGCAAATATTGTCACTGTACTATTTTCACTTACCTCTTTCTAGGGCGAACGTCTGCTCCGTATAAAATGTCATTTCGTTATGTACATTTTTATCGCTTGGTTTTTATTTCAGATTGAGGATATATTAAGCGTTTGTTTTCTGAACATAGAACTTCAGTTATATCGTTTATCCAGCATTGCTTGGATTGATATGTTATGGACCATGCTTCTACCATTGATATGATCATTTACTTCTTTCCAGGGCGAACGTCTGCTCCGTATAAAATGTCACTTCGTTATGTACATTTTTATCGTTTCGTTTTTTATTTCCAAATGGGAATATAATACTAGACCGTAAATGTTTGTTTTCTGAAAATAGATCTTCAGTTATATCGTTTTTGGTTTTTATTGTTATGCTATATATATATATTATGTAACCATGTTCGTACTATTGATATGATCACCAGGCTAGATGGTTGGATTGGAGATTGTAATAAGCAGGGAAGGCGAATGCCCGACAGTGACACTTTACTCCTTTCTCCATCTCCTTTTTAACATCGTCCATACAATATATCACTGTTTCGCTTGAAACGGAACTACATTTGTTAGATAATTCCACCGTCATTAATTTAAATTCCATGCTTGTGGTCAAGTAACAAGGGAATAATTTTCAGTTTTCACTCTTTATTTTTCCATTCACCATATTATCAATCTAATGGGCACTTGCATTATCATAGTAAACATTATAAGCTTCATTATATTTACGTTACCGTGATTATCTACATTGTATTGAGAGTGAAATTATGACTGAGCAAATCGAAATATGTATTTCACAACATTTCATAAATTATCCCTGAAAACGAAAACTCCGTTGTTAAACTATCAACTACTCGGAAAATTTTCAGTAGGCTATGAGATTCTGAATACGAGAGCGCTTCCGCATATTGACCATAGAGTAGAATTTGGAAAAAAAACGTGTGGTTTTAGTAAAGGTCCAGCACGGATGACATTTCTACGGATTCCTCAAGTAAGCAATGGGTTATGTGCAGTCTCTCTACTGCACAGATGTGGCTCAATATCAGCACTTATTATAATTAAGAAACTGTTACCCAATAACTCGGTAATACGATCTTACTGCCATATTTAGTATGACCGTAAGCTACTGGGCAACGTGCACTCCTCAGAATAGAGGAGTCTCTGTGTTAAGAATGGGACCTATAAATCTACGTAATGATTGCGAGAGGCAGACCGATCGATCGAGCTATCTAATGTCTAAGGCGTTCACGGAGGTAATTCGGTCACTGTGCCTACGTAAATACAAGATGACTGACTCTAGAACCCAGTAACTTCGTAAAACGATATCTCTTTCGAAAATACGACTGTTGCGAAGATCTACGAATGATAGCCGGGAGATTTGATTTGCTTTCCGATGCACGAAGGGGTCTTGGTATGCAATGAATAATTACCTACCTATTCGCGGACCAACCTCGACAAGCATTGCTTATCCTCAATGATTGACTCACGAAGCTGTTATTTATTTTATTTAACGCACATTAACAACACAAACATAAACATGGACCTATTATATTTTTTGGAGTCTTATCCTATGGCCTATGTCAATTATAGACGTGCACAGCTTTTTCATAAATAAAAACACATCATAAATCTAATTTAACAAAGAATGAAAATATAAATTAAGCAATTATTACTTAGCTTAGGCCAATGGCCCATGTGTTATTGATCAATAGGCTCTAAAACTGTGTACCTACATTTTCGATAAGAGTGGGCAAATATAATAATCTAATTGGTTTGCTAATTAGTAAATAGTGATCGAGCTATCAATTTGGGCAGTAAACTAATCATCAAATTTGTAATGTATGTCGAGAACTGCGCATCGTAAGCTTAACGCTAATATTAAAAATTTGACAATTTGTATGCTAAGATGTTTGTTAATCAATAGCGCCTAAACGGTTTGGATGAAAGGACCATGGTTATCCAAATCATGGCCTGAATCAGAAGCTTTTTTTTTGTTAACGGGTTGAAACCTTCAAAAGGCGCCGGAATTTTGGGAAAAAGACCAAGGAGTGTGGGATGATCATCATCAGCAAGTAGAAGGGGTTCCGCGGTCTCTCAAAATAACACCCTTTTTTATTTTTCGGGTGGGAAGTTATCCAATGACTTCTCCCGCTCTGGGTGAAGCGGGAGGGCGTGTCAGACTTTTACTGACTAAAATCCACCCGTGTTCCTTCAGTTGCTTGTGCCAGGGCCGCGGTAACTCTCTTTCAAATTTATCCGCGGCCCAAAAGACCACCTATCACACAATCTGTGCAATGCCTGTTAGACTAGGGAGACTAAAAAAAAACGGCTCCGCTGCCTCGCAGTGCACTGAAGCACGTGATCACTGTGCCACCGTCTTTCCTGGAGTCCCTTGGTGGGCGAATAAAGTCCCTAATCTGACCGCCCATGATCCCAGAGTCCCACCTAGGATTTTTTCTTTATTTTTAACCGACTTTCAAAAAAGGAGGAGTTTCTATGAGTGACTAATTTTTTTTTGGTCACCGAATTCTACGTCAATTGTGGGCAGATTTTGAAAATTATTTATTTGTTTAAAGTATGTTAAAATTCCCAAATTGCCAAATAGTTCCCATTTTAATTTGGTGAAGATCTGATGAAGATCTTCGAAGATATACAACAGAACTCTTCAATAAATGACGGCAAATTTTTCGGGGCCGCTGCAATCGCACGTCTGTTTATTGATTATAGCATTTCATAATATAAGATCACGCCAGTACATTTTAAAGCGGTACGCAGATGTGTACAGTTCACCTTGGTACACTCATTTCACCGGTAATGTTCAAGTTGCATGATAATCGGGTAATCTATTCTGACATTTTAGGTACAGTTAAGGGTCAAAAGTGCAGTCACACTCTACCAAAACAGTAGCAGCAATTTTTTTTGTCAAAAGAATTTCAATTTTTCACGGTTAGTAGGACTATACTTTAGTTACTATACAACATATTAAATCAGTTGTGTAATCATAATTTAACTTCTTCTACAACAACTAGCCCTTTAAGTTTTGGAAGAGAAAGACTGCACTTTTGTCCCTTGACTGTACCTTACTAAAGAACTTGCCTATTAGGTACAACAAAAAAGTGAACAATAAAAAGCTTTTTTACAAAAAATACTACCAACATCCATATAAACACATTACAAATTGCAAAATAACTTTCTTTTTGGAAGTCGGTGTCCATAACGAATAAAATTGATACCTACCAAAGACACAGACTTCCAAAAAGAAGTATAGTGTTTTTATTCGGTCGGAACTCTTTTTTGTAAAAAGGTATTTTTCTTTCTTTTTTATCTCTATAGTAGTTTACGTTCCTGCGGGATTATTTTTGACTTTCACGCGCACAATAGATGAAAAAAAAATGATCTTTTAAAACGACGTATTAAGAGCTTTCATGCTTTATTGTCGATAGACTTCCAATGCAGTTTCGTCCAATTTTAACGTCTCTACTTGTTTTAGTAGAGACGTTAAAATTGGACGAAACTATCGATCCATTTATCCTCCTTGTATGCTTTTACTCGTCCTCTTTTTGCAATATTTTCTAGTTCTCTCCCTGTTTAAATTCTAATTAATCCTTGAGAATTTAGCAAAAGAATCCTCATTTGAAACTGAAAAATGTATTCACTATTAAAGAATATTCATTTATAAATCTCTTTGGGAAAATATGTTAAAAGTGGATAGTTACAATTCAGTAAAAGATAGAAGAAATCGTCAAGCTTCTCTCATTTAAAGACAACTCGAGACAAGACATGTCTACTGTCTAGAGTTGTTAGTCTTCATAGTGATAAGAATTTCGTAAAACTTGTAATATGACCAATTATGGGTATAAGTACGTCGATACGCTATTGACAAGAATACTCGAAAACCAAATCACAAAAAATACCAGTAGCCAAAAACGAAATAGGCAAATTAAACATTTTAACTAATTATGTCGTTCTAATGAAATTAACCCAGATATGGAGGCTGGCATTTATAATAAATGTACACTGCTACTGCTATATTCGTCACAACACCAAGCCCTTTCGCCAATGAATCTCAGGTGTTTTCGGACCGACCCGTTTATTTTATGCGACACAGAAATAAAGCATAAATCAGAGAGATCTGCTTCCCTTGACATTTTTATGCACGTTTCGTTGTCAGAATGTCTTTATTCAATAAAATAGGGGACCGTTGCGTAAAAAATTTCATCATCATTGGTAGCACTGCCGTCATCGTGTCGCTACAAAGAGATAGAGTCGGTGGAGTTTTAAGAATAGTCGCATTTTAATTTTTATCATCATTGGACTTACGGATGGGGAAGCTCCTGGCTAAATAATAACAGCCACACGGGTCACTCTTCAAGATTAAGCAAGGCTTGCCGAGCTCGGCCCATGGATAACGAGACTCCTCTGTGTCTCGGAAAGCACGTTAGGCCTTTGTCCCGGTTATCATTTGAAGATCTATGACAGTCAGAAGCCTGAAATCTGACACCAGTCTTTTCAAGGGGTACCTATAGTCAGAATAGGTATGTTTCCAGGGTAAAAAAATAATAACTCTATCTAGTCCGTCAGTGAGATTATCAAATAATATTGGAGATGTAGATATTTTTTTTTTACCAAATCAATAAAAAAATCCAAAGTTAAAGCGTATCAAAGTTCAGGAGTGGGTGTTTGTGACGTCACTAAGGTAGTATAAAGTGTACTAGCGGCGTGACGTTTCTTGATATTTCAACGCATTATATCGTCGTCACTTTATGTTTACGTGTCAAAAGAAAAAGTACGTGTCCAATATTTTTTATTAATCTACCTGACGAACTAAACAGAAACAAATTTTCAGTAAACTACCCTATTAGGCTAAATACATGCTTTGCTTTAATTAAAATATTAATTAAATAATACTACCTTGCATGTATTTGAAATACGAAATACAAAATATTTGTAAGTCGTGTATTTGAAATATAAAATACAAAATACAGTATATTAACTATTTTATTAAAAACATGGCTCGCAGAATTGATGGCCGATGAGGCAGAAAGGTTCTGGAGTGACGACCGCGAACAAGAAGACGTTGCATTGGAAGGTCTCACACCAGTTGGGCCGATGACCTGATGAAGGTTGCGGGGATCCGCTGGTTGCGGGACGCACGGACCGGTCAATGTGGCGACGTTTGGTGGAGGCCTATGTCCAGCAGTGGACGTCTTTCGGCTGATATGATGATGATTAAAAATACAAAATACAGTCGATCATCTGATCGTGACATTCGTACAAAATACAAAAAAGAAAAACTAATACACACAACTAACTAATACACAGAAGTTTCGTGAAAATAACCGTTTGAAACGAAAATGGCAATTGAAACATTAGATTTTTTTTAAATATTTTAATAGGCTCGCGCTTGTCCACTATCTCACCTGTTGGTAAGCATTGATGTGGTCGACGGTGAGACGCTTGCCTAGAAATACTTGACAATTTGACATACGCGGTCGCCATTTTGCTTATGAAAGCTATCGACCACTATTTTCTGCAGAACGCACCCATTAATAAGATCGCTAAATGTATTTATGTTCAAATGTATTTTGAAGCCATATGTATTTAAAATACTAACTGGAAAATATCTCACCGTCAGGTATTTGAAATACCAATTACAAATTACATTTTTAAGAAGTAATTGAAATACAAATATAAAATACGTATTTGTATTTGCCCAACCCTGCCTATCGTCTTATCCAGTTACTGGGTTGTTAGGCAGTTGGGCAGTCACGCCAGTACAACACAGCTACTCAGCTGAATAAGATTCACTACACTGTAAGCCGAACCTAACATAGTCGGGCAAACACTAGGCAAATTGATTTATTGCATTATAGATTGATATTGGGGTTATACCGACTCTATTTTTAAAATGGCTCCGTGCCCGTAGCTTTTTTTTTCTGGGTCATAGAAGCTTTTGACACTCAGCGATAGTGTAGCTTTATATCGTTGAAATAATTTCGTAAACCAATAAAAAAAAATAGTACATACAGGTAACTTTAACCCCACATTACAAATAGCCTAGATTACTTTAAATGCGAGCTTATATGCTTCTTTATAGTAATGTTACGATGTACTTTTAGTATGTAATCGTATAATTCTCACCTAAATTAAGTTTCCTTTCATGAAATACTTTGAAAACAACATCAGAAGTGGTGAGAAGTACAATACTTCTCACCACTTCTGATGTTGATGCATCAGGGTCACCCTCTTACAGCCTATCGACCCAGTACACTTCAACCTCGGATGGAATATCGATTCGATATCGATAAGCAAACAAAAATAGAAACGTATTGAAAACACCTCTTGTTACTTCTAAAGTACATCGATTGATGAATGGAAGGTATGCTTATTATTCTATCAGTTCTTGGCATTTGCCTCATCTTTTAGTGGTGAACTTAAATCTACTTAAATACACTCAGCGTCAAAAAAATTGCACTTTTTAGGGAACCCTTCAAAATCACTATCTTGTCCGTCTGTCCGTGTGTCACCACCGATTTTCTTAGGAACGTGTGGACCTAGAAAATTGAAATTTATTCCTGATACTGAAGTCCCCACTAGGTGTAAAAAATCAAGGTCCAAAGTCAACACGATAAAAAGATATGGGCGAATTTAGATTTTCGCGATAACTAGTAAGTACCATAATATACCTTAATTTTCAACTATATATTTTTCTGAATTTTTCCTTTACTGGTGCTGTAAGACCTTGCTTTTAACCAAAATAGACAATTCTAGGTCAACTGGAGTAATGTTACGGGTTGGTCCCTATAGTAATGTTACGGGTTTTTGGTTTTATTAACCAAGGCATGAAACGGCAGCCTAAGCAGCGTAAGTGAATTCGGCAAGGCGAAGGATTTGATCTCATCAATCGACCAATCACGTGCAAGATGTAAGACGCGTTTTGAATTTCCGTCTATGTGATTGGTCGATTGATGGGGTTAAATCCTTCGCTTTGCCGAATTCACTTAAGCTAATTGCGTGGCTGCGGGTTAACAGAATGCAAGAGTTTTCTTGCTGGACTTGCTCAATTGTGTTCAGAGGTTTCTTAACCAAACGTTATGTTTGGTTAAGAAATCTCTAATCACTCAACATATATAAATATCAGATGGTGTATTGACCAGAAAGCGACCGAGTTTTTGTATACATGAATACAAAAAAAAAACTAAAAAACAGAATTAACTTCGCTATAAAATTAATTAATTAAACAACCATAAAAATATGTAAACAAATAAATCCTCGATTCTGACCGTAAATGTTCTGATATTACCCACCGATTACACTGAATGTTTCGCATAAAATTTTCATCAAAATTCGGACAAAGTTTGCTTTGTTTCCAAATCAATTTGTATGACCTGGGGGATCCGCGGGAAATAATCGTGCTTGTATGTGATGGCGATTACTGATTGATTGCTTTTTAGCAATGCAATACCTGTAATCATGGTTTCATGTGTTACAAGTATATGAGCAAAATTTTTGCAATTCATTATGAAATGGTTATTATAAAGTGTTTTTATGGTTCCGAACCCGAAGGGTCCAAACGGAGCCCTATTGCCGTCGCTCACGTGTCTGTCTGTCTGAAGTCTGTCACACAGGTTTTACAGCCAAACGGTTGCAGCTACAGTCTTTAAATTTTCACAGAATAAGCATCATGTTGAGCCAAATCCATACATATTGTCAAATAAATGTTTTTTTAGGAAGGCTTCCATTCAGTTAAGGGGAGGGCGCGAAAAAAATATTTTTCCTACCTCGTCGATATCATTGTAAAGAGCTCGTTGAGAAGATAAATACTTTAATTTTGTGTTCAAAGATACTGTAAAACAATGAGATTCCACCAAAATCATTTTTTTTTTTTACAAAATTTTTGTTCCGAAGAAAATTTTAAATTCTTACTGACCTATTTACTTCAAATTTGGTGATAATATTTATTATTACACATATTTTAGTAAAACATACCAATATATATGTAAATCAATTTTTTCTTTTTAATTCCCTAATTTTTCCTATTACAATCAACTTGATTTTGCGGTTTGATACGAAACCCTTAATAATATAAAACGTTTAAAAACGTTTAAACCAGGGTATAACTTTGTAAGAGACTGGTGCCTGTGATAGGTTTTAAATAGGTGGCTTTCGCGGGGTGGCCGCGGCCCATCATGACAGATTGACAGCTTGGATACAAGAAAATTAATTTGCAAGAAAGTAAAGCTTCATAGGTGCGTCACGCAGTTGGCCGGTTTTTTTGTCTATTTATAGATACACTAGCGACTCAAACCGGTTTCGCTCGGAATAAATTATGGACTAACTTACTAACATTCCTTGTTAATCTTTCTATTAAAGAAAACTGTATCTAATTCTGTTACGTGGTTTAGAAGAAGTAGGTAAGTGGAGAAACACCGAGAATGACTTTTTAGGGTTCCGTACCTAAAGGGTAAAAAGGGGACCCTCTTACTAAGACTCCACTGTCCGTCTGTCTGTCTGTCTGTCACCATGCTGTATTTTATGAACTGTGATAGCTAGACAGTTGAAATTTTCACAGATGATGTATTTCTGTTCCGTTAAACAATAGATACTAAAAACAGAATGAAATAAATACTTAAGTGGGGCCCATTTATCAAACGTGATTTTTTTACCGTTTTGCGATAATGTTACGGAACCCTTCGTGCGAGAGTCTGACTCGCACTTGGCCGGTTTTTTTTAAATACTTTTTAGAGATTTTAACATTCTTTAATGTTTTTTTTTACAAGCTTCACAGAAACTGTGTACGTCTAATTCCTTTTGTTTTATTTTCAGATTGAAATGCAGCGTCGAAAAGGGGAGTTCCTGCCGGCCGGCTGGGCGCAAGGACCCGATGGAAATGAAACTAAAGATGCTGAACTGATGTGTTCATCATTATTTTCATAACGTTCTACTAGCTCATATTCACTCAAAACTATGAGGCCTCGCCTGACTAGCGCTTCGCTTTGAAAAGTCATGTGCCTGTCTAGCATCCTTCTAGCCTTACGCCCTTTATTATCTTGCTTTCATATGTGTGTCCGACAACTAGTTATCCATTCTTCAACTCGGCGTACTTATGTAACTTTGAATCAATATGGCATTATGGAGCTGGCCTCATAATGGAGCCTGATGGTGGGCATAGTAACTCCTCAATTAGTAAGATAGCACCATCGTGTTTGGTTTTATTGTTATGTATTGACAAGCGATGTTACATTTCGTAATTTTAGTCGATCGAAAGCTTTTTTTAATAATAAAAAGATTTTTATTCCCTTTATTCTATTTATACGTACATTTTGTTATTTGAATATATACAGAAAGTAAATCAAGATGAAATAATAATACAGTCAAAAAAAATTACCTTTACAATATTACCTACGCCTTCCAGGAAAAAGTAACTTTCAAAAGCCGATATGAATAGGGTTCCATTCACATATTGATTACTTTCCAAGACATCGGAGCGTTAATAATTTTGTTGTAAGCAAAAATGAAACATTCTTTTTATTCATATTTAAATAAATACTTTTTTTATGTAACGTGAGGGAAATATCGCGTAGGCGACACATTGAAGAAATTAAGGGCCTTAATCCGCTTCAGTGCCGTAAAACGGTAATTTTCTAAAGCATACTCCTTAGTAACGGCTAGGTTAAAAGGTTTCAAAAAATATATATTTATTATTGTTTCATGTACATTATTTTTTAAACATGGCTTTTTCGTATAACAAATAGTTTTGCTTTAAAAAAATAATTAGCAACACGATATTTTTCGCAACTTGGATACTCCTCCAAAACGACTTGGATGTTTAAAAATATTTTTAGACAGAAAAATGGATGGCTGGAATTTCTTCATAACTGAATTAGCATATGTAAATCAAATAATACTTTGCAACCAAAACTGTTCAAAAGGATGTTCAATACTGATATTCTGGCTCCGAGCGGCCGCACGGCCAGAACTGTATTAACATTGGGACGTATATATCGCCTTAACAGGGATATTCAAAGATATATTCAAGCTCTCAATAAAATAATGTCTGATTTAGAAACCTTTTATTTTTTAATCCTAGGCTTTTAAATAAGGCACCAATTAAGATGTAGAATCATTTGTAAGGTTTAAGTAATTTTTTTACACTCTGTGCGTTAATGGATACATGTGTAAAAAATCTCCAAAATGACTATAATATAAGGTTGCCCTGCGGGACAGTACCAGGCTCTTCTCATACAGGAATAGTACAAGCATTAATCACCACGCTTGCTTTTAACAGCAGCCTAAATGCGTAAGTGTGTTCGGCAGGGCACTATTCCCAAACCATTGCAACTCCTGAAAGCCAGAATCAACAGTGGCGACCACCAGAAAAGCGCCGACGTAGTCCCGGAGAATGAATTTAACTGGCTTGGATCCCGCAACAAAATTAATCAGAAAAGAATAAAAAATACCACTTCCCTTCATACCAAGCAGGAGACTGAACAAACAAGACCAATAGGCACAAAGGGTCGTTTACAACTGTGATAAGCCCAGTTGCCTAACATCACGGATAAAAAATAGCATTAATATTAATGGGTCCTAACATTCTGAGCTGCTATATTTGTTTCCAATAATAGGTATGGCAAAAACGCTTGAATGCACGGCAATTTGTTCCAGTTTCCACAAGGTCCGTATAAAAACTCCCGGTGCAGCCTGTACGTTATTCAACATAATATTGCGTTCATTCTGCCAAAGAATACATTCTCATAAGATACGATGTGCACATTGTGACATATTCGCAGTCAGACGTAGAACACTGACACAAAGGCGGGGCAACGAGCTTGAAGGAAAATAATTTACTTTTAAAGTACCATGCCCTGTGAGAAATTGAGCAATACAGTGATCCATCTCCAACTACGTCCTCGCCAGCCACACGCGAACGAATGGAAAGAATTGATGGAGTTGTTGGTCCTTGATAAAATTATCCCACCTACATTGCCATTCGGATAAAAGTTCCTCCCAGACGTCAATATGTGGTTTAAATAATCAAGAGATTTTCTCACGGTCACTCCGCGTTAAAAAGTTCGGCAGAGCAAAGGGAACAACTATGAAAGAGTATGATACATTTCCTTAAAATTATTCGGTACTGCGTAAATAATTTAGAAAGGGTACGTCCTCAACCCAACGTTACCCGTTTCAAAACGTCCGATTCGCAAAACGACCTATGAGCGTTATATTCTCAAAATGACCTATAAACAAACCATCCTATTAGCAGAATATCCTACTGAAAAAAAAAAAGAATACGAAAAATTTGTATCGATTTTTCGTTATGACTCATTACATAATTTATTTTAAAGGTAAAATTGAAACAGAATCAAAGAATCAAAGCAATATTGCATTATGACGAGTCAACCGTCTGATGATGCTGTTAAAAATACTTTCTAATGCAGGGTTCGATGGAACAGAAAACTGTTGTGGGCTCACACTCGAAGGTGGAGTCGCCGCCGGAGAAGTTCTCAGCCTCGGTTGTGCAGCTCCGTGACAGTCGGTGCTGCGAGTAACGACCCGGTTCCGGTCGTGGTCCAGTCCATCGTCGGAAGTGATAGCGCGTGGGTCGAGGGTCGAGGAAGTGATGGTCGCAAAGGAGGTGACAGAAAGGGAGCGTGTGGATACAATCTCCTTCCCTATCCGTAGCAGACGCACCGGGCACCGAAAATCACGATATGACGGCTGGCTGCCACGAGGTTTAACACGTGGGTGACAAGCTTAGGGAGTTAGGCGTCACATCTGACCGCGGCGTGTTCCGCGTTGAAGTGTGATGAATTGCGCAAGTACTCCAACGCCTAAGTCAAAGATAAATATATGAGTTTGATAGACCCCTCCGCCCGCTTCAGGGAACATCCATATGAATTTCTACACTTGGATCGATTTATAACTTCTGAATATTGACACTTTCAAATTGAACGCAAAAGAAATCTGATTGATTTGGATTTGACTTTTTTATCTTATTTTAAAGATAACAAGTTTCAAGAAAATGTTGAATTAAATAATTCCTATAAAAATCTCATATTTTTGTGGTTTTTCATTCCCATTCTTTTGTTTATAGGACGATTTGTTACTAGGTCATATTGAGAATAGCACGATCTGCTCATAATATGTCGTTTTGCGAATAGGACATTTTGATACGAGTTAAATTCACGTATCATTTTCTTGACAATCCACCCATATTCTTTCGAGTGTGTTACGCAATAGACACCCTTACATAGTACGTGTTCTTTGAATTCAGTTATGACATTTACGCTGCAGGTTTCCTCACGATGTGTTTCTTCACCGATGTCAGCGATATGCAAGATAATCTGTGAAAATTACTATTATGAGTTTATTGCAAAAAAGCAGGATATATCACAAATATTTTGCACTAACATTTATTTTACCTCTCTTGTTTTCCCTTTTCCGGCTCTCACGAGCTGAAAGGGTCTTGAAGAGGATTACTTCTATATCCGATAGTGGTATTTGATTCTGTACTCATTCCTTATCATATTCCTTATTTTAATGGCGATACCTATAATATGATTAAGTTTGTTTACCAAGTTTTTAACCGAATTCCAAAAAGGAGAATATATGTGCGTTGTGTATGTTCACCGATTTCTACGTCAATTGTGGGCCGATTTTGAATATTCTTTTTGTGTTTGTAAGGGTATACTACCGAGGTGGTCCCATTGTCACCGTCAATCGAGGAAACTCCTCAAATAATATAGACATACATAAGTGATTTTTCTATTTTTATCAACAATGCAATAATTTGCACTCAGAAAGTATAATTCAGTGAAGTGGAACTAATGAAGAAGAAGACCACAAATGGCCACGGGAAACTGGAACTCTCGAACAGAGTGTAGGATATTTATTTATTCAATATATCATGCACACAAACGTACAGAGGCAGACTTAATGCCTTACTGCCGCACTGTGAGACATTTAACGGTTATCTAAGGCGCTCCTTAGTATAGATTTTATATTAAAAATCTATACTAAGGAGAGCTTTAAGTAACCGTTAACGTCTCTGACTGTGGCAATTAGGCATTTTCTACCAGTCAGATATCTCGAATAGTTAACCGACTATGATGAAGCAAATACTTATAAATAAATGGTACTGATGAAAATGAAACTGATCTGATGATGAAGCCAGCAGATAAGCACTGGAACGCCGAAATAAAATAACGTATCCTAGTCGTGTTTCGGCTTATAGGAATCGTCATGATTGATGGGATACCTAACAAAACTAAAAAAAAAAAAGTGTTTTGTTTTGGAAGACGATTTAATTATTTTGTAAAAGTTTTTTTCACTAACTTAAACGCACCGTATTTAAACTACGCGGTATTGAGAAAATAATTACGGCAGGTTTTATCTCGTGCTTTCATAACTGGCGCTTGATATTTTCTGAAATTTAATAATTTTTATTTTTTTACTGAACAACGTTAATAGTATAAATTGTTGACAATATTTTTTACTGATGAGTAAGAAAAAGTTTCATGTTATTAATCATTCAAGATTTTAATGAAAAGCAAAAAGAACTTGCAAAGGTTTTTCAAATTAGGCATTGATTCACGGCCAAATAAAACGCATGTCACAGAGTATTTCATTAGTGCCTACACTAGGTACAACTAATATAATTAAAGTCAAGACTCCGTGAAATGCAGCCGTATGAAAAACAATTAATCACTTTGTCTTTGAAATGCAACTTTTCGCGAGCCATTTGTTACAGTATCTGTCTCTTTTAATTACACATTAAATAAATCATACACCTCCGCCATTTTAATATATGAAATGTCAAGCAATTTTCGAAATGGCGGAGCAGTAAGTCGTAAGTCAACTACGCATTTAGCAGAATCATCGTTAAAAGTAAATTAGCAGCGAGAATGGCATTCACCACGACTGTCTACCGACTAATCGCTGTACCCGTAGGTTGGCATAGGATCCCGTAGGTAGGTATAGCGATTAGTCCGTTGACAGTCCTGGTTAGCAGCTGTTACGCTTTTCTAAATGACGAGCGGGTAACTTTAAATGAATCGTAAATTTAAATTAATGACTCACTGAATCATTATTGGCTGATATGGCTGTAATAACACATGATTTCTCATCAGGGTAGAGCAGTATTTTTGATCAGCGATGTTCAATATATTATGGCAGAAAAAGCCTCTCATGTTTTCAAAATTTACCTAAAAATATGCTGAAGAGATTTTTCACTAGACGAGTGCATCTGCTTGGATGGAGAATGTTGAAATTTACTGATG
Organism: Orthosia gracilis; assembly: GCA_947562075.1. Classification (NCBI taxonomy): domain Eukaryota; kingdom Metazoa; phylum Arthropoda; class Insecta; order Lepidoptera; family Noctuidae; genus Orthosia; species Orthosia gracilis. The sequence continues at coordinate 16,839,594 of OX387274.1, forward strand.
CAAACTATTTCTTTAAACAGCGCGGCGTTGAGATTTCCGAGAACATTCTCTCGCAGATGCTGTAAATGAGCTTTTGGTTTGGCAGGTAGACTATGTAAAGTATAAGCACCACCTTATATGCTGTGAGAGTATTAAAATGAAATACCACTCACTCGTTCATCACATGTATAAAGCCTGCAAGGTTCAAATTATGCACGTTTTGAGTTGTTTTCTCGAAGCTCGATAAAAAAGGGATTGAGCTCAAGCTTACAGCTGAATAACAAAACCCGCACGGGTCAATCTTCGAGGTTTAGCAACGCTTGCCTAGGTCAGTCCGTCCTTTAGGTTCATACCGAGGGAGGGAAATGGCCTCCTTCTGTTAGACCGTGATGATCCAGAAGGAAGCCGCCCAGCGGGATCGTGAGAGGGCAGATCGGAGAAGAAGGCGTCGTGGAGGCAACTGCCTCGACGCCTAAAACTTCGTAACCCCGTCTGCATCATAGGCAGGCGGGACTCCGGAGTTACGGGCGGCGAGAATGGGGACTCAATCCACCTAGCATGTGACTCCAAGGTAATACGGTGGCACAGTGGTCACGTGCTGCCGTGCACGGAGAGGCTCAGGGGAAACACCTCGCAGTCTCCCCAGGGATGTGCCCTAACAGGCGTTGCACAGAGGGGATTCTGAATTGGTCTTTTTAGAGGTAACGGGTCCTCCTCCATGTGTTGATGGTGATCACCGGGGTGTTTTTAGTGAGGTAAAAACCCCACCCTCCCTGGTCTTTTACCCAAAGGTCCAGGCGACGTTTGAAGGTTACCACCCGAAAACAAAAAAAAACCTTTCATACCGAGACTCTTCCGTGTCTCGGAAAGTACGTTAGACCGTTGGTCCTAACTGCCATTCAAATCAGAAAACTGGCTCGAAAACTTCATTTAAGCCATTGGTCCGGACTGTCATTTGCACATCTTTGATTGACAAGATCAGAAATCTGACAACGGTCTTGCTATGGGATATCGTGTAACCCAGTAACTGGATTGTAGAGGTCAGATAGTCATTCGCTCTTTGTAGAATACTGGTATTCTACTGTATCAGGTAAGGTCAGGTTTTTTATCCGTGGTGCTAGGCAACTGGGCTTATCCAAGTTATAAACGACCCTTTATGCCTATTGTTTGTTCTGTTGCTTGATATGGAGGGCAGTGGATTTTTTTTTTTCCTATTTCTTCGGTATTGTTTTCTGATTAATTTCGTTGCGGGATCCTACACAGTTAAATTCAATCGCCGGGTGTTCGTCGAGCTTCATTGCCTCTGCGTTTTTCTGCTGGTCGCCACAATTGATTCTGGCTTCGAGGAGTTGCAGTGGTTTGGGAATAGTGCAGTGGGATTGTATCAGGTTAGATTGGACCGACACTAACATAGTCGGCAATAGGCTACACAGATTGAAGGGATTCATATACTGGATGAATTGTTTTACACTTACATACAAAATCGTGGGAAACTGCGCGTTATACAATAGGTACTCAAGATACATAGTTATGTTAAACTATAATTTTATGGTAATGGCAATGATATCATCAATATCAATACATTAACGTTTGTTTCTGTTTAATGTTGAATGTTATTTTTATCTGCACGGTTATGGCGGACGGGATTGTTACGAGTATTATCTAACTCCTGGATAAGGGTTGTGACTCATCCTACTTAGTTCAGGCGCCGACTTTCTTGTATTGAGCACAAGTTTCTGATTGTTTTCATATACAGTGTGTATCTGTAGTAATTAGGTTGTTTGTTTAACGTTGGTATGTATGATGAAGACCGTCAACTTAATAACGTTATTACGCGTTTGAAATTCAGTTCTTTTCTGAAAACAGTGTTTTTTTTATCTAATAAAATGTCAAGTTAGTTTAAATAAGCATATATTAGAAAAAGTTACGCAATAAAGAAAGAACTCAATATCTATTTTATTAGTTCGTGCGTCTAATTTAAACTTTTAGATTCGAGTGCAGGGCGACACACACTAACGACAAAACTTCTTGGCGTAAACTTTTTGAAAAGGCAGATAGCTACAAGTTTTGTGCTCGAGAATACCCACTGGAACCGACCTAAAAGTTGAAGGAAAATTATTTTATCTAAAGTACAAGTAAACATACAAGAAATAAGTCGAGTACCATCTGTACCACTTCCGTACGAAGTGTATGTCATTCTCATTATACATGAATGTTTTCGCAAAAACGATAATAGCACGTCTAATTCTGTAATAACACGTAACTACAAGTGTTTCTCTTTCTATGAATTTTGTTAATATTACGAACTAATAATAGGCTAAGAAATTTGAGAGCTGAAGTAGTTAGGAATGTTGAATATTTTTTTATATATTCGATTAGTATTTTTGAAACTGCAGAGTTATTGGCGCGGTGTAGGTACGGTAACGACCGGTTACTCCTCAGTTGTTACAACATCGATACTTAGGTATTCCCCGGCCGTCGGCGTCGGCTCGTCCCTCAACGTTCAATCACGATAAGAGCAGAAACATCAGGAGAATAGTAACTCGAAGATTTGTTACGAGCAAAAGTTAGCGATCTTTATCCCGCCAATGATAAAGCTTACGATCGAAAAATCTAAAAGCACAAAGTAATCCCTCAAAATCCTTTTTGTTTTTATAAAAACTAGAAGGAAGTGCTCAATTTAATTTCTTTTCTCTTTTTGTAAAGACACGGCTGTTCTGCGAAAACAAAAGGTGAATTGAACAGAAGGGTTTAATTTACTGTGATGTGGTGTTCAGGTAATGAAATGAATTTTTAACTCTAATGCTTCGGTTGCGTGAACAATCTTATCATTATTAGCCTATCTCCTTATTCCATCGCAACTTACAACTTAGTTACTTACTTACTTAGTTTTCAACTCATTGAAATCACTCCTAAAATAAAGACATGTGGAAAAATTCACATAATTACGAAGAAGGAATAGACTCCATTAACAAGATCAATATCAGTGCACATTGTTGCGGTGATCAGTTGAGTATTAAATCAATGCACCTGTCCGACTCCACGTTATAAAAATTGATAGCTCGCTGATTAAAATTAATCTTAATCAAATCAATGAAAACTCTTTTAAAATATTTTACTGAGAAGCCACATTTTCCAATTAACGTCAGCATTGTATGATATTTACTGAAAAAAATAAAGTAATAATATTAATTTGCTACAGTTATGGCCGTTACGCGTTTGTTTGATGAATCACGCCAGTCGTAAGTAAAAGGACGCGTCATTTACTGTGTATGTCTTTCATTTGGTTCCGTGTTTATTTTTCTCAGTTGTTGACAGTCTAATAGCTTTATAGAGTCGCTTTAATATTATGGAAAAATGATCTCAACGACGAAGTCGATGATATTTTTAGCTATCGAAGATTTGATGGAGTAGAAATGCCAATAACATCAGAGATAGGTGACGATCGAAGTATACAATGATAACCGGTAAACCGCTTAAAATACCCTCACGGTAACAACTTTTTATTGCGAAGCAATAAGTATAAGATTTTATGCGGAACCTTTACGTATTGCTAATGTTTCTAAAGGGAATTTAAGAAAGCATTACGTCGTGAACGCAACATTTAACACTTATTTTCAGATGCTATTTTTTAAGTTTCATCGCCATTGTGTACGTTTGGTACTAAACCATGTTTAACAAAGATACTTTTGACTGTAGATTACCTTAGTCACTGACACATTAAAAGGGAAGTTGGCAAGGTTTCTGAGCAAGGATATTCAGAGTGAAAAGTTGATATCTGAGTAGGTGTGGCTTGCTAAGAGAACGCCGACTGAAAAGTTTCGGATAGGAGCCCCAGGCCCTAGATTTCCAAAAAGAACACTTCACGTCCACGGCCATTCATTTTCATTTGATTGGTGGATGGCTTGACGCAAAATGACATTTGCGGGTCTTCCGTAAATCAGACAACTTTTAAAATATGTGCAAATCGAAGTTTTTAATTCATCACAAGAGTTTTTCTAAACATGATACAACTATTGCAATACCACAACTATCTTCATTATTTCGAAGAAACACTTGAAAGAAACCACATTTATTTTCCAGTTCATCGTTACCAAGAACATTTCACAAGCAAGAAAATACCCTTGTATTTCAAATAAGTGTCATCTGACGTAGCGAAGCGAAAGCACTGTGCCAATATTATTGGTTTAACAACTGAAACGGTTGCGTTTGTAAGGATTTGTATTGACGGAGTAAATGGCCTGCCAAATTGTGTCAGTGGCTTGCTCCATCCGCCCACAAATCCCCGAATAAACCGCTCTCGCCGTAGACCAAACATTGTTGCCGTTTCTAGAATGCTCCGGGATCGCAAATAATTGTGCAGGGACCAAACTCTTAACAGAATGCACACCGTTTATAACAAACATCAAACATTTTAAAAGCTATTTTCACTGTCGATTAATTCTAACGCCCATCTCTACACTCTAGTAAAAACATTGACAAGTTTGGAAAACTGTAGTAGTTTTCCTAATTCATCATCATCATCATCATTTCAGCCGAAAGACGTCCACTGCTGGACATAGGCCTCCCCCAGGCGTCTCCACATTGACCGATCCCGTGCGTCTCGCATCCAGCGCCTTCCCGCAACCTTAACCAGGTCATCGGTCCACCTAGTGGGAGGCCTTCCAACGTATCGTCTTCCGGTTCGCGGTCGCCATTCCAGAACTTTTCGGCCCCATCGGCCATCCGTTCTGCGAGCAATGTGCCCTGCCCACTGCCACTTAAGTTTAGCAATTCTCCGGGCTAGGTCGGTAACTTTAGTTCTCCTGCGGATATCATAATTTCTGACGTGATCACGCAAGGAAATTCCGAGCATAGCCCTCTCCATTGCCCTTTGGGTGACTTTAAGCTTTCTGATAAGGCCCATTGTGAGCGACCATGTCTCGGTCCCATAGGTGATCACTGGCAACACACACTGGTCAAAGACTTTTGTCTTGAGACACTGCGGTAAATTGGACGAGAAGATACCACGCAACTTCCCGAACGCCGCCCAGCCGAGTCGGATTCGACGGTTGACCTCTTTCTCGAAGTTGGACCTACCCAACTGGATCGTTTGTCCCAGGTAGACATAATCGTCTACAACTTCGAGTGTAGAGTCTCCGATCTTGATAGGAGTGGGTGCTACATGGGCGTTCACCATGATCTTGGTTTTGTCCATGTTCATTTTAAGACCCACTCTTTCGGAAGCTTTACTGAGGTCATCGAGCATTTTACTGAGGCTTTCCATGGTCTCAGCCATGACCACTATGTCGTCGGCAAACCGAAGTTGAGTGATGTACTCGCCATTAACGTTGATGCCTAGGCCCCTCCAGTCCAGAACCTTGAAAACATCCTCCAGCGCAGCAGTGAACAGTTTCGGAGAAATGACCGCCAGAAGAGAAATGTCTCCCTGTCTCACGCCAGCTGGAGAAGGATTGGTTTCGAGGTCTGATCCTGAAGACGGACTGACATGGTGGCGTTTTTGTACTAACACTTCAACACCTCAATGTACCGGTAGTCGATCTGGCACCGTTGGAGAGACTGCAGTACAGCCCAAGTCTCGATCGAATCGAAGGCTTTCTCGTAGTCCACAAACGCTAAACAGAGAGGCAGGTTATACTCTTCGGTTTTCTGTATAACCTGCCGCAGCGTATGTATGTGGTCTACGGTGCTAAAGCCTTTTCGGAATCCGGCTTGTTCGGGAGGCTGGAAATCATCAAACCTGCGCGCGAGATGATTCGTGATGACTCTTGAAAACAACTTGTAGACATGGCTAAGAAGTGAGATGGGCCTATAGTTCTTCAGCCGGGTATTGTCGCCCTTCTTGAAGAAAAGTACCACCACACCCCCGCACCATGCCTGTGGCGTTTTGCCCTCGAGTATGACGGAATCAAACAGCTTCTGAAGGGCCTTAAGGACCGGTTTTCCACCCGCCTTCAGGAGTTCAGCCGTGATTCCGTCATCACCCGGCGCCTTGTTGTTTTTAAGCTGTTTCAGAGCCATCCCAATCTCGTACAGGCTGACATCCGGGATATCTTCGGTATAGTGACGGGTCAATCTAGCTCTTGGGTCGTTTGCTAGACTCGCAACGGGCTTGCTGACTGATGTGTACAACTGCCCATAGAATGTCTCGATCTCCCTCAGAAGCTCCGGTTTGGCGGATACGGTCCTGCCATCGTCGGTCTTCCACGAACCCGTCGCTATATTCGTCCACTGAGCTACCTAGGCACTCGAAACGATTCTGGAGTTCGAGCTGAAAGCTCTCGCGGTTTTGGACCTGGATCTGTGCTGGACGGAGCGTGGACTTCATCAGTCGAGACCTTTCAAGCTTAATATTAATGTTCAATGTGCCTCTTACCATGCGGTGATCGCTCCCGGTTTTTACCGAATTGATCACAGAGACATCATTTAACATTTGCTTCTTGGTTGACATGATGAAGTCAATCTCATTTTTTGTTGCACCATCGGGGCTCTGCCAGGTCCACTTCCTGTGTTCACGCTTTTTGAAGAAGGAGTTCATCATATAGAGGCCCTCCTTCTCCATAAAACTGGCCAGTAGGTAACCCCGGTGGTTCCGACGTCCAACTCCAAATTGCCCCACTTGCAGCTCATCCTCGTCTCGTTTGCCCAGTTTCGCGTTGAAGTCCCCCATGACAACGGTGAAGTGAGTTTTGAAACCATGCATGGCTCTGGAGATATCCTCATACATGGTCTCTACCTCGTCGTCGGGGTGTGCCGAGGTTGGGGCGTAGACCTGTATGACCTTCAGCGAATATCTTGAGGATATTCTGAGTATAAGGTATGCCACCCTGGTCGACACACTCTCGATCTTCACCACGTTGTTCACAAGGGACTTGTGGACGATAAACCCGACACCACCCTGGGACTGCCGGTCACCCTACCGGATTTGAGGATTATCGAGTCCTCCCCCTCTCTTCGGACTTCAGATAACCCTATAATACTCCATCGCAACCTGCTCAATTCCTCTTCGAGTTCGGTGATCTTCTCGTCGGTCCGAAGTGTGCGCGTGTTGTACGTTGCCAGGTCCAGTCGTCGGTGATTGTTGGGGTAGCCGGATCCTCCGGACGAGATCCGGCTACCCCAACAATCACCGACGACTGGACCTGGCAACGTTCTTTGCACCCCTTGCCATGCCGTAACCTCGACCGCTACCGTAGTTGAGGGTAGGCAGGCTGCCGGGTACTAGGGGCCATTTTTTATTTGTGCTTTTCAGTGGGGGGGTTTTGCCATAATCGCCACGCTTGGCAGGCGGGTTGGCGATCGCAGTAAGGTTGTTACAGAAGCACAGAGAACGCTGCTGCCCATTCTCTGGTTTGTCCCTTAGTCGCCTCTTACGACACCCACGGGAAGACATGGGATGGTGAAATTCTTAACGTCCGGCACCATACGGAACAACCTAATTATCCCAGCTTTAAAGATTAACTTGTTGATCCAGGTTTGAATCACAATGTTTGCACCATACACTATACGGGATAGCTCTTCCTTTTTATTTGGAACAGCAAAATATTTTTCTTTTTGACATGTGTCACATTTGGCCTTTAATCTTGTTGGGTGATGCCCAACATTTTTATGAAGGAAAAAACTTTTATTCTGGCATAAAGGGCCCGCGATATAAAGATAGATTACACAATGTGTATACCGACGTCGACTGTTCAGTATAGTAAAGTTATACGAGTATCTAACTTATGTGTAGAGTTTACCCAGGCATGAGAACATATAATTATGTTATTCAGTCTGGTGAACGGTCGAGCAATTATTGATAAGGATTCTTTAATAAATACCTTTATTAAAGAATCCTTATCAATAATTGCTAATTGAAAGTTTCTTGTTTTTCCAGAACTTTGACCAAACTTTTAACTAAGCTTTGTGATACTGATATACCTACATATATCCCGCCCTCAGTACTTCTTATATTTTTTTGGCTTTTTACACCGAACACTGAACATTTTCTTGATATTTTTTAATCTCCATCTTCAACCATGCTCTGTTGATACTTGAGTGGGAGTGCTAGCTGTCTTTAGCATACCTTTGTATAATTCTTTTATCACGTCCTCATTTTTTTGTTTTGAAATTTTATTTTATACGATGATCCAAATTGTGTCTGGTCCAAATTGTGATAGATTATTGTCTGCTTTACGACAAACACAATGTTTTTATAGGCAACCTTTGTTTCCAGTAAACAGGAATTAAAACAATATTAGAACAAAAGGTTACTTTAGTCAGCTTTCTAGGCGTTTACATTTATTCACGTGTAAATAATTATGATTTCTTGTTAATTGAGGTTTCGTATAAAATAAGGCCTGTCTGTGAACATGCGTTACTTTACTCTGCGATCCATTGTACGTTGAACGCTGATACAACAGAAATGTTATCTTGAGCGGCTACATTAATTGGCATTATAATAGGAAGCCTCTGTCTTTTGTTCAGCTGATTGGTATTCCGAGCCATTATTACAGCGACAGCCATTTCTCGCTCACTAACTGAATGTTACCAAAATTAGCCAAATATTAAATGTCAAACAGAATTGAATTTGATGGGAAACTTTAACGAAACCGTGCTTTAGTTATACAGTCTCTATACTGTGATTTTTAATTTCGTAGACTAAACTGACAGCTGCAAATGACCTTATTTTTTTTAAAGTTGCAAGCGCGGTGCATAGTGTTGTAGGAATGGCTCAATCATAAGTGATTCATCGAATCGATGAGACATGATTCCTCAATGTAATTTTTATGTTTTATGTATAATAATCATAATATATTTAAACATAACAGTATTCATACATATAGTACATACACTTTTATTGTGTTAAATATGAAATCCACAATGTAATAAATGCGATCGATAAAATGAAGTCTGACATAAATCAGCAGAAACTATATAAGGGCCGGTAGTTTCTTAACAAATGTAATTCTTTTGCCGTGAGATAGTTCCATTTTCGATCTATTTCGATTTCCGATCTTTCGGAATAGTTCCTGACTATTCCGAGTGATCGGAGTTACGACACTATTTTTATGTAACGATAATGTGACAACCTCCCAAATGTCAGTTTAGTCTACGAAATTAAAAATGACATTATAAAATACAGCAAAAATATTCGATGCTTGCCACATCTTCGTTGTTCACTTTATTCTCGCCGATACTCTTTGTGCTCTTACATCATGCAAAATGTATGTGCACTACGTGAAATATGAATATTCGGTTTTCAATTCGAAAAATTTTAAATTATCGTATTCAAAGATATTGTAGAGATGAAGATGTTGAAGAAAATATCGAATCGAAGCTTTGATAAAAGTAAGAACTTGAATAAAATTCCCTCGATGCGCAGTTTGTTTCAAATAGAGGTAATCTTAGACAGAGGTGCTCTTGAAAGAGTGGAAATACCATTTTATGTAAGCTGGAATGAAAAGAAAGGGTAGTTGGACATCTAGTAAATCTAAAATATATTTGCAAATGTTATTCTACAACAGATTTATTTGCTTTATTTTTTGTCCTTGAAACTCGAAACATAACACACTTGTTGTTTCAATTAGCTACGGACACTGCATTTAGTATTATTAAAATGTGATGACGTTAATCGTGATAAATGTCGAATAAAACTGTGAACACAGTACATAAAGCCCTTTAGAAGAACAGTTTAAACTTGCAATAGATAGTCAGATCCCCGACAAGACCAGACCGCAGAGTTATCAAACTTCCACATCAGTGGACAGCGCTGCCGACGGTCCGCTTACTCCTAAATTAATCGACTCAATTTAAATTCTAATATTCAATGAATACTACATCCAAGTGATATGCAAGTCTGTAAATTGGACTATTTAGAGACTTGTGGTGACAATAGAATGATTAGTGACACTGCTTCAGATGCAGTCAACAATGATTTTGCGATGATTGTAATAGTGAGATGTGAAGATGAACTTCTGAATTTAAAGAACGATTTAAACACTGAATGTCTTGTCTGCTATTTTTATCGTACTTTTAAGAGAGAGGTTTTGATTTTTATTTGATTTTAGGTGAAGAAGGTTGCAGTGGGACACAACAGGCCCATAATAATAATTTGATTTTGAATAAATAACGAAAACACATTTGAGCCTTGTGGTACTCCAAAGATAGAATAGAATAGATGGACCCCCTATTCCGTACTTAGCCCCACTTGGCCCGTTGTGCGTGCAGGCCTCCTCTCTGTGAGAGGAAATGGGCTGTAATCCAGCACGCGGACCCAGTGCGGGTTGGTGTATGTCACATGTCTTCAAATTTTTGGTTCTAGGACATGCCGGTTTTCTCACAATGTTTTCCTTCACTGTTTTGAGAGCAGTGGTGATGAAATAAATTACACAAAGTAAAGTGGTTGCCTGAGTTCGAACCCACGTTCTACAACTTGTAAGTCGCGGCCGTTACCACTGGTCCACCAGTGCTCTGTGGTACTTCTATTAATCAAGGACACGTGAAGATATTTTTTATACTAAATAACTGTATAAAGAATCCTATTAAATCAAGAGTTAAGACCATACAGAGTAAAGTAGTAGTTTAAAAACACTGATAAATTAAATACTATTTTTAACTAGCTTCAGCCAGCGGCTTCGCCCGCGTGAATGTAGAATATTATCCCGAGGGAACATATTCGCTGGATTGAAAGTATTATTTGCGCTATGCCTGACTATAATCTGTCTCGGTGCCAAATTTCATCCAGATTTGTTCAGCCGTTCTGGCGTGAAGAAGTAACAAACTCTCTCACAAACTTTTGCCTTTATTATTATTATTTATTTTATTATTAAAATACAGAGTAGACTTATATTCTACGCACATTTCCGCAAAACTGCATATACAGTTTCACTGCGGGATCAATGATACTCGCTTACTTAGGTAGGTACATAATTACGCAAGTGCTTAAAATTAGAATCGTAGGTAAGTAAGTAGGTACTTAATGCAAACAAATAAGGTAGTGCTTAAATAATTTACGCTTAAATCATTTCTTTTTTGTTTCTTTGGTTGTGTTATGTTATGTTTTTTTAAAGTTCTGTCCATTGACTCTAGGAACAACAAATTTACCCGCAGTCATTGACCTAGTATTATAGTTATTAACAAATTTAACTAACGAAGACTTATGATCTCGATTGCCATTGTTATTAACTGCTAGAAGGTATTTATGTTTCAGACTTACCGGAAGAATTTTACAAACATTAAACATTTTACTGTAGTAATTTTTAAACTATTAGTATTTTTAATGAATAAACAATCGAAAGCCTTGGACTAATTATAGAAATTGTTAAAGCATTATGTTAATCGTCTTGAGCAAAGGAGATGTGCAGCTTAGCTAAGCAGTATTCCGTTAGATGTTGGAAATCTTCTTAAGACAATGAATTTCGCTATTTATGTTAACTCACTTACTCTGCCGCTGTGATTTTCAATAAAGCATCAATTGCTGGAGGAATGTGAGGAAAAGTTTAGAAAAAAAACCATTGAGAAAACTTTGCTTTGTTGTTTGCTTTTTTTAAGACTTGCTACAAAATATATATTGAACAGGTAATGTTTGAGTAATATCAATGCTAACAGTTGCAGCTGTATTGATTTCCAAGCCTATACAGTATCCAATATCATATCTACGAGAACCATTCGCTCGTTCAATGTTTATCATTTCCGTATTGGCTTTTATGGTGATTTATAGAACAAGCCAGTGAATCGCTGACCGATATATAGACAGTGTTGGTGTTTTTACGCAGTGGTTTTTCAACGAACTCTTGTCAAAGCTTTTAAATTTCGATTTTCTAGCAGGTGTTGCTGGAGTGCAGACAATACCTGGGCTTGAAACAAAGAAAATACTATAATAGTTATCAGAATAAATATATAGTTATCAGAAAAATTCTTTAATATATATAGTTATCAGAAAATTTCCCGTCAAAAGATCCACAAGTTGACAACAGCGTATTTAACAAATTGCTGTCCAAGATGATTATGGTAATCCAAAGTAATAGGAATAAAGAAACATAGGCCGATTACACCAAACGATTAACTGTGTAATGTTCAGACTATTCTGAAACCCGTTATATATATGTACCTGCCACAGTTTATCATCGTTTATTACCTGACATTAATGAAGATACAATAGTGGATGTACCAGCATAACTAAATTAGTTACAAGACGAGCAATCCCGCGGTAACCTCGAAGTCGTAATATCTGACGGCAAGCTGACTGACCTCGGACCAGTGGCGTTCTCAAAATGTAATGAAAGCCGATATGAGAACAAAGATAAGGTGCATAAAAATGAGCGTACTGGAGAAAATGCAGACAAAAAGCTATCCAGCTGCGGACATTCGTAATACAATATCTTCGTCATCTTAATTCGCTGCTCTTTTTAAAACCATTCGAAATGTTTTGTAGAGTACGTTTATAAAGACCGAATTTAAAATTTAATGTTCAATGGATATCAAAATATTAATTGGTCCGACCCAAACCGAGGCAGTAACATTCGTGAAGCCGAACAAAATACTGTTTTCCTGAGAGTATTTCCCGGTAGCCATGATAAAGAATTAAACGGTTGACAACTTCCGGGAATTGTGATTCCAGAAAACTACCCTCACGGCATTGATAAATGCTCATGCATAAGCATGTGCCCTATTGAGAGAGGACGTGCGATATTCCATGCATAGCAATAGATTGACGCCGATACGACGTTAATACGCTGAGCGGGCCAAAGACACGCGCCATTAACTTCATCGTGTGTATGTACAGTAAGGGATATGTACTGTTTAGAACATTTATTCATTCATTTATTATACATTGCATACCTATAATTATTGTTATAGAATGTCATTTGTGATTTGAATATATTTGTGAGTGTAACTTGACAGTCAAAAATCTTAACATTTCATTTCCCTGTCTGTATTAGAAACCAAAGATAATCAAATTTTCCCGGTCGTTTAATTTAATTAACGTGTCAACCCTTCGCAACGTATACAATTAAGGAAATTTACACGGCCGGGATCTCCTTCTGTCCTATTTTGAATATCACACAATAGGTATGCTTACTCGTTGCTGTGAATTTTAAACAGCTCCACATTGTTGCTACGGATGTTGTTATTTTAACATAGCTAACAAGATACAGACTTCCGATCCCGTTTGTAATTAAATGTGTTTTAGTGTTTGTTATTGTGTGTTCAGACAAAGAATTGAATTTTAGAATACACCCTTTTTCATTTGATTGTGTGGTAAAAAGTTACTGAAGGGTTATGGTAAGAAGTAAGGGAAATATGGTCTCTTGTTTGATAGCCCAATCTCACCTAATACCTAACCTTACTTTGGTCGTGGAATAGAAGCAAAATAAATAGTAGATTTATCAAGTCACCCTCCACATGCCAAACATTGTGATATTTTTTCATTGCCTGCACTGAACTCAAAAATAGGTTACACATATTTACAATTGTACGTATAATTCATAGGAATTATATGTGTAATTGAAGATATCTCATTTTTAGTGTTCCGTACACAAAGGGTAAAAACGGGACCCCATTAGTAACACTCCACTGTCCGTCTGTCTGTCAGTCACCAGGCTGTATCTCATGAACCGTGATAGCTAGACAATTGAAATTTTCACAGATGATGTATTTCTATTGCCGCTATTACAACAAATACTAAAAGCAAAATAAAATAAATATTTAAGTGGGGCTTCCATACAACAAACGTGTTTTTTTGCCATAAGTAACGATAATGGTACGGAACCCTTCGTGCGCAAGTCAGACTCGCACTTGGCCGGTTTTTAGTTGATGCTAACTGTCCTTTTTGAAAATGTTTTTGTTTCCCTTCGCCTTCAAATACGACTTGAATGAAACAGAGATACACAGTAAATAAATTAAATTACTCCCGCAAGATGTTCGAGCGAGTGAAAAGTTTTTCTTTTCTCCTTATTTTCCCGTTATTTGGCAACATTGGGCAATGGAGGAGTATGGAATAAAATGTATATATCAAATATGAAATCGTTCGAGTTTTTCTATTAGGTTATTACGGTTTCTTATTTATGTTTTTAATAACTGTTACCGATATTTTTGTATGGTTAGTATTTAAACGCAAATCAAAGATAATCTTTTTTGTATCCAAAAATAATCCGAATTCCAATAAAAAATGTTTGACAACAAAATATTATTATTTTAGCAACAATTTGAGTTCGTGACGCATCGCTATTAATCGAAAAGCGGTGATTTTTATGAACGCATATATATTTAATAATAACTAGCGCAAAATAAATTTATTAAGAAAAGCTTTTATTTTTTACCGCATACGGCAATTGATTTAAGTGTATCACCATTTTATCTTGTCATAATAATCTATTTATCGATTATTTAGAACCTGACCCAAAATTCTAAGGTTGGATTTTGGGTCAGGTTAAATAATTAGGTTAGGTTAGGTTATATTTTTTATTATTTCACTACGATTACTATTTAAGCAACAAAGTCGACAGAGCCCCGCTGCGCGGGCTCCTATTTCTGTATGCTGGTCTACAGTAACCTAACATTGAGGAGATGACGATACTCATCCCCTTCGAACCTAACCTATCCGTGTCAGGGTGCCCTAAGCTCCTAAGCTCGCTTCGCTCGCTCTTGATCTTATTTTGTTATATGTGTGAGCATAATGTTTGGTACGCTCTGGTAATTAACTGTCCAGTCAGTATTTCTAATGTTTGTCGTATTTTTGTACCTAAAGAAATTTATTTGCCTCAGGTTAGAGGAAAAATTTTATATAGTGTTGATGTATATTTTCAAATTATCTGCCTGTACTAGTTTTCTTAAATAATTAGTTTATTTGTATAATTTACTTGATTTAAAAATGTATATAAATGTTGGAAATAAATTGATAGGTTATTATTTATTTGATGTGTACTTAATGATATCGCTTTTTGTCTTGATTTTTTTATAGGAGATACGGGTAGCCCGAAGCCACAAAAATCTGACACCACTCTTGCGGGGTATCGAGTTACCCGGTTACCAGGTTGTGGTGGTCAGATAGTCGCTTCATGTAAAATACAGGTTTTTAGCTGCCTCCTGTCAGTCTGTAAGCTGAGCCTAACATAGTTGATTGATTTTCATAAGTATCTACCATTGTATTGTATTACGTCAAGTTTAAAAATTAATGGAATGATTCACTTATCGACTTTAAAGACTAACTTGAAAGGAGTGAAACATGAAGAAAGGAAGTTTCCCGCCAAGTATAATAAGACCGGCCATCGTGCATCCTAGTAATCCCAGCCATAGAATTTCAGCGTTACTTAGCTGAATAGAAATGGGACAGGCTTTCAGAAAGATATGCATAAAGGAATATTTAAAAGCCAACTTACTTTTTATGTGGGTTCGTACTAAAATTTAAGAATAGCCCTTGTACTTTAGATATGTTAGCCAACGGATAATGTTAGGAGTGCGAGTGTTGGTTTACCCTAGATAAGAGAAAAACAGGTTTTATAGTTATATACCTCACACTGGGATTAATGAGACTAATAAAAAAAAAACAATAACAAAAAAAGCTAAGTTTTTTGATTCTTAATTGATGTGACAATTAAGTTATTTGTGATTTTTTTATTTTCTGATGCCTTGTTAGTACTTAGTCAATGGTAATTATAATATCGTAATTTCAAAAAATAATGTTTTTGCATGCTGTAAGGCAGAAAGTAGCGGAAACACCCAATTCTGTACCATCTTAAACTTGTATCTACATTGCTGGCAAATAAATAATTCTGAAACTGATTATGAAAAAAAATCGATAAATATAAATTTATTTCACCCAAAACCTGTTTTACAAAAAATCATACCATTATAAAAGACCATTAAAAAATATATGTACTTTTAAAATACTCTGACTCCTAGAATGTTCCTGTGATTTAGGAGCCAGTGATCCTCTGTAGTAACAATACTATAAGAACATATAGTTAAACAGTTAAATAGCCCACTCAGTACCAATGTCCTAGTCCGAAATGAACCAATCGAATCAAGTTAACGGTTTGATAGAGGTAGGTAAACATAAATATTGGTGGTGGTTGAACAAATGACCCTTAACCGTGGACAACCAATGAAAGATTACTGACCTAATCGGGTCGTCAATCGTTTCTTACCGCACTCCTCGAGGTCATGGCTTGACCGTTGTACTCGTAATACTATAACTATAGTCGTGGCAATCTAAGAAGACTTTTTTTTAAGCTTTGCCTCACACTAGGAATTACTTCCTAGTGTGAGGCAAAGCTTAAAAAAAATATCGTGGTTGCGTTTACAATCATATAAGCTCAGAACAACACTATCTGTAGGTCATACAAATATTTGTTCCGTGCGGGAAACGAACCCGCAGCAGTCAATCGCTCTAAAAGCAAAAAATCTTTAAAAAAAAGTTTCTAAGAAGTCGGATTTGACAGCTATAAAAATACTAAAAATAGTAATCAAACTTGATGCTTGCGAACGATATTCGTTGTTATAGTGTATGGGTTTTTTTTTGCCTCTGGAAATGCTCATGCATACTGCGCTACCACGGAGAGATAGCGCAGTTATGTCGGACTCTAACCCACTAAAACTCCACGGTGTCCTCCTGTGCCACTTATAGCGGGAACACGGGTACGCGTTAGCACTCACCGCGAACCCGACGCGGCTCTCCGTCACCGGATCCTCTTCTGGGGAGTACCCCTCATCACCGGCGCACCAGAATATACTGTGCGCCGTGACCACCCTAGGGACCAAACCAGCACATGGGTGCCAGACGACCCCGTGTATGGCACCTTTGGTCCCCTTGTGACAGGTCAAGGTAAATGTCCCCGCCACCTACCATGTTTCGGCTGCAGGGGATAAGGAGGGCAGCCAACGCTATACCGACACTCCTCCCTTGCGGCCCCACCGCACCCGCCATCAGTCGGTGGCGACCCCGTCCAGGCCGCGGAAGGTAGGTTGAGCGGCACAACGCAATACCCTCTCTCGCGATATCGTATGGGTTTGGGAGGCCCCATACGACATCGCGGCCCGCCTCAGTTGCGCTGTCACCCAGGCAGCACCGCAACCTACATGTTGGCCGCTACGTCGTCGGCTTATCAGCAAAAGCCCTGACGAGCGGCCCCTCCTCGAGTTCCTCTTCGCTTCACTGTGGATGACCAAGCCACGGATACTGAGCCCCCCCGCCTCGATAATGCGGGAACCCACCGGGGAGGAGTGTATGGGTAACATAGTAATTAAGTAGGATTATGAATTTGATTTTTCAATTTCTTACGTACAAAGTTATCGCGGCATGTAAAATGAGAAACGTTATCGAACTTCTTAGATTGTCACGATTATAGTCACACTTCTTAGGTTCTAAATATTTCTGTGTTATTCATTATCATCAGTTATCAATTCGTCGGAATCTTTTTTTTTAATGTATTTTTCCCGATTACTCAAAGACGCCTGGACCGATTTGGAAAATTCTTCTTTTGTTTGAAAGGGTATACGAGTACTTCCCAGTTGGTCCCATAGTCAGCTTAGGATCTGATGATGGGATCTTGGAGAAATCGAGGGAACTCCTCAAATATTATAGGCTTATATTGCGATTTTGGTATTTTAATCAACAATGCAATCATTTGCACTCAGAAATTATCATTTGGTGAAGTGGAACTGGTGTAGAAGACCACAGATGGCCAATGAAACTCCTTAATGCTAAATATGTTATGGGTATAAGATATCTCGAATAGTTAAACGACTACGATGAAGCAAATACATAGTACTGATGAAAATGGTACCATCGAACTGATCTGATGATGAAGCCGGCAAGTAAGTAGGTAGTCACTGAAACTCCGAAATAAAACAATGTATCCTATTCGTGTTTTAGCTTATTCGAATCGTCATGAGATGTACTTTGGCTATATATGTATTTTATGGCAATTGGCGTTACCTAATAAAATTAAAAAAAGATAAATAAAAAACTTTTTAACAAAAAAAACAAACCGACTTCCAAAAAAAACAAAGCAAAGTGAAAAATTACTTTTTTTCCGAAGTCGGTGTCGAAACACGGAAAACAATAGGTATCAAAGGCACCGACTTCGGAAAAGAAAGTAATTTTTCAGTGCTTTTTTTGGAAGTCGGTTTGTTTTTTTGTTGAAAAGTTTTTTATGACTTAAGGGGTATATTATATTCCCCAATGTTACGGTACTAGCCCTGCGCCCGCTCAGAGTCTGAAAATCAATATTGGAGATCTCCTTTTGGACAGTTTTGTTTGCAAAATATTTTGATTTTCACAAGCTATTTTGGATAAGAAGAAATTCCAACCATTGTGTTAAAATCTTGTGTCTAAAAATGTTTTTAAACATCCAAGTTGTTTTGGAGTAGGTAAAAGTAGCGAAAGCATATCGGGTTGTTGATTTTTTTTTTAAGTCTCATTTCTAGTGGTACCTAGTGATACGAAAAAAATCAGATTCAACAAATGATGTACATGGATCTTTGAATTTTACATAATATAATACCATAAGAAGAAGGAAAATTGCAAAACAGTCACCATACAGGGATAAATGAATACTTACAATGCAAATAATTTTAATTTGTACAGATACATTTAGTCGTTTTTTTCATGATATCCATACTCCCAAAGGTCTGTTTATAAAATTTCGCGCGATCGTTTTCGTCCTAATTCATTATCCATTTCGCTACAAATTTGCAAAAGTGTGTATTCGCACGCGAACTAGCTTCTTACTGCTCATCACAGCATCAATCTCTATCGCACGTGTTGTCGGATGAGATAGCATGTATTTTAACCCAGCGCACAAAATAGTCCGTGCCGTCAACGAGAGGCTCTAGACAAAAGGCATTCGATGTCAGCGAAGGCGATAGTCGAAATGTCATAATTGATGACGTGATTTTTCGATATCACTTGTCAAAGCCATACAAGTTTGCCTTTTTGACCATCGCTACCACCACGCTTACGATGATTGAATATCACTTGTCTAGGGCCTATGGTCCATACAAGTAATGTTAAATTTCTAGCTCTAGTAAGAAAATCTACTACCAGATTCGCTATTGGGTTCGAGCATGATGAATGCTCACGACATTTGGGATTGACTATTTAACATTTCAGTTGCACAAGTCGAACCTATATATTTTGGACTTTTTGACATTCGTATGTTGTTGTTCTTCAAAAGTCTTAAAATAATTTTTTCATGATTTTTTCTCAATCGCAATCATCTTAGACTTTTGAGACTTGACATTAAATTAGTGTATATCAATCTATCATTTTGGACTTTTTGACAATCACTATCGGTCAAATGTCACTCACTGTTTAATCCCTCTGACACTATCTAAGTTGGTAGGTAACTTAACCATAATGCCCTAAAAGGTTTTCCCAGAACTTAAATTACACATGACATGTTCGAAACTTATGTTAGCTAATGAAATAAAGAGGTAAAGTGGTATGCTTGTTTATATGTTTGTAAAGGGTAATCTCCGGTAGTATTGAGCTGATTACGACAACTCTTGAACAGGTAGGAAGTTGCAATGTTGAGCTACTAGCAACAAAACGAGTTTTGTATTATTTTATGTATATTTTAGGGTTCCGTACCCGTAGGGTAAAAACGAGCCCTATTACTAAGACTCCACGGTCCGTCTGACTGTCTGTCATCAGAGTGTATCTCATGAACTGTGATAGCTAGGCAGTTGAAATTTTCACAGATGATATATTTCTGTTGCCGCTATAACAACAAATACTAAAAACAGAATAAAATAAATATTTAAGTGGGGCTCCCATACAACAAACATATTTTTTTTGCCGTTTTTTGCGATAATGGTACGGAACCCATCGTGCGCGAGTCCGACTCGCAATTGGCCAGTTTTTTTGAACTTAATGTTTACTTGAATTTGTTCGGAGGATAAACCTGTGGGTGGAAACCGCGAGCAAGCTAGTGGTAAATTAAGAAAATAATGATTTGTATAATAATTACTGGTTATAATCGTAAAGATTAAGTAACTACATATCTGAAGTAGGTACGTCATAAATAATAAAACAAAGTATCCAGTGACCATTACATGACGATTTATCTGTCAACGTGCCCTTGTTATGACCGATGCAATAGAATGGAAAATTATATATCAGTCACAATTTATGGGTTGTTAATTGGAGCTGTGTTACAATTGGTGTTCAATAAAGTTAATTATCAATGTATCTATGTAATGATTCTATAATTCAATAAATATTAAGGCCCACTTGCACGAAAACTTAACCTAGTCTAGGTTGCTAAACCGAGGTTAAATTGACAATATTATATGAGAAAATGTTAATAATACTCGTGTTAGCAACTAATTCTCAGTTAAATTTTTCGTGCAAGTGGGCCTGGTGGGAATTACCGTAAACGAAACATAAATAGTAAACGTCATTCGAATATCTTAAACTTATTTATATACAGTATTTTTCATGAATTTGAAATATCATTTTATGAAGATCATAAAACCTACCGTGAGAACATAGTGTCTTTCAATTACCTACCTACTTCGTTTTACGATGGTAGATTTTATATACTTCATTTATTACTGTATTTAAGAAAATGGAATATTTTCACTTCATTTCACTATTATTCTGATGCTATTTTTTCTGTTGACTAAACAAATATTTTTGTGATCTTGACATTGAACGAAGGGCCAGACAAAATTAAGAGGTACGGATTTAGAACTATCTGAATTAAAGATGCGCCTATTTATAAAATGGTGGGAGACGCTTTTCCAGGTAGACCTGAATGGAAAACCTCTGACTTTTACTTCCAATTGAATCATTAAATAAAATACTTCGATAATGAAGAAAGATTAAGAAGGATTGTCTATGATTGGCAAATAGCAAACCCATGTAAACGTCCTCAGAAAAAAAAAACTTTTTGAAAATTGTTTTTTTAACCTGTTTTGAGTTTTTACCTTATTTACGGTCGTAAAAGTTAAGTCGCTGAAACTATTAACTTTCCAATTAACAGCTGTTAATTCACATTTTTTATTGTCAACTTAAGTAAGTAGATGTAATAAGTATCTATTTGTTTTGATCAACTTTATGTATTCAGTTGTAGTCATATGACTATGTAAATACTATTTGCCTTAAAAATGTTGTGATAAACATTGGAGACTATAACATAAATATTCCAGTTCTAATTTAATATTCTATTTTAGTCTTAAGAAGAGATCTACATCTCAAAAAGTAAATACAGGGTTACTAAGTTAAAATGATATAAAACTATCAGAGATGTGAGATAATATAGATTTAGACTACAATCTAAATGTACCTTAGTGCAATATTCGTTTTTATGAGTTGCCGAAGTCGCGGAGCAGTGTTATGACTCGGTGCATCACCAGTGGGCAAGTCTGGCGCGGTTACTACAGCGGTACTACAGTCCGTGGGCGGCAGACGGGCCGTTTACCCCTACTCGCCACTTATCTACTTCACTGACAGCCGTCAAAGTCACTAAAACTGAATCACTTATGTCGAAATCGTAACTGAAGTGGGGTTTCACAGAAGCGTAAGGGGCATTGGACACGGGATACGTAGTAATTTGTTTACGGTTGCGTGAAGGGCGGGCGGCAGGGTCGCGTGTCGCGTGCGGCGCGTGTTTCGCGCGTCCACCGCGCTCGGCGCGCAACAGATAGTACGTAGCGGTAGACATGGCCGCGCGAGGCCGGGCCGCGGCGCGCGCCACTGCCCCTCGCGCTCCCCCTCATCCCGCGCGCCGCCACTGCTGACGT
This sequence comes from Orthosia gracilis, assembly GCA_947562075.1. Lineage (NCBI taxonomy): Eukaryota > Metazoa > Arthropoda > Insecta > Lepidoptera > Noctuidae > Orthosia > Orthosia gracilis. The sequence goes on from OX387274.1 coordinate 16,861,305, forward strand.
CACGCGAACCTCCGAAAATCCTTGCGACCGCTGATCGCTGCAACGACTCGAGCTCAGAGCTAAGCCCAAGAGTTCAACGATAATGCCCCAGACTTGCCTTAAAATTTATTAACTATAACAATGCAAATGAGATCTTAGAAAATGTTGCTCTTTACGCTTATGTAACTGTAGTTTCAGTTTCAGAAAGTCTTTAAAAAGTTACATGTATAAAGTCAAAGATAAAAAAAATATAAATGGCAGTGAAATTATAACGAGCAGCCAAATGTTTTATGTGTAGAAACTTTTCAATCACGCAAGATCAAGACAAGTGAATTTGTCAAATTCGATAAGACCACGACAGCTAACTGCCACTTAGGGACAAGTGATCTGCATAACCACGGACACCAAACACTATCATTATTTTTTTACAGGTCACATTTCAATTCAATTTACTTAAAAATATTACCAATTAGGTAATATTTTTAAGTTTTTAACCGACTTACCAAAATGGAGGAGGTTCTATGTTCGACTTCATGTATTTTTTTTATTATTATTTTTTATTTTTATTTATTTATGTTCACCGATATCTCCGTCAATTGTGGACTGATTTTGAAAATTCTTTTTTTGTATGAAATAGTATGTTTTGAAATTGGTCCCATTTTAATTTGGTGAAGATCTGATGAAGAACTGCGAAGATATACAACAGAACTCTTCAATAAATAACGGGAAACCTCTCAGAATCGCATGTCTGTTTATTGTTTATACCATTTCATAACATAACATCACGCCAGTACGCTCTTGAGAGGTACACAGATCTCTCATTTCACCCTTTATGTTCAAGTTTCATGATATTCATGGTAACTTACTAAACAACTTGCCTATTAGGTAGGTACAACTAAAAAGTGAAAAATAAAAACTTTATTCCAAAAAAATACTACCGACTTGAAAATAAGAAATCTACAAAGTGAAAAATAACTTTATTTTTGGAAGTCGGTGGGCAAAAAAATGGTACCTACGAAAGACACCGACTTCCAAAAATAAAGTTATTTTTCACTTTGTAGTTTTCTTGTTTGGAAGTCGGTAGTATTTTTTTGGAAAAAAGTTTTTTTTTTAAACCATAACCTAATTTCTGTCTACATAACACTTTTCTCGTTTCGATAAATAATTCGGATTATGAGGCCAGAAAACAATATCGAATCAAGCTGGAATTAATCGCAACGTCAACATAATCCGAATCCATGTAAAGCGTTCCTAAATATCCGAAACCAAATAACTTAATTGATGCGACATTTTTAAACTTTAATACATTGTTTGCGATGTATAATATAATTAAAGTATCAGTTTCTTGTAATCGTGAATACTGCGGAGTAATTACAATAAACAATCAAAGGCGATAATTAATTACAATGAAATTACTTACTTACCTTTCATAATAACACAATGAAATAACATTACTGGCATCAGAAACATTTTCAAGCAAAATTTTTTTTAATGTGAGGGTAGTAAGCGCGTTTCGTATCATGCCAGACGTAAAAAATTTCACCATCTTGTGTGAATGTATGTAATTGAATGGGCAGCAGCGTTCTTGCACTTAATTACAAACTGCAAGAATACTGCCTGGAAGCCGTTCGAGCGGTCGTGGATACGGCGTGGCAAAGGGTGCGTTGAATCCCCGTACGGGAACAGGCTACCAGAATACAAACCGACAGCTGGCCCTGGCAACATTTAACACGTATGCACTCCAGACCGACGAGAAGATCATCGATACTCGAAAAGAAGTGGATTACGATGGAGTATCATAGAGTTACCTGAAGTCCGAAGAGACGGGGAGGACTCGATAATCCTTAATTCCAGTAATCTGCTCTACTTCCGATAGAGGGAATGGAAGTCCCTTGTGATCAACGTAGTGAAGATACTCAGAATATTCTCAAGGTATTCAATGAAGGTCATACAGATCTACGCCCTGACCTGGGCACAAACCGACGACGAAACTCACTTGACTGTGGTCATGGGGGAATTCAACGCGAAATTGTGCAAACGAAACGATAATGAGCTGGAGGCAATTTGGATTTGGACGACGGAACCACAGGGGCTACCTATTGGCCAGTTTTATTGAGGGCCTTTATATGATAAACTCCTTCTTTAGAAAGCGTGAACACAGGAAGAAGAGCTGGCAGTGCCGCGATGGTGCAACGAAAAATGAGTTAGACTTCATCATGTCGATGAATAAGCACATATTCATTGATCTCTCTGTGATCAACGCGGTAAAAACCGGAAGTGATCATCGTATGGTAAGAAAGAGTGTGAATATAATAATATTTAATTCGCATTGAACGTAAATATTAAGCTGTAAAGATCTCGACTGATGAAGTGAACACTCCGTCCAGCACAGATCCAGATCCAAAACTCCGAAAGCTTTCAGCTTGAACTCCAGAATCGTTTCGTGTGCCTAGGAAGATCCATAGTAGATTACAAACGATGGGTTCGTGGAAACTGTCCATACGGTCGGGTCTAAGATTTTCAAGATCCCTCGTACAAATAGGAACAAGAAATCCGATCCTACTCACAAGCTCATGAAGGAGAGACGTGAAATAATCCTGCAGTCTTCAGACGATGCGTGGATCTACAGGCAGCTCAATAGTCTATCACTAAGTCCTTGAAAAGCGACCTCCACCGCTTCGATACCAAGCGTATTAAAGATGCGATTGAGCGGAATAAGGACTCCAAGGTGTTTGCAAGAGATCTGGCTATTGGGCTGAACCAGCTCACGAAACTGAAGTTCGATGATAGCAGGACCGTATCCGCCAAACCGGAGCTTCTGAGAGAGATCGAAGGGTTCTATGGGCAGTTGTAGACGTCAATCAGTAAACCCGTTGCGAATCTAGCAAATGACCGAAGAGCTAGATTGACCCGACGCTATACCGAAGACATCCCGTCCGAACTCGTGAAGGCGGATGGAAAACCGGTACTGAAGGCCATTAAGAAGCTATTTGATTTCGTCATACTCGAAGGAAAAACGCAACAGGCATGGTTCAGGGCTGTGGTCGTACTCTTCTTCAAGAAGGGCGACAATGCCTGGTTGAAGAATTATTGGCCCATCTTACTACAAGTTGTTTTCAAGAATCATCACGAATCTTCTCGCGCGCTGTTTTGACTTTCTTTCAGCTTTCCGAACAAGCCGGTTTCCGAAAAGGCTTTAGAACCGTAGACCACTTACGCTGCAGGAGGCTAAACAGTAGACCGAAGATTATAACCTGTCTCTATGCTTAGCGTTTCTGGACTACGAGAGAGCCATCGATCCGATCGAGACTGTACTGCAGTCTCTCTAATGGTGCTAAATCCAAAGTACATAGAGGTGCTGAAGTGTTAGTACAAAAACGCCATCATATCATTCTGACTTCGGGATCAGACCTCGGAACCTATCCTCCTGCAGCGAGGTGTGAGACAGGGAGATGTCATACCTCCGAAACTGATTACCGCTGCCCTGGACGATGTCTTCAAGGTTCTGGACTGGAGAGGGTTAGGCATCAACGTCAAAGGCGAGTACATCACTCAACTTCGTTTTTCCGACGATATAGTGGTCATGGGACCATGGAAGACCTCAGTACAATGCTCGATAACCTCAGTAGAGCTTTCGTAAGACTGGGGCTAAAAAAGACAAAACCAAAGTGACGTTAAATGCCCATGTTGCACCCATTCCTATCAAGCTCGGTGACTCTACACTCGTTGTACTACACAAGTTGTGGACGATTAGGTATACCTGGGACGAACGGTCCAGTTAGGTAGGTATCACTTCGAGAAAGAGGTCAACTGTCGAATCCGACTCGGCTGGGCAGCATTCGGGAAGTTGCGCGGTATTTTCTCGTCCAACTTACCACAGTGTCTCCAGGCGCAAGTCTATGACCAGTATGTGTTGCTAGTGATTACTTACGGGACAGAGACGTGGTCCATCACAATGGGCCGCACCAGTAGGCTTAAAGTCACCCAAAGGGTAATGGAGCATAAAGTAGGCCCCACCAGTTCATCGCCATATGGCTTGCCATTTCGTATTTTTTTTCGGCTTCCAATCTAACCGCGTGTAGCTGAATAGACAAAATTGTATATGGAGTTACTGCCTTAATGATCTCCACAAACCAGTTAATGGGTCTCTACCAATTGCTATCGATAAAACAATGCGGCTACATAACCCAAGGACCAATTTATCCTTTAAAAGGTAATTGTCATCTCACTGGCTTTCGGCTTGATCTTCTCTACGCCCTCATCTATATTCATATGAGGAATCTAGCGCGAAGTGGTTTGGACCACATGACAGCTTAGGAATTCACGGCTAGAGCTCATATGTGAAGCGATTTATATTGGAAATAATTCGGATTATGAAACCTTTCATATCATACAAAACAGACAAAGATTTAATTCAAAAAAAACCCTATAAGGGTTCCTTTTGAGGTACGGAACCCCATAAATAAAAAAAATCAAGCTTTTTACGTGCCCTTGCTTTTTCCCACGGCTCTACTGCCGTGTTCTATCCCACAGGAGATACCATTTTCCCGATTTTTGAAGCCAGTTTGCTACCAGAGAAAGTTTCATAATCGGCAGTAAATTTTCGTAATCTGATTAAACACTTCTACAGAATACCTACTCATTCAATAGGTACCTAATAAATGTTTTCTATTACTACACACAAGGATACAAACATTTTTACAATATGAATTAAGTACTTATATATGTATATTAATAAACCGTGACGAAATAAGACGCAAGCGCAGTTGCAGAGCGTAGGCTCCTGTGATCGATACCCAGTTCGCGCTGAAATTACATTCATATCCTGAAAGGAAATTCTCATTAACATCCGGCATTTGGATATGTGGCGGTAATAATTATGCTTTACAGAATTAACATTGTATTATTTACCCCAACAGTAAAGGTAATCATTGTAAGGAAGCCGGTATGTCCTAGAACCAAAAAATTAAAAATATCGCGGGAAATCATCATTCTGAATTTGGCCCTCTTGGTGGATTATGGCCCACCCCTCGCATAGAAAGGGGGCTTGTATCAGTTATTAGAAGGAACGTAAAAGGCTGATTGTTTATTTGAGTAGAATGCAAGGATTGAGGTGAACTTGACTAAGGTAGCATGATTTATTAATCAATTTATGTATTAGCTGATCGGTATGACAAAAGAAAAGCGGGTAAACTTACTGAAACTATTAACTGAAAGGTACAATTTCGTTCACAGTATTGTTCTGTTTACGTCTGGACTTTGTTACGCTTAAAGGTGAACGCGCACATATCCGCGCCGCAGGAGCCGCACGCGCCGCAGTCATCGCATTTTCTCAAGGCCCCGCAAAATCCGCGCTGAACTCGCCGAACTAGCCGAACGCGCCGAAGCCGCCGAATCTGATGACGTCATCCGCACGCGCTGGTGGAAAGGGTGTACCTACAGAATTTTGCTGAAATGCGGGTAGTGCGGCGCGGATAGGTGCGCGAGGCTGCATACGATTTCGTATAGAGATTTATAAATGCGATGACTGCGGCGCGTGCAGCCCCTGCGGCGCGGATAGGTGCGCGTTCACCTTAAAAATTATTATCCAAATGTTGGCTCATCTGGCATTGTCGATTTACCCACATTTAACGAAAATACAATTTGAATACTAATGTAGAGTCACTACTACTACAGATACAGAACTTGTCTTTCGAAGACAGATACGAAGTAGTTTCACAAATTTCACACTCAGCTTGATTAATGTCCTATTTTTTTTTTACCCGACTGCCGAAGGAGGATGGAGGATGTGTTTATCAGTCTATGTTATGTATGTATGTTTGTTCCTATGTGGCGTACTAGAGACCAAACGCGTTTGTTGATTTGGATGATTCTTACGTCAATCGATTTGTCTTAACCTTGCGAGTGTCACTGGTTACATTAAAATTGGAAAATAGAAAAATCGCGACTTCCGGGCGCCATATTGTGGGCGCCCAATATTTTATTCTTTTCCAAACCCATTGTGTGGGGTATCAAAATAAAAGAATTTAAATGGTGATTTTAAAAATACATAACCCTTAGTTGTTTGTTTGTTTTGTATGAAGATATATGAGATGTACCTAATTCGAAGAAAAATATGCAACCTATAAAGCGAACCTAAAAGACATAAACAAGAAGAAATTCATGCTATGCAGTCGGAGGATACGTATTCGCGAGTTGGCTGACCAAAACCAGGCATATCCTCCGACTGCACAGCATGATTTTCTCCTTGTTTATGTCTTTTTAGTTCGCTTTTTAGTGGCATTTTTGCAAATCTACCCTATAATGTTCAAAAATATATGGAAATAAATTATTTAAAGATAGTAGGAAGTATATAAAATGTGTTATCAAATTAGATGTAAGTTTGCCTAATAAAATAAAATTAACGAATAAATGTATAATTCGAATGTGCACCTACATTTTATGTGTGCCAGCCAGCGATGCAGGATTACGGGGATATATTTTGAGAAAAAAAATCCATGTAACTTTTCTCAAAACTTACTAGTAATAACAATAGTTTAGATATTCAGCTTAATTTTTCTTTGTTAAGCTTTTATCTAAGTGCCTCATTTAACACACATTAGATATTGACTTTAGAATTAAAGCAAAACATACGGGACTGGATCTAATTTGAGCTTGTTGATCCAACAAAAAAGCGTCTCGGTCAAATCTGGTAAGCAGTTAAGTACCGTGAGTGGGATCTAAAAATATATGTACCTATAGATTAGCGAGGAGGGGACAAACAATAGCAGGAGAGTACTAACAAAGAGCGTATGTTCGTGACGACGGCGACTAACTGCGCGCAATAAACCGCTTTTGTCAGACATTTAATCCACTTAACAGTTTGTAGCCCCTGTTCAAAGATGTGGACCGGCTCGTGACTTGTCGCCGAAATATTACTTCCGATGGCGTACCCCTGGTGCCCGACCTGAGTGTCTTGTGTAAACAGTTTTGTTAGACATACTATCTGTGCTATTCCTTCGTCACGATATGACATAACTTCGCTATTAACATAACAGACAAGACAATTCATAATTGTTGAGATATCAATCGTTTTTATAAGATTCTGTATTCGATAAATGTAGGCAATTATATGATAGGTACGTAGAGCCAGTATAAGGTCGGAATCTACTAATGGTTAGGTAATTAATTATTTCTACGCACCACTCTTAATGCTCACTCACGAAAGGCAACTGAAAACAAAACAAAGGCGAATCACGGAAGTAGTGCTAATTATATGACAAGAGGATAGCCAGGAAATTAAACGTAGCTAGAGCTAGTGAAGTGTGGCTCGAGGCTTTCCAAGCCTTATTGGGTGGTTCATCCACATTGTACTTAAGGGCACCAACGTCTTGGGTGATCGGGGGCTCCAGCATCCTCGAGAGGCAAACATGATCATAAGCATTGCTAAGATTTTACAAAAAGAAAATGTAACTTAACTGAGGCGGCTTGCTAAAATTTTGGAGCTCGCTTCGCTTGTATCTATTTAGACCTCATTCTTTTATGCTAAGTCAACCGAGAATTTTCTATATCTGTATGAAAATAGAAAAAAAAAATAAAAAATAGAAAATCTAACCTACGTGAGTACATGCGGTGAACTTTTCGAGCTCACTTCGCTCGCTCTTGCATTCCGGACTTTATTAATTCTGTGTGTTTAAACATAAGTATAACCACGTTTAAGTGTAATATTGATACGTGGTCACGTATAAATTATCCAAGATAAAATTTTCAAGCTCGCTTTGCTTGATTTAGCATAAAATGTATATTTTCTTGTAGGATAACCGTTAAATCATTATATATCATACTTATTTGGCTCGGACGCACAATATTTAAATACGTCAATGATATAAAATTTATTTATTCAGCGGTTTTATTCGTCGTGAGCATTTTTCTTCTCACACTTTGCCAATTATTTCAAACGAGTCATCAAATGTGCAAGGGCTTAGCACCCACATAACTTTCACAAAAACTCTCATTCTACAACAAGCAGCCAGCCCACATCGTAAAAGCCAGTAAACATCTAAAATATTTACTGGTCAAATAAGAATAAGTTGTACTATGGCCTGGATTAAGGCATAGGACTTTTTATACCAGTAGTACGTGCCCGTGTTATAATTTTCTACTTTCATGCGAGCGAAGCAACGGGCACAAGCTAACCCCACATAACGAAACCTTCAACAATTTATTTAAGGTATTTTCGACGGAACTCCAGTCACAGCGGATGCATCAATACTCGAGTATTCGGATCACAGGTACTCACAGGCACCTCTGGGCCACTAGCTCAGTATTTGCCGAAACACATTTCCCAAAACTGGAGAGTGACATAAATATCTTAAAAGGCTCCGTGGGCCTCTAAAGCTTTCGCGTAGTACAAACAACTTACCTATGCAGTATTATATAACGCGAGTGTTTCAGATATTCTTCGTGAGCCCGCTCTTAAGAATTCACCACGGTTACATATTAGGTACCTACATCGTTGAATATGTCGCGACCACGAAAATTATGTACATAATTATTAGGTACATGTATGCTTTTACAGCAAGTACCTTTTTAGTAAGCTTTTAATCATGTATCTATTTTAAGGTACTGGTACAAGATATCGTTATAAAATTTAAAAAAAAAATACATATAAACGAACAACGGAACCAAAAAAAAGAGAATTTTTTAACGTTTACGTTATATTGAAAGTTTTTAGTGTGTTCAGTTTATATTTTTGTAATGTGCGTATTTAAACTAAACTCAATACATTTGCAAATATTTTTCTTTCTTTGCGTTTGTATTTCTTGGAACTGTCAAATTAGATTTAACGAGACGTCATATTCGCGAAGCACAAAATCTAACATCTCACTTGTCAAGTTTAGGCGTTACGAAGGAACAGAGTAGGATCCATACATAAATAGACTGCCAAACTCATAACCCTACAACTAGTTGGGTAACAGAGGGGTAAAAATATAGAAATAAGAATTAAAAGTTGAAAAGGAAATAAGTGTAATGTTAATTTAAATAATAACGATACGAAATAACCATCTACATACATTTCAGGAATATTTTTAATAAACTCCGTCTGTTTATCTTATTGTTTTCCTGAACTGTCTCACAATGTACAATTTTCAAACGACGGAAACGTCTCCTTCCTGGTTAAGGCGATATATACGCTCCAATGTTAACGCAGTTCTGGCCGAGCGCCCGCTCGATGCCAAAATATCAATATTGAACCTTCTTTTGAAGTTTTGTTTGCAAAATATAATTTGATAAACATATGCTATATCTGTTATGAAGAAATTTCAGCCATCAATTTTTTTTATTATCGTCTTGGAGGAGTATCTAAAAGTTGCGAAAAAATATCGTATTGTTAATATTTTTTTTAAAGCAAAACTATTAGTTACATGCAAAAAAATTGTTACAAAAATAATGTACATGAATCAATAATAAATATATATTTTACTCAAAACTTTTAACCTAGCCGTTACTAAGGAGTATGCTTTAGAAAGTAACTGTTTTACGGCACTAAAGCGGTGGAAGGCCCTTAAGTAATTGGAGGTGAATGAATACAATTTAACATGAGGAAACAACTGTTTTGTGAAAAATAGACGCTTTCACTGCAAAGAAAGCCTTTTTGAGACAGCAGTCTTCGGAAATATATTGACCATTGTTTAATCATCTATTATATAATCAATTAATTATGTACGAGTAACTGTGTAGCTACTAAAGCAACGTTATATTTGTGTGAGTTGGTATATCCATAATACCCGGAGGACAGGCAAAGTGATAACTGCGGGCTTAATGAAATAATCACCTCTACCCGGAGGAAACAGTCGATAACGCGATTACACTGCCCGGTTATCGTCGATATATAGCCACGCGGGCTTTATCCTGCACTGTACTCTACCCTCCAGCTTCATCCGCCATAATTACATTCCGATTGAAATAGCCTTCGCAAATCAACCGCAAAACTTTGCAAAACAAAAAATAAGCCAACCCCAAACTTAAATTTCCTCAGCTACCTACTCCTATTGACCTCGATCAAAAGTTAGGTAATTAACATCTACTTATAAATGCCGGTTTGTGTATTTGACTTCTGAAACGCGCGCCTGTTATGGCGAAATATTCAGATTCGCCTTAGCGCCTTTGAGTTTCCTTTTACAAATTACTTTGGAAAATCTGACTGTGAATAATTTCAATGTTATTTTGAACATTTTCAAGTGAAAGAACCCTCTTTAGGAATGCATTTGAAATAAAAGCAATAAGAGATCGACATCAATCACTTAAAACTCTGAAAAGGTAAAAGTTCATTGCAAGGAAGGGCACGTGACCTTTGGCATTCTCGGAATGATTCGCGAGCGCACTCGCTGAACAAAGGTTTGTTCCTGGCGTCGCTTTCACTCGTTGTCTGAATAATTTAATGTACACGTAGATACGTGTTATGTTCGTCGCACTCATTTAATCTTTCTTTTTTGGCAATTCACACGACTGCTTTACGCCAAATCAGTTTACTCGCGTTTTATTTTTTGTAATTTCGGAGACACGTATTACACGTCTGAAGAAACCTACATATTCGTTTTGTCAAAGGAAAGTGATATTGTATTGTTGATTTTTTTCTGGCTTGAACATCAACCTCATATCATCTTTTCGTTTTCCGAAATTTCAGACTTTCAAATAAGATATTTGCCCAAAGTCATTATGCCATTTTTTTATGTGACCCTAAAACTCCAACTCAACACGATACTTTATTTCTTAGCCGAGCATTGTACAGGTTGAGATGTGGGATCATATACCTGTCAGAACCTACGGGCCCCTATAAGCCCCTGATAAATATGGCATACCGGGCAGGAATGGCCACCGCGTAGCCAGAGACCGTTTCACGTGTAAAACAATGGCACGTGGTCCTGTTATAACTATGACTTTCTATGTCCACTATTGTGCAGAGTATGAATAATGAAATGACCCCTCTGGTCCTTCATCGGGAGAGTGCATGCCGCCTCATTTGTTTCTACCTCGGACGTGAGCTGACCCAGGTGTTATTTCGTAAGAATATATCATCAATAAATAGTATCCTTCTGTGTATAAAGAGCTTCATACCAGAAGGATAATATTTCGTACTACAGCGCGCGCCGCCGAATACATACTTTTTTCAGCTTTAAGGAATTTCCAAGACTTCTAATGTAAAGACAGGTTTCATGTTAAAATAAACCAGGATTTGCTGTGTTGAGTGTATTATCGCTTTCCTGCTAACATATAAACTATTCCCGGAGAAATTTGAAAAAGGAGACAAAGATCCTTTAAAGGCCAATGATTAATTTAATTAAAATTTTATATCAAATACCAGTCAAATGGTATTTAATTAAACAATATTATACCTTCGAATGGTTAACGGTAATTTAATCTAGTCTTATCGCTAATAGCACTCCAATTTGAGGATTGTTATAGAAAGGATGGAGGTATAAGGATTAATCTTTACCTTCCGTATAATCTGTACGAAAATTCACTAAACTGTAATAATATTGTAATCTAATTTTAATGAATAAAATATTTGTTCTCATTCTAAAAGGGTTTCAAATATTGTTTTAGTGTAAGGGACAGGCTTAGTCCGGAAATTAAGGAATTATGGAAAAGTATATACGGAATCAATGGAGGGATATACGGAGTAAAGATAACAGGGATATATTACAGTGTAGCGGGATCATTGACTATTCATTAGTGGTCTAATTAACACGGCACGGCGACCACAGGTTCTGATCACCTGTTTAAGTAATTATGATTGATTGTCTGGGCCTTAGCCGTAGGTAACGTCTTTAAATGTCATTCAATATTATTGCATTATCGAAAATACAAGATTACTTTAGATACCATTTCGAACCTGTTCGGTAACATTGATGATGACTATATTTGGTGAACAGTCTCGTAGCGCTGATCTTACAGGATGGCTTATTTTCTTACCAATCTTACAGGATCTGAAAATTGGTATATGAATATGAAAAACTTTCGATATGGGAAAAACTTTTTTGTTGCACATGGATAAACCCCTAAATTTTGTCAAGTTTTCCGGACATTAATGTAACGAATAACTTTGATTTTTTATTTCGTATTAAAAAAAAATGGTTGTTTTGTGTAAGTTATTCACTAAGAGTACCTAGATAGGTCCACTGAAAGATTGCTATTGAGTAAAAGTCTTGTTATGACAATCACGGCAAAAAAGGGCCCATTTTAGTACACATTTAATCACTTAAAACAAACTTTTATTGGAGAATTAGGTACAATCTTTTATCATTTTAAAAGGGTAGAAGAGATCTCAAGAAATCAACATTAGGAAAGTAAAACCCTCTGTTTCCACCCGCCGTGGTTCGATATAGATAAGTGTGATCGGATTTCTGTAAGCGTAGCTCGTAGCTCGTGACTCGGGGCTACGAAGATCAATGCCACAGAATAGATAGGTACTTACTGAAAACCAACTACATACAACGAGTGAAAATTTGGAAGAAGCTCACAAAGACGTATAAAATATGAATAGTCCTCGCAGACCTAATTTTAGTGGAGAGTTGAAGACTAACCGACGCGGCGATATTATAGTGCACAATTATGTTCGCAAACACTGGTGCACTTTCTATTCCTTAACTCTCATAGTCCAATGGGCCGGCAATCGGACACGAGCGGAGATACAACAGGCGTAGGACCAACGGCTTAACGTCTTTTTCGGGGCACGGGCTGACACACTGATACTGAGAAACACACAACGCCGAACTGCAACTGCGGAATTCATAATGGAAAAACCCAATACTACTTTTGCCGACGTCAAGTTCAAACCGGGGACCTCACGCTCAACAGTCACACTTGCAACCGACAAAACAACTAGACCGTTAAGCATAGACGTATAAGACAATCTTAAACTAAAACGGCCTTTTTTATAAAAATCGTTAACAATAGAGCGAGGTTTTAGCCATCGAGCCATTTTTAAATTTCAAACATTATGCCGATTAATTTCAAGTTCTAATTACAAAATCTAACGTCAAACCCGAATATAAGCTGTCAATTTTTAATAAGAACTTTACTTTTCTTAAGATCGAAGTCTAATAAGTGTCTTGATGAGATGGTAAATTCAAAACAAATGAATACGAATGCTTGTCATGAGTGCGCTTGCAATGACTGTATGAAATACGTATATCTCTTTGTTTGGAGCGAACCTTCTGTACCCACTTATTCTGTGACCTGAGGCTACGAAGATCAATACCTCGCGGCTAGCTGATTGCTACGGTTAATCTTTTGTTTGGGAACTTTCGCAGAAGCCGTATTTGAACGGTAGGGCTTCTTAGGTATATTGTACTTAATAGCTAACTAAGAATGGATTACTGAATTAGATAATGGTGGCAGAGTTTCTGTTCTTATGTCATGGATTGAGTGGTTTATGTCAAATGGTATGACTTTGAGTGTCATGTCGTGAAAACTTGCTTCTTGTGTTTGTCAATCTTTGGCCCTGCACCATGATCAAGTATGATTCAGGGCAATTGTTTAACTAATGTGGCTGCTTTGGGGACAGTTATAGAAAGCAATAACAAAATCGTCAGTTAATTGTTATTATTTTGAAAATGTCCCCGTCCAAGCATTTGATTGCAAGAAACCGTCGATACATTTAGTCAGCGGTATTTAATCGGTCAGCATATCAAAGCTACAACGTTAAAGTGTTGTGATTCACAAAATAATGTTTAATGAGTCAAGCGGAAACGAATGTGAAGTATCTGTCTTCAAACACAAAGCCAATATACCGAGGAGTGTGCACTTAATTAATTAAGTGACATTTAATTAAACAGTAACAAAGTGAACGTACTGTACATCAACCGCATTCCCAAACTTGTTAAAATGGTGGAAATTTTTCGTACGTTGATAAATGATGTCTTTCTCAGGGCTCGTTTCATTCCTTGTTTTAAAACAGGAGTTTCGTATTTATGTGTTTTGGGGCCGCCTATAAAATTATTAACGTTATTAAGAAATGGCGGGGGAGTATTTTCGGCGTCTGTACTGTAATTTTTATTTTAGATATTGTTTCATGAAAAAGCATAATAATACTCGTAAATCTGCTGCATATAGACGAGTGTTTGCTTTTATATATTTGTTTTATTCTACTTAAATATGTGTTTTGACCACAAAATCTTAAAGTACTAAATAATTTAAGAACACGTCATAAATAGTTGTATGCTTGCCTTTTTTTTTTTTTTTTGATCTCGCTGGGAAAAAATGCATTACGCATACCCACCCATTGGGGGAATGGGGGGGGTATGTGGGACTCCCCGGAATGAGTCCGGTATACCCACTAAAATAACCCAGCGGCACTCCCGCATCGTCTTGAATTGGAGGAGGACTGGGAAACTGGCAGAGCCTTTACGTCCAGTCCCCCGCCGACGACCGCCCGCCTTTACAGCGGGGCCTTCACGCCCCTCCCTCAGTGGAGGGGCCCGGGAACGACCGCGAGTGCTCGGCCGTTCCCGCCCGACGAGGGTGGTGACTCGTGCAATGCGAGCGAAGGCGCCCCCGCGCCTGTCGCCCGCTAGTCACCACCAGGAGGTGGGAGGAGACGATCGTACAACCGCCTTCTCCCACCCCTTCTTCGCCTGCGGTGCGGCGGCGCGAGAGGATCGTCCTCCCGCGCCCGCTCCGCCGCCTCCTTTTGCGACATCACGTCCTCGCAAAAGGAGGCAACCGCCGTCCAGGCCTCCTCACTCCCCAGCATGGAGTTGACCACACTGGGAAGCGAGAGGTCCTGCCCGACAACATCGATCAAGGCACGGCGCAGCTCAGCCCATGCTGGGCACACCTCGAGGGTGTGCTGCGCCGTGTCCTCCGCCGCGCCGCAGTGGTGGCACGCTGGGGTTTCCTCCCTCTGGATCCGGTGCAGGTGCGTTCCGAAACAACCATGTCCGGACAACACCTGCACCAAACGGAACGAGAGGAAACCATGTGGCCGCTCGAGCCAGCCCTGCAGGACTGGCCCGAGCGCGTCCAGCGTCCGGCGTCCAAAGGCGGCGGTGGCGAGGTCCTCCGCCCAATGGAGGACGATGGCGTCCCTCGCCTCCCGCCGCACGGCCTCCCGCTCTTCCATGGCGGGGCGCTCACCCAGCGCCCTACGCCGCGCCGTCCACTCGTACACTCTGGCGAGCACCCATGCCTCCAACTCCCAGGGAGGGGTGCCCGCCAGAGCGCACGCCGCCGAGAAGCCCACTGAGCGGTAGGCCCTCGCCACCCGCTGTGCAATGGCCCTTTGTGGCCTGCGGATGGCGGTTGCATTCTCCCTCCTCTGGAGGGAGTCCGCCCAGATGGGCGCCCCGTACAAGGCCATGCTGCGTAGGATGCCGGCATACAGTCGCCGGCACCGTCCGCTCGGCCCCCCGAGGTTGGGGAGGAGCCATGAGAGGGCGTCCGCGGCTTTCAGCAGGCGCGTCGACAGCCCGCTGAAGTGCGGGCCGAAGCGCCACCTGCTGTCCAGCACTAGGCCCAGATATTTCATCTGGGCCTTCACCGCTATTCGGACGCCCTCCACGACTATGTGGGCATCTGGAGGGCAGCGCTGCCGAGGCTCGTGGAAGATCACGGCCTCGGTCTTGTTCAGCGCCACCCTCAATCCCAGGCGGCGGATCCTCTCTGCAACCAAGGATCCGCCCGCCGAGGCCAAACAGGCCGCCTCCCCAAAGCTGCTCCCCCGGGCAGTGAGGAGAGTGTCATCTGCGTAACAGATGACACTCGTGCCCTGGAGGAGGGCTCCTCGCAGGAGCCAGTCAAAACCGATGTTCCACAGGGGAGGGCCTAGAACCGACCCCTGCGGAACACCGGACTCCGCGCCGTAGCGCCTGATCCTGGCCGTCTTGTCCACGAGGAGGACCTCTCGGTCCTCCAAGTAGCTGGCCAGGATCACCCGCAGATATTGGGGCACTCCGTGGTATCGGAGTGCCTCCAATATGGTAGAGTGGGGCACGGAGTTGAAGGCGTTGGCGATGTCGAATGACACCGCCAACACTCCGCCCCCTGACTCCACCGCCTCCTGCACCTGGACCTTCAGCAGGGCCAAGGCGTCGACCGTCGAACGCCCCCGTCGAAATCCGAACTGGGCGCCCGACAGGTCCGGCCCTACCTCCCGCAACTGGCTATTTAGCCGGGTGGCGATGATCCCCTCGAACAATTTACCGACCTCATCGAGCAGAACGATGGGCCGGTATGCCGAGGGGGAATCCACCGGGCGTCCCTCTTTCCGGAGGAGGCACAATTGCCCCTCCTTCCACAGTTTCGGGAACCTCCCAGCCGTAAGACACGCGCTGAGGAGGTCCCGAAACCTTTCCTCCATGAGGGACGCTGCGATGGCCACCACCCGTGCGGGGACGCCATCCGGTCCAGGAGCCGTCTTCTTCGCGCGGAGGCTCAGGATCCCCGCGCGAAGTTCCTCCACCGATACCGGAGGGACCTCCTCCTCCGGCGCTGCCACCACCCCCCCTGGGGGGTTCATCGTTGGTGGGGTGAAGTCGGCCCTGCGCGGAAACAGGGACCGGACCACCCCATCCAGCAACGCCGGCTCCAGGGTCTCCGTCACTGGGGGACCAAAGGGGCGCAGTTGGTTCCGCGCCGCCTTATATGGCCTCCCATACGGATCCCTGTCGAGGCCCTCCAGCATCTCGGCCCTCGCTGAGTCCTTGGCGGCGCACATCGCCGACTTGAGGACCGTCTTTGCCTCCAGGTAAGAGGCGTAGAGGCGGTCCCCCCCGGCCTGTAATCGGTGGGTGCGCCGCCGACTCCGCGTGTAGGCCCGTCTGGCCGCCACGCAGGCGGCCCGGAGCCCCGCCAGCTCCTCCGTCCACCAATATACGGCGCGACGTGGAGGCGGACGGCGTGACCGAGGCATGCTGGAGTTGCATACCTCGGTCAGGGACCCTCGGAGCTGGACCGCTGCGGCGTCAACGTCCAGGGCCTCCACAGGGGGCGAGAGCCAGTCCTGGAGGAACGCCGCCTCCTGAGCTGCCTCCCGGTCCAGGCGGGTGAGAGCCCACCGCGGGAAGGGAGATTGGCCCGAGCGAGCCATTCCCCCCCGCGGGCCCTGGGTGGAGATGTCGAACCGCACGTAGCGGTGGTCCGACATGGTCTCCACCATCTCCACCCGCCA
Source organism: Orthosia gracilis (assembly GCA_947562075.1). Taxonomy (NCBI): domain Eukaryota; kingdom Metazoa; phylum Arthropoda; class Insecta; order Lepidoptera; family Noctuidae; genus Orthosia; species Orthosia gracilis. The sequence goes on from OX387274.1 coordinate 16,878,436, forward strand.
GTTCACAACGCGGGCGGCTAGCACGGGGGTGGCAAACGAGACGTCAACCACTGACCCTCCCCGATGCCGCACACACGTGTGAACATTCCCCCTGTTTAGGAGGGAGACGCCGCACGAAGCCGCCCAAAATTCGGCGGCGCGTCCCCGGACGTTGCAACAGGCGGCTGGGTTGCCCCAGGCCGCCGACTTTGCATTCAGGTCGCCTAACACGGCGACCTGGCGTGGTGCCGCCCTCCCGACGACTGCCGTAAGGACCTCGAGAAAACTCTCGAAGTCCCTTAGAGGGCGGTTTGGGGAGAAATAGACCCCCACCAGGGCTATGTCTCCCCACGCGGCGGCCACGTATCCCGGTCCCCTCTCTAAAAGCGAGAGGGGAGGGGAGTCCGTGGCAGGCCGCGACACCAACGCCACCAAGCCGTCCCGATCACCCAGCCAATGGCCAGGTATCGAGTACGGCTCGGCGACCACCGCCACGTCCACCAACCACTCGGCCACGGTCTGCATCAGCAGATCCTGAGCCGCTCTGCAGTGGTTGGTGTTCGCCTGAAGGATGCGATGTTCGACTCTATGCATTAATCGGACATCGCACCCCCCTCCTCAACAGCCGCCGTGGCCCCAGCGTCTGGGACGGCGATGGCGGCGACAGGCCGGGTCGGCGCCTGCGCTTTGCCCCTCTTGAGGGGAGGACTGCAATTCCTCCCCTTCATAATGTGGCCCGCAGGGCGGCCACTGGCGGCACACACCGCGCAGTGCGGCGTGGCGGCCTTGCAGGAGGCGGCTTTGTGCCCCTCCTTGCCGCAGCGGTAGCAGCTGTCCGTCCTGTCTATGCTGGACGGACAGAGGGCCCGGGTGTGACCGATGCCGAAGCACCTGAAGCACCGCAGAGGCTGGACTTCAAGTGCCCGGACTGCACCCGAGCTGAAGCCGACAGCTAGCCGTCCTTTATCGAGGACGGCTTTGGCAACGGCGACTGGGCACTCCAGGCGAATGGTGCCCATGCCACCGCGGCCCGGTCTGATGCCCCGGCCTTGGACCGCTGCGACATCGCAGCCCCCTATGGCTGCGACCGCCGCCACCACCTCCTCCTTGGTGACCGAGTCGTCTAGATCGGTCACCTCTATGGCCGCGGACTTCACCGGCCTGGCCACCTTGGCCGCGTCCGCGATGACCTCCTGCAGCTTAGCTGCAAAGAGGTCCGCGTTCTTGCCGCCCTCCACCCCCGGGAACTCGAATATCCGAGCCCCAGCCTGTGTCCGGCGGCATGAGACCTTGCCAATCCCCAATTTGGTGGGATCGGCATTGGTACGCGCCCGCATCATGACGGACGCGTAGGTCTCACCGCGCTCCGCAGCCTCCGCGGTGAGCGTCACCACGACGGCTGCGGACTTGGGAGGAACGAGTTTCCTCTTGGCGCCGGCTGGGGGGGAACTTTTCCCCTTCCCCTTTCCCTTTCCAGTCGACTGCGACTGGCTGGGAGGGGTGGTGGCAGGGACGGCTGGGGGGGAACTTTTCCCCTTCCCCTTCCCCTTGCCCTTGGCACTCGACTGCGACTGGCTCGGAGGGGCGGTGGCGGGGACGGCAGGTTTGACCGCTGCCGTCTTTTTGCCCTTGCCCTTCCCCTTGCTGACCACCTTCGTCCAGCCCTGCTGGTTGGTCGGGGTGGTGGATGGCAGGAGGGGGTCCTCCTCCCTCTGTGAGGTCGGCCCCGGCTCACCCCTCCTCTTGTCCCCCGCTAGAGGCAGCCGGTAGCTTTTCTCCGGCAGGAGCCGGTCCTCTATGCCCGCTATGCAGGCCCTCGTGAAGGCCCTCTCCTCCATTATCACCTTGCGGATGATATCCTCAAGGTTGGAGGAGGCAGGGCCCTCTGCCGCAGGTCTCGGCTCAGCCATGATTGGCCGGGCCGTGGCCTCAGCCATGGTCGGCCGGGCCGTGGCCTCAGCCATGGTCGGCCGGGCCGTTGCATCAGCCAGCTTCTGGTGCAGCTGACTGACCTCAGTCTGCAGGCGATCGACCCTCGCCTGCAGTTGCCTTGTCTCATCGGTCGCCGTGCGCTGCACCAGCTCCGCTATAATAGACCGCATGCTGGCGGCCCTGCATTTAAGGGACTTCTGAAAAGTCCCTTTCAGGTTGGAGGACTTGGAGGCGACCACCACTATCTCCTCCTCGTCCTCCACCGCCATCCGTTCCAGCTCGGCCAGGGAATGGTCCGAGTAGACGACCCGGGACGCGCCGTACCCAGAGCTGGCCCGGGATACGCGCGCTCGCTGCTCCTTGGCAGCTACGCGCTCCTCTAGCTCCTGTTGGAGCTGCGTACGCCGAGCCAGATCCAGCTGGCGTTGGGCATCCGCTAGACCCACTACGTGGATGTCCGGTTCTGTCACCGGCTTTTTGGCCTTAGCCTTCTTTTTCGGCTCCTTCGCCGAACTCGACGCAGAGGAGCCGTCGGACCCTTCCTTGAGGAAGGCCCGCTTCCGCGATTGCGATCGCACACCTTGCTCGACTTCCATCGAGCTGGCCACCGACACAACAGACTCGTTGTCGGAGTCCGACAGGTCATCCGCCCCTTCTCCGTAGAAGGTCCGCCCTTCCTCCGACGCTGAAGCGTCGCGTTGGCCCTTAGAAGGGCCTTTTGGGTGGCCCTGAGAAGGGCCTTTTGGTTGGCCCTGAGAAGGGCCTTTGGGTTGGCCCTGAGAAGGGCCTTTTTTAAACCGCCCGCAGGCGTCCCGCGAGGGTTTAGGCATAGCCTCCGCAATGATCGCTGAATCCGCAATAAAATAAAATAAAAAGCAACGATCGCACAGTGCACTTTGGCCGTACCCAGTCTGCCACTCCGTTACGGTGGTCAGAACTGGGACGTTTCCAGGGGATACGACGTGGACGTAAGCACTGTGAGGGGATCCCCCAGTTGTATGCTTGCCTGAACTAAGTACTGCCAACCTATGAAAACAGATTGCATGTAGCAGAGATGAGAATAATGAGATGGATGAGCGGAGTGACGAGAATGGATAAAGTAAGAAATGAGTATATTAGAGGCAGTTTGCAAGAGACACCAGTGACAGAAAAGGTAAAAGGAAAGCGTTTGTCCTGGTATGGTCATGTGATGCGGAGGGATGAAAATCATGTTACTAAAAGAGTTATGAATATAAATTTGGGTGGATGGTGAGGGAGGGGACGGGCAAACAAAAGATTAATGGACTGTGTGAGGAGTGATATGAAAGAAAAGGGATTCAGTGATAGCGTGACGGGGGACAGGATGGTATGAAATAAGAAAACGTGTTGCGCTGACCCCAAGTAACAAAGGATAAGGGCGGGCAGACGGATACTACTGTGAGGGACGTAGTCAGGGTGCTACGAATAAAAAATGCAGAAGTCAATTTTATCTGATATATTTTCAACAACAGGCCTGCCCTAAGGCGGCTTCTATCGAATTGACCATCAAAGCTTAGCAAAAACATCTTCACTTATTTATATACTAGCTGACCCCCGCAGCTTCGCTCCCGTCAACTTGCTATCTATCTACCTGCCACCTTCCCTACCTACCCTACATACCCTACCTACCCTACCTACCATACCTTCCCCTTACTACACTACCTACCCTACCTACCCTACCTACCCTACCTACCCTACCTACCCTACCTACCCTACCTACCCTACCTACCCTACCAACCCTACCTACCCTACCTACCCTACCTACCCTACCTACCCTACCTACCCTACTTACCCTACCTACCCTACCTACGCTACCTACCCTACCTTTTTTTATAAAAAAAAATAGATTTGCCATAAGCTCAGGGAAATTTTAATCGAAATAGAGTGAAAAACATTTACAAAAAAGACGGTTATTGATAAGTTATCGAGCGGGATAAAAAATGATTAAATTACTAAAATGGCTATTAAAAAATAAGGGTTGTTGATAAAAGGGAAAAAATTTAGGGTTGTATGTATTTTTTAATGCCACATTATAGAAAAATAAAAGCAAAAAAATTCGTCCAATAATTTAAAAAAAATGTTAAGGGTGAACAACCCTTATCACTTAGGGGTATGCAAAATAGATTGTAGCCGATTCTCAGACCTACTGAATATGCATACAAAATTTGGTAAAAATCAGTAAAGCCGTTTCGGAGGAGTAAGGTAACTAACATTGTGACACGAAAATTTTATATATAAGATGTTCGAATTTCAATCTCCTTTCAAAACTAAGTTATCTGTTGCCAGTCTTATAATAGGCAAGGAGTTTCGCTTTACATAGGCAGAGTCCTCACACTACGAACCGTTACCTCAACCATATTTTATTTTATCGTTGCCGGGAAATGTGTTAAAGATTTCTACATAATAATTAACTCACAATATGAGTTATAGTCACGATAGTAGGTAATAAACTTCCGGTTCTCGGATGTAGCCAGAATTGACCACATTGGCTGACGTTGGATGAAATATCTAGCTAACTTTACGGGAACTATGCAAGTATATTTTGGCTAAAGCGTTGTAATTTTAGCTGGAATTAGGCTAAAGAATTTGCTTCAGTCGTGATGATTAAATTAAGTCCAAAAGTAGGTACGTAAATTCAAGTATATGATAATTTTGTTAATCTTTGTTGTGTATTGTTTTACCTTTAATTATATGCATGTAATAGCTTCTGTCAGCGGCCTCGCCCGTATGTCGAAAATCCCAAGGGAACATATTCCTGGGATAAAAAGTATAATTTGTGCCATTCCTGACTATAATCTATCTCTGTGCCAAATTTCATCCATTCAGCCGTTCTGGCGAGTAAAAGTAACATGTAACAGTAAACATGCACACTCACAAACTTTCGTCTTTATAATAATTAGGGGTTAAAATATGAAATTGCCGATTTGTACTGAAAAATTGAAATTAGTTTTTTTTTATTTAACATATATATTTAATCAAAATAATTGCCATTATTATCTAAACATTGCTGCGATCTAATAGGAAGGTCATTTATGCTTTTGCGACAGAACTCTGGTGATCTATATTCGACAAACTGTGTGAAAGCATTTTGTACTGCCTTCTGGGAAGAAAACTTTTTATCACGTAGAAAATTGAACAAATCACGAAAAAAATGGTAGTCCGATGGAGCAAGGTCTGGCGAATACGGAATGTGACGAATGGTTTCTTACTGCAGTTCTTGTAGAGTTAAAACGGTTTCTCGTGCTGTATAAGGTCTCGCGTTATCATAAAGCAATGATGGTGAAGATCGATTCATGAGTCGGGGCTGTTTCACTGCTAGTTTTGCTATCATTGTTCGGATTTCGGCACAGTAGACATCTGCCGTTATTGCTTGACCAGATCGCAGAAAGCTATAGTGAATAACACCATACTGAGACCACCAAACAGTTACCATTACCTTTTTTATTGGTGATCTTTGCTTTAGGACACTGTTGCGGCATTTGACCTGGGGTCACAATTCGATCAAATATTCCTTCCTTTCTGTATCGATTCAACAAGGCAACACAAGTTTCAACACGCGTTCCTTTCTGCAGATCAGTCAAATCATGAGACACCCATTTTTCATATCTTTTTATTTTATTGATTTGACGCAAATGAGTCAATATTGTTGGTAAAGTAACGTTAAACCATGCCCCTAAATTCCTGGGTAGTTTGGCTCGGATCGGCTTCCACCATCTCTTTCAATTCATTGTTATTCATCTGTGTGGGCGGTATTCCACGTGGTTAGTTCTTCAAATCAAAGTTGCCATCACGAAAGCGTTTAAACCAAAATCGCACGGTGCGTTCATTAGCAGTCCTCTCTCCAAACGCAACATTGATATTGCGAGCTGTTTCTGCCGGGATCCCTTCTTTTCGCATAATGTTCTTTATCCTAATATACTTCGGCATAACGATTTTGGCACAATTTGTTTTGGCATAATAATACTTCGGCATAATTTTTTTGGGCATACATTTTATGTTGGCATAATCATCTTAAAGACTAATTTGTTTTGGCATAAATTTGATTTGCATAACGTTAGTAGGCCTTATGACTATTAGCATAACGTTAGTAGGCCTAATGATAGCATAATAATATTTAGGCATACAATTAATATAGATAACAAAAACAATTTTCATGCAAAATTTATTATACATAACATTATGTAACTTAAACGATTTTTCAATCGCGAGATAACTGTACAATATATTAGATGTTTTGACAGTTTGCTGCCGAACCGAATTGCTGCAAAACCGACTCTACGTAGTCTTGTTTGTCCTACACCTAGAGTGTAATTTAAAATCGCGTAGGCGCGTAGGAGCGAGGCGGCCCACGGGCTGAGAAGCAGGCGGCTACGAGCGAGCGAAAGCCGTCTGCGACGATTAGCACGCGTGGGGCCGCCGGAAGCCCGCAGCGCCGGAGCCGAGACAGAAACCCTGCCTGCTGCATGTTGCCTGCTCGCTTGCATGCTGCATGCTTGCTTGCATGCTGCATGCTTGCTTGTTTGCTGCATGCTTGCTTGCATGCTTGCTTGCATGCTGTATGCTTGCTTGCATGCTGTATGTGTAAATAAATTTATGCTTTAGGATATTATGCTTAAAAAAGTTATGCTTTAGAACTTTATGCTTAATAAATTTATGCTTTAGAATATTCTGCTTAATCATTATTATGGTTAGAGAAATTATGCTTAAAAAAATATGCGTAAGTTGTTATGCGTAATTATATTATGCGAAAATATAATTATGCCAAACAAAATTATGTTAAGATATATTAGGTCTTAAAATTTTATGCAAATGGATAGGGAACCGTTTCTGCCGCGTTAGTTCCGCGTCGGAACTCGTATTCAAAAATCACTCGAATTTTCGAAGTATCCATCTTTCTAAGCTGAATAAAAAATACAACTGAAAGTCGATAATCGAATGTTGCACATTTTTTAAAAGAAGAACTTCATAGTTACCATGTCAAAAATCTCAAACCATGAAGGTTTTATGACAATTCGAAGTACCTATTACAATAAAACGGCAATTTCATACTTTAACCCCTATTATTAGTGTGATATGTCTGTTTGAACCTCCTCTGATGTCTGATAAATAAATGTAAAATTAATTGTTACAATGGTACTTAGATCCTTTTGGTGGACTAGTAAAAATATAGTTAAATAAATCAACTAGCAAAATAAAGTACGTTTATTTTACAAAACAACGGCATAATATTTGTTAAAGTGTAAGACTCGTAATTTATAGTTTAATGACTGAAGATACCGCTCTCCTAAGGGAAAAACATCAATACCCATTTAATTTAACGTAAACAGCATACTTAAAGAAGTAGTAAAATTTTATGCCACATTTAATTTGATTGGCTATGTCTCTGCTAAGGGGATTAAATACATGATTCTGTAATACTAAGCAATATTAATGGAAGAGGTCGATGTACAGAATATCCCAGGCGTGTTACTAACTTTTATTTAAAATTTATTATATTTTCTTAACTGGCAACAGCGATATACCAAAAAGGATTAATAGGTTGATGCTGTAGTATCCTATCCTATACTATTAAACGAGCAATATTTGTGTTTATATAGATATATATTTGTAATCACGTTCGGAAAACGGATCTAACGATTTCTATATAATTTGCAGTAACGGGGTTTTTGGGGGCGAAAAATCGATATAGCTAGGCCCCTTACTGAGAAATAGCAAGATATCATGTCAAAATTACGTTTTTCGATAGGTTGTTGATTGGAGTGTGTCTACTATTAGGTATATTATATATAGTTTAAAAAGTATGAAATAAAAATTAAATTTAAAAATCCCCTGACACAAAAACCTCTAAAAGGCAAAAAATAAGCCTCGTACTCGCGTCGACGAAATAAAATAAATAGTATATAAAATAAACTGCTGTAAACGTTGGCTTATTTTTTGCTTTCTAGCGGTTTTTGTGTCGGGGGTTTTTTAAATTTTAAATTTAATATTTCACCCAAACGGAGCTCGGTCGCCCAGGTTTATTAGTACGTTATTATGGAACATTCCGCTGGAAAAATCCTCGATAGTCTTAAAACCACAATAGTTAAACCACTCCATAAAAAGAACAATAAAGAAGACATGGCTAACTATAGACCAATATCTTTCATCCCCGTATTTTCCAAAATAATTTAATAAATAATTTTGCGAGTCATTTTATTCATTTCTGTCAAAATATTAAATATTATGTGAGGAGCAAAAAGGTTTTCGGAAAAATAAAAATATGGCCAAATACTATCTAATAAATAAAATAATGTTTAATGTGGTACTATATAATAATAAAAATATACCAATTTGTGCCATTTTTACCGATATGACCAATGCTTTTGATTACGTGAGCGCTTTTGAAACGCTTTTGGCCCAACTTGATACTAATGGTACTCGTAAACGAGGGAATGCTGTAAGTCTAATAAAATAGTATCTTAATGGACGTCTTCAATATACATAAATCTCGAAAATATGCATCAAATCAAAACGTGAGGTTAAATATTTTTCTGGTCTTAGGGGCATTTAAATATGGCGTTCCGCAGGGCAGCGTTCTTGGGCCATTATTATTCTTGTTGTATATGAATGATGTACTCCGACACATCCCATACCCTTGTGTGTCCCTTGTGTTATTTGCCAATGACAGTACAATCCTAGTATACTGCCTTAAAAAAGAGCTTTATGAAAATGAAATAAATATATCTCTAAAATTAATAATAAACTAGCTTAACGACAACAATGTAATCAAAAACCTCAATAAAACAAATATAATGCATTTTTTTTTCATTTTGGACATTCATATATTAATCACGCCTAAACGGCTGAACGGCTTTGGATAAAAGGAACACAAGTACACCCACGTCCACGTGAGATGTATCAACTTTTACGCGGGTGAAACTGCTGACAAAAACTAGTAACTACATAACAAATAAGGGCCCACAACAATCAATATGCCTAGCCTTTGCTCAACTATGTTGGGGTTGGCTCCCAGTCTTACTAGATTCAGCTGAGTACCAGTAATTTACATGGGTCAACTGCCTATTTCACCTCCACAGCCTCATAACTGGGTTTAGTGCTCGTTCACACAAAGATCCGTTTTACAGGTCCACTTTATCGTATACATTTTTATTCGGCACTGACGTGTGTAGTTGTATGAGGGCAATCACACACATGTCAGTATTCCGAATCCAGTAAAAAATACCGATCCGACAAAATTTGCAGCTGTCCGTTTTACAGGTCCGCTTTATCGTATACGTTTTTATTTCGGCAATGGCGTAAGTAGTTGTATGAGCAACACATAACATTATTAAAATACTGATCTGTTTTATCAGACGTCCATCCTTGTATTAAATTGATTGAAGTGAACATTACACCCAGTAGAGACGGATCCGTTAAAAAGGTACTGTAATTGTGGTGTGGTCCGTTAATAAGATCCGTATCCTAACACGATACTCCTTGACTAGACAAGTGTTAGCTTTCAGGCTTCGGACTATCCTTAAAGAATGTTAAAGATCCTTAAATGAGAGCCGTGGACAGAACGAAGGCAGGAGGTAGTTAGGGCGTGCTTTCCGAGTTTATAGGTAGGGAAAGAGCTGGCCAATATATGGAATGTGCGATTTTACTATTATAGATGGATCGAAATGTTAATATACTTGTTGTCAAGTTATTTCAAATGAATACTACAAAAAAACTCACTCAAACAGCGTGTTTGACATGCGGTGTAAAACAATTTCAACGTAATCAAACTCTTTAACCACGAACACAAAATTGTACTTTTAATTACACGTAAAAACGAAACAAGGTTTAAATTAAATCGAGAAGTATTTACACTTTGTGGCAAGAATGCGGCAACAGCGTCTACGATATAACAACAGAACATTCTTCTGTGAAGTTCCAGTTACGTAATTGAATTAAATATAGGGCGACGTTTTTAATACTTACGTTGGCAATCTTTCAGGGGGTGAAAGAACTCATAAATATGAACAAGTTTTACTATGGAATCAACTTTGGATTATGAAAACAAATCAGCTGTTAGTACGAGTACGTTTATGTTTACATTTACCTCCTTACACTTACCTACATTTTTCCTCCTTGACCGTATGGTTTATTTTCTTAGGGCGGGCCTTAATTCTCCTTCTTTCCACTGATTACGATTTTGTGCGGTGTCATCATCGTTCAGCTTCTGCAGGTCTTTCTATACCTGGTGGCAGTTTCCACAAAGCATTGCTCGTCCGAAATATAGGGAACAGCAGTTTTTTTTTTCATATGTCAGTGTTGGCCCCATAGTAAAGAAAAGAAAGAAAGAAAAGTGTTTATTTGCCACAAAAACAACATACAATTTTTTTGATGTTTCCTTAAATTAAACCCTTAACGGTAGTATTAGTAAGTACTTAAATTATGATAGTAAAGAAAAGTAAGATTAAAATAAAATACCAAATTTGAGTACAGTATGAGGATGATGAGTTAGTAGAAGCAGATGCATGTCGTGACTGTGACAAGAAGGCTTCCACTCAGTATAATGCAGTGCCGTGGGAGACCCACAGCACGGCGCTGATTTTCAGTAGTCGCCTAGACAGACATTCATACGCACAGTGCTTTAACTCCTAAAAGGATTTCCAAAAGAAGTAGGTAATTCTGTATAGTACAACCTAGTCTACCAAGTTATTTTCGGTAACGCGATACAGCACCGTATTTCCATGTTTTTGCAGTCAATCAATTAATGCATAGGCAGTATTTGTGAGGCCATAAACAGTTGCTGACGCGTGTATTATTCGCAATGATAGCAGTAAGTTATCAGTGACATATGACAAGATAGACATCAGATTTTATATTAAGAGCTGATATATATTTGTACGGCATTAATTCATAGTTTTTGGTAGGAAATGTTAGAGGTTTATTTTTAACTAACGTAACTTTTTCCAAATTCGCGCTTTGGAAAAAGATACGTAACAACGAATTAACAAACAACACGTAAAAGAAACAAGTTTATAAATAATTGTATTTTTTTTTAAATCCTGCACCTTATTTGCGTAACGGTTTTGACAAAACGAAGGACTAGCGCACCTTTTCATTATCACAACTCAACAATACTCATGCGTGTTTGACGCTTTCGTGTTGTCGGATTTTTTAACATATGAAGCAACTAGCTTCTCCCAGTGGCTCTACCCGCGTGATCGTCGGAAATTTTCCCTCGGAAACATATTACTGGGATCAAAGGTAACCTATGTGCTATTCCAGACCGTAATCTATCTTTGTGTCAAATTTCATCCAGATCTGTTCGACCGTTCTGGCGAGATTTAGTAACAAACATACATCCATCCATCCAAACTTTCGCATTTTTAATATCAGTAAGAAAAGATAAGATGAATGCAAGCAAAGCATGCGTGCGCCATTCTATGAAGTTGCGCAAATAGAGTGCTGAACTGTAAAGCCTAGTCGAATTATACTTAGGTATTTAGGAGGATTTTTACGAAACTTTATTTACACGTTTCCATTAGCGATGAATCTCTACATTAACGTTTACTCAACGAAGGCTTTTGATATATTTTCTGTAATAAAACTAATATATTAAATGCGGTCCCGCCTGTTGGACATTGGAGTGCCGCCAAAAATAGTCCGCCTATTGGAGCTTTTACAGGAAATATTCCTGCAAGGTGACTCACGAAGGCCTCGTTTTGGAGGACATCGCAGTGCACACTGGTATCCGCCAGAGCTGTCTTCGTCGTCCAAAAATTCGCGTACCTCGGCAGCGTCGTGTCAGAGACTGGAGGAACTGAACAGGATATCACTTCACGGATCGCCATAGCGCGAGCTACCTTCGCACAGCTGATACCTGTGTGGCAATCGCGGAAACTGATCCGAAGGGTTAAACTCAAAATCATCGGGACCAATTTCAAATCCGTGCTCTACGGGTGCGAAACGGGGACGGTAACAAAGGACATCTCACGCCCAATCCAGGTCTTCGTCAACCAATGTCTTCGTCGCATCCTCGGAATTTACTCGCACGAGATCATCTCTAATGTAGAGCCACGAGATCCCGATCGACCGCCAGATCAAGCGGCGTAAATGGAGTTGAATTGGTCACACGGTCCGGAGGGATTCCGATCACATTCCTAAACAGGCCTTGGATTGGAATCCTCAAGGAAATAGGAAGCGAGGCCGTCCCCGTCAAACCTGGCGACGCACCGTATTGCTGCTGGCTGAAGCGACGAGTGTCGGAATGACCTGGAGTGAAATTAACTATTTTGGTGAATGTAGCTGTTTGTACGGAACACTCAGTGCGCGAGTCCGGCTCACATTTGGCTAGTTGTTACTGATAGGCTTACGTTTGAACACATTTTTTAACCTGAACTTGTCAGGAATTACTAATTCCAGTAGATATATTTGTTTCGTCTACCTAGCCATGATAATTACGGCAAATTTCTTTTGACCAATAATTGCATGCATTGCCCGTTTAATCATTACACTTTTAAGTGAAATTCTGTATGTTAAACGTAAAACGAATACCTAGGTATACACCTATAAAACAGTTTTCAATTAACTGTTTTCCATATTTCTGAATACGTTTTCATTAAATCCTCTGAAAAGCTCTTACAAAAAGTTTCAAATTGAATGCAGTTTTACAGTTCAAATTAATTAATCTGGTTCTCATCGGCGACAAACGAAACAAAAAAGACCCATTCAGCGGCACCAAAGTTTTTTTTATTCTTTGCACTCTTCGTGACATAAAGTTATTTCAGACGGAGTAAGCCCTTGCGAAGCCATTTCGCGGGGACCTACAAAATGCACACACTAGTTCACAATGCGATGTTGGTATTGGAAACAAATGTAGATCGATTCTGGGTATTTTTAGGGTTCCCTACCAAAGCGTGGAAGCTGATTATTATTTCTAGGCAAGCGTGCTACACCGACGACCACATCATCGCTTACCATCAGGTAGAATAGTGTTCAAGCGCGAGCCCATCTATAATAGTAATAAAAACCTAAGCCATTTTTTGTATCTGTCTATTTCTGATAGGGCTGTGTTTTTAGAACCATTACAGCTAGCTACTTGAAATTAATGTTCATAGAACTAATGAATGTGTAAGTTTAATAAAGATAAAGTTAACTGTTGTAATTTTGGTGGTACGAAATCTTTATTTAGAACCTTATTTTAAATGGTTATTAATCAAGGAAATGTCTATGAAAATCTTATTTATTTATTAAAGGACTTGCAGCTAAAACAAACGGGTGCGTCTCGTATCATTTAAAGTTATTTGGTATATTTTGATTTCAATAACGTTCACAAGATATAACAAATGTGAGGTAAACCAACTGTTGATATAATTTCTCTAGATATAACATTTATATACTCTATAACTTATTTCGTATAACGTTATTAGATATAACGTTTATTTAATCGTAAATCATTAGACATCGTTCAAAATATAAAATATTGATACCATATTTATCGATAACACTCCGATTCAAAGCAATCCGATGGATGGGTTATAATAAGGTTAGAAGGTTAAGGCGGAGCGGAGTGCCAGGCCCCTTTATGTTGGTGAATAATTTGGTTTAGGTTTGGTTAGAACAGTGACCATTAACGCGCGAAGGCGAACGAGTGAAGCGAGCGTTCTGCGGGAGCGGCGTGACAGAAACGAATCGCTGCGAAACCGACTCCACGTAGTCTTATCTGCCCTACCCCTAGAGTGTTGTTTAAAATCGCGTAGGCGCGGTAGGGCGAAGCCGGCCAGCAAGCCGAAGCTGCGGTGGTGAGCGTGAAACACATATGCGACGATAAGCTCGCATGGGACCGCCGGAGCCGTGACAGAAACCATGCCTGCTGTATGTTGCATGCTTGCTGCATGCTTGCTTGCATGCTGCATGTATGGTGTATGCTTGTTTGCATGTTTTTACAGGGAAATAAAAATCACTTATGTTCACAATCAACTGTTTTATAATGATTCATGCTTCGATTGATTGACTATCAAATAAATAAAAAAAACGATTACAAAAGGTTATTGTTTTTTTAACTTAACTGACTTTCCGTTTTATCAAATCAAGTATCAAATATGTTTATTTGTTTATTAGACTAAACAGGTTTTATGTCTTTTGAGTTTTTATCAAAGGATTTTGTATTCAATGTATGTTATGCTTATAAAAATTAGTTACCTTCTTTAAAATTATATCAATCTTTTATTATATTAACTGATCATTATATCAAATAAAATTCTAGACTTAGGTAGTTGTTATATCTTTTAAATATTAGAGATTTTGTAATTATACCATATATTACTTACCCAAATCAAACAGAACACAGAGGCCACCCGTTGTATATATTTTTGTTTTAACTTTATTTTGTTCCTGTATTTTCTGGTGTACAATAAAGTATATTTAATAAATAATAAAAAAAATATTGACTTTGCCGCAACATGCCTAAGGTGAGGAGCCAGACTAAGAGAGATACAATCCGCAGGACAGCTTTTTGGCGAGATAGTGGGCAGGGGCGAACCCACGGACCTGATCTCCAGGGAGAAGTCTTGTCCCTCATCTCCAGCTTACATTTATTAGCCGGTTGGAGTGAACACTGACGGGGAACAAAGCTTCCACCTCTCTCTTGCCTTAATTGGCTGGCTTGAGTGGAGATTCGCAAGAGCAAAAGCTCGTAGGAAGGAAGTTAACCCAGTAAGATGCTGGTAGGGATCTTGACCGTACTTCCGAGATTGTCCTGATAGCCGTGGTATACCTCTCCACTCCTCAAGCTCCTCCGTATATGTTGCCCTCTTGGCGCTTCGTCACTAAAGTACTAGCGACCCTTTATGGGGGCCCATTAATTGAATGTGCCGTCACCGCCTGCCATTTTATAACCGTGTAGATCAACAGTGGTCAGGCAAGGGCCAATAGTCCTTTTATATTTTTAGGTAATCGATCCACGAAACCTCCCGAACCCATAGCCCAACGTGTTTTGTCTCCATATTCTGCAATAGTCCTGCACCATCCGAGGATTGTCCTTGGTGCTCTTGCGTAGTGACTAATGCATACAGGGATAATCGTCTGTTGGTGTCACATTTCATCCTACATTTCTAGCAAGGCCCCTGCGAGTTGGTTTCGGTCCCTGGCACGCCTCTTAAAGGTCCGGGACCCTAGGGTCCCGAGAATCTCAATTAAATAAAAATAGTATGTGAGACTGACAGCCAATTAAAAGTCATCACTTCTAAAAATATATTGGAAAGAAAGAGTATGAACAACACAAAACATCTACCTAGCCTTTTCCCAATAACATTGGGGTCAGCTTCCAGTCTAACCGGATTTAGCTGAGTACCAGCGTTTCACATGGAGCGACTGTCTATCTGACCTCCACAACCCAGTAAATGGGTAACACCGTACTCCATGTCTATACTGGTGTCAGATCTCAGGCTTCTGACTACCCGTAACGACCGTGAACAACACACAACAAAGCTACAAAAAAAAAAAAAAAACAGAAAAAATTAAACAGTACGAGTATAACATTAAAAAAATGATCTAAATTAAATTAAATGAGATATAAAGGCAAAGGGTTAACGAATAATGCCTCTAAAACAGTTAAATTTCGCCTCGTATCATATAAAGTCAGGTTACAAATCACTTAAATAAATCAAGGGTTACGTAGGCGCTCCCGTGTGGTGGTGGCTACATTAGCCGGAACGAGCCGCGGCCGGCAGCGGCCCGTTACCAACAGCGGCTACCCGCAGTAATACCTAATGATATGCATCTCACCTGATGATGCCTATATGAAATTTCCGGTTTTTATGAAATAAGTTAAAGTTAAAAGTAATCACCCGTGCAGTCGATGCATCTTTGCCAACGCAGTGGTAGTTTATTGAAGCCCTTCTTGAAGAAATCAGCTGGACGGGAGACAACAAATTCTTCAAAGGCATTTTGTACTGCATCTCGGGTATTGATTTTTTTCCCGCCAAAAAGTTATCCAAATTCTGGCAAAAGTAGGAGTCTGTAGGTGCACGGTCTGGTGAGTATGGCGAATGACGGAGAGCTTCTTATTCCAGCTCTTGTAACTTGGAGACCGTCTGCTTTGCAGTATGTTGTCGTGCAGGAGCAGCGGAAACGTGCGATTGACCAAAGCTGATTGTCTCCAACCAGCTTTGGTCAGTTTGGTGCAGAAGCTGTGATGAATCACACCGGCCCTAGACCACCAAACAGTGACCATCACTTTTCTAGGGGTAAGTTTTCGTTTAGGGCATTGTTTTGGGTGCTGAACCAGAATCCAACCAACTTGCTGAGCGCTTGCGATTGTCAAACAGAATGCAATTTTCGTCGCAGGTAAAAATGTGGTTCAAAATTCCTTCGTTTGTGTTCCTGTTGAGCAGTGTAAGGCACGTCTCGACGCGTACTTCGCGCTGGCGATCATCGAGTTCGTGGGGCACCCATTTGTCAAGGGTTTTTACCTTGCCAATTTAACGCAAATGGACCAATATTGTTTTGATGCTAACTTCGAAAGCTGCTAATTCAGCCTTAAATTGAGTATCATTAGCTTCCACAAATCGCCTTTAATTCGTCATTGACGACCAAAGTTTTCAGATGACAACTTTTCAGGTTATTTTTCAGTTCTAAATATACAGAACGGAAGCGGGCAAACCAATTACAGGTGGTGCGTTCGTTTGTAGTGTTCGCTCCGTAAACGTAGTTGATGTCGCGTGCCGCTTGAGCCGCGTTGCTGCCAGACGGTACACATATTCCATAATTACTCGATTATTTCACGTATCCATGATGACGAAAAACATTCACATGCGATGGAAACATAACGCTAATCAATAAACAAATGAATAATTTTGAAAAAAGAATTCCATGTTTTGAAAATAAAATTAATAGGTAATTAGAATTCTTAGCCAAACAAAAAATATTTTAATTTGAAATGGCCAGTACTGCGGAACGGTATTTTTTTAGGTAAACAGGTAAAGACCTATTATTGATATGTGAAGAGAAAATGTTGTACGGGTTGTACCCCTTTTGGAATAAGCATGAGTTTTGGAGGTCAAATAGGTATACTCTATGTAAAATATCATTCAAACAATCAATCATTTATTTTGTAAAATGTTTTTAATTCTAAACACGGAAACAAACAAACTTTTAATTTGAACATAATGGAGGTTCAATTATCATAATTGTTATTGCCTATCAACCCGGTTGAAAACAAAAGATGTTTTTTTTTTAAATAAATGATGTTTGTGTGTACAATTTTAATGACCAATAAACGTAGGTATAACCTACCAATTTAAGTGATGTTTGATACTTGGTTTTAGTTTAATATGACGTAATGGATGTTAAACGACGTAGTCTTGAACATATAAAACCACATTTCCTGATAGATGAGTTTAATTTTGATCCAATGTGTCTAATTTAGAGTATACATAAATCATGGTCGCACGCAAGCCAAAGACGCGACTGGAGGAAATTAATTATTTCGACCTATAGTGCGTCGGCAAAGTTTTAAGATACATTGCGAACAACCCATATAAATAAAACCCTCTGGCTAATACGTGTCTAACAGTCTGCGAGTGTGAGCTACCATTACCATTAATCTCAGAGTTGGCTTTTAAGACCCGTCTCGAAGCAAGGTCCTCTGCTAGTCGACCCGAAGAATTCTCCACCCGGCAAAGTTTGAAGCCTCGCTGAATGAGTCTGGGCACTTTTAGAGAAATAATGTCCGTCGGACTTAAGAGGGGGAATCGTTTAAAACAAAAACAATTCTCGCGGTCGAGTACCGCTCCCGCCGCGCGCCCTCGCCGCGCAGGGCACTTACCAACTGCATTCTGCAGTGAAAGTGTTAGCGCACCACTTTAATCAACGTCTTATACAACTGAGTTTTTCGCCACAAAAATGTTTTTGTAGCCGACTGTTCTTGGTTAAAATTGAAAATATTTTCAATTGTGCAATGAAAGCTATCTAGAAATTGAATGAATAGACAATGTAACAAATGTATACAACTTTATCCTTCTATGTAAGTAACCTCATTGATGAATTTGTCTAGCATGGAATTAATTGATTGTGAAACACAAAACTGTTCGTTTAGGTATCCAATGTTTGAAACAGTGAAATTAGTTCGATGGCCCAGTGTTTGTACACACAAACAGAATTTAGATTATCCCGTCCATTTTAATTACGCTACAGCATCATGATGTTTCTTCCTGGAAATGTGTTGGTGACAATGTTTGTTAATCATAATATTTCAATAACAAAATTACACGTCATATTTAACGCGATATTCCATCGCTGTGCTCAAATTAAAAGCCATTCAATACATCGACGTCATCGATGAACGAAAAGTCGTTGAAAAGAAGAATTAATAGTATCACCTCTTTAGAATAAATTATTAGTTCCTTTGAGGTATATAAATTAGTTTAACGACGAGGGAACTCTAGAAAGTTTTGTCGGGTGTCCGATACCGACAGTTTGCGATGCAATAAATTAACCTTCGTGTAAAACTAAGCTTGTTGCGAGTTGCGACACCGTGTCACAGTTACTGCTGACGCTACAAACTGCCGCATGATTCCTTGGAAGTTTCCTTACTCCAAAATAAATTGCAATTTTACGGCACTTTTTGTTTCATGTAAGTATAATGGAGCGCTTTAGCTTAAAATTTTCATGTTGGTTTCTGAAACTTATTCAGCAAAAACCCTCGCAAGAAACCTTCATTATGCATTCGCAACAGCGTACACGATTAGAACGTTTTTTCTAGTCATTATTTTAAATTAAATCAAACAAGTTGAATGAAGTGAAAACCCGTACCTATTCAAACGAATCATCATACTTTTAAGAATATCTGCTTACAAGCTTTTTACTTAGAGAATAAAAGCCCTTTTAAAAATATTATAAAAAAATTATAAAAGAACAAAAACTCTTTCTGCATACTAATTGAAAGATATTAATTAAAAATTGTTCCGAAGTAAGATTCAATTAGAGCGACATAAAGATTTTTTTAATGCAAAATTACAATTTGTGCTTGTTCGTGTGTGTAAGGGATCTACTCGAGAGGGTACCGACGTATTTGCGTCACATTTAATGAGGATGCCATTGATGTTTCAGTAAGGAGAGGCTCAGGAACCGAGCAGACTCCGTAATTGGTAGCATGTGTACCTTTCTACTATTACAATGTCTCTGAAGAAACTCTTTTTCCGAATTTTAAAACTAGATTTTCGGTGTAAGTACCTACTAGTGCTGCGTCTTTACTTTGTGTCCTCCAAGTGCCCTTTCCCTGACCAACCTCAACCTTAACAAAGTAAAATACTAACAATCAAATAATAGAAAACTCCAATGTCGACAATGTATTTTCTTCCAAATGTATCAATCAATTTCAGCTTACGCTTTCGCTTCGTGTCGATGAATTTCAAATTCTACTTCTACTAGGAATACTTCCACCCGTCGGCAATGCAGTTGACGAGCTCTTAATAAGAACCTTCACGGTCATTACGAAGATCTCCGGAAAAATTTAATCTTTTTGCGATATCTACTTTAATTTTCAAGTGAAATTTACCAGCACTTGTCGCCACCCGTCGCCTGAAATAAATAAAAAATAATAAAAACTAGTTATGTATTACAAACAAAAGTGTGATTTTCTATACTTTTATTACTTGTTAAATAAATATGGCTTGCTTACTGAGATTTTAATATAGTGATGTGTTTTTGTTTAGGTGTAATAAGTTCGCTTTCGAAATATGGTAGATATCTTTAAAAAACAGACATCTTAACATTTTGGGAATAGTTTCATCGTGCATACGGCTAAGGAGTCGCACGGTTGGCACAGTGGTTGAGCGATTGACTGCTGCGCTGCGTGTCGCGGGTTCTATTCCCACACGGAACAAATATTTGTATGACCTACAGATAGTTGTTCCAGCTCTGGGTTTTGGTGTTTGTATATGTGAGTTTATATGTTTGTAAACGCACCCACGATACAGTAAGAAATTCCTAGTGTGGTTGGTTTATTTCAATGGTTCTTTTATATGAAAAAAACCCTGCCAGAGTTTGCTGTGTGCTTATTCCTAGTTTTTTAACGCACTTCATCGTGTTAACGTAAACGATCTACTCGTATTAAGTCAATTTGTATATAAAAAAGTGGTTTCTCCTTACCAGTCTTTCCTTACCTTCCAGTGGTTTATACACCAGACGGCGCTTATCCATTTTAATACAAATTAACGTTTACGTTAACGCGAATAAGCGTGAGTAAAAACTCACACTCTACAACCGACGTCTTTAAGTCGAGAATGAAAAGGTTACTTGAGGACCACAGACTGTGGTCAAACGCAGCCTGCGTTGATCACAGTGCGTATCAATAATAATAATAAAGGTATTAAAATAGCCTTTTGTCAGGCGGAAATAAGGTGCGCGGCTTCTACAGCTGGGTCATGCTGGTTTTGATGTACTCTTTCGGCAAATGAACTCAGACCGAGCTCGATGCCCTTGATATGAGGGTCTGGACACTGCTGACCACAAACCGAATGCATCACCCACGATCATCGGTGATGCTGTACATCCCGTGGAAGTGTGAGGGGGTCGAGGCTTTTTAAATGCCAAGACTCTTCACAACCGCGAAGTGTGCAGCCTCAGTGAATATTTTCCTCGTTGTCAGTGTCACTGGTATCCGAACTATTTACCTCTAGGGCCGCAATGTGTATCCATGGCATCATACGGTCTGTCGCCACGTTGTTTTGCATGCTGGCCAAACCCGGAACCGGTGCTACCTTATATCTGTCCCTATCTTAGACTGTGATAACACGATAGGGCCCTATAAATGAGGGCATAAGCTTTTTACTTTGCCCGTCATTGTTGAAACAAGTCTTAGTTATTTTGACGAGTTGACCTTCGACATAGATCCGGGCCAGCACCTTATTTCTATCATAGCACTGCTTTTGCTTAACCTGTTCGTTATAAATCCTTTTCTTGACTTCCTCTCGAATAGCATTTATTTCGCAGCTTTCGCGAGAGTCTTTGGTAACTTCGTTAAGAATGGGATTTATTTCGCTACTCATACTAGTTCTAAATAGCACCTCTGACGGCGTCCTACCAGTGGTTTTCCCCTATACCAGATAGCAATGTTTCCATTGTTCTTCGAAATAAAGCTGGAGCATTGGTCAAACCATAGACTAGACGAGTGTAAGCAAACAGACCCTTATGTCACGGTAAAGATATCTAACAGTATTCTATCTTCATACAAACGTTCGGAACGCGACTCATACTTACGCGTCTCGAATTCAGCCAACACTCTTATGTACTCTTATCACTTACTTATGTACTTAGCTTCTTACGTATATTATTGAATTAGACGAATTAATATCATTATGAAATGATTACCAATGAGAGTAATAAATGGTAGGTAGCCTACCTAGTAAGATTTAAATAAGTACCTATAATAAAAATATAATATTTACCTCAGATTAGAGAAAAGAATCTGAGTTATTTACAATCACAAAACTAGAAAGAAATTCAAGTAGGTAAAGGCGGGCAGCCCTAACGCGTGTTTAGGTGACGCGAGCTTGTAGGCACTTACTTTAAGGACACGGCCGAGTCAGAATACTGTTAGAAATCCTTATCGTGCTTATGTGTATTAATAGTTGTCAATTTTTGGGATTGCTCCGATAGGCTAAATTGGTTATACGTGTTGCTCAAATCAATTTCTAACTTCGAAAGCACTTCCTCTATTCGTGGTAAAGGGTACTTGTCCACTTTAAGGTCTCTATTCAGTGTACAAAAAAATCACCAGTAATTTATAATTTCCCGACTTTTTTTAAAACCGGTACTATTGGAGTATCGTATTCTGAATAATTAACCGGCACGAGAACCCCTAAAAAAACTAATCTATCTAGTTCTGCACTGACTTTGTACTTCAGAGCAAATGGCACGGGTTGTGGCTAAAATAATTTGGGTGTGGCTTTGTCTTTCAACTGCAAGTCAACCTTAAACTTATTAAAACATCCTAGTTCGTATTTTCAAATGTCTGGGTATTGTTTCAACAATCGTTGCACTTCATCAACGCTTTTATTCATAGTTCATACGAGTACTACGCCGTTATTGGCTGTAGCAAAATAAATTCTGAATTTCCACCGTTTTCTATAACATACATTTTAATCTCTTCGCATACATCTGAATATGATATTTTAGCTATAAAATATTCTAGGGGCGTGATTTTATGACCACTGTACAAACACATCTTAAGATCACTTTTATGCAAAATAAAATGAGAAAAATGGAGTAAATACAACGTTTCGGAAATAACCGTAGTTCCTGACCCAGTATCTAACTCCATGCACATAATATCTACATTTCAGTAGTTTACAATCTTTGCAAACGCTTTCTTGAGAAGTATCTGCTTCCTCCGTGTCGATTTTGCGCAATTTTGACTTCTTAACGGCACATAACTTTTTTAAACGACCTTTTTGGCCACAAATAAGACACTTAATTATAGTTCTTAAATCTACACTGAGACGCATTATGATTTTTTAAACCACACACTGCACAACGTGATTGTACGCCGTCGCTATATGTAACTATGCACATACAGTTCATCTCCCTCCAACATTAATTTGAATACCTGTAACAATAACAATAAAACATTCTTATTAACAAGATACAAATAGACTTAATGTGCTTATAATACTAACCTACCTACTTAAAATATTTCTTATAACAAATATGTATTCTGAGCTTCTCAGAACGACCGACCGGGGTAGTGTTTACAACATTAGAGTTATTATACCCATTTGGGTCGACACCCACCGCCCAGTCTGGCTAACAGACATAACCAAGTGGACAGGATTATTCAACAGCAACTTGCTTTGAAATACAATCTAGTGGATTCTGGGGTACCGTATTACAAGTATGTGTCCGACCCAGTTCTCGAAAATGACAATATTACGTTGTACTGGGATCGATCTCTCATCACTGATAGGGCTACTGTTGCTAATAGCCCAGATATATTGGTGATACACTGATTAGCGCACCGCACAACGATAATCGATGTCACCATCCCACATGACGAGAACCTCGAGAAAGCTGAGAAAGAGAAACAAATCAAGTATCTCGACTTAGCACACGAGGTTGTCGATATGTGGAATGAGGATTCGGCGATCATTGTGCCGATTGTCGTTACGGCCAACGGCCTGATGGCCAATAGCTTCGATGACCATCTGTCGAGGGTGTCATTGCGCGGTTGGATCAAGGACCTGATTCAGAAGGCAGACTACTTGATACAGCTCGCATTATGAGGAGGTTCCTGTCTCTGGAGCCCTTACCACCGGTAGCTTCCACCCTGTTCCCGATATCGGTTTGCCTCTATTTTTAATATTTCAAATGTTTTTATGTTTTTTTTTTTTTTTTAATTTAAAAATGTAGAAATAATAATGAAGATAAATAACGGAAATAATAATAAAATCCTGTAATTAATTTCTTATAGCTATTTAGAAAAGATGTACTAATTCTTAAAAATATCAAGACGCTTATCATGCTGATTGATCTGTAGACTTCTAATTTCGTTCATGAAAAACTAAATTTGCAAAAATCCATACGTAAACTCTTTTTACATGACAACGTAAGTAGCGAGTGCTAATGAGTCACGTATCACATTACTAGAACAAGAGTTTCGTTGAAAACGACTACAAGCTATGGAACATTCACATTCAGCTCCTTGACAAAGAGGGCGTTGTGCCAGTCCGTATGTTATACCCCTACAGCTGACGTTATGTGCTACCATAGAGCACCGAGGCACCTCATCGGCTATGGTTAAGGACGGCATTCTCTAAACTTTCCACACAAAGCAAGCGTGTTAGTGAGTGTTCATCTTTCACTCCTAGATTCATAGGTTAATTCTAAATTATGAAAATGACTGCCGAAACTTATTTTCAGCGCAATTGCGCGGCCAAGAATATTTATGAGATTAGACGGGTGTTGTATATGGCGGGCAACTGCTCGATGGTTTTTGTCGCGCTGTTGTTTATGTTCATGTCGCACGGAGAGCTCTGATAGCGCGATTTCGGATTTATTTAACGTCAGATATTTTTTGTAGTTCGAATGTGGTACTATGGATGCAGCGATTCTTTTCTCTAGATATTGCCGTGCTCTGTGGTACAGACTTGCCTAGATACCATCTATGTACTGAGAGTTCTTTTGATATACTCCGTGTTGTATATAAATGGCAGTTTACAGTGGAATGTTTGAGAGTTATGTTGACCCTAGAAGAATTGAATAAAGTAGGTAAATATTTGTTTATTTGACAAGCATGTAGTTTAGGATTCCTGAATTTATATATTTTCTGTTTTTATCAGGTACTTTGTTAGTTGAGCAACCCTGTTCAATTAAAAAAGCACCTTCACTGAAAATGCTTAAGGAATATTTTTTTTATTAAAAAAAAATCATATCTGCTAGTTGAAACAGAACCCACAAAACCAGAAGTAAGAAAAAAATGAAGGGATGCCTATATCCAGCAAAGAAGTGGATCATTTCAAGCTAATATAATTATGAAGTTGATACTACAGTGAAACTGCACGGCAATAAACAGGCACGCAATTAAAGGTTCTAATATTAAATTAGAAGAATTTCATAGCAGTGTCTTCAGAGATTTAAGGATCACTAAAGTTCACAAGCAGTAACGCTTTCGTTCCTTCGTCGTCTTCTCGTCGCCCGCTAGATCTGCCATTACCCAACATTTACTTTAAAAATTTGTTCAAGATTATACGCGACTGATACAGTGTATGTTTTCCTTTAATTTTCATACACCTAGAGCGTTATAAACAAAAGGGTAAATAGAATATTATACGACAATATTGTCTGTGCTTGTTTGCCTCTGTGTAAAGTGTTTTATTTTTGCCAATTTATATGTTTATCTTAAGTACACATGCTTTAATAAAAGCTTGAATATCTTTTAATTTTCGGCTGCTCCTTGAAGTAGGTTAGAGGAAATATTCATAATTTCCCTAACAACGTTAAGATCTGCTTCCATTCAAAATTCAGCTGAATTCCAGTATTTTACATCGTCATCATCATCATATCAGCCGAAAGACATCCACTGCTGAACAAAGGCCTCCCCCAAGCGTCGCTAAATTGATCGGTCCCGTGCGTCTCGCATTCAGCGGATCCCCGCAACTTTCACCAGGTCATCGGTCTACCTGGTGAGAGGCCTTCCAACGCAACGTCCTCCGGTTCGCGGTCGCCACTCCAGAACCTTTCTGCCCCATCGGCTATCCGTTCTGCGCGCAATGCGCTCTGCCCACTGCCACTTAAGTTTGGCAATTCTTCGGGCTATGTCGGTAACCCTGGTTCACATTTATACATGTGTCTTAGAGCTATTACATAGTTATCTGTCTTCTTCTCATTCGTTGTCTTCATTTCTGAAGGTCGTGCCCGTCCTGAAAAGCTTTGATGGAGTCAACGACGAGCTGCTTCCAAGCCACCCTATCTTTAGCTCTTCTCATAGCAGTGGTCACATTGAGTCCCGTAATGGCCTTGATCTGGTCAGACCAGCGAGTAGGTGAACGTAGTTATCTGTACTGTAACTATTAAAATACTCAGTTTGTACGGGCGGTGGTCACCGTACTAGGTAGGACCTGTATCTTGAGCACTCTTGGATCTACATCTTGGATCTTACTACTGTCGGATTAAGCAAGGCTTTATTTCAGTAACAGATGTCGGTACAGTAACTTTGTAATATAATATCAGTTGCAGCGGTTGTGCTCAGCTCTGCAACAAACGCAATAAACGCTACGACACTGCGAACTTCAGCAAAGGTTAGCTTTAATACCGCCGGCATTAAATTAGTTTTTCAACTAACTGAACTTTCAAATGAATGTGCTCGGCGGAATCAGTTCGAATGAGTAATTATTAAGTTGGCGAATGTGTCGCGTTCTCGTAAATCCAGTTATTCCCTGAACATGCCACGAGGATGTTCCAAGTCGTGTTCTTCGTTATTAGGTTTCAGGATTGCATTTTACTTTGGTGATAAGAAGTTAAGGAAGCAGAAAATCTTGTCTGATCTAAGAGTCGCTGGATTTGTAAGTATCTATACTGGTTTCAACTTTGAAAAAAGACGCACGTTCCTGTTTAGGTAACAATTTTTCATCTGACCCCCTAACCAAGTTACAAACGTTTCGTATCGAATCTCTTTCTACAATCGTTAACGCCTTCTGTTTGTATGGTCTGACCACGTGAATAAGCGTTCAGATGTGTCATTCCCATACATTGATTAGTTTTCTACTAGCGTTATTGATTGTAGATTTTCAACTAAGCTACAAGTGAGGGACCGTGGGGCAAAGGCCTTTATGATAAATGACTAGCGAAAATGTTGGCAAGATGTCTGAACGTGGACGAAGATAAAGAAGTAAGTGAGTACGTACTTGTGTTATAATTTTAGTAGGTTTCTCCTCATGAGAAAAAGACGTAACTTTATATGCCTATAAGCAAAATGTTAAAATAACAAAACTTTTTAACAAAAAATCAAACCGACTACCAGAACAAAACAGTACAAAGCGAAAAATTTATTTGCCGAAGTCGGTGTCTTTTGTACCCATTGTTTTCCTTTATTCGACACCGACTCCGGAAAAGAAAGTTATTTTTCACTTTGTAGTGTTTTGTTCTGGAAGTCGGTTTGATTTTTTGTTAAAAGATTTTTATTTTCCTCTTTTATTTTGGTAGGTATCTACAATTAACATGGAAATCATTTATAGCCAAAGTACCTACATCTCATGACGATTCTAATAAGGTGAAACACGACTAGGATACATTGTTTTATTTCGGAGCTCCAGTAGCCATTGTGGTCTTTTACATCAGTTCCACTTCACCAAATGATACTTTCTGAGTGCAAATGATTGCATTATTGATGAAAATACCAAAATCGCTAAATGCCTATACTATTTGAGGAGTTCCCTCAATTTATCTAGGATCCCATCATCAGATCCTAGTTTCCTTATCATGGTATCACCCTCGGGATATCTCCTAACCAACAAATAAAAAACATAAAAACCGGTTTATAAATGACTACTTAGTCATGCGGGAACACACATAAATAAAAGTAAATATACGAACGGTCGAATTGAGAAATCTCCTCCTTTTTGGGCAGTCCGTTAAAAGCAATGATAATACATTTCAAATTAGGTAAATATCGTACGAATCCCTTGAGAAACAACCCAAACAAAAGTATTAACACACATGTGAAGCTTAAGTGTCACTCTAGCACGTCCTCAACCTTGATGTATAATAATATTGATTAACAGAATTAGCATAATATATCGCAATCAAGCACAATGTTATTCCACCCTCACCCTGAGTCTAATCCTTGTCAGCTAGCTATCATACCGTGTCGTTCATAATTAATGCGGTTTAAGTACATCCATGCTTTTAAGGTGTTATCAGGTGATTAATATGACAGGCTTAATATTCATTGCAAGGAGAGTAAGTACACCACGTTTGGTAATGATTATAGTGTCATCAACTCCTAATAGAATCAAAATCAGGGAACCAGCATCTGTGCCTAAACTTTCGGGGAATACTGGTGTGATGTTATGTTAGGTACAGTAAAGGGTCAAAAGTGCAGTCACACTCTACCAAAACAGCAGCGACAATTTTTTTTAGGCAGAAGGTTTACAACTTTTCACGGTTAGCAGGAATAATCTATTCTTTAATATCTATACGAGTACAATACATTATACCAGTTGTGTATAATTTATATTCTTTTTACAAAAACTAGCTATTTGAATTTTGGGAGATAAGACTGCACTTTTGGCCCTTGACTGTACCTATGAAGAAAGCTAGCCTAGGTCCCATAACAGTTTCAGTCGTTGTTAAAACTCTTGTATAGGGTTTTCTGGCGAAATTATGCGACCAAATTTTCACGTAGCAGGTAGCCGCTAGACGGGAATAAGTCTTGCAGAAAATGCTCGTGAAATTACAGGAATTTGAGTATTTTCATATATTTTAGCTGCAATACGTCCTCTAACTTCCACAACAATATACAAACGGACTTTCTACAAGTTGGCTAAATCCACAAAATAGATGATTGTAAACAAACGTTTTTGTCGTGAACCTGTCTAGACCAATATTCAATTTTTTAAACCAATTGTCTTACTTTATAGAGACTATTGAGCTGAACTAAAAAAAATTATAGATGTAGCAGAGAAAACATCTAAAAAGTTAAATCTCAGTTGAGGTTGTTTCATTCTCAGTAACCGACGTATTTCAATGGAAAAGTGTCGGGACCTCAATGTAATTACCAGTATTGTAGAGGTTTCTCTCAATTCCAGAGCCCACTTAACCAGATTTTACTTTATTTATTTTTTACTAGCAACCACCATTTTAAACATACACGTTAACGTTTAAGGTCACGTTTCAACACGTAAAAGCTTTGAGCTTTATAGTGCTTGAGTCAAAGTCCTGCATATTTCATACTGTGATTGCACAATTGACTATGCAGTGAACTGTTTCAGCTTTTAGTGACAGTCGGCCTTGACCTTCATTAGCTGAAGCAGGTGTGTTTCAGTCGCAATTGACGCGCCAGACTGAACAGATGCATGCATGCGGAAGAAACCAAAGGGGTGCTCTATGCTTCCACGGATAGGTAGAGTTGTTGGAATACTTCGTTAAGGGCAAAGTTTTCTAGTTATATTACATAAGTTATGACCTATAATCATGATGCATAATGTTATCAAGCATAATTTTACGCATAATAATGAACGCATAATGATATTTACACTTAATGTTCTTTGGAATAAAACAAACATGTTCGCGGCTCAAGGGTGGCCCAAGGGCCACTTCCGCCACACCTTAACTTAATTGAGTCAATATTTAATTTAAAAAAGGTTTATTTTTAATGAGTTTTATTTTTATTTTTAATGTAAATATGATGAACTTAAGTGAACTAGATGTTGACATTTAGAACTTATGACTACCGACTTGCTTGATTATTCGATATTTAGATCACTTGGAATTTCAATCTTACACAATTTAACAATTTTCGATATTTCAATATTTAAATTTTCGATGTTTTGAACATTGTCATTTTACCCGTAGGTATTATAATTTTCGACGCTCAAATATAAAATTATTATGACGAACAAATATTATACCTTAAATATTAATATGCAACTCCAAATTAAGGGCAAACAAATTAGACCAAATGACAGTTATGCTAACCTTTGTATTATGCCAAAGTATTATTATGCCACAGTATTATTACTCTAATAAAAGTAATACGAAAACGTTATGCCAAACAATATTATGCCTAAAACATGTATGCCAAGAGGGGGATTCCCGATCTTTATAATCGAATAAGTTTTAACAAAAATGAATATTATTCACGAATTATTGTTATAGTTGTCGGCACGTAACTTGGCAATAGTCGTTAGATGCGAACAAGTCGTTTTTTGGGTCTCTTTGGTTACCAAGCGGGACGCGGAGTACGTTAAGCACCGTTCGCGCGATTGGTTGAACAGTTAACACAAAGATCGACAGACGTTCGCTCTTTATGGTGGTTGGTATGCGCGAACTTACCCCCACTACGCCAAAACCTTGCCAAGTCACGTGCCGACAACGGGAAGACCCAAATACTCCGAAATATTTTATTCCGAATTTCAATGTTACGATTTTCAAAAGTCCGAACTCCATAATACCTACGAATTGTAATGTCTGTTATTAAAATCACGAAATTTAATTTACCGGAAGTCGTAAATGCGATTTGTTAGGTTTCCGATTTTCATACGTTCGAAGAATCAAATTCTCGTAGGGTTCTCGGTCCGAAAAACGACATTCCGATTTTCAATACTTCGAATAAACTAAAAGTCAACATGTTGTGTTACCAAATTTAGTGACAGAAACGAATGGCTGCAAAACCGACTTCACGCAGTCTTGTCTGTCCTACCTTAGAGTGTAATTTAAGCCCGCGTAGGTGCGGAGGGTTGGGGCGTCCAAGAGCGAGCGAAGCGAGCTCGGGAGGTTAGGGCACCCCGACACGGACAGGTTGGGTTCGAAGGAGACAGGTTGTTGTTCGAAGGAGACAGGTTGGTGTTAGGTTAGAACTTGCAGACGGAAATAGGAGCCCTGCGAAGCGGGGCTCCGTCGACTATGTTGCTTAAGCACTAATAGTACATACACCTATTATATTTTAAAACCAATGCTAACGTTAAAATAATAAAAAAAAAAATGTTCAATGCTTAATCAGTCCAAGAGCGAGCGTAGCAAGCCTGGGAGCTTAGGGCACCCCGACATGGACAGGTTAGGTTCGAAGGAGATGACGGGAGCTGAAGTGAGCGAGTGCTATTCAATTTTACAAGGCGTTTTTATTTCGGAATTGTATTAATCGGTATTTCAATAATCGGAATTCGTATTTATGATCTTCCAATGCTGTATGTTATATATGTTATATGCTTTACTAAAACATTTTCGCATACAAACATAAAAAGTATCTTAGTACCCAAACAAAACATAGTGTCTATCTACGAACGTAATTTAACGTAAATAAATCTCCCTTACTTGTGTAGTGGCAAAAACTGTAGTAGATAATAAATTGGAGTTGCGGACAACTTTCTTGTTAGCCGCTGAGAAAGAGGCGACATTTCTACGCAAATACACAGAGCAATAGACCATAGTATACATACACAAACTATAAATGAAACATAATAATTGATCTGTATAATTTTGGAGTTTAAATTCCATAGTCCATATTAAGCCAAAGGTTGACTGGTATAGATATTCTTGTTGCATTAAGTTCGCCTATGTACCATTCTTATACATAAAGTTTATATAATAATATTATAAAGTTCAGGTGAAGCTTGCATTGTTCAAAAATAATGCCATAACGCTCTGTAACACCGAGTTTCTCAAAGCTAAATTATCGGGATGTCAATCGAGGAATAAATAATCTTCGATTAATTCTAATTTGTCTTTGAGAAAAATATCGAATTATCCACATGTCACAGCATTGGAAAGATTTTTCAATGGAAATCTGTTGTCAACGAACCTAATTTAAAGTTGTTGGATATTGGTTGATTTTTCGCAGATTAAAATAAATATCATGATTTTAACCTCCCAACCCAAAAATTGCATCAGAAAGTCAAAATTTCTGCAAAAACAGATAATCATTTTTTCCAGTTTTTAGTGTGGAAATGTCTTGTTTATAAAACTTTTTAGAAAAAAAATGCTGTTATTCTAACACATAGTTTTTTTTTAAGATATAAGTAGTTCTATATTCTACTTTGAGTTTTTCGAAATCAAATGAGAGAAGCGGTTGACAATTAGTCAAAGAAAAATATCGAATTATTCACATGTCACAGCATTTTTGGGTATTTAGAAAGATTTTTGAATGTTAATCTATTGTCATCGAACCTTTTTAGAAATTTTTGGATATTGGTTGATTATTAGCACATTAAAATTAATATCATGATTTTAACCTTAATAGCAAACTTTCCAAATGCGCTTACGGAAAATTTTATATTGACTACAAGGTAAGGTTAGCTAAGCAGAAATGGCACGAGCACTGATCACCACGCTTGCTCAGTGCGCACTGGCGCAGGTTTCCTCGCCATGTTTTATTCCACCGATGTCAGTAACTTAATGCATTATTTATAGCAAACTCGTACAAATTTACTGCTGAGTTTGTTGCTTCAGTAAATTGTTGTGCATCTTATTATAAAGTTCTTAGTCAGTCAGTAAAAGTCTGACAAGTACTGTTTTACTCAGAGCCATGCCGTAGCGCACAATTGTCATTTCACATTTGACAAAGCCAGGAAGTGCATAGTGCGTAGAGAGGAGAAAAAGTGCGTAAATACAACCGTCGTTGTATTTCAGCACTTAATTCCATAATAAATTTTCAGGATATTTTGTCTTTAATGTTTATTTATTTATTTAGGGTCTTCAACTAAATTTACGAAATAAAGCAGTAAAAAAGGCCGGTAACTGTCTAGGCCTCATATTATCATACTGTGACAACCGCTCATAATCTCCCGAACTAATACGAATCTTCCCATGAAATAATATTTTAGAAATATTATACACATTTTTTAACTTTAGACCTCACTAGGAATTTATCATGTATCGTGGGTGCGTTTACAAACATTTAAACTCAAACGATCGCTCAATCATTGCACCAACCGTGTCACCAATTAACTATTCTAACACTGCAATCCTAAACTATTTTATTATTATTAATTTATTTTTCCTACTACTCCGTTATTCTTTTCTAATTAATTTCGTTGCGGGATCCAAAACAGTAAAATTCATTCTCCGGGACTTCGTCGAGCTTCATTGCCTCGGCGCTTTTCTGGTGGTTGCCACTGTTGATTCTGGCTTTCAGGAGTTGCAGTGGTTTGGTAATAGTGCGGCGGGATTGTCTTAATCCTAAACTATAGAACACAGAAGTGAAAATAAACTTAAACACAATTCGTCGTGTTTCCGGGTCCGCAAAGCTGCACGTCTTCTATCAGAAGGGTGACGAGTGTACTGTCCTTATCATTTGTGAACTCTTTTATAACCGAAATTACCTTGCACGAAGTTTTCGAACCTCTGATACATTCCGTCCGAATGTTCTACATACTGTAAACCTACCCTTAATACCCACTTTACTTATAAAGCCTTCTGAATAAATCATACGCGAAAGGACGAAAACTTTATCGTCAATTCCGCGGACAATTTAATTTTAGTTCGGCTAACGCGCTTATATCTGAGACAAGTCCCTGGGTTTGTTAAAGTTATGTATTTAAACCAGTATTAGCGAGACTCTTTGTCTGTCAGCGCAACTAATTGATATAATGACTAAAAATAAATATTGACATTCGGGTATCGTCGGTCACGACGACGCCCATGAATATTGATTTGTCATTCAAAATCTTTCAAGTTCATGCGAACACTTGCTGGACTAAAACTGCCGTAGCCTGTAACTAGCTTCTTCAATAATTGCACTGTTTGGTCCCTTTAAGGTTACATCTCTTACGAAGTACAAAGACGTGATTGTCGACACATATGTATAAATTATAACAAAGTTATTACTATTTTAATGGACAAACCAATTGCATAGGTATGTTTGATGGCTGTGCCTACTTCATTTGTATTTCTCGTAAAAACATAAAACATACATAATATAATGAGTTCGCTAAATTAATCCGGAACATTAAAAACCGCATCAATAAATGAATATATGAAACAAAATATGTGTTCAGTATTAGGTGAAAGGCACCAATAGGGATGTTGACAAAAATATCTAAACTTTAGTCCGTCAGATAGATAACCTAAAAAATTTGATTACGTATTTTTTGTTTTGCTACGTTAACAAAAAAACAGTATAGTACCTATACAGTATGTTATCGTATGACACACAAATAAATATCGTGTGACAAAGTGACGTCACATTAAGCTCCCACTCCTGAACTTTGATACGCTTTACCTACCTTTACCCGCAAAAAATACGGGTCCAATATTATTTGATAATCTCACTAACTGACTAAATAGAATTATCATTTTTCTACCCACTAAACATCCCTTTGTTTCCAGGTATTAACAGTTAATCCATAAAATATCATTGTTCTCGTTTAGTTTATATAAATTACCCTGCGTACTCGGAAACGTACTGATTTAATTAAATACTCAACATTTTGCGAATAGTCCGTGATTGAAACGTGAAATTGAAGTTCATTTGTTTTCATTATCGAGTGTTTCAATATGGTCACTTTTATTTCATTAGGATTTATCAGACATAGCGCAAAAGAAGATTCTGGCCTCGAGAAGTTCAATGAATAAAGGTATGCAATTAATAGGACTACGTTTTGCAATCATTTTAAGATAAGATAAGATAAGATTTATTTATTTCTGAGTATATGGTACATCTTAATATTAAACAGTTTCACATACACTACCGTTGCCGGTGTAGAAATATTAAAATTAACCTACAAAATCAAAGTAGTAGTAAATAGTTTTATTGCTTGACTTTTGTTTACTGAACAACAGGCTTATGACTCATCTGTTTAATAGAACCGTCCTATATCTATACAATTAGAAAACATTTACCTTGCTGTTTAAAATTGAATTAAACAAGAAAGAACTTAATGAAAATAAAGATTTTCACAATGGCTTTGTACGTGAAAGCAGGCGAAATAGCACAATAGTATAGTGCTGTGGTAAGCTTTTAAGCGTGCAGTAGTGCACCCTATATTCAAGACTGGGGCAAGAGGAGATGTATCCAATTATCGACCAATATCCGTTCTCACCGCATTCTCCAAGGTCTTAGAACGTATCCTCAATAATTCCCTGACTAAATTTCTTGCCAAAAATAATATTCTGTCTCCAAAACAATACGGATTTCGTACTGGTATCTCAACAGAGGATGCGGTATTGGACTTTGTTAACAATTTGGTGGATAAACTGGATAATCGCTTTAAATGCTACGGAATCTTTCTGGACCTCACTAAGGCCTTCGATACCGTCTCAATTCCTAAACTGGTGGCCAAAATGGAGCATATAGGAATACGTGGCTTGGCTCTAGATATTTTTAAAAGTTACTTGAGTGGCCGTACTCAATGCGTAAAAATTGAAGACTTTGTCAGTAAGGAGGAACCGGTTTGCTACGGCATACCACAAGGCAGTATTTTGGGGCCCACCCTCTTCCAAATTTACATTAATGATCTCTGTCAATTACCTATCTACCATTGTGATATATTCACCTACGCTGATGATACGGCACTACTTATTTATGACAGAGACTGGACCAAGGTGACTGAAAGAGTTGAATTCTCATTGCGTAAAATAATGGACTGGCTAAGCAACAACGTACTGACACTGAATATTGCAAAAACAAAAGTCATACAGTTCTCTACAACAAACAGCCCTAAGCCTCCAACTATTAAAGATATAATCCCACATGTATGCACAGATCCTACTCAATGTAAATGTATTAGCCTCACTTTGGTACCTCACATCAAGTACCTAGGAGTCCATATAGACGAAAAGCTTGACTGGCGATCACACATAGATGCCTTATGTTCGCGGATCCGTAAGCTTATTTATTTGTTTAAAGGACTACGACATTCTGCGGACAAGGAGATAACAAAAATGGTCTACCGCTCCTTATGTGAGTCTATAATTTCCTATTGCATTCCGGTTTGGGGAGGAACATTTAAAACAGCTATGCTTAGAGCGGAAAGGGCACAACGGGCAGTACTTAAAGTGATGTCTTTCAAAAAACAAATCTATCCCACTAGACAATTGTACTTGGAAGCCCAGGTCCTAACGGTTCGACAATTATATATCCTCCGTACCGTCCTTCGTAGACACACCCTGTTACCAATTAGCTTAGACGTAACAAGTAGACGCACCGGTTTTCCAGTCTGCCAAGTTACCAAATGTCGCACTACACTCGCGTCCAGACACTTCTGTGCGTTAAGTTCAAAAGTCTACAACCGGGTTAATAAATCTATCTCAATTTATAAGCTAACGTTATATAATGTAAAACAAATTTTGGGACCATGGCTTCAGTCCTTAAGTTATGACGACACTGAAAACCTCATTTTATCAGTACCATAAAACACGCGTATGATTTGATAAATTAAATTAAGTTTACTCACACGCACACTCATGTACACACACATGCATACGCTCACCATCACAAACACACTCACACACACACTCACGCACACACACACACACACACCCATGCACGCGCAACTCACACGCTCGCACGTTCGCTTTATTTCTCTGTTTTGTCTAATTCAATACCTACTATTGTTACTTAGTCTTTGTTTTACATTAAAATTTAAATGTGTATTGATATAGGCGGAGGACACTGATTCCTGTAACACAGGTTCGCCTAGCACGGGAGTCAGGGGCTTCACATGTATGGTTGTAAAAATTTTTATGTCAATAAAGTTATTATTATTATTATTATTATTATTAGAGGTCTACACTCGCTGGGGTGCGGGTCAGGTAACCTCCACGTTGGCCTAGTTGGTTGCTGGTCTCTTTCGGATACGTCCGGGGGGAAGAGCAACCCGCTGGGCTGGTGCACTCTGGGCACCGTCAATAACTTCCCATTCGTGGGTTCTTGTTGGCGGTGGCGAATAACCTGACACCTGATTTCGCTCCGGGTGATCCTAACGGCCCGGAGCGGAATCAGTGGGGAGAGGGGGGAAAGAGGAGGAAGCGCTCTGGGTGTTCCTCTGATTAGC
Organism: Orthosia gracilis; assembly: GCA_947562075.1. Lineage (NCBI taxonomy): Eukaryota > Metazoa > Arthropoda > Insecta > Lepidoptera > Noctuidae > Orthosia > Orthosia gracilis. Next base: position 16,914,543 of record OX387274.1, read on the forward strand.
AGAGGACACTCCAGATGCGACAGAGAGGCTCGCTTCCGGGTCCTCTGGGTGGGACGCCCAGCTCTGCGGTGGGCTGTCGCGAGTCCCCCCGCAAAGCGACGGCTCTCCTGCGGGTGTGGGTGGCTCCGCCCGGGGGCAGGAGGTTAGCTAGGTGTGCCGCTGTTGTGCGGCGGGGGGGTATGACTCTTCGTTTGCTTTGATTGCCGAGGCTCGGCAACGAAGTGGTCTGTGGGGGGAGACGGCGGAGCGTCGGTCTCGACGCACCGCCGCAGACGTGGAAGGCGGCGTCTGGCCTTCGCGGGCCAAATGCCGCAACGTGGGGGACCGTGGACGGAGGATCGGGGGATCCGTCGTCCACAAAAAGGTCCAACGCACTGAGGCGCCCAGGTGTTCGAGGGCGCCTCAGTGCTAGGAGGAGGAGATAGAGGTGGATTATTGGGGCGGGGCAGAGAGTCTCAAGGGACTTAGCTCCGCCCCCAGAGGAGGGCTCCGTCGTGGAGCAACGCCAGCGGGGCACGCGGTTGTAAGCCTCGTGGGTCCCGCAGCCCCGTAGGCGAGAGGAGGAACACTCCAGGGTTTTAGTGGGTGCGAGCCCCACATAACGCAGCGGCCCCCCCGGACCGTTGCGTATTCGTAGGAATTTCCCTGGAAAAACAAAAAAAAAAAAAAAAAAAAAAAAGGTCTACACTCGCTAGCCTCATATGTGGCCCGCTATCGTTCGTATTTCTTTAAGGAAACATTATACCTACTCGACCCCACCTTTTAACGCTCGACGCTCCCGGTCCTAAGTTATTACTCGCTTTTACCCTTACTGTTGCTATAACGAAACCTGTGGACTTAAATATATATATAACATATTGTACCCTCGATGGGACAAAGGCACTTCTTAGTGCTCATATTTATGTTTCGCCTGTCGTAAATAAACTCAGCCTCGATTTACCAACTAGTTACAAATATCCTCGGGAACATTAATGTTTATGATTAGGCGCATAGCTTTCGATAACACTTTTGCTTTCATTCATATTTAATAATACAATTTAGTAAATTGCCTTAGTTATAACGTAATAACTTTAACTACGTATTGGCACGCAACGTGAACGTTGGATTTATAGGGTTCCATTGTAAAATGTGCCATGAATTTTGTGAGCGTTGTGCGGTGTAGCTCTCGCTCAGCTCAGATTAAATTAAAACAATAAAAATGTTCATTGTAATAAATGATGTGATGTTGTATTCGATAATTCAATTGGCTCGGCGATCAATGTTGGCTCGGTTTCGGAGCTAGTTCGAGACGAGAGGCACCGCGACACAGACGACGCCGTGTAATGAATACTTTCGCAAATTAAAAGCCATGTCATTAATTTGCTTTTGTGAAGTATTTAATTTCCTATTTTCCCCGTCATTGCCTGTTATGTTTTATTACTTTGATATAAAAATATGTAAATTACAATGTTCTTAGTTATTATAAGGAGCTTTAAAACTTCTTTATAACTTTTGACTTTATTGTTATTAATAAACCATCACTAACAGATACCGCCTACTCGAAACATGTAAACTTTCCGCACCTAGCTGACGCAGTGTGTTTCATGAAAACTTTATCTTTGGATTTAGATAAAAACTTTACCCATTATTCATCAAAATTTGACATTTGTAAACGCTTCACGAAAAACTACTGATGGTTCTCGTTTCGTAACCGTTGTAATTGAATAAATAAATAAAAACCGGTCTCGTGCGCCGAGGGTTCCGTTCCTACCCATTATACCGCCATAATAAAATTGGTATCATTTTTTATTCTAGGTCACCGGGAAATTCGCTTACCATCAGGTGAGATAGTGGTCAAGCGCGAGCCTGTCAATCTATACTAAAATAATAAAGCTGAAGAGTTTGTTTGTTTGTTTGTTTGAACGCGCTTATCTCAGGAACTAGTGGGTTGAAATTGAAAAATTATTTTTGTGTTGGATAGTCCATTTATCGAGGAAGGCTACGACCAATAGGAGCGGAGCATAAATGAAAAATATTGCAAAAACGGAAAAAAATATTCCTTATTGAGAGCTTCCGTTGCTTGCGCTGCGTAAGCGGTTAAAGTTACGAAACAATCTTGTATGTAGTGTAGGTGTAGCTAGTTTACGGGAGCGAAGCCGAGTGGGACAGCTAGTAAAAAATTAAAATAAAATTTTCCCTATCGGTTTTCGACCCAAAACCTATAGGGTACTTCAGGTTGACCTAGAATTGGAAATTTTGGTTAAAAGCAAGGTGTTACAGCACAAGTAAAGGGAAATTTCCGAAAAATAAAAATGGTTGAAAATTAAGGAAAATTTTGTTAATTACAAGTTTTCGCGAATATCTAAATTTGCCCATATCTTTTTATCGTGTTGAATCAGGACCTTGATTTTATACACCTAATAGGGACTATATACCTTAGTATCTGGTATAAATTTCAACTTGCTAGGTACACCCGTTCCTGAGAAAATCGGTGGTGACACACGGGCATACAGACGGACAGTCGGAGAAGAGTGATCTTATATGGGATCTTTTTTTTTACCTTTTGAGGTACGGAACTCTAAAAACTCTTTAATCATTCAAGTGATGTTTATTAAAACTTTGTGTTTTAGGTTTTCACTTCCTGCAACAGATTTCCGAAACTGATTGTATTGTTAATTTTGAAATTTTGTTAATTTGTATGAAATATGGATTTTAAATTCTAATGGGTAGTTTTTTGAGTCACCATAACTAACTATAAGACCTACTATATCACCAAAAAACAGGCTAATAAATACTTTGACTTTGACTTAGATGTCAATCACATCTTTTATTCTCTAAGCATACATGACAAGTTAAATTTTAAATTTTAAAAAGCTCCGACACAGATACCTCTTTAAATTACATTATTGATCTAGTAGTAAATAAACACGCTTCACACACTAATAAATACATTGACTTTGACTTAGATGTCAATCACATCTTTTATTCTCTAAGCGTACATGACAAGTTAAATTTAAAATTGTTAAAAATCTCCGACACAGATACCTCTTTAATAATATTTACACATACTTACAATAATTACATTATTGTTCTAGTAGTAAGTAAATACGCTTCGATCGACAATCCATCGAAATACGTAATTATAACACGATCTCTCGCGAAAATACCCCCACCTAAGAGTAAAATAACTTTTGAACGGCTTAACCGGTTTTTATCAAACATGACTAAGAACACTCTCGATTGAGTCACCAAACAAAATTGGGATCATCCTTTTAGGAGCTATGATGCATAGACAGACACACAAATAACCATATACACATACACACAAAGACGCAGATACACAGGTCAAACGTATAACACCCCTCTTTTTCCGTAGGGGATTAAAAACGGCGACCGCATATTATAACGTCCTCTCCGAGTCAAGGAGAGGTCACGCACAAGGAATAAAGATACCTTTCAAGCGTGCAAACTGCGAATACCGCTTTACCTCTCAGATTTACCGATTAAGGAAGCTCCGGCCTTGAGAACCCCTCAAATATTGGGCATCGACTTATGAGAAGATTATTTATTCACAGAAACCAGTCTTTGAAGTTGAACCTAGATCAGAAATCAGGAAATCACACTGTTTCTGTGGGATATCCAGAGGCGGCTTAGTTAACTCTGTCACCAAGGGTGGCCACAACCTCAAACAAAAAAGAAAGAGAGGATATCATAAGATTTTTTTGAATTTTTAAGTGAATAGACCAGTTTATTACTCTATTTTATCATGGCAACCCCCTTTAATTTTAATAATAATATTTATGCTGCTTAGACAGTACTATAAAAAGGTAGTTATTGAATTAACAAAATAAGAACCTTGGAATACAATTGTTCAATTACAGTTTCAAGAGATTGTAGCTAGCTATTGTGACGAAAGAGTCAACAACCAGTTTGGAAGCCATTGCTTTCAGATTTGAGAATAATTTCGGAATATCATAATTAAATTAGTAACATTGAAGTTCAGCAGACGGTGCAAATAATGCGTCGGGTAGCTAGGGGTTGTGAGTTCAACTTAATGCTTATTTGAATAAAGATTCAAAGAATCAATTTATAAAGACTTTTTAATTCAAAGCAAACCATAAAAAAGTTCAAAAATATCAATGAAGTAAAAGTGGTAAATATCTTATTAAAAAAATGATAAAATTATTTTTCATTTCTACGGCTTTAAAGTACACGTAAAAACTATGTAAACAAATTGAACAAGAGTGTGTTATTCACCTTGCGCTGTAACGATGAACTTTAAAATAAGATGCGCAACAATTTACTGAAGCAACTAACTCAGTATTAGACTTGTACAAGTTTGCTATAAGTAGTCACTTAAACATTAAGTTACTGACATCGGTAGAACAAAGCATGGTGAGGAAACCTGCGCCAATGCGCCCTGAGCAAGCGTGGTGATCAATGATCGTGCCACGTGACGAGGCCTATAGTATGCTGCCTAAACAGTGGATCAGTAAAAGGCTGGTATCATTATGGTTCAAGATCCGAGACACCCCAGATATCACTCATAGCTTTCTACACCAAATTTGTGGGATTGAGTAGTGTTAGTATGTACTTAACGAACGCATATTTGCTAGTTTGGGCCAAAGGCCGATTTACAGGTGCTAAGTGTACGCAATAATATTACTCACTTTTTTTTTAAAGCGCTGATTTTTATGAATGATTCACAGATTATTGAAAAATAATTAATCATCATCATCTCATCATCTCGATGCCCGCACGGAACAAATATTTGTATGACCTACAGATAGTTGTTCCGGCTTTGGGTGTTGTGTATGTGAGTTTATATGTTTGTAAACGTACCCACAATACAGGAAGAAATTCCTGGTGTGGGGCAAAGTTTAATAAAATAAAAAAGATATTACTTGGGGTCGGCGCAACACGTTTTCTACTTCCATACCGTCCTGCCCCCGTCTCGCCATCACTGACTCCCTTTTCTTTCATATCACTCCTCACACAGTCCATCCATCTTTTCTTTGGCCGTTTCCTCCCTCTCTATCCGTCCACATTTATATTAATAACTCTTTTAGTAACATGCGTTTCACCCCTTCTCATCACATGACCATACCAGGACAAACGGTTTCCTTTCAACTTTTCTGTCACTGGTGCCACGTTCAAACTTCCTCTAAAATACTCATTTGTCACTTTATCCATTCTCGTCACTCCTCAAATCCATTTCAACATTCTCATCTCAACATTCTCATCTTTTTCACAGACCAACATTCAGATCCAAACAGTAGGTACGACAGGTCTAATTACGGACTTGTAAATTTTTCCTTTAATTTTAGGGGCCTCCGTGGGTCGCAAGTTGTACCAGTGGTCTATCGCCATTTCATCCATCCCGATTTGATCCGGTGCGTTACGCCTCGTTCTACCTCGCCATTCCCTTGGACAAGCGACCGTAGTTACCGGAAGTCGGAGCACATCGGTATGGGTGTTCTACCGAGAGCTAGGCACGGAACTGGAGGGACTGCCAAAGTCGCAGAACAAGTATTCGGTTTTATTTCTGCTCAATTTCAAGCCAACACTCTCCAGTCTGTGCCACCACACATCCAATCTGCTCTGAACCTCTAGACCACTCTCGACTCTCGGCAACCAGCATAATGTCATCGGCAAACAGCATACACCAGCGTGCCTCTTCCTGTATGTCCGACGTCAAAGCGTCCATTATCATCATGAAGAGGTAAGGACTGAGAGCCGACCCTTGGTGCAAGCCGACTGCCATACTGAAGCTGCCAGTAATGCCCACTGTAGCAATAATTATAAATTATTAATAATAATTATTATTAGTAGGTGTGAATAATTAATAATTAAATAATATTTAACATTTGATTAGTAAATATAATTCTCTAAGAGCTGATCGCACAAATATTCTCACTTATCGATTTTTATGTAACTATACTTACAGTTTTAGTCAAAATACGAGTACATAATAATGTTCTGTTTTCGTAATAATGACACATAGCTCGGGGTGGGTTGACACTATTCGCCCGGGGATGCACGTCTCACGTGCCAAGGGCACAGGGCGAGACAGCGTCGGTCAACATTTGCTCGGATTGCGGCTTTTAATTAATTGCACACATTGCTCACTGCTCGCCACCTTCGAGCATTGTTTGTACAAAAAATCGTATGAGGGTTCTGTTTGCACAGTATGTTGCTGGTACTCTGAAATATTTTACAGGTAAAAATGGAGCGAAATATGAAAATTTATATTTTATTAGACATAATTATTATAAGTCATTAATAAATAAGTAAGAATGAATGACAAGACGATAGGCACTGTACATTATTTGATAAATTAAACAAAACTAAGCTATTAAGAATCTAATAAAAACTTTTTTACAAAAAAAATGCTACCGACTTCCAAATAAGAAAACTACAAAGTGAAGAATAGAGGTAGTCCACGAAGCGCACCCAAAAGAAGCCCACCCAGAGGAAGCCCACCCAAAGTAGTCCAT